>JAUDJH010000001.1:20000000-22459755 GCA_036320925.1 Automeris io
ATGTTAATCATAAAAACTGTAAAGGGGTGATAACTTAAACACCGTGATTTATACTTCACGGTACAAATTGGGAATAAATAGGCTTAAAAAGAACCCTTTGTAGAATACAGATACCAGCTGTTGTTAAAAAAATTGAGACCGAATAATTATTTCGATTCATTGAAAGCGTATTGACCCAGACTACTAGGTCAATTCTTAAACTATTAAGAATTAAAGGAAATATTTGATTGCAAATGGATGTAACTAGATTTGGATTTTTGGCAATAATTTTAAAGACAGGATTAACATAGGCTCCAGAATGAAGAAAAAATATTTAAGCAAAAACAACCAGCTGTTATTAAAGTCACTTTGTATTACAAATAAAAAGTAAAAGTTAAAGTATTTTTTTTTTTGAGTCGAAGCTGCTCGCGTCCGTAGGCTTTATCCTAGTTTCCCTACACGTGACTCCTGGGTGGTGCTAAACGAGCAGCAGCGAGTTGATAGGGCGTCGGTGCCCGTCTGGATCGCGACCACAGTACATTGGTGTAAAGCCCGTCATAGTGACCAGTTTCGGCTTGTCGCGTTTCGGGATCAACTTGTGTATATCCAGTAGCTCATATACCTAGAGACCTTCAGTCGTGGTATATGTGGGCCGACATGACGATGTAGACTATCAATGGATTTTCATCCTTTGATAGTCGCTTTCGTTTTTGGACGACACTGTACTTACCATCAGGTACTCTGTAGTCACTATGTCGAGCCAGTGTAAAAAAAAACAAAATAAAAAAAAAAACAAAAGTTGTACTTAATTCTACCATTGCTGATCTCCGTATCGCGATAGGTCGCTAGGCATTATATTTGACTATCGTTTGTGTTATAAATATTGTATCTATTTTTCATTCCTGTAAGCAACAAAGTGGAAGAAATCTATACCCTATGTTCATTTTCTCGTCATATAGTTAGGAAGCCTTCAAGTGAAGAGCGAATCATTGGATTCTGGGATAACCTCAAGGCTTGATTGTGACTAAGAATGAATTTGTTTTAAGTAAACAAAGTACTGCTTTCTGTATGATCAATATTTTCTCACACAGATGATAAAACTCAAACTCGTGTATCAAAGATGAGAGTAAGAATAAAATTTGATCAAGGAAAATCTTGATTTTCTATAAAATGAGCTGTCGAAATACAATGTACGTACGCAGATATGAAGATATAATAACTTTATATAGCACCATAAATATAAACCGAAGAGGTCTATAAAACTGGTCATAAACAACGAAAACTTTTTGAAATAAGAACACCGAGGTTAAGGGAAGGTGAGGGATGCGGCTGTGTTTCCGCTGCGAACGGGTTGATAGACACATGCGCCACAGATTTCCGGTAAAGACGCTCCGTAACGGGTACACCTGGCCGAAAACACGAAAGACCCCTTAGAAACACTTTTTGTTTAGTATCAAAACCCCTTCGATATTCAAATTCAAACGAAGAACCTCTTTTACCCCTTTGGACTTTTTTACATTATCTATGCTCCAATGCGTTCCGTTTCAAGCAGTTGTCTATTTTTAAAGGTCTTCGCAAAGTTTTTACTTAACACCGATGGTTATCGAATTTGCCGTTTTTTGGTGTACATATGGCAGATTGTTTCAGTTATTTTTAGGTTAGCATGTGCCGCGCCATTCGCGGCAGACGCTGATGTCATTCGTTTTTTGATTGTTTCGTTTTCAAAGGGGTAAATACATTTCTAATGAATTTTTCGTTTCTAATTTAAGAACACCGTTCCGTTGTACGTTTATCGGGATTGATTTATATACGCGCATTTTTCAAAGACCTACGAGATGAATAGATTTTAATGTCGGATGCGCCTCTCATTGGGAATCAATGATTCATGAGATATTAAAATAAAATTTTATTCGGTGATGGAGTGTGATGCGTTGTTTTTTATTGATGTTAAAAATCGTGTTTGGATATAATTTGACTGAGACAGATGCGGCTGTCCGGCTAATGGATTGGCGATAGGTGAAAGTGATGCGGCAAGAGGTTTTGCACTCTGACCTGACCTACACTCTCGCAGGCTTATTCTGTTAATATATTAATAGCATTTTTTAAATATATATTTTCCAGTATATACCTATTTATTAATAATACAAGCGGTGCATTTAGTGTAAATAAGCAATTTCTACCAATTCTCCATGGGTTAAGAAGCAAGCACGTATGGCACTTTTTTTAAAATAAAGTCATTACAAATCTAAAAGAACATAAAACCAGCAATAAATTAAAATATAAAAAAAAACATGTGAAAGCAAGCAAGTGAAGTATATATACGTGTATATTATACGTAAATCGTTTTTAATTAACAATTAATTAATTTAATTAACAAAGCCACTTATTTATGTATTCCATAATACTCTAACAGTGGGCTAGTCCACCAGTTTAAAGTCGCTGAGCGTATTATGGAACATCTCTTTGAAGGATAAAGTCCGAAATAAGGTTATCCGACAGAGAACCAAATCTATCGACATATCTCTCAGCATCAGCTAGCTGAAGTGGCACTAGGCAGGCCATATATGACGAAGAACCGATGGTCGTTGGAGCAGGCGGGTTCTTGAGCGGAGACCGCGCGGGTCGGTAGATGTAGCCCTCCAGCATGGTGGAGCAATGAGTTGAGGAAGGTGGCCGGAAAGATTGGAAGAAAAGAGCCGAAGACAGGGTTCAATGGCACTTGTTAAGAGAGGCTTATGTCCAGTAGTGGGCTAGAATGGGCTGATGATGATGATAATGATTTTTTAAGGTTGATATTTATAAACGCTGCTTTGATTTTACTTAGACATTGCTCAAAAAATAAGTTCATACTTAAAATTGTATTAAAATGAAATATATAATAGAAACTTGAATATAGCCTAGTCATTTGCAAAAGCAACTCTAATTTGATGAAATCTATGACCATATAATTTGACCTTAATAAATAATTTGTAGAGTATAGCGTCTAGACGTAACCCGATACGCAGTTGTCGCCCTAAGGGTCGTTAGGGTGTTACGAGACGTGCGGGGTAAAAGGATGCGTGCGCGCACGGGACGCTTAGAAGTTAGTCGACTACCGAGACCCAAGGCGGGAGTACGTGCGTGTACGTCGCAGTTCGGTGTGCCTTAAAGTGCAAATAAACTGTAAAACGCCAAATTCGTGTCTTCCGAAAACCACACCCACGACCACCGGTCATAAGAGCTTTTTTTTTAGGAAAGTTAAAATTTTGTTTATTAAAGAAAATTCTATCTAATAGCACTATCCCTATTACCTAGCCATAAAACCTGTACTTTCTGTTAAAATTCTAACCCAGAACCTTCAGCTTCTCAGGCAGGCATAAATACATAAACATTGACAGATTTCGCACAACATTTTCACACTTATTTCCAGGTATGTCTCACTTGGCGCTTGTTGTAATATTTCAATGGAAATTATTGCGTTTATTTTCATACACGCATTAACTTTCGCAATCTTTTTTTACTCCATCAAAAATATACTCGTGACATGAATCTGAAATCAGATTTTATAAATAACGCCTTACTCCGTAGATATAATGTACAATAGAAGTCGCATGTCTCGAAATCATTATGCGAGGTGGTAGGGCGTCGGTGCCGGTCTGGATCGCGACCACAGCACATGAGTGTAATCCCGCCATAGTGACCAGTTTCGGCTTGTCGCGTTTCGGGATCAGCTTGTGTATATCCAGTAACTCATATACCTAGAGAGCTTCAGTCGTGGTATATGTGGGCTGACATGACGACGGAGACTATCAATGCATTTTCATCCTTTGATGGTCGCTTTCGTTTTTGGACAACACTGTACTTACCATCAGATACACTGTAGTCACTATGTCGAACCAGTGTAAAAAGAAATCAAATTATGGTGCCGAATCTTCAAGACATACTATTAATTCGATTTCTTATAATAATAGATCATTACGCAGTACACCTTTCAGGGTGAGCAGAGTTATTATAAAATAATAACATTTACTAACGATTAGACCCATTGACCTAGTCTCAAATTAAGCTTGTGCTTGTACTATAGGTACTAGACAAAGATATACATACTTAAATACATATATACAACCATGACTTGTGACAAACCTAACTGCTCATCACAGAAAAGTTCACTACTACCGGAATTCGAACTCAGGATCTTAGTATCGTTAGTAGGGTCCTTACAAACTGCGCTATCAGGCCGTCAATAGTGAACAGTAGCGCAGCTGACCGCCATCCTCTTTGCACACACATATGTTATCTTACGATGTTTTTTCACCCGGTATGTTTATGGTGCCCAAGGCCGAACTTAATCTGGGAAAATCCTGAGGGACGTGCCGGGATTCGAACTCGCATTGCCCCGCATAGATACTGGTCCACTAAGGCTGAGACTTATAGACGCAACTTTAAGTTTGCTTCTGCCGGCGGTGGTGAAAGCCATGGTTGGCAGTGAAGAGGCTTGGAGAGAGGTAGTTGCCTTCTGCGAAGCAGTTATGAAGCAGAAGGAATCCGCCGAAAGGGTCAGAGAGCGAACATCTTCTCTGGCCATGCGGCGGCCAAGGCACCGGCGCCGGAGGGACGCGTTTGCTCAGAGCGAGCGTGACATCCACCGGTAACAATAGCCGGGCAGTAGACTTGAGGGAATTTGCTGCCCGGATGAGAGGGCGGCGGTGCGCAGTGTCTAGCGCGCCGCCTATGAAAGAGGTACTGGAGGCGTGGGCTCTTTATACCCATCCCTCCCAGAGAGGAAGCCTGAATAAGGCTGTTCGCTCCTCGGGCGACTGGACGAATTTGGTTTCCCAGGTCTGGGTGGAGTGATTAGAGGGACACCCCGGGGGTTTTTAGTCAGTAGGAGTCTGACACACCGGGGTCGCTGCCCTCACAGCGGCCCTGATGGTCCAATGTAGGACTATCCCCCGGGTTACCAAAAAAAAAAAAACTTTAAGTTTGCTTAGACTAAATCTTTACGATTTATATTTCTCAAAGCATGTTAAAAGTTTTGGTAAGTCACCGTGACTCTGCGAGTACTATGGCTATACTCAAGGTCCTATTATATAATAAGTTTTTTTGTCAAAATTAATTAATTTTTTGAGAACTTTGCTAAGCAAAGTTAAAATAGCGTCCATAAATCTCAGCCTAAGCTATCAAACATATCAAGGGGTGAAAGGCTATTTGGTATAAGCGAAGTAATATATATTTTCGGAACCAGCGTTTTTTACCGATTCCAAATATATATATATATATATATATATATTACTATATAACCAAAAAATGTCGCTTAAACCAAATATCGTTTCACATCTCGATATGATTTGTTATGCTGGTAGAAAAACATAGAAATTATACGAGAAAACGTGATATTTTATTTTATATTGATATATTACCAGAAATTTCTGTAATATATTCAACTTCTAATTTCTGGGTAATTTATGATCTATTTCATAGACATGTTATGTGATTATAAATGTGTTTATGAATTCTGCAAGACATAATAAGGTTATTTATTGTTTTAGATGAACGCACAATTTTCGATCGCGAAACAACAATTAATCGAGCGCGTCAGGACACAGCTAGTCAATAATAGTGTTTCAGGCATGTAATCACAAGGCTAATTAATACAAAGTAACATTTGGTCATAGATGACACTAGTAGAAAAGTACAAATACAAAGTACAAATTGAATTGACATATTAAGTCCACATGATTTATAGAAATCTTTTATCAATCGCATACATTTTACACCTTTTTATTAGATTTATCGTCTATCGAATATTATTTAGTCTTAGACCACAGATTCACAGCCGCCGAAGTCCTGCCCAGCCCGACACTAGCCTGGCAGGAGGATGACCAATCCGGTGATTTTAGTCGGTTAAAGTTCATCATACCAGGGCCGGAGGTCCATCAGGATTCACACTGGTTAAAAAAGGTCTCGGACTCGCGGATTTCATAACAAACCAAAAATTAAATACTATGTAACACATACAGACATATACTTTATCACAGAGCCTAAAGCCTAACATGCACTGCAACTTTTGTAACTTTAGGAATTCTATAAAAGCGGGTACAGCTTATAAAACTTCGATATACTTATATTAAATTAACAATTCTATGATCACAAAAACCACGTGAGATTAATTTCTCTGTGTGAGCTGGGTTCGTTTGCGATATTTTAGCGCGCGGTGAAATTCCGCAGTGCCGTCTAAACATACCTGCAGGAGGTAATACAATATTATACATAAATGTGATGTAATAAAAATAAAATACTTTATTCAGAATACGGCCGTCTTATTCAAAGCGGATATTAAAGTGTAGTTATAAAACCAATAGAACATAAATCTATGGTTCGAACGAAATCAATCTGTGCGCAAAATAAATTTGTTTTATTCTTGTTTGATATTTCTATGTTCTAAATTAAGTATGAGCCATCAGCTATGAAGTGCTTGTTTGAAATCGATTGAGGTATTTCCTGATTGGCTGAAACAAATTCTTTTTGTTTTAGTTTGTAATTTTAAGGGGAAAGTTTGTTTTCACTTTGCAATACTATGATGTACGAATTAAATTACTAACTAAAGATCTAGATTTCTAGTTCCGACACTAATATGAACCACAAAAAAAATGAAAATCAATCCTAAGCTCTATATAATGAGCCCTTCTTTAATATTATAAAAACTTATTAAAACGGTAAAATGAGTTATTGTTAATTATTTAGTTTACTGTATTACCTTAGAATGCAAGGTCAGCATTTTTTCTCTTACTACACTAGACGAAAATGTTTGTTTTTCTTTACGAATTTCGAACAGGAAGTTGCTTTAAGCTTAAAAACATATTTTTCTTTATAACCTATTCATTATTATTTACAAAGCTTGGTTAAGATTAAGACCTGGGCTTAATTCTACATGGATACAAAGATCGTCATAGTAACTTGCTTCAGCCAGTCGCGATTCGACATCAACCTGTGGAAGATAAATTTATTTGTGTCTTCTTCTTGTAGTGGTGCCACTTTCCATCAGGTAGGCTGTTAGCCAATCTACTACTTTTTGGTATAAAAAGACATCTTATGCTAATAGAGTTTTCGAAAAAAAAACATCAGTCTATCTGTTCTACTATAGCACGTGTCATGGGGCAGCTGTTGTCACAAAAACAAGGAAATACGGCATTAGACAAAGTTTTTAGATGAATGCAACGCCTCTTACGTATTTTGTTGGGATTACAACAAGTTGAGATTCAATTACGTACAGCGTAATAAAGATATTCTCTTTTATTTATTAATAAAATTAAAAACACAATATTAATGATATAAAATGTTTATAGATCTTTTTGCTTTAGAATTCGCATTATTTATAGTTGGTTAATTTTAAACAGAGCTTGGTTGCAATAAATATTGCGCGATAATATCTATTATTTATAAGCTGTTTCTGAATCAAGTAGGTTTATAAAGATTATGAATTTTTGTTTTTATGCTAGAATATACAAAATAACTTTTAATTTATAAACGTTTAAGTAATCAATAAAAATATTATAGTTTTTATAATAATTTTCACAAAATAACTATTTCTTTTAATGGAACTATTTCCGATACTTATTTTTTTAAATTATTTTATTTTTTAATTTTCCCCTTTAGACTATAAAAATCAACAAGTAACGTCATAGTCACAATTTTTTATAAATGTTATTGTACGAAAAAAAAACAATGAAAAATATTCGTATGGTTTAAATTGTTTATTTACAATCATATCCACATTATTACAACACAACCTGAAATCATAGAATTGAAAATGATTAGAAAAAGCACAATCGGTTAGCACGTGTTTCCCGGCACACGTGTATTAAAAGGACCAATTTTTTCATATTAAAAGGAAGAATCGGAAATCCTATGTCTGAGTACCGCCTCTCAGGATCCAAAAGAACCAGTATAGTTTGGTCTCAGCTCGATTAATTTTCTAAGGAAGGATCTGTCCTTCTTCAGAGGTCTCAATAAATTCGCCATGTATTATATATTTTGTGAATGAATTTGAAAACGTATAGAATTTCTTCCGGTGGCTTTGCTTATGAATGATGAGCATCAGAAGTAATGTAAGAAGTTATAAAATTTATCGTAAAATTGAAAAAGCTTAGAATTAAGAAACTTGGGTAAGAAAAAAGCAATTGAATAGCACGTGACCTAAATACAAATGCTTCAAAAAGACTAATGTTTTCATCAAGGGACGTTTGTTCTAAGAGCATGTCAGTCCCATCATTCCTGAATCTAAAACTACACAAAAAACCAGTGAAGCTGACAAAAAGTAGAAATAAAAAGCTAAGAATTAATCATAATGTACATTTTCCAGAACTTTCCATCGGCGCTAGAAGTATTTTTACGACTGTCGCTATCGTTCTTCGAATATTATTTTGGCTCTCTTAGTTCTAGTCTCGATAACGGCAAACTTTTCGCTAATGAACAGATTAGCTAGTTGCGAGTCATGGAAATGTATATAATATGTTGTGTGTCAGTGGCTTGCATACCATAGAAGTATATAAAAAATATTTTTCTACTAGAACATTTAATAAATACATTGACTTATCTGCTAATTACTGGATCCAAAGTTTCAGAATCCAAATGAGATCAAAATTTAAGTAAATATTTATTAAATTCCGAAGTATAACAATTTTTTTTTACAATGGCTTGACATGTGATTACAATGCACCTGATGGTAAATACAGTGTAGTCCAAAAATGAAAGCGACTACCAATGGATGAAAATCCATTGATATTCTCCGTCATCACGTCAGGCCCTATATACCTTGACTAAAGGTCTCTAGGTATATGAGTTACTGGATATACACAAGCCGATCCCGAAAGGAGACAGACTACAGCGAGTCACTATGACGGTCTTTACACTAGTGTACAGTCATCATTACCCAGTTCGAGCAAACGCCTTACTACCTAAAAATAATGCTTTTATGATTCGATGGGATGCACGCCGCGGATATATGTATATCTTTGTCTAGTAATTATATTAAAGACTAGCTGATCCGGCAAACGTTGTTTTGCTATATAAGGTTTTGTAATATCTTCTAAGATGTTCATTGAAATTAAGTGATGTCAAAGACAATTTTGTTCACAATTAAATACTCTTAATCAACAACACATTTATTTGGATAAAGGTTAATATTATTACGTTGACAACTCTTAACAAATAATGCATCAATTTCGACCAAATTTGATTACCATAAAAACAGTTCTAGTGAGTTAATCTTAAAAGATAGACATATACTGTCGCGGACATTTTTTTAGATCATATCAAGAGGAATAATCTCTCATACATATATTTTTGGTATCTTAAACCGTTTTCGCAGCGCACGCAATGGAAGCCCTCAAGGATGAATAATTTTCCCCGTTTTTTTTCACATTTTCCATTATTTCTGCGCTCCTAATAGTTGCATCGTGATGTTATATAGCCTAAAGCCTTCCTCGATAAATGGTCTATTCAACACAAAAAGTATTTTTCGATTCGAACCAGTAGTTCTTGAGATTAGCGCGTTCAAACAAACAAACAAACAAACAAACTCTTCAGCTTTATAATATTAGTATAGATGCATACCTTGTTTATAATTAGGTAATGTGTGCACATACTTCATAAATATTAAAAAAAATTTTTTTTACGACAGAATAAACTTTTCATTGGAGAGAAATATATTTAAATAAATGTTACCTGTTCTAGTTAAAGTTGGTACAATTGAAAACCATTTTAACCCTTTGTGTAACGGTGGCGCTCTCAGAGTGCCACCTGTTTTAAAACCATTTTCTGAGCAATTTCGACCGAATTTTCGATTTTTTTTTTTGGTTTCAGCATCAGTCATATATTCAAGAATAAAATGATTTTGCTTATGCACATACTCGTAAACAAACCTTAACAAATCGCAATGGTTCTGCAGAAAATTCATTATCTCCAGAAGTTTTCGAAGTACACATTTTACCTTACGTGGGATTAGCTTAAAATATTGTACTCAGGAATTTTTGGGGTCGCTGATTACGATTCCGCCCTAAAAAAATCAAAATTTAGTGAAAATTTAGTAATTTTAGTTTTTATCATGCGGTTCCCCATTTTGGATTTTAAAATTTTGAGGGTGGAATCGTAATAAACGGCCCTGAAAACCCCCGAGTAGCAAATTTCAAGTCGATTGGACTAAATAAAAAATGCGTGACACAAAGGGTTAAACAAGATATGTTAAAGCAAACCTTTAGTTAATTAATTGAAAAATAAAACGGGTGAATAATTGCATTGCAACTCATTGCGTATTGGCCATAACATTCAGCCTACAATGTAACACAATTTATCGATTAACATGCATGAAGTTTATTAACTAGATTATTGCAGCTATTTCAATATATATAAATGTTTGTAATGTCCGCATGTGGTTGAGACATGATAATGGCCATAGAGTATGCAATTCAATTGACAACGTTTCTTTTTTTAACATGCATATATTATTATTGCTCCGTGAGGAAACCCGCATGGCCTCTAATAGAAATGTCATATGTAAGTGCCCTGAGAACGGTGATCAGCTGCGCTACTTGACAAGTTGGGTATGATATATAAGCGCAAAGTGGATACAAACACTAATGTATTTCTGCTCATCTTAATAGCGATATATTATCTTAATAGGGATGATTTATTTTCAATAAAAAAAATAAGAGTTTCAACGTTTTTAGAAAATCATCCCCTCGGTGGTTTAGGGATTTCTACCGGACAACACTGGATCTCTATAGCTAGTTGTGAACAATGATAAAAATGTATAGGCTGACGAAACTTCAGCAATAAAAAAAATTAAAACTAGCATGTTTTAGTACCGCGGTGTCCAACGAAATTGGATTCAACCCACGTATCCGCGTCGAATCATATTCGTGTCAAATTAAAATTAATATGAAATATTTCATAATTTTAGTTACATTTTGGTTTCTGAGAAATACGATTATTACAGACATAAAAACTATAACATTATACAGTGGCAATGATCTGTAGGAATATATTAGAAACAAATTTATTGTATTTATTGATATACGAATACTACTTAATCCGATGAACTCTACACCGCCTAACAGACAATGAACTTCATGATAACTTTCAGCTAAACCTACTCCCCTTCTCCCGCTCCTCTCCATCTCCTCCTCTACTGATTGAAAGAAATCGTGATTAACACGTTAAGGGCGGTGCAGTTTTTGTTGTTTCGCCTTATTTGTTTGAAAACTATTAAACTTCAATTAAATTACACATGAATCCGTTGATATGTCACGGCTTATGTTTTTACGTATTTTTTTTACAATGACTCCCACTCAAGTCGATGGTAATTTTTAACACGGTCAAACTGTTTAATAAAATTAATTTAATAAAATATTAAACTGTTTTCTTCACAAAATACAGAACTAAATATCTAGTACTCAGTGTTTTCATATTGGAAATAAGATAATATTTCTTCAAGCCAGGTGTTGGCAACTATACGGGTCCTGGTTCAAATTACGTTTTTTGCAATTAACAAAGAGCAAAAACATTTTTATTTTATTAAAAAACATAGTATAAAGAAAACTCGAGGCGTCACCAAAAAACTAAACATATGGTGATGCGCATGCCGCAAAGTCAAAGGTGTGTATAGGTGGATTAAGATATTTGATACTGGTTATAATTATTAAGATAAAAATATATCAATATTAAAAAAGATATATATCAGACTAAAAATTATATGCTCTTAATAAAAAAAATATCAGACGTTATACTTAGATATATTATATAATTTAGATTTCTTAGTGCCTAATTAGGAATTATTTAAGTAGTTAACCGATTGTAATAATCCTTAGAACTAAATGGCTATAATATAATAGAAAATATTGTTACAATGCTTTTATTAAGAATGAATAAAAATACAGAAAGTTTATCAAAACTGGCATAACAAAAACGAATTGAAAACATACGAGTTTAAAGTAATAAATAATAAGACTTTTAAAGTATATTTTAAAAAGTTTACTCTCAATATTAAGGTTTTGCGGCTGTAGCTTAGTAGATAAGGGACTGGTGTTCATGCGCGGCTACGCCAATGGTCGTAACTTCGATTCCCAGCTCGTATATCTGGATTTTTCCAGATTAAGTACGAATTTAAGCATCACATGTTCATTGGTGAACGAAAGCATCGTGAGGAAACCCATATGGCATCTAATAGAAATGTCACGTGTAAGTGTCCTTGGAACGAAAATTATCTTCGCGCTACTAGTTACATTGGGTACGACATATAAGCGCAAAGTGGATACAACCACGAATGTATCCCTGCTCACCCCGCAAGAGATATAGCGTAACGATGAAATTTTATTATTAATTATACGTTAAAGATGGTTACTATTAAATTATATTTATTGTTCACGCACTGACAGACGATGGCAAAACAGCAAACTGCATCTTTTTATTTTGTGTCGTCAAACATATTTCTTGCCAACCGTCTCTTTGTAATAAATTCATTTCAACTTCGATTATACGTATGATAAACAACAAGTTTGATAATTTATTTTGTATTCATTTCTTTTACTCTATTAATTTTTATATTATTTTATTATATTATTATACTTTTTATAAGTATTTATGATTACATAAAAACAATAAGCATTGTTGAGCTTGTAAAATTTTTATGTAATTATTATTTATTTCATCAAGTATCAAGACTATTAAATAGTTTTAATGATAGCGACAACATGACAACAGAATCCCACATGTTTTGATTTTTTTATCGAAAAAATATTTCGGAAATTCATTAAAAATAATAAATCATGATACATCTGCCTTCTGCATTGCCTCAGGAGTTTGGTTGTTTTTAAAAACGTATTTCATAGACAAAATGATATTTCCAAATTGTATATTTCACACAATCAAACGTAACGAAATGATAAATTTCTATTTTGCGTGTGGATATTCCATTGTATTAACGTCTGCGTTTAAAGCTAATTAAGTGCCTACATAACGTATTGTATAAAGTATTAATAAATATTTTCGCACTTATAAAATTTATCGTGTATTTTATTAAATAAAATTTGTTTTATTCACATTGATCGAACTTTAAATAAATATGAATCGTTTCAAGAATTATATTAGAGAAATTAATAAATGTTACAACAAAAACATATGTATTTATAAACAATATAATTCTTGAATTAGCCAAAATTCAGCTTTTGCATCTGTTATATGGAATGTAATTATTTAATTTTATATACTTACAATAAAGTAATAAAAATATATTGTCAAGTTATATCTCTATTGGGGTGAGCAGAGATACATTAATAGCTACAGTCACTTTGCGCTTATAATTCGTGCGAAACGTGATTAGTAGAGCTGCTGATGGCCGTTCTCAGGGCATTTACATTCGTGTTGCTGCGCATGGAATCTGGTCCATTATTCGCCACGTCACTACAGCTATACAAAACATATATTGCTATATTTCTATAATAATAGAATTAAGAAACAAATGAAAGGAAATTCTATTTAAGATCATATTTTTGGCTTCACACTTGGCACGTGTATGTGTGTCATATTTTTAAGTTTTCTGATCCTATGAATGTATGTACACATGTATACTTATAAAGAGCGCATTCGGGAAGAATATAGTAAGTGACAAATGTGCACACATTCTCCAGGCGCTAAGTATGAGTAACAGAAATCGATTTGTATAAAAATTTACATTACTAAGATAATTTTTCTATTAATTGCTACTAATTACAAAGCTCTAATTATACAAATCGTGGGAACATAGCTACCTACCAATCAAACCGAATAGAAAAATGAGATAGGGATTTAGACAAAGTGACTGAGCGTTGGATTCTGGCAGTGGTGTCTCGATAGTTATGACCTATCAACGTCTGCCGTCGATATGTACCACTCTGTATGTATTTATTTGCAAAAGCAACCCTATGTAGGCGACCAAGCGGCCCATTTTTTAAGGACTAATGTTAATTGGCCGGGAAAGACCTTTACAACTCAACCGGGCTTAGTGGGCGAGCTCAGAAGATACTCAGCCAGCGAATTTATGGGTTTGGTGGCAACGCAAGGGCACCCTGTGAGTACGGACCTTGACTTGGCCCACCAGCTAAAACACGAAACCAAACGGTGATCTACTAGCGTTTCGGAAGGGACTACTTTGAGATGAAACGCCGAGAAACTCAAGGCTGCGTCGGAGTGGAACCACCAAAAAGTCCAAATCGGATGCCAATACCGAGCGGTACTTCGTGACTTGGTAGCCACTCCTGGATTGCCGCTACCGAGTCACGATCATCAGAATCCGACAACTAGCTTTAGCTTGGATGTCTTTTTTTTGTATCCCGGGGGGGGGGGGGATTCTGCACAGGACCATCAGGGACGCTGTGAGGGCAGCGACCCCGGTGTGTCAAACTCTTACTGACTAAAAACCCCCGGGGTATCCCTCTGATTGCTCCACCCGGCCCTGGGAAGCCAAATTCGTCCAGCCGCCCAGGGAACAAAAGGCCTTGTTGAAGCTATCTCTCTGGGGGAGGGGTGGGAGTAAAAATCCACCTCTCCAAAACCTCTCTCTGAGGCGGATAGCTTGGATGTCTATCTCTAACCTATTAGACGTTTTTAATTTTATTTATTATTATTAAACATGGGTTTCAGTTACCAACTCGAAATAATTTTTCCTTCTAATAATCTTACAATAAACAAATGTTTGCTTTCAAAACTTTATGCGGAAATCCATCATACATATCACAGTTTATACTAGAAACAAAACAAAGTACTCGTAAATATACTAGAACAATATTAATACTTTTGAAACCGTTTTCTCTTAAGATTTACGTTATATCGACACAGATCGTGACTGAGTTTTATTGATAATACAATTAGAATATTAGTGAGAGCATACAATAATAAAAATAGAAATCAAAACAATTCATTCAAACAAATGTTTTATATTGTTTTCGCATTTGAAACAGTAAACAATTTTAATCGGATACATACAACATACGAATTATATATATAAATATATATATATATAGTAAGACAGTGGTTCTCAATTCTTTTCAGTGCATCATTTTGTATGCATAAATAAATTACCGCCCCTTTAATATTTCGAGGTGGTAAGGCAAGTTTTGGTCGTGAATACAGCACATAAGTATAAAGACCGTCATAGTGTCTCGATTTGGTTTATTACGTGTCAGAATTAACTTGTGTACAGCTAGTTGTTTATATTTCTAGAGAGACTAGAGACCTTCCGTCTTGTATATGTGAGCTGATATGGCGACAGCTACTGTCAATTGATACACGTCCTTTTTTACACTAACTCGACATAGTGACTACAGTACTCCTGATGGTAAGTACAGTGTAGTAAAAAACGAAAGCGATAATCAAAGGATGAAAATCCATTGACAGTCCTTGTCGTCATCTCGGCCCGCATATACCACGACTAGTGATGAAAATGCCTGGGACTTTTCCCGAAGTGCTCAAAACTTCCGAGAACATTTCGTAAATTCTCGGGAATATTCCCAAGGAAGTTTTTGGGCACTTTGGGAAAATTCCCGGGAATTTTTATCACTAACCACGACTGAAGGTCTATAGGTGTATGTGTTACTGGATATACACAAGCTGATACCGAAACGTGACAGGCCAAAGCAAGTCACTATGACGGGTCTTACACTTGTGTTCTGTGGTCATGACCCAGTTCGGGAAATCGCCCTACCATCAAAAAATCTTACCTTACCTTACCTTTGGTAGTCACTGGCGGTCTTCGACTATACTCTGTGCTGTCCGTCCGTTGCGGTACAGTGACTTTGTGGATACAGTAAAAAAATATATACCTACGTATTAAAATAAAATTAATAAATACCAACTCGCAGCATTCCTTTTGGACTTAGTATAAATATAATACATTCATGAAGATGTTTTATATATTTTGTACTTATATAAGCAGTGTTTATGAAATTGTAAAATTGAATTTTGAGTTCTGATACAATGCTTTTATCATCGTCTTGTAAAATAATAAAAATATAAATGGAAATCCAATAATATAAATTGGCACTCCGAGAGACTGTTTGCAAGATAATAAGTTTTATTCGTTTACTAATGTCATAGAAACGGCAGAATATTCTAGCAGAGTCCCTAAATCGTCCATTTGCAACGATAATGGGCAATGAATTTGCAAATAAAAGTTCAATAGTCATGTTTTGTTGAACAAACAGGGTGCAATGAACTTTGGTATTGCTGGGTCGGCATAATGCCGCTTCTTCGGTAACCTACGACTCATTTTTCAGGACCTAAAGAATATCATGGATTTATATTTTTTAATAATTGACCTCAATCATACCCGAGAAGTCGAGATGAGGCCGAAATAAAATCGCCTTTACCATATTAATGACTATTCCCTCTTCTTATATAAGCTCCTAGATCGTATGTTAATGAAAAACAGACATTGGGAGCGTATTGCACTCCTTAGCTATTCGCAAATTATCAATTTAAACGTAACTTCAAGACAAAGAAGGAAATAACTCATTTTGTAGTATTGATTGTTTCTTTCACAGCCTTTGAACTAATTATCGTCCGCTATATTATACTTTTGGTGAGTTATTAAACTAGCAGAAAAAAGAGGTTTAATTAAAAAAGAAACATAGTTTTTAAATAGTACTTGCATAAGGACTTAGCCTTAAAATGAATTTAAAAAATAGTAATGATTTGTTTCCTAATTTTTTATCTTTGTTGTTTTGCAAAGCAAGTCCGTTACTCTGAAGCAAAAAAGATTAGAAACCAGTAACTTAGATTAAATGTTAACTTTTGTTTAATTCACTTAAATTACAAATATTTTTGCTAATTTTTTTTTTACGTGTTAGTTCAGTAAAGCGATTACTAATTATTAATCTGGTGATGGCGGTAAAACGGTCTTAAATTTATACAATTATAAACAGGGAAGAATTTTATTATTATCGACCAATAATGTTTAGTTTATTATTTATATAGAAAATATCTTTTAATGATGAATTATAAAACACCTTATAACCACATCAAAAATAAACTTTATTTCGTAAAAATCTATTGTATTTAAAGGCGTATCCATATAAACATAGCGTTGCCATCTCAACTTGAACTGCGACCGTTCGGTTGGCTATGAGTATCATTGCCATAAATCCCGCTCACTACTCCCTGCGCCGATGTCACGAGCTTTAGCGATATATTCACTGAAAGCACGAACAAACTGCATATCTGTGAGAATTGTTTTGCGATTGTTTTTACTTCCTTAAATATCGTTTAAATACCTCAGAGATCTTAGACAAAGTAGTATGTGTCGACGTGATATTTCGAATGCATATGTCAATCCCATGCATTTTGTATTTTTCTACTTGCGTTATAGCTGAACGAACGTTATTTTGTCTAAGCCCGTACTCACATAATTGTGAACGGTGCAGATTAGAATTCTAAGAATATCTCTACGTTCTTCAAGTTAATGAATTACATACAGTCAAGGAAATTGATTTGTTATAAACCTCCTCTATATAATTACTGTAAGCGTGGTTTTAGCTATATCGCAACTATCTCTTCTAAACTATGCAAAGTGTAAATAACGTGAATAAATACACATTTTATTTACAAATTACTAAAGCAATGAGAGTCAACGTCTTATTGAGTTATGCCACAAATCCCATACTGCGCCATTATTAATCCTCTGTTCATGCCAGAACCATGGAAGCACTAATTAATTAATCTACCTTAGATTAAAAATGAAAATAATAATTGGGAAACGATTGTATATGCATTTTTCATCCTCCCCCTAGCTTTAGAAACAGGTGACGTCAAAAAGTAAAAAAACATACAAACTCTCGAACAAATGAAAGAAAATATACCAAGGCTGCACTCTCCCTACATTGCGAAATGGCAGGAAACTGCAAGTGATAAACAACTGAACCCAAGGAGCCAGGTGAAGGATTAAAATCAGAATTAATGTATTCGCAAATCAAATAAAATCAAAACGTAATGGCGCGACAGGTGGCGCTTCGAGAAGGGGAGCAAATAGGGGTTGTGAGAGACACAGACAAAATTGCACCGAAGGTATGATGCAGAATATATTTTCAACTGTAGGATAAACAGAAATATGCCTTCTTTTTTAATTTTTTATGCCTATTCGGCACATTGATCACGCCAGATTGTAACTATGAGCCTGTAGTAGAGGTATGATGATGATGATGTGGAAAAAGCTCAGTGAGGCTAAATCTCTGCGCAACTGGAGCGCTTCCAGCTGCTTAGTAACGTTTGGATCAATCGCAATGCGGTCAGATGTCTGCTGCAACCTATCCAAGCATATTTTTATTTGAACAAGAGATAAGCGTCAAAAATTGAATATATATATTTAAATAATACACATATTAAACCCGATCTGAATCTGTGAGAGAGGCGTACATGAGTGCCTTTGGTCTGAACAGACTTGACATCGGGATGTTTAACAAAATCTTAACAGAACTATTATCTGATGAGGCGTCTGGCCTGTTCAGATCAATGGCACCATATGTGATATGTTAGGTTTTCTGTATTAGGGTACGATGGGGCTGACACGTACACACGTAAAAGTCCCTTAAATAAATAGAATAAAAAAAAAAACGTATTAAACATTAATACATTTAAATCATATCAAATTAATTCTATGGGCCTGGACAAAGTAAGATTCCATAAACAACTACGCGAGTAAAAAGTTAAAAATGTATGAAAACGAAGTAAGCTTTCAAAATATCACATTGATACGTTATGTCAATTCCATATATTTTCATTTTGTACTATCTGTGTCGATAAAGGAATGGGGAAGGGATAATATGCGTAATAGATGCACCTAGAATAGGCATTCACTATATATATAAAATAAATAATTGTAAATAAATTAACAATATTACATATTTATTGGAAAAAGTGTAAATTATCTAAACAAATAATTAAATAAAATTCAAAATATAATAAGATTTAGCTTCGAAATAATATTGTGGTATCGAAAAGGAATAATTTTAAAACACGAACATTTATGTTTCATAATATTATGGGTGTATGTATTTAATTTATACATATGTTCACGGACGATGCATTTACAAAACATTTACGAATTAATATTTCTTAGAATCCA
The DNA here is from genome assembly GCA_036320925.1 of Automeris io. NCBI lineage: Eukaryota > Metazoa > Arthropoda > Insecta > Lepidoptera > Saturniidae > Automeris > Automeris io. The sequence goes on from JAUDJH010000001.1 coordinate 20,019,109, forward strand.
GAACTGTGTGACAAAACGTTCCGGTATAGCGTCCATTTAATAGCACTTATTTTAATTAGACACATTAGCTTGTTATGCAATTCCGATATTTTCGAAACTAAGACTTTACATTGCAAAACTTCAATATTATAAATCCTATTTAAATTATACGGGGTACATTTATTTGGATCTTAATCCCATATTCATTATGCTTTTTTTCCGAAAGACGCGCGTAGATTGACCTGAAAGGTCTTCACAACTAAACCGGGTGGGTGGCAGATTCATTATGTATTCAAACTTAGTATAGTGACTGGTATACATGATGAAAAGTATAGAGCAGTCTAAACATCGAGTAGGACTATAGAGTGACAATCATCTGCTGATAGTCGCCTATAGCATTTTTTTTAACACTGGCTCGACATATTGACTACAGAGTACCTGATGGTAAGTACAGTGTAGTCCAAAAACGAAAGCGACCATCAAAGAATGAATATCCATTGATAGTCACCGTCGTCATGTCGGCCCGCATATACCACGACTGAAGGTCTCTAGGTATATGAGTAACTGGATGTACACGAGCTGATCCCAAAACGCGACAGGCCTAAGCGTGTCACTATGACGGTACTTGTATGCTGTGGTCATGACCCAGTTCAGACTATTGCCCTACTACCAAAACTAAACGTTGTTTCGTAAACTAGCTTTCTTATTTAGAAATTATAACGACACTTATTCTTTTCTTTTTTACTTGAAAAATATGTTGAAAGTGTTATTTTATTTGCACTAAAGGTCATAAACTGTATTTTCTTTCAATATCCAGTAGTGCGTTTGCAAGGCCGCTCAAAAACAGTATTTAGACGTAATTATACCTTCTCTAATTGTATTTTTATTATGGTCGATGTAATATCGGACAGCTGCGCGCATTATTATAAACCTGTACTTCTGTTACAGTGATATTATAATACTTATTTATATCGAGGTCAAAATGTATATATTCAACAGGCAGCCTAACTAAATTAAGTCCTAGCCAACTGGACCTCAATAGAATCTTCTAATTTTTTCTTAACTTTCTTCCATTATATACAACTTTAGTTTTTTCTTCTGTAAATTATTTGGTTCGTCCACTGATGTAACTCGTTTGAGTTTTTCCGCTTATCCCTATTTCTCGCTTCTCATTTCCTAAGGGCGATAACACACAGTGTCCGATGCGAACAGGAGTCTAGAAATTTGGGAAATATTTATCTAGAAGCTCGTTGCAATCACTGCAAAGCCTTACGTTAACATGTATGAAAATTTTACATGAACTACATGCGATTCGTCCGCGGCATATGAGTTATCATAAAACAATGTTATAGCTATTTCGATCCGAATTGAAGATTAACGGATGACGGATTAAAATCGCATGACGTGTATAGTGCTTAAAGTGGCATACAAATAGTTCTATGGCTATTTCGGAACGTATTTTTGCGGATTTAGATCGGAGCGTTACCGCTCTATGGCTGAGATTTATAGATGCTATTTCGACTTTGCTTATCAAAGTTCTCAAAAAATTAATTTGTTTTGACAAAAACCTTAATATATAATAGGAACTTGAGTATAGCCATAGTATACACAAAGTGAAGTCCATGTTGAGAAAATCGGTGCCTTACCAAATCCTTTGGCATTCATTGAGTAATATAAATTGTAATGATTTGGTAAAGTCTAAGCAAACTTAAAGTTGTTTCTATAAATCTCAGCCTAAGGCTATCAGCAACTTATATACCATTACCGATATAGATTACGTCTTGAGGCATCGCACATCAGTAGCCTTGAAAATGACAGAGAAAGTGTGCTAAAACGCGTAAAGTGCCGAATTCATGCCTAACGCGTAGGCAGTGTGGGAATTCTTAAGTGCGTGTGTAAACATTTTCACCTCTCGTAATCAACGCCGTGCGGTTTTGAGTAATAGTTACACTTGCAATGAATATTCAGTCTTTATTCGATATTAAGCTTATTCGATTATTTTTATCCTATTCGATTATAGATATACCGAGGATATTTAGGGATTGTCGGGCTAGATTTCAACATTTAAAATATTTTTTTGCAGTCAAATGAATAGGTGAAAAATAAACTAATTTGCACTAATAAGACACTAAAAAGTCTCTTACATTTGATTCAAATCCGTGAAAGTATGAATCTAGAAACTAATTACAATTTACACGTCTGGAAATTCTACATAGTTTAGATTGGATTCGGACAGAATATGATGATGATGATGATGATGTCCTAGCCGGTTTCGGCCACGGCGACTGTTTCAACACCGGTTAAGAAATTCGAGGACTAGTTTTCGGAAACAGTCAATTGCGCAGGAGATATTTAAGTGCATAACTGGACGCGCTGCCAGAAAAGCACTCTCTCGTCCGAGCTGCCTCAGGCCCGATGAAAAGGAGAACCAGTACGATCGGGAGGGAGCGGGATGCAGGTTTGGTCGAGTTTTCCCTTTTCTAAACACCTGGATGAATTGCGGTGTTCAAGAGATACCTTAGTCGCCTTTTACGACACCTCAGCAAGAAGAGGGGGGTGCTATTCTATTCTGCCGGCAGCCACCACGGCTTAACAGAACAATACGGACAGAATATATAATTTATAGAACAATACTATATCTAGCTATTTCGGTGTAATGATATTCGGATCCGAATTGGAGATTAACAGATGATGTAAAGATATCAGATGACGGATGTAGTGTGCAAACTATTACGAATTATTCTACGGTAAATTCGGAATGCAATATCACGGATTCTCATCAAGACGCAGTGCGTAACCGCCCTAAGAATGAAGATTATGTATAATGTGCTATTGAAGGATGTAGGCGCCACAAAAGTGAGTTCGATAATTATAAAAACAGAAATAAAACTGAGTCATTAGATTTATAACAAAGATAACATTTAATACATCGGATTCATCGGTCTGTAAGTCACACAGACGACCTATCCCCGACTTTATAGTGCCATACAGCCATACCTACTCAAAGCTGAACACATAATTACAGTGCAGTGACAGATTAATACAGCAAAAAAATAGCTTATACATTATACAAAGTTTTGATTTAATCTCGAACAGGGCGAACGACTTTGTAATACTGCGTGATTAGAATTTATGTGTGTTTTAAATAATTATATGATATAATAAAATTTTACTTTTTAGTTAAGTGGCTAGATTTATTTCTTTTTTTATCCTGATTGGGCACAGCAAACACACCACGCTAGACGTTGAGCACGGTGGAGCCAAAAAACGACAACGACCATTAACAGTAAAGAAAAACCCATCAGTAGTTGCAGCCATCATGCCGACCTGCACAAATATCTCTTCACTCTACGCTTAAAAACCATATCATAAGACAGTGGGAACATGCTCGCCGGAAGGCAATTTCACAGCCCAAGGACACGTCAAAATTAAGAGTTAGAAATCTTTTTTGTCCTAGCCTGGATGTGAGCTATATCTGTAACTCCGTAAGCCCGCGCGCGTGGAGAACCACGCTTAATAGAAATTAAGGAAGGGAGAAGGTGGAACAAGGTTAATAACTATTCAAAACACTCAGCGTGATGAAGTCGGTAGAAAGAGCTCAGTGAGGCAATTTCTCTGCGCAACTGGAGCGGTTCAAGATGCTTAGTCACGGCAGGATCATTCACAATGCGGACAGCCCTTCGCTGCAACCTATCCAGGGCGTCAAGTAAGTACTAAGCCGAACCATCCCATAGATGCGAATATTTCAAGCAGGACCTGAACTGAGCCTTATACTATAGGAACAGTTAATCTGGTGTATTTTTTTTGCATTTATCAAAATTATCTTGAGATTAGTATAAAAAGGCTTAGTGAAATATATTATTGTAGTACCTACATGTTTTTTTGTAAAAAAGTTTAACAGTAACAAATTTTTTAATAGATTATGAAACGGAAAAAATGTGTCATTTATTACTTCTACAAATAACTTTAACAAAATAGAATAGCTAAAATTGCTAATGCTCACTAAAAACGGCTACAAAATCAATGTTTATATTTTGCCTATATAATAATAGTATATTAATAAACTATAACAGTAAAAACTATTTATGACTGTAAAACTATTAAGCAGTATTTATGTTTCGTTTACCAATACATCGAAAACATAAATTAAACAAATAGCTGACATTATCATGTTTTATCTGGTGATTTAAAATATATTATGTTAAAATCTTATCGATTCTATTAAACATATAATTACATATAAAATATCATTATGGCATCCTTAAAAAATTTAAGGTCAGGTATTTCGTTTCTCATGATTTACCTATATACCTACTTTGCTTAAACTGTTTCAAGATAGTAATAAAGACAAGAAATTAACATTTACATTTAAAATATCTGTTATCTAATGTGCTGAGACAACCAGAAATACCACATCATTTATCCCAATGTTTATATCGCGTATTTTCGTTGATGCAAATACCGGGACCAATTTTGTCCTACTATTTCTATTTATGTAAATACACGAGATATTTATCTCATAATTTTAATTGATGTAACCTGTGGTAATTTATCCTACTGTTTCTATTTATGTAAATAGTAGAGGCATTAATTGTCCTACTATATCCACTGATGTAAATTCTGGGAGAATTTGTTTTGCAATTATGATTTCGAAATTGAGTTTGCTAGATCTACCCTTTTTCAATTCTGTTAGAATTCGGTTTAGAAATAAAGACAGCGATATGTTGCAAAGATTGGTTTGTGTGGACAGCGAGATATGACATGCAGATTAAAATGCAAAACTTTGAGCATCGACGTAGTCTTTTCCGGTTGCACAGTGCCGAGTGCTCTCTGGAAGTATATGGAAGTGGAATATACATCCAGCGACCATATTTCCACGGTCTAATGACCTGGAAGTCTTTAAGAAAAGAGTGAATCTATCGTAAGACTCATGTTCACCTGCCAGGTGTGATTGAGGTCAAGAGCCTCACCTCGCCCGTAATTCATAAAAAAAATATTCTATTACTATCTACCTACGAGTACCATAGCGTTTATAGGATTTTTTGTGTTGATATTATATTACTATATTACAAGAGTGCTTTAATGTTTCTCGCTATCCACCAGTGGTCGTTGGTTGACTTACTGTCTCTTGAACTATCCGTGTGCCCGAGGCAGCAATATCCTCACTGTATGGACACACACAAACATTCAAACCGGGTTAACTATTTTAGATTTAAACAAACGTTCTAAGAAATATTAAATGCTCATTTATTTCGCTAATTTACTGCCGTGGGCATCACTGCATAATTATCTGTTTATTTTTCTACATCCCAATTGTTGATTGTCTGCGTTTATTTTATAAACATGGCGTTCCAAGATGGCTGTCATAGTGTTGTGACGTAATGCCGTGACGTCACATTCGCCGTACATTTAACTGTTTTGAAATGAGCGCGTGCGCCGAACGATTAATGTGCTGTTATGGATGTGAGAAATAAAGACATTATTCACAAATGAAGACAAGCAAATTCCACAATTTCAATTCGCAACTTTTTTATACTAGTACTGTAAAGTATCTTCACTGTATCTTATATTAATATGGCCAGAGTAATCCAAACAACGACATCAATTATCAAGGAAAGCGTTTTCATTGATATACAAGGTGATTATTCTAGTTTACTCAAAAGTCCCTTTTCAGTTATTTTAAAGGGTTCTAGATAATAAGAGAAAAGGAATACACTGGTTCCAAGGTTAATCTACAGCCAGATGACACGGTAGAGGTAAAAATTTGAACATCGATGTAAAGTGACCTGGTATTTGGTTTTCTAAAAACAAGCCGTGTGAGCTGGCATCTTTACTTTGGTGGTATTTCAGCAGCTTGTATGAAGTGACTCACATCCTCTTTTTTAGAATGTACCACCAAAAAGTGGAATTCGCTAGTAGCTTATGTTTCTCCAGTATCATAGGATATGGAAATCTTCAAGCAATAACTGAATCTGTATTTGTTGGACAATTCAGCTCCATTATCAGCTTTATTATCATTTTCATTGGGTAAACTTCATATCAAGTGTCTTTTTATAATGAAAATATTTGAGTAACTTTTGAGTTTATATTAGGTAAAATAATTTTTAATGGAAAACGATATGAGCCTATTCCATTAGAGTGGATTTATTTGTATTCCCCCCCCCCCCATAAAAAGGTAAAATAGAAATTGAAAGTAAGGATAAGCTTCCTCCCGGTCACGCAACAAGGATGCTATCAATTTTTGAGTTTGTGTTAGGTAAAATAAATCTGATGGAAAATGATACGAGTCTATTCCACTAAGGGTGGATTTATTTGTATTCCACCCTTAAAAAGGTAAAATAGAAATTGAAAGTGAAGATAAGCTTCCTCCCTGTCACGCAACAAGGATGCTATCTATGCCGCTCGTTCCCAGGTTCTGTACATGAGCTTATAATTATCTTCGGCCCACCTCGCAAGATATGGACGAACAACTCTCTGGTATCCTTCAGGCTACCAATTCCGAGAGGGCCTTACTCCAACGATCACCAATACGGCTAGCCTTATAATATGAGATGATTTAATGTGATTGAATATATCATCGCCGGAAAACTCAATAAACTCATGAATGCTGCATTCCGCAGAATAAACAATTTATCTAAATATAAAAATTTCTATAAGAATACTCGTATTATGAAATAACTGTTTTCATTCACGTTTTTCCCCCGAATTTGTAAACATATCGTCCAGCAATCGACACGTATGCATTAAGTTTAAATATATGCTTATCTCTTCATATCTCTGGCAAACACAGACATCAACATCTGCCACGTTTTGTTCAAAATAAAGGTGTTTGGCAAAAGTGCATTACCAATAAAATAACTCTCGACATTATCTAAATGTACCATCTTTTTATTCATTTCATAATACAGATATTTGATCAAATTCATGGTCTATTGTGTTGGACAGTCGCTGGAACAAATGTTTGATTACTATTTTTATTGGGATCTCTCTTTCTTGGGACATATGCCGGCCTTCAAGAGGAAAATCAGTGAGCAGGTGTGTTGAGCTTGGCATTATTCTTGGTGTTATATAATTTTTAATTTTAATTTGAGGTATTATTGTCTGCTGTTGTTTTTTGTTTTTTTTTTGTATTCTTTTTGGTTTTTTTGTGTTTTGGTTTTAGTTGTCTATTTTGATATTGTTAGTTAATGCTTTTGGGCCATGCTGTGGCTGTCTATTATTGGTATCCGTTACCGACATTTAGCTTATGTACTTACTTATGTATGTGATTCAGATTGTGAATGTGAAGTGTAATGGAGCTGTTGACAGCCCATAAATAAGTAAATAAATAATAATAAATAATAAATATTAGTCCTATTGTATACTTAACTGTTTTTTATAGTACTATATACATAAAAATTTGGTTCTGAATTTATAAGTTATAACTTTTTTTATACTGATCCCACAAAGTGATTATACCGTATCTGACGAATAGTACAGTGTAGTCCAGGAAAGGCATAGACTACCAACAAATACTATGAAAATCGACTGACAGCGCCGTCGTCATGTCATCCCTCATGTAGCATTACTGAAGTTCTCTAAGTATATTAACAACTGTTTAAACTTAGGGAATATCCTCACAAGCCCATCACTGCCGCACAGTAGGTTAGCACGGCCGTGGGTGGTATGCCGGCCTTGTACTGGCTAATTCCCAAGTGACAACTTCTCTGCATTGACTTTGACTGTATGTCCTATAATGAATTCGCGACAGCCCCTCACACCTTGCCTGCCGAACGTGATCTTCGAGGCGATGGCACCTCAACCAGGTCTGCTCAATATACTTCGACAGACTTCTCGAAGGAAGTTAACTGGTCGCTTCAGTACCCCACTTCGGACGGTCATTTTCTCAAAAATATCAGCCAATCAGTCTTGGACCAGTCAAGTGGAGCTGACGCTTGACAAAAATAACTAGACCAATGAAAGTTTGCCTATTTTATTATCAAACATTTCTAATGTTAGTCTTACCTATTTTTTTTAAATCAACAAGTAAATATGTATGGACTAAATTGGTTTTATTTAAATAAAAACGTTTTGATTTATTATTTACGTAAAATATTACGCAATATAAGGAAATGACATGAACAAATGTAACTTGCAAATACATTTTCGTACCTACTCGAAAAAAATATACAAATAAACTGATAGCAAATTTCAAAACTTTTGACAATGATTGTACACAATGATGTTGATCTCTCATTTTACGCTCTCCACATGATTTACGTTGACTTCCATTTAATCACCCCTAGTATTTATCATCGCTTAACAGCTTCAAATAATGAAAAATATGATTACGGCTTAATTTTTATGATATTCTACCAATATATCGAGCGATATATCGGAGTCAAATGATGTTATTCCAAGATATAAATTAGAGTTGGAGTGTTTAGTAGTATTTGAACACGGATCAATACCAATTTGACATAAATAGATACCTTTAAAACGTCTCCACATTTTTTTTTAATTTTCACTTTATCCTTATCTTGTGTTAGTGAATTTTTTATACTCATTCCCTATAAATTAAATTACAGTACCGGCAATACATATACAATAAGGGCATTAGAAATTACTAGAAATTATTTTTCTCCGTAGCATTAAAATTTTGTTAGCTATTCTCAATTTGACATGCTATTAACTATCATCAGTTTTTACTAACAATCGATCCATCTATATAACTCAGTGACGTGCATACGGTTTTTGAATAAGGAAGGCAGTGTTCGTGTATTTAATTTAAATACTGTATTACTACAGCAAAACATTATATCGAGGAGTGAAAGGCTATTTGGTTTAAGCGACAAATTTTGGTGATACAGTAATATACATATAGTATATATTCGGAATCAGCGTTTTTTACTAATTCCAAAAATATATATATATTACTATATCACCAAAAAATGTCGCTGAAAACATATTTGGTTATATATATGGTTAATAGCTTTTCACCCCTCAATCTTGTTCTTATAAAACAGAAACATGGCGTAAAAACAGAACAGATATGAATATTTCCTTTTTCCTGTACATCGTTAAGTAGTTGATACCAGTTTTATTTATTGTAAGGGTATGCAATACTTTCCTGCATCTATGGAATAAACACTACTGATGTAACTATTGTAGTGATTGTATGATTTATAAAATAGGTTAGTTATATTTGGCACTATTCTCGGAATTGGCCATTTAATAAAAAAATAAGTTTATTTTTAGAATATCTAATTTTAAATAATGAAGTTTAATTTGAGGTTCTCAATTTTATTTGAGACAGATTGAATGGAAAAATAGAATAGGAAGGTTGATATTGTAAAAATTACAAATATATATGTAAAACTTTACTTGAAATATACATAATAATGCAGATTTAAAAAGTGTATCATTATAAAGCGAGTGAGCGACCAAACCCAAAAATAGAAAAGATAGGACGCGAGTAAGTGCGTACTACACTATACTTGATGAAACGGGAAAAAGTTCTGTAATTTGTCATTTTAACTACAAAATATTTTGTTAAGCATTCACCATACAACACAGCCTTTATATAAGTTTTTCATCATTGCTAAAGCAGACGAAGTCGCAGGCAGAGGCATGTGTTATAATAAACATCGTTTAATGAAAATAAAATATTCGCGTAATCATTGGTTCTACACTTAAAGACGGCTATAAACGGTAGATAAAGACTGAACTCAACTGTTAATTATTTTCTTTTTTTAAATCGTTATAAAAGCGTTTGGTGGTTAACTGAAATAATAGGTTGTATTTAATAACCGTAAAGGAAATCTTGCCTCTTCTTATCACCGCCTCGGCTTATAAATTTGTTAATTAAAACATGAACTTGAAGCTGTGCGATGTCTCACAATACACTTTAGATTTGTAAGTCAAAATAGTAGTCAATGCTAGGACAGTTATATTAAAATATATTCGACTTTATTAGAATAAGAAATTGTAACTTAAAGTAATAAAAGTCTGTTTTTATAATAAATATTTTATTGATATATAAGCGACATATAACTACAAAGTGCATTTTAAAATAATTTGTAAAATAAGTAAGTTTCATATTAGGATAATTATTTTGTAGGATATTAAAATTTTTAAAAAGGAGAATTTGTAGATGACTTCCTTTCATACATTTTAAGTTTGTACGGAACCCTTGGTGCGAGAGTCTGACTTGCACTTAGCCGGTTTATTAAATAACTATAATATATAACGTGGGAGTGTTGAGTTGCTTAGTAGATGCATAGCATCTATCAATACACCCATTGAAATTACACTAAAAAGTTTAATTGTTCAGTTATTGTCATTAAAAATTACACGTCTGTAGCGCGCTTTAGTTGATACAATTCACAAGACAGACATCTCAGAAAATTCACACAATAAGTAAATAACATGATGATGAAATAACGTTTTCTTGGTCCTCAAGGGGGTGGCTGCGCGGGGGGGGGGGGGCATGTTCCCATAAAGCACGTCGTTAGCGCGCGCACCCGCCAGAACGTATTGTAGGAAGTCGTCGCTTAGCTTGGGGTCGTACACAGTCGAGTTAAACGGACATTGTCTCTTATTTTGCAATAAGATTCCAATATTTTTTTCTAATTTCTAAATATTTTTTGACTCTGTAGTTTCTAGCACTCTGTAGGCATATGCTTTAACAAATTATAATAACATAATAACAGTTTGATGATAGTCATTTTGTTTTAGATGTCACTCGCTTTTCCGTTTATGACTCAAAAAATAAAAAAAAACTCTAAAATAAAATACAATTTGTTATATCATATTAGAAACTAGATAAATTACTGAAGTTTTGTTAAATAACGGGACACACTAAGTACCATATATTTTTTTAAAGACATATTACTTTTTGAACTTTAACAAATTTTTAATATGAGTGAATATAACTCAAAATGTTTGCTTATAACTTTACTAATACAGTGGTGTCAGTGATGAAACTAATTTTATAGTGTTTGTAATTTATCTCAGAACATATTTATAAATAATTTACATTTAGAAAGATTTTAGAAAAGTCTCATATTCCGGTAATTCCGGATTTATTTAAAAAATCAAATTATCTCCTAAACGCACTGGAATCGGGGAATTATTTTTTCTATCAGCCCGTTAGTTTTGTACGTTGACTTATGGATCACCCTATATATTTTTAAATAAAAATATAATATAGTTTATATATAAACAAGCAACAACAGAACAGTCCAAATCAAATAATACACTTTTCTTGTTTTTATTTTAAACAATCAACATGTTTTGTTTTTAGCAGCCTCCTAATATTCGTTCTTATGTATTTCTTTTAATGTATGAAAATAACAGAAATTGATCCCATGCAATTATTTTATACTAGAAAAGATTTGCCGCGAATGATAAATGTCATAAAATAGCGCCATTTCATGACTAAAATTTTAATCGTGAATGTTTTCCATGTCCGCTTCGCTCTCATGTCAAGTCGGTCACGGCTGGCGCCTCCTCGATGCACGCTCCAAGAAATCCGACGTTGCCATCTGATTACCTACCGTCTACCGCTACTGCTTAACCCTGTACCCTCGGTCACGTTAACAGGGTAAATAAACCATTCAAAGGTCGCTTAAAACTACTTTCGTCACTACATTTTTTTGATGGCAACACCGCATCTGATAGTAAATACAGTGAATCCAAAGAATGGCAGTGACCATCAAGGGACAAGAATCTATTAAGAGTGGTCGTTGACATGCCGGGCCACATATAGCAAAACATAAGGTCTCTAAACATATCGAGGGGTGAAAGGCTATTTGGTTTAAGCGACATTTTTTGATGATATAGTAATATATATATTCGGAATCAGCTTTTTTACCGATTACAAATATATATACAATATATATCACCAAAAAATGTCACTTAAACCAAATAACCTTTCATCCGTCGATATGAAGAATTAGAAGAACGTAAGTTGATCTAGAAATACGACAGGCTAAAGCGAGTTACTACGACGATCTTTACACTTGTGTACTGTGGTTATGACTCAGTTCAGGCAATTACTACCTCTTCTACACTGCGTAAATATTTCTAGAAAAAATATAAGCTTGCGCTTTTTCAAAGATTCTTCGTGTTGTTTTTTTTTTACACTGGCTCGATATAGTCACTACAGAGTACCTGATGATAAATACAGTGTAGTCCAAAATCGAAAGCGACCATTAAAGAATGAAAATCCATTGATAGTCTCCGTCTTCGTGTCGGCCCACATATACCACGACTGAAGGTCTCTAGGTATATGAGTTACTGGATATACACAAGCTGAAGCTGTTGTATTGTTATTATAATATTATTAAAAATAACGTTACATTTCACTGTAAAACGGCATTGACTGCCAAGGGACCAGAATCCATTAAGTCACCGTCGTCATGCCGACCCACATATACCACGACTGAAGGTACACAAGCTGATCCTGAAACGCGACAGGCAGAAGCAAGTCACAATGATGATCTTTACACTTCTGTACTGTGGTCATGACTAGTCCCATGGTCCCAAAGTGCCCAGCACTTCCGCGAACATTTCGGAAATTCCCGGGAATATTCCCAAGCAAGCTTTGGGCACTTTGGGAAAATTCCCGGGCATTTTCATCACTAGTCATGACCTAGTTCAGGCAATTGTCTCACTACCTTTTTATAATTTACAGGCACATGTAATTTACCGGTGACCTTAATAGCACTCGGAAGTAGGTAAAGACGAGACCGGTAATGAATCGAGTTTGCCCAACAAATGCCAATTCACTCTTCTTTTAAAAGCTCCCAGATCGTAATATTGTAAGAAAACAGTCACAGGGAGGGTGTTCAACTCCCGCCCCTTTTTAAAATTTAGACATTTCATGTAATATTGAATGCATGTTGAAATTGAGATGCCTTCGAGATTTCTCTGCGGAGCGAACGGATTTAAATTTGTCTCTGACTGGGACGATGCAAATCTGGTTAGTTTTAATGCTACCAAAACACAGGCTTGTCTTTTTTCTGCCAAACTGAGTCCTTTTTACCTGACTCCCACTTTCCGGGGTGTTTTTTTGCCAGTGACTGCCGGTCTTCAACTCCGCAGTATAGAGCTCACAGCTGATTTGAACTTAGGGCGGTCGATTGAGTTTAGAGCGAAAACAGCTGCTAAAAAATTTGGCGTCCTTTTCAAGATCAGACGGTACTTCTCATCATCGCAACTTCTTAACCTATCATACCTATATCAGGCACAGGTACGGTCAGATGTCGAGTACTGTTGCCATTTTTGGGACGGATTCGCTAAATACTAGTTGAAAATTGAAATCCACTGAAAGAGATCAAATCCGTTATATAGATACATACACGTTGTACTCAAAAGGCCAAAATGAGAAACGAGTGACGTTTCAACCATAGAATTACGAAATATAAATAAAGCACACAAACGCGGTAAATGTGAAACCAAGATTAAAACGTCGTATCCAAAAAATACACAGCAGGTATCAGATTCACTACAATAATATGCGAGACTAAGATTTGCTCTAAAAGCTAGACGATTTTTGTATTTAAGTTTCGAGATAATATTCCGCAGGACTATCAATCTCTTACAGCAGTATTATTTTAATCTTACCTTTATATTCCAAACCTTTCATAGCATGAAGTATGGAAGTAAGATTAACACCAGAAACTACCAGCAGTCAACTTATAACTATGTATTTTAGAAACAGATGTAATATGGTACTTTATGTTTTTTTATACACAAAATTAAATATTTTATATTTATTACTCTCTTGTAATTGTAAAAATCATGTAATATGTTAGATGGAAATACTATACTAGAAAAGATAAAATTCTAAGACAAATATTAAGATAAGTCTATTTAAATGGTCCGGTAAATCTAGTGTCATAATAACACTCCTATTAAAAATAACAGCCAGTGGGTCAATAGCAACGTTTGTTACGACACTGCATGCATCTCTGCTTACTCCGAAATAAATACAGCGTTAATATCTCAAGACACCAATGCGATTAAACTTTAGCCCCAAACAGACCTATGAGATGACCTCGCTTTAAAAACATGTGATACAAATAGAGGGTGCCTCAGTGACACTATCTCGATACGAAGTACCGCGTGGCGCGTGCCCAGATCACGTGGTCACCTAGAGACGTAGAGTTGGGACAGGACATTATTTTTAATTAACACTTATCGACTTTTTTTACTATTTTAAAATTATTTTTTAAGGATAAAATAAAGAGAATTCTGATGAAGGATAGGGTGCGGAGTACACAGAATTGGCGAGAGTGTATGAAAGGATTGATGACCGTTAAGAAAGCGAAACAAATTTGCAAAAATAAAAAAAAAGGCCGTTATATACTCTCTACCAACCTTAATAGAGAATCGGTGTGATGATAGATGATCAGGTGCGGTATAGTCATTTATTCCAGACATGATAAAAAATATATAAACTGATCTTTTATCAGAATTTGATTACTTTAAAGATATTCATAAAAACAGTGATAAAGTTATGAAAAACAATTCCTTTTTTCATTTCATATATTGAAATCATGATAGACGTAAGTGGACGTAAAAATTAATTCTTAAAAATATGGAAAAAAATCCACCAGATATTGGTAGATTAGTAAGGGTTGAAGATAATATATAGGGTGAGATACACAATAATTGGTAAAATGCAAGACACCTATGACTTTAAATGAAATTGAGAGCCAGATAGCTCAGTCAGCTTGATGAGGACACTAACTGCAATGGTGAAAGTCTCAGATGAAAATCCTGGTATCGATAACCTTTTCAGTAATGAGCAGTTTAGTATGTCACCGGTAGTTGATCAGTAGTGTTTAAGAGATGTCTTTGCCTAGGAAATACAGTTTCGATTTAGTTCAATGTGAGTAATTATACACAAAAATGATCTATAAATGAAAATATATTATAGTGATCATAGTAGTTGAAAACAACAATTGAAATATAGTACATGCTGTTATGAATTTGTCTATTTTTTTCACAATTTTTTAAACAATAAAAAAAAATATTTTGTGCTCTAATTTCGTAAGTAAAACATTTTTAATTTGTGCAGAAACTCATGCAATATCTAGTTCACAATTTTTTTAAACTGTCTTAATTTTTCTCTATTACTGTTGTTTAATAAGTCAATCAGTCAATATAAAAACTTTCATTTTTATATTTAAAACAATGTTCCAATTATGCCGAAATATACAACATACGAATTAAGTTTTGTGAGATGTTAGTGTAACTTGAATATATTCTGTGTAAGATTGTTATATTTTTTTTTATATAAATATTGCTATGTTTTACGTCAACACTATTCAATTATAGAATAAAGAAAAAAAGAAGATTGTAAGATCAATAAATACGCAAAAATATTCCGCACGTCACTACCGTGCGCGAGGGGTGAGGCAAGTAAACACGCGGGGAGGGGTAGCCTTGGATGAGCCGGGCAGCTGCTTCAATGATCACCTGCCTCCCGCCATATTGACTCCGAACAAGTACGGGACAAAACAGTTCTTTATTGCTTTTTTTACAAAAATAAAACAATAATAAAATTCCGATATTTTGACATTTCGTCGTGCAAATGAATTCTCGAGGGACATTCGATGGGCAAAGATCATGCATAATAATGCCCAGGGATGTATAAAACTATTTAAAATTTGTAGCCTATGCAAATTGTTTGCTCGGATATTTTCTTTGACCTCGAAAATAAAAAAAAAACATATTCCCATTGAGATATAGTTAATAAACAAAGTAAATTTCAATATACAATCCATAAATTTTACTATGAAGTTAATTTTTACAAGTTCAGTTTGAATTGATTTTTGTAAATAAAAAAAAAATTGAGGTACAAAAAATCCTGGGAAAGAAAAAGTTAAAATATTATTCTACAGAAGATGTATTTAAGTTTTTATGTTCTTAATAAATAATAAAAGTTAAATGAAAGCGCTTTATGATCTGTGGTTAACAACCTATAAAAGAAAAAGTGGAAGTCGAGTTAGATCGATGTGGCCTTTTATTGTGTTTCCTTTAATATGATTACTTTAATGATCTCTGTAACGATCAAAAAGTATTAATGGTAAATAAATTGGTATTCTTTCATTAAAATAATCTTATTACTGGCCATATAGAATCTGATGGCATTACATTTAATAAACTTAACAAGTGGCGGGAAATTGATTTTGCTATTGGCTATGCCGCGTTCTTATTTTGAAAACAATGTAAACAAGTTACTTTCAATTTTAAATCGATTCTAATGATCAATGTAAACATTATAAACTGAAAATGAAGGAATAAATTTAAAATAAAATATGGTGTTTGTAATATTACAAAAGATAAATTATTTTGCCAAAACAGGTTGTTTTAATATGAACACTCGCATTTTATGTTGTAAACAAAATAAGATTAATGATTGCTTTATTAGTTAGATATTAAAAGGTGGACTAATAAAATGTGATCAGACAAAAGGTCAATTTACTTAATTTTCGAATTTTATATTACTTCATAAATATTATTCTTATAGCGTATACTGAATTAAATCTTGAATAATATTAGATATAAACGCGAATGTTCGTTTCTATGCATCCGGCCTTGACTGCTCAACTGAGCATCTTGAGAGTTGCACACACGTTGTTAAGAGTATAGAAAAGGACATAGGGTTCTTTTTATCCTGAAAAAGAGTATTAATCCACAGAGATAACGAAATAACCACGCAGAAGAAGCCGCGGTAACAGCTAGTATAGCCATAAATGTGTAATCCTTTTTATATTAACCGTACTTTATAACGGGTATTAATTTTAATATTTACAGGTGTCTCAAACATATTTTGAATACTTACGAATTACTGACGACAAGTTGTCGTTACAGGTAATTACTAAGCATTAAAAATGGTCACTTCACTATCGAACATTTTACAGGCAAGGTGAACTTTTTGAATTTCGAATTCTATATTGGTTATCGTCATTGACACATTTCAACTGTTGTCCGGGGCACGTTCTAATGTTCTAAATTCAAATTTAAAAAGGAACACCTTGCCCGTTAGAAAAAATATGAAGCTGCAAAAGGCAGGTGCTTCCTTAAATTGGTAACTTTAGTATCCTTGTTTCGGATACACGTAATTTATATAAATTATAATTTTTGATAAGTTGTCTTATCAGTTAAATTATTTACCATCCTCACCAAAACGCTCTTAGCAAATTTCAAACGAAATGGCCGTACCGTAATTTATTTCGAACGAAATTATTTACTTAGTATTTTAACATTAATTACAATTATTGTAATTTACAATATCTAGATGCTGATTTCGAAAAAAAAAAAGAGAGAAAGTTGTTACTATATACAGACTTATTCTGAAACCTGATTAGTCGAGGCGAGTCTCTATGAAGGTCCTTACACCCGTATACAATAGGACTCCCAGCGCGACGAGTTCCCCTCCTGACACAGGCTGAGCGGGTGACGTTGAGGGCGTCCTCGTCCAGTGCTGAGAGGAAGGGTCGGCGTGTGTGTGCCCACACGCCGGTCCCACAGAGAGGAGGCGAGGGGTTTAAATCCCCCTCCACGAGAGGAGGCCTGCCCAAAGGCCAACGCCCGCCGAGCCGTCGGAAGTATTCGGATTCCCAGGCTCGGCGAAGGCGAAGAGAGGGCAGTGCTGGCACCCCGGTGGTTTTAGTCGGGGCAGGTCCGACACACCGGGGGAAGTGGCCCTCACCACTTCCCCTGACCGTCCACAGGGATTTCCACCGGGTTAACAAAAAAAAACCCGTAGACAATAGGAAACACCTCATAAAAAGCAGAAAATAGTTGATATAAAGAAACTTGTACTTTGTTTACAAGATTTCAGATCCTTTTAGACCCTGAAGAGGGTCCCCGATCAAAAAATGACAAAAAAAGATATACAATATTAGTATGAGTAGAATTGGAGCCGAGACCAGCCAAGTTCTACACGGACCAAATAAATAGAATTTTGATCTATGGTAAAGGCAATACAAGGAATCGCCGAGTGTATATGAAGGTATTATTGAATATTAAGGAAGTGAAATATGTTTTCAAAATAGATATGAGTGACGTTCTATTCTTACTGCCATCCCCAGTAAGGAATCACCGTGATTATATATCGATAAATCCTATTAACTGAGCTATGTGTACCTGCCAATACAATTTTTGATAATAATATTAGCCAAACCTAAAAATATTTTTTCTATTAAAAAATAAGTAGGATAAATATTCCCGAGCTTATTCCTGAAATCGCGAATTTATCGGTTGATTCATCCGATTATTCCTAAGGGTATTTCCTGTTTTGCTAACGTAAATAATTTTGTGACTAAACATTCAACATTTTCCTGTAAAACTCATTAGTTTGTCCGAATATAGATAGATCCGGCCTGACTTCGCCCAGGTGTATTCTCATAGATGTACTAAAAATCAGGGTATTTTCAAACTCCTATTTCACCCCCTTAATGGTAGAACACCAAAAAACCCACCCCTAATAGGTGTCTACGTCATAAAAAAGAACCTAATTTCCGAATATTACGTTTCTGGGTTAAGTAGTTTAGGCTCTATTATGACATATCAGTGAGGACAAGTATTTGTGTACGTATAAATAGTCCATTATAAAGATCTCGATTCACTCCGACGCAGCCTTGAGTTTCTTTCGGCGTTTCTTCGCTGTCGAGTCGCTTCCGAAACGCTAGTGGATCACCCGTACGTTTTTTTCCTGGCAGGGCGCCCAAGTCGAGGGCCGTGTCCACAGGGGTTACATTGCCAGTCCTTACATTGCCACCAACCCATAAATTCGCTGAGTACCTTCAGTGCTCGTACACTAAGCCCGGTGAAGTTCAAAAGACCTTTCTCGGTCAACAACATATATGCCCGCTGGAAAAAAAAATAGTCTACAAGGACAAAAACAACGAATATATACTCCTATGTAGGCTACGCAAGTAAATATAAGATCGCAAATAATATTAATTACAATACCGTAAAGTTTATCACACAAAATTTTTTTTTTTTTTTATTGAAGTAACCACATATTGTATAAACTCTGATGCAGAAAACATTTTATCAAACATTTCCACTTCAACAATACTATTCTTCTTTAATTTGCTCAACAGTTGAGAAAATATTCGTAAGCCACTTTTTCTAAGCTTCGTTAGTTACAAATAATTAAGATTACTGAGCAGAAAACCTTCAGAAGCCCCTTAGTAGTTTTTATTTACTTGAAAATCCGTTTTTTGTCAGAAGGGTTAAAGGCAGATGTCAAGACGGCAGCTGATACCAAAAATTAACGATTTAACTACCGATATCTTAGAACTGCCATAGTGCAACACGATAATAGTGATATGACTACACAAAAGAACTTATAAAATACTAGCTGTGTTCGCGACTTCGTCCGCGTTAATATTAAGGTTAATATTATTACGTTCTCTTAACAAATAATGCATTAATTTCGACCAAATTTGATTACCATAAAAACGGTTCTAGTGAGTTAATCTTAGAAGATAGACATATACTGTCCGGGACATTTTTTTAGATCATTTCAAGAGGAATAATTCTTTCATACATATACTTTTGGTATCTTGAACAGTTTTCGCAGCGCACGCAATGGAAGCCCTGAAAGATGAATAATTTCCCCCGTTTTTTTCACATTTTCCATTATTTCTTCGCTCCTAATAGTTGCATCGTGATGTTTAGCCTAAAGCCTTCCTCGATAAATGGTCTATTAAACACAAAAATAATTTTTCGATTCGAACCAGTAGTTCCTGAGATTGGCGCGTTCAAACAAACAAACAAACAAACTCTTCAGCTTTATAATATTAGTATAGATAAGTTCTCCCTTGTCTGCAAAGTCAAATTTCAAATATCTCATTTTATGTGTAGTTTGACATATTAACACGTTCTGACTCATATCAAAAAGAAGCAAAAAACGTTCTTCTAAGTGGACAGTGGGGCGACGACAGTCATTGTATTACGGTTGTCTAAGGGCGTAGGTGACAATAACTGCTTAGGCTGAGATTCATAGACACTATTTTAACTTTGCTTAGCAAAGTTATCAAAATATGAATTTGTTTTAACAAAAAACTGAATATATCATATTAACTTGAGTATAACAATAGTTCCGGGATCAATTCAGTGGGTTTCATACCCATGTGCATGCGTAGTATATATTAATAATATTATTAATTTTATCTCATATATTACTATGTTATAGCAATGATAATCAAGAATATTGAAGCACAAAATGTATGCAAACATTATGTTTTGCGTACCCCTAAAAAGGGTTATAGTAGGAAGCTGTATTTTTTTTTGAGTCTCACAGTTTTTTTTTTATTATATACTCTTAATTCTCCTGGTATATATGAGAAACCTGTTTATTTATTATCTATTCTGCTTACATTTCTATTTATTTAATTATTTTAACTATCAGGAACGGTGAATGGTCATACGTTCGTATCCCATTACCAGTAGCGTTCATTCCATAGATGCATGAAAGCATTGCATGCCCTACGATAAGTAAGTCTGGAATATATTGATTTAATTTAAACAAAAAAGGTACCCTTTATATTCCCTATGAAAGTAATATCATATTTGATATCATTATATAATATCCACATTAATTATGTGAATCTGCCTACGCTATCCAAATACACTATGCACGTCCCTGCCCATCACGCAACTCTGTATTTTTCCAGATTACGAACAGATTTAATAAGCAGCACGTGCTCACCGGAGAAGAAAAATATCGTGAGGAAGCCCGGATAACATCTAATACAAATGTCATATAGAAGTGCCCTGAACACGATTAGATGCGGTACTGTTCACGTTGGCTACGGCATAAAACGCAATGTGGTTAGAGCCACTAATGTATCTCTGCTTATCCCGAAAGAGATATAGCTTGGCGATATATTACATTATTTTTTTAATGTAATCCAATCGTACATACAATTGCATTTTACATTGTATACATAAATTCTCGGATTCATCTATATCTCACATTGCCTCAGTTTAAAGCGGAGTTATAACACTGCATTATTAATTTTAAGCTATGGTATCGTACTATTACAACAGTTCGCGTGTAATGCTTAAAGTGTAAGCAGAGAGCACGTACAAAACGGGTTGACATGTTAACAATATATGGAAATCATTGTTTGGCATGCGGCAACGGGCGCGCCACCTGCTTTTTTGTCAACCTGTTTGTTTTGCCAAGTATATGCACAGAAAACTCGATAAACAAGCTCTATATTGGGCATTGATATGCATTTTTATGATACAAACACGGTAAATCAGTTACGTAGCAATCAGGGATACAGCAATGATTTCGTCTATCAGTAAGAATGAAATAACAATGATAATATTAGGTCCTTACATATGAAATTGGCGTTTTGTATGGGAGGAACAAAAAGTCGAATATTTTTTAATATAATATATTTAATTAATCAAAGTATGAACCATTATTTTCTATGCACTTTTGCCATCTCATAGGTAGTTCATTGATCCCTTTACTAAAAAAACCAGTCGGACGGGAATCAATAAAATCTTTGAAGGCGATTAGGACTGCCCCATCGGAGTTGAATTTTTTCCCTTGCAAGAAGTTATCCAAATTTCGAAAAAAATGGTGATCTGTTGGAGCAAGGTCCGGGGAGTACGGAGGATGTCTTAGACTTTCCAATTGAAGCTCTTCTAATTTAGTAGCCGTCTGTTGCGCAGTGTGTGGTCTAGCGTTGTCGTGAAGCAGCAGTGGCGTGGAGCGATTGACCAGCCTAGGTTGTTTAGCCGCTAGCTATCCCATCATGGTTTGCAATTGCTGACAATAGACATCAGCCGTAATAGTCTGGCCAGATTTGAGAAAACTGTAATGAACAATACCGGCACTAGTCCACCAAACGCTTACAAGTAACTTTTTTGGGGTTAATTTTCGCTTGGGGCAGGATTTGGCTGGCTGGCCAGGATCCAACCATTGCGCTGAGCGCTTCCGATTATCGTAAAGAACCCATTTTTCATCACAGGTAATGATTCGGTTTAAAATACCTTCATTATTGTGCCGGTTTAGTAATGTAACGCAGCAGTCGACGCGCGTTTGCCGGTTTGCTTCAGTCAATTCGTGAGGTATCCACCTTTCAAGCTTTTTAATCTTCCCAATTTGCTTCAAGTGAATTAAAACAGTTTTATCACTAACATCGCAGCCTGCAGCTAACTCGGACGTGGTTTGCGATGGATCCGCTTCCACAATAGCCTTCAACTCTTCATTATCAACTTGAGTCTCAGGCCGTCCACGGGGCTTGTTCTGCAGGTCGAAATTTCCAGAACGAAAACGTTGGAACCAAAAACGAACTGTGTTTTCTTTTGCAACACGACCGCCATACACATCATTCACCCTTCGAGTTGTTTCCGCAGCACTAGTGCCACGGCGGAACTCGTACTCGTAAATAATGCGATATTTTAAGTTTTCCATTTTGTAAAATGAGTGACGCAAACAGAAAAAAACAGAAGAAAAAAACAAATGAATGACGATCATCGAAGCACAAATACATGAGTCTATAGCTGTACAACTTTGAATTTGGGATTCCTTACCAAAGAGGAGAAATTTGTGATTAAAGTGGCCAGTACGAAAAACGCCAATTTCATATGTAAGGACCTAATATTTGTAAGCAATTACAGAAATTCGCCTTGCAAGCAGTAGCGTTCATTTCATACGACGACGACGACATTTCAGACGATAAATAAGTCTGGAATAAATTGCTTAAAGTTAAACAAAAAAGGAAACATTTATATTAATATTTATTCTATATTCACACCATCTATCATTCCTATGAAAGCAATTTTTTTTTTTTTTATACTGGCTCGACATAATGACTACAGAGCACCTGATGGTAAGTACAGTGTAGTCCAAAAAGGAAAGCGACTATCAAAGGATGAAAATCCATTTATAGTCTACATCGTCATGTCGGCCCACATATACCACGACTGAAGGCCACTAGGTATATGAGCTACTGGATATACACATGCTGATCCCGAAACGCGACAAGCCAAAACTGGTCACTATGACGGGCTTTACACCCATGCACTGTGGTCGCGATCCAGACGGGCACCGACGCCCTACCACCTCGCTGCTGCTCGTTTAGCACCACCCAGGAGTCACGTGTAGGAAAATAGGGTAAAGCCTACGGACGCGAGCAGCTTCGACTCCCAAAACTGACATGATATAATATACAAATTAATTACGCGAATTCTGCCTACCCTATCCAAATATCTTATGCACGACACTGCTTGCGAGGTAAGCTTGCGATCTTACTAAAGAGTACGAGAGAAACATACAAACTTTGATACTTATAGGCATCCATGACATGTAATAAAATAAAACGGCAGTTCGTGAGGATCACGGACTTGTACCGACTAAAGCCCTCAAAGCGACTACTTCTGCAAATAGATGAGGGCTGTGGGTCATGTAATTAATTCTCTACAGCCTGGTCATTCCGCGCATTTTGGTACTATCTGCGAGGAGAACAAAAGTCTTCTCCAACACCGCACAGTGTTATTGAACGAAGCGCGTTCCCCTGTTTCGTCGACTTATCAAGACCACAAAGGCATCAGCCAACCAGTCCTGGATAGATCGATCAGCTGGGACTGTTGCTTCGGGAACGTTGCCGGCTGAATGTATTACTGTCTCATCACAGTAGTTTTTACATTCCGAATGGATGTAAATGCATTTTCATGGCGATTTAAAAATGCTTATTATAGACCTCTTTGTGTAAATTTATTTTGAGTCTGAGTTAAGTCATTTCTCTTGACATATTCACTTTTCTAATTTTTTTATATGAAAAATAGATTCAACTTAATTACATTAATACTACATGTTTGTTTACAACATCTGTGAAATGATGGACAAATATCCAAATGACCATCTTTTAAAAGATACAGTAACTTAAAACATGCGCATAATTATAACTGAATTGAAGTAATAATGTTGTATCGAAACGCAAACACCTGGATAACTTGCTATTCAAAAGTTAAGGAAAACCATTACAAGAATGAAGCGATCTGAACTTTAAGCACGCTTATACGAGTACTGCCACCATATTTTAATTAAAGAAGCTAAGATATCTGTACCATCCGATAAGTCCTAAACGGTTCAGTAATGACATTAAAATAGCTTTAAATGTTGTAATATTATAAAATATTACAAGCCTCAATGATAGTAACACGTAACAATTTATTTTGTATATTGACTTGGCAAAGTGACGGTAACTAAATCACAACAACATGCAGTTTCACTCCGACGCAGCATTGATTTTCTTTCGGCGTTTCTTCTCAAGGAAGTCGCGTCTTAATGCATTTATGTATCTATAGGTACGTGTAATTGTATGTCTGTCTGATGAACTGATTTTGGTTTATTTATTTTTAGTTTTAAACATGATTTAATTGAGAATATTCTAAAGTATAATTTTATTGAAAAAAATCTGGTCAGCTGTTAGAATATAATCACCTCTTTTGTGATTGTTAAAAGAATGTATACCATTTCTACGTGTTTAATTAATTCGAAGTTTGTTATCCTATAATTTTAGTGATATCGATTCTGCAAGATTATCTAGAATTAACAAGATGCTCAAATCTTTACTAACTTGCAACAATAACTCAGGATTAAATCATCGTAGAAGGCTCGTAGGTAAGTTAAACAAAAGGGAAATAAATTATTTAAAAGAATTTTACGATAAGACTATTGAAAAAAAAAAACAAAAGTCCATAGATCATTTTGAAAACGAGGAAAATTTTTTAAACTTTTTCTTCCTGTATTTTTCTTACGATCACTCAAAAAACCTACGCGTAAATTATGTTAACGCTTAAAACTGAAAACTAGAAACTTGAAGCTGTAAACTTCTACTTTTAAAACTTCTGCACGACAATTTTCCTCAAAATAACAGCCTCTTGAAAATCACCTAAAAATTGGGGACCTTTTTTGATAATCCTTTAATTTCTGCGTCTAGTGTACATTACGTTATAAATGGATCCATAAATGAGTCGGAGAGTACATTATAGTCAGCTGACACCCAAACTAGGAATACCTGTATCTTGGGTGTCAATATTATTCATTCACAAAATATTTTACATGCAGTTTATATCCGCTGAGTAGCTTCAATCTTCACTTTTAATTAATATATACATAGAATCCAGAAAAAAAATGGTTAATGTTTATGAATAAGGACGTAGAAGAGTATTATCTTGTCTGTAAAAAGGCAAACCAATCAGGTGTTCAAATAAAAGCTACTACATTACTCGTCATCTGCTATTATGATAATAAACTACAATAAATATGAACCACGAAGCATGGTATATCTACTTAATGTAATATAGATGAAGCACCTTTAATGTTTTATATCTTGAATTTTATTGTAACGTTGAACTTAACTAGGGTACAACCGAAGGTTCGGTTGCGTGGCTGTGGCTTTAGCCACCTTTTGATAAATAGTGAGGTAATTTTAATCGTCTCTAGACGTTGTCTATATAAATGTGGTGCACGTCCCTTATATCCACACGAAAATTTGATTTAATTTGTTCACTGGACAATGTTCACTGGTGGATAACGGTTTCTGATATATCCAACATTTTGTGAACAACAGCTTTTATTTGCCCAAGTTGGGTTGTGTTGGGTTGGCACGCTTTCTGGCCTTTAGTATTCAGGCGGAAGTGGACTCGGCAGTGTTCAACCGAGTCCGCGAATTCCGTCTGAGAGGCGAAAGCGTGGCTCCCGTGGTGCTTGAGAGGCTGAAGGCAGAAGAACGCCGATCAGCCCTGAGAATTTGGCGCGTTCAGCTGGATGAGGTGCGGTGCATGCGCCAGCGCGTGGTCGGTGCCATTCTGCCGAACCTCGAAGCCTGGCTCAGTAGTCGATATCACGTCACCTACCACCTGACATAGGTACTTACGGGACACGGATGTTTCCCTGAGTACTTGTGCAGGTTTGGACGAGAAGTAACGACCCAGTGCTACCACTGCTGTTCGGATCTTATTCCGCTCAACATACGCTCGCACATTGCCCGGCGTGGGGCAATGAGCGGCGGGACCTGGTCCGAAGGATCGGTCACGACCTCTCCCTGCCAGCAGTGGTGTCGGCAATGCTGGCAGGGTATGACAACTGGAGGGCAGTGGTCTCCTTCTGTGAAGATGTCATGTCCCAGAAGGAGGCCGCAGAGCAAGAACGGCAGAAGGCCGCAGAGCGAGAACGGCAGAAGGCCGTTCGAAGGAGACACCAGGGTGCCGGCAACCGCCCTGGCACATCAGTCCCAGCCGACCGGTCGATCCACGACCAGTTGGCTGATGTCTTTGGGGTCGTGGCTGCTTAGGGTGGGGGCCCTGAGCAACTGGTTTAGCGGCCCTCGAGAAGTTGGCAGGGCATTGTGGCGTGCTCTGCCTAAATACAACGAGCAGTATCGGGGAGGGTATCATCTTCCCCCGAGTCTGTGCCAATCGGGCGCGGCGCGACGGGGCTGTGGCGAATTGATTACAGGACCCACAGTCCCCGCCAATGCGTAGAAGTAGTCACCTTGGGGTTTTTAGTCGGTACAAGTCCGACACACCTCGATCGCGCAACGCCCCTGTGCGGCTGAGACAGTCCTATGAGGATTTTCCCCAAGTAAAAAAAAAAAAAAAAAAATGGGTTGTGTTGTGTTGTGTTGTGTTTTGTTTTGTTTTGTTTTGTTTTGTTTTGTTTTGTTTTGTGTTGTGTTGAGTTGTGTTGTGTTGTGTTGTGCTGTGCTGTGCTGTGCTGTGCTGTGCTGTGCTGTGCTGTGTTGTGTTGTGTTGTGTTGTGTTGGGTTGTGTTGAACCAACTTGATATAGCTGAGCGTCGGCTGAAAATCAGCGCTGGATGGCGCGTGCAGCGTCGCCCAGCATACGCTGAGCTGAGTGCTCATTGAGATGGGTAGCAGCACACAGGATACATGATGTGATGTTATGTTTTCTTTCATTGTTGTTTTTTTTTTTTTATATAAATATGTTTGTTGTGTGTTGTTATCTTTTTGGCTCAATAAACTTTTTCTTTCTTTCTTTCTTTTTATATACGCCAGCGATGCGCTTGAGGGAGCGTGCCGCCCAACTTATCCAGGCGAGAGCGCTGTGTGACCCCGGGGGTTTTAGTCGGTGCAAGTCCGACAACCAAAAAGCTCCCTGAGGTCCGTTAACAATATCCCCCGGACTATCAAAAAAAAACCTGATATACGCTTGGAAACAGTCTCGATCCTCAACATCTGTCTACACACGAGGGAGATGTAGAGGGAAATGGATTATGCTGTTGTCAATTCAAAAGTTCTGGCTTATACTTTCGAAGACATGTATCAATCCTGCACCATATTAAAATGGATCAAATTTAAGATATAATAAATAGCATATCTTCACGCTATCACGCTATGTGAGCAGACATACAATAGTGGTTTTATCCACTTTGCGCTTAAATGTCGTGGACTACGCGACCAGTAGCTCAGGTAATCGCTTTCTCACAGTACTATGAAAATGTTAATAAGAAACAGCAATTTTTATTCTCTGTGTATTTGTAAATTGATCACTTTCTAATTAAAAAGGTTCACTGAATAATGTTTTTATTTGTCCCTTAATAAAACTATTTTATTCTGCCGTCACTTGTGACTGACATTGCCTCCGACTCCGATTCCGACTCCGAATCCGACTCCGATAAATCAAATTTAAAAACTCCGACTCCGACTTCGGTTCCGATAAAACTGCCTCCGTTACATCCCTAGACGAAACCAACACTTCAGCCGGACACTAAACTTAACTCGTAGGGCTGACACCTGCTGTAATGTGATATACTTAAAATAATTCATATTATTCTGAATTTCCACGTCACATACCAACCAGTAGCGTTCATTCCATAAATGAATGAAAGCATTACATGCCCTTCGATAAATAAGTCTAGAATAAATTTCTTTAATTAAAACAAAAAGGAACCCTTTATATACAATTCTATTTTATTTTAACGTCATCTTTCTTCCCAATGAAACTAATATAATATTTATTATCATTATATAATATTCAAATTCATTATATGAATCTGCCTACCCTATTCAAATACCCTATTCACCCACGTCACTGATACCAACCCAAAGATTCGATGAAACTACTGGAGTCGTAAACTGAAACATATGTCACAAGAAGGCAACCGGAATTATCTATTTTATTGATAGGCTTGTATTTTTCTTTTTCTTAAAGTATTTTTTAATATTAAAAAATATAAAAAGGTCCAATTACACAGATCTGCAAAAAATGGGTTGCGATTGTTGTTGTCCAACTGAGTTTTTTTTTTTTTTTCGAAGTGTCGTTTTCTTGTGACTCGGGTAAGGGCCTCTAAAACTACACCGGACTTGAGTGGGCGAGCACAGAAGGTGCTCAGCCAGCGATTTATGGGTTGGGTGGCTACGCAAAGGCACCCCTGTGGGTACGAACCTCGACTTGGGCCGCCAGCCAATTTGAGATTAAAACCTAAACCTAAGGTTATCTACTAGCGTTTCGGAAGCGACTACCTTGAGAAGAAACGCCGAAAGAAACTCAAGGCTGCGTCGGAGAGATACTGCGTATCGGGCCGATGACGGCCCGGTTAACGACAGTCGAATGAACTATCCTTCTAGTGCGGCGCCGCCGGCGGCACCAACTAAGTATTATTTAAGAAGTAATTTTTTGCTTAGAATCCGAATCCGGCTCCGTCAGAATTGCTCTATCACGTCAGGTTTCCAAAATATCTTAACCTAAAAGTGCAAAAAAAACGGTAACGTTAACGAAATCAACATATTACAAAACTTCAATTGTCGATATCTCAGAGGGAAAAAAAGATTTTCCAAATATGAAATAAGAGTTTTCAAGCGTAAGAGTAGCACTTGAAACTGGCTAAGCTCGTTAAAAAAAAATCACAATGTTACATTAGTACTAATATAATAAAAAACCGCTGTATATCTATATAATAAAAAACAACAACCTGATTCCGAAACGCAATCGGTCTGAGACAATTTTTGTAAGTATGCTATAAAGTTAAACTTCGTGTTTTATTTCAAGGTTTCATACAGAATAGTTTCACATAGAACTGTGTCTCATAGAGCTTAAAGTTCGTCCATAAAACATAAGATTGTAAGGCGAGGCGGTGATGATGTAAAACTTAAACTGAATAAATCTCGCTCACATATATAGTATGACAAAATATCATTGCAAACCTTTCTCGTGTGTCGCGGAGAGTTTTTTATAATAGACGGAGATAAAAAAGCAGTTAATTTATTATAAGTAGCCCAAAAACCCGGAAGACGTACCAAAGGCCCTTGAATCGCACGTGTCTACTTGGGAGGGTGGACCACCCACCATAGTTATCTGTCGCCAGTGTTAGTAAACAGGGGCTGACAATATTTCCTTAATACGGGCGTTTTGATCGCTGATAAATTAAGTGCCGAATTCCTACTTTAGAGGGACCAATAATCAATGGGGCTTATACTGCAATTTGTCAATCACGTTACTTGTAAACTATATATATATATATATATATATATATATCACTTATCCTGACTGACATATTATCGTATGACCTAAACTACTAAAGCTAGAAACATACAATTGGAGCGTAAGGTTCTTTGTATAATGTAGGCACCCACTAAGGGTGAACCTTTCGATAATCCACCCTTAAGAGCGAAATAGGGGTTGATAATTTGTTTGAAAGTCTGTTAATATGGAAGTAAATACTAAAAACCGTTATATACATTTCAATTTCGATTAAAAAAATAAAATAAGTATTTCATAATCCCTTTCATAAACAAAAAGCAAGCTGAAAGCTCACCTGACGGAAAGTGGCTACTGCCGCTTATGAACCTATAAGAAAGATAGAAAAGGGAATTATTAAGTACACAAAATAACATATAAGATAGAAGGATAGGTTAATGAACATAAAAACAAAAAGTAAGTATCCTGTGCTGTGATAATACACCAAAGGGAAGTCAACTTAGCAAATGCTAAGTCATCAGATGAGCTTTTAGACATAACTTCAGAAAAAAACAGACCCA
Organism: Automeris io; assembly: GCA_036320925.1. Classification (NCBI taxonomy): domain Eukaryota; kingdom Metazoa; phylum Arthropoda; class Insecta; order Lepidoptera; family Saturniidae; genus Automeris; species Automeris io. The sequence goes on from JAUDJH010000001.1 coordinate 20,049,123, forward strand.
AGCAGACCATTTTATAGCGTTAACGTGTGCGATAAGAATGTTCTATTAAAGCAAGCGTTCAGTTGTTGCAGGTTGGCTTTTAGAGTCGCCGGACCGTTGATGGAATACGGATCTTCAGACCCTGAAGGCAGCCAGTCGAGGAACACCCACAGGGTTTTAGCCAGTAAAACTCACCACGGCCCTGACGACACTACGCAGCATTTTCCCCGGGTAAAAATGGGAGAAAACATCAAAAGCTAATATCTACTAAGTGCTGTGATGTTACGTCAAATGGAAGCTATAGCATGTAGACGCCGCCCGATACGCGTTTGTGGTAAACGCCCTAAAAGACGTTAGGGTGTGATGGGACGCGCGGGGTAAGGGATGCGCGCGCGCAAGTGATGCTCTAGCAAACTAGTCGACTACCTGGACGCAAGGCTAGAGTACGTGCGTTTACGTCGCAGTTCGGTGTGCCTTAAAGTGCAAATAAACAGTAAAACGCCAAAATCCGTGTCTTTCTACAACCACACCCACGACCACCGGTCATAAAGCCAACTTAACATACGCTGGGTGATTTTATTTTAGTTCGATTTAATAATCTATTCACGATAATTTGTAAGAAAACGGACAGCTGCAAACAGCTAATCTTCGTGATCCATTTCACGCCAATTCTAGAAAAATCACGAGCCTCGCAGCCTTCGTTTTTTTCAAAATACATAAAGCTTAACTTGTGCCCGCATGCGATTTTTTCCTCATAATAGCACGTGCTACTTTTTGTATAGGTTTCTTGCGCTGTGCATCTGTCTCGACAAGCTGTGATCAACAACACGGATATGCATACAGTGCTACCAGCCTTGAACGCAAAACTTCGAAATGTTTTTCAAAGTGCCAAGATTTTATTCTTTAAATCGAAAATCATATAATTAAACGCCTATTCAATTAGCATTTTGCTAAAAATGCAAGAATTATCAAGCCTTATTCATAAACTATACTCAAATTGAATGTAAAATATATATCATGTTCGTCACGGACTTATGACCACATTTTTTAAAAAATAACAGAATCGCATTAAACTCGCCCCTTTCAAGTGGTTCGCGGGATAAGGGACGGGGATACAGTAGTCTGACCAATAAACTAGTTGAGCGCTATCCGCCGATGGTACTTAACATAAAAGAAAAATCGTCTATGGTATTTTCCTGACACGGGCTATACACGATATTGCTTTAGAAACATCGAAAATCTGCCAACTTTACATCATAATAAATAACATTTTAAATAATTATTTATTTTAGATACTAAATTTAGTTGCTAATATGATTGCTGACGCGCGTCGCCAATGAGAAGCTCTAGCTATTCAGAGGCCTATTTCAACCGTGATACGTCCATTGCTTTTAAGTTATCCGATTTAAAATCCTAAAATAATCCTTACTTTAAAGGTTCCCCAAATTTATGGTAAAAACTTCTAAGCTGGCAACATTGAACGCGTATAGGACAGTTCCGTAGCAAAAGTTTGGATGCTATTAAATTTCTCAGTGCCTTAATTTGCAACACGCCGCTCTACCTGCTGACATCTGGTGTATTTCTTTGGTGTAAACATGTGAATGCTTTCAAGGCAGCTGGTAGATTCCAGCCTGTATTAATATTCATATCCGAGTCTCTCAGATGACAGAAAGGTGTCTATGGACGCATGCTAATATTTCCTGTATTCCTGCTTGTGAATCTAAATAAACAAATACAGAAGTTTTCCTTTTGGAATCTCTGACGTATGTCTATTATATTCAAAGTTAAATTAATATTATTATTGTTTGCAAATGTATTGTTTTAATATAGAACTCCTATTTTTATAGTTATTATTGAATGTAAATATAAATACAATAAAATACACTCACTAGATGTGGGCACAGATATAAGAACAGCACTTGTGAATATAATCGACGAGGGCTGCGAGTTCTTCAGAAAGAAGATAGTCGAGGCTATCTGTGCGGATACGGACAGACGGTTGACATACATAAAATACACATTTTATATATAACTTAAAAAGTATATATAGTCATTAATATTACAATTTTATAAGTACTTGAATCGCCTTTATTTATATTAATGTTATTAATGTTATTATACAAATCAGTTAGGTTAATTGGTATATTTAAATTGATTCCCTATCTAAAATAAATTACAAACTGTGATTTGTTAAACAAATAAAATACTGACTTTAATAAATGCATTGAATGAATTTAAATTACATATCTACTTAATTCGATATAAATAACTTGTTGCACTGGTATCTGAGACTGAGATTTGTAACATTTATACACTCTGCAGAATCTTATGTTTAGCTTTGGGCAAAGAAGAGGGAAAAATATCAACAGATTTTGAAATCATATTATTTAACTAATGTTAATATATAAGTCACTGATTTCGTCAACTTGGACTTTGGAAATAGGCTGTATTACTTATTTGTTCTATTTATTCCTTTTTTTTGTCAAAGACGAACTTTATTTCTGAGCTAAGTGTAAATATTGACAATCAAAGTAACATTTATGTCTATCTAGTTTAACACCGAATCCCTATTAGAGTAGGCAGAGAGAATAGAACGCCACTTCTCTCTATTCGTCCAAACCTCTTTCGTTTCCTTAATTAATTCGTCCCTCTATGCACTAGCCGATTCCGCGTACTTTTGACATCAACCTCCGCTAGAACTCTTTTTGTTTACTCTGTGGAAGTAAGTCTGTGCCGGCCTCGGCTCTCACTTCCACGCACATGTTATATATCTCTTTTGTCATTCTTTGGTCATTCATCCTCTCCACCTGCCCGAACCATTGAGGCATGCTTGTGTGTGTCTTCGTTTCTAACGCGATCTGCAACGTTTATAAGCCTTAATGAATACCAACTAGTACATATCGGTCTTCTTTGCATGCTTGGGGCATATATTTATTTCTTTCCCTCTCAGACTTTTCTCAAGCTTCTATGAAAGTATTTTACTGCATAATAGTTTCGTAAATATTAAATATTAATTTTGGGAGTCGAAGCTGCTCGCGTCCGTAGGTTTTACCCTAGTTTCCCCCTACACGTGACTCCTGGGTGGTGCTAAACGAGCAGCAGCGAGGTGGTAGGGTGTCGGTGCCCGTCTAGATCACGACCACAGTACATGGGTTTAAAGCCCGTCATAGTGATCAGTTTCGGCTTGTGTATATCCAGTAGCTCATATACCTAGAGACCTTCAGTCGTGGTATATGTGGGCCGACATGACGAAGTAGACTATCAAAGGATTTCCATCCTTTGATAGTCGCTTTCGTTTTTGGACTACACTGTACTTACCATCAGGTACTCTATAGTCACTATATCGAGCCAGTATAAAAAAAAAATGGCCAACCTATCGCAAATAATGGAATAAACATCAGCTCCTCTATGTATTTAGACCACGTTATTAATTCCACTCGAAGCATAGCACACAATGAGTCCCACATCAAGAAACCACCGTTACGCTTTACTAAGAGATCTTTTATTTTTTTCTATCGACGCATCCTGCCACCAGCAACAATGGTTCATAAAGATCACGTGTAAACGATACGATCTTGGGTCAACAATCGTTTGTGGTCTACGACCTTATTGTGGTCTCGAGATACTGATCGATGTTGAATTGGGAAAAAATCGATTATGTTTATTCGATATTATTCATGAATTTATTTCTGATCCACTGTACATTTTATTGTCCTGAGTACATACGGTTGGAGTTCAAATAATTTTACATACTCGTAGACTCGTAATTTGTATTATAGACACGTGTAAAATAAATCTTTTAAGTTATTTACCTATACATGTGTTAAGTAAGATAATAGTAAACAATATTTAACATAATTTCCGATGTAAATCCAATTAGAATGGTTTGATTGACCAATCTTTCAAATATAGCAAACGTATTCAAGAAATCAATTGCTTTATCTTAATATGTTTCAAACCCCGTATTCATTTGATTTTATATTATAGAATTCAAAGTCTGTTAAAAAACTCCTACTCTCTTCTTTCTCTCGTCGCATTCTAAAATGCTAAGGGTCGTGAATCTTTAGTCATATTTTGATACGACACTCCCCTCTGGTCTTGGACCTTTTTAGAGCGTCGGGTGATATTTGTTAAAAGTTATTTGTTAGAACTTAGAAAGCTAGCTATCTTTATAATTAATCAACGAGATTCTGGGTTGTACTTTTTCAGTTTCAGATGTGTTTATAATACCTACAACACAGGAATTGCACCGACAAATATCAAATTCGTCTAACTCACCCTCTAGTACATTAAAAACATAACTATTTTTGTATCTTAATTGATAACATTTACACTAATTTATTAAAGCGATCTAGAATGTAATGTAAAATTAAGTTAATCACTATTTCCTGTATTTTATTTTACATTCTACGCAATTTACTTCGTGTGAGCATACAGGCTTTCGATATTTATCAACACAATTATCCAATTATTTATTAGAAATGTGATCGTATAGCAACATTACATGTAACCTTGTAACATAACAAATTCTAATCCATTCAACTAAGTCATATTTTATATAAATTGATTGATTTATCTCTAGTAGGAAACTTACTGACCCATAACATAAATACTTATTAGTTCTTACATCATTATTACCTAGATATGGAGAAAACGACATTTCATATGGCACTGTAGCACTAAACAGGTTCTTGTAAATACTACTAAGACAAGATAAATGGAGTAATATTTTTTCATCGTCACTATATTTCTCCGTAAGAATCATTTCTTTTTACAAATATAGTTAAATACGGCAACGCAGGAAAATAGATTATACTGAAGTCGAGTGTTTTTAGTATTGTATAATGTTTATATATTCAGCTTTTTGTCAAAAGGAATTTATTTTTTAAAAACTTTGCTAAGCAAAGTCAAAATGACCTCTATAAATCTGAGCCTACTGCATCCACCTTCTGTGCGCATAGAGCACACCCGCGAACCCGCATTATACAAGCGGGTTAGGTTAAATGTCAAAACCGCTTCCCATGGATTCCACAAATAAAGTAAAAAAATGGAAGAGACTTGCCCTGGAGTGGGACGAAATTTGGTTAATAATAATAATAATAATATCTATTTATTTATAACAGATCAAAACGATTAGTAAATAAAACATGACAGGAGGAAATTGCGCTTTATTGTCCTGTCTAGTCTATGATAAGCGTAATGAAATATTACTCTAAGTTTGTTTTGTATTGAATTAATAAAAAACCTTGCTGTTTTATTGTCACGTAAATTATCTTGCCGTTAAACGAAAAACGGTCCTAAATCTTAATTCTTCATTCTATCCTGCAATGCCGACCTTCCTTGCTTTACCAATTTAAATCATGATACTTTCAAAGTATTTTCTACTCGAATTTGTGCTCTATTCTGTTTAAGATATAACTCATATGGATTAAATTGGCAAGAACAGGAAACGTTTGCTTGATCGAAATAGCGTTTTAATAGAGTGCACTGAAATCGTCCTTGCATTGTCCCATTGTATTCTGAGACGGTTTCACAAAAGAGAATGCGTTTCGCGCATTCCCAAAGATTTGTACGGTAAGGACTAAGGACTCGTTTGAGATATAATAGATTTTGTATCACCTGGAGGAAGGAATAACAACGTATCCCGGTTCAAAGCTGTTTATTTTGATAAACGATGTCATCCGTTTAAAGGTCGGAAAAAATACACGCGGAGATAAAAGCAAAGAATACAAATCGTCGATATAAACCTTGATATCTAAGAAATTAAGAAAGCTGAGATAATGAAATAGCATCAACTTTAAGCCTTTATTATTAACAAAATAATTCAACCAAAAAATTAACTCTTAAAGTCTATATCAAGCTATTATATATTTAAGAAATAACAATATTTTTATTACTGATGCGAGGCAAGTATCCCGAGAAATAGTTTGGGAAACACACGCACTATTCGTATATATTACACCCAGGGTAGGTAAATAGATTGAAAAACCACTGCTTTCTATTCTATTTAGTCAATTGTATTTCTTCTTAAAAACTGTCGCAATCGGATAGAGGTCATAACAACTTAAATAGCTCAAATCTAGTAAAAAGTTCAAGTTATTGTGTAGTAAGTCTAAACAGCTTCTATGAATTAGCCTGATTAATGAGGTCTAGAAATTTTTTATTTAATAATCTTTCCTAAGACCCATTCTTACGTAATACTACGTTTCTCTTACAAATAAAGAAAATTACAATTATTCGACTAATAACAAAATATTGGACCACAAAACATACTTTCAAGTAAGCCGTAATGAAGAATTTCATATAAATCACTTCATTTAAAATAATACCCAAAACCAATATTATTCTAATGGGTATGCCATACATTACGTCAATCAACGAATAATTTATGTTTAAATCTTTACAAAATTAGTTTTATAAGTGATAACTGTATTCGAAGAGCTGGGTTTTAATTATTTCTGTGATTGTTATATTTAGAACTTTAAAATAACTTAAATAAAGGCTATTATCATGTGCATTTGGCTTGTTCCAGAACATAGCGTGACGCGAAGCACTTTTTTACACTGATTTCGATGGTACGTTAACTTTAAAACCTATCGTAATTTGACTATAAAATCATTATATACAGAGTGAATAGTACGACATGTATGTATGAATAACATTTGTTCTAACTAATATTTTACATGCTAATGTGTTTTTCTTTGTTTATTTGTTTATCTGTTACGGATTTACGTACTAACTATTTAACTGATTATTATGATTTTTGCACACACGTTACCAGGAGTATTGAAAAAGGGCATAGTCTTTTTTATCTCAAAAAGAGTACTGCCCCGGATGAATATACATTGAGTTTGTTTATCAATATATAAATAACGTTAGGTCTAAATAAGACGTCGCATTTAGCATGGCCTTAGGGCTGGATAAAATTTATAATTAAATAAAAAATATATTATGCCGACTCTATTTTTTTTCTCGGCGTGTCCTACGTTGGTGGCCTGGGAAAGACCTTAACAACAAAACCGGGCTTGGTGGGCGAACGCAGAGGGCGCTCAGCCAGCGAAATTTATGGGTTGGGCAGATACGCAAGGGCACCCCTGTGGGTACGGACTTCGACTTGGGCGGCCGGCCAGTTGAAAAACGAACCTAACGGTGATCTACCAGCGTTTCGGAAGCGACTACCTTGAGAAGAAACGCCGAAAGAAACTCAAGGCTGCGTCGGAGTGAAACTGCGTTATTTAAACAACAGTTGACGGACCTATCCTTAATCGTCGTCGTCGGCGCCGCCGGCGACGCCGGTGTCTCGGAATGTGACGAGTGCTTGTGTGTACCTCGTTGTTGATAGGATCAGCGGTCGCAAGGGCCGCGGTAATTGAATCGACGGGATCCAATAAAACATGACGCGAGAGGCGTAGTTTGCGCGCGATGCCGCATTTCGGTGTGTAATTGCAGGCACTGCGGACTAAAGGATTAGGGTGATGCTGCGCCTTGTCGAAATATCGACGAGATGCATTTTGCATAAATATTATGCCGAGTGTAGCAGGATATAACCCATTCAATATAAATAAAAATATTATAACCATACTGTTCACTATCATATTGATAAAACTATGATATTCGTTAAATGCACGCGACACTGGATCGGTCTTCCAATTTTCCTACAGACATCCAAACGTGGATTGCCTTGATTTTTAATTGTTTAACTGTTAAATGTAACGTTATTCTTGATAATACGATCGTATGAATACAACACGAAGTGTTTTTAAAAATTTAAGCTTTTTTTAATTCTTAAGCCTTGATGTAGTATAGCGACTACCTGAACTGAGTTTTAACCAGAGTACACATGTGTAAAAACCGTCGTAGTAACTCGCTTCGACCTGCCGCGTTTCATTATTAGTAGATATACACAATGTATGTAAAGTTGTTCACGTATCTAGAGACCTTTCATTGTGATATATGTGGGCCGACATAGCTTTGGCAAGAATCAACAGATTTTCTTCCTTTGGCGGTAGTTGCTGTACTTGCTCTACACTCTACTTTCCATCAAGTACAATGTAGACATTTTATCAAGCCAGTATAAAGAAATATCAATTCCGTACATTTGCTCTTTTCTATTAGCGTTATCTATAAACAAATGGTTTTTTTTTGTAGAGGATCTGAACTTTCTTTTGTATCAATTCATTTGTTATTACATTTTGTTTTTATGTTGTATGTCTGCTTTAATCTTATATTTCAGCATAGCGTAAAAACTTGATTGATTTTAGTGTAACTTTAGGGTATTGTTTTAAAAGTGTTATAATATACCAATTGTTTTTTTTTGTATTGATAAGTATATAAATAAGTATGCATACGTTCTGAGAATTAAAAATTGCCATAATGAGAATGGTAGAAAACGAAATAATCGCTAGAAATAAGAAATAAGAAGCAAAAATACAATAAATTCATTCCGTTTGTGTTAAAAATATATTTAAAATAAAAAAATTGTCATCTTAGACATAAAAGAGACTATTAATACAAACTGCCAATCAAACCTTTCAGCTATACATATACTATAATTGACAAGAATATATATTTTCATATTTCTATAGCACCGAAGACGCTACAATTAGAAGCCTTTATATTCCTGACAAAGGTTGTAAAGGACAGAATTTAGTTCAAAATCAGAGAAATCTTTAATACGATGCCTTTCTAAAAAAATTGCATAACCCAGGTAAAACCTTGAAGGCACGTGGTAGCATCATTCCCACGGTCTTACGCAAGCTCAGAAAAGATTTTTTGCGTCAGATAATCCTTGAAAAAATCGCAAGTACGGCCCGAACACGTGTGGTTCAGACATGGGAATCAGCTGATCCTGTACCAATGCGTGGTCTTCGAAAATGAATTCCATGTTTTAGACACGATGGTTGATAATATACTAACAATGCATGCTTTATTATTTTGATGTAATGCACGTGCAGTTAAATACAACGATTATATTAAATTTTCTAAAACTCATAGTCAACTTATTTCAATACTTTAATAACCTAGAACTACTGAATTAAGAAATACATAGATAGACAATCTTGTACAAAATGTGCGGATAAAAATGAAGTAACATATTTGCTGTGATTTCGTGAGCACGTTCATCCTCATCTTGCTCTGTGATATATCTAGTTCTATTTTGTTTGTTTCTTTAAGTCAGCGGCATTTTCGGAGACAAGTTCGACACACAAACGGCATAATTTAACTAACCAGAAGATCATGACGCGTCAACCCGCTTCAAATCGTTGAAATATGTTGATATCTTTAAAAACTACATTCACTTTCAACGCGTTTATGTGATTTATTTATATCTCTTAATTCTACGCCTAGAATTAATCTTTGTTTTAATTGTACATGTATTACTACTAGTTTAAAATTGCATTCATCAGTTTCTAAGTCAATTTACTCGATAATATTAATTGTATTATGTACCTGACTCTAGTTCATTAAATCATAGAAAATATCAATTCTAATTGTCCTTCATATTCTATGATGGTGTATATTAAGAAAGGTCAACCTTTTATTAATTACTGTCGCATTAATTAAAGGTTGGATATGATGTCGCTGCTCTAGACCGTAGTCTAGATCCGTTATCCGTAGATTGTACGGACACTTACGTTTTATATATCCGATTGCAGAATCGCTCTTTATATTTCAAACATTAAAGACGATTTTTAGAAGATATCGCCTGGTAATATGATGGTTGTCTAATGCTGGGATAAAGAGACATTTTGTTTATCAAAGTATCAAATTAATAATTCATTGTTGTTTAAAATAGTTTTTTAACAGAATATTAGAGGGTGCCTTTTATATTCGTAATAAATAGATCTTGATTAGCCATCTGGGAAGACTAAAATTAGAATATTCTAACAACATTTAGAAAGAAAAGTTAAAGAAAAATAATACAATATCCTTCGCTATAGATATTCATACCTGTATCCTAATAAATACACTACACTATACGAATGAGTGTGTGTATGACTGTGGAAATAAATGTCTTCGGCAATGACTCCGCCTTACGAAACGTTAATGTTCAGACTGTAAACAATATTAGCAAGAATCTTGAAGACTTCACTTAATTGCAGAAACGCTATTTCAAATTAAAGATGATTTTAAACACAACGAATTGATGTTAAACTCAAAAATATATCATTTATATTAGAGATGTCGCTACAATTTTAACAGCGGTTTTGTAATCAACTAGGTGTTAGTGTAAGTTACAAAGCTCAAGCTAATCTTTATAAGATACTTGTTGAAAGAATCATTCTTCTAGATAATGATATAATAAAAGACGTTACACAAATAACGTAAGATTGAGTATTAATTTGAACAAAATAAACTACCGACCGCAATTCTTTGTAGATATCGAATCTGTTTAGTATCAGTTAGGCACGACTTCACGGGATAGAGCGCAGACAATATCAAATAAATTAAAACGATGCCCCGATGATCGAATCCGACAACTTTGTCTGTTTTCACTCGTAAAATCGATGTAACAAAAATGTTGAAAACTATGAACTGTTGTGTTTGTACTACATTGAATTAGATTTCTTTGAGAGTTCCATTATTGTTGATATTAACATTTTTTTTTACTTGGGGAAAATCCTCATAGGACCGTCTCGGCCGCACTGGGTGGATGCGCGACCGAGGTGTGTCGGACTTGTACCGACTAAAAACCCCAAGGTGACTACTTCTGCGCATTGGCGGGGACTGCAGGTCCTGTAATCAATTCGCCACAGCCCCGTCGCGCCGTGCCCGCTGAGCACAAACTTGGAGGAAGATGATACCCTCCCCGACACTGCTCATTGTATTTAGGCAAAGCACGTCACAATGCTCTGGTTACTTCTCGAGGGTCGCTAACCAGTCGCTCAGGGCCCCCACCCTGAGCGACCACGACCCCAAAGGCATCAGCCCACCGGTCGTGGATCGACCGATCGGCTTATTGTTGATATTAACATAGTTTATCACCACATTCTTAAAATGTCCATATTCTCCTTCAGTTATAAGTAGGATAGAAAGCATTTTCTTGAATTAATTTGTAGTTTTCTTTTGTGTGGTTCTTTGTATTGCAAAATAACTCCACACAAACACTATACGCGAATATAAAATCAGTTCGATAATTAACAATCTAGATAAATAAAGATAAGGTTTTATTCGGTAATATGGGATCCTTTAAGCGTAACGTGAAGAGTTATTTGTGCAGGCCGGCATGATCGCTGCGACTACTGATGGGTTTTTCTTACCTGTCGATAGTCGTTGGCGTTTTTTGGACAGCACCATGCTTAACATCAGGTGAAATGCAGTCACTGTGTCGTGTCAGAATAAAATATATACATATATGTATATATAATTACAAGAAAAATTTGGAATTATGGTTGTCAAGTGGATAAGTGACCGGCATCCATGAGATAGGTGTTGGAAGGGTGGGCTCTTTAGAGAGGCAGCCTTGACAAGGCATTTCGCTCTCCGGGCGTCTGGATGAATTTGGTTTGCCATGCTCGGGTGGAGCGATTAGAGGGACACCGCGGGGGTTTTTAGTGAGTAGGAGTCTGACACACCGGGGTCGCGGCCCTCACAATGGCCCTGATGGTCCTATATAGGATTTTCCCCCGGGACACCAAAAAAAAACCGGGATCGATGCGCGGTATCCCGAGTGGTCGTAGGTTCGTATCCCGGCACGTTCTCTAAACCTAAACACCTTATGTTCTCCGGTGAAGTAAAGCATTGTGCGAGTTGCATGGCATTTAAAAGAAATGAGCAGTCTATTTTCAAAACCCACTATAACATATTTTTTTCAAATCCCATGAATTCATAAAAACTTATAATTGATCTTTGACTTAACAATCACATTTTTATAAGGTATTTAAATTGTTATTCTAGAGTGAAAAAGCAAAAAAGAAAAAATTCATATATAATATTTGCTTTGATAAAAACATTTCAAATTACTATTAGGACTATTAAGTAATTTTGTACGAAAAATCGTTTTAGCGGGTTTTGAAATTAGACGCCTCAAATGTCATGTGTGTTCTCAGGGCACTGAAAACGGCGACCAGCTGCGCTACTGGTCACATTGGGCATGATATATAAGCGCAAAGTGGATATAGTCATTATTGTCAGAGGTACATCACCCTGTAAGAGATATACCATGACGATATATTAAATTAATTTGATCAATGTCCTTGAACAACATTCAAGTAAATCCAAAATCAAAGGCTAGTATTTACGTTTAAGTATGATTTTTAACAAAATACTATAGAGAAACCTTATTCCTATATCCGTCAAAACGTCAGCTTATATTGTCCACATTGCAACTTCTTCAACTAGCAGCCGTTCTTTTTTTACTCAGTCCTGTCATTTTAAATCCTCCTCCTTACCTCGAAAGGGATGGCAATGGTTAAAAATCTGGTGCTAAAGCGAGATGAAGGAAAGTATCGCTTTAAGTGAGCCAGCTGCTGCCAGCACAGGTTGGGTAAGGTCTTCTGTGGGAACTGAAGGCTGTTGATTTTTTGTTGTCTTTTGTGGAAGATGTTTTAAGAATGATTTCATTCAAGCTTGTTTCTTGTTCAATGTTAAAAATTATTAATTGCATTGTTGTTTTTTTTTTATTATTTATTTATTGTTTTAGTCGACACAAATAGGAAAATATCCCTGAAAATAAAGCAATAATTTCCTTAAATATGGAGTAATGTTACCAACCTATGTATTGAAACATTTTTTCTGGTTCCATAAAGTGTCTACAGCATATCTGATGGAAACTGAGAAGGAAGCGGTACGCAGTCTCCCGCGCGCCGCCTGGGGGAGAGGTTTTGGAGGGGTGGGCTCGTTACACTCATCCCTCCAACTCCCCGGACGTCTAGATGAATCCTGTTTCCCAGGGCCAGGTGAAGCGATTAGAGGGACACCCTCTTTTTATAGTAACCCGGGGGAAATCCCTGACGGACCTTCAGGGGGCAGTGAGGGCCGCCCCCCGGTGTGTCGGATTTGCACCGACTAAAACCCCCTGGAGTGTTCCTTCTCCCGCCTGCCAAGTGCCAAGGGCAAGGCTGAGCCATCTTCCTCGGCACCCAGCGTCGTCTGGCCTTCTTCAGGCCCCGCCTACTCAGCAGGGAAAGAAGGACACCCTTTTTTTTGTTAACCCGGTGGAAATTCCTACGGACCGTCAGGGGAAGTGGTGAGCCCCCCCCCCCGGTGTGTCGGACCTGCCCCGACTAAAACCACCGGGGTGTTCCTTCTCCCGTCTGCCGGATGCTAAGGGCAAAGCCGAGCCATCTTCCTCGGCATCCGGCGAGAGAAGGACACCCTGGAGGTTTTTAGTCAGTACCAGTCTAAAACACCGGGGTAGCTGCCTTCACAGTGGCCCCGATGGACCCATGCAGGATTTTCCACCGGGTCACAAAAAAAATGAAACCTGATGGTAACAATAGTGTAGCATAAGAGCGGCAAGTCTATCAATGTCATGTGTAAGTGCCACGATAACAGCGATCAACTGTACTACTGGTCACGTTGGTCACGACATATAAGCGCAAAGTTGATACGTCCCCTAATGTATCTCGTGTAAAAATAGTATGGGGAATAAAGATAGTTTAATTATTATTATTTCGTGGCCAACGTAACCAATAGGACAGTCGGCAATCTTCTCAAGGCATTTACACGTAATATTTTTCTTACTAACATCTCATTACCTTCGTCAGGTTACGCGCACCAACTGCTGAGTATAAGATTCCTCCACATCATGCCACAAGCATCTTATCTTTGTCGCTGGTATCTTAGTGCAAGCCGCCCTTATAGACACAACTTTAAGTTTAAATGCTGTCAGTCCATCTCTCAATGTTTCTACCAACTAATATGTGCTTCTAAGAAATATCGTTACGTCTTATGCGAGTAAGACAAGCTAATAAGTAATGCTTCTTATTAAGTTATTGTGCGGAAGTTGAAATTTGAACGATTGTAGTGTCGACCAATCAGGCCGAAACATCTGCCGTAGCCCGTGCGCCGATCTTTGCATCGATCGATAGCACACTTGCCTTTGTGTGTGTTTCTTATTTTTTCTATAATCTATTCCTTTGTACATGTTCCTTGGGAGATTTGGCAGATGGCACGTGCTGCTAGGAACATCTGTCGATCCTTATATAGTTTTTTCTAAACTTTTTTCTGAAATCTCGAAAAATACGCTTTTCTCCTGCGTATCTTGCGGCGAACATGTGTCATTTAGATGCAAATAGATATAAGAAAAAAAGGTTTAATTCGTGCACATGGTGTTTGAAAAAGTAATCATCCGACACAAGTGCTTTGTTAGATATTGCCATCTGCTTACACCTTATTGTGTACAGGATAAAAATCTAAGATTAGTGAAAATAATGTGTTTCTTCTTTAATTTAGGATGACTTTTTTTTTAACTCGGGGGAAACCCGTTATGGGCCGTCAGGGGATGATGAAGGTCACCCCCCGGTGTGTCGGAGTCGCACCGACTAAAACCCCCGGGGTGTTCCTTCTCCCGTTTGCCGGGGCCAAGGGCAAGGCTGTGCCAGCTTCCTCAGCGCCCGGCGACGTCTGGCCTATTGATGGAAGGCCCCTGGACACCATTCCGCTCTCCTTCAGTTTCTTCGAGTGGTGCGCGGGAACACATCGCGCACCGCTCTCGCCTTGGAAATGTTGGGCGACGCACTCCCTCAAGTGCGCCGCCCAGGCGTTAATCCGTTAAGGAGGGAAGTGCCTTGAGTAAGCTTCCCTCCTGCATCCAGTACGGCGAGGGCGACGGAGGGGCGGAAAGGACAGGGAAGATGAAGCCTGCCTCTTTCGCTCACGCTCCGCCTCCTCTTTCACTCTAAGGACCTCCTCTGTGAAAAGGAGGACCGCCTTCCATGACCTGTCGCTGTCGAGCATAGCCCGAATAAGTGTGGGCAGCGACAGGTCATTTCCTACCTGTTGCGTTAAGGCATCCCTTTCCGGGGCCCAGGCTGGGCACCCGTGAAACATGTGCTGAGCGGACTCTTCAGCACATCCGTCGCAGTGGTGGCAGCGTTGGGTCGGCTCACTACCGGTTATTCGGCAAAGGTACCAACCGAAACAACCATGTCCGGTCAGTGCCTGCGTCAACCGGTAGGAGACGATTCCATGGCGCCTGTTGAGCCATTCCCGTAACACTGGACGGATGGCTTCTACAGTCCGCAGGCCGGCACTGGGGTGCTCCAGCCTAGTCTCCCATGCTGCAACGGATTCGGCATCCAATAGGCACCGTTTCCTTTTTATTTCGGACAGGGCCGGCCACTGGCCCCGGGCCCGCTGCTCCACGCGCCATGTATAAAGTGACTCGAGCGCGCGGGCCTCTAGGTCCCAGGGGATTAATTTAGGATGACTAGCCTAACTTTTTCCTATCTAAAATATTATTATTTGTTCATTAATAGGCCGAATTGACAAATTTGATCCATGTATAGAATTTAATATCATCATAATAATAATGTATTTTTCGAAAGAATTGAATCCACATTTTGCAATCTAAAAGTCAAATGCTCAATTGCTACGCTAAACAAGCTGAATAAATTTTTGTGTTTTTACGGTATAAGAATTCACTGTCGATATAGATATTTAATTACTTACGCATTAGTAAAACATAAATATTAAATGCCTTTATATGAGAGCTTAATACAACGCAAAATACAAAAGTTAATAACAGCAATAGATTTAGTACAATATGAAAGCACATTTTTTAGAATTAGAACGAAAAGAACCTTTTAAATCCAGAATTAAAGATGTAAAATTAAATATTACGTCAAGTTACAGACTAGAAAAAATAATACCTTGTCAAAGGCACAAAAAGCCACCCCCACTTGAAATCTGACCCCAAGGTCAGCGTGCACCTTCTATCGAGTTCGTCAAGTACTCAGACCGGAAACGGCACAAAGCGTATTGCGCAAACCCGAATCTCATCTGCCGACTTCCGCCGGATGCGGAAACGCCTGCTCCACGAGGAAGCGGCAAAAACTGTGCAAATGCAAGCGCAGGTTACCACGTTTGTTTGTGTGCTCATTAACTTGCACCTATACTAATAAACCTATATTCAACATGTTAAATAATACAAGTTTTTGAACACACATATATATCCTACTTTCAAAGTTTTGTTGTTATAATTGTTTTGGCTTTCTGAACACAGGTTATACCAACTTCTAATTGGGAAACATTTTAGTATCTAATGTTTCCCTTTCTTTATCTTTGAGTTTTTACGAGTAATTAGGTCGTTACAGTAGCGTTTATTCCATAGATGCACGGAAGCATTGCATGCCTTGACGATAAATAATTCTTGACTAAATTCCTTAAAGTTAAACAAAAAAATGGAACCATTTATATTAAAATCTATTTTATATTCACGCCACCTATCTTTTTTTTACACTGGCTCGACATAGTGACTACAGAGTACCTGATGGTAAGTACATCGTCATGTCGGCCCGCATATACCACAACTGAAGGTCTCTATGTATATGAGCTACTGGATATACACAAGCTGATCCCGAAACGCGACATGTCGAAACTGGTCACTATGACGGGCTTTACACCCATGTACTGTGGTCGCGATCCAGACGGGCACCGACGCCCTACCATCTCGCTGCTGCTCGTTTAGCACCACCCAGGAGTCACGTGTAGGGAAACTAGGGTAAAGCCTACGGACGCGAGCAGCTCCGACTCCTAAAATCTATCTATATCTATACATATATATATATATATATATATATACATATAGATTTTGCATACCCTGTCCAGATGCCCTATGCACGTCACTGGGTCGTTAGGAATTAATGCCATACAAATTTGATGGAGCTCGGTGGATGCTCGTCGAGGGCTCGCTATAGCCTAACTCTAGATACTCCGTTGCACTGCGGTCATCTGGCGCCAGATGTCTGTGACCACATTATTGCCAGGAAGGTACATCACCATTGTTTAAACCAGAGTTCCCCAAACTTTTTTGTGTCGTAGACCCCTTGCCATGTTTTTCCGTGTTGGGTAGACCCCCTACTTACCTGATATTGATTTCCTGTAAATTTCTAACTGTAGTGAAGTTTAGTGTTAAAAAGTTAAAGCTATTTGGCCCAAAGTGTGTTCCCGCGCCGTGTGACGAGTCAATTTAAAGCAGCCATTTCCCCTCCCCGTCTTCCCCTTTACTCCCTGTCCTTCGTGTTTCTATGCCATGGCGCTAGAGATAGTCTGTGCGACTATTCACTGGCGCTAACACATATATAATACATTTTTTACTTCATAGGTACTTTTATAAACAACTAGCTGTCCCGGCAGACCTTGTTCTGCCCTATTTCTCTAAAACAAAGTCACATTGTTTTTTTTTAATGTTAATAGCTTCCCCGTCAGATTTTTTTGAAAATTGTTTGAAGGAACCTGGCCTTAATGCTATATGTATAAAAATTGACAAATATTGACATTAATATTTATACGTCACTCAATAATTGTTTTGCCTTTCCGAAACCCGTCCACTGACATTTAAACTTTATAGTGTGGTATTAAAGTTCAAAATGACTTATAACGAATTTGTTGTATGAGAATACAGAAAAGTGTTATTTTTAGACAATTGCAGAGAAATTTTAAAATTTTTCTCTCCGTAATAACCTTCCTCAGACTTCATCAAACACAACAAAAAAAAAAATCAGTCAAATCGGTTAAGCCGTTCTCGAGTTTCGCGCTTATCAAGACATTTTGCGATTCATTTTTATATTATAGATGTATATGTTTTGATATTATAAGATAGTATGATGTAAGTAAATATGTATTATCAGTGTATGTGTTGAGATCCACTATCGTGGACCCCCATTTTCATTTCATGGACCTCAAATCTTTTTTCGTTGACGTAGACCCCTTGCGGGTTGTCATAGACCCCTAGGGGTCGATATAGACCACTTTGGGAATCATTGGTTTAAACACTCACTGTTAAATATCTAGAATAATTTCTTAAAAATAATTACTGGTTATTACTAAAAAGCAATAACGCTTAGAATATTGTTAACAAAGGAACGCAACTTACAGATGCATTTCTATAACGTAATAAACTTAATACGTAATAATTAAATCAAAATACAACGAACACTTTTTGTGTGACTTAGGCTGAGATATGTAGACGCTATTTTGAGTTTGCTTTGCAAAGTTCTCACGAGCGGACTGGAGCGCCGGGGAGTTTTCGTCGTGAGCGAGAAGTTACCGTACATCCTCTACCCAATCACCAAAATCGCCACCACTACCACAAAGCGTATCTAAGTCGCAACGTCAAGCCATAATTAAAAATAACTTAATTTGCGTATAAGACCTAGTAAAGTGTTTATATTGTGGACAATAATATACACATTTATACAAGGTGTCTCAAAAGTAAGTTCACATTTGCTTATCTTATTACGCGAAAGCAACTATTCTGAGGGGCGCGGGGGGTATGTCAGTCGGTAGTCTGGCTCTTGGGAATTTAGTCGCTATCGAGCGTTTCTCTGGTGCGGACCGTGCGTTGTGCGTACGTGAGTTTTACAAAAACGGTTATTCGGCGACTGTAGCGCGTAGAAAATTCTGCAGTATTCGACATATTCGTCACTTAAATGATGCGCCTAGCACTCGACTCATTGCAAAATGGGTTGAGAAGTTTGAAGAGACTGGGTCAACTCTGGAGAAACCAAAATCTGGGCGGCCAAGAACATCAAGAACAGCCGAAAACGTGGACAGTGTTACTCAGTCTATTCGAGATGATCCAAACCTCTCGATTCGGAAGCGTGCTGTTGCTTTAAATGTGCACAGATCTTCATTATGCCGCATTTTACACAAAGATTTAAAGCTGCACCCGTACAAAATTCAGTTAGTGCAAGAACTGAAGCCTCAAGATGCTGGTCAGAGGCTTGCCTTTGTAAATCAGATGATTGAGCGCTTTCCAATGTTCACCAACATCTTGTTTTCCGATAAAGCCCATTTTCACCTGAATGGGCATGTAAACAAGCAAAATTGTCGTTACTGGAGTGCAACCAACCCAAAACAAAAACATCAGAAACCGCTACATTCACCCAAAGTCACAGTATGGGCAGCGATGTCGGTGCGAGGAATTATCGGCCCTTACTTTTTTGAAGATGGAAGGGGATGCACACCCACGGTGAATTCAGAGCGTTATGTGGAGATGTTAGACCAGTTTTTCGTACCCCAACTGCAAAACTTTCCTGGTTACAACCAAAGAACATGGTTCCAGCAGGATGGAGCAACTTCACACACGTCCAACAGATCTCTGCCTCGAGTTCGAGAAATTTTTCCGAACAAATTAATCTCCAGGCGAGGTGACATAAATTGGCCTCCATGGAGTCCCGATTTAACGCCTATGGATTTTTTCCTGTGGGGTTATGTCAAATCAAAAGTTTACGCTAATAAACCGACTTCCCTGGCACAATTAAAAGAAAATATCCGTCATGAAATGGCAGCCATCACGGAGACTACCTGCCGAGCTGTCATAGGCAATTTTAGTGCCCGACTAAATGAATGCCGAGAGCGCAACGGTTTACATTTGGACGATGTTATTTTTAAAAATAAATTCCCAAACAGTGTACTTCAATATAAAATAAACATTTTTTCAATAAAGCTAAGACTTTTCTTTTAAAAAAAGATTTAAATGTGAACTTTCTTTTGAGACACCTTGTATAAATGTGCTTAGTTGGTATAAAAAAAATGGAAGTACATATAATAGTATAATAAATTGCGTAAACATTACCGCCTTGCGAAGAAAGAATCATCAATGTCGTCAGAACTAAAAACAGTACTTCGTCGCTCGGTTGTTAACATTAAAAACTCATTTTTAAAATGGGAGACGATCTTCTCGCAATGGCTGTGTGCGCACGCGACAATATGTCTCCATATACGGACGAACATCGGTAAAGTGCGGTTAGATAAAATAAAATAATTTTAACTACAACGCTTGTAGAAGAATATACAATGTATAGGATTAACACAAGCTTTCTAAATACCACGTTGACATATTATGGATTTGCATTCTTTTCACTGTTCTACTAACGTTATCGATAAACGTATGTTAACTTGTCTAGGTGCCTGGAACCGTTTACACTTAGGCTTAGGCTAAATAGATCGTACTTTGATTTTGCTTAGACTACTTAAATATTACATATGTATACGGTAAATCACCGATATCATTAACTTGGCCTTAGCTCCGTAAGTACTTAATTTGTACTCAAGTTCTTATTACATATTTAGTTTTTTGTTAAAGACGAACCTATTTTCTGAGCAAAATCAAAGTAGCATAAATTGTACTTGCATAAAGTTTTTTGATAAAAAACGTATCTATTTATTCATCGATTCAAAACTATTTCTTATTTTTTTTTTTATATATAAAATTATTAATATTTCCGTATGGAACTAAAGAGCCGCAGCTTCACATACAAACAGCCGCCTGTGGCTTGCGAGCCTCTGGTTACCGACTTCTAAACTAGCCCAAAGAATATTATAGTAAACAAAATAGCGTATTCACTTCACTCTAATACTCTACGTGACATACTTATAGATAATTTGTCTATAATACTGTGTTATTTTTTACTCCATCATTGTATATTGTTCATTTTTTATCACGCGATTATTTGCTTGCGGTAGGTTTCTTTTTCAAATGACTTAACCTTCAAGCACTAAATTAGGCAACCAATTTTAATCTCAGAAACAATTGTAATGAACGAACTTTGTTGTGAAAAAAGTTTCGATGTCTATAATGATCAATAACCCTTCATCGTGATGTAAAAAACGATCCGTGATTCTACCACTTAATAATCGTAGCGGAGCATAGACAAAACAGGACAAAGACGTCGAATTTAACATATATTTTTATGGTATCATATCCATAAAATAAAACTAATGTAGGTCTAGTAAATTCATAGCTCACAATAAAGACACACATTCACATGTGACAATTGTTTTATACATTTGTGGACTACATCTTATACACTATTGGGATTATTTTTAGGGTTTCGTATATTAAAAGGACAAAAGGAATACTTATACGATCATTTTGTCATCCGTCTGTTTTTTTTATCTATGAAAACCATTTTTTTTCCCAAAACGCGTTATGATATCAAGTTGAAATTATTATAAAATACACGAGTTTTTAGTCTCTTGTAGCTTTGAAAATTCATATTTTTAAATAAGCCTTACAGAAAACACGCCCTGTGATATCGCATACTTTACTTCTAAATAACATTTATCCGAGAAGAACAATAATTCAGCTCTGAAATGGTTAAGTAATCAACAGCTTCTTGGATGCTTATAAATAACTAGACCATTCTGCTTGTAGTTTTCTGCCAAAATATTACACAGTAAACTCAACTCATCATATCACTTGATGGGATAGTCACCAGAGCATAGATGGGAAAAATGTAATCAGATTAATAAAAATGATTACGATTACATTTAGCGTTTTTTACCATTAATATGACTGCATTTTGCTCATCTATGTTTTAAGCACTACGGAATCCCTGATTGCATACACATTTATGATTTCTTAATGTTTTAAATGGATTTAATCATGATTACAGAGCAAGAAAATAAACGACGACTACATTTTTTAATCGTTAATCATTAATCATATTACATTTTGCCAATCTCTGCTCCAGACTTGAATTGTAAGTGACGTGATATCTACCAGGTTGTATTGTCTATGTAGCGGAGCCAGTATCTCACGACTACTTAAAAAAAGAATATTCGAACGAAGAATAGGTTGGCTTGAAAAAGGAACGCACTGATTTTTTTTTATTGAAAGCTGCAAACGGCCAGCAGGTGTAATCCACAATAAGTATTTGAAAAAAGTGATTCGAACAGAAGGCCTTTTTCCCACGCCCCTGCCGATATTTTAAATTTGGTACGGGATTTAAATAGTTGTACAATATTTAAAGTGAAAACACACTAAAGTAACGGATTGGCATTATACCTCTCACTGCTTTTTTACGGAGTTTTATTGTTATTATTTTAAAAAATATATATTTCTTCATCTTCTTGTAACAACTTTTAAATTACTCAATTCTCACGGAATAAGTTTAGTTTTTAGAACATTAAAATCCTACGACAAAAATCTTATAATAATAAGTTGATAAGAATTGATTTACTATAAACAATTACGTTTTTATATTTTGTAGTTATCCTTTATAGTACCGTAAAGTTACGATTACAACCTTTTAACCTTCACGAAACAATGTCTCCAAGCTATTAAAGTCCCGTTACAGGCAAATTGCGATATGTTTCGCATTTTGTTTACAAATATTGTTTATAAATATCATTTTAAGAGTGCAATTTAGCAGTTGCTCTGAACATTCCAGTACGAATTCGTATTTTAGTGATCGTAAACTCGTGGGCGTGTATTACACCGTTATGAGCAAATTAAGTTTTGTTTTTTAATTAATTAATTTTATTACACTAATGAAATTACACTGCATTACTGGCTTCTCCTAAGTAAATAGTGTGATGAGAGTTAAAGTTAGACGGTAGTTAAAGATTTGATGTTAGGCAATATTACCAAACGTTTTTTATTATCCAGTATCGTTCATATTATTTATTTAATGGAGACTTATATCGCCAAATTGACCCCAAGCTATATATTAACACACACCAGTCTTTTGCTATATTTTTCCAGAAAAATATTTTCTTCTTAAACATACACACACACAGGTTCACGTTCACGTTTACATGTTCTTATAGTACATGCATTTTAGTTTATGTTTAAACATAAAAAAATATATATATAATCGATACAAATAAATCGATATAAATTACAAATAATCGATTAATCGATTATTTGTAATTTTAATACAGAATACATTTTTTTTGTATTCCAAGCAAAAATCCTGCATAGGACCATCAGGGACGTTAAAGAATTAGTTATTATATGTTTAATTTCCAAAATTAGTTGTTATGCGTCGGTGTAAATAGACCTGCGGTATATTCTGCACGGCGACATCTTGAAAATTATCGGAAAGTGAACCGGCTGGCCATGACATTTGGCTGGCGAACAGTAAAAAGCTATAGAACTGTTATGCTATTGTTTCAATTACGCACGCGTGTAAACGCTCTAATTTTCCGCTTTACAGTACGGTGTAAACGAACATGCAGCTTGAAATAATGGGCCTTGATAATTCTGAGACCGAAAACTATATTTAGCCTAAAAAACCGCCACAATGATTAGGTATTAAGATTAGCTAGCACATCTTGAACTATTATTAATCCTACTTGAAAAGTATGATAAACGTATCTAATTAAATAAGCTTAAAACGTGTTTATGATTATTTTACATGGCCCTTCTTTATAGTAGTGTGATTTTGTAGTACACTCTCAGTATTAATTTGCATGTACAGGTATTGCGTATATAAACGGCTCTTTAAAAGTAAGAGGTGATGTAGCAATTCGTAATTTAATTCTTGTTTTATATCGAACACTAGCTGTCCCGGCAGACCTTATTCTGCCCTATTTCTCTAAAACAAAGTCACATTTTTTTTTAATGTTAATAGCTTCCCCGTCAGATTTTTTGAAAATTGTTTGAAGGAACCTGGCCTTAATGCTGTATGTATAAAAATTGACAAATACTGACATTAATATTTATACGTCACTCAATAATTGTTTTGCCTTCCCGGAACCCGTCCACTGACATTTAAACTTTATGGTATGGTGTTAAAGTTCAAATTGACTTTTAAATATTATTACGAATTTTTTGTATGAGAATACAGAAAAGTGTTATTTTTGGACTGTTGCAGGGAATTTTTAAATTTTTTCTCTCCGTAATAACCTTCCCCAGACTTCAACAAACACAACAAAAAGGAAATCAGCCAAATCGGTTCAGCCGTTCTCCAGTTTCGCGCTTATCAAGACACTTAGCGATTCATTTTTATATTATAGATAGCTGATCCGGCAAACGTTGTTTTGCTATATAAGGTTTTGTAATATCTTCTAAGATGTTCATTGAAATTAAGTTATGTCAAAGACAATTTTGTTCACAATTAATACTCTTAATCATTAACAGATATATTTGGATAAAGATTAATATTATTACGTTGATACAACTCTTAACAAATAATGCATTAATTTCGACCTAATTTGTTTACCATAAAAACCGTTCTAGTGACTTAATCTTAAAAGATAGACATATACTGTCGCAGACATTTTTTTAGATAATTTCAAGAGGAATAATTCTTTAGTACATATATTTTTGGTATCTTGAACCGTTTTTGCAGCGCACGCAATGGAAGCCCTCAAGGATGAATAGTTTTGCCCGTTTTTTTCACATTTTCTATTATTTCTTCGCTCCTAATAATTGCATCGTGATGTTATATAGCCTAAAGCCTTCCTCGATAAATGGTCTATTCAACTCAAAAAGAATTTTTCAATTCGAACCAGTAGTTCCTGAGATTAGCGCGTTCAAACAAACAAACAAACAAACAAACAAACAAACTCTTCAGCTTTATAATATTAGTATAGATTATTTTTTATAAAATAGCCAAAAGTTTATCGTTTTAACACAGTGATTCCTAAAGTGATTCAGGTGGACCCGTAGGGGTCTACACTATTACGTTCTTAATCGCTTTTCTAAAACTGGAATAGTATATTCCAGACCAGAATTTAGTAAGCTATGTTTTAAATGGACTACTTTGTAAAGAAGCCTTGAATCATCTTGACGCTATTCAAAAGTACATCTGCCTCATCCCGTTATTTACTCAAGGATCTTATGAACGTACTTCTCGAATAATGAACCAGTTTACATCTGACAAGTTGGTTACACTGTCTATATTGTTTACTATCTTATCTACCTGATTTAATTTAAACAATGAAATTATATACTTTGGGATGGTGGTCACACACAGATGGCAAAATGCAATCAGTTTTATGATTTACGATTGATGATGAGTTTGATGATTTACGAATTTAATTGTAACTTGCAATCATTATTAAAACCCTTCTAAACATTAATGAGTCATATATTTGCATGCAATTGAGGTTTCATTAGTGTTTAAACACAGATGGGGAAAGTGTCAGCTTAATGATTAACGATTACAAAATGTAATCGTAATCGTCTACATTTTGCCTATCTGTAATAACAGGAGCGTTGAAACAGTCCGGAAGTTATTTTGTTGTTTTTATTCTGGCTTAACAAAGTGACTACAGAGCATCTGATGGAAAATACAGTGTAATCCAAGAATCGCAACTACATCCAAGAGACGAGAATCAATTGAAAATATCCGTCGTCATACCGGCCAATACATACTAATACTAAAGTTCTCTAGGTATATAAACAACTAGAAGTACACAAGCTGATCCTGGCACGCGATAAACTGAAGGAGTCACTGCGATGATCTTGTCTGTTGGTGGTAACAAAGAGTAGGACTTTTGAAAAAAATGAAAATTAAAAATGCATTTATTTCGCCACAAACCAACAAAAAACCAGAAATTTAAATGTAGCAACACAAACAACACACTGATACAAAACATATAAACATGGCGAAAATGTGACCTTCATCAGCCTAAAGCCACAGAGGAAGTCTGCAGCGCTGATTTTCGTGAAGGGCCCGGTCGTGTTACATCTAATTAGAAATATCTATAAGCGATAAAAAAACACAATGAATGGAATAACATCTAGCTTAAGTGTCTAGCTTGGCCCCCAGATGCTTAAAGCTGGTAAGAATTCGGGCCATCATTACTGTCACCCTCAATAGCGGCCTTGTCACTCCATAAGGACTTTCACCAGGTTAAAAAAACGTCGTAGCACTTGCGTACTGTTGTCATGATCCAATTCGATCAGTCTCCTTATCACCAGCCGCTGGACTCGTGTATCACTAAACAGTGTATCGTGCTGAAAGGTAAAAGCATGTTGCCAAAGATTTTGGCATCACGTTGCAAGGCTGCGAGCGCCTAGTACGGCGATCACCTGCACGCGTCACCTGCCGCAGGCCGCGCATCTGTGTCAGATGTGGAATAGGGACGCGACGCTGCCCTATCTCGATATATCGACCACTGATTATAATAATTCCACCATAATATGTTCTATTTCTAAGCACTACGGCTGGAGTAATGAATTTATCAATAGATTATTCCATACAGGTGCAATCAGGTAATTACTTATATATCTTATGTACAGCATCTGGAAGATATTAAACATTTTCCTTAATCATAAAAAAATGTACTGCGTTTTGTATAATACATGAATTTGTATTAATTGTTTTCAATTTATGCTAAATAATTTCTTTCAGCCTGGGGTTAGCCAAGTCTACTTTTGGATGCCCTGACTAATTGATTTGCTTAATACTTATACATCAGAGATGGGCAAAATGTAATGTGATTAATGATTAGCGATTACAAAATATAGTCGTAATTTTAATTTTCTTGCTCTGTAATCATTAAATCCATTTAAAACATTAAGAAATCATAAATGTGTATGCAATCTGGGATTCTGTCGTGTTTAAAACATAGATGTAGGATGGATGTTATTGTGTGAAATATTATTATCTATAAAGTAGTAAATGCGTAGATCGGAACGTATGGGAGTGAAAGATAGAAAGAGAGATAGGATAAACGTTTTTTTTTCGATGCGAGTGATCTGTTTTTTAAGACGTAAGATAAAGTGTTAAGACGAAAAATTAATTTAGAAAGTGAAATAAAGAAGTTTTCAAGGTTTATTTTCGTTTTTATTTGATCTGAAGATCCCCAAAACTACATAGATGAGCAATATGCATCCATATAAATGGTAAAAAACGTAAAATGTAATCGTAATCATTTTTATTAATCTGGTTACATTTTACCCATCTATGTTATACATTTTATAATCGAGATCCTTAAAGTTACCATATCGGTTTATAGGTACATATTATCTTATTTTATATATCTATTATATTTATAAATTATCTAGTCTACCATTATATCTATATACTTACAAATTATTAGTTTTGGTATATTTAGATTAGTATGACGACAAGTAACGATAGATTTCCATCTGGCAAGGGTCGCCGCCGTTCTTCGACTCAATCAAAATAACTCAATCAAAAAAACTTAATCATCGCGCTATATTTCTGTCGAGGTGAGCAGAGATAATTTAATAGCTGAATCCACTATGCACCTATAAGTCTTGGCCAATGTAACTAACAGCTGATTAACTTTCTCAAGGCACTAAAAATAATCTTTGTATTAGGTATTATGCGGCTTTTGGAACGGTATTTTTCTTTTTCGGTAAACATATGATGATGATCTCCTAGCCGGTTTCAGCCACGGCGACTGTTTCAACACCGATTAAGAAATTCGAGGTCCAGTTTTCGGAAACAGTCAATTGCGCAGGAGATATTTAAGTGCATAACTGGACGCGCAGCCAGATAAGCACTCTATCGTCCGAGCTCCCTCAGGCCCGATGGAAAGGAGAACCAGTACGATCGGGAGGGAGCAGGATGTAGGTTTGGTCGAGTTTTCCTTCTCTGCACACCTGGTAGAATTGCGGTGTTCAAGAGATACCTTAGTCGCCATTTACGACACCTCAGCAAGAAGAGGGAGGTGCTATTCTATTCTGCCGCCAGCCACCACGGCTTAAACATATAGTGCCTATATCAATCCTTGAGTGCACTTTTTATTGTAGCTCAGTACACCAAAGAAATAAATAGTAATAATCAAGTGTGTTGTACAATTTTTATAAATCAAGTAAAATTTAACAAATTTACATCGATGTTTGCAAAGATTCGCAACACTAGCAAGCACTCTTCACGCATCTCAAAGCACATGATGAATGCGCTTTAACGCTGCACGAACTGCCCTAATTACGGAGTTCTCTCGACGGTCACTTTTACATTAAACGCTTGAAGGCTAAATTGTCATACAATATACACGATTGATTAATTGAAGAACAGGCTATGTAGAGTATAATTGTTTTAGCATCCTACATTAAATGTAGCATGACAGGGCTTTTAATGTTGCGGTCAGACGTAACGATAGTACCTCCTTACTATAAAATTGAATCGAGGTCAAATTCTGTTATGTCATGAACAAAAAAAACTAATTGAAATCAACTGTTTAAATAATTGATTATGAACTCGAAACATAATACAGTTGTGGTGGATATTCCCTATATCAGTACTAAAAAAAAAGGGAGCCAGTGTAGTTTGCACGCGGTAGATGGCTAACTACAGGAAACTAAACATCGAAAGAATATAAATTGTTTTCTATTAGCCATAAGGAGTCCCTCTTACACGATTCAATATTATACAATTAGCTGACAGGGCCAACTTCTTCTTCTAATAATTCAAAGACTACCGTGCTAACTTTTAGCTAAACCACACCACCTCTCCTTTTCAGCCTGACCCGCTAGAATATACAGATTTTTCTATAGACCTATACAAGTGAAAAATCTCACTATGAATTATTTTGTTATATCTCAAAGGGCTTAGGCAGGATGGATTTTCCACCCGGGCGGCACGCTTGAGGGAGTGTGTCCTCCAACAAGGGTGCAAGCGGCGCGCGACGTGTTCCCGCGTGCCGCTCTACAACACAGAGGCACGAGAGGAGTGGCTCTATACACCACCCCTCCCTAAACGAGTAGAGGCCTACTCACGGCCGCACGCCCAGCCGGTCATTGAGGATGAGACCCCGGTCGTGCCCTCGATGCCGGTAGGCGGAAGGTGGAACACCCCGGGGGTTTTAGTCGGTGCAAGCCCGACACACCGGGGGGTGGCCCTCACCTCTCCCCGAGGTCCGTTAGGGATTTCCCCCGGGTTACAAAAAAAAAAAGGATGGATTTCCGGTGAAAGCTCTCAGGCGACATGACATTTTTCGACATTTTCAACAGTAATCGAAATATTTCAACCAATTTACGCAAAACCTTAACAATTTACACATTTAAACCTGTCTCATGAATTACTCTTTCTTTTGGTAAAAACTGCATGAAAATCCAATCAGTAATGTTTTTTAAATTATCATTGTTATCGCAGACGAAGTCGCAGGCAAAACTTCTAGATGATTAGTAACAATTCAGATATCAAATGAGCAAATATGCCAAAGTTAGCCTAACGTAACCACAGTATATTAAGACGTTTCTTATGTTTAAACAGCCGTATTTCGGTTCACCGCTTTTCGCTATAACATACATATTTCAATAGCTTCTATTTGACAAAAGCTTCATTCATTCTAATTATGTTTGAACAAGGTTTTGTGATCCAGAAATACTTGGATATATACACATTATATATCGTATGTCATACAATGAAACACGAATGCAAAACCAGAGGAGATAAACAAATTAATATCCAATAATCGATAAATATAGGGGAATAATCCAAAATATATCAAATTGGCATAACATGAGAACATAGTATTACGGAAATTTATGTCATTAATATGTGACCTTTCTACTTGCTTTATCATTATGCTAATTTTTCTAAACCTTCAGACATGTTTACTTCGTGTGATAATACCTTTACGATGGTTCTATAAGGTGATGGCACGATAATTAAGTTTCTGATAATACCTGACAGCCGACTCGAGGGTGTTTTCCTTTTTTTAGAAATCTGGTGGAAATCCTCATAGATCATCAGGTCAGCGGTGAGATCCGTTGTCCCTGGTCTGCCATACTCTTACTGAGTAAAACCAGCGGAGTGCTCCTTCACTTGCGTGGTACGGCGGACTCTGGGTACAATAACCTTCCACAAGCCCGCCGCGCGATTAGCCTATTTAGGACTCCTTCCTGTAGGAGAAGGCGGGAGATGCCTCTCCTCCGAATGGTGATGTATTTAAGAAGGCACACCACCACTGGAGCTTTGTAGTCAAGCAACGAACGCTGAGAGTTTTCTAGCCGGATTGATGGAGGCAATGTGTACCACTCCTCTCCTCCTCAATTTGGGTAATTATTATTTTGTGACATCTTAATTGTTTTAAGTTTATCTTTAGTATATTATCTCTAATGTGTTATCATAATTGTTTGCTTACTTGTGAATTATAATAAAAAAAAACTGAACAAAAAGGTTACATTAAGCTTTATAGTAAAACACAGTACTTATTACCACATTATGATGTAATATTAAAAACCAAAGCTGTGAAACCCATAGAAACATAAAAAAACATTAACTTGCCAGTCCTCGAGCCGAACCAGCGTATCAACAAGGGAATGGTGTTACCCCTGATCTGGTACTCGGCTGCCGTGAGTACCTGCCACATAGAAGCATAAAAAAACATTATATTGTTATAATTGGACAACTAACATTTTATTTCTGTGGAATACACGTCACTGTTAAACACAGAGTTGAGAATTAAAATGTTAAAGAACATGTGTTTATTAAAACGAACCTTTTTGAAACACAATAATAATTCAAATATATTGACACACGGACTTAAATTGTCAACTCCATTGCCTTAAGTACATTGGCCGTCATGATATCGGCTAAAGTTAATAGTTTGTTCAGTATTACAACCGGTACATAGTACAAACAAGTAAACAACGCTGTTTTGGAAGATAGCACCGGCGCCGGTATATATTGCCCCAATTTTTATGTCGCAAATAATATCATTTATGACAATCGGAAGTGGAATCGGTAAATATTGGAGACTTGTCTCTTTGGCTAGTTTTACTCGCAAACTTTCTTGCCATATTTCATAAGCATTTGGCGGCTATAACCGAAGTATCAGAAAGTACGGAAATGCAATATCTTTTCTCGTATTTAAGAGCCTAAATTCTTATTAATTTCCTTGATCAAACGTAAAAATGATACACGTCTAAAACAAACTTTAACGTCATTTACAAACTTTCAAGAACATTCATATAAAAAAGTATATATGATAAAAGCAAAACAATGTTTATGTTTTCCACATTTTGAATGAAATCGCTATAAATTGAAACGTTACATAAAATATTTTCTTTAAATTTTAATGTTATTGTGTCCTAACAAATCTTTTGCTATATTAGTAATTTATAAATTGGTACGAAATACAATTTTGTCGTTTAAATTTTGATATTATAAGACTGGTTTGGTTTGTTTCTTCCAAAACGTTACGCAATAAAAAAAATCAATTCGTACCACTGCTTTATCATCAAACTATCGAATATTCTTTCAGCCAATATATTCCATTCCTCTTATATCTTACACTCTCTCTCTTATGATACTGAGTTTGTTAAAAAAGGAATAAGACAGTTTGAAGTGGTATAGATTAGCATGACACCGGCAACTATCGAGGATCAGAATCGTCTTCTTCAACTGTTGCAGCCGGTTTACCATCAGATGAAGTAACTTAATCACTTTATTCCATTCATTGTGTTTTTTTATTGCTTATAGATATTTCTAAATAGATGTAACACCGCCGGGGCCCTTCACGAAAATCAGCGCTGTAGGCTTCCTCTGTGGCTTTAGGCTGATGAAGGTCCCATTTTCGCCATGTTTATATGTTTTGTATTTTCTTTTGTTTCTGTGTGTTGTTTGTGTTGCCGCATTTCAATTTCTGGTTTTTTGTAGGTTTGTGGCGAAATAAATACATTTTCATTATTCTTTTTTTTTCTTTTTCTCTTTATCAAGCTAGAATTAAAAAAATGTATATTCGAGGACCATCTGCAAGATGCTACACCATCCTTACGCATCGCACTTGCATATAGTTAGCATGAATATAATCATCATTACAGCTATAAAGTTAATTTCGAGAGTATAAAAGATGACCATAATTGCACAAAAATGTACCGCGGGTGAGTTCCCCAGGCCCCCGATCATTCAACGGGTGCTTAAAGAAATTGAATAGCAACGATTTGTGTATACAGGTGACCTCGCGAACGAAATATGCGGGCTTTTACCATTTATTATACCGTGCCGTTATAAAACCATCAGTTAAACATCGCTTAGTTATTATAAAAGGATTTAATTTAGTAAGAAACTACACGAAGTTTTGTCACTTGTCAGATGAGAAGAAACTTCAAGAAAACAATATAAAGAACTACTTGGGAATTTAACAATATTCCTGGCCAAAAGTGATAACAAATGAATTTCGAGTCAACACCTATTAATTCAAATAGAATTTGACAGGAAACTTAGCTAGATTAGATGATATCAAATGAATTTATCGACTGCAAAGCAGAATGTAAATGAGGATGAAATTTAGCAAACATATATTAATTCTATTATATTTTAACAACTCCTCTTCTAAGATGTAATAGGTATCTGTTATTCTTTTATAATACGATTTATAATATAGACTTCAGCATAAAATAATAGCTAAAATATATTAATATGATTAATTGTAAATGAAAACCATAAAAACGGATCACAATTAAATCATTCTCAAATATCGAGGAGTCATAAATATGTATGCGATTGAGGATTCCGTAGTGTTTAAAACATAAATGAGCAAAATGCTGTCATATTAATGATGACAAACGCAAAATGTAATCGATTTTCATTAATCTGATTACATTTTGCCCATCTATGGTACATATATCCAAACAGGCTCTAGATTGGAGTCCTCAAGGTAAGAAAACGTCAAAAATCTGAAAAAACTTTAAAGTAAACTGAATAACAAGGGACGAAATAAATACGGTGCTCAAGACAAGACAAAATGGATTGTGAATGATATCCCTACAAATGGGGGCTAAAATGCTTTATCAACTGTATATTAAAAATATGTTTCTTGGTAAAGTTTGACATTGTGTCATGGTTTTTAGAACCATGAATATCTTTAGAACCTAATTACAATAATTTCGAATAGTAAAATCCAGACAACTGCGAAAATCAGCAGGTTTTGAGCTATCTGTTTTGTCAGCGATAACTTGATAATCATATCATACTGCAAATAGTATATTTGCTCTGCATGCCACTGAAACGTGTCTTTACATTGGTTGTTTTGATAAAATTCGCAGAATTTACTAAAATTCTGGTCTATGACCTTGCCTGATACCTTCCGTACATTGATAATAATTTCTTTCCCAGTCGTACTAAGGCTGATATTTATAGATGCAGCTTTAAGTTTGCTTAGACATTACTAAACATAATTTATTTTACTCAACGAATGTCAAAGGATTTGGTAAGTCAGCGATTTTGTCACATGGTCTTGGCTCTGCGAATACTATGGTTATACTCAAGTTCATATTATATATTCAGTTTTTTTATAAATAAAGTTGTTTTTTAGGATATTTGATAAGCAAAATCGAAATGGCGACTATAAATCTCAGCCTAAGACTTATGCCGAATTTATAAGAGACTATTAGATAAGACATTCCGTTAAGCGAAGCCAAGCTAAAAATTAGAAATCGATCTAATTTCAATGGATTGTTATTGCTAATAGATTGAAAGTTATACATTGCGTGTATTTACACAGTGCCAAAGTAAACATAATCCTTTCTGTTGGACAAACCTATGATTTCTTAATTGCGTACCAGTCGATGCAGCGTCCGTGAAGACGCCATTTCACCCACGTCCTCACTGTTTGGAAACCAACACGGAGTGGCAGTTACTGGTTATAAGCTCGCGTAGCATCGCATATTGTGGGCATCAGGGGTTACTTTTAACTGTGGAAAGGTATATCGTAGACCCATTTTTCAGTTACCGATCGCTTAAGCTGGGCGGCCCTTAGTATGGCGCTGGTTTCCTTCAGCTGCGGTGTATTCCTATTGGTTATGGAAAATTCTGGCTTGATTGATGCAATGCCAATAATGTCTTAGCTTAGTGCATTATTTACAAAAACAAATCTACTAAAGTTTTTATCATTAATGCCATGTAAAACTATTTTTGTCATAGCATTTGTTTGTATTTAGGTCATGCTTCCCGTAGTGTTTATTCGTTAGAATATGTTTCGATAAAAAAATTGATTAGCTTCCACCAAAACCCATTTCTAGCAATTCTTCTGACTCACTTCTACAATGTAATGGTTAACTGCACATGACAATTTAGCATGTGTATAAAAGCATAATGTATGTCCTTAAGTTTTCAAATTCCTTATATTATGAAACAAACCAAATATTATCTACAATCTAGATTATTAAAGTCACTCTGGCATTTCTTGTTGCTATGTTCATTGAATAGTTCAATATACATATAATATAGAATAGTATAATATAGGAAAGTTTCACATGGCATTAAAATAAAAATTATATACATTTAGACTTCATAGAATTATTTCTAACGTATAATACTATAATTACGTTCTATTTAATCCCATATAATGTCTAGACACTGAATCAGTAGTTAGACAATCTTCGTAACAAATTAAGTTATTTACTTAAAAGGATTGAGAGATTATATAAATCTTGTTTTGATTATCTACTTGAAGCAATCACGGCTTTGTAACCTGTAGGTGTTTCTGGTTTAAGTATAATTTTATCAAATTTTAATTCAGTAGTTAGTTGTTGGTGTTTGATGAGTTTAGAAAAGCTTTTTCTAATTATAAGAGATCAGTTATTATGATACCTTATTTTTTTTATACAATTAATTTAAATTTATCTACGAAATACAAACTCGAAATAAATCCATTTTTGAGAAATCAATCTTTAAGACCTTGATTTTTTTGTGAATAGATTCATCAGAGTACGATTCGAATCCATTTAATAATCGAACTTTTTGAAAAGAATCGATTTTCCTGCTTAGTCCTAAGTAAGCATATACGTTAGTTGTTTTATAACATTATCTTGAAGACAATTACACATCGTTAACACGATCATTTACACTAATATCAGTAGATCGGAGATACTTCTAGTGAAACTAAACACTCTCGGGGCCCTTTTAAATTCACTGGCGTCACGACAGGGGGCGTGGCTTGTGCATCCGGCGCTTATCACTTCCGGTGGATATCGCCACTATTTAATTACACGAATATTTTGTCTGAATGATAACGCTTTTTCATATATTTAGGTACATGCTGGTTGGATATAACACAAGTCTGTATAGAGGCCAAGACCGAGTCGTCACCTGAGCCAGAGCTTATCTGTCACGCAACGATAAGAAATGATTAGCAGATAACGGATAGAAGTTCACCTGTTTGATTTAAAGTTTATAAATTTATATATTTTAATAGTTCTTATGAAGTCTGATCAGGGTCGAATTAAGCCATTTGGATGGTTTTAGGCTATAATAATGAATTTGATCACCCACAAGATGGGCATAGAATACACACTCTATGCCTCTACAGAGAGATAGGCCTCTCGCAAAAGCCTCAACCAACCAAGTAGCAATCCATTACGCAATCCCCAAGAATTATAAGACTAAGAAACATGTGTTCATCTTAGTTACATTGAGGTGAGGTTTGCAGAAGGCTAACGATTATCGGATGACGAGAAAAGTGTTAAGCGATACACGGAATACCTGGGTGATTTTAGAAGTCCAGTATTCTGACAGGCGTTGCCTTCTTAGCGGCTGGGAAATCCTTTGCAATATTTCTATTTAAGTTACTAAAAAGAAGAATCGAGATTGGTTATTCAGTATAAAGAAGATGTAAGTAATGGATTTAATAGAGTTGCAAATAATAATAACGGTGACCTACGCAACCAATCCGCGTATATAAATAATAATATATCGTCACGGTCTATATCTCTTTTGGGGTGAGCAGAGATACATTAATGATTGTATCCACTTTGCGCTTATATATCGAGCCCAACGTGACCAGTAGCGCCGCTGGTTGCCGATGTCAGGTCACTTGCACATGAAATTTCTATTAAAGAAAAAATAAGAAAGAAAGAAAAAGTTTATTGAGGCAAAGGAAACAACACACAACAAACATATTTATATAAAAACAACAATGAAAGAATACATAACATCACATCATGTATCCTGTGTGCTGCTACCCATCTCAAAGAGCACTCAGCTCAGCGTATGCTGGGCGACGCTGCACGCGCCATCCAGCGCTGATTTTCAGCCGACGCTCAGGGGAATCGATTGCTATTAGATACCACGCGAGCTTCCTCACGGTATTTTACTTCACCAGTGAACATGTGGTGCTTAAATCCATACATAATTTTGAAATTAATTACGTACGTATTAGAAAAGCCCAGAGATACGTTGCCGGGATTCGAACCTACGACCATTGGCGTTGCCGGGCATGGAAACTGGTCAATTATCTACTAGACCACCACAGCTACTATAACATCCGCGTATGTGACACTTTAAATGCTAGATTTATTAAACGGCATATGGATTTATTTAAATTGAATCATTAAATTAACTGCATTCACATGATGGTAAGCGCAGTGTAGTCCAAGATGGACATGGGAATAGAATCCATTGATAGTTCCGTCATAGTGACCAGTTTTGGCTTGTCGCGTTTCGGGATCAGCTTGTGTATATCCAGTAGCTCATATACCTAGAGACCTTCAGTCGTGGTATATGTGGGCCGACATGACGATGTAGACTATCAATGGATTTTCATCCTTTTATGGCCGCTTTCGTTTTTGGATTACACTGTACTTACCATCAGGTACTCTGTAGTCACTATGTCGAGCCAGTGTAAAAAAAAAGTTCGTTTGAAGTTGTTTATCTACATCTACAGTATTATTAAGTATCTGTGTATGTATGTATAATCTTTTTTTGGAATTTTACTAATATTCTTTAATGTAAATGTAAATAGCATTATATATTAATCATTGTGCATGCTGCGATGCCCTATAATTGTGGGGGCATTTATATGTTCTATTTTAGTACCATGATACTTTTGTTTTCTTATCCAATGTTACCCATGTTGGGCACCCAATTATGTAAAATAAAATAAAATAGTTGTCGCTATGCCAGCAGACATATTATAGCCCATCCGAAGTTGTTAGGTATGTGATGCGTAAGCTGATCCTGAAAATGATACATTGATGCGAGTTACTGTGATGGTTTTTACACCTGTATACTATAATTATAATCCAGTACAAGCAATCTTCCGCTCAGAGTGGGGGCTCTGACCGACCACATAACGACCCCCGAGAAGTCGGCGCTGCGTCGTGACGCGCTCTGACGAAGTACACTAGGTGATATCGGGGGAGGCGGCGTCTCCCCCTGTGATTGTGCCTGGCAGGCGCGGCGTAGTGGGGCTAAGGCGAATTGATCACAGAACCCGCAGTCCCCGCTAATTCGCAGAAGTAGTCACCTTGGGGTTTTTAGCAGGTAAGACTCCGGCACAACCCGGCTGCTAACCCCATTACGCTGCTGGGACGGTCCTATGAGGATTTTCCCTAAGTAAAAAAAGTACAAGCAATCACTCCAGCTTTTAAAAATCACAATTCCTCGCGATGTATTTCTTTATCACCAAGAATAGCGTTTTTCAACTTAAATATTTCAACTTAAATGCTTAGTGTTAATTGATTTCTGTGTTGCATTCTCCATAAATTCACACACGTGTTTATTGCGTCGTACAAGTCAAAACGCGAGGTTATCGATCTAAGCCTTGAACTTTATTGCTTGTAGTATTTATTAAGGTAGTCATTTTTTCATTACATTAAATCTAAGTTTATCTTTCGCTATAGATCGTGTATATTACCGTAAAATATTAAATACAGATCAGGGCTGATTACTCAAACAGGGTCGTTGCCACAGTAGACAACTTCAAAGACTATCGTAGTGACTCGCTTCAACCTGTCACGTTTGGAAATCCGTTTGTGACCGTCCAGTTTTTAACACTAGATTGCCATATTATGACTTTTTATATATTATCTTATAGCATTTATTAATAGTTGTACTTAGCTACCGCCCCCCTCTCAATTTCCTATACTCCTATATTCAGTCTTTCTAGTGTTAATACCTAGAGAACTTTAGTCTTCACATATATGGGCCGAGAAGACGACGATGGCTGACAACGGATTTGTCTCTTGATAGACGTTGTTGTCTATGGATTACACTGTGCTTTGTCGAGGTACTATAAAAAGATACCAAATAATATAATACTTGTTAGAACTTCAATAATAATATATAAAACAATAACAACAAAAGTAAAACGAAACTAAAAAAAAAACATTTATAACAACTATTTTATATAAATAAAAAAGCACTATCTCTAAAACTATAAAAATATAAAAAAAATATGTTATTATTTATTATCATGCAGCGGTTTTATGAGGTAAGCAGGAAACGTGGAATATACTTTTTGTATCTTTAGTAATCACTTTCGCCTCCATAACATTTTTAACTCTTAATAGATTCTAATATATTTATAATTGTTACTGTGCTGATGGCAAAGCAAGATTCAATCTTCAAACCATGCATTTTTCTTTGCGTGTACACTGATGTTTTATGTACCATCAAAAGCTATGTAATAATCTATAATAAATAAAAGAAATCATTTGGAAGCGTACTAGTTAAAATTATATTATGAATAAATTATAAAACTAGAATGTTGTTTCAATTTTATAATTCTAAAATAAAATTAATATTTACGGTGTTAACTGCGCCATCTAGCGAGGAATAGCTGAAACCACAAATTGATTATTTATATTACAAAACGATCAATATAGCGCACCTTAGCTCAAATTGTGCTATAGTTTAAAAAAAGCAAAGCATTGAAAAAAGGCTTTAAACTAAGATATCCTTGTCGATTTCGGCCTTGGCGACGTTTCCAAATCAAAGCAAGTAGGCGCGAGATGGAGCCCCTTCAGAGATGAGATCGTTGATGAAAATATTCGGAAACTATCAATTGCGTAGAGTATATTTGGTGCGTGAATGCTAGCACTTGCATAAACGCACCCTTTCGTCCAAACCCCTATGAAACGCGGAACCGACACAATTAGAGAGAGGTAGGATGTCTGAGTACTCATAACTGACCCCTATGAACATCTTAGGCCTTACACAATGCCTTGCTGCCTCTCCAGAAGCGTCGGCTAGACTAGGCTGCCATTAGTACAACAAACGAAGAATAAGTAGACAGTTTTTTGCACTAAGCGGGGAGTCGCCGCAAGAATTTGCGCGATAAAACATCGTACAAGCCCTCTCAATCAGGTTATGTCCTTTAACGGACGTGGTTACCAGGGCTTGGCCGCTGCGTGCTGCACTGGTACTTGGATCCACCAGTGAGAGGTCATGGAAACCTACTGGTTTAACTGATTTCTGTCAACTCTAAATAGAATCCGGCTGACAGAAATAGACGCTGAGTTCCGCTACACCCCCTAAAAACAAAACAATACTTGATTAGCAATTAATATAGAGGCAACTGATTATTTATATAATAACAAATTATATGACATACAGATTATATTAGATAGAAACTTGATGGAACAAATGTTCGAAATAGCAACCGACATTTCTCGAAATTTTTTATTAAAAATATAATATGCCGCCTATCTGACCATTTCAAACGGTCATTATTTTTTATAAATAATGATTAACCACGTACCATAAAAGATGATGTTAAAGGGTTGAACAGTGGCTCACGAAATTATAACCACCCTTATAAAATCTAAGACGATTTTATTCCGAAGGGAACAATTGTTTTTAAATTTAATCATAACGAAACTGTAAAAAACAAACTAGATCAAAAAACTTTATATGAGACTTAAATATTGTATATTACAAAAAAAATATTAAGTTTAATTTACTTTTTTATGTTTCTTCCTTTTTGTTTTTGTCCTCATATTACATGTTTACATTTTTAATGTTCCCTGGATTTCGTCTTATAAATATTTTCTTTATTTTCTTTCAATATTTTTCTATACATAGCAATGTAACAACGTGATAAGAGACGTAGTACCGCTCCATTACACACTGATGACTAACTCACTATGCATTAGGCACTGACATGAGCCTAACTGCATTGCGACCACAGTAGACGGACGCAAAGGTCATCACTTACTCGGCAGTCATTTTTCAGTGAATGCCCAACTTCTTTTTTTTGCACGTTCTGCATCACTATGGAAACATTTCTGTTGTTGAATTATGTTATATGCAACATTAGCCACATTCCATTAAAAGGATTTTCAGCTTTTGTCCATTCTTTAATATAGATATATTTTCTACTATTTTAATATTGTTTATTTCATCATAAATGACATAATATATCATTTATAGTCCCTATAACGGCAATAATTCATTCTAAACTTTCGCGTTTTGTACTCGCTATAAACTTTAACGGGTATTATGTGTGAATTAACTTACTTTAACTATGGCTCGTCGTTTCAACGTTGTTTCACAGGCGATGGTCACATGCAAACTGATGTGTCACGGAGCTTTCATCGGGGGCAGGAAGCTACGCCATCTACCCTCTTTCGTTCTCGATAATTTGATTAGTCAAAGCACAACAATCACAGTATCAGCATTTTTACAAGGCGTTATAAAACGAGATCCTTGTTTTCTAATCACTATGTACAACTGCACGTACTGGGTACTGGATAATGTTTGGTTTCCGGTTATACTGAGAACTGCGATCAGTTGTGCTGCTGGTTACGTTAGGTACAATCCTTATGTATCTCTGCTATTCCCGTAAAGCATCAAGCGTGATATCATTAATTATTCATTTAATATAGAATAGACATTGATATAATGACTCAGTTTCGAATAAACCCATCCCGCGTCCAACTTGTTGATCGAAATCTTTTCTTTTGTCACCCTTATCGTAACGGACGGACTTCTGTCCACAAAGTTATTCGGCGAAGGGGGTGAAAGGGGTTTGAAGGACCATAGGGGTGCAACCGTTAAATTGTGCACACATGACTGACTTTTATTTCTGGCGCATAATTACAAATTCTCGACTTCGTCACGGTAGTAGTTTAGTAATTATGATAGTAGGAAACTATAATTTATACACCTTTGTGTCAGAATAGCCTAATATAATATATTAAATGTACATTTTGTCCAAAGGAAGAAATAAAATTTCAACACAGTTTGAAATCTTATCAAGAGAGTTTTAAAAAATATTTAAGTAAGATATTGAAGATAAAAAAATGGCTTTACAAAATTCGATTGTAGATCGTGATAGTTAATATATAATTAAATTGTGAAACACACTATCGAAATTTTTATATGTGTAATGAACTATAAAAAAATTCTCCACGCTATATCCCTTTCAGAGTGATACATTAGTAGTAATATCTATCCAGTTTGCGCTTATATGTCGTGCTCAACGTGACCAGTAGCGCAACTGATCGCCGTTCTCAAGGCACTTACACATGACATTTCTATTAGATGACATGCGGGTTATCTCACGATTTAATTCTTCACTGGTCTAAATCCGTTCGTAATCTGGAAAATCCAGGGGTAACTAATAAGATTCGAAATTACAATCATTCGCGTCTCACGCATGTAAACTGGTTCGTCATCTACTAAGCCGCCAGAGCGACAAAAAATAAACTGCTGTAATAAACTGCTTAAAAAAACATCTGAAATGAATACCTTTAAAATAGTAAAGTTTAAAGTAAACTGCCTATTACGGAAAATCTTGCTGTTACCGAGACTCGAATACAGAACCTTCAAAGTCCCCCGGTGACAATAGCCGGGTAGTAGACGTGAGGGATTCTGCTACTCGGATGAGAGGGAGGCGGTGCACGAGGTTTTGAAGGGGTGGATTTTTACTCCTATCCCTCCCCCAGAGAGGTAGCCTCAACAAGGACTTTTGTTCCCTAGGCGTTTGGACGAATTTGGTTTTCCAAGCCCGGGTGGAGCAATCAGAGGGACACCCCGGGGGTTTTTAGTCAGTAGGAGTCTGACACACCGGGGTCGCTGCCCTCACAGCGTCCCTGATGGTCCTATGCAGGATTTCCCCCCCGGGATTAAAAAAAACCTTCAAAGTCGCAGGTTGGGTCGCTACAAACTGCGGTATCAAGGGCTCTAGGATAATTGAGTTGATTTGGAGTTCCGAATATCACCTGGTATTACTAACATCATCTGTCATAGATTGCCACAATTGTCACAATTGCCACAATGGTATAAAAGTTTTCAAAACTCAGATACCGAACAATCGGACTGAGTACTCCATCGGTCTCCCAAATGACTGTCATTTCCTGTTTTGCTGGGCGAAATCATTGTTAGCAATGCAATCGGTGCAACGCTCACGCGTAATTGCAAACAAAATGTGCAACCGCAGATTGCGCCGGCGCAACTAACCTCACGGAAATGCACCTTGGACATCGGCTGTAGAATAGGCTGGGTGTGTGATTTTTTTCTGATTTGTTTTCGATGTTACAAATCCAGTGGTATATTTTGTTTTCAACAGATTAAATAAATATTCTTGAGACCAGTACCACCT
This sequence comes from Automeris io, assembly GCA_036320925.1. NCBI lineage: Eukaryota > Metazoa > Arthropoda > Insecta > Lepidoptera > Saturniidae > Automeris > Automeris io. Next base: position 20,091,252 of record JAUDJH010000001.1, read on the forward strand.
AATAAACAAAACTTTTTAATATTTACGTAATTTTTCTGATACTGATCATTTGAAAACAGTATTTTTAATGGTTTTTGTCTTGTTAGACGTATAATTAATCTATATTTATAAGAAATTAGCTTAGCTTTATTATAATTAGCTATATAAACAACAATAAATTCTCAAGATAACCCATTCATTAATATTTTACAAAATTAAATTAATTTTGTCAAAGTTTTTAAAATATATTTTTTTAAATAAAAATATTTTAAAATTTATATAAAAATTTATTATTTTTATATAAAGTTATTAATTATTTTATTTTAAATTATTATATTTTAATTTAGTTCAAATCCTGTGTACTTTGTCCAAAAAAAATCATGTAATTCTTTGGTAATCATTTTCAGGCACCGTCTTTTTGGTAAACTTAAGCATCCATATCGAATAATGTGTTGGTTTATGTTACAAATTCCTTTGTTTTAGTATAATAATTTTAATTATTCTTACCACTTGGCTACGCAATTAGTGCCTAGGTATTTATCAAATTATATTTATTAGATTTGCTCTAATAACAATACACGTGACAATCGAAAAAAAATATTTTGCAAAACCGATCCACCCTACTGTACAATAGCGGGCACTGTTGCATGGAAGGTCACTTTGTTTCTTTTTTCATCTAAAGTATATTAGAATTTACATTTACAATTTATTTGGTACAATATACCGCCTCCAATTAGGTCATCTTTAAGTATAAATACTTTCAAAAAGAAATTAAAAACCTTCTTACTGAATGAGCAGCATATCGTGCAACAACTGGATGCCTCTTTTATTTAGTTTGGTTAAATTTATTTATTATTCTAGTTGCATTTATTTTTGTGTGTATCTGTATATTAATGATAATAATGTATATGGTATGTATATACTTATATATTTGTGTTCTTGTGTATGTGTATTTTCATCTATGATACTTTGGATTTAGTCTCTAATGCAGTGTATCTGTACTATATTAATCCCTTCCTTGTTGTTTTCTGCGCGTCACCGCAATAAATGGGTGTCAGCTGAAAATCAGCGGCTGGTACCTTAGCATTTGCTGAGCTGACTTCCCTTTGGCGCTTCATCACAACACAGTGTATTTGCTTTTGTTGTTTTCTGTTTTTTTTTAACCTATTCTGATGTGTTGTATGTTGTATGCCAAATAAATGTTTTTATTATTATTATTATTAATTTGGAATTACCAAGTAGCTTATGTTCTGTGATCAGCTCCATTACAGGCAACTGCAAAACGTATGTGGAGCTATAGATGGTAACATTATAATATGGTATCATATTATTTTCTTCTGATGATGTTAGAATATTCTAGGCACACATTCGAGCTATTGTAATCGCAATCGGAAACTCTACTTCGACCGCCATATGTCTGCCGGCAGGGTAAAGGGTTGATTGTTTGACACCTCCCGGTGCCGACGCATTGTGTCGTTCAATTTGTGGAAAAAACGCACGCGCAGCGGCCCTTTGCGTTGATTGTGGACAGGGCCTGATTTGGAAGTCTCCTTTAACTTGTTAACCGGGGAATTAGCTAATGCTCAAATCGTTCCAGAATGGGGACTTTTTGTTCGCAGCGATAAGTAATATCACACCTCAAATAATAAATATCGTTTTTAACTTATGGTTTTTATTTATTTTGATAATATATTTAATATATTACGATTAATTTCCATGACGAAAAATGTCGTCATGACCATTGCAGTAGGCTTTTATGTATGACGAAATATTTCGTCATACCCAGTTAACAGGTTAATCTACCCATATGTAAGTGTTTCGTATTTACTTTTTAAATCCGTTCACGTTTTTAAATATCAAATGTATGGAGTTAATGTTTTTCTAGCTCTCAGGTAACGGCGATGACTAAAATCTTCGTATAATTTTAAGTTTAAAAACGTAAATTAATTCGAAAATTTAATTTCGAAAAACTCACACTTGAGCCTCTATGTTCTATTTTTCTATTCATCTTATTCTATTATTCTTTTCTTCAGACAGTTTGTAATCATTTGTAAGTTATTTATTTAATTACTTAAACTTAAAATATTTTATAACTCTAGTTAGGTGAAAATAATACGACAGCTTAGAAGTTTAGAAAAATTATTTGAAATTTTTATTTCCAAAATATTTGTTATTTAAGTAATAATAATAAAATGTTATTTATTAAATATTAAACAAAAAAATATTGGGGAAATGTTTTTATTTTATTTTTCTACATAAAAGTGAAATATGAAAAATCTTAGTAACTTATAACTTTTAAAAACATCGCTAAATAAGACTAGGTAAGATTACTAATATTATAACATGGAATTAAGTTTCAAATATTAATTGTATAAAATAATAATATACATATATTAACTGTCCCAGTCAAACAACATAATTAAAATAACTGCTTAGTATTTCTTTTGATTAAAGAGCCAAAAGTATTGCCCAATATACACAAATATTATAGCACATCTTTATAATCCAGTATCATTTAAATTAGATATTTTACGTAACTCTGCTATTTCAGTAAATACCCAAAAAATACTTGAAATATTCGTCTTCAAGTTATCGAACTTGGCTGCTGCCAGTAGTAAAAAATTTGCAAATTATAAAAATGTTGAAAATAATATTAAATAAATAAAATATCGTAATACGTCTCTGTGCTGGCTAGCGTATAGCGTGGAACACGAGCATGTGCTGTAGCTACATTAGAATGGTTGTCCGTCACGGTGTATATTAAAGCCGGTGGGTTGCGCGTGCTCACTCCGTGAGCCTCGCGCATTCATACATAATTATGACGTTCCCTAATAAGCCTGCATTTTCTAGGAATCTTAAGGCTTTGGTCACGGCTACTAAGCCTGTCACAGTGACTTACTTCAAGCTGTCGCATTTCAGTATCAGCTCGTGTACATAAAGCTATTTATGTTTATTGTTGTGTTACATATTAATTAAATCAACAATGAAATGATGACACTTCTTCCATTAGGTGAGCTTTCAGCCTATTTGATATACTTTAGAATAAGCAAATCTCTTCTCAATTAGTGTAGCATGGTAATTTGCATATATAAGATATTGAAATAACTATATAGATTTGGAGGGGACTCTCGCTGCCTGTAAACCAGAAACGGGTTTTAATTTTTTTTAAGGCGCGGCTTTAACTATATATCCGGCGTCGGTCCTTTCACCTTTGTTTCTCAGTTATAAGGATAACCAATAAAAAATGATTACAGCCCAATTTATAAAGATTAAGTATTCAATTACTTTGTGAAAATTTAAATATCATTTATAAACATAAAAAACGAAAGATTCACGAAAATCTATGTTTGGTTTTTTTTTTGGTGACCCGGTGGAAATCCTGCATAGGACTACAAAAGTTGCTGTGAGGGCAGCGACGCTGGTGTTTCGGACTCCGACTAACCAAAACCTCTGAGTTATCCTTCCAATCACTGCATTAAGGCCAGGGAATCCAGATTTTTCCAGTCGCTCGGCAAACAAACAGCTTGTTTAGGCTTAATCTCTGTGAGGGATGAGTGTAATGAAAGAAAGAAAGAAAAAGTTTATTGAGGCAAAGGAAACAACACACAACAAACATATTTATATAAAAACAACAATGAAAGAATACATAACATCACATCATGTATTCTGTGTGCTGCTACCCATCTCAATCAGCACTCGGCTCAGCGTATGCTGGGCGACGCTGTACGCGCCATCCAGCGCTGATTTTCATGCGCTCACCCCTCTAATCCTTTCTCACGAGCGGCGCACCGGCCACTATGCGCCGCCTCCTTCTGATCCGGGCAGCAGATTCCCTCAAGTCTACTGTCCGGACGAACTTTGATCTTGCAGACTTTAATATGGTAAGGATATCTTATGTGACTTTTGAGTTAGCTTTAAAACGTCAAAATCAAAGGCTTGCACTTTTTAGCCATTATTTATGGCGAGGTTAGCTCACTTTTTTAAATACATATATTATTTCGATGTCACGCTGAGTGATGTGCCTGTCTCCTGGCCCAGGAATTTTCTGTCAGGGAAATGATCCCCAGCTTGCCCACCCCTCTCTAGTTCTAGTAATTATCCATTTAAAAATCATCGATTTATTTGTGTACGATGGATTTGATTGATCAGAGCCTGATATACAGATACACATTTTCGTGGTACTGGTTTCAAATAAAATAGTTATTACTCAGTAACAATATGACAATATGACAACAAAATATTAAGGAAATGTAAAAAAATATTCCAGTCAACTGTCAGCTACTTATTCATAATTGCTTTACATAAATACGTGCACGAAATTCTCATAAAATATCAAGTTTCTCATACAAGAGTGGAATTAACTTCAACGTGTCAGTTTTATGCGCTTTAGGCCATTACACACGTCAGCCAAGTGAACATTAGGGCAGTAACACACCGGCTAATGGCTCCGTCTCGTTACCAAGGCCCCTAATTATAAGGCCAAGGACTCAACGTATAGTTGTAACGACCCCAGTGCGGTCTGTCGCTGCCTAATTAATATGTCGATGAAAAATTCTATGAATAATAATGAGTTGATAAATAAAAAATATTATATTACATTGTAAAAGTGTGACTGGTCATCTATATTACAAGATAATTTGATGTCATTTAGACAAATATGTCGAAGTTCATAATTTTAAAACGTGACGATTGCCTTTGATTGTAGAGATGGATGAATTATGGTAATGGTTGAGATGCTAGTCTATTTAAAATATCTTTGGAATCCCAGAATTTAATAAGTCACTTAGAAATAATAAAAAATATAATGTTATTTATAACCGGCTATGTTTTCGTAAGTACTTTATAAGGGTAGGTATCAAGATGCTTACGAAAACAAAATAAAAATTTAAGCAGTGTGTAATTTTATTTTATTTAGAACTTATTTACACTTAAAAATCCGTCAATTTCGTTTGAGTTTCTGTTTTTGTATTTTGATAATTTTTCTCTAACTCCTAAATTTTGTTGAATTTTCTACGAAAGTTCAGAATGAGACATAAAATAGCGGATGTTAAATTTGTCATTTGTTCCTCCTAAATAATATAAATAAATAAAGCTTGACTGTCGCTTATAGAGGTATAGATAAGTAGCAGTCTCACTTACCGAGGTCCATGAGGAAAAACGACTCTCTCTTACAGAGGTTTCTGTTTCTCGCTAATAGAGGTTTTGGAAGCTTAAAATGACGGCTCCTGGCTATAACTCTCACTTATAGAGTTTTCTCACTTATCCAGTTCTCACTTATTCAGGTTTGTCTGTATATCACATTACATTACATTTCTTATCGTTTTAAACACTGTTGGATGAACTTAGTCATCAGTAAAGTTACTGCTTTGGAATAACATGTAGAATGAAATAACCAATTAATTACAGAGAATGACAAAAGTATATCGCGTCGATAGTGAATTTTTATTTTAAAACATCGATATATTCGTTCGGCACTAATTTACTGTCGCAAAGGGCAGCGCAGTGTCACACGTGATCACTAACGCATTCGGTGACTCAGGTATCGCGACTATATTCCGGGTCACGCGCCGTTTGAGCTGTGATAATTTTGCTCAAAACCTACCTACTCTGAATACTACATTTTTTATAAAAAATTGAAATCAACACCATTTATTTCCCTGTCTAGACGGCAGTTACATGAATTGAATAATAATCAACTTAATGCAAACATTATATTTGTAATTCCGTACCGAGCTATATCTCTTCCTGGTTCTATATAAAAGAAGGGTGTGAGTACTAAAACTAGGACAGTAATCAACGGGCAGTTGCACTAGAAGGAGTCCACTGCCCATGTACGAGGTAGGCAGAGAAAATACAGTGCAAACTCTATATAACAAACCTCAAAGGACTGTGCATTTTTTGACGTTATAGAGAGTTGTCGTCATTATAAAAAGAAAAAGTTTATTTCAGACTAGTGTTAGTAATTACATAAAAAAACAATTCTTATTTGATCGCTATTGAGTATAGTCTATTAATTTTGTCTGACGATTTTTGCTGCGCCAGTAATTTTGTTGTATTTTTTTGTTAATTATTTTATTCATATCTTGCGATATTGAGGCATCTTGGTGATAAAGAAAGTACTTTATATTATTAAAATGCTGTTGACATTTAGAGTGGGTGTAATGCTATATAGAGTGTATTATTGTGTGGCAAGCAAGCTAAACCAACCAAAGCCGAGTGATATCGACGCTTTAGGGAGTTTGTCGTTAAATCGAGTGACGTTACATGAAGGTTACACTGTATTCCCAAACACGGCCTATTTTGACAGTTCTCTATATGATCTCAACTGCACTTTCCTACACAATTCGAGTAGACCTGAGAAGGCTGCCCGCAAGCTGGTAGCGCGGTAGTTTGCGCAATTCGCTCCCACGACCTGTTTTCCGTGGCAAAATGAAATCTTCCAAGGGCTTATAGTCAGTCGGTGTCGAAACTACCCCGCCCGTCTCCATCATGGCGACCGAGAACTCATAACAATAGGCATTTTGTTTATCCAGACTCGACACAGTGACCGCACCACACCTGATGGTAAGCATAAAGCAGTCCAAAAAACAACAAAGACTATCGACAGTTAAGAGAACCCATCGGTATTTGCAGCGATCATACCGACCTGCAACAATATCTCTTCACGCTACGCATAAAAGTTCCCATATTGTAGAATGGTGGGAACACGCTCTCTGGAAGACCGTCCACAGCACAAGGACACGACAAAAGTAAGAGTTAGAGGATTTCTTCGTTCTAGCCGGGATGTGAGATGCCATATCGCTGCAAGCCCGTGCGCGTGGCTCTATTCAGGAAAGAAGCGTGAGACAAGGTTGAATAACTCTTCAGAACACTCGCCGTGACACAGACGGTAGAAAACGCTCAGTGAAGCAATATCTCTGCGCAACTGAAGAGGTTCAAAATGCTTAGTCACGTCAGGATCACTCTCAATGCGGACAGCCCGATAAAAAGAATTATTACCTAGAGCTTTCCAGGCTTCACGGCGGCGCTATGGAGCAATTGATTACAGGACCCACAGTCCCGTCTTAGTGCTGATGAGGTCAACTTGGGATTTTTAGTCGGTAAAAGTCCGGCACACCCCGGTTACCATCCCCCATGTGTAGCCGGAACGGTACAATGAGGATTTTCCCCAAGTAAAAAAAAGAGCTTACCATGCTTTCTGTTTTGTGTCCAGAGCATTCAGGAAAATCCCAAAGATTCAGTAAGTAGTCCGAGGTAAAAATCTTACAGTTATCGAAGTCAGGGACGTTAACATTACGCTGTCCGTCCGTTGTCTGTTATGTTTATCGCTTAAATCGCCGGAGTGCGTTCAAAACTACAATTGCTGTTTGGCGGTTAATACAGCGCCAATCAATAATTGAAGTCATCAAACTGTTGCCCTAAAATACCAATACATTTTTTCATTAAACCCCGACATTTGGTAACCACAAACAAATACATGTGCAAACGGCCCGAGTCACGAAAGAGCGTCATAAAGCAGTGAAACAATACGGCACGAGACACGCACGTGCCGCCTCCGTGTGGTCGTGCCCTTACGTCGTGACGTGCGTGTCGCCACGACTATCGATATCCAATTGTTTCGAATTAATAAAATGTATTTAAAAAGAGAATTTTGAACTGTCATTAGCACCAGACACTAGTGAAGTTGTCGTAAATATTATACGAGTTAATTCAATTATAACAATCGAATACAATTGTTTTAAATTATTTTTATTATAAGATTTTTGGTATAACAATATTCGTAACTTTTGTTCTATAATTCAATAAATACATCCAGATATTAATATTTACAGTTAGTTAGATTGATAGGAAAAGGAATTCGGGTATTTTACGCCCAATACTTATAAATAATATTCAAAATATATTTCTTCACTGTTTATGCCTTTCGAAGTGAACAGAGATACATCAATGGCTGTATGCCTTTACGCTTATATGTCAAGACGCGTTATCACATTTTGGACATTTCAGATTTAAAAAGTTTAATAACTTAAAAATATTTTGATTAATTTCACTTAATTCACGTTTGTAATTTACAAATTACAGGTTTTCCTAAAAAAAAAAACTATACTTAATATAGATGGCGTCACAGGCAATATTAAATTAAATGTCAGTTATGTTATTATTTAGAAGAATAATTAATTTGAGTTAATTGATTAATATTAGAACAATAATATAAATATAATTATGTAAACTTATTCGAATATCGATAGTTGTCAATTTTTTTCGAGAGATGGCTCGATTCGCCTTCATAAATTTTACTCGAAGTAAATTTCAGCCAACTGAATGATACTGGAAATAGTTTTAGGTGATTGCATTGCGATTCTGCGGTCCCTAATGTTAAACTTTGTCGACGTTTAATGAGGAGTTTCAGACGTAATTAGCGGTGACATACGTCAGTGTCACACGGTACATGTGTTTTCTGTCGACACCTTTATTATTAGGTTATCGGGTGGGATATTTCACTATTACTTCAAGGGGAAGTTTTGTGGTAGCAAAAAACTTAATAATAAATTTTATTATAGGCATATTTGATTAGTTTCAGACAAACAGGAGCGGCTATCTCTTCAGATTTACTTGTAAATGTAAAAATATAGTCGTAAATACGACTCTTGTCTTTAAATTTTATCTTAATGTCTTGTCACAATCTCCTCGGTTTCCTGTATATTTGTGTTAAACTTATATCTTTGAAAAATACTTATAAATAAAGACAATCAATGATGATATAGTAAATCAGTTACGATATATATATTTATTTTATTTAAAAGATAAATATAAGGTCTTTGTTTATTCAAGAAGATATAGTATGCCATTTATCTAATAGAAAAAGTCGTTAGAGTGAACACGGTATGCTGTTAGCAATAAACAAAGTTAATATTTACAACTTCCTTGAAAATCTGGGGCAATCTTGTAACTCTATTGAATATAACATGGTGTCTAATCACCATAGTTCACAGCTCTCAACACAATTAAAGCTAACACGTGCTCTTCAGGAGAGGCTGTACTAGGGATACGCTGAGGTTTTGTGTATATCGGTAATCAATTATATGACTTGGGAGTATTTAAAAGAAAAGTGAATAGACGTTGTGTTTTTCTGTTTATTATACATTATTCATTCTAATAAAACGTAACACGACCGGGGCTCTTCACGACAACCATTGCTGCAGACTTTCTTTGTGTTCTTCCATCAACATTATCATCATCAACATATAATCATGTCGCAATGGGCCCTTCGTGTGATAGTCAATATCAAATTATCATCTAGATGTTCCCACCATGCTGCTAGCAATACTGTTTTCTTCTACGCATATGATAATCCTTACTATTTTTCAAACGATCTAAATATAAAATTAACAAATAAAAATCACATGTGGAATACGCTGCAGCTGCATTTCGTGGCGTACTGCTCATTAGTCATACGTAATAGTTAAATATTAATATTACTTAAAAAACCCCCGCAAACCGCCTAAAACGCAATTTTTCACAGTCCAAAAAAAAATACGCAATGCGTAACTAATCCAGTTTTTTTTCACGCGACAACACCCGAGCAAACACGGAGCTATTAATTTATATTACTGTTCTATTTTGGAATATCCTAATTTGGAATGCCTATCGTGAATGATGACGAGGTTACTCGTGAAGTTGAAATAACAACCTTCGCTAAATACGGACTTACCTATTATTTTCTTGGATTTCCAACATTGTTAATTTAGGTAAACGAAAACCTAATTATGCTCAATCAATCTTATAACATTTTTATTGAAATGCCTGTAACTTAGTATACGTTTAAAGATTTGCTAGTAGATTTTATATATGATGTTAAAAAACATGTAAATATATTGCCTATAGTGATAATAAAAATATAATAGACGTTATGACAATTTTAATATTACAATATCGCGTTATATCTCTACCAGGGTTGACTGAAATATGAGACCATCAGAGCTAGTGGCTAAAATGAAAATTTTGTTCTTCAGTAGATTGCCACAGAAACAATGGTTTTAAAAAATCTTAAAGTTTGATTGGTTAAGTTTCCTGAGAAAACCCGCATGGCATCTAATAGAAATATCGCATGTAAGTGCCCTGAGAACGGCGATCAGCTGCGCTACTGGTCACGGTTGACATGACATATAAACGCAAAGTAGATACAACCATTAATGTAACCCTGTTCGCCTCACAAGAGATATAGCGTGACGAGATATTGTTATAGGTACTTTATTCATCATAATTACAATATTATTACATTTTAAAATAAATAGATATAAAAAGATAACATATAAATTTTAAAATATAAAAACATGTAGACCCACAGGGGCGAGGCCTAAGGCCCAAGCCACCGGTAGCTAGGAGCTCAGAGTGAGGGACCTCCTAACAATGCGCGCCGTATCGAGTAGAACTGCCTTCTGTATCCGGCCCTTGATCCAACTACGAGATATTATTATTATTGTATTCTTTTAATTACAAAATTAATTTCATACTAATATTATGATGCAATATCCTTGCCAGGGTCAACTGAGTTTTATTAGTGACTCTACAGTGTACACGCCTTTGCATTTGAACGTTGTGCCAAAAAAAACTCGTAATTAATACACTAAATAGTCTCCAATTACCATTATAACAATATCATGGTTTACAAACATAAAGAGAAATCCTAAATGATCATTCAAAACGACCTACGGCCATGATAAACGTAATTCGAATCCAAACAGCAATTCTGTAATAAAGTCAATATTACTGTCAATAAAACTTATGATAGAGACGTTGACGGACGTTGCGAAGGCGCCATGTACGTGACTGGATGAGTGGAGCGTGGATTATGTCCTAGCAAAGCGTGCGCATACGCAACGTGTTGACATGAACAATTTAATATGTTCGAATGTCCTTAACACATGTTCAGAAACGGCGCGGCTGCTTTTCAACCAATTTTATTATTTTAAGAAATAATGAAAATATAGCCTGTTCTATAAATAGGACACTGGTAATTAAGCATATTACCAATATAATTGGTATATAAAGCTATATAAAGACCTAAATTACTTTTTTTTGCAATGTCCTATAAATAGGACGCTGGGGTATAATGGATTGTTTGCGTTGAAGGCAATAATTAAATAATTTTACGTGTTTTTTCTATTTTAAATATTTATTATAATTGACAACTATTATTTTCTCCTTAATTTAAAAATTACAATTATATTATATAGAGAAAAGGTGACAATTAAAATAGGTTTTCAACTGGGTTAATATAGACTATACAAGAGTATTAATAAATAAACAAATGTTTCCTAAAGGCGAAGCTTCGATCGGACATTACGTATATGTAATTCTTCGTTAATTTGTTAATATGTTTTGGCACGTGACAAATAACTAGAATAGACGCCTTACAGTAAAATTTGCACAATAGACGCCCTTACATTGCTTCATGTTGTCACATATTCAAACCATTGTATTACACACGTAGGCACAGATTTAACAATATCAAATATATGCCAGATGCTGGCATTATTCGGTATAATCTGATTAAAGGCACAAATTAATTTTATGCGCCTACCCGCAACTTTAATTTCTTTAATTTGAAAAAGCACAGGCGAACTTTCCATCTGATGGTAAGTAATTACTGTCACCTATAAACAACTGCAATGCATTAATTGTCATCAGTCATGCCGATTTAGAAGAGCGTTTTTCATTGTCTATGTTCATGAATTAAGAAATATTTAAGTTTGAATAACTTTAATTACGTATTAAAAAAATAGTAGTACGTCAAAATCTAACAAAAGTTTTGAGCCACAACGTTTGGGATCAAAACCATTTTCGTTAGTTTTTAGAAGAAAAATAAAAGGGCGAATAAAATAATAACAAATATTCACCCGTTTTGTAAAGGTGGTGTTTTTTTAGCTATAGTCACCAAAAGTTGCAAAAAAGTTAAGCTTGAAAAATGTAGACTAATTGAGTCAGTGTTGAGATAAAAAAAAATATTTCTTCATTAAAAATATCATCCATATTTCATAAACAAACACACAAGCCGATGCCCACATGCTTCAGAAATCGCGTGACAAAAACATTAGGTTGCTGTCTTATACCACGCTATGAGCTGTGTTGCTTAAAAATTTATTTGACATCACAAGCCCAGCTTAAAAAAAGACTCAGTAAATTTTTAAACACAAATGGCTATAAAGCAATATTGCATATGCAATTATAAAATTGCATAATTTATGATACATTAGTGCCTAAAAGAGTTTTACATTTCACGAATAACGAAATAAAAAGAAATTATTTGGCACACAACATAACACACACAGAAGAATAGGTTAAAGAAGATAGAAAACAAAAGCAAATATCCTGTGTTGTGAAGATGTGCCAAAGGAAAGTCAGCTCAGTAATGCTAAGGCTGAGATTTGTAGACGTAACTTTAACATTGCTTAGAATTTTTTAATGAATGTCACAAGATATGATAAGTCACCGATTTTATCAATATGGACTTGGCGCTGCGAGTTCTATGGTTATACTCAAGTTCCTATTACATACTCAGTTTTTTGTTGAAATAGATATATTTTTGAGACCTTTCCTAAGCAAAGCCGAAATAGCGTCTATAAATCTCAGCCTAAGTGCCCAGCTGGGCCACCCAAAGCTAATTTTCAGCTAATACCCATTTATTGTGCCAATACGTTGAAAATAGCGAAAAAGGGATTGATATAGTATAGATACACAGTTCTAGAGACTAAAGAGCCTTTCTAAAACCGAGTGTATACTTTTTATATTAGGTATATATTATAATTATCAGATATTTTAAATCAAAATGGACGTGGTGAAAGTCAAATTTAAAAATCAACCGTAAGTAAATATTTTTATGTGTGTAACGTTCTTATATGTAGGAATTAATTATAATTTTATTCAAATATAAAATTGTCAAAAGAAAAAGGAAATGAATCTACCACTATTAATACTAATGTTGCAATTTTATAACTAGATTGACGGAAAATGGTAAAAGAAAATATTGTTTTAGTTTACATTCCTTTTGTAATAATATAAGTTTGTATAATATAATATAAGTGTTAAAAATTGAACATGCTACGAACTTTTCAATCAACGTCGAAATAAAAAACTTAAACAGAGGCACCATGGAAAGTTTTTTTTTTTCAATTTTGAATTAAAATTATTTTATATATATTAAAATAAGCTTATCATTTTATTTTATTTTCATTTAAAAAACATAAGAGGTTCTCAGGTTGTGGGATTTTTTTCAAATAATTTATTATATGTCAATATAGTTGTTAGCAAAGAGTGTGCAAGGCTCCTATCGCCCCGTATAACCCGCCATGTTGCTCCATGGGATGTGCGGCCATTGACCCTGCCTGAAATACGCAACCTTGACCGCCAGCTGCCCTCCTTACTTACTCCTTGCAAACACTACGGCCTCTATGCAAATATCATGCAAATAACTACCTGTTGAATAGCAATATTTTTAACACGAAAGCCCAGTCGAGCTTTATTCAAGCATTCGTTCAATGAATAGAAAACAATCAGTAAAGATATTAACATTAATTTAATTTGCAAAATTTCTTATAAAATGAAAAAATTAATAATAGTAAATAGTTTAATTTGGTATTAATGAGAATATTGCTTATTTTAGGGTTGCGAGTTTCCCCGATAACTCAATTCGCCGCCCAGCTCGGACAGGACGCCGGAGGAGGGTCTTCGCCAGAGGCCTTCCTCCACAACAGGACATACGCCGAGCGGCGCGTTTGAGGGAGCCTGTCGCTCAGATCCAGGCGTGAGCGGTGGACGATGTATTCCCGCAACACCGCTCCAATGACAAATCAAGGAAATGAGGGGAGGGTTGCACTTTACGCCACTCTCCTCGCCAAATGTACTAGGTGTACACGGGGGGTGGCGACTATTTAACCATATAACCCCCTGAGGTTCGTTAGCGCATTCCCCGAGTTAAAAAAAAAGGGTTGCGAGTTTGAATACGGGCGTGTACGTCTGGACTCCAGGTGCCGAGGAAGATAGGTCAGCCTTGCCCTTGGCACTCGGCAGACGGGAAAGGGAATACCCTGGAGGTTTGTCGGTGCAAGTCCGACACACTGGGAGGCGGCCCTCACTGCCTCCTGAAGGTCCGTTAGCGATTTCCCCCGGGTTACAAAAAAAAGGGCGTGTACGTTTGGCTCTTTTCAATAAAAATTACGAATTCAGGCACCACATGCTCACCGGTGTAGTAAAACATCATAAGGTAATCCGTATGCCATCTAAAAGATATAGTTAGGAATGTCTGGGTACCTCACTAAAAATGAGTGGTAGAGCAGGACAGCATAGCAACATGGCGCGCACTATTGCATTGCTGTTTGGGGTAGTAAGTTCGTGGTCGTTGTGATTTGTGTTTATATCGAGCATTTAAGTTATAAATGGTTAAAAGTGGTTCTATAAGTAATATTAGTAAGTTATGTGATGATGTAAGTTCTTTATAAAGTTTGTATTGGTGATTTCTTTTTGTATTTCAAATCATTAGCAATTTATGATCATTTTGTAGGTTAGTTTACGAGTTTGTTAAATTAATAATTATAAATGTAACTTATGGTCATTTTGTACTTATTTTTAAAGATTCCTACTTCTGGATCCTAAATATATATATATCATGTGTAAGTGCCCTGAGAACGGTGATCAGCTGCGCTTCAGGTCACGCTGGGACATATTAGCGCAAACTGAATACAACTACTAATGTAATTTTGTTCACCCTGAAAGGTTTCACGTGGGTCGTGACTATATGTCACATCATTATTCTCTATATTCATATATTATTATATCTCATATATTATTATTTTCTTTATTCATCATATTTACAATATTTATAATTTTAAAATAAATATGTGTATATAAAAAGAAAACATTTTAAAACATAAAAACATGTAGACCTACGGGAGTGAGGATTAAGCCCCAAGTCACAGGTAGTTGGAGCTCATAGTGAGGAACCTCCTAACAATGCGCGCCGTATCGAGTAGAACTGCCTTCTGTATCCGGCCCTTGATTCAACAACCAAGAGAGAGCCTCTTAAGGTGGCAATCGAAGCTTTTTGCAATCAGCCCATTAATCAATACGACTATCGGGACAGTAATCGTAGAATCTACATCCCATATGCTGGTAACCTCGTGTGCGAGGTCTAAATATTTTAATAGTTTTTCTTTCTCAGCTTTTACGAGATTTTCATCATGTGGTACGGTGATATCAACGAGTATTGCCCGGCGCGCCGACCGATCTACTACCACAATGTCAGGTCTATTAGCAAAAATAGTCCTATCAGTGATAACAGGTCGATCCCAATACAGCATAATAATATTATTATTACACTGGTTCGACAAAGTGACTACATCTGCATCTGATGGAAAGTACAGTATAATCCAAAAACAGCAACGATGGAATAGGATGGAAGTGCGTTGACAGCCACCACCGCTATATACCACATATACCATAATAGAAGATCTCTAGAAGTCTCTAGAAACGCAAACAAAACAAAAAGAAAGATATACAATATGAATGTGAGTGGAAATAAAAACGAGGCCGACCGAGACGCCTATACAGCTACTGCTATATATTTATGAGCGCGTGTTTTTTTAGCCGTGGTTGCTGCCGGCAGAATAGAATAGCACCCCCCTCTTCTTGCTGAGGCGTCGTAAAAGGCGACTAAAGTATCTCTTTAACAACGCAATTCAACCAGGTGTTCAGAGAAGGAAAACTCGACCAAACCTGCATCCTGCTCCCTCCCGATCGTACTGGTTCTCCATTCCATCGGGCCTCAGGGAGTACGAACGAGAGAGTGCTTTTCTGGCAGCGCGTCCAGTTATGCACTTAAATATCTCCTGCGCAATTGACTGTTTCCGAAAACTGGACCTCGATTTTCTAAATCGGTGTTGAAACAGTCGCCTTGGCCGCATGCGGCTAGGACATCATCATCACATCATCATTTATGAGCGCGACATCCCCCGGTAACAATAGCCGGGCAGTAGACTTGATGGAGTCTGCTGCACAGCTGAGAAGGAGGCGGCATGCAGTGCCTGGCGCGCTGCCTGAGAGAAAAGCATGGAGGGATGCGCTCTTTACACCCACTTCTCCCAGAGATGAAGCCTAAACAGGCTGTTCGCTCCTCGGACATCTGAAAGAATGTGGACTTTCGGGCCCGGGTGGAGTGTTTGCAAGGAGATACCGATGATTTTTAATCAGTAAGAGTCTGACTAAACGGGGTAGCAGCCCTCACAGGGGCCCTGATGGTCCTATGCAGGATTTTTCCCCCAGGTTACAAAAAAAGAGACTGATGATTAAGAGAGAGTATCACATGACAGTGCAAGTATTTAAAGTGCGCTTTGATTATACATTAAACTTTACACAGCCGACCTACTTTCAGTTTATTATTCTCTGAACGACTATAAACATTGCCCTGTTAATATAAAGCACCTTAAAAAACAAACTGTCAGTGGAGGTCGCGTTCTGAATTGGAGAAGCGGTGACGTCCGAGATTCGGCAGCGGCCGGTTGAGACGGCGCCCCCCGCGGACCGTGGGAACGGCACCACGTGCGACCACCGCGATCCCGCCCTGCCCGGGCCTGTTGCGACACGTTCGCGAATCCTCAGCGTTTTTGTTACTTCGAAATGTCTACGTTGGTATGCAGTCAAAATCTGTTATAACGACATCGAAGGGACCGCTCATATTTAGACGTAACAACCGGTGATGTTTTTGAGATACAAAGTCCTATAGCATTCGGCCGGGCCTTTGTTCTGGGTGAATATAACCGATATGTCGTCCTAAACGATGTCGCCATAACGGTTTTGATTGACCGATTTTGATGAACTTTAGTATAGAAATAGATTAGGCCTTGTACTTATGATGCAGGCTATCTCTGTGAAATTAAATCTTGAAGGGATTGAAATTAGGGGGGGGATTATCACGGGGATATTGTTATTATCCAGGTTAGGGATTCAAAAAGATAGAATATTATAGATAGAATAGAGGAGAAAAGAATGAGAGGGTAGGCCTTGAGATCATTAGATTCCACAAAGTTTGCTGGGTCAGCTAGTATATCCTAAAAGTTATTTTTTTTTTGTTTTTATACTGAGAGCCTAACCAAGGGTAACATTATCTACAATTATACAAAAGTACACAATTTAAAAGATTAACAAAAGATCTCCAAATGTCATATCACATCATGTCAATTACATACATTTTGAACATGTCTACTGGCGTTTTCGATGATCAAGAGTCACTTTGTTTAAACTTTCTGGAATAGTTTAAAAACCACCAGAAGCTATGCAATAATTTAAAACAAAAATGTATATTAAAAACATTTATTAAGCTTATATTGCAAATACTAAGCATAAAACGTTGTTTTGCTGCGGATGTCAATAAACGAAGTATGGAGAGGAATATATCATAGGATCATAGGATTGGTGTTTCTCTAATCCAAAGTAATCAAATCAGAAATAAAGAAATCTGTAGACGCACGAGAGTCATCGAGATAGTCCAGTAGATTAGCAAGTTGAAGTGGCAATGGACAGGACACATAACTCGTAGAGAGGATAGCTGATAGGGCAGCCAAGTTATCAAGTGGAGATCACGTACTGGCAAGCGCAGTAAGGAATGTCCACCCACAAAATGGACAGAAGACCTAATCTAGAACGTAGGTCGATACTGAACGCAAGGTACTTTCCACTAGTTATTCTGGAAAACTATAGAGGAGGTCTGAGTCCAACAGTGGGCTTCTTATGGCTGATATAAAGAGAATGATCTCAATAATAGATATATATAAAGATCATTTAACATCAATCTTCTACAAACAACATTTAACACATTGATTATTATCATTACTAGTTTATTCAATTCTCAGAAGAAATTAACCCACATTTAATCAAAACAAACTCGGCAATACGACTGGTTTGAAATCAGGAACTGAAGTCTGACTCATCCGTATATTGTTGGAGCATATCGGTGTGATTCCGCTACTAATTTTATGAGGGATTTGCGAAAACACACACGCAATAAATAAAGCCAGAATGATACTTACAACAAATCTTATTAAGTAAGAAATAATATTGAAGCGGTTTGTGTAAACAAAACTGCATTTGTACGAATGAATGTAGTGTTATAAATATTATAATCTGTTGAAATAGTGAGGGAAAATGGAAGATATTATTTGTTAGTAATAATAATTAATAAATATTATGTTGTAGAAGTATAATATATTATTTAACTTTTGTCGGCAAACAGGCTGACGGCTCATGTTATAGTAAGTAGTTGCCGCAGCCCACTAACAACTTCACCACAAGGAGCGTAGCTATTGCGTTGTCGACCAAAGAAGACATTATTTACTGCCTTCTTGAAGAACCTCATATCATAGTTTTCGAGAAAAACTGTACCCGGTAGCCCATCCCACAATACCAAAGTGCGCGATAGAAATATTCTAGAGTACCGTCGCGTTTTCACGGTTTTGCCATGTTTGAACTTTACTTTTCTTTTGGCATAATTTTCTTTAGCAGTATATTAAAAAAAAAAATTTTGGTACAATCTAGGTAAAATAAATTAACAACTCAATATTGATTTAAGGTTATGTATGCTATGTAACTGAAAACAAATTAACTCGTTTTTTTTTAAATACACTCTATACTTTCGTAAAGTCTGTAACAATTACAAAATAAAACAGCAATAAAAACACATTTATTTATACTAAAGGTGTTATATGGTACCTATTTAGCATTTTACCAGCATAGTTTTCGTTTAACGCAAATCACAATACAATCCACCACTAACATTTTTCACTAAAGAAACATTGCTATTTAAAACTTGCTTACGTTAGCGACATCTATCATCGAATAGTGGGAGCTAGACGACTGAAACAAATTAGATAATTGTTATTATTACGTTTAACTGTGTAAAATAATATAAACTAACTTAAAACTGTTACTTAAATTAATTAAATAGTGTAAACTTTAATTTATAATAATTCCGAAATATATAATTAAACAATTCTTAATTTTAAGTCATTACAAGAAATTCAAAAAGTTCAACAATTTATTTCTTAATTTTACTGTTATTTTACTACTATTTAACAAATTTCTATGAAAACCGATTTTTTTATTATGTTATTCTTACTTGATATAAAAAATATAAAGATAAGAATATTGGTTTATGAAAACAATAATGTTTAAGCTAAACTCTGTCTAATTATCTCAATGAAAGTCGTGCATTCAGATGCATACTTAAGTTATAAATAAACCATGCTTCGCCAAGGCGTTACCGAAATAACTGGTTGTCTGTGGAAAAGGGCTTATCTGCGCTATTAAAACGATGTTTCGACATCCAAGATCGTCACACTTTCAACATTTATTTATATGACTCAATCTATTCACTTCCGTAGTTTAATAATCACGATGCTGTGGCGAACATAGTTGGAAGAGAGATTGGAATGAATAAAATATTGTACCTCAGGCTTGTACCTGCTAGAATGCTAGGGCCATTGCACGGACTAGACAAGACGCCAGTACACACGTGCAAAGACCGTCATAGTGTACTGCTTTGGCCTGTCGCGTTTCTGAATCAGCTTGTATAAGTCAAGATGTTCATAAGCTTAGAGACCTTCACTCCTGGTACATGTGAGCTGATAGCACAATGGTGAGTTTTAATGGATTCTCGTACCTAGGCGATCGCTTCCTTTCCTAGACTACACTGTTCTTTTTATTAGAAGCGGTGTAATTACTTTGTCAAACCGGTATAAAAAGGACTCTCTCTCTTCGTCATAAGTCCCTCACGGATGACGATCGTGACTCCAATTCATTTGTAGAACTTGCTGCCTCTATCAGTTCCATTCTACCGCCTGGTAGAGCGCAGCACTAATATGAAGAACCAGCTATTCGGGGCCTGGACCGACTACTGCTTAAGGCGCCGGTCTTTGGCCTTCCCTTCTATTTTCGCAGTCGTTTCAGGCTGCAGATCCATTTTTTAATTTATTGCTATTTGAATTTAGTACTACTTTATAAACGCGAAATTATGGATGGATTTGTGTTACCCAATCCCGCTGGTACGGCTGAACGTATTTTGATAAAACTTGGCATAGAGATAAATTATAGTCTGGAATACCACATAGACTACTTTTTTGTCAAAATTATGACCGGTTCCTGTGGGGACCCCGTTGGGACCATATTTTGTCAGCTAACCTAAACTAATTATATAACCTTTTCAATACATGTGGAAAATCTTCATCGAAGTGTCTTGATTGTACGCGAAGACGACGCAGCTGAAATGAATTGGACTTGTGCTGGTTAAAAACCCCAAGGTGGCTACTTCTGCCCATTGATATGCACTTTGGGTTCAGTATCCAATTCCTCACAACCCACCATGCTGTACACATTGGATACTATATCGACGTCCTTAAGTGGTTTTCAACAGCTCGAGGTTCGCTCAGGGAACCGATCCTGAGCAGCCAGGACCACAAAAGCATCAGCTGACTGGTCTGGAATAGATTTATTAGCTGGGACTAATGTGCCGGAGTGATAGCCGACACCCCGACGTCTTCATCTCCGAGTGGAGTCGGCTTTCTGTTGAGCTTAATTGGCAATATCGACCACTGTATGACCCAAATCAAAGCCATCTACCCGAGCAACGCTGGGTCATCACAACTAGTTACTTATATAAAGTAACCATATTTCAATAAAGATCATTTAATGTCATTGGCGTATGTATTTTTGTGTGATTTTCTATTAAATTAATAAAATATTTTCATAATATTTACGCAACATACCACACACTATGAACAATTATTATTTATACGTAATGTTACTTTAATCTAAAATATACCTCAATATATTACAAAGACGTGTAAAATATGTTCAGCATTGCCATATTTGCAGCGAATTCCTAGACGCGCATAGTTACGCAAGGCTCCGCATGCCGAGCGCTAGCGTGCTGTACTGCCATCTTTACTCAAAATTTACCCCAAAAATATTTTAAAACCCCCATAAAACCACACAATTTTATTTTAGATATAATGTGAATTCCTTATTCTGATCCTGCAAAGGACCGATAAACCCTCAGTGAAGGCGACGGCACTGTTGTGCTACACTCATACTGGATAAAACCTCTAGGGTGTGTTTGGGAACTTATATTCGCCTAGCGGACTCGGAGAGCAAAAAGCCTTCAAGTATCCACTTTGTGAAGGACCATATCCCTTAGAACCTCACTATCAGTCGGTGTATAGAACATATGCCCACCGACTCCGCCTTACTCGGGCAACAATTTCCATCAAACCTACTGCCCGACAATCACTCAATTGTAATCCATATGTAAGTTAACTTTTTCATTAACTAAATCGTTAATTATAAAATCATACGTCTATTAAATTAATCATTTCTTAAGAAATAAAAATGAATTATAAAATATATATTGGGTAATACATTAATACACTGAAACTTAATGTAAAGTATTGTTTATCATTTGCAAAATGTCCTTATAATCATCGCCAGTATTACAATTGATATAACTGACATATTTACTAAATTCATTTATTTTTCTGCCAATTTTGACACATATTTGGGTTAATAAACAGATTTAAATTACATAAAAACGCCAAAAAGTCTCTTTTTTACATCGTAAGCCCCTTTTCGGGGTAAAAACCAAAAATTGGCAAGAATGCAGTGCCGTGCCATCCCGCCCTACGCGATGCACGTTTAGTATATTCGAACGCCTGCTTATCTTGAAGGCCTATTGCATTTGAAGGTTGTAATTTTGTAATTGATTCATAGACATACAATAGACCTTTATTGTATAATCGAACAGGATGATGATTCTTCTATATCTTCTATTTGACATGTATAGCAATCATGGTACAACGTTTTAACACAACGTATCTACAGAAAAATAATTATTTATGTATGAATTAAAGATAGATAAATTATCGATTTCGAACATACAGTTGTTAGTAATCTGGGACCGCATACATATTTCAAAATTGTCGAAGTATAATATTTCAATTCAATGATAACTCTATGAGTGAAAACGATAACTAACAAAAGTTACATTGTACACCAGAGCCATAATCAATTAGTTAAAATTTTGTATAAAATTCATAGCTTTAGTTGTAGAATAAAATTAGTTGAGCTGTAAGTATATTATAAATTATCTTCCTTTTATATATACTGAGAAAATGTTTCTCTTTTATTCACAGCTTTTCTTTGGAACAAAATGTGAAACAAAGTTATTTTGGAGTTCATAAAATCGTTAAATATTAATCATATCATTATTTCAGCAAAGAAATGTATTCTAAAGGTAATAAAAAGCATTTGGAACAAAAATATCAGCTATGACCTTTTGCTTTTTTGTAGTCAAATAAAGTTGAACACAAAATGTACAAATTAATTTATAATAATCAATAAAACATAAAAAATAATAAAAACAAACAAATTAAATCATGCAATATATATTCAAAGTGTCGCTATGTCTAAAAATAACTAAAATAGCTTTAGAATAGTTTTCTCAGTACGTTTATTTTATTTTCAACTGCTTTCTGCGATAATTTTTACTAGCACACGTTGGACATCCCAAGTTTTGTTGAATCGGCGCGTTTCCATTGCATTCAGTAAAGATATTAGGATATTTTTCTTATTAATTATTATTCAAATAAGAACTTTAATATTTAGGCATTATCGTATATTTCTTTTGCACAACAAATTTTTTAGACCTATAAAAATACATGATTTTAAAATATAAAAGTATATGACCCTTGTATTTATTGCATAACTTAAGACGTAGTAAAAATATCTTATGATATTATTAAGTTAGCTTTTAAAAGTTAAACCAAGGGCTTAAAATTTTAGCAAATTTTTTTTGAAGAGGATGGCCCAGTTTTTGAGACATTATATTATTCAGTGGGTACGCTGGTTGAGGGGCTGGTCTAATCACCCCTTGAATTTGGTGCCTGGGATTTGGATCACGGTTTGCACCTCCATAAACCCTCAACTCCCACATTCTGGGCTACTTCCTATTAAGAGCTAACATCGAAAACATTTTCAGAATTCGTTAACGGTCTAAATTAACTAAATTTAATATACTATAGAGTTAGGAATGTCTGGGTATCTCACTAAAAATGAGTGGTAGAGCAGGACAGCATAGCAAGCAACATGGCGCGCACTATTGCATTGCTGTTTTGTGCAGTAAGGTCGTGGTCGTTGTGATTTGCGTTTATATCGAGCATTTAAGTTATAAATGGTTAAAAGTGGTTCTATAAGTAATATTAGTAAGTTATGTGGTTATGTAAGTTCTTTATAAAGTTTGTATTGATGATTTCTTTTTGTATTTCAAATCATTAGCAATTTATGATCATTTTGTAGGTTAGTTTACGAGTTCTGTTAAATTAATAATTATAAATGTAACTTATGGTCATTTTGTACTTATTTTTAAAGATTCCTACTTCTGGATCCTAAATATAGATATAATTACAAAATACCGTACAGCAATGCAAACGCACGCGGAGCAGACATTAGTATGCAAGAATTGAACCGCGGCGGCACGACTCGGATGTACTGTTACAGGCGTGCATCTCACCGAGCGACATCTTCAAACAAAAAACATCTTACTTTATCATATACTAGCTGATCCGGCAAACGTTGTTTTGCTATATAAGTTTTTGTAATATCTTCTAAAACGTTCATTGAAATTAAGTGATGTCAAAGACAATTTTATTCACAATTAAATACTCTTAATCAACAACACATTTATATGGATTAAGATTAATATTATTACGTTGATACAACTCTTAACAAATAATGCATTCATTTCGACCAATTTGATTACCATAAAAACGGTTCTAGTGAGTTAATCTTAAAAGATAGATATATACTGTCGCGGACATTTTTTTAGATAATTTTAAGAGGAGTAACTCTGTCATACATATATTTTTGGTATCTTGAACCGTTTTCGTAGCGCACGCAATGGAAGCACTCAAGGATGAATAATTTTCCCCGTTTTTTTCACATTTTCCATTATTTCTTCGCTCCTAATAGTTGCATCGTGATGTTATATAGCCTAAAGCCTTCCTCGATAAATAGTCTTTTCAACACAAAAAGAATTTTTCAATTCGAACCAGTAGTTCCAGAGATTAGCGCGTTCAAACAAACAAACAAATAAACTCTTCAGCTTTATAATATTAGTATAGATTCCTTAGATGAATTTTAATTATACTGAGATATACGTCTGGGTTTTTCTAGATTATGTACGAATTTAGGTCTCACAGGCTCGCTAGTGAATAGAAGTGAAGTCATCTAGTAGAAATATCATGTTTAAGTGCCTTTTGTACAGCGATAAGCTGCGCTACGTACCACGTTGGACACGACATTTAAGCGCAAAGTGGATGCAGTCACTAATGTGTCCCTGTCTACCCCAAAAGGGATATAGCGTGATGATATATCTTTTTTTATTTACAGGCGAACGCTTGACTTCAATCACAACTTGTGGAAGATGAATGAGTCTGATTATGAACCACGTTCGCCTAACAAATGCCTATTCACTCTTCTCTTAAAGACTCCCAGGTCATAAGATCGCGGAAATATGGCCGCTGGAAGCATATTCCACTCCCTAGCTGTTCGCATGATTAATGTACAAGCGAATCTATTCGTGCGGATATAAGGAGCATCCACCACATACGGATGGTATCCGATACGATGTCTAGTGTTTTTGTGATGGAATGGAGCTGGTAGATTCAAAGAATGTAGCGTTAATGTATATTGTTGTTATAATACTGTAGTGGATTACAGTTTTATGCAATAATTCAAAGTATAACAGACTTGTAACTTGATATGTATGAATATTGGGGTTATAGCGAACTAATTCCCATGAGCATTTGCGTTCTGTCTGTCCGTCTGTCGCATTACGGCTTGATTAGCTCAAGGCCGATATGGGAATTCAAT
The DNA here is from genome assembly GCA_036320925.1 of Automeris io. NCBI lineage: Eukaryota > Metazoa > Arthropoda > Insecta > Lepidoptera > Saturniidae > Automeris > Automeris io. The sequence continues at coordinate 20,116,200 of JAUDJH010000001.1, forward strand.
GTAATCATTTAGCTTTAATTCCATTAATACATTTTTATCATTCTACAATAACACTACTTTATTAATTTTTTATCATCTACAATTAAGAAATCTTATTAAGGGGATCAAATTCTATTATTAATTACAGTAAAAAAGAAACCGAGCGAGCCAATAAGCGGGTCAGGTACATTTTTAGGTTTACAATATACCTTACGCAGCTACGAATACAGCTCATTTATAATCTGAAAATACCGGGACAACCCGTACCGGCATGCACACATAAATTCATATAGATAATGTTACTGAAACGTGTAATAACAAAGAAACATTAAACCGACAAAGTATCTGTAATCCATGAGTTATTTAACAAGCCATTAGCCTCTAACAAGCCAATAATACAATCTCTCTAACAAAAAGGCATACAAATCGCAAAGCTAATGTTTGTGCACCTTTGTCCACTATTGTCCATCATTGTCAATTGTGGGGACCGTGCGAAAATCCTTTATCCTGCTTAATTTTATTTATCTGGTTAGTTGATCATGCGAATAATAATATATGAGAGAATATCGCATCCAGTAGCGTTCATTCCATAAATGCATGAAGGTATTGCATGCCCTTACTATAAATAAGTCTGGAATAAATTCCTTTGATTTAAACAAAAAAGGAACCCTTTCATACCTATTCTATTTTCACGCCATCTATCATCGCTATGAAAGTAATATAATATGTATTATCATTATATAATATTCGAATTCATTATGTGAATCTGCCTACCCAGTCCAAACACTCTATTCACGTCACTGATCGCATCTAATATGAAATGTAATGAAAAACTTTATTTCGCCTCAAACTGAATTAAAAAATACAAAAATTTAGAGAAAAGAAGAAAATACAACAGATAAAAACATATAAACTTGGGGAAATGAGCCCTCCATCAGGTTAATCAGAAGAAATCTGTGGCGCTGGTCTTCGTGGGGCTGCACGCCCGTGTTCTTTTCCGATACACTTTTAATAACAAACTGCACTGAGCAGTGCTGCTGCGGTGGAAAAAGTAGACTGACTCTTAGGTTGAGCTTTATAGACGCTATTTTGACTTTGCTTACCAAAGTTCTCAAAAAACAAATTTGAAAATTACTCGAAAATTCCATCTATGATTCTCTGCTTTACCTATATGAGGTATAATGTAATTGTATATTGTTGTATTAGAAGTTAGCGTGTTAAAGAACACGCTAACGAAGAAGTAGAAAGTACTTCTTGTGAAGGTTTTAATAATGCTCATAATTATTTTAATAGATGTGGCATGTCGTTAGATATCAATTAGTAATTATGAATTTCTGTGTCATTCGTTTATTACTGAAAATTGTTAAGTAGGAGTTATTCAATATATTATAAGGTAGGGCTTCAAATACCATTTTCAACAAACACCAGCAAAATTTATCGCTTTTCCTCTATATGATAATAATAATATTTATAGACAATTAATTACACACATTAACCTAGTCTAGGGGTCGGCAACCTTATAAGCCGAGAGAGTCAAAAATTACAATTTACAAAATTTCAGTTTCTAAAAAGTCACAAATTTTTTTCTTCTCTGGAATAAATAGTACTTGCAAAAATAAAGCTTTTTTGATAAAAAAAGACTATTTATTCAACAACTAACAACGACTTTTAATATATATTTTTTTTATAAAATAAATAATATTTGCGTATGGAACTAAAGAGCCGCAGCTTCTCATCCGAAGTGCCGTATGTGGCTCGTGCAGCTTACCGAACCCTGACCTAGTCGTAAAGTAAGCTTGCACGTGTGTTATGGGTACTAAATAAAGATATACATCCTTGAAATATATATATGTATATATATAATATTATCATGTCATGGATGTATATATATATTAGAGATGCCACGAATATTCGGCAACTATTCGGTATTCGGCCTAATCGGCCACTTTTTTTGCTATTCGGTATTCGGCCGAATAGTACGTACTATTCGGCCGAATACCGAATACCAAATCATGTACAAAAGGCACGTTATATTACTCAAAATGATCTATTTATTTCCAAATTACAACACTTTAGTAATTAAAATTGATCAGTGGTAAGTTGTGATGGATGAAAATAAGCTTTTCAGCAGTTTTTGGTAGCAAACGATTACGCTTTTCGTCGTAAATGTTACTATCCTCAGAAAATAACCTCTCACTAAACACGCTACTTCCAGGAGAAGAAAGATAAACTTTAGCAAATTTCGAAAGCTTTGGGTATTGTTTTTCGTTTGTATTGGGTATTGTATTGTCTTTGCTGGCCGTGCCAACGCAACGAGGAAAACAGGTTGCATCTTGCCTTAATCCAGCTAACGCGCCTCCGACAAGCATGTATTCCATGCCGAATATTCGGCGCTTCGGCCGACAGCGTGGCCGAATATTCGGTATTCGGCCAATTCACTATTCGTGGCATTACTAATATATATACATCCATGACTCGCGACAAACTATCCTATTCATAATAGAAAAGTTTGCCGCTACCGGGACTCCAACACAGGACCTTCAGAATTGCAGGCAGAGTCGCTACCGTTGCGCTAACAGGCTATATGTTCACCTTGTGCAGAGCGATTTCTATGATATTTTTTTTATTTAACAGGATTCCATTTTTTGTATACCGGGGAAAAAACCTGCATAGGGTCATCAGAGACGTTGTGAGGGCAGCAACCCCGGGGGTGTCATTCTAATTGCTCCACCCGGGCCTGGGAAGACAAATTCATCCAGACAATTCAATAGGATACAGGTCAAGGGTACTTTATGTTTCATATGGTGAAGATCTGATAAAGATCTTCCTTGATACAGCGAAAATATTATAGTATTATTTCAAATAAAAAAAACTGACTTTTAAAGGTAACAAACCAAAATCAAACTTTAAAGACTTCAAAACTGATAAAATCAAATTGCCAGGTTTAGGATTATTATTTACAATTAGAAGTCGGTTGACAATTTTTATATCTTGTAACTTTTCGAAGTTCTGAGTAATTTTGGTATACCTGCTAAGTTCGTAGTATCTTCGGCATACCCGCTTTTATACTGTGAATGAGCACGAGCGGATTATGTAAAAGCAATTACGAAATCCCTCTGCTAGCGTTCGCCGGTACATTAGTGTTTACTTCGCAACGCACTCGTCGCAGCCGTTAAAACCGCTGCTTGAGTCCTTGAGGTTCGAATATACGAAATCAAAGATTGCCATTCGCGACTGCAACCGCCTTCACGACACTCCTGTGCGATGGCGAATTACGAACCTCTTGTGCTACTGGTGCTATGCATTTGTTTTTATAACAGTCTGCAGCTTCTACCATTACGTGAGTTTTTTTAAATATGATTTTAATATTAATGCTTTTTTTATTTAACTTTCTCTAGGATTTTACTCCAATGGTGCATCTATTGCCGAATGTAAATAATGCATCGAAAGATGTGTAAAGAGACTTAAGATCAGAGATGAGCAAAATTTAATCTGATTAATGATTAACGATTACAAAATGTAGTTGTAATTTTAATTTTCTTGATCTCTAATATGATTAAATCCATTTAAAACATTAAGAAGTCATAAATGTGTATGCAATCTGGGATTCCGTAGTGTTTAAAATATAGATAAGCAAAATACAGTCATATTAATGGTAAAAAACATAAAATGTAATCGTAATCATTTTCATTAATCTGATTACATTTTTCCCATCTGTGCTTAAGATCAGGTTGGCATGATTTCGGCAGCTAACAACGGACTTTTCTGATAATCCAGTTTCTCGATAACTGCTTGACTGCCTTGCTTATCATCTGGTGAAATGTGGTCACTTTTACCGAGGCAAGATAAAAAATTCCCAAGGCAGGAACAACCACGCCGATACAAATATTTGGTCCGTGTGGGGATCGAACCTACAACTCTTAGCGCAGAAGCCGTACGCTCGGCCACTGCGTCAACCGTATCGTTATGTGAACTATGTAGATTCAACTATAAGCACGTTCGCACTTGATGTTAAGTAGAGAAGTTTTCAAAAGCAGTGCAACTTCCAAAAGACGAGAGTCACATGATGGTAATCTTAAAAAATCAGATAGAAGTTTTTTTTTTATTTTGACTTGGCGCAGCAGACTTTGCAGTTGCATATCGAAAGACACAATGATCATGCCAACATACACAAATATCTCTTCACGCTTCCTTTTAAGACCCCAATATGGTTTTTATATTCAACGAAGGCTAACAGGCGAACTGTTCACCCGATGGTAAGCGGTCACTGTCGGCCTATGGCCAATTGCTACACAAGATGTGTCATCATTGCGCTGTCGACGTAAAACAGTATTTTTCATTCCTTTTTTGAACAGCCTTATGTTGTAATCAGTGGCGTGCATATCGTTTTCACACAAGGCAAGCAATCAGTAAGAAAACTTACTTGGACTCTTCTATTACTCTTTCTTTATTAGAGGACTGTAAAGACACGTTATTTTTTATTTATTTCGATAAGCACACATTCCCATCACAATCAAAATGGTGAATTTATCTATTATTGATTAACTAATTCATAATGTCAGAATTAGATGCTCGTAGAGCGTAGGGCAAGCATTACTTTTATGCTTGTATGAGATGAACGCCACTGGTTGTAATCCAGAGAAAATACTGCGTCCGGATGACAATTCCATAACTTCAAAGCATGCAGCAAGAAGATATGGAAGTAATAATGGATATTGTTGTTCCAGCTGACTACATCCACCCGTGCTCGGAGCTAAGCGACGAATGTTTCACGAAAGCCACATTGGACGCGATCCCTGGGATCGTCAAGGGCATACCTGAAGCAGGCATCCCACCCCTGGACCCATTATATCTGGATCGGAACATCAGTATAACACTTCCCGGTAACATAAGAATGACCTTCCACAACGCTAAATTAGTTGGACTGAAATCCTGCGTGCCTGATAAAGTTTCGTAAGTTCTATATTATTATTTTTAATATATCCATTAAATGCGGTGATCTGGAGTTGCCTAGGTAGAAATAATTTACCCCCTTTTCAGGGTTAATGTTTAAAAAGTGTCAAAACGTGGGTTTTATTTCCAATCAAACAAATAAATATCTGTTTTGATAGTGTTAATTTCAAAATTTACTGATTTTTAAAAGGAGTGTTTTTATAACACGACTACATTACCAAAACACATCAGAAAATTATATTTTTGTGGCCATTAAAAAGTTAATGTAATATAAAGTGGAAGAAATATAATTATTTTACATGCGATTATACTCGGACTACTAACACATTTTTTATTAAAGATTTCATTGATAAATGGTGCTTGGAATCAACGGGCAACCCTTTTGACCTACTAGTATGATCCTTTCCTTTCCCTTTTCTTTTGTTCACGAGCTACGCATGCTCCTGGTGTTGATATGTAAGTTTCCCCCATTTCATTAATGTTTATTTTTATTTTATTCACTATGACCGGTGGTCGTGGGTGTGGTTGTAGAAAGACAAAGATTTTGGCGTTTTACTGTTTATTTGCACTTTAAGGCACACCGAACTGCGACGCACACGCACGTACTCTCGCCTTGCGTCTCGGTAGTCGACTGCCTCGCAAGCATCCCGTGCGTGCGCGCATCCTCTTACCCCGCACGTATCGTAACACCCTAACGACTCTAAGGGCGACAATTATGTATCGGGCGGCGTCTACATGCTATAACACATTTTTTTCACTCTTTAAATAAAAAAGATAAATTAAATAGAATCTGATATCGATACCGAGTAACGCTTTCGCGGGACATACAGGATTTTTATAACATACTATATATACAGTCAATATAAACTTTTAAACTTTTTTAAAATCATTATATTATCACCTTTTAAGTGAACCTTAAAATCAATTCCTTTGGCCGAAAGTTGTGGTGATAGCATCACACATCGTCTACAGCTTTAGTCAGCCATTGACCTCTGATTGCTGTATAGACAGGACTACAAACTGGCAATTAAGCGGTAAAATTAATGTATTTAATAAGCTACGAGTATTTCTGTACAAACAGGTCGCGCAGAGAGAAACGCATGTTCATTTTCGACATGCATTGTAACTTCACGATCCGTGGCATCTACAGCGTCTTGGGAAGAGTTCTACTCTTCAATCTGGATACTGAAGGAGAGGCTAAAATAAAAATCTGTAAGTCACATGTAACCAATCTCATTAGAAACATTTTTCGAGAAAATAAATTGAATCTCGCTTGTAACGATTGCCCAAACTGCTTCACTCTCTCGCTTCACCCTGTCGCGTTTCTGGATTAGCATGCTTACGCCCAGCTGCTCATATGCCTTCAACCTTCAGTAGTGGTCCTCGTATATGTGCGACGACATGACGACGACGACTGTCAATGAACACTGGAACCATGGTAGTCGTTGCCGTTTTTGGACTATACTGTACTCTGTCTCGTGCGCTGTAGTGACTTTGACGAGAGAAAAATATACCAACTATAGCTTGACAACTTGGCCTGGCTTGGCTATTCAATCTTCATCATAAAAGTATCCTGTTAGTGTATTTGTCTTGGTATATGTGTGCCGGCATAACGACGGGGTTAATTAAAGGCGTACATTGGATTGTGGCAGTCGCACCTCGTCAACTGGGTCCCTAGCGCTTGCCAGGTCACAATGTCTTTTTTTTTAAGCGGCCTAACTACTGATTGCCGGGAAAGGCATTTACAGTTCAACCGGGCTTAGGGAGCGGGCACAGAAGGTGCTCAGCCAGGGAGTTTATGGGTTGAGTGGCAATGCAAGGGCACCTCTGTGGGTACGAACCTCGACTTGGACTGCCAGCCAAATATACGAATCCTACGGGTGATCTACTAGCGTTTCGGAAGCCACTACCTTGAGAAGAAACGCCAAAACAAACTCAAGGCTGCGTAGGAGTGGAAGCTCACAATGTACCGCACTGAACGTATTTATATGCAAAGGCGTTCAATGTAGACGAAAGCGCGGTGCTATCACGTTGTTGCGGAGGGTCAAGCTCGTGATTTCGCTTTCGCTACTGGTCACAGTCGCTACTGGGTCGCAGCTGGCAGAATCTGACGCGTGCCTTAACTTTTTTAAACAGTAAAAATACACTTTATATGCAATAAATAATTAATTAGTGTTTAAAACGTTTCTAAATTTAAGAAACATTTCTGAAACTGGGCCTAAAGTATAGAATTGTCCGTTGCTTTCATTTATATGATTATCATTCACATGATGGTCACAATATATTGGGTCCTAATGAAATAATTTTTCTTATGTATTTTACTTTTTATTATTTTTGACTACTCTCTCGAACCCAGAAGTCATTTTTAAAACAATAATATTATAAAAAAATGATTGTGTTTGAATAAGTTATAATATAATTCCCCACTTTGGAACCGGTAGTTATAAACTTGAGGAATTTATTTGGTAAAAAGCAGAGTTTATTTAGCAATTTTCTTATATTGCCTTTCGTTGTTACACAGGGAACCAGAGAATCCACCTGGAAGTAGTCGAACGAGTGGTCCACAACGAAAAAGATGAAGGCCATTATAAAATCAACTCGTATAAATACAAAGCGGATTATGGGACTGACCTTAAGTTGAATCTGACGAACCTCATCAGAGGCAACCCTGAAATTAGTAAGTACACAGGGCATTGGGTCAAGTGCGCTTTATATTATTTACACAATTTTTACCGTCGTCTTTATAAACAAGTTTCCAGTTTTGATGTTATAATTTTGCAATTCATTTAATGTTGTTTACATATTACTGCAATACTTATAGCGCAATATTTAGCAACTTGCACGAATACTAATAAATGTGCTAGTTTTCTAGCGACTCGCTAGTAGACATTTTTTGGGAGTCGAAGCTGCTCGCGTCCGTAGGCTATACCCTAGTTACCCTACACGAGACTCCTGGGTGGTGCTAAACGAGCAGCAGCGAGGTGGTAGGGTGTCGGTGCCCGTCTGGATCGCGACCACAGTACATGGGTGTAAAGCCCATCATAGTGATCAGTTTCGGCTTGTCGCGTTCCGGGATCAGCTTGTGTATATCCAGTAACTCATATACCTAGAGACCTTCAGTCGTGGTATATGTAAACCGACGTGACGATGTAGACTTTCAATGAACTTTCATTCTTTGATGGTCGCTTTCGTTTTTGGACTACACTGTACTTACCATTAGCTACTCATGATGTCGAGCCAGTGTAAAAAAAACTCAAATATGTAATTATGAACAACATAACCCACGGTGGATCTCGGAAAATATTTATTAAAACTCTGAAACTCCCGTGGAAATTTCAGCGAGTTGCCCATATAAACAAAACAAACTTTCTAAAAACGATGGACTTTTGTTTTCCTAGTTTGACTAGTGTTTTCAAAATTCTCCATATATACAGTCGATCGCGATCACTTGTTCTACGAGTATATTGAATGTTGAATTAATTTAATTTAATAGTATTTAGAAATGATCTACCGAGGTGGTTATGTGTGTACTAATTCCAATATTTTTCTCTTCACAGGTGCAAATATACTCAGAGTCCTGAATTCGGACTCTCAGGCGTTCGCAAAGGAGTTTGGGGGTCCGATTCTCGACTACGCTATCGATTATGCCATGAATGTTACGCAGAGGTTCTTCGACGCGTACACTTACGATCAGTTATCACACGTGCCGCTGACAGATGACTTCTTTGAGAAAGAATAGGATTTAAATTAACTATAACTCTACCGTCCTTGATAGAGGAATTTGATGTAAGAATGAGCGCCAAATTCGCGGTTCTATTAAATATTTATAATTAAATTTCTCAAACATTCTAAGAGCCAGTGCGCATGGTGCGTTGCGGCAGAGGGGCGATGCTGCAGCGCGAAGATTTACGGCATTGGCGGGCACACCATGCATTGTAACGCCGCAACGTTATTACACCGCAGCGGCACCATTCAATGGAAAAGACTATAGAGCGGCATCGTTCCGGAATAACAACGCATACCCCCTCCCCTCCACCTCGTCTCGCGTAGTCCAAGTCTGTTGCATATATTTGAATGTAAAAACTAAGGAGCGGTAGCGCTGCGACGTGGCGCCTCGTCGTCGCCGCTGCGCATCTTGTGCCCCGGCACTAACCCTGAGGATACAATTTTTTCAAGAGACGAGAATATTCCAGAGAGCCAAACGTTTTATAAACTAATAGCTAGGTGAAATTCGACTCAATTATGATACGTTATTGTTGCTTATTTCTGGAATAATAGATTATTTTTTATTCTGAAATTGCTACTTATGACCGGTGGTCGTGGGTGTGGTTTTAGGAAGACACGAATTTGGCGTTTTACAGTTTATTTGCACTTTAAGGCACACCGAACTGCGACGTACACGCACGTACTCCCACCTTGGGTCTCAGTAGTCGACTAACTTCCAAGCATCCCGTGCGCGCGCGCATGCTCTTACCCCGCACGTCTTGTAACACCCTAACGACCCTTAGGGCGACAACTGCGTATCGGGTTACGTCTACATGCTATATACTATAATAATAAAACGTTTCTTTATGTAATTAAATTTCTTTATTGGTCGTGCGGATCCTTCAGTAGCTAGATTCGCCAATAGAGAATAGACTGCGTATAAATGCATACTCTATGATCTACAATAGAAGAACATAATGCTAGAGACCATAAACGTAGATTGATTTAGCTCTACCACTCCCTCTGAACGAATCATTGTAATACAACTTATTCACTTGTAACATGGTATCTGACCTTATACGCGAAACACTTACTTTAATTTTGCTCAGCCCTTTGCACTGCTTAAGTAAATAATGAAGTATATAGTGTTTTTCACTTTACCCAGTCGCTAGTGCTAAAGTGATTGATTGCCGGGTTGCATCGTGACCACAGCACAGAAATACAAAGACCGTAATAGTGACTCGCTTCGGCATGTCGTGTTTTGAAATTAGCTTGTGTACGTCGAATAACTCATATACCTAGAAGCCTTTTGTCGTGGTATGTGAGGGCCGACATGGTATGTGAGGGCCGACATGGTATGTGAGGGCCGACATGGTATGTGAGGGCCGACATGGTATGTGAGGGCCGACATGGTATGTGAGGGTCGACATGGTGCCGGCAATTATTGTCATTTGATAATTTTTCTTGTATTACACTGTTTTCCATCAGGTGCACTGGAATCACTTTGACAAGTCAGTATTAAAAAGTTTGAGTGAGTTTTGCGAGTATAAATTTAGACAAAGTAACTACATGTGTACAAAATGTATTTGTATTCAGCCGTTTATAGCTCGACACAAAGATAGCACTAAGTTTTATAATCAGAGAAACAGTATCTATACATGAACAACTGTGTCTAGCAAGAAATTGAAATGTGTTGTTTATTAGAATCTATTTCACAGCAACAAAAACAATTTATAAAACTAAATTATTTTAGCATATATAGCAATAATTACTTAAGCATAATTTAAAGTAGTTAAGTTATTCTATAACTAATTCGGTTTGTTAATAAATTAGTATTATGTAATGTTGATTTTATTAATATTGTCACCCATTTTACATTTTTCAGTTTGTAGATTGGAACCTAAATTAGCAATTAATTTTAAGGACAAAATTATACTATATTTTTATAAAAATGTCAGATATATATTGAAAAATAACATAAAAATAAACACTCCAAAGTCTTTACAACAGAAAGATTTGAATCTGGGACTAAGCAGACTTAAACATAAAACAAAATTTATCTTTAATACTGATTTATATTAACTCCATAAATTATATAAATTAGTCGTAATAATAACTTAAACTGAATTATATAACAAAATAATGCAAATTATTTAACTTCAACGTAGTTACGTCTTAAGGGCATACAAATTGAATTCGCCGCTGTCATTGTTTGGAGGAACGAGTAAATCATAATGGGGGCTTGTGTAACCAGCGTGGAATTGCTCAAATGCGTTTGCGTCAGATGAGTTAGCCAAGAGAATAAATGCAGTAAACATCCTATTGCGAATCCGTTTGTTTGTCAATCGAATATTTCAATCAATGTCTGTATTTTATATCAAAAGGTGGTTAATACGCTAACAGGGGAATCTTATGGTAAATGCCTAAGGAGTCTAGTATTTTTTCGGCAGGATATTGGCTTGTTTGCCGTGGAAAACATTTACAATTGGCCTTGAGTGAGCGAGCAATTAAAGTGCTCAGCTAGCGTTTAATGGATTGAGTGGCAAAGGCACCCCTGTGGGTAACCTCGGTTTGGGCGGCCAACCAGAAAAAATGAACCTAACGGTGATCTAGCGTTTCGGAAGCGACTACCTTGAGAAGAAACGCCGAAAGAAACTCAAGGCTGCGACGAAGTGAACTCGACTGGCTCAAGTAAGTCGCCATGGCGGGTTTAATTTCTGTTTACTGTAATTGGAATCTAGTCGAGCATGGAGCTCTAACATGTCACTATTACTCGTATAGCACCCTCTTAAGGCTTAGATTTATAGACGCTACTTCGACTTTGCTCAGGAAATTAGTTTGTCTGGGAAAAAACTGATTATATAATAGGAACTTGAGTATAGCCTTGTAGGCTAATTTCCTGCTTATACTCTATGCTTTTTATTAAATTATACTTTTTATTATTTACATGTATGTATATTATTTATTTAAGTATTAACATTTAACTCACCAGCTGTCGATATTGACAAACATAATTTATCGATAAACCCTACTCTCTAGTCGGGCAACGATCGATACATTTCCGATAGAGGGTATGGTTAAAAAGTTACGATTCTAAATTCGACGCGGTGAAACTTTGCAATAATTGTAATTTATTTATTTCTAACTATTAACGAGTTAATTGTAAACTGTTCTACTTGTGCTGACTACCTTTTCTAGTGCTATTCTGTGCTTCTTCTTTTTGCCCTGAATGTGTGTGAACCGTCTAATAAATCTTAGAAATGTAACTATTTATACTTTCATTCCACATCTTACACTTGCCTCTTCTTCCACTTGCGACTTTCATATTTTCCACCATCTCTACACTGGAGGAAAGTAGCCTACAGCCTAAATAGATATTCACAAAGCAATGTCCAAGGCATAAGGAAATCGGTAATTTAACATATCATATACTTTGATATTAATTCAATAATGGAATATGTAATGTTTAAGTAAAATCTAGGCAAATTCAAAGCGAGAATAAATACCAGCTTAAGAGTCGCATGTAAAGTCACTAACATGGTCAGCAATAACTCTTAACTTTCAACCTGGTCTAAGTTTTAAGACTTTAAATCAACTCTAAAGACCTCGAAAGTTATGTGAAAAATCTTAAGGAAATTATAACAATAAATTTACAAGTAAATTAATGTTTACATGTACACGAGAAAGGGAAATTGCAATAAATATTGCTGCCATTAATCTTCATGTTAACCAGACGCCCTAATTCGGTTCAACATAGGTAGTCTTGGTTTGTGATCATCCATCCACCCACGATACACTTTCACCGCTCGCATTGACGCAGCAGGGTTAGAATGCACGAAACAAAACTAAAAGTTATCGATGTATTAAATGAAATTTTCCATAAGATTGGTGATTGTATTGATAGATTTCAAATCTCTAAACCTGCCACAATAGCAGTTTCAAGTACTGCATAATTAGAAAATTAAATAATTTTCAGGAAGATTATAAATATATCATCTTTAGCAAACATCTTTATTTAATGGTTACTGCATGCCACTAAGTTACAGTATTACCTTAATTTTAATAATATTTAAACTAATCATTTTGGATTGCCAATATACCAGCACTTTAATTCGATAGAAAGCAGAATCTGCCAAGAAGAGACCACACCAAACTGATAATATCAGGTCCTACAGCTTAAAGAACAATAAATTAAAGAGCTAAGCAAGAATGGACTGACAGCTAAACTGACAGCTAATTGTAGAATAAACCTTTTAACACTGATATAAAACATTCTAACCCCAATATAGTTATGAAAGCTTAATATTTGCAGCATACGCCCGCGCTCAAACAAATTGAGATCAATTTGCCTGTAGCTATTGTAAATTATATATTCCGTATGCTGGAGAAAATGCTCAATATATATGCTCAGTCTATAGGAAATATAAGTAAGACTGACAAACTGCTGTCTTTCCATTATAAAATAAGCTTCATACTGGGTTTTCCCTGCGAAATGCTACAGTTCCGTTTTTATTATTTATTTATAATTTAATTTTGCTATATTATATACACCGCATTCCATACAAAGCTCAATAAAACAGTTATTTTGCCATTTACTGCAATCGTTTTCCTGCAGCGAAAACCAATTTTATATTTCTAATACTTTTTTATTTGTTCGAGAAACATTCTGAACTCCATTTCTGTTAACTGTAATATAACCACAGGATATTTACATAATAGTGATCTAACTCCACACAGCATGTAATATACTATGAACTTTTACATAAAAGAGCACATCATATAATATTTATATATATATATATATATATATATATCGGTGACGTGCATAGGATATTTGGACAAGGTAGGCAAAATTCGTGTAATTAATTTGAATAATATATTATGATAGTAAATGTTATATAGCTTTTATAGAAAAGAAAGATGGTGTGAATATAGAATAGATATGAATATAAACGGTTCCTTTAAAGCCATAAAATAAAAAAAAAAGGTATCTTTTTTGTTGAACTTTAAGCAATTTATTCCAGATTTATTTATCGTTAGGGTCTGGAATGCTTTCATGCATCTATGGAATGAACGCTACTGATATATATATATATATATATATATATATATATATATATCACTATATTACTATATCACCAAAAAAATGTCGCTTAAGCCAAATAGCCTTTCACCTCTCGATATGTTTCAGGGCAAATAAGTTTTCATATCTGGGGATTATAACCATATGAATTGGATATTGAATTAACTTATGGGCTAGGAGTTAAGTTTGTTTTATTATTTTTAAATTTTAGGTTTCGGCACACTGATAGTTTTTAAACTATGACTATCAAACTGAAAAGTGAAGTCACGCGACGACTGACATCGTCTAAGCTTTTATAGTCTAGTTAACTTGTAACAGTGTTCGTATGAAAATGCAGTTTGTGCATTAAATAATATATTTAACTACAACAATTGAGTGTAGATAGAAGGATTTAAAGAATTCGCACTTCAGAAAAACTAATTCTGAGAATGTAATTATTATTACAAATTTTAAGCTATAATATAGACAATATTACTAAAACTTAAGCCTGTTTAATAAATGAAATACAAATGATTTGATTAGCGTATTGCTTAGTACAAATGTGTACTCGTTGTATTATTACGTAATTATTGATTTTTATTTATATATATTTATTTATACTCTTGAGATTTTTAAAGTTATAATATTTATTTATTTATAAGTACACTTACATAGACTACATTAACACATAAAAACTATATAAGAACATGAAGAGGATACATTATGAATGCGACTATATTTATAAGTGTAGACTACATGCACAGAAGAAAAGAAAAATAAAAATAAAATAATATAATATGGTGAGATGTGCCCACCCTTATTTCCTACAGCCAAGAACGAAATGAATAACCGATAAATACCATTAAAAAACCAATAAAGCGAACTGTGAACCGTATAGAGCGCCAGAACAATTTGCATCTAGAAAAACTTTTAACTAAGAACCGACATTTTCTACGAATACCTAAATGGAAGCAATTTCAAATGAAAACACGCCAATAGGAAAACTTTTATTGTCATTTTTTTTTATATAAAAACAATCTATTTTAATGTTTAAACATTGAAGTTAAATTAGTTTGAGGCTATAGAATGGAAATTAGTTTTTTTCAGAACTTCTCCCAATTTCATTTAGAATACGAATACGAAAGTAAGAATGAACAACTTTATTGATACACAAGAAACAACACAACAAACACATTTACATAAAACAATGAAAAAAAAAACAACATAATTTCCATAATAATAATTATAGTAAATCCATAATTTAGAAGATTTAAGATCCATAATTTATTTCCACCGGTTTAACAAGAAAAAAACAAAGTACCATAGAATTTAATATCTACCATAAAGAAAACATGTTGCTTCACCATTAATTAACGAGCACCAAATCTCCAGTTTTTACATACTTTTTTTTCGATCTGGGCAATACTAAACTGAGGGAGATTCTTACGTAGCAATATACCTTAATTCTCAATCAGTTCCAAATGTTTTGTTTAATACTTATAAACCTTATAAATCACAATTATAAAGTACACTCATGTAATTAATTCATTTGCCGTTATTAATTAAAGTACTGAGCGTTCTGCACAATCGCACTACACGTGAAATGCAACGGTACATTCGCGGTCATAATACATATCTTTAATTTTATTTTGTGAGACAGTCGGATACGTATATAGAGTCTATGAGTGTCTTAAATTATTAAAGATCGTCATGAGTCGTCGATGGACTTCTGGGGGATTTAAAACATCAAAACTATTTGTACCGAAAATATATCGAGGGTCGAAAGGCTATTTGGTTTAAGCGACAATTTTTGGTGATAAGTAATATGTACATTTTCGGAATCAGAGTTTTTTACCGATTCCAAAAATATATTACTATATCACCAAAAAATGTCGCTTAAATCAAATAGCTTTTCAACCCTCGATATGTGACAGAATCGTTTATTAAAGGAACTAAACACAGAAACGTATAAAACAAAATATTCAGTTTATTTTCAGTATAGTTTATACATGTTGTGAATTTTGTAGGCTATGAATATGATAATGTCCTAGCCGGATTCGGCCACGGCGACTGTTTCAACGCCGATTATGAAAATCGAGGTCCAGTTTTCGGAAACAGTCAATTGCGCAGGAGATATTTAAGTGCGTAACTGGACGCGCTGCCAGAAAAGCACTCTCTCGTCCGAGCTCCCTCGGGCCCGATGGAATGGAGAACCAGTACGATCGGGAGGGAGCAAGATGCAGGTTTGGTCGAATTTTCCTTCTCTAAACACCTGGTTGAATTGCGGTATTAAAGAGATACCTTAGTCGCCTTTTACGACACCTCAGCAAGAAGAGGGGGGTGCTATTCTATTCTGCCGGCAGCCACCACGGCATAAAAAAAAAAATATAAATGAATATAAATAATAACGGAAATAAAAAAATTAAAGACGGTACGTACTTCTTGTTTTTTTTTTAATAGAGTACGGATTTAAGCACCACATGCTCACCGGTGACGGAAAACATCGTGAGGAAGGTATCTAATAGAAATGTCTTGTAAGTGCCCTAAGAACAACGATCAGCTGCGCTACTGGTCACGTTTTTTTTCTTTATTTTATTTACAAGGTTTGGTCAGTTTGACCATGCCACCTCGATGAATTATTACTATAGTGTTTAATCATCGTACATAACACTTTCCGTTTTTTAATACCTATTTGTACTGTTTTGAAAAGCATTCTTGCCTGCTTCGAGAAGGGAGAGGCAAGAATGCTATTACACGTTCCCACATCCCACAGCGATACGTTGAACTCTTTGTACAAAGACTTACGCCCTTCTTCGTTCCGGACACATTCCTCCATAATATGATAAACATCCTCTATTACCTGGGACACATCCCACCTTGGGGAAGAAACGCGTTTCATTAGAAAAGTAAAGTTGTTTAGTGGAATATGTCTGGAACGAAGCCTAAATGCAATAATAATGGTCACGTTGAACATGACATTAAGTGCAAAGTGGATACATCCCTTTTTTTTTATATCCCGGGGGAAAATCCTGCATAGGACCATCAGGAACACTGTGAGGGCAGCGACCCCGGTGTGTCAGACTCCTACTGAGTAAAAACACCCGGGGTGTCCCTCTGATTGCTCCACCCGGGCCTGGGAAGCCAAATTCATCCAGACGTCCAGGGAACAAGAAGCCTTGTTGAGGCTACCTCTCTGAGAGGGGAAGGAGTAAAACCCACCCCTCCAAAACCTCTCATCCAGGCGGTGTGCCGGATACCAAGCAAAGCCTCCCTCTCATCCGGGCAGCAGACGCCCTTAAGTCTACTACCCGGCTTGGATACAGCCACTAATTTATCTCTGCTCACCCCGAAATAGATATAACGGGATGGTATATTTTTATTATTTATTCATTCGAGTTAGTTTTATTTATTTAGGACTTTTTAATTAAATTTTGTTGCCTTTAATAGATGGCAGCCAGTCTAATAGATTTTTAATTGTTAAGAGAATTCGGATCACTAATGTAATGAAAAGCAATACTAAGAAACAAATTTATTGCTTATGAAATTTAGTACTACATTATTTTATTCTCAAGAGGGGAATAAATACGTTTATCACGCGACTGTACAAAGCCATTAACCGGCCCAGACTCCAAGCTATTGATCTGGCTAAATTTACAGCGCGTCGCGTGCAGTAATTGAACAGTTTGCAGCGGATAATGGGAAATCCATACCGACCAGACAATATTATGATACTATAACGCTCGATTCCAATTATTATATTAGGAATGAGGTCTTGTATTTTCATTTTCACTTATATTTTTCATCATTTTTTATCATTTACATGACAAGATGAAGTTTATTTTTAGCAAAGTTTTAAACTATAAATTTGTTATTACAGTTTATATTTTATATATAAGAAATAAACTATATTTTAAAACATTAATAATAATTTTTGAACACAGATTTTTTGTGTTTTGCAATAACGAAGTTTTCCCACTGTTTAGTATTTATCAACACCGTATGTGAAGTAAATATAAACTTAGAACTAAGCCCACATATTTACTGGATAAGAGTATTTCTGAAGTAAACATTTATAGAATTGTCTTTATTTAAATACAAAATAAATAAATTAATTAATTCTTAAAGCAAATAAAATATAGATCTGTCGATATATATATATATATATATAATAATAATAATAATTTTATTGGATCAAAAATTTACATTATATAATTTAATTTACGTTGACGCCTGCACTAGTCGTGAGACTGTATCGCAGACGTCAGCGCCCACCATTACAGAGAATACTAATAATTACAAAAATATATAAAAAATATACAGACGTGTTGTGTATAGTTGTGTTATGCGTAGAAGATGTGAGTAAAGAGTGTTGTGTGTGAGTGCAGATTATATATAAGTAATATATGTGTGTATCTACACGATCAATACCAGCTACCACATTAAAAATAATGCGTTCAATTTCTTCCGCGTATCCGTTTACCAAAATAAATAAGTTAACAAAAGAAAAGATGCA
Organism: Automeris io; assembly: GCA_036320925.1. Taxonomy (NCBI): domain Eukaryota; kingdom Metazoa; phylum Arthropoda; class Insecta; order Lepidoptera; family Saturniidae; genus Automeris; species Automeris io. The sequence continues at coordinate 20,134,412 of JAUDJH010000001.1, forward strand.
TTTAACAAAGAAAATAAAGATAAAAAAAAGTCAAAAAATGTTGACTTACCATTTATCAATAAATCGTCGCCGTAATTTCGCACCCCATGACTGTCGCTTAAAATCCATCATGTCGGAAGTATCTCTCACGATACACCAACTTAGGAGCTATGAAAAAAACACCCTACCATTACCGAAGCTACCTATATAAAAATATCAAATGGATACACAATGTATATCATAATATTCTATAAGGAAAGAAAAAGTTGAGATAGTATCTTTTAAAAACATAATACAACTATAATCTTTAACCGTGTCTTTTCTGAAGACGTCAATATTTAAACATTTCTTTCTAAGTCCTAGGATAATAAATATAGCTATAGCTGCATGCCTGTTAACATAGTTTGACATTTTATATTCTGAATAACACCAGATTAAAGTCTCTAATACATAAGTAAATTTATATACTTCATTTGCCCAACTTCACCGCAAAACCAACGGACACCGTGTCGGATACCATCCGCAAGTTGTGGCTATTTTTGATGTGGTAGGGCGATTGCCTCAAATGGGTCATGACCACAGTACACAAGTGTAAAAAAGACCGTCATAGTGACTGACTACCGCTTAGATTACCGCGTTTTTGGATCAGATTCTGTATATCCAGTAACTTATACACCTAGATATATTCAATCGTGGTATATGTGGGCCGCCATGACGACAGAGACTAGCATTAGATTTTCATCTTTCGATAGTCGCTTTCGTTTTTGGACTACACTGTACTAACCACCAGGTGCATTGTGGTCACTATGTCAATGTCCATCAAAGGAAGACAATCTATCGATAGTCCCGTCATCTCTAGATATCTCTAGAACGTCTCTAGATATATGAGTTACTGGATATACACAAGCTGATCCCGAAAGTGACAGGCCAAAGCGAGTCACTAGGACGGTCTTTACACTTGTGTACTATGCTCACGATCCAGTTCGGGCAATCGACCTACCACCAAAAAATTAATTCAATAGTTGGTCATAATCCGAGAGTCAAATAGTTTTTCGGTATGATATTCCAGTGGTATTGACACTGCGGCTCCCAGGGTCCTGGGTTTGAGTCACAGTATTGGCATACCTTTCTTTTATTAAGAGCTTTTAAACATAATACATACAACAAAAACTTACGATTAGTATGAAAAACATTACATACTTTTTCCTACTAATAAAAAGAAAATAAGTACATGTTAATAACTATTAAGTGTATTGGTATAATAAGTTTTGTACTGTAATTAGCCATTTAAACATCTGTGGATACAATAGTATTTTATTTTATTATTATTTTTATTTAATTTCACAAAATTGGGTGCCCAACATGAGTGTCATAGAGTAAAAAAAAAAAAACAAAAAGAACATGGTACCAAAATAGAACATACAAATGCCCCCACAATTATAGGGCGCTAAAGCATCCACAGTAATTAATATATAATGCTAGTTTACAGTAAAGAATATTATAATAGTGAAATTTCAAAAAAGAAAAAATGATTATACATACATACACACATACACACAATATAAAAAAACTGTAGATTGCCTAAATAACAACTTTTAACAAAATTCTGTGACTGATTCTAAGGAACATACAAAAAAAGAAATACAGTCACTATCCACACTACAACAGTACTATACAGTCAAAGAAACTGCTTTATTCCCTAAAGACAAAAACTTTTTTAAAGGCGTGAGTGGATAGAGCATTGAACATAGTAATTGTATTGTAGTTGTAAGTGATGATCTCTCGTTTAGGGGGTCAAGACTCACTTGGAGTCGTTAAGCCACAGCAGTAACTAATTATACAATACCTATGCAGTGACAATTATGTATACATAATCGATTCCCATAGCAAACTGGGTCGACAGAACAATTGAATTGTTGGAGGTCTTCTCGCAGTAATTGCTGAAGCCAAAACAATATTATTTGTAAAGGAAACATTAAAATATTATGGCCATCATATTCACAAAGAATTATGGCAGTTAAAAAAAAACTATGATCGGAGATATATTATTACTTAAATAACGTCGCGATTTTCAACATTGTATTTAAGAAATTTTTCAGCTGTTTTTTTTAAATAGTCAACATTTCTCTACATTTTCTTGAATTTAAACAACAGAACACTGTCACAAGAAAAACAATGGTTTAAAAAATTTAATAAGAATAAAATCCCGTAATTCTGTACCAGGAAGATATCCATTACTAAATCTATATCCGTTCAATACAAAAAAAAGTTAAAAAAGTGGTTCATAAATAATTTCAGTCATAACATAATCGTCACGTAAATGAAACACACGTTTTTGCTACACGTTATTTTAGTTCCTTTTGTCGGTGAGCGAGGGTTTAGCATGGAATTAAAAGAGAAACTTAGAAGAGTAGATATTTTAGCTGGTATATAACTTCTGCAGAGATTCTTCTATGATTGTTTATTGTAAATATTACTATTATTACAAGCTAGTTTCTTCCCACTTCAGGGCAAAGACCTGCCTTCACTTTTCCTACTATATTTTTGGAATCCACCGGAAGATATTTCGGCGTTTAACCCATTACGCGTGTCCAATGACGGGTGTACTATACGAGTATGTGCATGCAGCAGCTTAGATGCTAGCAATCTGCGTGCAATTAGGAATGCTGTATACCTTAGTGGGCTCTTACGATACCTCAATATTATGAGGTTGGATGCACTACTATTTTTTTTACACTGGCTCGACATAGTGACTACAGAGTACCTGATGGTAAGTACAGTCTAGTTCAAAAACGAAAGCGACTATCAAAGGATGAAAATCCTTTGATAGTCTACATCGACACACGACATGAAAGTACTCTTTATGTATTTTTTAAGATTTACAAATGTTTAACCTCAGTCTCACTTACTAAAGAATGAAGATGAGGGCCATGATGACATTAATTTCACAACAAATACTTATCCACTCTTTTAAACAATGATATTATCAGACATCTCATCTTAATTCATATTTTTTTAATTTGTTGTTTCGTAAATTAAAAATAGTGTTACGGCATAAAGTAATTGTTTAAGAATGCTCTTTTAATACGTACCTAACATTATTCAATTTTAATTGTCACAAGTGATAGGACAATGCCTTAATATAAAAATATAAATTAAAAAAATAGTTTCATAAATAACATAATGAAGAAACTAGTGGAATATGTGATAAAAAGAGTGGAAAATCCAGGGATTACTGTTTTTCCACAATCTTTCTATCTGGGAGCCTTTAGAATAAAGTAGGAAGTGAATAGGCATTTGTTAGGTAAACGATATCCAAAATCAGCCTACCGCCAGGTGTGACCAGTGTTACGCGTTAGTCTGTACTATAAAAAAATAGAGGCTTATTATACCTTATAGAAGAGATATGAAAAATAATATTAAAAATCGACTGTCGAAATCACCATGCTAGTCCGCTCAGCTGGCACGTGGGAAGATATTTTTTGAACTTTTTTGCCACACACCGTTGCGTCGTGTCCCCTGGTAACGTTTTAATTCATTCTATAAAAAACTAAGGGTGCGACACAGATATCTTTCACGCGAACGATATGTTATCATTATTCTAGACACGGTTCCAAACCTTCCATAATACACGTAATGCTTTAAAATATAAAAGTATGAGTTTACAATATACAAACGGTAGAAGTGATGATTTAATTAAAGAACTTTACCTCATTATCTCGCAGGCTTGAACCTATAATATAAATTTTATATTTGTCTCTTTTTAGGACCCGCATTTTCGTATCAATCAATTTCCAAGCAAAAGCATTCTAAAAAAATTTAAATTAAATAAAAAAAACTTTATTACAAATTAGTATATTAATGAAAGTGCGCCCAAGTCCCTATTAGTGATGAAAATGCCCGGGAATTTTCCCAAAGTGCCCAAAACTTGCTTGGGAATATTCCAGGGAATTTACGAAATGTTCTCGGAAGCTTTGGGCACTTTGGGAAAATTCCCGGGCATTTTCATCACTAGTCCCTATCTAGGATTTTATTTAGACTCGGCAAAGCTACTGCCTCGCAAATGATGTAAAATGCACTACACTGTAGCCAAAAAACCTATTTATTGGACAAATATAATATCATTTTTAATCAAAATATTGTGCTTTTTCTTCTAAAGAATGCTGATTATATTTGAAACATTTTCGAATCCGATTCAAGCTACTTTTAAGTCCCATACTCGAATCACCAAACTCAGTTTAAGGAAACGAATTTATTTCTAAAAAAAAAGTGATATACTTTACAGATTTTGTTATACTTTCGTTTTATAAGCACATAATTTAAGAAAAATAAAGCCAATTGTCTAATTAGAAAGTTTGAGAATCATTGTCCCTCGCAATCCTGCTGACAACTTCCTTAGCTTGTAAAGACATCCGTCATTCTGCGCTTTCGAACAATTTAGCCACCCTTAGCGTCGCTTAGTTTCCCCGCTTATACCCCGCTAATATACATTGATCCGTATAAATCCTATCGTTTCAGTAAGAAGCTCAAAAAGTTCTGGGATCTTTTTATAATGGTTATCAATTTTTATTTATAATATGCTATTTCCGATTTGAGTTTACATTTAGACGTCACTTTAAATTCAGAGAAATATATTTTAAATTTTTACATATTTATATTTAAGCCTCTACGCCAATACAAGTTTAGATAAAATATATATTTTAAGTCTGTAGACATCGTTTTATTAGTTTTATATCACTTATTTTTGTAATATAACATTATAAACTTTATTAAAGTGAACTAAATGCGTATTATCATTTTATTAAGTTATTGATTATTGATATTCAATAATAATACAAGACAATCACAATCCTTAAATAAACAAAATTTCTATAACATATTAGACTATTACCTTTTTTATTTTCAAATATATATATATTCATTCTCATTGCAAACGTTGACTCATCACACATTAAACATGCACACCTGATAACATAATACTTTTTCTATTTATCTTTTATTAATATTGTAATTAGTTATAATTATTAAAAATTACGGGCACGTATCCCTGGGTTTTTCTAGATTTAGTATGGAATTAGGCACCAAATGCTCACCGGTTAAGGAAAACGTCATGAGTAATTTGAACGGCATCTTATATAAATTTCATGTGTTAGTGCCCTGAGTACAGTGATCAGCTGCGCCTTTGATCACATCGGACGCAACATATAAGCGCAAAATGTGTACAGCCACTAATGTATCTCTACTCACCCCGAAAGGGACACATAGTGATGATATACTATCTATAATATAAAAATGAATCGCTAAATGTCTTGATAAGCGCGAAACTCGAGAACGGCTGAACCGATTTGGCTGATTTCTTTTTTGTTATGTTTGTTGAAGTCTGGGGATGGTTATTACGGAGAGAAAAAATAAAAAAATTGTCTGGAAAAGTCTAGAAACACCACTTTTCTATATTCTCATTCAAAAAATTCGTATTAATATTTAAAAGTCAATTTGAACTTTAACACCATACCATAAAGTTTAAATGTTAGTGGACGGGTTCCGGGAAGGCAAAACAATTATTGAGTGACGTATAAATATGAATTTCAATATTTGTCAATTTTTATACATATAGCATTAAGGCCAGGTTCCTTCAAACAATTTTCAAAAAAATTTGTCAGGGAAGCTATTAACATTAAAAAAACAATGTGAGTTTGTTTTAGAGAAATAGGGCAGAACCAGGTCTGCCGGGACAGCTAGTTATTAATAAATTAATTTTACCGACCAACTAACCACGTTGGTGTTAATGAATTATAGCTGAAATATATTCAACTGAGCTCGAAAAAAGAATTTGTTTTTGTATTATTTATTTCTTTTAAGTAATTACGGATACACACTCTAAGTGCCTATTCATCTGAAATTATCATGAAAAATTCAGGAGTTTCACAAACTTAGCAGAGGAGGGTGGAAAGGGGGTAGGGATAGGGTTATAAAGTAACATTCGATTAGCGATAACGCTAGAAAAGTGCAGTGTATAAGATAGGCAAATAAGCTTTCGAAATATCACGTCGACATTTCAATTTTTTTTTATTTTCTACCAGCATTGTCGCTGATCGTATGTTACTTTGTCTCAGTTTCCATACATTTCAGAAATTAGAGGTGGCGAGAGATTGCTGGAGTTGGTCAAATATCACAATACACAAGTGCAACGACCGTCACAGTGATTTGTTTCGGCCTGTCACGTTTCAGCATCAGTTTGTATACGTCCAGATTAGTGATGAAAATGCCCGGGAATTTTCCCAAAGTGCCCAGCACTTCCGCGAACATTTCGTAAATTCCCGGGAATATTCCCCATACAAGTTTTGGGCACTTTGGGAAAATTCCCGGGCATTTTCATCACTAGTCCAGATATCCATTATACCTAGAAATATTTTCACGCGATACATTATTGTGAAATTATTATTTACTTTGATTGTATGGTGTATGTAATATAATTATTGTATTGTTTTGAGTTAAGGTTGGAACTACGCAGCAGTTATTAACTGTATGTAACAAATTGTGTGAAATCTGCTGACAGCCAAGATTCAGGCAGTCATTGTTTGGGTGTCAGCTGACTATAATGTGCTGCTTTGTAATTATTTTCTAATAGATTTTTTTTTATTAGGGTCTGCAATGACATCGACAATCACCCCTCGGTGGTTGCCGTCACTTTATTTACCAATAAGTATAATATGGTTATTCGACTATGTAAATAAAAAAAATCATTTTTCTTAACCTGACTCTTCAAACTGATTATAGTCCCAGATGGAAAGTGCCATGTAGTTGAAGAACAGCAGTGATTAGCAAGGATCGGGAATTAATTAACAGTCGCCGTTAACGTGCCGGCCTACATACATAGATGGGCAAAATGTAATCAGATTAATAAAAATAATAACGATTACATTTAACGTTTTTTTACCACTAATATGACTGCATTATGCTCATTTATGTTTTAAACACTACAGAATCCTAGATTACATACACATTTATGATTTATTAATGTTTGAAATGGATTTAATCATTATTACAGAGCAATAAAATTAAAATTGTGACTACATTTTATAATCGTTAATCATTAATCAGATTACATTTGCCCATCTCTGCCTACATATATCACGATAAAAGATCCCTAGCTATATTAACAACTGGATGTATAGTACACAAGATAATCCCGAAATGCGACAGGTAGAAGGGAGTCACTATGATGCAGTAGCGTTCATTCCATAGATGCATGAAAGCATTGCACGCCCTTGCCAAAAATTAGTCTGGGATAAATAACTGAAAGTGAACAAAAAAGGGAAATATTCTTATTCATACTTATTCTTTTCCTACGCTAAGTAACTTTCCTATGAGAAAAATAGAATGTTTACTATAATAACATGTATTCAAATTAACTACGTGAAGTCTGCCTACCTTGTTCAAATACCCTAAGCATGTCACTGCTACGACGGTCTTCAAATTTGCACTGTGTCCGCGACCCAGTTCTAGTAATCGCTCTAACACTTTGAAAGAGAATATACTTAGAAAGAAATACATATAGAAAATATTTGAGGAATGCCCCTTCATGTCGCAAAAACGGGCCGGAAATAGCACGTTGCCAACGTAAGGGGTGGTTTGTGATGATGAATGGTTAGAAAAACAACATATTAGCAGTTTGTAAATGTCGTCGGGTGATGAACGGCCGTTGGTGCATAGGTGGGATATGTACTCATTTGATTTATTCAATGGGGTGGCAAAGAGTATAACCGAACAGGGCGGTTGATATTTCAAACATCACTTCAAAATCAGTTTGAGGTGGTAGGGCGATTCCCCGAACTGAGGCGTGACCACAGTACACAAGTAAAGACCGTCATGATAACTCGCTTCGGCCTGTCCCGTTTTAGGATTAGTTTGTGTGTGTTGTTTCCAGTCACCCATATACCTAGAGACGTTCCGTCGTATTATATATGGACCGATGGAGACTGTAAAAGGATTTTTCTTTTGACGACTTGCGAAATGGGGCCAGAAAGGAATGGATGAGGAGGGCCGAATATCGAGTTCAATGGCACTTGTTACGAGAGGTTTGTCCAACAGTGGACTAGAATTATAATGATGAGTCACCGATTTCGTCAACTTGGACTTGGCTCTACGAATACAAACAAATCTCTATTATAGATTCAGTTATTTATCAAAGACGAATTTATTTTCTGAGCAAAGCATAAGCGAATTCAAAGTAGCGTTTATAAATCTCCTTTGTAGCGTGCACTCTGCCGGCCTACTCCCGCGGACACCGTAATGGCTAGACGGATCGCTTGCGCATCGGGCGCGGTGGACGGTAGGAGGGAGATCTTGTGACGTTTTGTGTGAGGGATACGTGATCGAGCGCTCTTTGTGATATATAGTTCTCTGATGGTTGATTATTTTTTTGTAGTTTTGTTTATTTATTCTACGTTAAAGTGCAATAAATGGACTTAGTGATGGATTTATGGTGTTTTACTGCCTGTGAACATTATACCTTTTATAATCTCCTTATATAATCAAACAAAAATAAGTTTATAAATTAAAGACAAGTCTATATCGTACTAATGCGGATGGCAAATAAAATTGTTCCACGTCTATGTTTGACGATAAATTTAAGTTCACACGCTGACTCACGCGCCGAGACATGATCTGGGCGAATGTGGACTAAATACTAATGAGGCACATCCCGTGAAAAACATTCTAACTGTTTTATATACCTAACGCTTAAAGAAATTGATTAATTTAAAAAAATATGTGTGCAGTTCACACGCCGGTAGAAAAGAAAATGTTTAACCTGTAACTGTATAAGTAATATATTCTATATTGACTTATGTGTTTTATTTATAATGTCGCTTTTTTGTTTCATCAAGTTTCAAATTAGTAATTATGTTTGGGAATACTTTGTTGATTAGTTAGACTTTCGATGAGACAAAGTTACAGAAAATCTGCAAAAATGAAATCAATCCGCTCGATTCGTCGATAGGTACTCGACCAATACCGATAGTCAGCAATTGCTCAGAGAAATCATCAGCAGATGTATCATTAAGCAATGCAACTCTCATGTTTGTTGTCAGCTTAAGTTTGTTCACATAGCGCCATAGATTCGATTATTTGAGCCAAGCGTTTATTTCGTCGGCATCCGTTGATGTTGGAATTACCGGCAGTGTTTGGCGGATATCGCTTGACAGTAAAAACATTGCGCCTCCAAAACATCGACAAAATTTATACTATCACCATAGATACGCTTAGCTGTGATTTGCGTGTTGTTATTACATGTCAAATGCGTTTTTGTTTGTTTGTTGACCGTTTCAAGCACAATCAATTGTATGAGACGGCTTTAAATTAATAATAATGGCTGGCTTGGTTTTTGCGTTCGTATAATTTTCTTTACAATGTCAATAGTCTTTTGTTTTGTCAACGAGGTTGCTACGGTTTTTGGTTACTACACTAAACACACGGTTTATAGTGACTTCACGGTAACGCGGTCGAACGGGATAAAGAGTATCCTATGTCCGTATCCTGGTTCCTCCACCAATTTTCAGCCAAATCGGTTCAGCCGTTCTTGAATTATAAATAGTGTAACTAACAAGACTTTCTTTTATATATATATATATATATATATATATATATATATATATATATATGTATATAGATAAACTAAGGAAAATATATCAAGCTACTTAAATATTCGTATAGAACAAATAAATTAATTAAAAAACAAAAAATATTGACATATTGATTAGTCTCACTTAACATTTCAGATTATTTTGTCAATACAGTTAGAGTCATTATATTAGATAAATATGTACGTCGCGAAATTGTAATTTATGTAATTAATATTGTTTGTGATTTATTTTGTAAATTGTTTTAAGAATATTATTATTAAAATAATGCCGCGACCAAGAAGATCTAATCTTTCCCGACGGAGCCGTAATGCAATTAGGCTACGGAGCATTGCGAATCAATTAACTGATGAAGAATGACAAATTGCACGAGAAAAGCACCGCGTTGGTGTGCCACGAAGTAGGGCCTTACTTCGGGCTTCTCAAACACAAGAGCAAAGAGAGGCAGCCCGTGAAACGGCTAGATTAGAAACGAGAAATCGTAGAGCCAATCGTATAGATCAACAACGAGATTGTCTTCGAGGTGCAAGTAGAAATACTTCAAGTGTTTGTTTGAATCAAGCAGCGTTTCTATACGATTGTACAATTGACTCCAGCTCGCGAGCTTTCGTTTACACCGATCTAATAGGCGTAGTTTGCGAGAATTGTGGGACATTGAAGCTTGTTGGAGAAACCCCTGGGTTGTGCTGCCTTAATTGCAAAATAAAATTGCCATTATTGGTTCTTTCACCAGAGCCATTGCATTCCTTGCTTTGTGGCAAAACAACAGAATTAGGATATTTTCTAGAGAATACTCAAAATACAATGGCCGATTTCGAATGACTTTATTTAGAACGGAAAATTCAAGAAAACGCGTATTTAATCCAACATTCAAGGTAATTTATGTTGAGTTTTTTTTTTTTGTTTTTTACTATTACTTGCTTAGTGTTAGCTATTTTTTTTAGTTAAGGCATAAGATGTCTGATTTTAGGCTGGTATAAAAGAACAATGTATTTTTGTATTATTTTATATAATATTTATATATACTTGATGTTGGCGCACCTTAAATAAATAAAAGAGTGAATGTTTATTTTCTACTATGATAAAAAAAAATTGATAGGATGTAGTTTACTGAGTATATGTATTTGACTCTAAAAAAAGGAATAAATAATTAAAACAAGTTTTTAAACAATTATTAATGATTTTGCTCTCGACTTACAGATCCAAGGCCAAATTCACCATCCACTCGAATCACTAGAACATCTTGAAGATGCACAACATAAGTTCTTACAAATATAAATACTTCATGAATAATACGGAGGAGCAACTTCAGCTTAAGCAAGCGTCAAGAGATCAATACAGCAATGAAAAGAGCAATTCTTCGAGATCTACAGCACCTGCTTCATGAATGTCATGCATTGGTCAGTCTGTGCCAGACTGCAATGGAAAGCATAATGAAATATACACCGCGTCAAAATGCTGACAACTATTTGTTGCGATTTTGTCGACGGTTTCAATAATTCAATTCAATGATATTTGGTAGAATAAAAAAAATTACAATATGTCATTTTGTGCACTTTTTGCGCTAAGGATGCGAAAAATTAAGATACCAATAGAACCAGTGTATAAAAATTGACCCTGTAACCCGTTTTATCGCGGAAAAGGCGATTAAGTTTATCATATACGAAGGAAATATCATATCCATTAGTTAAAAAATACATCAAATACATAAAAATGTTTGGCGGTGTCGTAACATGAGATGAAACGTGACAGCGGCGTGCTTACCGCATGCCTAATTAGAATGTTTAGCGACGAGCCGTGGACCTCCCTCGTAGCTAGCGAAGTTGACACGATACGGTATTTTGAACTTGCGGATCAATCAGCTGTGTGCATACCTTGTAAAAATTCTATTTTAATTAGTACTCATTCGTTTCTTCTCGACACTTTGTCTACGTTAAAAATATATAATTAGGAATTAAATTATTTATTCAGACAAAACAATTTGAATACTGATGATGATGATTTCCGGATTCAGCCACGGCGACTGTTTCAACACCGATTAAGAAAATCAAGGTCCAGTTTTCGGAAACAGTCAATTGCGCAGGAAATATTTCAGTGCATAACTGGACGCGCGGCCAGAGAAGCACTCTCTCGTCCGAGCTCCCTCAGGCTCGATGGAATGGAGAACCAGTACAATCGGGAGGGAGCGGGATACAGGTTTGGTCGAGTTGTCCTTCTCTGAACACCTAGTTTAATCGCGGTGTTAAAGAGATAACTCAGTCGCCTTTTACGACACCTCAGCAAAAGGGGGGTGTTAGTGCCGGCAGCCACCACGGCATAATTTGAATACTACTTTACTGCCAGCCGACACTCAAACTAGGACTACCTGTATCTTGTGTTATCCATGTAACATCCGGGCAGTAGACTTAAGGGAGTCTACTGCTCGGATGAGAGGGAAGCAGTGCACGGTGTCCGGCGCATACCCTGGGAGAGAGGTTTTTGGAGAGATGGGCTTTACTCCTTCCCCTCTCAGAGAGGTAGCTTCAAGAAGGCTTCTTGATCTCTGGGTGTCTGGATGAATTTGGTTTCCCAGGCCCGGGTGGAGCAAACAGAGGGACACCCCGGGGGTTTTTAGTCAGTAGGAGTCTGACACACCGGGGTCATTGCCCTCACAGCGTCCCTGATGGTCCTATGCAGGATTTTCCGCCGAGATAAAAAAAAAAAACATGTAACAATATGTTACGTACAGCTTATATCGATCATCAGGTTATATATATTTAGTAAATATAGTTGTTAAGACGATTGCCTGAACTGGGTTGTGACCACAGATGGGCAAAATGTAATCAGATTAATAAAAATGATTACGATTACATTTTGCGTTTTTCATCATTAATATGACTGCATTTTGCTCATCTGTGTTTTAAACACTACGGAATCCTCAATTGCATACACATTTATGACTTGTTAATGTTTTAAATGGATTTACGGTAATCATGATTACAGAGCAAGAAAATTAAAATTACGACTACATTTTGTAATCGTTAATCAGATTACATTTTGCCCATCTCTGATTGTGACCATAGTACCACAGCTGTCAGGCGGCGTGTCATACTCGTGATAGTTGCCGATCACTCACTGATACAATCCTAAGTAATATAAGGGGATAATGATTTCTCCTAGTAACATCCCACTTCTGAGCTTTAATTCAAATTTAATAATTATGTCAGATCTGTATTAAACACATTTCCTTAGATCCGAAATTCATAATATTTGTAGATTACAAGGTTTTAAAATAAAAATATTATGTTTCATGTTTGAACTATTTATTATTATTTTGTAAGATTATATATAATGCTTTACATATTTCATAAAACAACTAAAAATTAAACAAAACCAACCATTTACATCGCATATACTTTATATTTACAATTTTTAATAAAACAGCAATAAAATAACCAAATTTTACATCAACCGATTAAAAACATTTTTTTTTATATAAATTTCATTTCAACATTTATTATAGTTAAAACAGTTTCAAGGGATTGCACTAAAGGTGGGTTCTCATTTTACACCATTTTATTAATATTTACACTCAGCTTCAATATTCTGTAACAAACAAAAATAAATTAGAGAAAGACCTTGAGACCTTGGAAAAAAAATTGAATTAATTTGACGACTCGGTTGGCGCAGTGGTCTTGTGTGCGACTACAGCGTCGAGTTTTGGGCTCGATCCCCACACGAAACAAATATTTTTATAATCTATAAGTAGGTATTCCGGGTCTGAGTATTAGTGGATATGAATTTAATGATTGTGAACGAACTCAAGCAACAGGAGTACATTCGAGGGGCAATCTTTAAAAAAATATTATAGTTATTTTGTAAATACCCACGTAATTATAAATAAATTAATGGGCCATACACAAATGTACTTAGTTTTAATTATAGCTCCACGTTTTTACTTGACTACACAGGCTATGATCACGGGGAAATTGAAGCACCGCGGAGTTTTCGTCAGGGGGCGGAAAATTACTTCCTCTACCCTCATTTGTTCTTGATAATTTGAATAATCACTAAATACAACATTCACAGTATCAGCATTTTTTTACAAAAGAAACTTGAAACTAGGTTGAACTAGGTTCTAATCTTTTAATCACTGGATTAAGGGGCAATGATAACTTAAGCTCGTGATTAGTGATGAAAATGCCCAGGAATTTTCCCAAAGTGCCCAAAACTCCCGAGAACATTCCGTTAATTCCCGGGAATATTCCCATGGAACGTGTAAACAGAAATATACGTTTATTTCTTAAAGTTTCTTTCCGAAATAAAATAATGGCCTGTGGGTCGATTGTAAACATGGTTACATATGATATCAAAACGAGACTTTTATATTGCAGTTTATTTTCTTACTTAAAATTTAAATATAAAAAATAAATTACCTTTGCTATTTCATTCCGGATGAAGTCATAACTATTTTGAAATAATCAAAAAACTTTATTTATACTTATTTAAGGATGGTGTCTTTATTATATAGGAAAGTTACACGAGTGTAGTGTATAAATTGTGTGTGTATGAAGAGGTCAAACTTTTCAAAATGATTTGAGACGTAATAAACCACAAAATATTTCAAAATAGATATATTTGTATATTATTATTTAAAATATTTTTATTGTTGAACAATAAAAAAAAAATCATGATAAATACTAATATATCGTCACACTATAATCCGGGGTGAGCAGAGATACAGTAATAGTTTTATCCGAGACGGTGCACGGTGTTCGGCGCGCCGCCTGAGAGACAGGTTTTGGAGGGGTGGGCTTTACTCCTACCCCTCACAGAGAGGTAGCCTCAACAAGGCTTTCTGTACCCTGGACGTCTGGACGAATTTGGTTTCCCAGGCCCGGGTGGAGCAATCAGAGGGACACCCCGGGAGTCTTTAGTCAGCAGGAGTCTGACACACCGAGGTTGCTGCCCTCACGGCGTCCCTGATGGTCCTATGCTGGATTTTCCTCGGGATAAAAAAAAGTAGTTTTATCCACTTAGCGCTTATATGTTGTGCCTAACGTGACCAGAAGTACAGCTGATCGCCGTTCTCAAGGCACTTACACATGATATTTCTATCAGATGCCATGTAGGTTGACTCACGTTGTTTTCATTCGTCGGTAAACATGTAATGCCTAAATCCGTATTTAATCTGAAAAAACCCAGAAGTACGTACCGGGATTCGAGCCTACGACCATTCACACTGTAGCGCATAGAAACCGGTCCCTTATCAACTAGGCCACCACCGCTATACTACAAAATATTTTTGACGGATTTTATTCGTATTCTGCGATATGTTTACCAACTGTGGACCGGCAAAGCGACAAGATGTGGGGAGGCAAACAACGCATGCGACGGCATTATACAGATTGTGAGCGTGTGAGTGAGTACGCAGCAAGACGTTCCCGCTGACACTTTCATGTCACCGCTCAAAAATGCCGCACAGGTGCGAGTCTTAATAATTAATTTATTTTATTTTTGTGTACTTTTCTTTTAAGATCTAAAAATTCTAGTGATTCTAGATAAACAGAAAATATGCTTCAAAATTTGATTCCTTTGTGAAAACGTCATAAACTGTAAAATATGCGACATAAAAGGGCACATGTTTTGCTAGTATTATCTTAAAAGTAAAATTAGAGGTACAAGGAATTGCTAATATCAGTATTTGATTTTAATTTCAGCTTAATACCTCTGGGCGTTTTTGAGAAAAAGTGTCAGACAGACAGACAAGGAATTGGTTCTATAAAGGTTCTCTTTTCCTTTTCAAATAACGACTTCTAAAAAGTAATGCAGTGGTCATGTGTAATTATATTTTTGTACCTACATATACATTATGTAAAAAGATACAGAAAATATTATTATAGCAGAGACTGAATATAGCTCTGGTAAATAATCACTAAACGCCAGTCAAACATTTAAAGAACTACCTGAAGCACCGCCATTAGGAGATTGTCACCTGCAGTGGATCTAAAAACTTCTACTCCGGATTTATTTATACTATAAAATATTATAAAAATTATATATATAATAAATATCATTAAAAAATACACAAATCTGGAGTAATTCGTGTACATACATAAAAAAACATTACACACTAGCTGTGTGTCCCGGCGTTGCTCGGGAAGAAATAATTTACTCACTTCGCCATATGTTTTTCAAAAACGACGAAACACGTATTCTTTTATTTCTAACTAAAAAACTAAATATCAATTTTTATAGGGCTTACTTAAATTGACGGATTTTAAGCAAACAAACAAACTTTTCACCCTTATTTTATCTTCTTAGGGATTGATTTTCCAATAAGGTCGAAACAATTTTTTTTCTAATTTCCAACCAATAGTGGAAATACTGGTTATGATAGTGCTTACTTCAAAATTAGCAGATTTTTCAAACATTTTTCCAACAATAATTTCAACACCCTCATAGCGATGGAATCACAAAAACTCTGCGTTTTGTGGATACCTACATCATACCAATTAGTAGAAAAAACCAATTTCCAAATTTCATGTTTCTGGCTGTTGTAGTTTGAGCTTAATGATGATAAGTATGTCATGAATGTTAAGACAAGTGATTTTATATACATATGTATATAGATTTTTGAACATAGGTTAAAACTAAATAAATATTATTTATTTAACTCATGAATAATATCGCCTTCCTTTGTTTATAAAATTCATACGTGAAATTAAAAAAAAACACATGGGTTCGGCTTGCCGGAAGGTACGAATGTCATAGTTTCCCTTTACCTTTAAATTTAATCACATAGTTAATAATAATTTCATTGTAATGTAATATATTACCGAGGTTTATTAGTACTAAGTATAAATTACACCTTAAAAACAACCTCAAGAAAGCACGAATCGAGAAAAATATGATTGACAAAATTGATGAGATTTGGGAATTTTGGAAGCATTCAGGGAATATTCCCCAATTTTCCCGGGAATAAAGGGAAGATTCCCGGAAACTTTCCGAAACTTTCGGGCATTTTCATCTCTACTCGTGATTCCAATCAGTACGCGGCGGTACAGTCTGTCCGTGAAACTAGTCATAATTAAAAGCTAATTCGCGCATAAGTCCCGTTAAAGTATTTATAATCAGTACAAAACGCAAAAGTTTATAAAACCCACATAATTGCGACCGGGTCGGTGCTAGTTCCGGTGGGGCTACGGCGGCGGCGCCAGCGGCACCAGGAGGGGCTCGCGGGGCTTGCGGGGGCGACGCGGGGGGCCCCGCACCGCCGCACTGGTCCTAAGGCGGGGTCGCCCGGGCCCCCGCCGCCCACGCGAAACACCCGCTGCTCCCTCGCCGGACGTGCAGGGCTCTGCCTCCAGTGGACCATCAGACTCCAGCAGCGCTGCGCCTGAACATTACAATACATAAATATAAAGCATTTCATTTCTTGCTTGTTACATCCACGCTATAAATTGGCCTCACGCCGGATCCGTTCTAGTGATGAAAATGCCCGGAAATTTTCCCAAAGTGCCCAAAACTTCCGAGAACATTTCGTAAATGCCCGGGAATATTCCCAAATTTTTGGGCACTTTGGGAATATTTCCGGGCATTTTCATCACTAATCCGTTACTTCAAATAGGCCCGCGACAGGAATTTCAAATAATCTTCATGGACGCGTATGTGATACGTCACCTAACAACGGCGCGTAATCGCCAAAATCGGACTCTTTAACATAATAATGAATGGACAGAATGACACATCGCCACCGACAGAATCCGACGCGTAGCTTAGCACATAACAAGGTGACACAACTTACCCGCGGCTAGAGCCCCGGCGTTGTCCACCGGCGAGGAAGGCGCGAACACGGCGCTGGTGGCACTGGTCGCGTTGGTCGAGTTGGTCGGCAGCGAGCGTCGCGCGAAGGCATGCCTTGAGCCGCGTGGGCGACCACGCCTGGCACCGCGACCGCTGCGCGCCACGCCCCACGGCGCGGGACGGGACACCGGCGAATACGCTACAAACGCAGAATTTCATTTATTTAAGATGCAACATTTCTTTTCCCTGGGGAAAATCCTACATAGGCTTCAGGGTCGCTGTAAGGGCAGTGATCCCGGTGTGTCGTTATCCCTCAAGTCACTACCCGGGCCTGGACGAATTTGACTTCCCAGGCCTGGGTGGAGCAATCAGAGAGACTCCGGGGGGGTTTTAGTCAGTAGGAGTCAGACACACCGGGATCACTGCCCTTAGAGTGACCCTGATGCTCGTATGCATGATCTTTCCTAAGTTTAAAAAAAGGACGAAATATTGTAACCGGGCAGTAGACTTGAGGGAGTCTGGAGGAGTCGAGAGATGAGACGGAGGCTGCGCGCCATCTAATAGAGGTCTGAAGAAGTGGCCTCTCTACACCCACCTCTACCAGAGGAGAAGCCTAAATAGACTGGTTGCTCCCCGGGCTACTGACTATTTTAATGTCATGTCTAAGAAAAACATAATAGCAGATAACCCATAGCTTAATTAAGAAATAAAGACAAATAAAAGAAAAAGAGAAATAAAGAGCACTGTCGACATCGTGAGTTAAGTCATCAAAATCAAATTATAATGGATTTTAAAGCTGAAACGGCAACAATGATAATACTGTACGTACATCTAGGCGTGGCAGGCTGCGAGGGTATGTCCACGACGAGGTTGTCTCCATCATCGTCAACTTGCAAGGGGCTGCCGGGCTCCGAAGTTGAGTCTCGCGCTCTCTTAACTTCCAACGGAGCTGGTTGCTGGTACGTTAATAAAATATATAGCATCTATATATATATTCTACTATGAATAGAACAGGACAGCCGCTGCCTTGAAATCATGACCTAATTATACGTTTTTTTTTACACTGACTCGACAAAGTCACTACAGTGCATTTGATGGTAAGTACAGTGTAGCCCAAAAACGAAAGTGACCATCAAAGGATGAAAATCCAATGCTAGTCTCTGTCGTCATGTCAGCCCACATATACCACCACTTAAAGTCTCTAGGTATATGAGTAACTGGATATACACAAGCTGATCCCGAAACGCGACAGGCCAAAGCGAGTCACTATGACGGTCTTTACACTTGTGTACTGGGGTCATGACTAGTGATGAAAATGCCCGAGAATTTTCCCAAAGTGGCCAAAACTTGCTTGGGAATATTCCCGGGAAATTACGAAATGTTCGCGGAAGTGCTGGGCACTTTGGGAAAATTCCCGGGCATTTTCATCACTAGTCATGCCCCAGTTCGATCAATCCCCCTACCACCAAAAAGTGGGCGTGCCTGCTATGAGACGGTGTCTCTTTTGCGAGAGTAATTTTGTTACAGAAATAAATAAACCTGTTTAATAAAATACAATAAATTAAAAAATCATAGCTATAGTAGTTTCTTTACTTACAGCGGCTGGAAGAATACCCAATTTTCTCTTTCGTTCTCTTTCCTCTATTATCTTCTTCTCCTCTGACTTTTGTCGATCTGTTATTAAAATAAACAAATTATTTAACACTTTCATTTCAGATTTATTATTAATTAGTTTCTTTAGTGGCCTAGTGGACAAAGGACCAGATTCCATCTGCGGCGACGCCAATGTTCGTATCCCAGAACGTAGCCCTGGGTTTGGACAGCACCATGCTCTCTATCCGGCGTGGTGTGAACAAAATTCCGAGAGAGAGAATAATACAAAATTGTAGACATCATATTATATAACATGGACATTTTAGGGTTGTTAACGCCTCACTGGGTTGTTGGAGGAATATGGATCCCCAAGCCCGGGTGGAGCAATCAGAGGGACACCCCGGGGGGTTTTTAGTCAGTAGGAGTCTGACACACCGGGGTCACTGCCCTCACAGCGTCCCTGTGATCATACTATGCAGGATTTTATAAAAAACAGGGTTGTTAACATAGACGATGGTAGGTCAAGAGGTTTTGATATTTATTATATATGCTTACATTTCAATTCAATCTCTTCATCATCCAACAATAGAGAAACAACTTCTTTCGGTTTCAATGTGTCCGGTTTGAAATTCCCGCCGCTTATTACCATTCTTTGTATCTGTAACAATGACCCAATATACCACCTAATGATAATCAAAGTTTCGTTTAAAAACAGCGGTGAAATCAAACGAACGAAATATAACACTAATCATTGTTGTCTTACCAGCCAAAATATGCAGATATTAAACGTTCTCTAGGTATATGTATGTATATATATGGAAGGGAACATTATGCCATTTATTTATTTATTAAAAGGCATAACTACAGAACACAAATTGTATATTTACAAATAAGTTTAATTTTTGATCCTGTGACAGTCACGCAGTAGCGTTCATTCCATAGATGCATGAAAGCATTACATGACTATTAAAGGATATAGCGTTAATTTATCCTTATTTCACATAATCTAAATATTTTTTTGTGGAAACTTTACAGACTTGTATACATTAATTATATATTACTTTGTTGCAGTGGCGTGTATCCCATAAAAGCATAAAAAGCATTAACTTGTTATTCTTTCACATAAAATAATCTGACTTAAAATTTGGTAATTCCCAGATTCCATGTCTCAAAATTCAAATTACAGTAAATTGTGAGTCTATTTGTTTATTAAATGGACATTATGGGATGCACGCCACTGCACTATTGCATAGATGGGCAAAATGTAAACAGATTAATATAAAAGATTACGATTACATTTAGCATCATTAATATAATAATAATAATGTTATTGGATCAAAATTTACATTACATAATTTAATTTACGTTGACGCCTGCACTAGTCGTGAGACTGTGTCGCAGACGTCAGCGCCCACCATTACAGAGAATACAAATAATTACAAAAATATACAGACGTGTTGTGTATGGGTGTGTTATATATGATTACATTTTGCTCATCTCTCTTTGATAATACTATATAGCTGTTTGTTTCGATAAATAAATAGAATAAGTATTTGCATAGTCTCGTCCACAGTACCTCGCTTTTCTCTCTCGCTCGCTGCATGATTCTCTCTTCGATGGTGCCCTTGCATATAAGTCTGTAAACGGTGACCTGCTTGGTTTGTCCCAATCTGTGTGCCCGGTCCATCGCCTGCTGGTCTACGGTCGGATTCCAGTCCGAATCGTAAAATATCACCTGAGCAATGTAACATTTTACTTCATCGACTGTTATAACACATTTACAGACAATTAAATTATACTATTATAGATTTAATTATGATGTTTTTTTTTTGCTATTTATTATAAAATAGCAAAAGACACAACAACCGCAACATAAACAACCGCTTCTTTAAATTGGTTAGAAATTGTATTGTTTAAGAGCTACAAGCTCTGCTGGCCCGTGTATTTGATATTAATTTCAATCCACTAGCTCTACGCATTCTTGAGCGAAAACAAAAATAAAAGTTACTTTTTCAGTTATAGAAAACAAAAAAAAAATGTTTTTTCAACTCACAGTGTCAGCGGCTGTGAGATTTATTCCGAGACCACCAGCGCGTGTTGACAGCAGAAACACGAATATATCAGCGCGGGCCTGTGTGTAATGGCATTAAATGAGAATCTGATTAACATATATGTAATATATTTATATTAATAATAATTAATATTTACCTGAAAATCAGCAACCATATCTCGCCTAGCAGAAATCTTACTGGAACCATCTAATCGCATGTATTTATGCTTTCTGTGCCACATATATTCCTGAAAGCAGTTTTATCTCTCTATAAATCTCAGCTTTACTCTATTTGGAATAATTTTGCCACACCCTATTATTGGCAAAGAAAAGTTGATAGAATGAAGAACAGTTGCTAGTAAAAATTTGATTTTATAAAGATTTTTTATTACAATAATGACTGATTTTAAGATTATTTAAAACTAGCTTCTTAAAACTAACTTCATATCGCCATAAATGTTAACTTTTAGCTAAACCTACTCCCTCTAACCGTGCTCCCTTCCGCCCTCTACACCCCTTATCGCGTACAGACAGATATATAAAATATATATATTGATGTAAAAAATAAAAATGGCCATGTTGGGTTATCCTTTAGAGATAAATATATGCCATCGCGGCCTTGTTTATCGATCTTTTGCAGATGTATAATTCCGTAGTACATTAATTTGATCTATATCGTAAGGTTTAGCCAGCGTTTGTGATTTAAGCAAAGATATGTTTGTTACGATATCATAATACAAATTTTTGGATTTTCCGGCTTTTCTGCACTAACATATATATGTATTATACACACAAACTTTCCTCATGAATCACTATATGTATTGTTGAATATTGCATTAAAATCCTTGGAATAGTTTAAAAGATATAAGCGAACAGACAGCGGAAGTAACTTCATTTTATACTATGTAAATATATTTTTTTACACTGGCTCGACTTAGCGACTACAGTGCACCTGATGGTAAGTACAGTGTAGTCCAAAACCGAAAGCGACCAACAAAGGATGAAAATCCGTTGATAGTCTTCGTCGTCATGTCGGCCCACATATACGACTGAAGGTCTCTAGGTATATGAGTTACTGGATATACACAAGCTGATCCCGAAACGCGACAGACCAAAGCGAATCACTATGACGGTCTTTATACACTTGTGTACTGTGGTCATGACCAAGTTCAGCCAATCGCCCTACCACCAACAAAAAATAATATACAGTAAGAAGATGCGATCCCTTAACCCATTTCGTCCCATTGTCTATTTTGGCCTTGGATTTTTCGATAAAAAGTTATGACCATTTTTTTGGATAAAAACGCGATTTTTTCGATATTTTTCTCTAAAAATCGTATATTTTCATATCGAATAAAGTAGAATCGACCGTTGAAAATAATTGTAATCGAGGATTTTTTATATTTCCTTTTTCGTTGCGTTGGAATTTTTTGAAAAAAAAAACAAAATGGCAGCTCCAATATGGCGGCTCGAAGTCTAAACTAAACTAAAACTTTTTTCATTCCTTGCCATCTGTCCAAGTATATTTCGCTCTATTATTTGTTATGAGTGAACGGATTTCGAAAGAGGACATCAAAAACCATCGACATTGGTACTTTTCAATTTTTTTTGCGACGTTTAGGTCAAAAGTTATCGCGTTGAAAACTGTGTAAAAATTTTGGACATTTGGGACGAAATGGGTTAAAAAATCATTATACTCACCTCCAATAGATCAATCATTTTCGTCATTTGACTGTAAATGAGTACTCGGTGACCGCGTTCCTTCAATCTTTTAAGTAACGAATCCAAAACTGTCAGTTTCCCAGCGTCACTGACTAGCTGATTTTTGTCTGAAAATAGTATAATGTATTTGCACATTCTAATATATTATATAACAAATACAGAAAAAAAAACTAACTATAATAGCCGAATCAATGTCTGTAATATTGCTGTGGTGGCCTAGAAGGTAAGAAACCGGTATTTGTATGCGCCAATGCCAACGGTCGTAGATTCATACCCGCTAAATACCTCTAGATTTTTCTTTACATATTAAATATTGACTTAGACAATACATGCTCACAGGTAAAATACACACACACAGGTACAAATAGAATTGCATGTGTTAGTGCCATGAGAACGGCAATCAGCTGCGTTACTGTTAACTTTAGGCACGACATAAAAGGGCTAAGTGGATACAGCCGTTAATGCATCTCTGCTCACCCCGAAGAGGATATGGCTTAATGATATATAGAATTATGACTATTTTTAATAAAATTACATCCAATTGAAATTATCTATAATTTAAACATATCTTTTTTATATTACTCGAAATTAATTCAGACAAACCCTTCATGAATTGTCGACTGTCAACATGGGTTTGTGAAAGCACGTTCGACGTCAACCAATCTTCTTACCTATTATGACTGCCTTGTACGCGCTATAGATAAAGGCTTGCAGGTTGATGTGGTATATACCGATTTCTCTAAGGCGTTTGACAAGGTTAGTCATGAGGTACTGATGTACAAACTGGGCATGGCTGGCTTTGGGGGACCTATCTTAAATTGGCTTGGGTCATATCTACGTGACCGCTCACAATACGTTGCCTTGAAAGGTTTTTCTTCTGTACTTTATGGCGCAAGCTCAGGGGTACCACAGGGATCTCATCTTGGACCATGGATGTTTAATTTGTTTATTAATGACATAGTTGATTGGGTTTCGTATAGCGAAATCTTTTTGTACGCGGATGACCTCAAATTGGCGAAAATTGTACGGAATACTGGCGACTCTGATTTGTTGCAGCGAGATGTTGACAACATAGTGAAATGGTGCCAAATAAATAGTATGGTTCTTAATACGTCTAAATGTTACACAATCAGATTTTCAAGAAGCCATAATAAAATAGTTTCTCAATATAGTATTGCTGGGAGCGTCCTCAACGAAGTTAGCCTCATTAAAGATCTTGGTGTTTATTTCGACAGCAAGCTAACTTTCATGCCTCACATTGAATACATTGTAACAAAAGCATCTAAAATGGTGGGCTTTGTGATTAGAAATTGCAAACTTTTTAAAAATCAGAGTACCAAAATCTCTGTATTCAATGCGTATGTAAGAAGTTTGCTCGAGTACTGTAGTGTTGTCTGGACGCCTTACTATACTACCCACAAGCTCCGCATCGAAAGAATACAGAAGCGATTCGTTAGACATCTCGCATACTCAGTTGGGCGTAGCAAGTTCAAATTTAATTACCGAGATAACTTGGGGTACTTTGGAATGGATTCGTTGGCGGCACGAATGAAGTTATCAGATATGACCAACCTTTATAAAATTATTCGAGGCGCAACAGACTGCCCAGTTTTGCTCCAGCGATTCCATTTTAGGGTGCCCCTGCGTTACCCCAGGAACCGGGTAAACTTGCTCGTCCCACCCTACGCTCGGACAACCTTGGGTTATAATTCGCCTATTTGTAGGTTATCTCGCGCTTTTAACGAACTGGAGAGTACTATCGATGTTTTCGCTGACAGTCTGCCAGTCTTTAAAAGAAAAATCATCGGGTGGTTGAGGGACACGCAGTAGTTGTTAGTATAATTTTTGTTTGCCTATGTTTTCTCTTTTGATGTTTTATTGTTATTTGTTAGTGTGTTTGTTTTGTAAGTAGTATTGTTTGTGTTTTCGGTGCACGATGTGGTGGCCTTGAGCGGCGCAACGCATTGATGTGCATTTATTTTTGATTGTTTTTTTTCTTGTCTTGTAGTGTGTTGGCCACTGGCCGCCCTTAAAATGTAAAAAAAATAAAAAAAAAATAAAAAAAAAATAAATGAATTCTGAGGCAAAGCAAAGCTAGTGTTTAAAAAAAATGCTTTATTTATACCAAAATGCTGATATTCCCAATTAATTGATTTCAGAAACGTATAATTCACACCTTGTCATCTCATCTAATTATATTTAAAATTCGGTTCGTGTAAATATTTTTTATTATTTAAAAGTCCAAAAAATAAGTTAACATATCAATGAAACGCCATATTTAATTATTCCGATACAAAAGGATTGTAAAATTGATCTTGAGCAGAGATTAATACAATAATTAACCCTTTCGCGGCGGAATGCTCTGGTAAGAGTTGCGCTCTAAGCAGCCGATGCCAGATTGACCGCGCCGACAAAATACGCGAGTCGTTCATGGTCATTAATGGCAGTTATTGATAACAAATGAACAGCGCCTTCGTACGAAAAGAGCGGCTTCGGATGGGCGCCATCTGGCGCTGTTCGTCCGCCGCGGGTAAATTTGCCTGAGCGCCGAACGGCGCTGTTCGCTGAGAATGAGCATCTATAGCTGAGCGCCATATGGCGCTGTTCGCAAAGCGAAAGGGTTAAGTCTGTTTTGTTTTTTATATTGGTTTAACAAAAATTCTGCTCTGGATCTAATGATCAATACAAAAAAAAAACAATCGCTCTCACTATATGTTAAAAAATATATAATTTCTTTAAATTATACTAAACTACACAATTATTATTATTTCATTTGAGAGTCGAAGCTGCTCGCGTCCGTAGGTTTTACCCTAGTTTCCCTACACGTGACTCCTGGGTGGTGCTAAACGAGCAGCTGCGAGGTGGCAGGGCGTCGGTGCCCGTCTGGATTGCGACCACAGTACATGGGTGTAAAGCCCGTCATAGTGACCAGTTTCGGCTTGTCGCGTTTCGGGATCAGCTTGTCGCGTTTCTGGATCAGCTTATGCATATCCAGTAGCTCATATACCTAGAGACCTTCAGTCGTGGTATATGTGGGCCGACAAGACGATGTAGACTATCAATGGATTTTCATCCTTTGATAGTCGCTTTCGTTTTTGGGCTACACTGTACTTACCATCAGGTACTCTGTAGTCACTATGTCGAGCCAGTGTAAAAAATTTGAGGTTACCTGGGACTTGAAGCGACGCCCAGCCAGTGGGCGGCCGAGTATTGTGGGCAAGTCTCGCGAGCACCTCCACGCCCAGCGCAGACTCCGCGTGTTGGTGTCTCACAAGATGGTAAGCGAAACTGCGGGACGATGCGAACGGAGATCGCGTGTTCGCACATACCTACAAGTTATGCATTCAGATTTAACATTACACTGCAAAACATGAAGCGGGAGCAGTGCGACCGTGCCCCGCACACCCCTTCGTAGAGGTCCTCAGTGGTGGGCTTTTACATCAACCCCTTTCAGAGATGACAGGTCGTTTAAGGCATATGGTATACAGTTTAGCAGTGAGATGTGATATGTTCCGGTGGTTTTTAATTAGTATGATTCTTGCATACCGGAGCTGCCGCCCTCACGGCGGTCCTGACTATCCTAAGAAGGATTTAACCCGCGGGTTACAAAAAGAAAAAAAAACACTGGAAAACATAGTAACGTCTTTATTCAAACAGGCTTTTAAAGATACCTGGAAAAGGCTTCAAATGACATAAAAAATTACGTCCTTTAAAAGTCGTATTAACCGCCAAGAGAAAAAGTCACTAATTCAGAAAGCAGAATCTACCGAAAAAAGTGGACAAGAAACTCTGATAGTTGCTTTTCAAACCTTCATATATCTCAATAGAGTATGATTTATTCAAACAGAATATATACATTTGCTTTTTCACTGAATATTTTTTCAATAAACAATACTTTTTTAGCTGACACTACGAAAATATTAACAACAGAATTTATTTGCGTTTACACTTTAAGAAATAGTCCGCGATGGTATTAAATATGTTTAATCTCACCTTTTGCTGTGCTGCATACAGAAATGCCGGCATTGGCGTCGCCATATCCGAGAACACTACTGGAGGGCGCTCTATATGAGGGAATTCTGCAGCCTCCTCCATTTTAACGGGTATCAGATCGCCATCTTCGGTCTTTATCTCGGTTAACATTTCTGTCTACGAGACGTAACACTCATAACTATGCCATCCGAAATAATTAAAAAAAAAAACATTACAAAATATCAATTCAACTTCAGTAAGTCCTTAAAACATGGACTTGAAGTGTAAGTAAATAAACGCTACAGTCAATTTCAATAGAAAATTAAATATACAAAAAGACGAAAATTATATTAGAAATAAAGAATATTGATACATAAAAAATTAAACAAATATATATATGATGATGTCCTAGCCGGTTTCGGCCACGGCGACTGTTTCAACACCGGTTAAGAAATCCGAGGTGCAGTTTTCGGAAACAGTCAATTGCGCAGGAGATATTTAAGTGCATAACTGGACGCGCAGCCAGAAAAGGACTCTCTCGTCCGAGCTCCCTCAGGCCCGATGGAAAGGAGAACCAGTACGATCGGGAGGGAGCAGGATGCAGGTTTGGTTGAGTTTTCCCTTCTCTGAACACCTGGTTGAATTGCGGTGTTCAAGAGATACCTTAGTCGCCTTTTACGACACCTCAGCAAGAAGAGGTGCTATTCTATTCTGCCGGCAGCCACCATGGCTTAATATATATCAAGCTACGAGTATGAAATCCAAGCGGAAATTATAGTTTACACTATTAGAGTCAGCATTAAAATCGAGTTATAATGTAAATAATTACATACATACCTGTCCTTCTTTTTCCTTCTGATTTCTTATACGCAATGATCGGTGTTCTATAGTCTCCTGCATATGATGTAAGAAGACATCTGTGTGAGCGTAAAATGGACCACCTGAAAAATATAATAAATATTATTAATTAAACTAGCAGGTGTTACTATTTATTTGTGTATGACATCTATCTTTTTTTTAAATTATCTGTATAAAATAGAAAAAGTCGGTCGATAAAATTATAAGCAATAACATCCTTTTTTTTACACTGGCTCAACATAGTGACTACAGAGTACCTGATGGTAAGTACAATGTAGTCCAAAAACGAAAGCGACTATCAAAGGATGAAAATCCATTGATAGTCAACATCGTCATGTCGGCCCACATATACCACGACTTAAGGTCTCTAGGTATATGAGCTACTGGATATACACAAGCTGATCCCGAAACGCGATAAGCCGAAACTGGTCACTATGACGGGCTTTATACCCATGTACTGTGGTCGCGATCCAGACGGGCACCGGCGCCCTACCACCTCGCTGCTGCTCGTTTAGCACCACCCAGGAGTCACGTGTAGGGAAACTAGGGTAAAGCCTACGGACGCGAGCAGCTTCTACTCTCAAATAAATCCTATAAATTATTCAAAATATGGAATACAATTTAACCACAATAATCAGATCCCAACTCTAGACAGAATAAACTACTTGATTGAAAAACAAAACAACACAACGATTGCGTGATTAAATGATACGGTAACGCCATCTAACCACGGCATTAGAAAGGTATAAGGTATCGAGTTTTTGCGCTGTGGAATGGTCTTCTGGCGAGCGCTTTCCCTTCGTCCTATGTTATTGGGTCCTTTAAGCGAAGCGCGAAGAGATATTTGTGCGAGCCGGCATGTTCGCAGCGGCTATCGATAGTTTTTACTGCTGTTAGTAATCGTTGTCATTTTTTTGCCTGCACCAGGCTTATTATCAGGTGTGGTGTGGTCACTGTGCCGTGTCAGGACAAAACAAGGTAACTCAAAATCACAAGAATAGATATTAACTACCTTCAACCCAAACAGGATCTGTGAACAGTAATTCTTTCCACAGCAAACCATCTTCCTTTCTCTGCCGCAATACGTCTCCGTCGGCACATACCAACAGCATATGTTTACTGTTCACTCCAGCGTAATAAAAACCAGTTATATCAATTTTCGTATCTAGTTCCGTACTGCTGCATTCTGATATATTTGTTAACCGAGATAGATTATACCACCAATACTGACGATGTCGTAATTTTTCATATTTCTCCAGGCATTCTTCTATATGTAGAATTCTAAAATATGATATTTACATCAGAATATAACTCAACGACATAACTGTTGTATAATGCGGACTAGAAAATTAAAGGGGCCCTAATTTATCTATATATACGTGGAGTAAAAACTTTGTACCCCTTTTTGCAAAAATTGCGCGGACGGAGGGGTATGACATTTGGCACACTTACGGTCTACATAGAGGAGTGCAGAATGCTAATTTTTTTTTTAAATATAGCTTAAAGATTAATCATTAAATCATTTTAAAAAACCTTACACACACTACCATGCCTTTGACACACTCAGGCGTATACTCATTTGTTTATGGTTAAAGTCTGTGGTCAAATTGAGAATAGATTAATATTGTTCGTCTTTAATATTATTTGTCTATGGTATTACTGAATATCAAACATAACCAAAATATTATATCGGGGGATGAAAAGCTATTTGGTTTAAGCGACATTTTTTGATGATATAGTAATATATATATATATATATATATTCGGAATCAGCGTTTTATACCGATTCTAACAATATCACCAAACAATGTCACTTAAACCAAATAGTCTTTCTCCCCTCGATATAATATAGATATTTGTGATTTATATTGTAACGAAATTCATTTATTACAATATATTAGTTATTTTAAATTAATTATGGTATAATTTTTCACCACAGGACGACCACTAGATCTTATATGTTCTGTATGTTACATATATTTTTATTAGAAATCACTTTTTTACCATATTTATTACATTTACGAGCTCTTTAAAAAACGCTGCTTAAAATTAAAAAACATATTTAAATACTAATTAATTATCAATTGCCCACATATTTATATTTAGTGTTTAAAAGCGTCTTAAAATTTAATAAATGACCCTGAAACTGGGCATGTAAGATCATTAAAAATATAAAAAAATATGATTTTTAGTAGCTTATTATTAATCACATAAAGCAAAATTATTTTTGAAAGATATTTATTTGAAAACAACGTAAATAACTAATGAAACACTTACGCATATAGCCATCCGCAAAGCGTCACTCTGTACAATTCCATAGGCGATATGTCCATAAACCTGGTGAATGAAAAGCACCCCTTGCCATCCTCTTCAGATATGCTCCGGCTAATATACTCAGGTGTTAATATGGAGAGCACATTGTACAACAAATGTCGCATCGAAGGTATATTTCTTATGAGAATCCCATCTTCCGCGACCAACTTCGGCATGTGATAATCCTCAACTTGCATCGCGAAAGGGGATTTCACGTCACGGCGTTCGAATAATTCCGGGTGATTACACACCTGAGAATAACAATAATCGCTGTGATATCGATTATCTATATATTTAAAAATACTTGTCCTGACATCCGTTGGGCCTAAGTTACTGAAGCTATAAATACGATTTTTTTACATATGATTGTTTTTATACCTTAGGCACCCACTAAGGGCTTAAAAATATCAAAAGATATACATATACTATTATGCAGTGACGTGCATAAGATATTTAGACAGGGTAAGCAGATAGACATAATTATTGTGAATATTATATGATGATAATAAATATTATATTACTTTCATAGGGAAGATAGATGGCGTGAAAATAGAATAAATGTAAACGGGGATTGATATAAGGGCTTCTTTTTTTGTTTAAATTAAAGCAATTTATTCTAAACTTGTTTATCGTAAGGGCATGCAATGCTTTCATGCATTTATGGAATGAACGCTACTACTATTATGGCTAGAGAATATTCTACTAAAAGGAGACTGTTTGCCAAAATTTGTTTTATACAAATTAATTAATTTCAAAGTGTATACAAGAGTGCTAAGGAAGTTCCTTGCAGACTCCAGTTTCCTGAAGAAGCAGGGCCCCTGAGGAGTTGGTGAGCTGGTGATCGCGGTAAGTGAAACTCTTTAAGCAGCACGTACCGCTGTTGCAGAGCTATCCAAGTACCGTATATAGAATATTGCACATTTGTAAACGCACCTTTCTAAACTGCATGACTAGATTCATCAGGTTTGAAGTGAAATTCTTATCAACGTTATGCCCGGATTCCCCTCCCACTGAATAATGGAGTAACTCTTCAATTTTTATCTTCTTCTTTAATGCTAAAAATAAAAATAAATTTACTAAAACATTTCAAATTATTTTACTCAATGAATATCAAA
Source organism: Automeris io (assembly GCA_036320925.1). NCBI lineage: Eukaryota > Metazoa > Arthropoda > Insecta > Lepidoptera > Saturniidae > Automeris > Automeris io. Next base: position 20,165,440 of record JAUDJH010000001.1, read on the forward strand.
GAATTTGGTAAATCACCGATTTTGTCAACTTGGACTTGGCTCTGCGAATACTATGGCTATACTCAAGTTCCTATTATATTTTCAGTTTTTTGTCAAAACGAATTTATTTTTTAAGAACTTTGCTAAGCAAAGTCGTAATTGCGCCAATAAATCTCATCTTTGATGGATCTCGGTGCATTATATCAACACTTAATCGAGCCCGGGAGTGCCCAGGCACTGTTAATTACACATTTGTAAAAAAAAATTTAGAATTAAGAACTTAAATTTGTATGTTTACGGGGTTGACATGACTGCGTAGTCAAAAGCCATTTTTTTTCAAGAATAAAAAAAATCTCAATCTAAAGTTTCAGCGTTTCTGAAGCGAATACCTTGAGAAGAAACTCATGGCCGCGTCGGAGTGACTTACCTATATACAAAAGTTTTTGCCGTATAGTGAGGGGACAGTGCACCATTATCTCAATTTTGTCTGACAGTTCATTTTCTACATCTTTCTTGATACGTCGCAACATGAATGGTTTCAGTATCATATGAAGGCGAGATAAATGTTCTGGGAAAATAAAATAAAAATTCACAGCACTATTTAATATTCAAATTTTAATTTCAAACCTTTTTACGATCTACGGAAATGGTATAGGAGAGGCAGTAGTACAATTCCAATGAAGCGTCCGCCGCACCGTCTGGGAAAGAGGTTTCGGAGGGTTGGGCTTCATACCTACCCCTCCCAGAGAGGTAACCTCAACAAGGCTTCTTGTTCCCTGGGCGTCTGGATAAATTTGGTTTCTCGGGTGGAGCAATCAGAGAGACACCCCGGGGATTTTTAGTCAGTAGAAGTCTGACGCACCAGGGTCACTGCCCTCACAGTGTCCCTGATGGTCCTATGCAGGAACTTTCCCCGGGATACAAAAAAAAAAAACAATTCCAATTAAATTAATGAGGATAAATCGAATGTGCGTCACTTAATATCAGACACGTAAACTCGTGTGTTGATAAACCGCCGTCTTCCAATTGTATTCTGACCCGGCGAACGTTCTGCCTAGTGATGAAAATGCCCGGGAATTTTCCCAAAGTGCCCAAAACTTGTATGGGGAATATTCCCGGGAATTTACGAAATGTTCGCGGAAGTGCTGGGCACTTTGAAAAATTCCCGGGCATTTTCATCACTAGTTCTGCCATATAAATGATTTCTAGTAAAATTTTGGTTGTAAAATAAACAATAACGACAGTCTGCACGTGTCCATTACCTGTGTAACCAAGTCAAAACATCGAGCCATAATTAAAAGGAAGTTAGTTCGCACATAAGTCCCGTTAAAGTATTTATAATAAAAATATACTGTATTTCATTACAGAAAAAATAACTCACTTTCATCGATTGTACTTTTGTTCTCCGCGTGACTCTCGATATCTTTTGAAAACCATTCGTTGAATTCCTCGTGTGAGTCGAACAATGTTGGCATTATGAAGTGAAGTAGCGCCCACAGCTCGGCCATACTGTTTTGTATTGGCGTTCCTACAAATAAACACACTTTTTAACTGCTTTTTAAATTAAATATTACAAAAAGTTATATTATAATAGTAATGATACAAATCTTAACATTTATGACACTTGTTAACAAGACATAAATGCATTTATTATCAACACTAGATCTACCGGCGATCAATTTATATCTATAAATAGGTATCTAGAAATAGGTATAACAATATTTATTTTAATTTGTTATAAATACAATTAAATCCATAATATTATATTATCACTATCTAGTATCATTAAAGATACATTATATATCAGAATAAAAAAATAATAGGAAAGAAAAAAGTGCTAAAATATTATAAAGACCGGCTATTTTGAGCAGTTCAGGAAATTTGGTGTTAAGTGAAATAACAGACTTAAATATCAGATATAAGTTCAACTTTATACCTTTTCACGTTGCTGAGAACAATGATCTTGGCAGAGAGGCGTACAGAAATATGGACAACGAATTGGTTCTATAAGGTTTTGTTTTCCAATTTGTGTTCCAAACAAAAACAGTACACACATATGAGGCGTCTAATTTCAAAACCCGCTAAAACGATTTTTCGTACAAAATTACTTAATAGTCCTAATAGTAATTTGAAATGTTTTTATCAAAGCAAATATTATAAATGTTTTTTTTTTCATTTTTGCTTTCTCACTCTAGAATAATAATTTAAATACCTTATAAGAATGTGATTGTTAAGTCAAAGGTTAATTATAAGTTTTTATAAATTTATGGGATTTGAAAAAAATATGTTATGTATTAAAATAATTAAAGAAAAAAATGTTTTGAAATTAGGTTCCTCATCTATAAAGCTGAATCTATATTAAAAATAATCTAATAATAATAATAATCTTAATCTTTATAATCTATATTATAAAGCTGAAGAGTTTGTTTGTTTGAACGCGCTAATCTTCTTTTTGATATGGGTCAGAACGTGTTAATATGTCAAACTACACATAAAATGGGATATTTGAAATTTGATTTTGCAGAGAAGGGAGAGCATATCTATACTAATATTATAAAGCTGAAGAGTTTGTTTGTTTGAACGCGCTAATCTCAGGAACTACTGGTTCGAATCGAAAACTTCTTTTTGTGTTGAATAGACTATTTAACGAGGAAGGCTTTAGGCTAACATCACAATGCAACTATTAGGAGCGAAGAAATAATGAAAAATGTGAAAAAAACTGGGAATATTATTCATCCTTGAGGGCTTCCATTGCGTGCGCTGCGAAAATGGTTCAAGATACCAAAAATATATGTATGACAGAGTTATTCCTCTTAAAATGATCTAAAAAAATGTCCGCGACAGTATATGTCTATCTTTTAAGATTAACTCACTAGAACCGTTTTTATGGTAATCAAATTTGGTCGAAATTAATGCATTATTTGTTAAGAGTTGTAACAACGTAATAATATTAATCTTTATCCAAATAAATGTGTTGATGATTAAGAGTATTTAATTGTGAACAAAAATGTCTTTGACATCACTTAATTTCAATGAACATCTTAGAAGATATTACAATAACTTATATAGCAAAACAACGTTTGCCGGATCAGCTAGTATACTATACACGCAAGCAAGCACGCACTCACGTACAAACGAGCGCTGGCACGAGCGCAAATAAACACTGTATCATACTTAAACAAAAAATACCACTCACCGGAAAGCAGCAACCGATTCCTGCAACTGAACCCGAGTAGCAGCTTCCAACGCATACTGGCGGAGCTCTTGATCGCTTGGGCTTCATCAAGTATCATATACTGCCATGAGACCCTGTTAAGGTACTTGAGGTCCGAAACGACTATTTGGTACGAAGTGACGACCACGTGGAAAGCAGCAGCTCGCGTGTGAAGGTCTTTCCTCTCCCAGAATTGTCGGAGGATCTTTCTCTCGCTCGGACTGCCCCAGTATGGTACCTGAGACCATGTTTAATGTAGTTTTTTTTTTATTATTTTAAATAGTAAATCATAAAAACTCAACCTAACATACAACTTCGCCTTAAAGTGGATATAATTGAAACACTTCGTACGTCGAATTAGATGCATTGCTATAGTTATTAAAGCTATTTTAATATTAGAAAGAAAAATAATTTCAATTGTTCTCTTTAGCGTCGGATAACGAACACTACGGAGAGGTCAAGATTAATTTCTATTATAACCCAATCGATTTTATGAAATCGACTGCTTTGCAAAAACACTATTGCTTTGTGTTACGAAAACTCTAAATATTCAATCCCACTTAACTTTTTTCATACAACAAATTTTGATGAAATACAGAAACTTTTGATCCTTTTTTATTTTGTTATTAAATATGGAGTGAGAATACTCACCACCTTAAAATCCGGCACAAATCTCTGCATCTCCTGCTGCCAGTTGTGAAGAGTGGACGCCGGAGAGACCACCAGGAACGGGCCCCAGACGCCCAGCCTCTCGGCCACGTGACATAGGAACGCTATGCACTGCACCGTCTTACCCAAGCCCATCTCATCTGCTAAGATCCCACTGATACCCTGGTAATATAAATTTAATCAATATTATGCTCATTGCCATTCCATTTGTAACAGAGACGAAAATGTTACGCAAATCGAGGGGGATCACCCTAAATTTTGGTCAAAGGTTCTGAAAACTAGAATCTAGGGTTTTTAAATGCCGCTCAAAATCATCGAAAGATATCATGAAAACTTTTGACTCTTTCATTATTTTCTGTAACTGTATTATACTGAAAAAAACAATGCAGCATATTCCTCAAGAACCTTTCTAAGAAATTTATTTAATAGAGCCATTCCAACAAAAGTCTAAAAAATCTCGAGTCTTCGAGAATGTTCTCGACTCTTGAATACTGTATCGATAGACAATAAACACACCTGATCGTAAAGGTTCGCCAGCCAGTTCATTCCTTTCAGCTGATACCCCTTGAGAGTTCCTCTGAATATAGACGGTTGGTCGTGGTCCCCCCTCCGCCTGCCCGTGTCCTCCGCGCCGTCACCCTCGACATCAGGCTCCGCCCCATCATCGACCCCAGCGGCTGCGTCGAACTGTTGAGTGCGAGCCCGTTCCGCCCTGAACGCCTCGCGGGCATTCCTTGAGGCTCGCGCTTTCATCTCTTCACTGCAATATTTATCTCGTGTCAATTGTTTTGTTAACATAACTACATCAAACCTAGATATTTTGTGAATATACGTCAACCTTTTTTTTTTTACACTGGCTGGACAAAGTGACTACCGTGCATATGATGATGTCCTAGCCGGTTTCGGCCACGGCGACTGTTTCAACACCGATTAAGAAAATCGAGGTGCAGTTTTCGGAAACAGTCAATTGCGCAGGAGATATTTCAGTGCCTAGCTGGACGCGCTGCCAGAAAAGCACTCTCTCGTCCGAGCTCCGTCAGGCCCGATGGAAAGGAGAACCAGTACGATCGGGAGGGAGCGGGATGCAGGTTTGGTCGAGTTTTCCTTCTCTGAACACCTGGTTGAATTGCGGTGTTCAAGAGATACCTTAGTCGCCTTTTACGACACCTCAGCAAGAAGAGGGGGGTGCTATTCTATTCTGCCGGCAGCCGCCACGGCATAACCGTGCATATGATGGTAAGTAAAGTGTAGTCTAAAATCGAAAGCGCCTACTAAAGGAGGAATATCTATTGGATCTCCGTCAACATGCCGGCCGACATATACCACGACTATAGGTCTCTAGGTATATAAGTTACTGGACATACACAAGCTGATCCCGAAACGCGACATGCCAAAGCGAGTCACTATGACGGTGTTTACACTAGTGTACTGTGGTCATAGCACAGTTTGGGCAATCGCCTTATCACCACAAATACCAGGTCCATATTATGAGTTGATTGGACACAACTTTGCGGTCTGATAACGCAACGGTAGTAACCCAGCCTGCAACGCTGCAGGTCTTGGATTTGACTCCCGATAATCGCAAACTTTCCCATGATGGATGTAGGAATGGCTGTTGAACGAAAGACTAAGAGAATACGGGTAATATAAAAATAAGAAACATAACCGAAGGCTCGAATTAAGACGACAAGACGTACACATATTGTTTTATTTAAGTGAATATAGTTTTAAAATGTTTCTAAAGTTTTTTCTTTGCTCTCTTCCAAGAATTTTCTACTCAACATGAATAGATTACTTTCTTGCGAATCATGGATGTATATATCTATGAATTTAAATCTTTGTCAAATACCCACAAAAAGCGCTAGCATACTTTGGGACTAGGCTAACACATGTAATTGTACATGAATATAAAATAAAATAAAAACTAGCCCGCGAGTTTTGCCTTCGAGACCTTGTTTCTTTTATTTCGACGGGGCATTTCATTGGTGACCGGTGACGGGCCCCGTAGATCTACGTTTTTGCTTAAATTTTAGGTACGTTGCGCTAGTTTTTTTTATTTTACAGATTTTTTTCTTGGTAAGCACTATCAGCCTACCAGGAAAGACAGAGCAGTTTCGGCCCATCCGTTAAGTGATAAGCGAGTGACCCGTATACAAACATATGTAATAAATATTGTAGTGACAAAGCTCTGACCACATGACCAAAAGTCCCAGACTGAAAAACAAAATTTACCTATCATAAAGATCAATTGTTGCCAATCGCGGGTCTCTATCTTCGTCCAGCTGACTAAGGATGCGCTCCGTGCCGTTGTCACAGTCCTCCGAGTTGTTCAGTTTGCGCTGCATGAAATGCGCATAGAGTTCCGTCTGAGTTATCAGGAAGTTCAGCTTCCTACGCTGCCGCTTTGCTTCCATTAATTCCACGTCCATCTGCAGATGATCATTAAATTTATAGCAAGTATATTCAAGCATTTTTTTGATAGGTTAATTTTTAATAAATTAAATACTAAAATGAGAGAGGGGGAAACTTCTTAAATATTTTTAAAATGTATTCTATGTACTATGGAAACTACTGTGTAAATGTAAATTGTGAATGCAAACAATACATCTGTAAAATGCGAATGGGAACAATGCATCTGTAAAATCTGAATGGGAACAATACATCCGTAAATATTTAATGGAAACAATACATTTGAAAAATGGTCATGAAAACTTGAGATAGAAAAAAGGAGATGGAAATGAAACATCTGTGAGATGTGCATGAAAACTTGAGTATAGAAACAAGTAGATAGAAATGAAGCATCTAGATAATGTGGATTATATCAAAACATCTATAAATTGTAGATGAAAACAAAACATAGTGTTTATAGTGGTAATGTACGAGTATATCAGATATAAATTACATACTTTCCTCTGTTCCTCAGCCTCCTTCTCCATCCTTCGCCTAGTTTCCCTCTCAGCTCGATCGTACCTCCGCCAGTACGCCTGCATTTCACGACTGAGCCGTTTGCACCGCCATACTGTTTCTTTCATATTCTTTTGAGACTGTAAAATACACAGAAAATTGTTTAAAATGCACAAATATACACAAACTAGGCAATATAAAATTTATAATAAAAGTAGCCAGAAATACTACTGGCTACAACAACCATATACCTGCATTGCCACTTGTCGCCAGTGTTTACAACACAAAGTAGCCAGCCTTTTCCTGTGCAGAGTGACTTCTCTATGCGTCGACGTCCTTGCTCTTTGCACTTTCCCGAGTTCCTTCTTAACTAGTAGCAACCAGTGACGTCTTCTGCGTGCAGTGAGCGCTTCGGGACTCTTCATCATCGACAGTTTTTTTCGACCTCTGTTAAAACCACACTTATATTAGTAGTGAGAATAAAAAAAAGAAGCACAATATAGTCAATGTAGCTATGGTTTTATAATCGATACATTATACCCCTTCCAGTCTTGTAAAATAACAGTACTTTAATAGGTATTGTCCAGTGGCAATATGTGAAAATTTTCATTGAAAATTTTAATTGATTTAGACTAACTTTCACTGTTCAGATTTTTTTATGCCATACACAATAATGACATTCACATGAAATAAAGATTATTTCTGTTAAAAAAATAGACGAATTTTGTGGAAACTTCACACTTGACCAAAATCTCAAGCACGCCAATTTTTCCAAGTCTAAATTTAGTATCACTTGTAGTTCAGGAGTTCCCCATACTATCTTACTTAAAAACAAATTTCATTTTATTGTATACTCAAATAAAAAATAATTACCTTACACCTGGCTTCTCAGTTCCTATGCTTAATTCATCTGTGTCAATCTCCTCTTTAATTTGTCGAAGATTTTCTTCCCAATCAACACCATCAGGCTAAAAGTATAATAAAGTTGGTGAAGAAAGTAAAAATGAATTAAAGTGCTTTAACTTTGTTTGACTTTCTTTTTGTAGTCTATAAAATTGGAGATATACCTATGGATCCTGGGATCAAAAAAATAAAGAATATTTTAGCAAAAGTTATTATTTGAATAATTTTACTTGATTATTTACTCAATTACTCAATTTTGCCAACCTAAACGAAATTGAAGGCAGAAGTTAGTAATGGAAAGCAAGAGACTATACTATGGTCCATGTTAACAAATGTGATTTGAAATGATAGTACCCTATTCTTAGTACTATCAGCGTAAAAAGAATACCGCTGTATTCTCTGTATTACTTTCTTTTCTTTTTTTTTTTGTTTTCTTTTTTTTTTGAACATTTCTTATAAACATTAGTTTTATGATATTACAATTGTTTTACTAGTTAAGATTAGAAGTAAATTATATAGATTTAGAAACAAAGCTTTAGGCAAGTAACACATCCTCTAAAGGTATTACAAGCAAATGTAGTCTTTTTTTTTATTTATATTTTATTAGCGGCTTTTAACTTAGGTCATATCAGCCCCATTGTAGCCTAATATATAGAAATAAAATCTTTCATTAAATGTGGTTGGTATTACGTTTTATATATTTCTAAGAACCTCTACATTTAATACATATAACATAAAAAAAGAAAACAATGACTGAAACAATCTTTATGAATAAAAAAAGGGGGTGTAACCATACCAATACAAAAAAATATATTACAATTTAATATTATTACACTACACACTATTATTATCTCGGTTTATAATACATAGGTATACCATAAGTGTATAAAATAATCTTAGAAATGCTTACCATATCATTGTTTTCATTACATATTCGGCTCTCCCTCACTCTGCCTCTCCTAGCTTTGTGTACACCTCTTGTTGCCGATCCTCTATCAGCAGGTCTACCTCTGCGGCCTCTGGCTGTGGCCATTGGCACAACAGGCCGGTTTACAAGACGCTCAGGATACCGATCAATTGTTGACAATAGACCAGCACCATAATACATGTAACGTGAATTCTGGGGACAAAATTCAAAATCACAGTATCAAATCCCAATTTCATGCCCTGAGAAAAGTGATCTGCTGCACTACAGGTCACAGCGAACATGACATGTAAGGGCAAAATGGACATAGCAACTAATGTAAAAAATTTAAGGTATTTTTAGTGTTATAAAATCACTCTTAGAAAAAATGTCTATGAAGTTTTTTTTTATAATTTTGATCTGATACAGCAACTACAACCCACCCGGTGCACAATGGTGGTGGTAAGTACAGTTTAAGCCAAAAAGTGACTGACGTAAAGAGGTAATCAATGTATTGTTAGTTATGTGATCATGCTGGTAGAGACAAATATCTCTTGATGCTTCTAAAAGATCAAAAATTATGTTTTTGCATGATGCCTAAACAAATATCCAATTTACTAATTTGTAATACATAGATATAATACCTGGTTTTTTGAATATTTCTTCACATATTTGTTATGATATTTCCTCTCTTTTAAAAGCCTCTTTATTCTAATATTTTTGTCTTCAAGAGTCTCATCCTCACTACTTGTCTCAGAGTCTGAAGATATGAGGACATCTCGCAACCACTGTCTTTCTTCACCAACCGATGAGAAATTGTATAGTCTAAGCTTATCACTCTGTCGTTCTACAATTAACAAAATAATTAAACAAATGTGGAAAAGTAGGACACATGTATTTAAAAATTGTTTCAACTGCCTCCCTGACAATAAATAAATTTTCTACTCATTAAAAATAACTAAGGGAAAATATAGTATTTATACTTTAAGCCACTCAAGTGTTGGTACAATATGAAATGAAAACAGAATAAATATAACTTTATTTAAATAGAGTACTCCCAAATGCTTTTGGAAAGCAAAATCTAACAAGAAGAACCAGTGAGAAACTCTGGTAGTTCTTTTTAAACATAAGGTGATACCAATATATAATATAAAATGGAATGAATGTTCCTTGAGAAAATTGCATACATGAGGACCAATCAATCAATCAATTTGGATCAATTAAACAGTCATTGAATGAATTATATCCCTTTTCTGGAAATGTCTTTTTAATAATTTCCAAGAAATAAGAATAATTCTAAGGCCTAAGGGTTTCCTAGATATGGGAGTACATGACTTACATGTTACACGACTTTAAAATAAAATTATATGTAAATTCCATCATGTATTAGTTATTGTTCGTTTTGGTTGTGATTAATTGTTATTGTTTATTATTTTGTTTTTTTTTTGGGAGGGAAATTTAGCTTTCTTATGTATCTTCTTTATCTATAATTTTGTTGATTTTATGTTGCTGTTTCTTTTACTATATAAAAAAAAAACATTTCATTATCTCAAAAAGAAGCAAACACAGCAAAATTTTAAGTTTAAAACAACAAAAAAAAAATGACCATCTATCTCATTAGTTTAGGGGAATTTCTTCTCATCCCTGAAAAAAAGACTTTGAGTAAAATTTAGTGAGAAGTCATCCTTAAAGAGCTGAGGGTGTGAGAGTGGATCTATGCAAAACACTAATCCTTTAATTATCAAAAGACTATACATTCATATCATTCTTAAAACATACTTGTATAATATCCTTACTTTTGAATTAACATACAGTATATATAATATAAATATCCACATGATGAAGCCTTGAGTTTCTTTTAGCATTTTGGTGGGGAAAAGCTAAGTACACCAAAGTAGGTACACTATTAGGATTAGTATTTTTTGGCTGGCATCCCAAGTCAAGGTCCATACCCACAGTGGTGCCTTTGCATTGCCACTTAACCCACAGTTCACAGACTGAACACTTTATGTATTCACCCTCTCACCCGGTTTAGTTGTAAAGTTCTCTCCTGGTACCCCCAATATTTGTCCTGTCAATATATATATATAATAATAGACTCATGCTTGCAGTGAAGGCATTTTGCAGGACTTATATCAGAGAATATTGTATTCCTATTAAGAGTCTTTAATTAAACCCAATTCAAATGGGTGGCTGCTGATTTAACAAATAATATATGTATAGCTATTTATTATACCTTGTTTAGTAGTAACAACTCCATGGACAAGTCGATCTCCTTTTGACATCTCATTGATGATGGATTTGTCAGAGTCATCTTCACTGTCAGTCGCGCCATCAGAATTTAAGATCCTTTCCACTTGGCTGATGAAAGGCCGAACGTCCAAAGCCACTTCCAGCCTTTGTATATGGACTGGCTTAGCTACTTCATGTCGCTGTAGAATTGATTTACCCACTAATTTCTCAGACATGGTGCTATTTCTAAAATTATACCGTGTTTCTAAGATTCGGGTAAGGATATGACTAATATGATTATTTGTTTAATAAAATGCTTTATTACATTTATCAATAAAACAAAATAAGGTCATATATTCACTAAGCAACAGCACACCGCGTCTATCACACAGAAATTGCGATTTTTTTAGAATTTAACTTCCACTGACCAGGATACATTCCCAAAGTTGAACTTACATGATTTTTGTTCTCTTTGGGTTGATTACTTAACACAAAATTCCATAGCATATACAAAATGGCGTACAAGAATATTCGACAATTCGCTGTCAACGTCGCCGCTTGAACGGCGCAAATAACTACTCATTTCGTATTTAAGCTTGAAAAAACCCGAACCCGCCATAACCATGTACGTTTGACATATACGTTAATTATTTTTCTGTATGTTTATTGGTTTAAATAATATTTATTCATGTAGGGCCAATAGAATAGTAACTGTAAAACATTTTAACCATTCAAATTACGATATAACATTTATAAGGCAACTTGCAAACGAAAACAGTAATTAAAAATTATATGTCAACTGTCATGTACCCTTTATAAATTGCGTTCAAAATAATATTTTCTACAAATAATAACAAATGAATGTATGTTAATTTTTAATACAACTTAAAGATTTTTTGATGGAAAGCACTTTTAACCTTTAATTCTACAAATTAATCAAAAATAAACATATAAAAATTTGAAGAATTATTTGATTTAATAAGCAAATGTCCGTTTGTCATCCATGTATTTCAAATATTTTTACCTTTAGATGGCAATAGTAATTAGAATTACTAAGCATCGGAAACTGTTATATGCTATATAGGATAATTTAAAATTAAATTAATGCATATCACTTAAAGAAAATCCATTTTGTGAGGTATACAATTTATTTTTTTCTCATACGTTACAAATCAATTACCTTTTCGGTTACCAAATAAAAACAAATACTGATAACTTTATTTGTAGTCGATAAAAGTTTATGTCGTTCCAATACTATATTACCTGTACTAGTATAATTGACACACCAGGGTTATAGTGAAATATAATTGTTAAGATTTTTAATAACAAACATTTTTCTTTTCAATTTGGTGAAAAAGCTCGCACATCACCTGTGTTAAATCTATGCTTCGACTTTTTTATTTTGTTAACGTGTTGTAAATTCTCATGGATCATCACCAGAGCAGCGATGAGGGCTGCTGGCCCAGTGTGCCGGACTCTTACAAACTAAAACCACCGGGTTGTCAACACAGCCTACTCTTCACCTTCTCCGGGCCCGGGTATTCATACACTTCCTACGACCCGGCGAGCGAGTGGCCATGTCAGGCCTCCACTCTGGAACCTGTGCTTCACCTAAGAATATCAAATAAAATGTTTATATATAATGATGATAATGATGAAATCCTGGCCGATTTCGGCCTTGGCGACGTTTCCAAAATAGTATCAGGTAGGCGCGGGTGGCAGCCCCAATCAACGAAGGTGAGCTCGCTGGTGACTTGCGTAGCCCACCTCAGCGCGGAATGTCCTGTTGCATAATGGACATGTCAGAACACCACCCACGTAGTTATAGGAAGCGAGCACAGGTGGACGGGCCTTGAAGCGATCTCGCTTCTCATCCAACTCAAGCCTACGTTTGGTCTCGAATTCGACCACCACGCGCTGCACAAGACTTCTCCACTCCGAGCGTCGCTCCGCGTGCATCCGCCACTGCATCGGCTCAATATTGCAGCGCTTTAAGTGCCGCATCAAAACTTCCTTAAATCTTAAATATTGCCCACCGGCTTTCCTCCTACCACACTGCAACTCTGAGAAAAATATACGCTTAGCCTTTCTTTCACTAGGCATACGGGATAAGTGACCACACCAACGCAACTGCCGCCTCATCAGATAAGCTTCTATTTCCTCTACATGAACACGCCTTAGAACATATATGTATGTTATATGTATAGTACACACGGCACCTCAATCTATGCATTATAATTTATTATCACTAATAGTATACCTTTAACTTAAATATCAAATTTTTTGATTTGTCAAAATGAAATTCAAACTGAGTAGGTACATACCTACTATACATTTTATTATACATATCTAAATTATAAACTATGGTTATAAATAATAGTGTTGGTAGATATGGAGTAGTAAAAGAGAATACCTAATTCTGATCTCTTCCTAAAAGAATACCTATCTAATCTATTTTTATTATTTAGACAAAAACTTTAATTTTTAATATATATATGTATATATTTGGACCACAACAACATATTATAATGTTTCAGTAAACAAATAGTACATCAAAGGATTTTTAAATATAAAAATAAACAAGTTAGCACATTTAGTTTTTTGACAGCAAAGTATTTAGTGCAGCCCATAAATTTGTTTATCGAAACTTATTTTGCGTAATATATTATGTAGCTTATATTATTCTTACTTTTTTGTCCAATAAACTATGAATATATTTAAATTTGCAGTAACTAGAAAAACTATATTACCCCAAGTTTTTTGTTTTTATTCATTAATTTTTTATTGCAAGGTTACTTACAAAATATCAATAAAAATGCTTCATATTTTGAGATAGTATGAACAGCATGTAATTATAGTCACTACAACAATTACCATATTTATTTAACCTAAAGCAAATAGATTAGAATAAATATTCTACGAATGAATAACCCAGATGTATATCAAAATACATTAATTAATATTAGCAAAACATATGACAAAATGTATGTCACTTGTAGCCATTTAAAATTGAATATTTACAATATTATGTTGGCGCACTCTGTAAGAAGATTGTCGATATTTTCAAATAAAAAATATAGAACACACGCCACCACTAAAATACAAGCGTCACTTGCTGCCAACATTGCAATGTTAATACTTATCCATCAATTTACCATTTCATTTAAATTGATTTGTTTTTCTACTTTTGATGTGTAGAACCTATTTAAAAATGTAATGACTTATTTTTAAGTGTGATATTTCTTGAAATTAATATATTTAGTGAAGGTATTTTATTTTGACAGCATAAACATACATCCTTAGCGATTTGGCAGGGGCAGGTTGATTCCAAAATGGTTGCCGTTTGTTGTGCTTTCAAGTGAATTGTAGAATCGTATCATTAGTAAGTAAAGCTATAGACTTATGAGGCGTTGTATTTTCTAACTAAACTAATTTTTCTGGAATACATACTTCTATTTATATTAGAAAAATGAATTATAAACTGATTACTATTTATAATACCTACAAAGAAACTTCACAGACGTCTTGGGGAGAAAAGCTATATTTTTGTAATAAAATAGATAAATTAAAATGAAAAACTATAAATTACTTTGCTGTTAAGAGTTATTAATTTGTAAATATTCATTTTTGTCTTTTTTTACCAAGAAAATTTCAAATAGTAATAAGCGCGGGATGTCTGTAATTCGTGTTAGAATTGTCAGTGTTTAAAGTTGAAGTGCATACCAGTTGTAATACTACTGTTTTATTATTAGCACGTAAAATGTATACAACATTTAGGGTAAATAACGCCTGAATACAACAAATATTGTTTACATCGTGAGATGCGTTCCCACTAACATTCTAACCTCAAAATTATTCCGCCGGCTGCGCTACTTTCTTTAAAATAGCTTTTATCTTTTTTAAGTCTCATAATGTTATTATTTTTAATTTCAGATGTACATTCTATGTTAGAGTGACGTAAGTTTTGAAATTAAGTTTGAAAAATGGATGAAAAAGAAAGTATTTCAAAAAAGCCTGATGAAGATGTTCCAAAGACATCGGGAGATGACGACGAGGGAGAAAAGCCTTTGGCTTCATTACCTGAGCATGAAAGTGAGTTGAAACCGGATAGTGACTTTAGTGGTGTCCAAAGAAAAGAACTGCAAAACCATGTTGATAGTGAGGATAATGAAGATACTTATTGTGTTAAAAGTGGTACAGATAGGAAAAAGGCCATTGATACTGAAGCTGTAGGAAGTGAGAAATCATCAACAAATGGTATTTATGTTCCATTTTATATAGAGTTGGTACAAGGTCAAGATATGACCCAATATTTATTACTAACATTACCTATGTTATTCTATGTACATATGTTAAACTGGGGTTTTTAAATGCTACTTTGAGTTTTCTTAGCCTTTTCTCAAACATTATAAATTATTTATTTAACATCCAAGTATATGGTCACTGATATCATCAACTTGGACTTGACTTTGGTAATACTTAGACTATATTCAGTTTCCTATTGTATATTCAGTTTTTTGTTAATGATAAACCTATTTTCCAAGCAAATTCACAGATGCACTATAAATCTTAGCCTAAGTCCCAGGTTCAAGTCACAGTACAGGCAAACTTTTATGTGATTAATAGATTGGCTTGTCTTGAATCATGGACATTTATAATGTATCATTGTTTCTAGTACCCATAACATGCAAGCATTATTTGGGCTTAGGTCAATGTGTGTGAATGAATGCCCACAAATATTCTAATAGTAAAAAATGCTATAGGTGAAAGGGAGTCACTATCAGTCTATACATTTGTTTACTATGTACTTGTGTACTTTAAAAATAATATTTATGTATTGATATTAATATATACTATAAATGTTAATTGAGTGTTACTCTTTTTAAAATATTATCATTTACAGTGATTTAATTATTTTAATATCATCTATTTATTCTGATCATTTATTTGTAAATCTTAAAAAAATATTATTCATTTACATTTGTATTACAAACCCTATATACTTTAAATTAAAAATATAATGGAGGGGATACAGCCACTAATGTATCTCTGCTCATCCCGTAAGGGATATAGCATGATGATATTTAACAATTATTATAATGGAGTTCATACTGTTAAGGCTTACTGCATGAATATAATGATCATATGTTTCAATGTTCACTTGTACAGGTCTAGAGATTCCACTTTAGACATTCTAGTTTACCCGATTGATTTACTAGCATAGGTAAATCTATCCAGTAAATCCTAAAGTGTATGGGGTTAGAGCCTAACTTAATCTCATAAATTCAAAATTGTCTGCTTGTATGTTGCATTTATAAGTTAACAGGACTGAATTAATTTTTATGAAATAATAGTCTATAAATTGATTTAATCTTGGAGATGGACTTTACTATTGCTACCTATCATAAAGAAAATTAAATATGAGGGGTTGAAATAGGGGACATAATTTATCACAGGGAAATGATATTTTCTAAGTTACAGATACAAATATGGATTTGGTTCTTTTAAACAATGTAAAAGGTTGAGTGGAGAAGAGTGGGCAGGGTGTTTTAGCTAGGTTTAGGACTAAAAGTCGACATGAAATTCATTGTCTGTTAGGCAGTATGAAGTTCACCTAGTAATACATAAATATATTTTCAGTAAATGCTGTTGAAGAAAAATTGAAAGAAGAATTATGTAGTGAAGAACTTCCTGGTACAGATTCTTCAAGTAAAAGTCTAAATACAAGCCAAGAAACCCTCAGTCAAGCAGAAAGTAATGTAACTGGTGCAGACATTGATGATGTCAAGAAGCCAGAGTTTGAAAATGCACCAAATGTTCCTTTAGATGATACACAGGAAGATCATACTCAGGTATTCATATAGACTATTCCTATGATTTAGAACAGCCTTTTCTAACATTTTCAAGGGGGGAATTCCATAGCGCCACCTTCATATGATTTGTGAGCTTCCTAAAGTTGCATTACCATGATCTGTAGACCCCTAAAAAAGGTTTATTTACAATAATTGCCTACACTATCTTATTCTCAAAACCCCAGTCATAAATGCAGTGTCGTGGTCAAAAGACTTATAACTACTTGACTGGCCATTCCAACTTGTGAGTCCTCCCCACAAAAACAAAGAGCAGAAGGCATTTTTGATTTACATCCCCTTTTTTGTTGGACATATTTCATATATATTACAAAATGAGAATGTCATACTATAGCTTTGATTCTCTGTCTGTGTGGTGAGGTCTATAAACTAAAAAAGGCTAAATTTGAGCATTGCTATATCACTAAATGTACTGTATCTTTATACTGTTTTTATTAAAAACACTGTTTTACCTGAAAAGGGCATATTGGTGGCACAATAACATTACCATAATTCATCAGGGAATTATGTCTTTAAGGAACTTTTTAAAAGTTATTGTTAAAATTTAAGAAGTTGATTTATTTCACATACTATCTAAACTGGCGATTACTTACAAATATCAGAGTAAAGATTAATCAAATGATTTAATTGATAAACGGTACTTGGGATCTATGAGCTACATGAAGCTCTAACGCCATGACCTGCTAGTATGATGCTTTTCTTTCCTTTTTTCAAAAGTTTTACATGCTCTGAATAACGTAAATGTAACCAAATGTTGATACTGAGTAATGCAAGTCTGATAAGGTGGCTAGTACACACTGTTTCATACAATATATTTTGTACAGGCGTTAGACCCATTTGATGCTCTTTTAAAAGACACAAGTGATACTCAACCGGAAACATCAAAATCTCAAAGTACATCAGCAGTAAATATAGTTGATGATGATGACCACAATGCTGATCACGGAGACGTTACCCGCGAGGATGATGAACCAGGAGGTGAGATAATTTATAAAATAATATAAGCAACCAAAAAATTTTTTTTTCCTACTGATAAGTCCAAGAGAACATTTTGTGTATGGTTAAAAGGGTTTGAATGCAAGTACACAAATACACTTTTCATTGAGACTTCAAAATTACTAAGGCCCTAAAACAAATTTATCTTATATATTTTCATAACCTGAGTACAAAAATATTTTTTCAAATTTTTTGTTCATTTAATTTTGTGAAACACTAAAATGCAAGGTGACATCATACATACAAAGGATTTCAGATATTTGCCTTTATCTAAATAAAATAGAAGCTTAGGAGCATTCTATTATGTCAATAATTATTGTTTTATAGTTTTAAATGGTTTACATTATAGCCCATAATTATTGTTACATAAATTACTATGATTACATACTTGTTCCAATATTTTTGTACTTGGTTTAGCTTTTCTAATGAGATTTATATAGAAAATTATCAAGTATGTGCTAAAGCAAATGAAAAAAAAAAACAATGTTATGTGATTTTTTTAATGGGTGTGAATAAAGTAAATCTAAAAAGCCTTTAACTATGTTATGGTACATGTCTTCTTATTTGGCATTTATGTCAATTTAAAACGTGACAAATTTTAACATTATAATTATATTTAAAAACGATGTAACTATAAAAAAAATATGGGTTTCCTATCTTTCTTTTTACTTTCATGTAATAATATTGTATGTATGTTAAAAATGAAATATTGTCAATTCAATTTGTCTTAAATAAAAAAATTTTTGAAAAAAGGTCGATTTTAGCATCATTATAACAATTACTCTGAATTTACATATTTGTGTGACAATAAAATTGTTAAGACCACAAGTAAGTAAGAAAATTATATAATAGTAGATGTGATGTGATTGTACACTACAATTTATAATAACTGGTGTCGATATAATTATATAATATTTATGCTCAGGATAGTGAATGGTTGTAGGTTCAGATCCTGTACCCTTACTTTAAGATTTTTCCAAGACATCACTTTCTCACCAGTGCGGAAAAACATCGCGAGAAACCTGCATAGAATTAAAAAAAAATGTCAAGCCTAGCTAGCACCCTGAGAATAGCTGTCAACTGCGCTACTAGTAATGTTACACACGGCATATAAGCACACAGTAGATACAGACACTGATGTATCTCTGCCCACTGCAAAAGGATACAGGGTGATAACTTATATGTATTTTATTTATTGGTTTTAATTTTGGCTTTGGTATAGATGACAGTCCAGCGGAATTGGCAGCTGAGCCAGGTGCAGATGAAGAGGTGTGTCTACTTCCAGACACAGAGAGAGAGATCTCGGAAGCTGATAAAGCTGAAGCTGCTAAAGTTTTGGCTGAGAAGAGAAAACAAGCGGAAGGTAACACTTACACAAGATTTGTCAGTTTCTTTTGATAATAAAAAATATATATTTCATAAAATGAAACCACTCCACTTTGTAACAAAAAGATCACTATCATAAAAAACAATTTTACTAATATTAGTAGGAAATTATTAAGTTTCCTAAAATCTGAAATATCTAGACATTATACTAGTTAATAAATACACCAATCTTTATGCAAAATAGGCGCACTCGAGTGTCAAGTTGCGGAAAATGAGCCTTACTTTATACTGACTCCACAAACTAACTATATTGCACCTGATGGAAAGCATAGTTAAGTCAAAGAACGGCAGCGTCTGCTAAGAGACAAATCTAATGTCAGTAGCCACGCCAGCCCACATAAACCCCAACTGGAGGTCACTACGAATGTGAACTTGTCATGCTGACAATGATCAAACTAACACATACAACAACACAAACACACTAACACACACAACAACTAACAAAAATATCTCTATTTATTGTGAAACTAAAGTAGTTTTTTTTTATATCTTATAGCTAACGCTTGACCTCAATCACACCTGGTGGAAGGTGAAAATGAGTCCAATGATGAACCGCGTCCGCCTAACAAATGCCCATTCACTCCTCTTTTAAAGACTCCCAGGTCATAAGATCGCGGAAATATGGCCGCTGGTAGCATATTCCACTCCTTAGCTGTTCGCATGATGAATGTAGAAGCGAATCTTCTCGTGCGGATATAAGGAACATCCACCACATATGGATGGTATCCGACACGATGTCTTGTGGTTTTGTGTATTCTTACAAAAATAATATAAATCAAAGATATGATAATTTTGTAGCTGAAGCAGAAGTACTTAAGGAAGAGAAAGAAATAGCAGATGATCCTCATGATGATGGGAATGTCGGTGACTCTACAGAACATTTAGAGGCAGATGCTACTAATGAAGATGCTTCCCAAGAGAACGGAGGTGGTGAGATGTTTATTTAAAGATTTTTCTGTCTTAGGTGTTTCTAGGCCCCTAGATAACGTATCATTCCTTTATCGGTAATACTTGTAGGAAAGTACAAAAGAATGGGATTGAATTATATTTTCAATCTCATATGTTTATAATTCAGTATACTCACACTTTTTACTAACGTTATGGATAAACTAATGTTACTTTGTCTATGGGCTCTGATAGTGTAATTTTTAGTGACCCTACTTACGATGCTAAAGTCTTGGGTTCGAGTCCTGGTAATAGCAAACTTTTCTGTGATGAGTAGATTAGTATTATAAGTCATGGATATGTATTCAAATATGTATATCTTTGTCTAATACCCATGATACAAGGTTAAGCTTAATTTTTGACTAGATATTCTGTGTAACTGTCCATAAATAGTATACTACTAGCTTTGCCCGTGACTACGTTCGCGTGGAAGAAATCGTTTTGTGATTATAATTATTTCAAATTATTTATCATAGTTATTGAATTTATGAAATTTTTGTATTTATGGCGTAGATTTATATCATTCTAAACATATTTTTCCATCTACAGACAGCAGTCAGTTATTATTTTATTATAATCTTATATTGAGGGGCTATTTGGTTTAAGCTATATTTTTTGTTGATATAGTAATATATATATATATATATATTTGGAATCGGCAAAAAACGCTGATTTCGAAAATTTATATATTACTATATCAACAAAAAATATCGCTTAAACCAAGTACGTTTTCAATGATATATTGTAGTAAACTTTCTTTTTTAAACTTTTAGGGGGTGATTAGGGTTGATAAAATGTAGTGTTCTAATTTGTTTAAATTATATAATTTATTATTACCTGAATTACCTTTTACAGAAAAAGAAAATGAGCATGATGAGGCAGAGGAGCCTGGAATGGTGGCACATAAGAAATATTTGATAGAGGAAATTATACCAAAAATGTTAACCTGCTCAGAGTGTGAAGAACGTAAGACTTGTTACTTCTACTACAAGTTTGATGGTGAAGATACTAATTATTGCTCCTTGGCTTGCCTACATGGCATGATGGCTGATGAAAAGGAAAAGTACGCGTATAAAAGGCGCAGAATTACAATTGATGAAATCCATCCAAAAGACGCCGTGTGTGTTGTTTGCAATAAATATAAGAGTTGTGGTTTTATGTTCACGCGATATGGGGAAAATCACGTTCTTTGCGATTTAGAATGTCTTAAAACATTGAACCTGTCAGAAAATGGTAGATATATTGTAAAAAAAATGAGACCGAATCGAAATATTCCTAAGAAAACGAATCCCCCGCTACTTAAATTGAAAGTAATAAGTAACGCAACAGATAAATATTTAGATGAAGCTTATAAAATTCAAGCTAAAACTCCGGCTATGGTGCAAGCAGCGAGGGACGAAAGAGAACGTTCATTTTTACGCAGATGTAATTTTTGCACGTTAATACTGGATATGAATGAAAAGACTTTATCTTGGGAGACTATGGATTTCTGTGATGAAGTTTGTTTAGGACGATATCAGAATAAAATCGGATCTCGATGCGCGAATTGCAAGAATCCTGTGGTTCATACGAGCTTAGGAAAGTACTGTGTAAGGTTCGGCTACGATATACGTCAGTTTTGCAATTCTGGATGTTTGGAAGAATTCAAAAAAGGTTTGAAAATATGCTGTTACTGTCAGAGAGATATATCTGTGGGCCATCAAGGTTTCTTAGCTCCAGTAGGTGATAAAGGGCAGTTTAAAGACTTTTGCACACAAATTTGTATGGAAAAATTTGATCATATGAGTAAAAACCCGAGTCCCCAGTCTGTGTGGGCTAAATGTGCAGTGTGTTCTTTGGAAAAAATGACATCGATTGAAGTGGAAGTCAGTGAAAATGTATCTCAGAGGCTGTGTTCAGATCCATGTTTTGCCGCTTTCAAATTTGTGAACAATGTATTTCCTGGTAAGTCTCCTTTTAAAATCTTGAGTATTTTTTAGTTTTAATACAACTTTTTTACAAAGATCTTGCGTCATAAAGTGCCACCCACATCCAGTCAACTTGTATATGATTGCAATACCTGATACCTAAATAAATTACTAATACCTTAGATTAGCTTCACTTCGAACACCAAGGCCCTAGCAATGGTGCATTGCAAATAAGAATTGTCGCCAACAGTCATGAGACGGATGTCTAGATTAAATAAGGATTTATACCCTCACATGCTCAACGGTTAAAGAAAACATTGCGAGAAAACCGCATTGCATCTAATAGAAGTGTCGTCTGTAAGTGCTCGAAAAACGGCGATCAGCTAAGCTGCTGGTCACGTTTGGATATATAAGTTTTCTATTTTTCTTAATTATAGTCTTAAGTATTTCTTTATTACTCTGTTCTACCAATATGTTCTCACAATGCTCGTATATTTTGATTACTATTTAAAAATTAAATAATAAATAAAGCTTTTTAATCAACTTGCAGATCAATGCCAGTGGTGTAAGAAATATTTCGAAAGGAAACAGTCAAAGTGCTTCACAATTTATGACGATAGCAATGCTCACTGCTTCTGTTCGAAGGCTTGTCTCAATGTTTACATTAGCAACACCCGGCACATAGTGCCCTGCAACTGGTGTAAGGTTAAGAAATACAACTTTGACATGATAAAACGTGTTCAAGCAAACGGCCAAGCTGTTATGATGTGTTCATTAAATTGTTTAAATCTGTATCAAGTGTCAGTTAACGCAGTCTCCTCCAGAAGGTGAGTTGATAAGTTGTATTATCAAAAAGTATCAAGAAGCATCTGATCTACATAATGATTATCAATGAAATGAATGACCTGTGACAAATGATGATGATGATGATGATGTCCTAGCCGGTTTCGGCCACGGCGACTGTTTCAACAGCGGTTAAGAAATTCGAGGTCCAGTTTTCGGAAACAGTCAATTGCGCGGGATATATTTAAGTGCATAGCTGGACGCGCAGCCAGAAAAGCACTCTCTCGTCCGAGCTCCCTCAGGCCCGATGGAATGGAGAACCAGTACGATCGGGAGGGAGCGGGATGCAGGTTTGGTCGAGTTTTCCCTTCTCTGAACACCTGGTTGAATTGCGGGGCTAAAGAGATACTTTAGTCGCCTTTTACGACACCTCAGCAAGAAGAGGGGTTGCTATTCTATTCTGCCGGCAGCCACCACGGCACAAATAAACAAACAACAAAACAAATACACATGACAAATAAACATTATATCAATGTATTCTCAATTATGGTGGTAGGGCGATTGCCCGAACTGGGTCACGACCACAGTACACAAGTGTAAAGAACGTCATAGTAACTCGCTGTGGTTTATCGCGTTTCGTGATCAGTTTGTGTGTATCCAGTTGTTTATATAACCACAGACTTTCAGTCATAAGTCTGGGCCGACATAGCAATGGCAAACTGGCAATGAATTTTCGTCCTTTGATAGTCACTGTCGTTTTTGGGCTACACAGTACTTACCATCAGGTGTACTGTAGTCACTATGTCGTGCCAGGGTTAAAAAGAACTGCACTTGTCTGTTCCTGTAGTGCTGTATCTAGTGTAAAATATTTTTTTGTTCCAGAACGAAATGCGATATGTGCAGGAGGACATCTTTAGCTCAGTATCACTTAACAATGTCGGATGCAACTGTCCGGAATTTCTGTACATATTCCTGTGTTATGTCGTTTCAGGTATAAAAAACGGACTTTATTATTATTATATACTAGCTGTCCCGGCAGACCTTGTTCTGCCCTATTTCTCTAAAACAAAGTCACATTGTTTTTTTTAAATTAATAGCTGTCGGCTGTTTTTTGAAAATTGTTTGAAGGAACCTGGCCTTAATGCTATATGTATAAAAATTGACAAACACTGACATTAATATTTATACGTCACTCAATAATTGTTTTGCCTTCCCGGAACCCGTCCACTGACATTTAAACTTTATGGTATGGTGTTAAAGTTCAAATTGACTTCTAAATATTATTACGATTATTTTGTATGAGAATACAGAAAAGTGTTATTTTTAGACAGTTGCAGGGAATTTTTAAAATTTTTCTCTCCGTAATAACCATCCTCAGACTTCATCAAACAACAAAAAAAAAAAAATCAGCCAAATCGGTTCAGCCGTTCTCGAGTTTCGCGCTTATCAAGACATTTTGCGATTCATTTTTATGTTATAGATATATTGCTACATATATACATCTATGCCTACATAAATGCCATGCCCAACAGGATCCATAGTTGTAACTAACAAAAATCAAAAACATCTCTGTATACACTGTGGAGTGCATTAAATAATTTCAATTAACATTTTATTGAACCAAGCAAGAAGTTACAAATTCTTGAAGGGTGAGCTCCAAGATATGGAGCCAAAAAGGCTACTTGTTCGCCGTATCATTGGAACAATACAGTTCCAGCTGCCCGGTTAGCAGCAAATTGAGGGACACCCCAGGGGCTTTTAGCCAGTAAGACTTTGGGGCACCAGGGTCGTTGTCCTCATAACGGCCCTGACAGTCCTATGTAGGACTTTCCCCCTGGCTAAAAAAAAATACAAATTCATTAAGAAATACTGTCAAAACCGTTTATGGCGACATCGTTAAGAACATACCGGTTATATTGGCCCAGACTTTCGTATCACGAAAACATCACTGGTTGTTACAACTATCGGTTTTTACGGCTGAATATGATCAATCCCTCTGATGTCGTTATAATAGATTTTGACTGTATAAGGATAGACTGAAATACACACTAATGAGCTAGCGAAACATATCTAAAAAGATGGCATTTATTATATTTAGACCAGAGAACTTGATTCTGACAAAATATGTGGAACAATTCGTTTAGTTGGTAACACTGCTAAAATAAAGTATATTTCGGATTGCATCTCATTATGATCGAAGGGGCTGATTGCAGATATATCCTAACATAATAAAATATCGTCACGCTATATCCCTTCAGGGGGATCAGAGGTACGTTAGTGGTTGTATCCACTTTGCGCCTATATATCATGCCCAATGTGACCACTAACGCAAATGATCACCGTTGTCAGGACAGTACAAATGACATTTTTATTAGATACTATACGGTTTTCTTATGATTGTTCCCTTCACCGGTGACCATGTGGTGCCAAAATCCCCTCTTAACCTGCAAAATCTGAGATGTATATGCCGGGATTCGAATTTCCGACCATTCTCGTCTCCGCGTATTTATACCGGTCTCTTATCCACTATACGATTTACGAAGACTAAATGACGTAAAAAATAGGCCATTTTTGTTTGTGAACCAATTATTTAATGGTTTATGTTGATTCTAGTTTGTTTACATATTGTTTTAGTACATCAATTGATAAATGAAGAGTGTAATTTCAAAAACTACTATAACATATTTTTGGAAAATCCCATAAATTTATAAAAACTTATAATTAATCTTTGACTTAACAATCACATTCTTATAAGGTATTTAAATTATTATTCTAGAGTAAAAAAGCAAAAAAGAAAAAAATTATATATGATATTTGCTTTGATAAAAACATTTCAAATTACTATTAGGACTTTTAAGTAATTTTGTACGAAAAATCGTTTTAGTGGGTTTTGGAAATTAGGCGTCTCAAATATTTCGTTTCAATATTTATACTAAATATGAAAATTTTCGGTCTAATAATTTTTATAAGGTGCTTTCTAAAATGAACAAGGTGTAAGTCACCACAGCCCAAACAAAAAAAAAACAAACATTAATTATAAATTATATTATCATCTGACAGGAGTACTTTTAAAATGATTCTACATTGTTAACATATATTCTTTGTTTTTAGGGTCAGTATGCTAAACACACCCCGGCACTGTTGCCTGGAGAATCTATAGAGCAACCGAAAGCTGTTCCCACGGGGGTTCCAAGGAGAACGTACAGTACTAATAACAAAAATAATGGTAAGAAAATTATTTATGTTTCCGGTGCAGGATCCTCTTAATAATCATTCTCGGTCCACATTCGGCTAATATCTCTATGTAAAGGAATAATCGTCTATCATGATTTTTTATTATAGAGATTGTAAATATTTTTTTAGGAATTTAATGTATAAAACTTACTTCAATTTTGACCCTACGTTAGAACCAGTAGTATGTATCCCATAAAAGCATAAAAATGGCGCGGTATATTGTTGTTTAATATAGCTACAAATTACGCAATACGCACGTACACACGCATATCTCTACATAGAACCATACATACATATTAACTAAAGTTGAAATTGTTATTAGTTTTAATAACGAGAATAACAAAAAGTAATGATTAGGGAAATATTAGTTTTTGTTTATTGAAGGCATAATTTAAAGAAGGAAAAGCATTTTTGACTAATTTTCTGTTTAATATGTGTTTAAGATATTTTTGTAATGATCTGTGATTTTTGTTCAATAATATACAATGCAATGACCACGTTCCTTGTGATGCTATTGTCCATTGGCGACAGTAACTTCTAACTATCAAGTAGACCAGGAGTCAATTTGTTAAAAAAAAAATTGTTTACAGCGCAGAGAAATAGCGGCGGTTTACCAGTTATCTCAAACGTGCAATCCTTAGCGGGACCCCCTCCTTTAGCGCCGTCAGTCACGCGCGCCAAGTCCAAGAGACTGGCGAACCTCAACCAACCGCCCCCTGAGCCAGAGCCCCCGGCAGCCCCGAAAACACCTCCGCCGCCGCCGAAACCGCCTACTCCCCCTCCTCCTCCGCCTCCCAAGATCTATAACCACGTCATAGTGAAAACCCTGCCTCCGAGCGAAGTGGCGAATAAGGGCACGATGGCGAAACCAATGATGGTGTCTAAAGGTGTCTCTTGTCGCCCGCACCCGTGCACAAAGGAGTGCCAGACGGACCCCAGTTTAGAACGAAGGGTCTTGATACCCGTGCCTGTACCGATATATGTACCAGTGCCCTGCGTAATGTGGTCCTTACCGTTTCCCGTCCCTGTACCGATTCCCATACCGATTCCGACGCCGATATTCATTCCCACGACGAGGAATTCCGCTAAGGGCATAATGAAGGAGATAAATAAGATACACGACAAGATGCCGACGGATCCCTTCGAAGCGGAGTTGCTGATGATGGCAGAAATGGTGGCCGGTGATAAGAAGAAAGACCAGAGTGATTCGGACACCGAGGATGACAATGGTGAGTGTTTATTTTATATCTCTTAGCATTTTTCCTTTTATTTGAAGCTAGACAAGGAATTTGCTAACGCCAGTGTCAGTCTAGCTAAATATATTCCAAAGACAGCACAATGATATGATTCTGATGCAGGATCAGAAGAGTACATATTTTAAAAATAAGGTGAAGAAAGAATAATATAACCCAGGCAAAATTCAGCTTGAATAACATTGTTGAAACTAGGGATGTAACGGAGGCAGTTTTATCGGAACCGAAGTCGGAGTCGGAGTTTTTAAATTTGATTTATCGGAGTTGGAACTGAAGTCGGAATCGGAGTCGGAGGCAATGTCAGTCACAAGTGACGGCAGAATAAAATAGTTTTATTAAAGGGACAAATATAAACATTATTCAGTGAACCTTTTTAATTAGAAAGTGATAAATTTACAAATACACAGACAATAAAAATTGCTGTGTTTCTTATTAACATTTTCCCATTAACAGTGAACAAATTAAATCAAATTTGCTCCAGGGTTGTTTTTGTGTTAATTTGTATTTTACTTAATTTAATGTAAATGTAAAATAAAAAAACCTTTAACTAATAAATTTAAATGTACATTTAGTTTTAAATATAATAATTTTAATCATATTTTTTTAACCTAATTTTTTAAAAATGTCTTCTACGAATTAAGTAGCACTGATTGTTTGATTAATTGATATTATGTTTCAACAACATATAAAATGAAATCAAATGAATTGACTACAACGGTGGTGGTGACCTCCGATTAAAAAGTTTCGGAACCGAAGTCGGAACCGGAGGTGTAATAACAATCGGAAGTTCCGACTTATCGGAGTCGGAGTCGAAGCTCCGTAACATCACTGGTTGAAGCACTGAATGCTAATCAAAATGTGAAGTTACTTACTAGACCAAAATGTCGTATTGTCATCTCAAATACTTATATGCAGGGAATGATTTTTCAACTTCTAAATAGTCATCAACTAATTAGTATGGATTATAGAATCATAAATTAAATGAATATATTATGATCAAATAATAGGCGAGCAGCTATTAGCTGATGTGCCCCTATGCTTCAGCTGGTGTGTCCAACTGTCACATATTGTTTAGCACTGCATTGACCATACACTAAACTCTGATTGAAAGGAGAGCTATCCAGTCTAATTTTGAAATTATTACTTGATGATGCGTCATTAGTGTACTTGAAGCAATTTATTCCAAATGTGCTATACTCTGTCATTGAATGAGGGGTAATTGGTTTTCGAGCTCCAATGAACTAACTGTACACCATTCACCAACGAGCATGGATGTTGACTCGAAAAACATTACGCAGCTTGGATCAATTATGTTTCGTATATTATATGTCCCTGTTAAAATTGTATGTCTCCATAAGATGCCCACGCTGGCGTCGCTCATGTAGCGATGATAGCCGAAGAACTTCTAATATCTTCTCTTAACTCTTTTTATGTAACTCTACCTGAATTCTGATATACTTTGAAGCAAATTGATATGTTTAACACGTTGAACGCCGTGGGGGTGCACCGGTGACCCCAGCTAAAAAATGTGATAAAACGCAGATTTATAACACTAGAAATGATAAGAAAAACATATTTCGAAATAGAGTTTATTGTAGAATAAAGAGATTAAAACGGCCTGAACGGGAAGTATTGAGAAAAATGGCCGGCGTTCAACGTGTTAAAAAGTAAGGTTTCTAGACCCAGACAATAGACATTTTAACAGACCTAAAATTATCTGCTGTACAATAACAAAACATGCAAAGTAGTGACAAAGCCCAAATCACTGCAGCGGACTGTGCTTTACTCTCTCTCAACTTTATCTCTGCTCTGTCAACTTTATCGTTCGTTTTAAACGCACAATTGTCATTGATTATGTTCTTTTTAGCTGAAGAAACCTTCAGTCCGGTGGGCGGCATAGACGGTAATAACGCTTTCGGCGAAGACATGCTACAGATGGCGTTGAAAATGGCTACTGAATATGAGGAGCAACCCGTTGACTTGGAGTCAGCTATGACAGCGAACACGATCACGCCGAGTTCGCATCCGGGCATGCCAGGTAAGATGTGTTTCTTGATTTTATACATACAAATGAACGCTTGTAGATTCGCTTCATTTGTTTTTTTTTTTTTTAACTTATAGGCGAACGCTTGACCTCAATCACACCTGGTGGAAGGTGAAGATGAGTCCGATGATGAACCGCGTCCGCCTAACAAATGCCTATTCACTCTTCTTTTAAAGACTCCCAGGTCATAAAATCGCGGAAATATGGCCGCTGGTAGCATCTTCTCGAATCTTCTCGTGCGGATATAAGGAACATCCACCACATACGGATGGTATCCGACACGATGTCTTGTGGTTTTGTGGTGGAATGGGGCTGGTGGAATCAAAGAATGTAGTTCCTGAGAACACTCTCTACCGTGCAACCGGTAAAAGACCGGTAATGTTTTCTATTTGTCTGTATCTTAGGACACCTTTTCTAAGAATGCGTGGAGTTATCAAGGTGAAATTATGCCAGACTGCTACAGCGTTGGAATACGCTTGAAAAACTATACATATTTCTTGCTGCCGACCTTTTGTATAAATTGACTTAAAATTAGGTCCATATTTTTCTGACTTTACTATTTCTATTTTAATATATACTAGCGACCCGCCCCGGCTTCGCACGGGTGCAATGTAGACACTAACATAGGGCAGTTTTTTAAAATATCCATTTTAATGATACACTGTTAAGTTCATTTTTAATCTACATTAAATGTACAACATATACATTTAATTGGATTGTTGTGTTGTACGCCCGGGTGGAGCAATCAGAGGGACACCCCGGGGGTTTTTAGTCAGTAGGAGTCTGACACACCGGGGTCGCTGCCCTCACAGCGTCCCCGATGGTCCTATGCAGGATTTTCCCCCGGGATACAAAAATAAATAAAAGGGTTATCCTTTAGAGATAAATATATATTCGCTGACTTCTATATTTTGAAGATATAGAATTCTGTAGTACATTAATTTGATTTATCTCGTAAGGTTTAGCCAGCCTTTGCGATTTAAGCACACATAAATACGACACCACATTACAGATCTTTGAATTTTTTGGATTTTCTGTAATTTATATATATATATATTTATTATGTATTGTACACATAAACCTTCCTCAGGAATTACTCTATCTATCGCTAAAAACTGCATTAATATCAGTTGAATAGTTTAAAAGATCGAAGCGAACAGACAGCAGAAGCGACTTCATTTTATACTATGTAACGGCTTAATCTTTGAATGTAATTAGCATTTACTGTTTTGTGGGAATTTGATATTTAATCAATGAACGTCGTGCCAGAAAAATCTTTATAATGTAAGTGGTTTGGTCCAGGGCTGGAGGGCGAGAGCATGCACCACCACCACATGATGGTGTTGGAGCAGCAGCGTGCGGTGGCGGCGCTGCGAGCTTCGTCCGCGGGCCCGGGCCGTAAGCGCGGGCAGGGTGCGCAGCCGGCGACGGTGGCGCCCCCCGGCGTGCCGGCGACCGGGCGCCCGTCGCGTGCATCCAAGCGGCGCCGCGCCGACCCGCCGCCGCCTCAGCCGGAGCCGCCGCGCGAGCCGGCTGAGAAACCGGACGCCAACATGTGCCTCAAAGTTAGTACTGCTTGGCTTTTTTATACAGGCTCCACAAAGCGATTGCAGCGTACCTGATGCAAAGCTGTGTAGTTTTATTAAAACAAAATGGGTGTCACTGAAGGAGAAGAGTACCAAAGGAAAATATCGTAGATTTTTACTCAAGGCATTTCAAACAATGTCAGATGACATCAGTTTACACATCGGACCCATGGCCGCCAATATTGTATTACAGTCAGGCCGAGAATTATAGACTAAACTTTAAGTTTGCTTAGACTTACTGAAACATTACAATTTATATTACGCAATGAATGACAAATGATTTGGTAAGTCAGCAATTTTGTTAACATGGACTTGAATTTGCGAATGCTATACTCAAGTTCCTATAATTCAGTTATATAGCTATTATATATTCAGTTTTTTGTCCAAAATCAATGTATCTTTTGAGAACTTTGCTAAGCAATGTCGAAATAGCGTCTATAAATCTCAACCTAAGTATGTTTGCTAGCTCTGTGGAGTCCCAGAAGACATACACCATTTCTTGGTGGAATGTGTTCGGAGCGTATCTATGAGAGAAATCATGTATAAACAGTTTGGTTTGAACAGGTCTGATGTGGGTCTATTTCAGAGCATCTTAGCTGAGCAAACATTTTGCGCAGCTGAGATGCTCTGTAGACTCACATATACATTGTTGAATTAGCATTTACATTGTGTAATTATGGGACTGACATGGTCAGCCTGATCCAAAGTCCCACAAAAAAAAAAACAGATTAAAAAAGAAAAAAAACCTAAGTATGTCTAAGGTTTTTTACTGACTTGACAAAAATGACTATGGCATACTGCACCTGATGGAAAGCAGTGTAGCCAAAGAACGACTGCAACCGTCAAGAGGCTAATCCATCGATGTCGGTTCAAATATACAACAACTGTATGTCTCTAGATATATAAACAACTTGAGGTACACAAACTTATCTCAAAACGAGTCACTATGACGGTCTTTATGTTTGAACACATAAGAAAAAGTGATAAGTGGAGTTTTTGTGTATTTTTGATGCAGCTAAAATGCTTGTTAGACTATTGTCATTTTTAAAAATATTCCAAGAATTTAAATGTTTATCAGAATATATTATAATATAGTGAACATTTCTTAATATATACAGTTTAATAATGTGAGTAGTTCTCAGTATATATTTTAATCATTTAAACGCTTCGTCATATACATTTTAATAGACTAATTGTTGCTCAGTCAACATTCTAATAATGTTAATATGTCTCGATATATATTGTAATCTTTTAAAATATTTCGTATACATTTTGTAAAATATTTCTTAGTATATATATAGAAAATATGAATATTTTTGACTATACATTCTAATAATATGATTGTTCATCAGTATACGTTCGGCGTGAACGCGTGGAAGCAGTGGGTGATGACGAAAAACGCTGAAATAGAAAAGAGTTCGATAAGGCGAAAACCATTTAAATCGGAAATATTACAACTGACGGCAGATGAACTGAATTATTCGCTATGTTTGTTTGTAAAAGAAGTACGGAAACCTAATGGTAGTGAATACGCGCCAGACACTATTTATTATTTGGTATTAGGTGAGTTAAAACTCTTGTACAATTTTTATATGTTTACAATTAATCGGTGCTGGGAAGAAATCCTTTTTAGTGATCGAGCCAACTATTGCCCACTTTTGAATTCGGTCGATAAATATCAAAATCCTGTATGCAAGTTTTTGTTCAAGTGTGTGAAATACAATAAAATACCTTTTAATAAGTTATGCATTTGTACATTGTATTTTGATTCCTTTTAAAGTTAATTTACATAATATGAAGTGAAAATAGTATAAGCGTTACCAATTTGACTACAAAGCTTTTATCTTGTGTTAACCGTGCGTCCCGCGGTGCAGTTTAATGGAAATTCCGAACACGATCGCGGAGCGTTAGAGCCTGTGGCCGCATATGCAAAGATCACATTACGATTAGTGCGGGGAGCGGGAGGGGCGACTGCTTTGGCGGTGTAGGCATCGCAGCTGCCCGCGCGCATTGTGCAACGAGTTTATACTATCTATGCGAGCTACAATCTACAATTTACCGGAGTGTGACTTACTGGGATTTATCAACACAATTAACAAAACCTATAAAAATAAAGTATTTTCATATCATAGAAACTTATTACATACTTATTATTGTTATTATATAGTATTTAATTTCCAAATAACTTTAAGGAAAAAAAAATACCTTGTTTAACGTTGTGTATTTAAAATTAATATTATTTATTAACTCTGAATACAAAAAAAATGTAGGTACACAGAATGGTTTCTATTGCACCTTTATTTTAATGTATTTAGGTTTACTACGCTTTAGAAGTGCCTTCCTTTGTCAATAACTTTGAAAGTGTAATACCTTTTTGGCAATAACGCAATAGCCAATCTTTCACGCTGACTTGCTGTGTAAATGTCGCCAACACATCTGACGTGCAGATAGTCTCAGTTAGACCCAAGCCTGTGAGAAGAGAATCTCTGCAAAACAGTACATCACGGGCTAGCAATGAGTCCATACTGAACTTCGGCAAAGTTCTATCGAATTCAAAATGAAAATGTATTTATTTCGCCACAAACCAACAAAAAACCAGAAATTTAAATACAGCAATACAAACAACACACAGAAACACAAGAAAATATAAAACATATAAACATGGCGAAAATAGGACCTTCATCAGCCTAAAGCCACAGAGGAAGCCTGCAGCGCTGATTTGCGTGAAGGGCTCCGGTCGTGTTACATCTAATTAAAAATATCTATAAGCAATAATAAAAAAATACAATAAATGGAAATAACATGTAGCTTAAGTAATCTTAAATATAAGTGATTATAAGTCTAAACAATAGCAACACACCAACTGAAAAATAAACTATTACATACAATAAATAAATCGACTACAAAATGTATTAGTGATAGATACTATAGTAAAAATATATCTATACCTAAAAAAAAAGAGCAATAGTATAAGTAAAAGTAAAAATTCCAAACAATATAATCACACCCAAAAACAAATTCAATTATAAGGTTTAATATGATAATAAAATAAACTGATTTGTTTATTGGATAAGTAATCGTTTATTTTATTTCCACACAGGTATACAGCAATATTTGTTTGAAAACGGTAGGATAGACAACATTTTCACGGACCCGTATTATGAGAAATTCACAGACTGTCTGGATGAGGTGGCCAGGAAGTTTTCAGTTTTATATAACGATTCTCGTAAGTATATATTACATTATTTTTTAATTACGAATGACTTCATACACCTATTCCTACATTTTGATTTTTTTAGAGGCAAAGCAAACACTACTGCATGACTCCGAGCATGTCGATATATCTTTGTTTCTCAATTATATTGATATATAATCCAATGAAAATTATAAATAAGATTTATCGCATAAGGAGCATAATATTAACGAAAAATCTTCTACATTGCATACTTAACACGTAATAAAGATATCATATGAGATATTGGAAACTTTTAAAATATCGAACTCAAAAGCTTGTGTACTTCAGTAATTTTTTTTTATGGAGAAGCTGGGTTGCTTTTTTAGATATATTAATCAGTGGGTAGGCTGGGTGGTGTGCTCGTCCCCTGCTCCTAAAATATGACGCCAAAGGCGAAGGACTTAGCTTGCTTCCCCTAAACCTAGAGCTGCCCATTATTACAGCGTATATGTATGGACAAATTAGTACATATTATTGTATTTTGATCATGTTCGATTCAACTCACGACTGATCCCAAAAAATGAATTAATTTTAATACAAGAGTGTAAATTCATTTATTTGATTTAAATTTTACCACAATAATCATCGATAATGTCAAGCAAAATATTGAGTATAAAAATTATCATCCCTTAGTGGTCATTGCCATCCCTGAACTACCCTGTACATACAGTCAGGTGCGCTGTAGTCACGTGGTTGAACCAATGTAAAAAAATATCCTTGACCAGTGTAAAATTTTAATTACGGCTTTTTGGATAAGTATGATATGTTTTGTAATAAGATTTAATGTAAATATTTTATTTCGTTTTTGTAGAGTATATTGTGACACGTGTTGAAGAGGAACATTTATGGGAAAGTAAGCAATTAGGAGCGCATTCGCCACATGTTTTATTATCTACCCTTATGTTTTTCAACACGAAACATTTTAATTTAGTGGTAAGTGTGTCTACTTCTCTTGTAAAAATTTGTAAGGGTTAATTTATGGTCGTAATTTCGAATCGCGGTACGTGCCTCTAGTGAGGGTAGCTCTATACGCTACCCCTCATTAAGTAGCGGCTTGAAGAAGGTCGATCGTCGCCGGGGCCGAGGGAGTTGCCGTGGCAGCACCTTTGGCTCCGGCAGACGATAGAAGTGACACCCCGGTGGCTTTAGTCAGTTTAAGTCTGATACATCGGGGCGCCGCCCTCAGCGCCCTGACGGTCCATGAAGGATTTGCCTCGAGATACCAGAAAAATAGCACTTACCTCTGGGTTTTTCCAGATTACGATTTAATCCTCACATGCTCATCGACGAAGGAAAACATCGTGAGGACACCCACATGGCATCAAGTAGAACTGTCATAAATAAGTGTCCTGAGAACGGCGATCAGCTGTGCTACTGGTCATGTTGGGCACGACATTTAAGCGCTAAGTAAATACAGCTACTAATGTATCTCTGCTCACCCCGCAAAGAATATAGTGTGGCGGTGTATTATTATTTTAATAAAAATTTACAATATTTGCTATTTTTTTGTTTTATCTCATTGCACACTAGTTCTGTCATAGTGCCGTCACACTCAAAACAGTTTTGTTACACATTATCTGTTGTTGAAGAAGAGGTAATTTTATGTTATTTGGCATCTATATTAGTAGCTATGTAAGGTGTTAAATATGTATTTATTGTATTTATGTATTATTATCAGGCAAGCAATTAAAATAACTGTCAAGTAATAATACGAAGACACAATAGGATATAACCCTAAAACTGCTGGGTGTTTTGTGTATTGAGTAAGGTTCACTAGGCTACTGCCCATTTCGAACCTGAACCTATAGCGTACAGGGTATAGCGTATTGGGTACAAATATAAAAGTAAAAAGTTGTGTTTATAAAAATAATACAATTACAAAAAATAGAATATCATCTTATGAAACTCAATAATTCTCCACTGTGTGTAAATTGTGGAATCATAGATGATATCCACCATTTGTTGATGGAATGTGTCCGATCTGAACCTGTGAGGGAGGCGTTTGTGAGTGCCTTTGCTCTGAACAGACTTGACACCGGGATGTTTAACAAAATCTTAACAGAACTATTATCTGATGAGGCGTCTGGCCTGTTCAGATCAATGGTACCATATGTAATATGTTAGGTATTTCTGTATTAGGGTACGATGGGGCTGACATACGTACACACGTAAAAGTCCCTTAAATAAATAGAATAAAAAAACAAAAAAACTAATGTTTATAAATTACAGCCTAATGATAATAACATGTTTTCAGACCGTAGAAGAGCATATGCAATTATCCTTTTCACACATAATGAAACATTGGAAACGTAATCCCAATCAACCTGGACAGGCAAAAATACCCGGATCTAGGAATGTGTTATTGAGGTTCTATCCTCCCCAATCAGCACTCGGTACGTCTGTAATAATCATAGACAATTTACTATTCACTATTCTAAGACCATAGACATGTTGTTTTTTTTTACTTTTCGACAAAGATAAGGGAATCATTCCCTTTCTATAGTGCTCATTCAGAGTGTACGAGCTGTTCTTTGCTTTATCATAGAGTATATTTTGTACTTAAATTATATACAGCTGCTATAGTTACACATTTATTGAACAATTAAAAAAAAACCTTGTACTTTAATAAATACGTAAGGTGTAATATTTTTCAAATGCGACGTCTATTGACAAATTTTTAAAGAACAATGTGTTTGTATTGTGTTTTAATAAATACAATATTACAATAAGTAATTAAATTGTTTTAATAGCTTTCAGTATAACTTATATAAATTTAGTCTAAACTATAAACACGGGGAAAATTGTAACAGAGATGGGCAAAATGTAATCTGATTAATGAAAATGATTAACGATTACATTTTACGTTTTTTACCATTAATATGACTGCATTTTGCTCATTTACGTTTTAAACTCTATAAAATCTCAGATTGTATACAGTGTATACTATACACATTTATGATTTCTTAATGTTATAAATGGATTTAATCATGATTACAGAGCAAGAAAATTAAAATTACGACCACCTTTTGTAGTCGTTCATCATTAATCAGATTACATTTTGCCCATCTCTGATTAACGATTACAAAATGTAGTCGTAATTTTTATTTTCTTGCTCTTTAATCATGATTAAATCCAAGTAAAACAAAAAAGTCATAAATGTGTATGCAATATAGGATTCTGTAGTGTTTAAAACATAGATGAGCATAATGCAGTCATATTAATGGTAAAAAACGTAAAATGTAATCGTAATCATTTTTATTAATCTGATTACATTTTGCCCATCTATGAGTGTATATGATATTAGCTTTATCCCTTTCGCACTTTATTACTTATGCACTGTCACGCTATTCTCGATATTAACTCTGTGTCTTTTTGCAGAAGCGAATTCTAGAAAGAAGAAAGTTTACGAACAGCAAGAGAATGAAGAGAACCCTCTGCGATGTCCCGTTAAATTATATGAATTTTATATCTCAAAATGGTTAGTAATACGTGATCAAACTTATATACAAATGGAAAGAACCATAGCTTCTTAAGGCCATATATGAATACGTCCGCTGCAATTGCTTTATGTTTCGCAAAAGAGAAAAAGACAAGCAAATGTTTTGCGTAGCACGAAATATTGCACCGTTATCGTATTTTTCATCGTTTGGTTTTGCCTGTACTGTCCCATTGTAAAAAAAAATTCAGTATCCAGAACGCTTTCTCTATGAGCGTATGACGGCCTGATAGTGCAATTGGTAGTGATCCTACTTAGGATGTTAAGGGCCTCGATTCGAGTCCCAATGGTGGTAATCTTTTCTGTGATGAGCAGATTTGTTTGTCGCGAGTCGGGGTTGTCTATATGTATTTAAGTATATCTTTGCCTATAATACAAGTGCAAGCTTATTTTAGGACTAGATCAATGTATGTAAATATTATTATTGCAAAAAGTTGTAACTATAATAGTGTAAAGATGTTTAAAGATAATTTTTTGATTGTAGCCCAGAGTCGGTGCGCACGCGGAACGACGTTTTCTACCTACAGCCAGAACGGTCCTGCGTGCCGGACTCCCCTGTCTGGTATTCCACACAACCGTTGAGTAGAAACGCACTAGCAAAGATGTTACATCGTGTGAAAATGGTCAAGGAGATTAACATCGCTCTGCTCACTAGCTAAGGTGACTAATACCAATATAAACAAACATTTATACAATCACAGAACGGTCATTTAATTTTCAACACATATAATTAACCCTTTCGTTACCGCAGCCCATTCCGCCGAAGTGCTGCTACTGAACCGGGCAGCACGCCGCGAAGTGTGCACATTGCGTGATGGCAAGATGATCTTCGAATTTTCTCATTTTAGTGTATATTTAAAGATTATGCTGCTATATTAAATAAAAATTTAAATTAAGATAATTCTTAGTAATTTATTTTTTGTTTTTTTCTTCTCTATAAAATGAATGCCGCCTAAAGCCGGCGCTGGTAACAAAAGGGTTAACATTACCATTATTAGTATTACTATAAAAAAATATGATTATTTATTGTTTGTTTTCTTTTTTGTATGTTGGAGAAGTCTGGGATAAAGCTATTATTATTATTAACACATTTCCCCCGCTTATTTTATAGTTTCAAACTTTGCTCAATAGAGGGCGTTATTGTTCATGATATATTTGTAAGAATAAATATTTTTTTAGCTTCAGTTTGTGTTTATATTAAATTATATTTATTAGCACGTTCGCGCCGGTGCTGTAATTCGTGTTTCTCGTCCATAGACTACTGCGCTAAATCCTCTTTGCTATATAGGACAGGATTGGTTTCAAGGAAAATTTTATCAAAGGGCAATGGTTTTAGTGCATTATTTTATTAGCGCTGTTGTTGTTTTGAGTGTATATGCCCGCACTAAAATATTGAATATATACACAATTGTCGCCCGATGAGGTGATATTTATTGAGCTAGCGGTAGGCCGCCCATCCGATGAGGCAGACTTGTGCGAGCCACCGGTGATACGCGCCAGCATGAACGTGTTAAATCACATCAAACCCAAATAAACTAATTGAATTTCACATTGTACACAATTATTATTGTTGTATTTGTGAAAAGTATAACGTTACTTTTTGAAATTGGGCAATAGAGGTCGCTATTGTCACTTTAGGAACTCGTTTCACTATCTCCTTTAATATTATGTAGTCTGTGCTGAATATACACAGCCATTGTTGTACTTATTTTAGTCATTTGCGTCTGTTTGTCTACTTGTGTGTTTAATAAGTTTGTTTTTATTTTTTTGCAGATTACAGAATAATTTTAATTTGGTAACGTAATAAGCAATATGCAGGAAGATCATTATTCGCCGGTCATCGAATAGATTTTGACATATTTCATCATGAATACTGTAACATCGTGATAATGTATATTTTTCTACTTCATATCCATCTGCAATGGTTATAAATCGCATATTAGTTTCAGCAATAATATATAGTTTATTTTAGGTAACATTTTTTATAAAGTTGCAATGTTTAGAGTTAAGTATTATTGAGCGGGCTGTCTACGTGTACAGATAATAAATTGTACTAGTTTGTAATCACGATTTACGTTTCTGTACTTTATTTGTCGTTTTACGTCCATTTATGAAACATAGCGGCTAATGAAGTATTCAATCATTTTTAATTTTTGTCATTTCTAACATTTGAATGTATTGAACTCTTGTAAATACGCGAAGCGACTTGCTTTAATCATGATTTCTTTTTATTTGACATGTGAATTGAATTTTTATATTGGCAACTCATAGGGCTCAGAAAAATTACATTCGTTCATCGACAACGCTTGTAGAAAAGTCCAAAATATATAGGAACTGACAGAACATGTCGACTTGATATTTCGAAAGCTTATGTCAGTACCATACATTAAGTACTTTTTTTACAAGCTTTGTAGTTGATCAATTGTTTCTTTGTTTAGGCCTCCAAGTCACTGCAATAGTGGAATAAAATTGAATTTTATTACATACAACCCATATGTAATAGGGAATATATTATTAATATAGTACATAAATATTTAGTATTTAAGTTAAATTCCACTTTTGTTTTTTTTTAATGAAAGAATCACTTTTATGTTATGATAGCATACATTTTATAAATTGGGACAATGGATAATAATATTCTCCATAGATAGAATCCTTTATTAAACTAAATTTAACTTAATAAGAGTCAGATTCGTATTATATTTTAAGTATAAATGCGTCAGCTGTAAGTTTTAGTTTTACTGATGTATAAAAAGAATACTGATTCTCTATAAACGTGTTTTATTTTTATTCCTTATTTCACTATTTTTTGTCTAAACGAAGAAAAAAAAGGAAATCATCTCGAAATGTACCATTTATTCATAAATCCCTCTTGCACACTAACCCAAACATAATAACGACTAGACGATATAGATTGGACTATAAAAATATTTCTTCCGCATGCTGATAAAATTTATCTATAAAAATTTAAATCCCGTGGAAACTTTGTGAAAACACGTTACCCATTGTTCTTTTG
Organism: Automeris io; assembly: GCA_036320925.1. Lineage (NCBI taxonomy): Eukaryota > Metazoa > Arthropoda > Insecta > Lepidoptera > Saturniidae > Automeris > Automeris io. The sequence continues at coordinate 20,205,996 of JAUDJH010000001.1, forward strand.
TTTATGTTTATTTTATAGTAACTGAATGGTTTTCATTTTTATATAAATAGCAGCCATACGGACAGCCCAACTGCTTAACTAGTGGCTCTTATTTATAAAAGAGTGTAATAAAAATATTGCAATCAAGCTGTCGAACTACATAAAAATGAACTGTATAAGTCTATTACGGTGAACTCCGAAACGCGACAGGCCGAGGCGAGTCGCTTTGACAGTCGTTGCACTCATAGATTATGGTCGTGATCTAGTCTGCAATGACACCCACCAACTCACTGCTGCTGGTTTAGAACCATCCGGCAGTCTAGGATATTAAGGTTAAATTAACTGACTAGCAATATCAACTGTTCAAAGATATTGGCCCCTTAATTTGAACATATAAATTAAAAAACTAAATAAGGCTTAGTTCATACTAGCGTAGTCTACAATGCTTGATCAGATGTAGTACACGGTAAAATCAGTTTATGTCAACCCACTTCAATTATCTACAAATTTGTGATTTATTATTTTGGTGTTTAAAAAGTCTTAATATTTAATAAGCATTTCTGAAACATGACACCCAGTTGCATAGTGCATTTTTGTGTGATTATAGATTCTTGTAGTTGATTTTCTTCCATTTTATTGTACTCTTTGTGCTTGATAATACACTATTTTTTAGCGCTAATAAAGTGGCGTACAGATTTAAAAGTCCGAATATAGTAAAGAGTCAAATAAAATAAAAGTAAAGATAGTTGGAAGTGGCATGAGAGATGAAATTTGTAGAAGCTGAGAACTTGTTTGGGAGTTTTACTTTTTTGGGAGTCGGAGCTGCTCGCGTCCGTAGGCTTTACCTTAGTTTCACTACACGTGACTCCTGGGTGGTGCAAAACGAGCAGCAGCGAGGTGGTAGGGCGTCGGTGCCCGTCTGGATCGCGACCACAGTACATGGGTGTAAAGCCCGTCATAGTGACCAGTTTCGGCTTGTCGCATTTCTAGCACTCATATACCTAGAGACCTTCAGTCGTGGTATATGTGGGCCGACATGACGATGGAGACTATCAATGGATTTTCATCCTTTGATAGTCGCTTTCGTTTTTGGACTACACTGTACTTACCATCAGGTACTCTGTAGTCACTATGTCGAACCAGGGTAAAAAAAAAAAAATTGTGATATTTCTATAAGCAAATGTGGATTTCTTTTAGATAGGCACTGTCACTGATTGAGTGGGGATTTTTGATCCGTTAGAATATTAATTTCTCGCAAATATACCGAAACTGGAAAGTGCTATTACATTAACAATACTGTCAACATTATCGGCAGGCTATGATAGGCTTTCGATCTCAAATATCTGACGACCAGTTTCAGACATGATTTTGAAGTTACCTATGTATCTTTGTAAATTTTCAGCAGTGAGTTTTTCTTCTACCTTATCAATTAAAAGATTCTATTGGTTGTTTTCTAATGTGTTGTCTCGCATCTCTAACATAATAGATCTTCTAATTTACAAAAAAATTTCGTCACTGTAGGAGTAGACTTTAAAAAATCCGTTCTTATGGTTTAAATTTATCACAACAGGTCTTATATTTATAATGATAATTACACAACATTTATAATGATACTCGTTCTTCTATGATCGAATGTCCTGTAGGTGGTGATTTAGTCTCCTTTAATAAAGTCATCTTTGTCACTTTGTCTATTTTTAGATTATTATTTTTTTCTAATACATAAGTCTTAAAAATTTCTAAGCGATATAATGGGCTGTGCTAAATGTATAATCTTAGATTATTTAGTTTCCTAAACTGTAATAAAAGCCTTTAACAATAAAGGGAGTCCGTTGTTCCCAGTTCCCACTGTATTAAAATTTCTTTCAATTTTGTGAGTTTTATTTCCAAATTTCAGAAACGCTTTTTAATAAGAGTGATTTATTTACACATTTTGTATGTAATTGACGAGTTATATGTGGTAAGGCTTTTTAAATTTAAGGAGAATTGGAAACTGGGCGTTAGGCGCAGATGCATATTTTGTAGACAACTAAAAGTTTACGCATCTTATATTTTCTGAAGTATGGCATTTTAATATGAAATCGTAATAATTTCAGTTGCAACCATTTGATAGAATTTATGTTTCCAGATTTAATTAAAAGCACCACGTGATCACATCACGAATCAGAAAATTGAGTGTCAACTAGCCTTTACTATAGGTTCGTCAATAAATAAATATAAAACTTCAATGAACTCACATTACTTGAATATCCGGCTAAACAAAAAGTTCTGTCTATAACGCTTAATAAAATAGGATATTTCTTTCTCGCATACGTAATTCCCCGTAGAATAAGCGAGATGGGTGCAGTATACAAGGAATACAACGATATTCATAAAGAGTCACAATTTAGTTGTGCCTTGAAAGAAAATGAGTTATCAAGTGTTTTGAATTCTTTTTAATATCTTCCTTGTGAAAATCAATACATGGAGTGAAATTTTAACACCATGTATTTAATATACATATAACTATCATGCGTATAAATTGGAGGCTATTTCTTTGGTTACTTAATTGTTGATAGTATTCTCATAAAAATATTGAATGAATAGATGATACTTAGTAGATCACACACGATCGCCATTACTAATGCGTAAGGTAATAAATAAATTCAAAAGTTGACTGGTATTAATTATTGAATGCTGATTGTCTTGTCTGCAGAGTTCTAACTTGAAGGTCCGTGCCGCAGATTTGTAATAAGAATTTTCTTTCAATTTTGGCGGGAGGTCTGGCACGTTGCGTTCTGTGTCGTCAAACTGCGATTTGTCACCTGTCGCCCCCAGGCCTCGTCGATGCCAATTTAAGTTCATGTTTCAACGGTTTAGTATAAAATTAGCAGTGAAATTAGCGGTGCGCGTTCGATGTGGACATTCGACGATGGTTCACGTGTAGGGCTGGATATGGATAACAGGCGAACGTGCCCAATTTACGAAGCCGGGTTTGACGTTTGTGATCCTTTGTCGGTGGTTGAGTGGTCTGGCAGGGGTCCGGCGCGGATCCTGCGGCGGCGCTGTCGCAGCGAAGGCGTCGATCGCTCGCCGTACGAGGATGTGAGCCGAGAGCATCGGTCTGCTGACTGCAATACTAAACACTACAGACAGGCAAACAAGAGCCACTTCACGCTGAACGATCTAGAAGGACACTACGACAGAAACCGCCGCGCGAGCCCGCTGCTCGTGGCGGAGAACGGAGACTACGTGATGGCCCATGATGCGAGCAGATACAATGGGTGAGTCCAAACATAACCTATATTACTATATTATTGTTATTATTAACCTAAAGCATACAAATTACAAAATTTTCCTTATACTATCATTTTAGTACAATTCTTTAAAATTTAGCATGGGCATTTAACTTTTTTACAATATTTATTACTTAAATGTATGTAAATCAACAAAATTTAGAGCTAAATTCAGTAGAATTTTTGTGGAAATTTTTGGCTAGCATCAAAAAGTTTATCACTACACTTCTTAAGTACATCATCCAGATCTCACTTTTCATTAAAATTCCATCAATATAGAGTTTATTTCTATTTCCTATGTTTATACACATTATGTGATAATTAAACATTTTCTATGCTACCAAATTATACCCACAATAAAACATTTAAAATAAATAAATTAAAAAATTATTTAAGGTCCTATTATAGTATACTGCTAAAAAAAATGTCTTAACATAAATTGTGCAATAATTACTTACATTGGATCACAATTCTTATCTAATTCATTTTCTAAAAAGTATTAGGAGTACAAAATAGTTTACACCATTTCTTGTCAGAAAAAAAAAAATTATTGTGAAATAACCATAGTTTAAATTAAATCACTAGCAACTACTTTTTCCCATATCTCCGGCAGTGTTCAAATTCCATGTCTGTAGAACTCCTTACCTCTTGAGGCTATACATGAAACAACCCAATTTTTGGAATTTTCATATGATGTAACCTGCTGCTCTGACACAACATATCCCATTGACCATAACAGATGATAGTTGGACGTTACAATGTCTGGTGAATATGGCAGGTGGGGTAGCACTTCCCAATCAAGTGATTTGAAACAGTTTTTCACTAGAACCTCTACGGAAGAATAATTTTGTTAAGTCTGAAGTAATATTTAGAGTGTTTTTCCATTAGAACTCAGCTCAATCTCATCAATTAAGTTATGTAGAGAGTTCCAGCGATCGTTTTACTTGGATTAAGCAACTCCTAATTCACCCCACCCAGCTGATCCCACCAAATACACAGCATGAGTTTTTTTTTCAATAAATATTCAGTTTTGCTGAAGATGTTAACTGTGGTAAGATAACCCCATGATTTTCTTCTTTTTGTATTATCCTAATATATCCACTTTTCATCACCAGTGATGATTTGATGTTAAAAAAAAAAGTTTATTCTTAGCCAGTAGCATTTCATCCATGTATAATCAATCAGCTTTCAACATTTCTAAGCTTCAATTCCTATGGAACCCAAATACCTTGTTTATGAATGATTTCAAACAATGTGAGACCACTTACTAAGTGACTTCTAAAGTATGCGCAAGTTCCTTTTATGGTTGAGATGAATCTTCCTCCAATAATTCCTCTAATTTTGCTTTCTTGTAAATTTTTGTCCTTTCACTGCAATCTTTGTGTTCGAAGTCAAAATCGCCATTTTAAATTGATGAAACCCCTCAGGACATGTTCACTCACTCAAAGCAGCCTCATTATATACTTCTATGGGCAATCAATGCTTCTCAGCTGCAGATTTTTTATATTTAAAAAGTAAATAAAAAGGTCCCGCAAATGATGCTTATTTCACTCAAGTTTAGACATTTTTGGATTTAAAAATATAATAATATTAATAATATAATTCTAATATGAAGTTAATAATATGATATGGTTATGTTGTTCTTAAATGAGCAATCCTATTTGAAAATTCTAACGTAAAACTGCATGCCATGCCCTTTCTCTCAAAATGGCGGAAACTTATTTGTACACCTAATATATTAAGGTTAACTCCCAGTTTTAATGATATTTATACTTCATTTTCTATGTCAATGGTGACAGCAATAAACCAACTGGATTATTATTTATGCCACTTACATATCAATAGTGAAAAATATAAAAATTATCAATAATTGTTATTTTAAACAATATACTTAAAAAAAAAATGTTAATTTACAAGGAATTATGTTTTTCTTTTGTATTTACTGTAATTGAAAACTTGCATATGATATTTTTAATTTATGTTTTGCATGTGAATTATAAATGTATCACAAAATGGTAGTCATAGAAAATCAATAAATCATCAATAAACTGGAATACTGACTGGGAATACCAACATTATTATTGTTTAGCCCACTGTGTCATCCCACTGCAGGGCAAAGACCTGCCTTGTCTTTTTTCTCTGTTTTCAGCTTTTTAAGACCTATCCTTTATGCAGGAGTTGAGCTCATCACACTCTGTTGAGCTGGACCCACTGGGTGATCAGTTTGACCCACAATATATACAGATATGACCATTTCAGTCCCATTTTAGATAACAATAACATTAATTTGTATATGTTTTCTTGTTTTACTCTATATTATAATTCTAAATTTATCATAAGTTACAATGTATAGTTTTTAAATGATATAATAAAAAAAAAATTAACAAATATTTCATTAAACAGATTCCAGTTGGGAAAATCAAGAGTGTGTAAAACTAGTCCAACACGACCTCTACTGGTGACAACATTATCAAACACAAAAATTGATGATAGACTGCCAAAAGTCGAAGAATTATTAGAGAAAGTAGACCAGGAGATGATGGAGGTTCAAGTTACAAAGCAGCCATTGAAATCAATACTCAATAATCCCATACCAAAGGCCTTACCACAAAGTATACTGAAGAAACCTAAAAATAGATCATATCAGGAGACAAGAACTAATTTCGAAGGGCGCAGAAGACAGAGAGCTGCCAGTGAATCAGACAATCTCTTCTGCAGCTTTCATTTAGGAACTCCAACACAGGACAGGTAAGTTTTTGTGGCCAAATAAGTTAAATTCCTAAAACTTTTAAAACTTTTCTATGTAATATAAAAATTGGTCGGGGATAGATACATCAGTTCCCACATGCTGCTCACACTGAACTGTTCTTTTTTTTTTTTTTTTATTTGGTTCACATACCGGACATCACACAAAAACATACAAAACATAAACGAATCTCACTAAAATAATACAAAAGGTGTGTCCTTAACAAGTGAACACAACAAGCAAAGTAAATAATGCTATGATAAATAAATCAGACACATAGAATCATCAGAAAACGAAAAAACGCGCTACACCTGCACGCACTGCAAAATCTTACGTTTAGCCAAGGGGAAGGAAGAGTGAAAGATATCGAAAGATTTACAGATACCATTATAACCAGAGAACATTCTACTGAAAGGGGAGTGCTTACCAATATTAGTTTTATAAAATGGTACAGAAAAAGGTCTACGTATAGAAAGTCAACTACCTTGACGAGGGACTGCAAAATTTACCTTGCTTAACAGTTCAGGACAGTCAATTAGATTATGTATTAATTTGTACAAAAAGACAATATCCGCCACTTTTCGCCTGACACTCAATGGAGACATTTTAAAGTAAAGGAGTCTGGACTCATATGATGTTAAAGATTTACATTTGTTACTAACATAAGATAGCTGATAAACAAATCGCTTCTGTACACGCAACATGCACACCCAAGCAGTATTATGTCCATTATATCGAGGGGTGAAAGGCTATTTGATTTAAGCGATTTTGGTGATATAGTAATATATCAATTTTAAGAATGGGTAAAAAACGCTGATTCCGAAAATATATATATTACTGTATGACCAAAAAATTTAGCTTAAACCAAATAGCCTTTGACCACTCGACACGCACACTCACAAATACTACAATTACAAAGGATAATTTACTTTTACTACAATAATATTATTATTGTTGAAATTAGTACTTTTTTACGTAACAGTAATGCTATTTTAGTATTACTTGTAGGAAGGAACATTAATCACAATTTACAAACTATCTGGCCAAAAAAATCAAGTGGGAATGCTTTCACTGTCAGTCAACATTTCATTACTGTCTATGTAAAAATATTTATTAAAAAAATCGCAATCTATTAAATAATGTTAAGGTATTCAGTACAAAAATTAAAATATTATGTTGACATTTTTCTTACTGCGGGATTACGGAGTCTCGGTTATACAGTAAACCATATCCTAGCTAGGATTAAAAAGTTTTCTAATTCTTACTTTTACCGAGTGGTTGAGCTGTGGAGCGGTCTTCTGGCAAACGTGCTCCCACCGTCTTGTGATATTAATATTTGGTCCTTTAAATGAAGTGTGAAGAGATATTTGTGTAGGTCGGCATGATCACTGCGATTAATGTTGTTCCTTAGTGTTGATAGTCGTAATCGTTTTTTAACCCGCATCATACTTACCGTCAGGTGTGATGTAGTCACAATGTTGAGTCAGGATAAAAAACTGGATTTGTAACATACAATGCTGGCAATTTTGATATCTTAATTTATATTGCTGTAAATAGATTTCATAAAGATACATTAAGTAACACATTTTAAACATTCGCGGTTTTAACTTATTAATAGAGTCCGACCGAAACTGGTTTTCCGGCCGAAACCGAAACCGAATATTCGGCCGTGGCTTCAGTTTCGGCCGAAACCGAAACTCACGTGGTCAAGTATAAAAGTCAACGTGGTCAAGTAAAAAAATGAAACAAAAAGTTACATGTAATCAGTTGCATCAAAACATAACCTCTAAAGAATGTTTACGTCGGGTGATAACGCACTGACTAAGTTGCGTTGCTATAGAGCAATGCGAATTAGATCCGTCAACTGTCGTCTAAACGACGCAGTTACACTCCGACGCAGCCTTGAGTTTCTTTCGGCGTTTCTTCTCAAGGTAGTCGCTTCCGAAACGCTAGTAGATCACCGTTAGGTTACGTATTTTTGTCTGGCGGTCCAAGTCGAGGTTCGTACCCACAGGGGTGCCCTTGCATTGCCAACCAACCCATAAATTGCCGGCTGAGCACCCTCAGTGTTCGCCCACCCGCCCGGTTAAGTTGTGAAGACCTTTCCCGGTCAACAAACACGCGAAAAAAAAAATAGCAATGCGAACGGCGCACGAATCCCGAACAGGGCCGGCAGCGTCCGCCAAAGCGTTGCCGCGAGAAACGAAGTTAGGCAAGCATGTACGACAACTACCAAAATCAGTTTCGGTTTCGGCAAAAGTTTCGGCCAATTTTTGGCCGAAACCGAAACTGCCGCCGAAACTTGATTTTTGGCCGAAACCGAAACCGAACTTTCGGTCGGACACTACTTATTAACCTTAATGGGTCCTACACGCGAATTATCTTTTAATTGGCACAACGTTTATATGGTCTTGTAAAAATGCTGATACTGTGCATGTCGTCTCTATGTAACTATTAAAATTATCAAGAACATAAGAAGGTAGAGGAAATAAATTCCCGCCCCCGATGAAAACTCCGAGGCGCGTCAGTCGGTCCGTGATCTCATGGCTTGTGTAACCAGGTCGAAACGTCGAACTATAATTGAAAATTAATTCGCGCATAGGGTTCGTTAAAGGTAATACATTAAATGCTCAATGATATTGACTAAAAATAGTATAAAATTGCAAAAAATACTTAAAATATAAAAATATGTATGTATTTCCAACAGAACTTCCTATTTATCAAGTAACATGAAAAGAGCAAAAGACAATACAGGGACTGGGTACTCTTACGGGTCTGCAATAGCATCACTCGGCGCACATTGCAAGAGTCCTACGAATTACTCAAAGACAAGATGCATATGCAAGGACCAGACCCCGCTCTGTGAAACCCATAATGTACATTTGTTGAGGACTTCAGCTATCAACAGCGACACCGTTCAAGAGGATCCGGTTATCATAGTGGTAAGCTCTTTCTCTAATTGTAAACTCGTATCAAATACTAGCTGATCCGGCAAACGTTGTTTTGCTATATAAGGTTTTGTAAAATCTTCTAAGATGTTCATTGAAATTAAGTGATGTCAAAGACAATTTTGTTCACAATTAAATACTCTTAATCAACAACACATTTATTTGGATAAAGATTAATATTATTACGTTGATATAACTCTTAACAAATAATGCATTAATTTCGACCAAATTTGTTTTCCATAAAAACGGTTCTATTGACTTAATCTTGAAAGATAGACATATACTGTCCTGGATATTTTTTTAGATCATTTCAAGAGGAATAATTCTTTCTTACATATATTTTTGGTATATTGAACCGTTTTTGCAGCGCACGCAATGGAAGCCCTCAAGGATGAATAATTTTCCCCATCTTTTTCACATTTTCCATTATTTCTTGGTTCCTAATAATTGCATCGCGATGTTATATAGCCTAAAGCCTTCCTCGATAAATGGTCTATTCAACTCAAAAATAATTTTTAAATTCGAACCAGTAGTTCCTGAGATTAGCGCGTTCAAACAAACAAACAAACTCTTCAGTTTTATAATATTAGTATAGATATTTATCTTTGTCTTCAACCTTCAGCCACGCAATGCTGAGTCGAGATGTCTTCCACTCTTTTCCACTCATGACGGTCACGTGCATTGGCTAACCAGCTTTTCGGTCCAGCTAGCCGGCTATCTTCCTGAATTCCCACGAACAGTTCATGGTCTCCACTCGAACGCTTTCTTTACCCATTTAATATCGAGCCCACAACATACGATTTCATAATAATCTAAATATATATAACTCAAAGGTGACTGACTGGCTGACTGACTGACTGACTGACATAGTGATCTATCAACGCACAGCCCAAACCACTGGACGGATCGGGCTGAAATTTGGCATGCAGGTAGATGTTATGACGTAGGCATCCGCTAAGAAAGGATTTTGATGAATTGCACCCGCAAGGGGATAAAATAGGGGATGAAAGTTTGTATAAATGTTTTCAGATTTTTGACTATAATATAATATAATAGCTTGATAGTTTTAGCGCCTAATGACAGATTAGGTCCTAATTTTTTAAACACGCTTAACAAAAGTAAAGACACAAAAACTATATCTAATTAATTATAATACTTCTTAACGCGAGTGAAGCCGCGAGCAAGAGCTAGTATTTACATACAAATGTTTAATTGTCATGTAAAATGGTACTGCTGGACACGTCTTTCCTAATAAGCGCCATTGATCCCATTTTATGTCAGTTTTTATCCAGTCATTGCCTATCGCCTTTTACAAATTGACCCTCCACGTCATAAAAAGTTTATTTTTTTTAATATTCAGCTCTTAAGTTCTTGTTTTTACGGACTACGCACTAAGGGGCCGTGTTCTTCGAGGTGCGCGTTGGTAAACAATCCGACCGCCTATAACGTGGGCTCGAAGGTCTGTGCGGCTGCAAGTGGTCCTATCACTCGAACAAGGTCGACGAGCGCTACTACAAGGCCTGCAGATTAGCGGTAATCTGCAGGCCATCACCCCCTAATGACAGCCCGTGTACAGAGTCCGGCTAGGTTGGTGAAATTCCGGCACTATAAACTGGCCTTTGAGATGAGATGGTGAGAATTTTACTCTGGCATTAAAAAAATCCAGGCATATCACACAAATTAGCTTAGTCCTTGACTAAGCTCTCGCTTGTGGTCTAGTTGCCAGGCAATTATACTTAAATACATGTCTACGACTTGTGATAAATTATTCTGTTCATCACAGAAAAGTTTATCACAGTATCAGGACTTGAACACAGGTCCTTCAGTGCCGCAGGTAGGGTCGATACACAATGCACTATCAAGCCGTCACGGATCCCATTTCTATATCTTTAACACGTTCCCGCCGGCGGGTGAATTCGCTGTCTCCGGCATCTGACGGCTCTGTAAAATCAAATTTGTCTCATCGTGCGGCGCCGTTTGCACGTACTCGCATATCTCTCATTAAGTGCTTCTGCCGACTATGCCTGCGTTCATTTGCAAACTTTTTTCTTTTTATTAGCAAAAAATACGAATTATATTGATTTCTTTCATTGTACCATTAATGGTACACGCCGCCCGATGGAACGGTCCACAATGTACCACTAACTAACATTATTACACGCCATAATCTCAATCATCAAACGATCTCATCTGTTTACATATTTGTTGACGCCTTTATTACATAGAAATTAGCGGGAGTTGTGGAATTTTTTCATGAGACATATTTCGGTTTTGATTTTTGTCTAATTGCGAGTAGTGAGGATGTTTCCGCGACATTCCTATAAAATTGATCACACGTTATGCAAGATGTGGTCACTAAATTGATGTGTCATACATAAAAAAATTCACGTAACTCTTCCATGTTCGGTAGTATGTAAATTGTGTCGAAACCGAAAAGGCGTTCTTAATATCCTCCGAGCTCAAATATGAGGTTTTTAAAGAAAGTCATGAGGAAATTTTTTGATAATGTAAGTTTAAAAAATTGTCTAAAATCAGACATTTTTTTATAGTAGCATATCAGAATATCTACACTCCATCTGATGGTAAGCTCGGTGCAAACACAAAGACGGCGACCACCAATGATCAACCGTCCAATGGTAGACGCCGTTGTCATATCGGTTCTTCTCTTGGCTGAAGTTCCCTTATTAGCTAACTGAATGTGCATGAGCTGCTTTCGAGATGCGACAGACCGAAACTAGTCACTATTTCTTATATGTAACAAACTGACGTATTAATTAATAATATGATAATACATTTTTTTAAAAAGGACATGGCTGGACTACCTTTTTAGGTTTTTTTATATCGAAGTGACTATTGCACACCTGATGGAAAGTAGTGTCCAGTTAAACGACAACGACTACCAATTAATGAAAATCCATTGAAAGTCGGCATAGCCATGTCCACTCACGTATCCACCACATACCATCCGTACGTGGTGGATGTTCCTTATATCCGCACGAAAAGATTCGCTTCTACATTCATCATGCGAACGGTTAAGGAGTGGAATATACTTCCAGCGGCCATATTTCCGCGATCTTATGACCTGGGAGTCTTTAGAAGAGTGAATAGGCATTTGTTAGGCGGACGCGGTTCATCATCGGACTCATCTTCACCTTCCACCAGGTGTGATTGAGGTCAAGCGTTCGCCTATAAATTAATAATAAAAAAAAACGAAAGCGACTATCTAAGGATGAAAATCCATTGATAGTACCCGTCGTCATGTCGGCCCACATATACCACGACTGAAGGTCTCTAGGTATACGAGTTACTGGAAATACACATGCGGATTCCGAAACGCGACAGACCAAAGCGAGTCACTACGACGGTCTTTACACCCGTGTACCGTGATCATGACTCAGTTAGGGCAATCGCCCTACCACCATAAAAAACATTATTTGTATGGTTATTGGTAAACATATATAATAAAACACAATCCAATACAGAACCTCCTGTTTGAAGTCTATAAAAAGTGCTATAATACGCTTTCATAGTTTAATATAAAATATAGGTGACGTTAACAAACTCATTAATCATAATATTATTTTGGTTGAACAGTTAATTACTGGGTGCGATCTCGTAAATCATCTTAAATATGATCCTCTAAAGAGTGTCCACGTAATCACCAGCCAAATAGCAAGGCGTGGGTGTCTCACAGCATCGTATTTACTGGTTACATCTCGCTTAAACCTATAACCGTCTTGTTTAATTTTGTACACTTTGGATTTTATTGTGGCCACCGTTCGTTAGATTTGGCTTACCGCCAGAAATGTACCAAATGTCAATACGATGCATTATCACTGTTACCGTCGCGGTGATTCGATCTCTAATTAATTAAATTATTATCGCAATTTAATTATTAATTCCGATTGAATAGTAATTAATTGAATGGCAAACTTCAGACAGTTTTAATAAACGTTGTTTGTATTTGTTATCGTCTAATTAGTTATGATAAGTGTTATTAAATTTTGCTCGATGCGGTTGTTGACATTATGTACCCTTGACACGCTTTCGGCGAATATATTTGAAATGTCACGTGTACACGAGTGAGAAAGATGTGTTTTTTATAAGTGTCGAAACACCGGAGTAATGCGTGCCAAAAAGTTTAGCGAAAATTGTCCAGAACTTCTGTGCCGGTAAATCATTGAATTCCTTGAATTTATTTCAGTCGAACTGTTTCCAGTGTGATCGTCTCCTGTCACTTTATTAGATTGTTATTTTTGAATAAACTGTTTGGAAATCATGTGCGATTCCGTTATCGCAGTCATAACTTTTTGATTGCGTATTTATTTGATGAATGGGGTTTTCTTTGAATAAATTTGATCAGGACAAAGTTCTTATAATTGTTTATACTAATTACTTTTTTTACCACATAAATGTATAATATTCCTACATTGCCTAAGGTAATATTTAGTCACATTATCTGTGAACCTGGCTTTGGTCACGTTTTTACCCTTCCTACATGGTGAAACACGAGCATCACAAGAAACAATTGATTTAGTCAAAAAGACTTGAAATAAATTAAATAAAATCCATGCATAGGGCGGGCAAGTGTAGTGAGTAGAGAGATGGCATCGATTTCAAGTAAGGTGCGGAGATGATCTAATATTATAAAAAAGTAATGTCTTTTTTTGTACTTTGAAGTACTATTCATCGGGTTTCAATTTTTTTAAAAATAATATTTACAATGGACATTTAGGTTGAATTAATGGTTATATTATCCCGTTCTCATACGAAACGCGACTTCCGTGGGAGCGAAGCCACGAGTAGAGGCTAGTGTGTTATATGTTTTCTACTATGAGTATATTGAATTATATATTTTTTAAATTATTATTTCTATAATTTTGTTTGGTGGTAGGGCGATTGCCCGAACTGGGTCATGACTACAGTACACAAGTGTAAAGACCGTCATTGTGATTCGCTTTGACCTGTTGCGTTTCGGGATCAGCTTGTATATATACAGTAACGAATATACCTAGAGACCTTCAGTCGTGGTATATGTGGGACGACATGACGACGGAGACTATCAATAGATTTTCATCCTTTGACGGTCGCTTTCCTTTTTGGACTACACTGTACTTACCATCAGGTGCATTGTAGTCATAATGTTGAGATAGTGTAAAAAAAATTGTGTACTATCCGTTAAGACCTCCGGATCTGAATCTCTAGGTATCTAGGTATGAACAACTGTTAGTTCTATAATCAATTGTCCACAGCCTAGCCCCAGGCAGTCTATTCCATAAGTCTATGGTTAATAACGACTGTTATTTTTTCCGCCAGCCCAGGCAAGACACCCCAACGCTGACCTGCCCCACAGTGAGTCCGGCGTTGCCAGTGAGTTCAGTGACGGCGGTGCCCGCGGTCAAAAAGACGGCGAAGACGGTCAAGAAAGCCAAATCGAAGGTCAAGGCCGCTAAGATGAAATCCAGCAGCAAGATCGAGTGCACTGTCGTCGAGGCGGAGGCTGAAGAGTGAGTCATTAATAAAATACTCTTTAATCATGAAAACGCTTTATTATTAGGCATTATGTTACGAATTAGGCAGGTTTTTCGTAGAAAAAAAGGAATACATATCGAGCGGTGAAAGGCCATTTAGTTTAAGCAACATTTTTTGGTGATATAGTAATATACATATTTTTGGAATCAGCGCTTTTTACCGATTCCAAATATATATATATATATATATTATTATATCACCAAAAAATTTCGCTTAAACCAAATAGCCTTTCACCCCTCGATATTCTTTTGCCTCAATAAACATGATTATTTGCAATTTTCTATATTTTTGAAGCTGTATTGGTCTAGCGGACAATGAACCGGGGTCCATGCGCAGTAACGCGTACGGTCGTAGGTTCGAATTCCTTCACGTACCTCTGAGATTTTCCAGATTACGTACAAATTTAGGCACCAAATGCTAACAGGTGAAGGAACCCGCATGGAATCTAATAGAAATGTGGTGTATAGGCGTTCTGAGAACGGCGATCAGCTGCACTACTGGTCACGTTGGGTACGACATATAATCGCAAAGTAGATACAGCCACTATTGTATCTCTGCTCACCCTGTAAGGAATATAGCGCTACGATATATTATTATTATTATATTCTTGAGATTGGAACTACAATTAAAGATTAAAGCTACAAGTTTGTAGGACACGGCACAAGGCAACGACTACACGCGTTTTGGATTCTCGCAGTCGTGTTTCGGCAGCTGTGACTCAGCAACTGCGCGGCGCTGTCAGGTGGCATGTTAGGCTCGCGACCGTGATAGCTGACAGCGTGGCACAGTTACTTTTATTGGACAGATAAATGTTGATTGGTCGAGACAGACGTTTACAACTCATGTTCGGACCTGGATTCCGCCCAACATACACTCGCATATTGCCCAGCGTGGGGCAATGGGCGGCGGGACCTGGTCCGAAGGATCGGACACGACCTCTGTGCCAGCAGTGGTGTCGGCAATGCTAGCAGGGTATGACAACTGGAGGGCTGTGGTCTCCTTCTGTGAAGATGTTATGTCCCAGAAGGAGGCCGCAGAGCGAGAAAGCAGAAGGCCGCTCGAAGGAGACAACAGGGTGCCGGCAACCGCCCTGGCACATCAGTCCCAGCCGACCGGTCGATCTACGACCAGTTGGCTGATGTCTTTGGGGTCGTGGCTGCTCAGGGTGGGGGCCCTGAGCAACTGGTTTAGCGACCCTCGAGAAGTTGGCAGGGCATTGTGGCGTGCTCTGTCTAAATACAACGAGCAGTATCGGGGAGGGTATCATCTCCCCCGAGTTTGTGCCCATCGGGCGTGGCGCGACGAGGCTGTGGCGAATTGATTACAGGACCCGCAGGCCCCGCCAATGCGCAGAAGTAGTCACCTTGGGGTTTTTAGTCGGTACAAGTCCGACACACCTCGGTCGCGCAACACCCCTGTGCGGCTGAGACGGTCCTATGAGGATTTTCCCCAAGTAAAAAAAAAAAGAAAAAAAAGACCTTTACAACTCAACCGGGCTTGGGGGGCGAGCACTCAAGATGCTCAGCCAGCGAATTTATGGGTTATGTGGCAACGCATTGCCAACCCTGTGAGTACAGACCTCGACTTGTATGGCCAACCAGGGAAAGAACCTACGGTGATCTACTGGCGTTTCGGAAGCGACTACCTTGAGGAGAAACACCGAAAGAAACCCAAGGCTGCGTCGGAGTGTGCCCAGTTACCAAAGTCGGACTCCTTTTTATATAAACGCAAACAGAGTGGTGCATGTCGACTTCGTTCGCTACCGATCTGCAACTGACAGAATCCGATTTGTACCTTTAGACGGCAACGGCTTTGTGTTGCGAAGGCAGACCGCAATTGCATAACTGCATGCACCATCTGGAAAATTTGCTCATCTCATGAAAAAGATACCGTCTCCAATGTGTACTGAGTGCGGAATTATAGACGACTAGCTGATTCGGCAAACGTTGTTTTGCTATATAAGGTTTTGTAATATCTTCTAAGATGTTCATTGAAATTAAGTGATGTCAAAGACAATTTTGTTCACAATTAAATACTCTTAATCAATAACACATTTATTTAGATAAAGATTAATATTATTACGTTGATACAACTCTTAACAAATAATGCATTAATTTCGACCAAATTTGATTACCATAAAAACGGTTCTAGTAAGTTAATCTTAAAAGATAGACATATACTGTCGGGGACATTTTTTTAGATCATTTCAAGAGGAATAATTCTTTCTTACATATATTTTTAGTATCTTGAACCGTTTTCGCAGCGCACGCAATGGAAGCACTCAAGGATGAATAATTTTCCCCGTTTTTTTTACATTTTCAATTATTTCTTCGCTCCTAATAGTTGCATCGTGATGTTATATAGCCTAAAGCCTTCCTCGATAAATAGTCTATTCAACACAAAAAGAATTTTTCAATTCGAACCCGTAGTTCCAGAGATTAGCGCGTTCAAACAAACAAACAAACAAACAAACTCTTCAGCTTTATAATATTAGTATAGATATTCAGCATGTCCTGATTAGTGATGAAAATTCCCGGGAATTTTCCCAAAGTGCCCAAAACTTGTATGGGGAATATTCCCGGGAATTTACGAAATGTTCGCGGAAGTGCTGGGCACTTTGGGAAAATTCCCGGGCATTTTCATCACTAGTCCTGATTGAGTGTGTTCAGAACGCTAATGTAAGAAAGGATGTTATATGTGAATTGAAATTAAATAGATTGGATGTTGGTATGTTCCATAGCATTTTGGCGGTGCCTACTAAAGCAACTGCCGAAATGCTATGGAAACTGTATGAAAGGTGAGGTATGAAAGGTTTTATTTCTATATGTTAGGCTACGATGGGGCTGATATGACGTAAGTTAAAAGCCCCTAATAAAGAATAAATTAAAAAAAAAACTGCATGCACAAAAGCATGATTCGATGATTCGGGCACGCGGAAAGAATTAATGATGAAAGGATGACAAAAAAGATATACAATATGAATGTGAGTGGATGTAATAGCCGAGGCCGACCGATATTTACCTATACAGACCAAATAAAAATAGTTCTCGCAAAGTAGTTTTCGCGAAGGAGTGGATCTCGTTTCCTGCGTCGGTGTCCGGCATCTTATGACATGGGAATCTTCAAACGTCGAGTGAATCGGTATTAGCTGGGCGAGCGCGCTCCATCGTCGGCTTCATTATCACTTTCCAGCAGTTGAGATTGAGGTCAAGCGCAAGCCTGTATGTAATAAAAAAAATAGTTCTGATGGAGGGAGGGTAATGTCAAAAGTACGCGGAATCAGTAGGAGTACATGAAGAGATTATTTAATGTTAAGGAAGCGAAAGAGGTTTGCAAGTATAGAAAGTGGCGTTCCATTCTCTCTGCCTATCCCAATAGGGATTCGGCGTGATGATAGATAGATCTGCAGGCAATGCACATGCCGTTGTCGTTTGTTGCGTCCTGTGTAGTGATGAAAATGCCCGGGAATTTTCCCAAAGTGCCCAGCACTTCCGCGAACATTTCGTAAATTCCCGGGAATATTCCCCATACAAGTTTTGGGCACTTTGGGAAAATTCCCGGGCATTTTCATCACTAGTCCTGTGTAATAGATCCTTAAGTGTCACCAATGTATGGGTAGAATTCAATAATTTTGAAAGTATTTAATTAATTTATTTTTTGTATACAGGACTTACGGTTTTATAGACGAGGGAGATATTTTAAAATACATTAATTTGTACCTCCTTTAACTAATAAAAATGTAAATAACAATATTCCCTAACAAATCATAAAGAAACATTGATGAACAAATAAGAATTGATCCGTACAAAGTTTGGATACTGCAGCGCGTGTGGTGCACGATTGAATGGCATGTAGATAAAAATTCCTTTTATGTAATTTTAGGTAAACAGGTAATTAACTCGTTACCCTTTCGTACTTTATCCTGGCTTAGGAGAGACAAAATATCTACTTAATAATTAATTGTTATTTATTCTATCATGTGTGTAATTGTCTTAATATGGTGACTATGAATTGCTTTGTTTTAATGGAAATATTAAGATATCACTATTCCTATATATTTGGAATTATTTATTTATTTATAAGTACACTCACACAGTCTACATTAACACATAAAACTATATAAGACATGAACAAGATACATTATAAATGCGACTATATTTAAAAGTGTAGAAGAATACACGCACAGAAGAAAAGAAAAATAAAAATACGAATAACACAAAAAAAACTAACCTAATTAAACTAATTACAATTTATAACAGAAATAAAAACAAAAAAAGCAAAAAAAAAACAATAATTTATGCAACAATTAGAATCGAATGCTGAATATCCTCCTTGAATATATCCCTCGTCTATAACCTACTATATAAAATCAATCTGTATAGTTTGTGTGTTGTAAATAAGCAAAGTTTTATTTTTTTCTAATATGGCAAAGATCAACATTACAATTTGTTCTTCCAGTGCGCACAGTCGGTCTCCCTCACCGGACACGCTAGATTCCGCGTGGCGCATGGATACGGACCCCGTGCCTCCAGATGTGGTCAAGCCGAGCAAACCGTCCCCGATGCCGCCACAGAACGCGACGGTCGACAACTCTGTGACCAAGCTGTCCACGAAGCTGAACGGGACCGTTGTTACGCCGAAAAAAAATTGTGCCAAAGGTACCTTGTTTTTTTCAAGTTAAAACTTCTTTTAGGCGCGTTGGTCACAATAAAGCATTGAATTTGCATTACCGTCATGCTTGGATGTGAGTGGGGTGGGTGGCGGTTGCAGCGTCATATAAATCTAGTTTTCGGCAAGCGTGCGCCTGTACGTACGTACTCATTATACATTAGCAATACACAAATACAGTGCCTGGTTTTATTTTTCAAATCAAACGCGGGTAGTTGTACCTATGCATATACAGTCTGTAATAAAAATCCTGTACAATTCTTGAGAGCGTTACTCGGTATCGATATTCCATTCTATTTACTATTAAAATAAAAAATAATTCAATAGAGAAACTTACATGGCAACATTCGGAGTGTGTGTAGTTTGTGAACCAGGGAAAAGGAAAGTAAAGGATCGTGCTAGTAGGTCGTGACTAGTGATGAAAATGCCCGGGAATTTTCCCAAAGTGCCCAAAACTTCCGAGAACATTTCGTAAATTCCCGGGAATATTCCCGAGGAAGTTTTTGGGCACTTTGGGAAAATTCCCGGGCATTTTCATCACTAGTCGTGACGTCGTAGAAGTCATCAATTTCGTAAATTCCATGCACCTTTTATCAGTTACATCGTTTGATTAGTCCTTACAGTGATTTTTGTCAGTAATCCAAGTTTAAATTGCGTGTTAGATAATTTAATTTCTTCAATTTTATATGACAATAGCTTTTAATTGTTTGTAAATAAAATATAATTGTCTGATGTATTTGGTAACGTAATCGTGACACCATATACCTCTTTCGGGTCAGTCAGAATATCCAGTAACACTCTGATATGAGCAGTCTGTTTTCAAAACCCACTATAACATATTTTTTTCAAATCCCATAAATTTATAAAAACTTATAATTAATCTTTGACTTAACAATTACATTCTTATAAGGTATTTAAATTATTATTCTAAAGTGAAAAAGAAAAAAGAAAAAAATCATCTATAATATTTGCCTTGATAAAAACATTTCAAATTACTATTAGGACTATTAACTAATTTTGTACGAAAAATCGTTTTAGCGGGTTTTGAAATTAGACGCCTCATATACTTCAGTGGTATTTTATTTTATAAGCTTTAGTGACTTATGGTTCAATTTCTACTCAGGCAGCGCTAGGTCTTTGCACACAGTAGATATTTAGATATTAAAGGTACCACGGTATAATGTTACCTTGCAGATAAAGTGACTCAGGATCAGATGTTTTTGACGGCTTTGCACACGACAAATCCGTTCAAAACGCTGCCGACGCGCAAAGGTTCAAACTTCTCTTTAATTTTCGTCATTATTCCTCCATTTGTAATGATTTGTAGTCCTACATATCATGGTTTCGTACTGTGAGGACAACGCAGCCGAAGGAATTAAACCTTTCCTTTTTTTGTTATTTTAAACCGTTGTAATTTTCAAAAGATAATTCTAGGTTTCTCCAGTGCCTTACAAAGCCTTGCAAAACCCTGACAACGCAATCGCTCTTTTGATAATTTTTGTCGCTCATTTGGGTGTTATGGAATGGGCCGCCGGGTCCAAATTTTCTCCAGAGCTTTTTCTTTACTTGGGGAAAATCGCGCTCGAGGTGTGCCCCACTTGTATCAGCCTAAAACCATAAGGTGACAACTTCTGCATATAGACGGGGATTGTGGGCCCTGTAATCAATTTTCTACAGCCCTGTTATTTTTTGCCAAAGCTAATATATGGCGTTCTTCATGAGGGTAGTAAATAAAGTTTTTCGTGGTCGATAAGCAATTACAACGTTCCTTGTTTTGCAGTTGCCCACAGTTGACATTAATCACATACCATCAAATGGGCCCACAGCCTGTTTACCGACAAAAGTAAAAAAAAAAATAGATACCATCGTTTTATGTTTGCCTTGCTTTTTAAAGGTTTTTATGGCTCAAAAGGGGGAATATAACCCCTATAGGATTATTTTGATGCACGTCTGTTTGTCTGTCAGTCATACAGTCAAAACCTTTTTTCTTAGTAACACGTGGAAGTATCCAGTGGATATTAATATCAATATAATAGGTCCGTTTGAAGGTTTGTTTGTATGGAACCCTATGTATGCGGAACTGATTCATACTAAGTCGTTTTTTTTTTGTTTTTCTGTATCATTTGCTAATTTCGCTTAGTAACGGTTTTACTTTAAATATGCTAAGTGTGAAGTGTGATAAGGTTCCGAAAAATCCTTTTTTCGTGCCGTTGCAGCCTCATAGTGCCGCGAGGTCTCTATTCGCCACAAACGACTAGTTTGCATTTAGTTATATTTATTCGGCTGCGGTGTTTTTCTATAACATGAATAAGTATCAAGGTTTATGATGCTAGTTACAGAGAAAGAGCTTGAAAAATTTGAATTATACTTGATAAAGTCTTTATGTAATTAATGTTTATTTATACAGCACCTATAATACTTGACGTAAATTCCGTGTATATCTTTGTAGATTTGTAGTTATTTCGAATAGTATATTGTGAATATATTTTTTACTGTTTAAATAATTTTTCAGTGGTATGTAGATTTTTAGTTTGCTTCGAAGTTAGATACATTGGTTAAACAAATATTGGTGTATATTCGTACTATTTTTTGCAACAGGTTTTATCTATTAGATTATTTAAATTCACGACAAACAAATTAGCATATAAAAAAAAGGTTTCCGGTACTGTGATTCCAACTCAGGACTTAAACCAGATAAAACATTTTTTTGCACTGGCTCGACAAAGTGACTACAATGCATCTTGCAAATGCAATGGTAAGTGCAGTGTAGTCCAAAAACGAAAGCTACCATCAAATGATGAAAATCCGTTGATAGTCCTCGCCGTCATGTCGGCCCAC
The DNA here is from genome assembly GCA_036320925.1 of Automeris io. Classification (NCBI taxonomy): domain Eukaryota; kingdom Metazoa; phylum Arthropoda; class Insecta; order Lepidoptera; family Saturniidae; genus Automeris; species Automeris io. The sequence goes on from JAUDJH010000001.1 coordinate 20,227,979, forward strand.
ATATACCACGACTGAAGGTCTCTAGGTATATGACACACAATACTGGACATACTGGATATACACAAGCTGATCCCGAAACGCAACAGCCCAAAGCGAGTCACTATGACGGTCTTTACACTTGTGCACTGTGGTAAGACCCAGTTTGGGCAACCGCCCTACCACCGTAAATTAATTTAATTATGGTCCGAAATAGATTGTTTTCAAGGATTTGCTAATTCATCGATAAGGTCAAATCTAGACGTAACGTAATGTGTAAAGTTTGTAGAGCTGTCGATGAATGTAACTTGAGCTACATTACACGATGTTACATATGTCCGGAATCATTTTTATGGTGTTTTATCATTTTACAGAATCGCCCCTCAGTTTGCCAGATTCGATATCGCATTGCCTAAGGCCATCCCTATTCCCGAGGGTGCCGCCCTACCTTCGTTTCGTCGCTCACGACGACTGTGCGATGCTCAAAATACCGCTGCCCATACAGAAGCATCTCAAATGGAAGCTCACCACAATAACGCCGATTGTTGTGAAGAAAACGTTAACTAATTCCGGATTTCGGCTCGTCAAGAGCGAGTGTGATACATCCGAGTGTCCGCAAGAAGGTGGGTTATTTTTTTATGGTACCCAGGGCCTCTAAATAAAATAACATACCTGTAGTTTTGGGGATCTTCAGATCAAATACATAGCAAAATAAACTTCATAAATTTCTTTATTGCACTTTTAAAAATAATTTTTCGTCTCAACACTTTTTCACGTCTTAGAATTACAGAGCGCTTGCATTAAAAAAAAACCGTTTATCCTCTCTCTCTTTCTATCTTTCCTGTCTTTCACTCCCATACGTTCCGATCTACGCATTTACTGCTTCATACATTATAATATTTCACACAATAACATCCATCCTACATACCTTTATCGATTACGCTTGTAGAAGAGTACAAAATCCAGCTAGGATTAAGAAGTTCTCTAAATTTTAGTTTTACCGAGTCCAGTTGAGCGGTGGAATGGTCTTTCGGCGAGTGTGTTCCTACCGCCTTATGATAATTGGTCCTTTAAACGAAGTGTAAGGAGATATTTTTGCAGGCCAGCATGATCACTGCATTATCGATTGGCTTTTCTTTACTGATGACATTCGTAGTAATTTTTTGGATTACACCATCAGCTGTTATGTGGGTCCTGTGCCCAGTCAGGATAAAAAAAAGTAAAGGATTGACAAGTTTTCGAAATATTAGTTTGACACGATATGTTAATTTCCTACATTTGCATTTAAGTTAATCCCGGTACATACCTCTAGGTTATCCCAAGTTACGTATTTAAGCACCACATGCTCAACGGTGAAGGAAAATTTCGTGAGGAAACCCGAATGAAATCGGTTAGAAATATCGTGTTTAAGTGCCCTGAGAACGGCGATCACTTGCGCTACTGGTCACTTTGGGCACGAAATATAAGCGCAAAGTGGATAAAGCCACTAATGTTTCTCTGCCCAACCCTATAAGTCATATAGTGTTGCGATATCTTATTCTTTATCTATGCTAAATTTCAACGACATGTGTTTAGCCGTTCCAGTGTGAGTGAGTAACAAAAATCTGTCTAAATTGTCGAATTTGTAACGGCAATGAGATTTATATGTTTTTTTTACACTGGCTCAATATAGTGACTACAGTTCACCTTGTGGTAACTACTGTGTAGTCCAAAAACGAAAGCGACCATCAAAGAATAAAAATCCGTTGATAGTCTCCGTCGTCATATCTGCCCACATATACCACGATGAAGGTCTCTAGGTATACGATACACAAGCTGATCCCGAAACGCGACAAGCCAAAGCTAGTCACTACGACGGTCTTTACACAAGTGTACTGGGTCATGACGCATTTCGGGCAATCGCCCTACCACCACAATGTAAATGTGGTAGTAGGGCGATGTGGTGTAATTATGTTCATATTTCTTTAAAGAAACCGTGGAATGGATCGGTATATGGGGTAAACACATGAAATCGCTAATGTTCAGAGCGATAAAGGACGGCCAGAAGATGAACCACTTCCCAGGCACGTTTCAAATAGGCCGAAAGGACCGACTCTGGAGGAATTTGCAGAAATTGACTTCGAAACACGGAATCAGCGAGTTCGGTATAATGCCAAAAACTTACGTCCTGCCGCATGATTTGATATTGTTGAAACGCGATTGGGAGAAGTACGCTGCGAATAATGAAAGATGGATTATAAAACCTGTGAGTACAACATAACTGATACTAAATAATATTGAAGTCCGAACTGGGTCTTCACGGTATTGTACTACCTTCTTTTTGTTATCCGGGGGAAAATCCTGCATAGAACCATCCATTGCGCTGTGAGGGCAGCGACCCCGCTGTGTCAGACTCCTATTGACTAAAAAACCCCGAGGTGCCCTTCGAATTACTCCACCCGGGTCTAGCAATCCTGATTCTGCCAGACGTCCGGGGAGCAAACAGCCTGTTTAGGCTTCATCTCTGTGAGGGAGGGTTAAATAGTTGCCACCACCCGCGTACTCCTAACACATTGGCGGGGAGAGTGGTGTAAAGTGCCACTCTCCCCTCATCTCCATGATTTGTCATTGGAGCGGTGTGCGGAAACATCGCACACCGCTCACGCCTGGATCTGGGCGGCGCGCTCCCTCAAGCACGCCGCCCGAAATTTATGACTCCTAAATGTTTAGAAGGGTTTTACTCATGATTACAGAGTAAATAAATTAAAATTACGACTACATTTTGTAGTTAATCGTTAATCATTGATCTGATTACATTTAGCTCATCTCTGTTTCCAGCCAGCGTCAGCTCGCGGCACCGGCATCAAGGTGGTATCGCGGTGGACCGAGATACCGAAGAAGCGTCCCGTGGTGGTGCAGCGGTACGTCTCCAAGCCCTACCTGATCAACGGCAGCAAGTTCGACATGAGACTCTATGTGCTGGTCACTTCGGTGCATCCACTCAGGATATACCTTTACAGGGACGGGCTGGCCAGGTTCGCTTCAGGTACGGGGCTTATTTTGACACATACTCCAAACAACACCCCGTTGGGCCGCAGATGTTCTGTTTTTTTTTTCATGACCCTGTCTAAAGATTATACTGCATCAGATAGAAATTACAGTGCAGTCAAAAAGCAGTTTACCGATTATCGCCGCGAGCATGCCGGCCTACATAAACATACCTTCACGCTTCGCTTAAAGAACCCGATATCATAAGAAGGTCACGCTCGTCGTGAGACCATTCCACAATCCATTGACCCGGTAAAAGTAAGAATTATCTAAAAAGTAAGTGGCCAAAACTTAAAATGAATCCATAGTTTAGAAGTTATTCGCTTAGCCACTGGTCCAATTGAGTTTTCACTACATTTTAGAGTAAGGTTAGGTTAGGTGATGTATATAGCGCGACAGGGCTGTGGCGAATTGATTACAAGGCCGGCAGTCCCTGCCAATGCGCAGAAGTAGTCACCTTGGGGTTTTTAGTCGGTACAAGTCCGAAACACCTCGGTATCGCTCAACCCCCCCAGTGCGGCCGAGACGGTCCTATGAGGATTTTCCCAAAGTAAAAAAAAAAGGTGATGTATATAGTGAAATAGAACTTTGTATACTGGTTTGATTTTTTTCTGTGACGCTTGTGTTTATCAAATGATGACAAATATTTTCTGACCTTTTTTTGTTATTCCAGTAAAATATAATGAAGAGCTAGCGTCACTAAATGACAGGTATATGCACTTGACGAACTACTCAATAAATAGACTCTCGAAAAATTACACGCCGAATGAGGACTTTGCAGCGTGCGAGGGCCACAAATGGTAAGCGCTTTAATGTTACATATCACTCAAAATATGAAGGTAGACACGTCCGCTCTTGGCTGCGGTTCACGCAATACTTTTTTTTTTAACTCGGGGGAAACCCGTTATGGGCCGTCAGGGGATGATGAGGGTCACCCCCCGGTGTGTCGGAGTCGCACCGACTAAAACCCCCGGGCTGTTACATCTCCCGTTTGCCGGGGCCAAGGGCAAGGCTGTGCCAGCTTCCTCAGCGCCCAGCGACGTCTGGCCTATTGATGGAAGGCCCCTGAACAGCATTCCGCTCTCCTTCATTTTCTTTGAGCGGTGCGCGGGAACACATCGCGCACCACTCTCGCCTTGGAAATGTTGGGCGACGCACTCCCTCAAGTGCGCCGCCCAGGCGTTAATCCGTTAGGGAGGGAAGTGCCTTGAGTAGGCTTCTCTCCTGCGTCCAATACGGCGAGGGCGACGGAGGGGCGGAAAGGACAGGGAAGATGAAGCCTGCCTCTTTCGCTCACGCTCCGCCTCCTCTTTCATTCTAAGGACCTCCTCTGTGAAAAGGAGGACCGCCTTCCATGACCTCGGTTCACGCAATACTGTTCCATCCAATACCAGCATACTCGAGGCATATCTACTCTGTATGCACACTCACAAACACTACAGCATCGATATCAGTTATTTATGCTTGAAAATTAAAAAAAGCAAAAGTTATTTAATTATTAATTAATTAGAATTCCATTCGATCTATTTCTTTTGAAAATGCAATTCTGTATGGACCTAGAAACCTTCAGTCGTTTGTATGTTGGGGGGCGGGGCCTGACGGTAACAAAAGTAAATGGATTCTTGTTCTTTTGTTCTTGAACTAAACTATACCGCTTGTATTATTTTATATATTTATCTAGTACCCAATGTACAAGCGCTATCTTAGTCAAGGTCTAAGTCAGTGTGCGTAATTGTCAATAAATATTATTAATACTAAATGAGTGGCTATGTTAATTTATTTATTTTTTTCAGGACATTACAAACTCTATTCCATTATTTAAAGACTGAAAAAAACGTAGACACAGATTCTTTGTGGGATTCGATGAAAGATCTGGTCATAAAGACGATAATATCGGGCGAAGCGAGCATAAGTTCGCTGACTAAAGCGAATATCACTTCCCGCTACAATTGCTATGAATTGTTTGGTATCGATGTCTTGTTGGATGAGGATCTCAAACCCTGGCTATTGGAGGTAATTTCCTTACTGTATAGGCCCTGCGCTGAAAATCGTTGAAAAGGTTGAAACGTAAAATCACTGGTTATTTAACACGTTGAGCGCCGCGTCAGCTATCGGTAGCTGACACTAGACTTTCTGTTTAGGCCGCGTCAGCCATCGGTGGCCGACAGCGCGTAACATGAGAACTATAAAATTTACACTATTTTATAGAATTGCACAACATTTATCTAAAATTTACTTAATTTGGTATCATTACAGTATTAGTGGGATTCATTAAAACATGGCAAACAAAAATGGTTCTCCTTCTCAAGTATTGAAATATGTTATAACACGCTTTGTCGTTTTCCTTGCCATCATTCTACCTTCTTTTCTTACATTTTTTAAGTGAGACATATAGACATGAATGCCTATAGGCATAGATGGGCAAAATGTAATCAGATTAATGAAAATGATTAACGATTACATTTTACGTTTTTACCATTAATATGACTGCATTTTGCTCATTTATGTTTTAAACACTACAAAATCCCAGAATGAATACACATTTATGATTTCTTAATGTTTTAAATGGATTTAATCATGATTACAGACCAAGAAAATCAAAATTACGACTACATTTTGTAATCGTTGATCATTAATCAGATTACATTTTGCCCATCTCTGCCTATAGGTATCACTTTTCAAACGTAAACGATCTTTTACTGCGATCGGAAACACCGGCCCTACAGTACCAGCGCGTAGAAGCGGCGCGCGTGGCCTGAACTGTCTTAAAAATACGCGTGGCGCTCAACGTGTTAATAGTGATAAATTAAAATCACTAGATCCAAGATCGAGATAGCACTATGACTACACTAAGCGTGCGAAAGAGATAAACAAATACGCTCCCTGTTATAGATTGTTCCTTACATTATTTATGGCTAGTTTCAATAAGCTATATATCCTTTGTTTGATGTTTAATACTATATCAATAATTCTGTCTATCTCTTTTTAAAGACATACTTGTGAGATAGAAAGATATAGCTATCAAAGAATTAAAGATACTATATCGAAACCGGCCTTAGACTATAAATATTTTTCTCCCTAGCAATCAATAAAATGTCCCGACCAATGATAAAAAAATAAAATAGCTATTTCCAAACTAGAGGTTCTAATATTCAAATCTTAAGTCGAAAATCGTAACTTATCAGAGCAATAACTTGATAGAATAAGCTTTTGCCAGACAGCTACGTGAGGTGGTAGGGCGATTGCCCGAACTGAGTCATGACGACAATATACGGGTGTAAAGACCGTCGCAGTGACTCGCTTTGGTCTGTCGCGTTTCGGGATCAGCTTGTGTATATCCGTTAACTCATATACCTAGAGACCTTCAGTCGTGGTATATGTGGGCCGACATGACGACGAAGACTATCAACGGATTTTCATCCCTTGTTGGTCGCTTTCGGTTTTGGACTACACTGTACTTACCATCAGTTGCACTTTAGTCACTTTGTCGATTCAGTGTAAAAAAAAAGTATTTTTTTGAAAAATAAATTGATTTTCGGGTTTTTTATGTGAGAGTTGTCGTATTATTGTTGCCTAGGTCGGACTGACCCTGATGATGTCCTAGCCGGATTCGGCCACGGCGACTGTTTCAACGCCGATTAAGAAAATTAAGGCTCAGTTTTCGGAAACAGTCAATTGCGCAGGAGATATTTAAGTGCATAACTGGACGCGCTGCCAGAGAAGCACTCTCTCGTCCGAGTTCCCTCAGGCCCGATGGAAAGGAGAACCAGTACGATCGGGAGGGAGCAGGATGCAGGTTTGGTCGAGTTTTCCCTTCTCTAAACACCTGGTTGAATTGCGGTGTTAAAGAGATACCTTAGTCGCCTTTTACGACACCTCAGCAAGAAGAGGGGCGTGCTATTCTATTCTGCCGGCAGCCACCACGGCTAAAACCTTAATGACTGACCTTAATGATCTCATTGCAGGTGAACATATCGCCGAGCTTGCACAGTGCTTCGCCCCTCGACATTCACGTGAAAGGGCCTCTGGTCTCAACTGTTCTAAACATAGCTCAATTTCAAGTACCGCTCAAGACTAACCTGGAATTATTGTCCAAAGAGAAACCTCACAAGTTGGTTAGTTTGGCTTGTATTCCCTTGATTGATGAAATACTGTTTTTTGTAACCCGGGGGAAAATCTTGCATAGGAGCATCAGCGTCCCTGTGAGGGCAGTGACCCCGAGTATAAGACCTCTACTGAATAAAACCCTCGGGGTGTCCTTCCAATGCGCCAAGTGCCGATGAAGATGGCTCAGCCTTGCCCTTGGCACTCGGCAGGCGGGAGAAGGAACGCCTCGGGGTTTTAGCCGATGCAAGTACGACACACCGGTGGGCGGCCCTCACCGCCCCCTGAAGGTCCGTTAGGGATTTCCCCGGGTAACCAAGAAAAAAAGGTGTCCTTCCAATGGCTACACCCGGGCCTGGGATCCATATTTTTCCAGATGCCTGGAAAGCGAACAGCTAGTTTTTTAGGCTTTATAGAAATACCCGCAATGAACCTCATTTTAGTAAAATTATTTTAATGTATAATAAATGTATTGTTAAAGTTTTTGTATAATATTTTCCAGGCCATTTTAAGAAGTTTCTATCTACGCGCAAACGCGTGAATATAGGTAGGCGTGAATCCGGGCATTTACTTCTGGATTTTTTAAGTTAAATACTGAGTTGGTCACCCTCGGTGACCGGTGAAGGAAATATGAGAAAACTCGCATCAAACAGAGTGTCTTTGTAAATTACTCTACTGGTCACGTTGGGCTCGACCTACAAGCGCAAAGTGGATATAGATATTAATGAATTCTCTGCCCACCCTAAAATGTATATAACGTGATAATTAATTGATTTTTTAAATATGTTTCAGGCTGGTTTGCCATACGATAGTAGATTATACACTGTGTATTTATCAAAAGAAGAAAGGGACAAACATATAATTTATACAAATATGGAAGAACGAGATATGGTAAGATTTTTTTTACTATAAAGATTAAGGAAAGATGGTAGTTAATAGTCTGCCTATTTATAATAAAAATAAAATCATCCTTGGCTACAGCATCTCGATAGTTGATTGTTACAGTAAGTGCTGTAATCAGGGCATCCTCATAAACAGCAATAGCAGCACGTAGGTCTGGATTTGGGTTTGGAGTCGGGCCGGTACTCGCGCCCTAAGTGCCAATTTCTAGGGGCAGCTGACTAATGTGCTCTATGTACACACTGAACAACATCTGAAAAAGCTGGCCAACTGCTGCATAATAAATAAGCTAAAATATTGTACAAAACTTGGTTTTGACGTTTCAAAAGTTAACTCAAATGTCTCATAAGATATCGTTAATATGTCTGAAGCTATGTCAAAAGTTATTTTTTAATATTTCACTTCTTAAGCGATAAATGATTTTACAAAGTTGTACAGCACATAATCGATAAAAATTGTGCTGTAAATGTTTTTTCATTAGATTAATCTATATCATTTAGAAATAAAGGTAAAAGTACCGGAAGGTGGGGGAGCGGGGTACTTTCGCCACATAGTAGTTTTTGCCTAACCTCGAAAAATTTTAAGGTTTCGGGGATGGCAGCACGACATCTTTTCCCACAATTTTAAAAGTAGCAGATATACATTCATCATGCGAACAGCTAAACAGTGGAATATGCTTCCAGCTAGCACATTTGCACGGTTAAAGACTTGAGAGTCTTTAAGAGAAGAGTGAATAGGCATTTGTTGGGCGGAGGCTGTTCCGCCTTGGGCTTACCTTCACCTTCCGCCTGGTGTAATTGAGATCAAGCGCCAGTCTGTAAATTATAAAAAAAAACCTCTTCTGCTTGATGTTATCAAGTCTAATCACGGTACGATATCTCGCAAGAGATGTGACGTCACTCTGATCTCATTCTTGCGCGCTCCTTCCAAGATAGTACTTACTACAGCCCAGGACTAATATCTTCATATCATGGTTGAAAAAGAAAACATACGATTTCAGTATCTACGTGACATCCTATCGACCCTGACTCCAGACGATGTTCGGCACTTGATCCAAGCGGAGGACGAGCTGACGCAGGCCAGCGACATGGAGCGCGTGTTCCCTACTGCCGGCACGCACCGGTACCTGACCTTCCTCGCAGGACCTCGGTACTACAACCGGCTGTTCGACGCCTGGGAGACGAGATACGGAAGGAACAGGGCCGCAGGTCGGTCTTTTTTTATACTAACTCAATAAAGTGACTATGCAAATGTGTGAGCGGCTGCACCCAGGAGGCCGAGGTTTCTAGCCACAATAATATTCCTTGAATGATAACAATTAATATATAAATAAATTTAAGGCAGAGCACGGTCATTCCGCTCCACCAATCTTGCATACAAAAATAATTTAAAAAATTTAATTTAAATGTAATAATAGGTTAAAAAATGAATGAAGAAAAATTAAGATTGAAAAGTTATATATAGAAAATTAAAAACAGGATTTATTTATACTGTTATTAAATAAATCCAGTGGCTGGTACTTATATACAGAGATGGGCAAAATGTAATATAATTAATGATTACAAAATGTAGTCGTAATTTTAATTTTCTTGCTCTGTAATAATGATTAAATTCTTTTAAAACATTAAGAAATCATAAATGTGTTTGTGATCTGGGATTCTGTAGTGTTTAAAACATAGATGAGCAAAATGCAGTCATATTAATAGTAAAAAACGTAAAATGTAATCGTAATCATTTTTATTAATCTGATTACATTTTGCCCATCTATGCTTATATAATATTGCCGTAATGATAAGATCTCGTATTTAACTAGAGTGCGTGGCAGCGTGAACGATGCTGGTCTGGTATTGCAGGTGTGGAGCTGCTCCGGAACCTGTGCGACATCGGCTACCACCTGGAGGTGCCGCCAGTGCCGCTGAAGGTAACGCCCGGGCTCGCGTGCCGCCTCGAGCGGTGGCTGCACGCGCTCCTAGCTTTCATTTCCTACATCATCACCAGGTTTTGGTGACACACGCTCACACGCGTCGACGGTTCCGTGGAAAAAAGTCTATAATGCAGTTACGGCCTTTTACGTACACGTTGATTTTCGCGCTGTATGTGTTAATTTCAAAGACAATTATTCAGTAATTTGGCAACTTTTTTGTCTAAATCAAAAATATCTTTCTTGTAGGCTTTGGTGGCTATTACTACTTAAAATAAATCAATATTACATTTTTAACGCGCAGGACACATTAGTAGGGGATTTTCTTAAAAAAAAAAAAAAACTGATTGGTCTGATACATAGATAAAAAAAGCACTAATTCAGTACAATTCAAGCAATCAGTTATATAATCTAAAACTAATAAAATTCCTTTCTACATTTTTTTTTGTTAATTACATTTTCTAATTTATTTAAGGGTAAATTTCGTAAACCGTGTTTTTTTGAGCGTTTATTAAACAATTTTGTAAATATAAATTATACAAAAACGTTCTCGTTTGCTGACGATTCTATTAACCGGTCAGGTGGGTCTAGCTAAAGGTACATTGATGATTTAGTGTAATAAACTTGTTATGCGAAGTTTCGATATTTTTTCTTGAATGCGATCCGCTTTCTGAATGATATAAAAATCGATATTCTAAACTACGCAACAACTTTGACAACAATACAATAGGATTATCTGTCTGTGTGGTCTCTTCTAATCAAATGGCAATGATTTGATCAAATCATTCGATTGGTTATGTTAGTAGATAATTAATAACTATAATAATTTAATATCGTCACGCTTTATCCATTTTGGGGTAAGCAGATATACATTAGTGACTGTATCCAGTAGGTGTTAGTGAATACAGTGGTAGATAATTATTAGTACATTATTCTTATAAGCCTACAAGGACTGGTCAAGCACGGAAGATATCGAGAATAGATGTGACATTACATTGATACTTCCAAATATATATATATATATATATATATATATATTGCGTATAATATATATATATATATATATATATATATATATATATATATACATATATATATATTATACGCGACATCTTCTGAGAGATCTGTGGTCACCTACTTTGTCTATTTTAATTGGAAATATTACACAGTTTGTATTGAATAATAGAAATAGTTCTGCCGACAAGACAAAATACAACTAAATAACTGTTTTCTCTGGTTCACTGTTGCTCATAGTGCAATTTTTTTATGACTATTTTACGGAACCGTCGATAATTATTTTAGGGGTGCAAAAAGCAAACTCACTTCAATCCACATCTTTGTTTATATACGTTTATTGCATTTTTATTTTATATTTACACTACTGCAAAATGTTTAAACTGTTGTAAAGTAAACTCTGTGTTTATTTTGTTAAGAATTAATATAAATGTAGCTCATAATCGCTTTCTACAATTTAAAAAAATTAACTGGCAATATATGGAGTTATGCGAGTTTGCTCTTAGACCCTTTGTGTATGTATATATGTACTTATTATGTTTGTTATTTGTTTAAATATTTGCGATTTACATAAAATATTGAATCGGTAAAGGTTTTAGTTTTATATTTCATGGGTTTGTACAGCACTTTTACGATTTTTTGCATAGATACCAAATCTACATTAGATAAAATTACTATCGAGATATCTTTTATTGTACCACATTAAATTTAATAAAAACCGTCATAAAAATTTACTACTGTAAGGTCTCTAATATGAAAGAATTGTCTTGTATTTCGTGTTGTACTTGTATTCGTGTTAATTTTCGTATTCTGCTACAGTATATTGTGTAAATCGCTAATAACTATATATAACATTTATGTATTTATTTTAAATTGTATTGTTTGTGTTTTTCATTATTTTATTTATAAAAAACACCCATATAAGTTAGGTTATAAAAAAATATTCTGATATTATCACTGCCATATACAAATACGTTATATAGCTTAGGATTCGTATCAATAAGTATTAAATATTGCAGGGCAAAAAAGGATTGAATGTGGTGAGATATTTTATATACAATTAGCATGTTTTTATCTTCACTTTCAATTAGGATCAAGTTTGAGTTCTCAGTGCATTTTTCTCTAAATTCAACCTATTTTTATATTATTTCAGTTATATAATGTTGTCTTCTACCAAATTTATTTTACGATCACTTTAATCTCTTTCGAATCTATTAATATTACGTGCATTTATTTCTTCTATAAAAAATTGTTTGTAAAGAATAACAGTGTATTAAGTTACTATTTTAATAAAATAATTTGTAATATGGCTACGACAGTATGTCAGATTTATATACGAAATGCAATGGAACAAATCAATATAGATTTACTTTTATTTTTGTCGATAGAAATTCAACATGAAATATCGATATAAAGAAGAACGCTAGTTGCCTTAAGGCAAGGCTCCCAAAACTTTTTTTATTTAAGATCATTGCTACTTAATGTGAATTGATCAAGCCTCTGTAAAAGAATATAGCAATGATACTTTTAAAATAATTAGACTACGTGATAATGGGTCTAATAAAACAGTTTTCCAATGTTTTCACGTATCACTATTTACAACAACATTCGATTATTATACCTATCTCAATTTGAGAGTTACACTTGGATAAATGGTCAATTTACCTATTCAAGGAAGTAACTAAGTAAATCAGTCACAAATTTAGCCGATTGTGATGAGAAATCGATATGAAATTATGTATATTTGTAATCTGTTAGATTATATTCATTGTTTCTTCAAATCCGTTTTTTCCCCTCTTTAATCGTATCGCAATAACGACAGCCAATTGTAAGTTTTTTTTAACTATTTCTTTCCTGGAATAATGAAAAAAGAGGTACAAAGTTATTCGGACTAACAGTATATCTTTATTGCGACGTCTCTAATACATAGACAGTACCTGCGTTATGATTATACCTCATCCTGAGTAATAAACGTTTTTTTTATCGAATTTTATCATAGAGCTTTAGAGAACTGACGTGGTAGCAACACTATTATTAAAAAGAGAAAGATAAAGAACGTATTTGTTGTTGAAACATGTCGTAGTAAATTGACAGAAATTAATACTGAATATGTTCTATCGTAACATCTAACTTAAGAATATAATTGATGATGTTTTGAATATTAATTAAAGGAAAAACAAATATTTCTAATTTCGTTGATTTGATTCAAAGTTTCATTCTATCGACGCGCGTATTTGTTAAAAGGGCAATGATAAATATGGACTTTCTTTGGCGTTGCGTCTCCCCCCCTTGAGAGGCTTACTCCCCACTTTGTGAAGCAATACCTTAATTTATCGACTTCTGTTTTCAATTATCACAGCACGCTACAACCGTATAATTTTGATTAAAATGATCACTTGTGAATGATTGTCAGGGTAAAGTGACAGGCGCTCTCAGGCGAGCGTACTTGGGTTGTAAGCACATCGCTCACAGTAAGTGCGTAGAGGAACTAACGAGCAGGCATTGCTCGATTCGTGGCTAAATATTGACGCCCGTGATGTTTTGGATCATAGCATTTTAACTCTATGGTTGCTAGACTGACGTCATAGAGTGTCATAGACTATTAGAAATTCCAAGTAAATTAGTAACCACCTGCCGCGTTTTGGGATTTAGCCGGTAAAATTAGCTATGGTTTTCGCTAGAATCTAGAGGAAATTTGGTAATGATTATTATAAATATCGAGTATTAGACTTTTTGTACTTTTTAATAAAATATAAAAATTAGGAATCGTAAATTCCTTAGCGCTAGATTTTTTGATTCATATGTAAATTTAGCGCATGCAAGTGATTGTAACGTCTAAAGCTGGAGTGATAATAAAGAAAACACTGATCTCTACTGAAATAAATATTTACCATAACATATGAATTAAAGTAATAAGAAAAATGAAGTCTGATTTCTCTTGTATTCATTTACAATTTAGAATTCAAGAAATAAAATATCAGGATGTTGTTCCTTATAATAATAAATTTAATAAAAAGAATTACCTACAATTTATAATAAATAATTAAAGTTTAAATTTGATTTATAAATATCAATGTTGTTGTTTAAAATTCTTCAGGCAGTGTTGCTAAACACGATTTATAAGTTATAAAGTTTAAATCTTTCTACATAAACATCGCATTTATGTGTATTTTATATTGCTTTAAATAAAAATCATAAAAATTTGTACAATTTTTAGATAATTTCTATGAAATTTTACATTCAATAATAAACATAGTTATTTCTGGGTCTACCAAATGCTATGTAGCTCATATTAATATTACGCTATTGCTCAATTTTTATATACTTGTATCTTACATCATTAGTATTTATGTGAGTATTTAGAATATTATGTATATTGCTAGGATAAATTTTAAAAGTCATAATTAATTATAACATATTTTTGAGGCTATACACAATATTTACTTAGAAAAATAGTATTTATGTAAAGAAAAATAGTTATAACAATTTTATAGTTACAGTTTTCTGTAATCATATTATTTATACAAAATATTGTAAGAAATAGTACTCTAGATCAGATATAGCAATAGGTGTTTTTATGTATGTACTGTATTGTTTTTAATAGTATTTATTGTAAATAATAATAATTATTTATTTTATTAATATAATTGTTGTTAATTATATAATTATAGTTTCATATCTTATGTTTATGTATATTATATTATAATGTGTCGTTTACACTACGCTATTAACACTTTACATTGCATGCAATTACTTTCAGTAATCATCCTTCTTTTTTTGGATACGTATTTGAGGTTATACACAATTTACTTGTACAAAACCATCTATGATTTGGCGCTTATAAGATATGAGGAAGATAATAATCACTATTACATCTATCTTTTTACATATCCTAAGCATGTTTTATAAATCTTGTCATTTTTTATTGCTTGCGTAAATTAGTTAAAACCTCAAAATCGTGTCCAGCTGTACCGCTTACATTATTTCTATTCGCCATTATGGGATCATACTGCCGGATTCTACAAATCATTTCAAATTCTTACTAACATTCTATATTATGGCATTTTTATGCTGGATAATGTACATTTCAATGCATGATCATTGTATGATAATGATTTGTCATTAATTAACCCAAATGCACCAAATCATCACTCGCAGTGTGCTGAATATTTTTTAAATCCCATTAACCTTGTAAAGATTGGATCATTTCACGTTAGATGAATCTTTGGCATAGAACTCACTTTTAATTTTGGTGCTTTTTCATTTATAATAAATAGAATTTTTATTATAATTCTGAAATCGATATCGTAATTCATCTACTTAATCATAACTTCATTCACGCATAGTATTCCATCGCCAGTGGCTTTTGCGATTAACTCATAGTCAATTCAATTTTATTATTATTTTCACTACCTATATATGTGGTAATATTTGTAAATTCTTGAGTTAGAAAATATATTTTATGTCATTCACCTTTTTTATTTCGATAGATTATTATCATTTCTTATTACATCAGCACACGAATTCAAAAACGACGTGATGCATCACAAACCACAGCTAAATGTCTCATTAATATGTACCTACAGTTACATTAGTAGCTACGTAGAAAAAATGTCTTATTTTCACACTAAATTCACAAATTTGTTTGAATTACAAGGGGGCCCACTTTGATTGAAACCCATATACTAATTTAAATTGCTATAAAAACTAAACATATTCTGAAGCTCGGTTGTGATTGTTTACGAGATTTATTTGTCGATATTGGTTTACATTTTTGAAGGTCAAATTGTATGGAATCTTTTGTCACCCTCTACCCGATTGCTAGCATTGGCTCTATACCGAATTGTTTGGGAAATATAAACTCCATGCAATTTGATGTTTAAGAATGTAAATTAAATGAGATGTAAATCTCGTGAAATATTACACTTGAACTTTTGAGAGCGTAAACAAAGTAAGATAATGCTAGAATTATGGCTCGTAAGAATTCCAAAAGCTTATGAGATTTACATAAGCTACCAAAGTATCATCATTAAGTTATATCAATGACACGTATTTTTGGACTTTCTGCAGGAGTTAATGCTGACTTAATATCACTTTGTCTAGGCCCTCGGATCATTTATTTGTTTTTTGCTATAACCTGTAAACTGTCACGTAGAGTCACAAAAAATGTATAATCTGGATTCTATTCTGGATGTGTGAGACATTTAGTCATGGTTTGTGCTTCGTCACGGTCCCCGAAGCGAGTAAGTAATGGTGCCCCCTTGTCCCCCTCCCCCCTGCCGCCAATCCCGGTCCCGCGATCCGATCCCGTCCGGTGTGTAGCGGGCGTCGGGCCAGCTGAGCGCGTTGGATGGTTCCAGAATGACGTGGATGCGCCGACGCCGGCCGTATCAGAGCGCCCCTCTGCCGGGTCCCTCGCGTCGCCGGAGCGGGCCTGTGAGGGGTCTCGCGGGTCGCTCGCGGCGCCCCCTGCTGCGCCCCCTGCAGCATCCCCTGCAGCACCCACACCAGCGGCCCGCGCCTCATGCGGAGACGGGCGCGGATACGTGACGGCCGCGCCGCTGCAGCCCCTCGAGCCGCGAGCCTAGCGTCGCGCCGCCCGCTGCCTCTGCCTCTGCTCGATGCCTAACTCCGACACCGTAATGGTACTCTACACCTGTGATTAATAATTGCAGGCAAGAATTACCGAAAACCCTCTGAGCAATATCGACTTGTGTTTCTATGTCACGAAGGCGGGTGAATTATACAGGTAATTACAACTATAAATTAATACTTAAATGCAAGTAACTTCAATAAAAAGCAATTAAAAAAATATTGGTTTGAATAATTTCTAAAATCTATTGATGGCATTTGATTACACACAAACACACATTCTCTATCTCTTTAAACTCTCAGATGTTCTACACATTGCATTTTATCTAGTCTTGTATGTGAAATTCTTACTTTGAATATATCATGCTATGATATTAAGTTCTTTAAACTAACCGGTAAAAGTAAAGGATGTAAGCGGGCATGGTCATGGCAACTATCATTTGGTACATACATGCTTCTCGACAGTTGTACTTCCTTTAAAAAAAATCGACGATTATATTCACGCTACCCGATCATGATTCTAATAATCAGAAAGATACATTGAGTATAAAAATTAAAATAAATTGCCCGCATACAGGATCCGTTAAATAGTACTTACATAACTTTTTTTTGTGTATATATATTTATTTATTCATTTATTTATTCACAAATCTACAGTATATAATTTTATAATTTAATACAGGAAAGCGTACAAAAAATCGGATTAAACAAAATGATTTGTGTAACAAGGTTATATGAGAGCATTAAATGCGATTCAAATAATTATTATGAAATAAAAAATGAATAATAAGAAATGTATATGTTTAAACTATGTTGTATTGTGAATTTCCTTCGTTTTAATTGTTTTTAAAATCTTGAAAAAATATTTTTGCCTTAAATTCTTAATGAAATGTTATTTTTCGTTTATTTATTTTATTATAGAAGTAATTCAGAAAATAAACTCCAAAATATTTTTCGATTCTCTCTCGATTACATAAAAACAAATAGAATTATCATAATTGAGTTACTATCTTTACTCGTTGTGAGTTTGACAATGTCCTGTATAGCCCCACCCATAGATGGGCAAAATGTAATCAGATTAATGAACAATGATTGAGATTACATTTTGCATTTTTAACATTAATATAATTACATTTTGCCCATCTATATTTTAAACACTAAGAAATTCTCAATTGCATCCAAATTGTATAAGTTAACCATTAATCTGATTACATTTTGGCAATTTCTGGCCCCACTTATACAATGGTAACTAACGCACAACCTCTTAAAGGTAGCTTAGGTACATCAAGACTAACGACTTTTGTTCTACGACTTTTGCCAAAACCTAATACATCGTTAGATTTTTTTTTTTTTAGTTTTATTGTTAATATCTAGTCATCGTTAGCTCTATATTCCAACTTTCATTCGATCTGGCGTAGGTATCCAATCAGCTGGTGCTATGCAGTCGTGCGCCAAGTTACGTTGCTACGCAGCGTTAAGGATCGTGTAGCAGAAAGTTTATTAACCCTATACGTTGTTTATTTTACAAAGTCGCTTATAACAATTATTTGAACGTAAATTTCCATATTTAGTTAAATAGTGAAAATAAATGTTTATTGATTGACGTACTAATACACTATTAAAACAAACTAGAATCAAAATAAAACATTAAATAATTGTTTCACAAACAAAACCAACCTATTATTTGTCTGCCATAGGGAACATCGTAAAATGAACAAGGTAAAGGCCTCTACGTAAATTAATGTTTCAAAGGTTGTACAATCTGTACATATTTATACACTGAATCCACAATCCCTTCATACTTATCCAGGCTTAGGACTGGCTACACTAAAAAATAAAAAAGTAAATAGAAAAACACGAACATTGATTCGTAATCAAGCAATTCATCGCACCAAAAGAGGCGCGCGGTCTGTTTGAAGATAGATAATTGCAAACTATTTTTTAATGTAGGCGTATTTAAAAAGTGGAATCACTCTATTTACAATAATTAAACTATTTACAAAAATACTCACAAATCTATTTACTCGGTGTCAACACATTCGGAAATAGTCTCGCGGACTCACGGCAAGCTTCAGACAGATTGTCACCGCACCGAGCATAAACACGCACCATTTCGGTATATTCAATGTTAGTGTATCTATTTGACATTGTGATTTATGAAACGAACGCGTCACTGGGACAACTAACACGTCACGGCCGGCGCACACGCAAGCAAATTTGCGACTGACATGACTCGTGTCACACAGTAGTCAAGCACATGTCGCCACGCCCGCTCACCGCGCCGCAGACCCCTTTCTTTGTTAGTAGTGACACAAGACGCCGCGTACTACGTAAGTCTGTCTACGGTCGCCTTTGTCGGGGTGGCGCGATCGTCGCCTTAGGAAGAGTTAAAAAGTTCAGAACTGCAAATCTGATTTTTATTTTTTTTGTATGGGAAAAAAAGTAATTGAATTAGGAAAAGTTGTCAGTCTTGATAAATCAAAGCCGCCCTTAAGAGGCTGTGCGTTAGTTACCTATAACCCTGTATATACCACACACTTACACACTTATATGTATATACCACATAACAGTAATAAGCAACACCCGACTTCGTGACATAGAACAAGTATATTTAATTTTTACTCCCAATTCCACGACTCGAGATGATCGGTATTATCGTCAAAATATATATCCATTGGGATATTGATTTCCTGTGCCTAATTTAAATTAGTGATAATTCGAAACGGTATTAACGTATTAGTATTTTCAAATATCCATGTTTTTATTTGTAGATTATCGTCTATCGATAAATTGGTTGCTTTCGACGAGGATATGGATCATCCCTATTAGTGATAACCCTGCACAAATTAAGCAAGATCTAAATTACGATGCGACCAAATAGGGAGCGATCGCTCGGTAGTTTGTTTTTGAATACACAGATCCTTGCTAAGTTTTGCGGCTTGATTGTGCTGTAAGACTCAAAACTGGTTAACATTGTCCATTATTTTAGTATTTTTTTTACCAATGGGCATTTAATAGGAAATGAAACATTTGTAATCAAACCAAATCAGTAGGAAAGGAAATGCAGGAAACGGAATTGTTAGGAGTGTGAGTAGAAGCGAAAATGTGCGGGCTTTATAAACTTGAGTGTATAGTGATGATAAATCGATGGTTTCCAAATTAATCTGTTTATTTGTTTAAAAAAATCGTCTTGTCTGTTTCTGAAATCTAAAAACAGTTTTGATCTTTTTTAATGCACTATAGTTTGTAATATTTTATTGGATGAATGGCATAACAATTGTGAATTGTTTTTTAAATATTAAAAATATGATATTTCGAAATCGATATAATTTGAGTCGATAAATTGTATCGAATTTGTACTATAGATGAATCAGAGCTTATAATGTGAAAACATTGTTATATAAATAGTAACGGTTGCAGAGAGTTGCTCGATATCTTTCCTTGATCTCTAGATTTATCGATATGGCTAGGGAACTAAATATTTATAATTATGACAATACGAAGCTATGACTAGGGACTTGAAAACTTTAGCAGAGTGGTGAATAATTTTATGCTTATAAAAATACAAGTTTATGCAGTGTATCTTTATAATAAACATTCTTTTCTTGTAAAAAAAATATTTATAATTACTTAAATTTAAAATACTAATAATAATATCTTCCATTTTCTTACCTTCTTAGATCTGAGTTCTTAAGCTGAGATTTATAGACGTTATTTCAACTTTGCTCACCAAAGTTCTCAAAGAATAATTTAGTTTTGACAAAAAACTGAATATATAATAGGAACTTTAGTATAGCCATAGTATTCGCAGAGCCAAGTCCATATTGACAAAAACGTTGACTTACCAAATCCTTTGACATTCATTGAGTAATATAAATTGTAATGTAGTAAAATCTAAGCGAACTTAAAGTTACGTCTATAATTCTCAGCCTTATTCATAAAGAATCCTATCATACGTAAATATGATTATTTAATTTTGTAACTGAGTATACCAATATTATTCAGTCCCTAGTTAAAAGTAAAATTTTGAATGAAATATACGAATAAATCGTGAAATTATTAGTGGTATTTATTGAAATCGTAAATAATCGGATAAGTTTTAGGTCTTAAGTAGTCGAGTGTTCTATTGTGTAGTTTCTCTGGATGTTGGTGTTGATGGATTTACATTCCTGGTCGTATTTCTTTGTTACGGGAATGTAGGTATAAACCGTAAGATTGACATATTTTGTGTTTTTATGAGGTTAGCCAAATTTTAAAATGTGGTTATTTTTGATTCCTTTAACGATTTCAAGATATGGCGTAAATTAATTTATATATATATATATATATATATATCTTTTTTTCCGCTTCTAGTGTACTATATTCACCAGCATGAAAATGAAAATAAATTAAAAATTTTTAAAGTGCTTTTAATTATTGTAATACTGTCAAAATCGGTTATAACGACATCGAAAGGACTGCTCATATTTAGTTGCAACAACCGATAGTTGTAAGAACCGGTGATGTTTTCGAGATACGAAGTCCTATATTTATTTTGCCGAGACCATTGTTCTGGGTCAATATAACCGGTATGTTGTTCTAACCGATATTCTTATAAACGGGTTTGACTGTATATTGTAAATAAACACTTATACTAATATGCACTTAAATGTTAAGTGGAAATGCTTAAAATATCTGTTTGCTCTTCGATTATGCCTAATCGGGGGTTACGATTACTGTATCGTGAAAGCCAGTAGAATTGGAATTAATTTAATAATTAATTTGTAACATTTATTATTATATTAAATTCGTATTAGCATTTTTACAATGTCAATTTTATCTATATTACTTCTGTTTTCTCACACGGCTATATTATATCCGAAATGAATAGCTTTTTCTACTTTTAAGAACTATGAAATATATTTTAAAAATATGTACGGTGTAACCTCCATGTAACGTCACTCGATTTAACGACAAACTCCCTACTAAAGCGTCGATATCACTCGGCTTAGGTTGGTTTAGCTTGTTTCCCATACAATGATACATTCTATATAGCATTACACACACTCAATAGCGACAGTGTTTTTTAATAATATAAAGTACTTTTTAAGTTGCCAAAATTAGTAAAACTGCGCAGCTGTATACGTTCGTTTGTCGCTTTATTATCCTACCCCGTAATAAACTCGACTGTCGGCATTATACATACTGAACTTTCTAAGAAATCCGTTCTTTTGTTTACAAATTGGGATTGCTTGCACGTGTTGACTGTGTTGTTAGTAGGAGTCATGGATTATCTATACGTTATGATATTCTTAGTTGCTCACAAACTTTCAAACTAAACATGGCAAGAAAAAGAAAATCTCTGTGCATTGACAAAGCTTTTGCTTTTTCTAATACAATTTTTTTTTCTCTCCATTTAACGACATCTCTCTACAACGTCAAAATATGCACAGTCCCTTGAGGGTCGTTATATACAGTTTGCACTGTATTTTGAAATTTGATCAAAATGCCGGATATTTGTTTTCTTTGAGATCCGAATTTACCGAATTACAATCTCTATGTAATATGCGCAGTCTAATTTACACTCTTTCTCACACAGCTCAAATTATATACCTGAAATTATATCTAACTGAATTGTATGTAATTTTAAAGTTTGGCTACTCTTATTAATTAAATTTTAAATTTCCCATGAAGCGATGTTTAAATATATGTTTCCAATCTTTTGTTAGCAGATGAGACACTTTTTTATAATACTAATATATCGTCACGTTATATCCCTATCGGGATGAGCAGAGATACATTCTTTTGGTAGAGTCACATTGGTCATACACTAGTGGAAAGGCTATAAGAAAGGAAAAAGAGACACATTAGTAGGTATATCCACATTGCGCTTATATGTATATTGTTTTCATTAAATGTAGTCGTAAGAAAGTATTTAAACATCGCCTTTCAAATTCATATAAAGTTAAGAAAAAAATGTTCGATGCAATATAAAATTGTTGTAGCCTTATTATTACTGTATTTTATTATACAGATATTTAAATTATAACATAGAATGTTGGAATAATGTTATCGACGTGTTAATATAATATAAGGAATCTCTCTTAATCGGGAATTTAGTATGTCGTGTTTCAAATAATCTTATTCGAAAAATTTTAAGTTATCAGTGAGTTGGTCTTTCTGAAAGCGATATATTGGAAACAAATCTTGAGACTGATAGATAACAGTCCGCTCTTTGTCGAACAAAGGTAAATGTTAATAGCCGTCTAATACATTGACCTCGCCCACGGAAACAGAATAAGCTGGAGCCGATTATAAAGAGCCTTCATCAATATCAGCTTACCTTAGTACAACTGCATAGACTTCTCCCAATAAGCCTGGTCTTCGGTCCATCATAACCTTTTGCAAGTTGTCGCTCCACTTTCAAGGTTTCCACTCTAGAACACGCTTGGTTAAACGATTATTGATTCTTCGGTATACGTGGCCTGCCCATCCCTAGCTCAGTTTGCTAATCTCGAGAACTATTTCGATAGTTTTGCTTCTCTATCAAGATAGCCTTATTTCAAGTTTGTTTGTTCAGAGAGTTGCCCCACATCACTCATTCTGTCGCACACTCATTGACATTAACCCTACGTCCGACAGATATTCTAATACCTTCGGTCCGACGGGTGGGATCTGGCCAGACCCCTATACATTGAATTGCATTTTGGTGCAAAATTCATTGTAATAGAAACCGGGTATATATTTTTTATTACTTTTTTCAAGATAAAGAAGAAATATACTTCATTAATGATTGAAAAGGAAAAAGGTCTGGGTGGAACCATCTATCGGACGGAGAGTTAAACTGGTGAGCTAACGTAACCGTTAGTGTCCACATCTCTCGGCTCTGTACGCGAGGAGCCTTTTACTCATGCAATAAAAGCGATAAAGATATCAACTGCCTATTTTTCAAATCGGAACACGCCTCTGGCCACAGGACAGGAAATATTTTACGTAGTACTAAATTGTCGGCAATGACAAAGTCCCCGATAGCCGAGCACGACTTGAGTTTGGCAATTAAGTTGAATGATACATGAATGGCTCAAGGCAATTTCGCTCCATCAAATGTAGTCGCAGCCTTACTATTGTAAACAGTATAAATACTTTAACGGGTCTTATGCGCGAATTATTTTTAATTATGGCTCGACGTTTCGACCTGGTTACATAAGTCACGTTCATGGGCAGGCTGCCTATTAATTATAGTGAGTACAGAACGCAATAGTTTAAATTTTTTTAAACAGTATAAAACGATTATTGAACCCTTTCGCTGCGGCAGGCCTCGCTTCAGTGTTTAGTAGGTAATGGAGCTCCGTGTTGAAAGCGCGCGCAGTCGCGCAGCGTGAACGGGCCAAAGTTTTGGCTCAAAACGATATTCATTAGTTTTAAGAAGAACAATTATGCGGGTAGATAATATAATAAAATATATTCATCTATCGTGTATGGAGGTATTAATGAGCCGGTGGCTATAGTCGCCCATCGTGTAAAGGCGGCGTTTTTTAGCTGGTGACGTAAAGTGACCGATGGTAGCGAAAGGGTTAAAATACTCGTCCTATAATATTATGATTTTCTAATAATGTATTGATTTAATATTTAACTTCTTTATAATATGTACATTGATTTGTTTTTCAAAATTGTTACAAATATATATTTGGACAATTTAAAAATATTGTGAAACAAAATTCTGAACATATTTTTTTGTGTCAAATTAAGTTATATCAAGAAAATGATATCGTATTATTTTATATTAAAAAAATTAAATTTTCAACAATAAGTTACAAATTTTCTGTATACGTGAAACTATCATTCTATAGTTCTAGATTATAAAAAAAATATTAAAAAATTGCTACCACTGATAAGGGCAAAATCACAGTGGGCATACTCCAGTGGGAAGGCCACGAGAAAATAAAAAAGAAAATGTTTTACAACATTGATAATTTTCAGTACATTTTTTGCTATAAGTTTGGTCTTTTGACAGTACATATTACCTAGCATTAAATACATTTTTATCTTCCCGTTAAGCCTTAAAACATAGAGATTAAAAGTAGCCGATACTTCTTCATATGGCAATGTGTTCATTGTATTACCTAGTGTGGCTAGAGTAGGAAGGTGAAAGATAGTGTTGTCCCGTGTTCAAGTGACAGGATCGATGAACTTTTCGATGTATATAATCTAAATTATGAATAATCGATTCAAAAGTAGGAATTATCGATGTATTTCCATTCCTTTTTTAAGAATAAAAAGAAAAACTTATGTTAATTTTTAAATTGTGAAATAATTACCAGTGTAATACTTTCGATTGTGTTAATTATAAATTTAAAGAGTAATGATAAGTTACGATTATAATAAATAAATTATAATTCAGATTAAAAGAAAATAAATTTGGTTGCCACTCAAATCTTTTGTTATAATTTTATATTCTTTATTTTGTTCAATTTAAAAGCGCACTTGTTAACCTTATTTTTTTCGTCGTAAATTGTAAAGGTGTGTTGTAATCGGATTTTCATCAAAAATTCAAAATTATATTTTTTCTAATTTAGTGCGAGATGTAGCAGAATTGGGAGCTATCTGCGCTCAAGGAAAATATTAAGAATGATCAGATCATTATCCAGTCTGTCAATTAGGAAGTTTTGGCTACTATGGAGTATAAAAATCTGTTAAGAGCTTGTTTTTAGTTTTCAACATTCTATGATTTAGAATTACCTAAATACAAGACTTCCTAAACATATTAAAATGTCCAAAAAGTTTGGAGATGCCGGGGATCGAACCCGGGGCCTTTCACATGCAAAGCGAACGCTCTACCACTGAGCTACATCCCCCCTTAGAAAACAGTTGTAAAATTATCATCATTTTTTATTGCATTAGTTTTAATTATATCTATATTATGGAAATAGGTGAAGTTGAAAAAGTTTGAAATTAGTTTTCTTTTTTGATTGGATAATATTGGTAGATGATCGGGATAGACCTTGACAACTAAGCCGGGCAAGAGAGCGAAAACAGGTGCTCAGCCGGCAAAACCTACCATAGTTAATAGTGGTTGTGTTTCCGGATCGCCTGTATATACCCAGTTGTTGGCTTAACTATGGTAAAGGACTACTCCAGTTAGAAGCAGAAAATTTGATGGTGCCAGGAGTGGAGAATCGACGATCTCATGACCGACCACCCGCAAGATGGACAGGCTTAATTATTATTAGTATTCACTTGCAGTGTATCTAATAAAGAGACACGGAGGCATCTTATAAAAGCCGCAAGTAACCATGTAAACAATCCATGGCCACAACCACGCACGAGGAGATTCGCTTCTACATTCATCATGCGAACAGCTAGGGAGTGAAATATGCTTCCAGCGGCCATATTTCCGCGATCTTATGACCTGGGAGTCTTTAAAAGGTATTTGTTAGGCGGACGCGGTTCATCATCGGACTCATCTTCACCTTCCACCAGGTGTTATTGAGGTCAAGCGTTCGCCTATAAGTTATTAAAAAAAACACCTCCCCAGGTGTTTACCATTAAGAAATAAATATATAAAGCTGGCGTCGATAGATTCTCGTCTATTGGCGGTCAGTGCTACCTTGCTATAAGTTCACGGTTATTTGCCTGATGGACGATTTATCTAATGCGTTCGTCTAATATGTTTAAAAAATCTTGTTTAGTATCCGAAAAATTAATACTGAAAAAATACCTGTTGGTGCACAATTTAGAGATTTTACATGCGTTTGCGTGAAGTGTAACCCTTTCGCATTATGCTTCGAAATGTATTTTTTAAAATTACAGAAAACAGTCACGATACTTCTATAGAAATAAGGTTTAAAGAAATAAAAAATGCAAGAAAAATTTGAATTGTTTTTTTTTTTAAAACCATTTAATACAATCTTTGTAAATACTGGCACTATACATGAAAGCCACAGTTACATTTTTTACAATCAAAACAATGTTTACATTTTAACAATTTATAAATTCTTTTTGACTTAGTTTGGCTTAACAATGAATAATAAGTGTCTTATAAGATCATCTTTAAATCTCATACGAAAATAAAAATCTTAAATACATATGATTACTTATATTTAATCAAATTTATAAGTGTTACGCCTTTAACGCTAAATTAACCGAACTGGTCAGATGGCAGGTCTTTATAGTTGTTTAATTTTTTTTTAAATATTTTTTCTTTCTGAAAAATAATATATCTATTTTTAAATTAGATATGAATAAAGTGTTCGCTAGTACATTTAATGTTAAATAATTTTCGCATTTGGTAGGTATAATTATGATTATTCGTATTTGACCCCGATAAACGTGATCTCGCAACTTGTGTAGGGTTGCGATATTGGTAATTTACATATCCGGAGCAAATACAGTTTTCTACCAGGAATAAAGCCATAAAAAACAGTTTTCATCAAACATATACAGTCAAAATCTGTTATAACGACGTCGAAGGGAATACTCATATTAATTAGTCGTAAAACCCGATAGTCCGACCGTTGATGCTTTCGAGATACAAGGTCCTATTTTTTTTTCTGGGATCTTTGTTTTAGGTTAATCAATATAACCGGCATGATTTTCTAAACGATATCGCCAAAAACGGCTTTGACTATAGACCTATAAATAGATATAACTTTAAATACTTTTTGTTAGTAGTTAAATAATTTGGACTAGAGCAAAATTAGTAAGCTTATATTTGCATAACAATATTTGTTATGCATACAATTCGTAAATGTAGTTTTATCTACGTAAATAAATATCTTATCCTTTATCTACTTCGCAAATATAATTATACAATCAACGTAATAAACTACCGCCATCTATGATGTAATGTGACCCAGTGATGCTTTTAGCTTTATCACTAGCTAAAAATGCTATTAACGCAGCCACCTCATCGCCTTCGACCGGTTTCTTCAAGGGCATGTTCCCGACAACGTTTTTCACAAACAACTCGAGCTGGTCGTCCGTCAGTCCAATGTTTTTAAGCAAGTTAGTTCTGACGAAACCTGGGTTGACCGAGTTCACTCTAACGCCATCTGAGGCCAACTCCAACGCAACACATTTTGTGAAGTGGTCTAAAGCAGCTTTGGACATATTGTAGGCTAAGGCCATAGTACTGGGTTTCGTACTGGCTATGCACGATATGTTAATGATAGCGCCTTTAGTTTGCGTGAGGTGAGGAACGGCGACCATCGTCAGATGATAAACAGATCTTATGTTTGTTGACATGACCTTGTCGTATGTTTCCATGTTTGAGTTTTTAATTCCTCCCATGCCAATGGTACCTGCGTTGTTGATCAAAGCGTCTAGTTTTCCAAAGTGTTCAACAGTTTCATTCACGATTCGCTCCACATCCGCATCTTCGGTCACGTCTGCCGGTATACAAAGCGGTTTGATTGCTTTCGCTTTCTCACAATATAAAGCGATTCTCCGCAAATTGTTTTCGTTGCGAGCAACAAGTGCCAACTTGGCGGAGAGTTTTGATAAATATATAGCAGTGGCGGCACCGATGCCTGAGCTGGCTCCGGTGATTAGTACAACTTTTTCGCTAAAATCCATAATTATTACTGTTTCTGTTAAGTTACAAAATAAACACCAGACACATCATAACACAATACACGGAGTGAAGAACAGTGCAATCGTTCTTGCGTTAACTTCAAGGTGAACTGAAATGTCAATAGATTTTTGTTGTTACAAATAAAATTCTTAAATCTACCAAAAATATGACTGCAAGTTTTGTATAAATAATAAAAACACGAGTCTTCAAAAGTTTTATTAAAGGGTTTTGTTAATGTTTGTCAGACTTGGTATTTCAATTAGCTACACTGTTTGAATTATATGTTTAGACTGAGAAATAACAAGAAGTAACAACTTAACGAACTTAAGGAATAACTTAGCGAGTTATTGAAATATTATATAAGCCAACGATCACCACTAAATACAACCGTCTTTACTACTAATGGTATTACTGTATGTGGATGTTGTCATTGACCTCTATCTACTTTGAAATGATATAGCGCAATTATTTTATTTTTAGTTATAAAAATATTTAGATATTGAATCATCCTAAAAAGATGTACAAATTACCACAATAGATGTTTTCATAGCATGGCAACTTTAGTTTGGATAATAGCTTGAATAGGCACGTGACGAATGACGCACAACATACATACTCTGCCGAGAAGTTCTGTCCGTTTCTACCAAAAGTCTTGACATATATGCTCATGTTTATTGGGCGTATGTGTACTTTTCTATTTTTAGTACTTAATATATACATACTGACGTAGAAAATTAACTAGAATAAAGTTGATCCACGTTAGTCTTGTGTAGCGAAAGTATTGCCATGGTTACTAATAAATTCATTTACGCCACTGTATTTTATATGGATTTGAACAAGGAAGAAATGCTACAAAATCTTGTAGAAATTTAATGAAAGGGTTTGGTAAAGGTACAGTTTCTGCTAGGACTTGCAGAAGGTGGTTCGAAAAATTCTAATCAGGTTTTTTTTTCGAACTATCAATACATTGTTGGCCAGGATAGACCTTCACAGCAAAGCTGGGCGAGAGGGCGAACACTTAAAGTGCTAAACCGGTTCGAATCAAGTGTTTTCAACCTTTCTGATAAGCCCCGTTTTGGGCGGCCATTTTGATCTGTGACGATGTTAAAACCATGTTAGAGCAAGATTCTTCTCTGACAACATCGGAGATCGCAGAAAGACTTAATTCAATGCAGCAAACCATTTCGGACCATATTAGGAAAATAAGATTTATGTGGAAATATTCAAGATGGCGGCCACGTGAATTAAGCGAGAAGAATTTGAATGATTTAGTCGTCGTACGCACAATACGCATTTCTGCTTGCTCGGAACACAATCGAGCCCTTCTTGAACCGGATGATAACGGGGGATGACAAGTGAATTACCTACGAAAACATCGTAAAGAAAAGGGCATTTTGTGAACCTGGAAAATCTAGCTCTCCCACCTCTAAATCAAATTTGAGGCTGAATAAGAGGATATTGTGTATATGGTGGGATATTCGAGGACCTATAAATTATGAGCTTTTAAACACAGCAGTCCAAGAAAAGAGATCGGTAAAAGAACATCATACTGCATCATGATAATGCCAGGTCTTGTACTACTTTGGGGACTTGTGAATTGCAGAACTTGGCAGAGAAATTCTTTTGCTTTCACCGTATACTCTGGACTTACTACTCTCCAACTATCACTAGTTTTTATTAAAATAATGGCTATTACATTATTCATTAAGTTTATTGACGAAAAAAAAAAATCAATATTTATTCAAAACGGGTTCAGCAATTTCCAGTAAACCTAATATTGAGGGATGAAAGGCTATTAGGCTTAAGCGACATATTTTAGTGATAAAATATTATATATATTTTTGGAATTGGTAAAAAATGCTGATTACTATATCACCAAAAAAATGTCGCTTGAACCAAATAAATAGCCTTTCACTCCCTCGATATGTTTTTAAAATAATTAACATCCTCCAAAAGCATTGCCATAGCAACTACAAAGTCTGTTCAAAAAGTATCGCATATTTTCTTTTATTTTTTTAACATATTTTTTTTAAATTATTGAATAATTATTTCCTTTTCAAAGTAATCCGTAATATTCCCGTAAGTATCTGTAATATAATAAAGTAACCCGCAGAAACTTAAAATTCACGATACATTTTAACACTAGGTTTACGGGACGCGTCAATTTGACGCATTTCGTATCTTAAAAGGAAAAATACAAAATCCGTTCGCATTTTTATTTTTATTTTTTTTATTCTGACTCGACACAGTGACCGCACCATACCTGATGGTAAGCATGGTGCAGTCCAAAAAACGCTAACGACTATCGATAGGTAAGAAAAACCCAACGGTAGTCGCAGCGATTTGCCGACCTGCACAAATATCTCTACAGGCTACGCTTAAAGGATCCCATATCATAGGGTGGTTGGAACACGCTCGCTGGAAGACCATTCCACAGCCCAACGACACGGCAAAAGAAGGAGTTCGAGAACTTCTTATTACTTCTTTCTTCTTCCTAGCCGGGATGTGAGAAACTGTAAAGCTGTGACTCTGCAAACCCGCTCGCGTGGTTCTATTTAAGAAGGGAGAGGGCGGAACAAGGTTAAACAACTCTTCAGAACACTCGCCATGGTACAGACGGTACACCCTTTCGGGTAACCGATATTACCCAGTTCATTCCTGATAAATATAAATAAAACAAGATCCCATATGACTCCTAGTCACGATTGCACGGGACAGTTTACTTTCGGTAAATCATATTGTCATTTACTACACGGAGAGGTCGATTCCGTGGTCGCAGAGCCTGTGACCCCATCCGCTGTTCATAATAAATGAGAATACATTTATTATGAACAGCGAATTGCACTAACAAATTAAATCTAGTTTAAACTTATATAATCTTATATAAATGTAATTGACAAGTTTTACTGTACCGGATTCTCTTTTAAACGATTCTCGCACGCTATTGCCTTATATAAAAATAATTAAATTATAATATTTTTATAATATAAACAACGAATCTAGAAACTGTGGTGCCCTGAGTACTGCTATTAGCTGAAATATTGTTCACGTTAGCACGTTATAAAAGCGCAAACTGGAAATAGCCAATAATGTATCTCTGCCCATCCCAAAAGGGACACAGCTTGACGATGCATTATAATTATTTATAACTAGCTGTCCCGGCAGACCTTGTTCTGCCCTATTTCTCTAAAACAAAGTCACTTCGTTTTTTATTAATATTAATAGCTTCCCCGTCAGATTTTATTCTGCCAAAACCTAATGGCCTGTCGGCTGTTTTTTAAAAATTGTTTTAAAGAACCTGGGCTTAATGCTATCTATATCTATAAAAGTTGACAAATATTGACATTAATATTTATACGTCACTCAATAATTGCTTTGCCTTCCCGTAACCCGTCCACTAACATTTAAACTTTATGATATGGTGTTAAAGTTCAAATTGACTTTTAAATATTATTACGAATTTTTTGTATGAGAATATAGAAAAGTGATGCTTTTAGACTTTTCCAGACAATTTTTTTAATTTTTCTCTCCGTAATAACCGTCCCCAGACTTCAACAAACACACCAAAAAAGAAATCAGCCAAATCGGTTCAGCCGTTCTCGAGTTTCGCGCTTATCAAGACATTTAGCGATTCATTTTTATATATAAGACAATTATGAATAATTTGTCCTAGTCATTCTTGAGATCCTATTTCAACATTAATTTATCAGTATGTTAAATCAAGCAACTACCCAAGGATTAATATCCTATTTCCTAGCTTTATATAGAAACGTACGGCGTGCCTTGCATCTAAATCATCTAATATCTGTTTCTAGGGCAACCCATTCGTCTTAGGCCGCATTTACATATAAAACATTCCAATATATCAATTCGGCCACGAATGCAATTTGTGAATGGCGGCTATAAATAACTATTTCCCGTTTGACACGAAGCGTTCCTAGACGCAACGATAGACTGTTCAATACCCATTTGCATGCAATTAAGAATTATTTGGAAGAATAAGTAGTACACATAGATAGGCAAAATGTAATCAGATTAATAAAAATGATTAACGATTACATTTTACGTTTTTTACCATTAATATGACTGCAATTTGGTCATTTATGTTTTAAACACTACAAAATACCAGATTGCATACACATTTATGATTTCTTAATGTTTTAAATGGATTTAATCGTTATTACAGAGCAAGGAAATTAAAATTACGACTACATTTTGTAATCGTTAATTTTGTACTCAGATTACATTTTGCCCATCTCTGTCTTATGGCATACGCCGCAGAAATCTTCAGCAGGCTGTATGCAGAACCTACCAACCTATGAAGATAAGCCTTTAGTTCATTCTTGGTGAGTGCAGCACGACGTGGATGTGAAATGTTGACCTTGGAGGCTTTAGACGGTAAAGGTCCAATACACTGCTGCCGACACCAATATCTTAATTTTGAAAGGATTTACAATATCAAGTAAAAACAACATTATTGATTATTACATTAATAAATCTGGATATCTTAAACTCAAAAGCCAACAGCAAGTGACCGGTATCAAGGAACCAATCGTAAACCAAAAGTAGAAATAATATTACATTAGTGATATTCTACTAATGATCCAGATACATATGTATTGTGCACGAGGTCTTTCTCTGACTTGTCTATGATGGCGACCCTTCGTCCGCGCTGGTACCACCGTCGTCTATGTTTTCCCGCCACTATTTGACAGATGCGTTCCGAATTTGAAAACCGTAAGGATTTTTCAAACGGCCCGAACCGTTGAAATCAACCGTGAAATTCAATTGCACGTCTATAAATTTCGCTCTTTTGAAAAATGCTTCTGGCACGGTGTCTTGTGTTGGGTCCAGAAATATATTTTAGCTACAATTGTGGTATATGCGATTTATTCAAAGAGTTTGTATGTTGATTTACTTTAGCATTGACTGTAGCGAGAAATCACCAGAGAATTTTTGGAATCAGCAGTTTTACCGATTCCAAAAATATATATTACTATATCACCAAAAAATGTCGCTTAAACCAAATAGCCTTTCACCCGACGATATTATTATTATTATATTGTTAAAAATTTTGTAAGCTTGCGTCGAATTTCTAAAATTCTCTCTAAATAAAAATACTTAAACACCAATGAATCAATTTTTTTATGCCGTTGATGAATCATTAATGTTTAAAAGCGTTCTAAAATTTAAAAAGCTTTTCTGAAACATGGTTTAAGTCTATTAATCAAAAAGAAGTGCTTGGTTATTTTCTCAACATACGTTGACCAATTCTTTGATATGCGTCAAAATTATGTGTCACAAAATATACGAAACGGCTTACATTTCTATACCCATATCACAACATTCAACTGCATTAGTATTGACACTCACTAGATTCAAAACATCGCCTCATTTATACCGAGCCGTGGTTTTCATAAAACATTCAGGTTTATTGCCTCTTTCGAGAGATGGCGCTATTAGCACGATGTATTGCAAGTTAGGGCTGATGTATCGGCCAATACCGCGATTGCACGCGTTTGTCAGTAACGAATTTTAGCTTTTCTAGAGTGAATAAAAAATGGTTTGGAAGTGTTCTATTAAAGATATCTTTAATTTTCTATTGTTTTTCGGTTTTCGGTGGTTTTTTTTAATGCCAAAGCAAGTTGACAGTTCACCTGGTGGAGAATGGTTACATGACTGATGCCCACGGGCAATTGTAACAATCAGACGAGTCACCATGATGTTGCCAACCTTGTAGGTTGTTTATAATTACCTTTTAGAAGAATATCCATATAATTTCTATTTTGGTATTACAAATTTTTCAATGATCCTTCAAGTACAAGAAAGTAAAGAACATCCTAACCACGATTTTACTATTTTCCTGAGAAACTTGCTTCCAATAATGAAGTGTACCGTATTGGATCTATTTTCGTGTTTAGATACAGTTGACTTTATTTATATCTACGTTAAATAAATGTAACAAATAAATATATATCTACATTTCGCAATTAAACTGTACTGAAAGCGTTTTTCCCAAAATTTTCCACGATGCTAATAAATAAATGCAAATGAGGTGCGACCAGAGATGGGCAAAATGTAATCAGATTAATGATTAACGATTACGATTAAATTTTGTAATCATTAATCATGATTAATGATTAACGAAATTAATCAAAAAAAGTAATCATTTTTCGATGATTAAGGATTATTAATCTTTAATCGGATTACAATTAATCATGATTACTTTTATGATTACTTTTCTGTTTGATACGTAAAATGTGCTGCCGACAGCAGAGCAGCGCTCGCCTTTTTTTATTTATAGTATACGACTATTACTAGCTAAACTGGCGAACTGAGTACCACCACATAGTTAGGTGTTAGGGCGATTACCCGAACTGGGTCGTGACCGCATTACAATAGCGCAAAGACCGGCATAGTGACTCTCTTCGACCTGACTACTTTCAGGATCGGTTCGTGCTCGGTGGACATTAAGTAAATCCAACGAAATCTAGTTAATCATTGATGCTTTTACCATTGTTCTGAGTGATTCCTGGACTATTAGAACTGATTATCAAACTACCGCCTATATTTTACTGAAATACCGTCTCCAACCCGATAATCCACGCCCGCCTTCGGGATGGAGGTAGAGAGACAGAGCAAGATAGCGCAAAATTTTAATTGATCAGAACAAGATATCATTTTCTCAAATTTACACAAGCTTCTATAGCGCAGAGCGCAACAACACCTTTCTTGGTCATCCGTCTCTGTCTACTGACTCGGTTTCGTCTTTGATGTAAACCGAACCGCCGCACACGTTCGTATCGTATTTTGAATTTTAACTCATAACTAAAGTTGAGATATCGATCTGTTTTTTTTCCGGATAACTGACGTTCTACCTAATAACTTTGATTCTTACAAAAAATCATCGGGACACATACATAGTTTTTTTTCTCAGTTCGCTTAATTTTTTTTTAGCGTTTGATTTCCATATTCTTAAAGACGCACCATTTTTATCTCACTAAAAACGCTTAATTATTAAATTATTATATTTAATATACATATATATTTATTTATATATATATATATATATATATATATTTATATATATATTTATATATATATAATGAATATATATATATATATATATATATATATATATATATATATATATATGTAAATATATATTTCATTTTTCTGTTTTAAAAATTTAACTTTAACTTAAAGGATTGCACACAAAGTCTTTGGCCATTATCAGAAGTATTCTCCATCTCGAAGGCGGGCGTGGATTATCGGGTAGGAGTCGGTATTCCAGTAAAATATGGGCGGTACTTTGATAATCACTTCTAATAGTCCAGGAATCACTCAGAACAATAGCAAAAGCATCTATGATCAGCTAGATTTCGTTGGATTTACTTAATGGCCACCGAGCACGAACTGATCCTGAAAGTAGTCAGGTCGATGCAAGTCACTACGCCAGTTTTTTCACTATTGTACTATGGTCACGACCCAATTCCGGCAATTAACCTACCAACTCAAACGGCTGAAAGCAGAAAAAATGGTCCTGAGCGTAATCAGGTCGAAGCGAGTTACTATGAGTTGGTAGGCTTATTGGCCGAACAATGTCGTGACTCGTGACCACAGTACACAACTGCAAAGACCCTTATAATGATTATGATTCGCTCGACGAGACGGATATTCGGGGGCGGACTTGCACCGGCTAAAACCACCGGGTGCCAGCACTGCCTAATCTTCGACTTCGCCGGGCCTGGGAATCCAGATACATCCTAGGGGCCCAGCGAGCGATTGGTTTTAGACAGGCCTCCTCCCTGGGAGAGGGTCGTAAAACTAACCAAACAATATCTCCCATTGGGGCGGCGTGTGAGCACACACACGACGACACCACCCTACCCTCCGCTGGACGCCACCCCCCCACTCTCCGCTGGACGCCACCCCCCCTCTCTACTGGACGCCACCCCCCACTTTCTGCTGGACGACACCCCAACCCTCCGCTGGACGCCACCCCGCCACTCTCTGCTGGACGCCACCCCCCACTCTCCGCTGGATCCCCCCAATCTCCGCTAGACGCCACCCCCCACTCTCAGCTAGACCCCGCCCCCACTCTTCACTGGACGCCACCCCCCCACTCTCCCCTGGACACCCCCCCCACTCTCCGCTGGACGCCACACCCCCACTCTCCGCTGGACGCCACCCCCCCTCTCTACTGGACGCCACCCCCCCACTTTCTGCTGGACGACACCCCAGCCCTCCGCTGGACGCCACCCTGCCACTCTCTGCTGGACGCCACCCCCCACTCTCCGCTGGATCCCCCCAATCTCCGCTAGACGCCACCCCCACTCTCAGCTAGACCCCGCCCCCACTCTTCACTGGACGCCACCCCCCCCACTCTCCGCTGGAAGCCACCCCCCACTCTCCCCTGGACACCCCCCCACTCTCCGCTGGACGCCACACCCCCACTCTCTGCTGGACGCCACACCCCCTCTCTCCGCTGGACGCCACCCCCCACTCTGCGCTGGACACCACCCCACTATTAGACGGAAGTTTGGGGTCATATATAATTCGAAATAAAATAACTTGAAAAATTAAATAAACGAGTATTTAAATCGGTCTCTCTCTCAGTCAGAACTCAAAAGTAATCATTAAAATAATCATGATTAATTGAATGATTACTGTAATCAAGATTAATGATTACTCATGTAATCATGATTAAAAGTAATCAGATTACAAGTAATCATGATTACATTCGTTATGATTACTTGTAATCTGATTATTAATCTGATTAAAAGTAATCATGATTACGCCCATCTATGGGTGCGACCAAGATTGAGAGCGTCGGCTATTAGTGATGTGACAATGTAGACCACATTATGCGATATCGATTACGGGCGATTTCGGGAACTGTATCGTGTCCACAGGACATAAGTGCATAAGAATGAAAATAATAATAAAGACGTCCAGTTGTTTATATACATTGAAACCTTCAGTCGCGATATCTGTGGGCCGACATGACTACTGCGACGATTCGAATTGATTCGATTGAAGGATTCAAGTCCTTTGATAGTCATTATCGTTTTTGGAGTTTACTGTACCCTACATCAGGTACGGTGTAATAATTTTGTCAAACCAACATAAAAAAGATAGTGAATATATTTTTATAATAGTAGATATTATTATCCAATTACTACTAGTTGCAGTTTGTCTAATCTAACTATAATCTCGTTCCCTAGCTTTTTAAACGTATCGTTCCTGATGTGATGCGGTTTAAAATATGGGCGACTTTAAAATCACGGTAAATCCGTACAATTTATGAGCTGCCTTGTGTGTGAAATACGAGCTTTGGTTATAAAGGTCAGGGTCAGTTCGAAATATTTTTATCGTCATAGTTACTCCAAAATATAACTTGC
This sequence comes from Automeris io, assembly GCA_036320925.1. Lineage (NCBI taxonomy): Eukaryota > Metazoa > Arthropoda > Insecta > Lepidoptera > Saturniidae > Automeris > Automeris io. The sequence continues at coordinate 20,265,468 of JAUDJH010000001.1, forward strand.
ATTTTCAATTCAATTTATTTTATTTAATGCTCTCCAAAATGTAATAGTTTAACACTAACTTTTTTATCACAATTATAGACTCTGTTGGGCATGGTATTTATATGTAGGCAGAAGAGAGCTTCAGTATTGTCCCCTTGTCCGTGGAATCCCATTATAGGACCCTGGACCCGAACCTGATTTTCTCTAAATCTTATTGAAAATTAATATAACTCCAGTTAGTTTTATCAATAGGATATATTTCTTTACGTAATTTCTTACGCTTCACTTGTCTTTGAATTGCAGTGCAACTGTTCTAAGAGAAATAATATGAGTTACCTAATAAGATAAGGAGTTTTTAACGTGTCCTGTATTGGGACGCGTCATTGACGTAAGGTTATTAGGGAAATATATAGTAAAACGTATACAAGTATATATTAGTATATGTATGTCCTAATCTGTATCCTATATCTATGTATTCACATGGATGCGCATGTACACATCTCTGCAATTCCCTACGCCCCTATTTTATTGCTCTACTTTAGATAATCTTTTGATCAATAAATTATACCTGTTATTATAAATATATCTAAGGCAGGGCAAATATGACTTGCAAGAAATTCTGATAACAGATGGACCTAAGATACCTTAGATGGATGGTCTATAAGATACCTTGTTAAGGAAGGCCGAGAGGTAAAAGAGAGCGTTGAAGGAAACGGTAGTCAACAAGAATAATAGTCTCGGCAGAAAGAAACTGGCTTGTTATAGTACAAGGTAAAAACATTTGGGCCTAGCTGGAAGAGCTCTATACCTTAATAAGGGTTCCTCAGAAGACAAGAAAATCAAATGCAAAAACAAAATTCAGATTTTGAAAAATACAATGACTTATTAAATTATAATATAAAATTTCCCATCATTATTTAACGCGTGGCTTCGACTGCCCTCTGCTTGAAGATTGTAAAAAAGTTTTTATTGCTAATTCTTGTTACCTAGTGTCGGTGTTCTTCAAGCGAAACGGACGAAAACGTCTTGCATCCAGCGTCGCCCTGGGATCTGAATTAGGAAGTCTATACATGTTGTGGGTAGACGTCCAACACTGCGTTTGCCAGTACGTGATATCCACTCGAGAACTTTCTGGACTTATCGACAATCCTTAAAAAAATAGTCAAATGATTTAAGTTCAAAATAAATTTCTAATTGTTCTTTTATCGTTATGATAAGGCAGAATTTTTAAAAACTATTTAAAATTTTTATGTCCTTTAAAATATTATAGCTAAAAGAATTTCCCAAAATAATTAAATATTAAAAAAATCATTTAATTTTAACTTATTGTAGTTAACCAATATACATACTAAACCATTTTTAATTTTTTAAATAAAAGTATATTGAATTATATTTAATTGTTTTGTTATTAAATATTATGATTAAGTAAAACAATTGATAAAAAACATTGGAGATGCCGGGGATCGAACCCGGGGCCTTACACATGCAAAGCGTACGCTCTACCACTGAGCTACATCCCCGCATAGAGCCTTATTGAATAAAGCAGTTTGATATAGGTACACGTAAATTTTAGCTACAAAATATAATGTTTCTAATGAGTTTGCATAATATTTGCAATCATAGATGGACAAAATGTAATCAGATTAATGAAAATGATTAACCATTACATTTTAGGTTTTTTACCATTAATATGATTGCATTTTGCTTATTTATGTTTTAAACACTACAAAATCCCAGATTATATACACATTTATCATTTCTTAATGTTTTAAATGGATTTAATCATGATTACAGAGCAAGAAAATCAAAATTACGACTACATTTTGTAATTGTTCATCATTAATCAGAATACATTTTGCCCATCTCTGTTTGCAATCATGAAATACAAAGGAATTTAATAGAGAAGGTTCTATATAAATATTTGATCAAATATCTAGTCTCCATAACACTGGCTATAGGAATATATTTATATAAAAGTAGATATTATTATCCAATTACTACTAGTTGCAGTTTGTTTAATGTAATCATAATCTCGTTCCCTAACTTTTTAAAAGTATCGTTCCTGATGTAATGCGGTTGAAAATATGGGCGATTATAATACTACGGTAAATTAGTTTAGTTTATGAGCTGCCTTGTGTGTGAAATACGAGCTTTGGTGATAAAGGTCACGGTCAGTTCGAAATGTTTTTATCGTCATAGTTACTCCAAAATATTACTTGCATTTTCAATTCAATTCAGTTTATTTAATGCTCTCCACAATGTAATATTTCAACACAATAACTTTTTTTATCACAATTATGGACTCCGTTAGGCATGGCATTTATATGTAGGTAGGAGAGAGCTTCAATATTGTCCCCTCGTTCGTGAAATCCCATTACAGGACCCCGAAGCTGAACCTGATTTTCTCTAAATCTAATTGTAAATTAGTATAACTCCAATTAGTTTTACCAATAAAATATATTTCTTTACGTAATTTCTTACAATACACTTAACTTTGAATTCCAGTTCAACTGTTCTAAGAGAAATAATATGAGTTACCTAATAAGATAAGGACTTTTTAACGTAACCTGTAATGGGACGCGTCATTGACGTAAGGTTATTAGGGAAATATATAGCATAACATATATTTGTATATGTATGTCCTAATCTGTATCCTATACCCATGTATTCACAAGGATGCGTATGTACACATCTCTGTAAATCCCTACGCCCCTGTTTTATTGCTCTACTTTGAAGAATCTTTTGATCAATAAATTATACCTGCTATTATAAATATATCTTACAAGGAATTCTGATAAGAGATGGACCTATAAGATACCTCGTTAAGGAAGGCCAAGAGATAAAAGAGAGCGTCGAAGGAAACGGTAGTCAACAAGAATAATAGTTACGGCAGGAAGAAACTGGCTTGATATAGCACAAGGTAAAAATATTTGGGCCTAGCTGGAAGAGCTCTATACCTTAATAAGGGTTCCTCAGAAGACAAGAAAATCAAATTCAAAAACAAAATTCAGATTTAAAAAAATACAGTGACTTATTAAATCTTAATATATATAAATCTCATGTCACGATGTTTGTCCGCGATGGACTCCTAAACTACTAAACCGATTTTAATCAAATTTACACACCACGTGAAGTTTGATCTAATTTAAAAGATAGGATAGTTTTCATCTCAATTCATAGTCGCAATATTATTTTATTGCAAATTATTTGTTTATTATTTAGCAGTCATAATTTACAGTTAGCTCCAACCGATTCTAAAAGATGGCGCTATCCGTTGGCTGGATTGAGTAATTATTCAAAAACCAGTCACAGCAAAGCGTGGCTGGTCTGCTATAATTTATATGGCAGAACAACGTTTGCCGAGTCAGCTAGTTATAATATAAAATTTCCCATCACTATTTAACGCGTGGCTTCGACTGCCCTCTGCGTGAAGATTGTAAAAAAGTTTTTATTGCTAATTCTTGTTACCTAGTACAATTATTAGACAGTGAACCTTAGACGATGGCCATTTATTTGCAAATTAACTTCCATGTAACTACGCCGCACGTATTTTGTACTGAGATACTTTTGATTGCAAATAACTTTGTTTATGTTGCAATGAAATACTTTTATGAATGAGTTTACTCGGAGTTCTCTTGTTTTATAGTTGTTATGAGTATGATTGTCTATTTAACTTTTATGGAAGTAAGACGTTTATATATCTATCCTCACACCAAATCCCTATAGAGGTGGGCACAGAGAATGCAACGCTACTATCCACTTTTGCAAATATCTTTCGCTTCTTCAACATTCATTAATCCCTTCAAGCATTCTGGCGTATTCCTCGTACTTTTATCATTACCATACATCAGAAGTCTCTTTATTTCGTCTGTGTAGGTAAATCTCGGTCGGTTTCGGCTCTCACTTCCACACACATTCATATTGTATATATTTTTCATCATCCTTTCAAGTAAGATTTCTGATTTCGAATATATATATATTGTTATAAAATTTATGTAAGGTATAAATGATTCAACATCATCATATTAGCAGTAGAATGTCCACTGTTGGACAGGCTTTCTATGGTGTTCTTCAAGCGAAACGGACGAAAACGTCTTATATCCAGCGTCGCCCTGGCATTTGAATTAGGAAGTCTATACATGTTCTCCTCGGTAGACGTCCAACACTGCGTTTTCCAGTACCTGATATCCACTCGAGAACTTTCTGGAATTATCGACAATCCTTAAAAAAATAGTCAAATGATTTAAGTTCAAAATAAATTTCTAATTGTTCTTTTATCGTTATGATAAGGTAGAATTTTTAAAAACTATTTAAAAAATTTATGTCCTTTGAAATATTATAGCTGAAAGAATTTCCCAAGATAATTAAATATTAAAAAAAATCATTTAATTTTAACTTACTATAGTTAACCTCTATACATGCATTTGTATCTTTTTAAATAAAGTATATTGAATTATATTTAATTGTTTTGTTATTTAATGTTATGATTAAGTAAAAAAATTGATAAAAAAACATTGGAGATGCCGGGGATCGAACCCGGGGCCTTACACATGCAAAGCGTACGCTCTACCACTGAGCTACATCCCCGTATAGAATCTTATTGAATAAAGCGGTTTAATATAGGTACACGTAAATTTTAGCTACAAAATAAATGTTTCTAATGAGTTTGCATAATATTTGCAATCACGAAATACAAAGAAATTTAATAGAGAAGGTTCTGTATAAATATTTGATCAAATGTCTCGTCTCCATAACACTGGCTATACAAATAATCGACAGTAATTTTCGATTGTCTTTTATTTTATAGATGTGTGAATAATTATTAAGGTTCAGCTAGATTTTCCGCGCTGGCCAAAATAGATGATAACAGGTCCAAATAATAAGTCAGATAAACAATCACAATCCAGTATTTCAACATTTTTTAGCTCAAATACAGTACTGATACAAAATAGGTCGGTCTTTTAACAATTCGACTACAAAGGCATTCCGTTAATAGGGTTAAAGCCCTCCTTGAGTGTGCAAAGGTATTTTTATGGCTGTAGGAGAATTCTGCGGAGTAACGCCGAAGGGGGTGTCCCTTGACGTGATGATGATTTAGTACTGGATGAGTTCATAATTTGACTGTAATAAATCTTAAAAGAATTTATAATGAATTTCTTTATGGTTTTAATGTGATTGAAGGGAGGTCAGTCTATTTCTCATCTGTATAATAAAAAAAAGTATTAATTACAATATATGTGGATATTTAACAATTTTTTTTTAAGCAATGTTTGCTTTATTTTTCGGAATTAGGTTGTTTAAACATATAATTTTTCATATTTAAATTTGTTTGACGTAGTAATCGCTAAAGGACACCGCTTTCAAGGAAGAGTAATTTTGTCCCTCTATTATATTATATTTGCACTAACCCACTAGAAAGTAATTTATTTCAGCTGTTTACTTGATTTAGCTCAAAGTATGAGCCCTATCTTTACTAGACAAATTTACTCGAAAAAAAAAACCACGAGATTCGTAGGTTTTATTTTATTGACATAAAGACATAAATCAAATTATTGTTAGCCAGTTTCGTAGTCCAGAGCAATGGTCTCCATTCCTTTTTTCCACACCTCACTGCTTTCGGCTTTTTGGGACCAACTTTTAAATATGTATCCAGTTGTTCTCGCTGCCTCCGGCTGGATCGGCTGCGATGTCGTTTCCTATTTTGTGGGACCCAATGGGTGCTTGTTTTCGTCCTTAACTCATCCGACGTTCGACTGACATGGCCAGCCCAGTTCCATTTAAGAGTGGCAGCTTTCTGAGCTTCGTCGACAATCTGCGTTTTGGAGCGCAGTATGGTGTTTCGTATGCGGTCCGTAAGTCTAACACTTGAAATACTTCGCTCCATGGCTCGCTTGCAAAACACACAAGTATGGTATTGTTTAATTTTCCTTGACTTTCTGCGATATTAAACATGCAGTATTTTTTAAGTTCTATAATTTTGGAATGTTGTCAGTTTATTTAAGCTAAATTGTATTATTGTTTCTGTCTATCCATCTATTATATATTTTGGCTTTTAATAGTGAGTTACAGAGCACCCTGTGTAGTATACTCTGAAAGATAATTCAGAGCAAGCCGCGCACGTCCGCCTACGTGATCGGCATCCTACGTCCAAAGTTTTGCTACCGGGTGTACCGTCTATATTACTCTCGCGACAGACCAAAATAACGATATTCGGGAAGTATTTCGCGCTGGAATAATCTATTTTTTTATTTAATAATTTTGGCACGTGTATCAAAGTTTTTTTAAAATTCCAAATATGAGAAGCAAGCTGACAGTCTATTGGAGGAGATTCTTGCTTCCATAAAATGGGAATAGGACGTGGCACTTCAGGGTTGTGGAGAATTGATTATAGGAGCCACAATCCTCGTTAATGTGCAGATTTAGTTATGTATTCAGTCACTTTGGGCTTTTTAGCTGGTACAAGTCCTGCATACTTCGGTTGCGCTGCTCTCGTGTGCGGCCGGAGTGTTCAATTACGATTTTTCCTTAAAAAGCAAGCTTACAGCCCGCCTGATGCTGAGTAGTTGCTATGGATACATACCACAGCAGAAACATCGTCTTCATGTTGGCGACCTTGAAGAACATTCCTCATTCACTGCTTTAAGAAACTCTTGTCATAATTTCGCGATTAGACAATCGCTGGTAGATCATATAACAACTTTTTTATTATTACAAATATAAACACGCTTGAGACTTTAACCTCATTTGATGAAAAGAAATGATGAGAGCGATGATGAAAACTAATCCACTCATTGCTTGAAGATTCCCATCTTATGCGAAGCTTAAAAACAGACGCAGGCGGCGAATTCTACTCCTTGGCAGTGCGCAATAAAAAGAAGGGGGCGAATCGCTTCCTTCTAGTAGTTGGGATATCCATAAAATCTAGACTAATATTATAAAGTTGAAGAGTTTGTTTGTTTGTTTGTTTGTTTGTTTGTTTGTTTGTTTGTTTGAACGCGCTAATCTCAGGAACTACTGGTTCGAATGGAAAAATTCTTTTTGTGTTAAATAGACTATTTATCGAGGAAGGCTTTAGGCTATATAACATCACGATGCAACTATTAGGAGCGAAGAAATAATGGAAAATGTGAAAAAAACGGGGAAAATTATTCATCCTTGAAGGCTTCCATTGCGTACGCTGCGAAAACGGTTCAAGATACCAAAAATATATGTATGAAAGAATTATTTCTCTTGAAATGATCTAAAAAAAATGTCCGCGACAGTATATGTCTATCTTTTAAGATTAACTTACTAGAACCGTTTTTATGGTAATCGAATTAGGTCGAAATTAATGCATTATTTGTTAAGAGTTGTATCAACGTAATAATATTAATCTTTATCCAAATAAATGTGTTGTTAATTAAGAGTATTTAATTATGAACAAAATTGTCTTTGACATCACTTAATTTCAATGAACATCATAGAAGATATTACAATAACTTATATAGCAAAACTACGTTTGCCGGATCAGCTAGTACTGATATAAACAGGGACGGCATTTTGTTAACTTGTTGTAAAAATGTGCCGCTTAGGATCTTGACCCTGAACGATTGATTAGTGAACCTCGAGAAGTCGGCGGAGCGTCGTGACGCGCTCTGCCGAAGTATAGCTGGTTGTCTCCCCCATGATTGTGCTTTTCAGGCGCAGTGCGGGGGCGAATTGATTACAGGACTCGCAGTCCCTGCCAATGCACAGAATTAGTCACCTTGGGGTTTTTAGACGATACGAGTCTGGTACACTTCCGCCGTCACCTCCTTATGCGGCTAGGACGATTCTATGAGAATTTCCACAAGTAAAAAAAGGTAAATAGTGAGGGTGGAATTAAATCGATCAGTTCGGCTGCCCACTCTCCAGAGCATAGTTGATAGTAAACCGAAAGTCACGCCACGCCACTCTACCTCTTATTTAATACTAGCTGATCCGGCAAACGTTGTTTTGCTATATAAGGTTTTGTAATATCTTCTAAGATGTTCATTGAAATTAAGTGCTGTCAAAGACAATTTCGTTCACAATTAAATACTCTTAATCAACAACACATTTATTTGGATAAAGATTAATATTATTACGTTGATACAACTCTTAACAAATAATGCATTAATTTCGACCAAATTTGTTTACCATAAAAACGGTTGTAGTGACTTTATCTTAAAAGATAGACATATACTGTTGCGGATATTTTTTTAGATCATTTCAAGAGGAATAATTATTTCTTACATATATTTTTGGTATCTTGAACTGTTTTCGCAGCGCACGCAATGGAAGCACTCAAGGATGAATAATTTTCCCCGTTTTTTTCACATTTTCCATTATTTCTTAGCTCCTAATAGTTGCATCGTGATGTTATATAGCCTAAAGCCTTCCTCGATAAATGGTCTATTCAACTCAAAAAGAATTTTTCAATTCGAACCAGTAGTTCCTGAGATTAGCGCGTTCAAACAAACAAACAAACAAACAAACTCTTCAGCTTTATAATATTAGTATAGATTTAGCTTAAAATGAAAATATGTATTTATTGACTACATTGTTGTATTAACTGTACTAGTGGCGTGCATCTCGTATAAAGAATAAAAAGCATTATCTTGTTACATGGACATTTTATAAATATATTGACTTTATATTGGGTGTTTACCAAAATACCAGTCCGAGAGTCCAAAATGGACAAAATTTTAAGTATTTATATTAGGTCCTTACATATGAAATTGGCGTTTTGTATGGGAGGAACAAAAAGTCGAATATTTTTTAATATAATATATTTAATTAATCAAAGTATGAACCATTATTTTCTATGCACTTTTGCCATCTCATAGGTAGTTCATTGATCCCTTTACTAAAAAAACCAGTCGGACGGGAATCAATAAAATATTTGAAGGCGATTTGGACTGCCCCATCGGAGTTGAATTTTTTCCCTTGCAAGAAGTTATCCAAATTTCGAAAAAAATGGTAATCTGTTGGAGCAAGGTCCGGGGAGTACGGAGGATGTCTTAGACTTTCCAATTGAAGCTCTTCTAATTTAGTATCCGTCTGTTGCGCAGTGTGTGGTCTAGCGTTGTCGTGAAGCAGCAGTGGCGTGGAGCGATTGACCAGCCTAGGTTGTTAAGCCGCTAGCTTTTCCATCATGGTTTGCAATTGCTGACAATAGACATCAGCCGTAATAGTCTGGCCAGATTTGAGAAAACTGTAATGAACAATACCGGCACTAGTCCACCAAACGCTTACAAGTAACTTTTTTGGGGTTAATTTTCGCTTGGGGCAGGATTTGGCTGGCTGGCCAGGATCCAACCATTGCGCTGAGCGCTTCCGATTATCGTAAAGAACCCATTTTTCATCACAGGTAATGATTCGGTTTAAAATACCTTCATTATTGTGCCGGTTTAGTAATGTAACGCAGCAGTCGACGCGCGTTTGCCGGTTTGCTTCAGTCAATTCGTGAGGTACCCACCTTTCAAGCTTTTTAATCTTCCCAATTTGCTTCAAGTGAATTAAAACAGTTTTATCACTAACATCGCAGCCTGCAGCTAACTCGGACGTGGTTTGCGATGGATCCGCTTCCACAATAGCCTTCAACTCTTCATTATCAACTTGAGTCTCAGGCCGTCCACGGGGCTTGTTCTGCAGGTCGAAATTTCCAGAACGAAAACGTTGGAACCAAAAACGAACTGTGTTTTCTTTTGCAACACGACCGCCATACACATCATTCACCCTTCGAGTTGTTTCCGCAGCACTAGTGCCACGGCGGAACTCGTACTCGTAAATAATGCGATATTTTAAGTTTTCCATTTTGTAACATGAGTGACGCAAACAGAAAAAAACTGAAGAAAAAAACAAATGAATGACGATCATCGAAGCTCAAATACATGAATCTATAGCTGTACAAATTTGAATTTGAAATTCCTTACCAAAGAGGAGAAATTTGTGATTAAAGTGGCCAGTACGAAAAACGCCAATTTCATATGTAAGGACCTAATATATATGTATATGTTTTAAATATCCAAGTATAACGAGATATTGCTATATATGGGATATATAGGGATGTAACGGAGGCAGTTTTATCGGAACCGAAGTCGGAGTCGGAGTTTTTAAATTTGATTTTTCGGAGTCGGAATCGGAGTCGGAGGCAATATCAGTCACAAGTGACGGCAGAATAAAATAGTTTTATTAAGGGACAAATAAAAACATTATTCAGTGAACCTTTTAATTAAAAAGTGATCAATTTACAAATACACAGACAATAAAAATTGCTGTTTCTTATTAACATTTTCATAGTACTGTGAGAAAGCGATTACCTGAGCTACTGGTCGCGTAGTCCACGACATTTAAGCGCAAAGTGGATAAAACCACTATTGTATGTATACTCACATAGCGTGATAGCGTGAAGATATGTTATTTATTATATCTTAAATTTGATCCCATTTTAATATGGTGCAGGATTGATACATGTCTTCGAAAGTATAAGCCAGAACTTTTGAATTGACAACAGCATAATCCATTTCCCTCTACATCTCCCTCGTGTGTAGACAGATGTTGAGGATCGAGACTGTTTCCAAGCGTATATCAGGTTTTTTTTTTGATAGCCCGGGGGATATTGTTGACGGACCTCAGAGAGCTTTTTGGTTGTCGGACTTGCACCGACTAAAACCCCCGGGGTCACACAGCGCTCTCGCCTGGATAAGTTGGGCGGCACGCTCCCTCAAGCGCATCGCCGGCGTATATCAAGTTGGGTCAACAGAACACAACACAACACAACCTAACACTTGGGCAAATAAAAGCTGTTGTTCACAAAGTGTTGGATATATCAGAAACCGTTATCCACCAGTGAACATTGTCCAGTGAACAAATTAAATCAAATTTGCTGCAGGGTTGTTTTTGTGTTAATTTCTATTTTACTTAATTTAATGTTAATGTAAATGTAAAATAAAAAAAAACCTTTTAGTAATAAATTTAAATGTACATTTAGTTTTAAATTTAATAATTTAATCATATTTTTTAAATCTAAATTTAAAAAAATGTCTTCTACAAATTAAGTAGCACTGATTGTTTGATTAATTGATATTATGTTTCAACAACATATAAAGTAAAATCAAATGAATTGACTACATCAGTGGTGGTGACCTCCGATGAATACCTCCGATTAAAAAGTTTCGGAACCGAAGTCGGAACCGAAGGTGTAATAACGATCGGAAGTTCCGACTTATCGGAGTCGGAATCGAAGCTCCGTAACATCCCTGGTACATACATATATGTTATTCAGCAGACATCTTCATAAAATCGTAATTTCGTCTCGAATTTACAGTAAATACAGTTTATATAATTTAACGTGATGTTTTGGTAATAAACAGTACTTACTACTTGGGCGTCCTTGTACGGTTTGGGCTATAAAACCTTCATCCCGGGGCCGGCCCGCCGCCGGATCGATTCAGAGACGTGACCGGGAGCGCGAACTAAACATTTACAAAAATAATCTAATGTATGTCATGATTATTTTTTGTTTTTTATATTCTGACTTGGCACAGTGACTACAACCATGCCTTGACAGCCTGATAGCGCAGTTTATAGTGACCCTACTTACAATGCTCTAAAGTCCTTGCCTGGGTTCGAGTCTTGATAGTAGTAAACTTTTCTGTGATGAGCAGATGACTTTCCCAGAGTCATGGATGTATATATGTATTTATCTATGTATATCTTTGTCTAGTACCTATAGTACAAGCGCAAGCTAAATTGGGAACTAGGTCAATGTGTGTAATTGTTAATAAATATTAATTCAAATGGAATGAAACGAAATGAATGAAATATAACTTTATTCAAATAGGCCTACTTCCAAGCACTTTTGAATCGTCAAAAAAAAACAAAGTGAATCTACCACAAGTTCGGAAAGTAGAATCTATCGAGAAGAGCTGCCAAGAAACTCAGGTAGTGCTCTTTTTAACATAATGAGGTACAATTAAAGGTATAATATACAAAAGCTTGAATACCCTGCGAGAAAGATTGCATATATTAAGAACACGCACTTTTATCATTCAGTCATTGATAGAAAAATATCCCTTTTTTTAGCAATTTAGTTTTAATAGTATTTTTAAACTTTCAATAGTGATAACTCCATGATGTCTTTAGGTATCGTATTGAATAAGCGAATACCGAGCCCCATATAAGAACTATGAGCTTTTTTAAGCCGGTAATTAGGTAACACTAATTTGTGTTTATTTCTAGTATTAACATTATGAATATCACTACTCGCTAAAAATAGATTTGAGAAGTAATTTCTTACACTACACTTGACTTTGAATTGCATTGCAACTGGTCTGTGAGAAACAATATGAGTTACCTAAGAACATAAGGATTTATTACCATATCCTATAATGGGACGCGTCACTGACGAAAGGTTGATTAAAAATCGAATTTACGCCAATTTCTGTCGCTAACTTTTTATAATTCTTCAAGACCCGTTAAGGTTTTTAGACATTTGACCTCTGTGTATTTCTATATGTTTTAATATAGAATATAGAAATATGTATAGCTGTTGTTTGTCCTAAATTGGATTTCAACCACATAACAAGGGAAAAGTCCGTCATAGCGACCGCTTCGGCCTGTAAAATTTTGGGGTCAGGTTGGTCAGGTATTTATTCAGCAGTCGTATTACGATCTTTATAATACTAGTACTTTGTGGCAAGTGGCGACTTCGCGGCATTGTTAGAATGTAACCTCACGGAAAAAGGATCTTTTTGGAACCATGTCCTTAACTCCTCTTTCACTAGGCATCTTTAAAGTGAATCTGTAATTAAAATAAATTGCCACATTTCGTTATTAAATTTCGCAGTATATATTCTTAAAAGTAAGATTACTTCCGTGAAAAATGTCCTTTTTTCTCAATCTTCTTCGTCCAGATGAACGGCTCGATGACAACACTTCTGGTGTTATACAGGATTATAGGTAACGTTAGCTACTTTCCGTCAGGTGGGCTGTCAGCTTATTCGCCGCTTTTCGGTAGTAAAAAGTATGTACTTGTTATAAATGAACTAGCTGAGGGTGTAATATATAAAATAATTCAATAATAAATTTCAAATTGCGTCGGATTATCAAGCAATATGGCCGCACAAATACAGCGTAACTAACAGTGGTCAACAAATTGTTTTTGTCCAACGTCAGGGGATGCGGTGGACGGTTTTTGTGGGTGTTATATTAAAAAAGCGACAGTGTAAGTGCTATACGATTGAAGAGGAGTGACATTTGCTAGGACTGAGATGTAGGGCCACGAAAAATAGCGAGACGAAGAACGAATCTTTTCATTTATTTATATATTGATATTTTTAAATGTACTCGAGCGGGTTTCGAGAAACAAGTGAGAGCGGCTAATAATTGAGTCAAATTGATATCAGTTTTATACCATGTGTTCCCGTAATTACTCATCCATTTGCTTAATTATTGCTTTTTCTTTTTTTTTGTTAATTGGTCTATTATCTATATTGTAACAACTAATTTTTCTTTCTTCATATATTATCAGTCTGCTCCAATTCTGTTTATTAGCATTTTGTGATTACTTCGGTGTATTCTTTTGTCTTCCAGTTAATGAATAAATAAATATGATCTAGAGAAACTATAGACAGGTTTACATAGCATGCACCTTGTGATTATCACAATGCAAAGCAAGAGACATTGTCCTTTGACAGTGGCCGCAATGCAACAGGTGGGCTGTTAGTAGAGATGGGAAAAACGTGAAATCGCTAGTGATTTAACTTTGATAAATGAAAATTACGTGGACTGAGATCGAAATAGCACTATGACAAAACTACGCATGTGAAAGAGATAAAGCTATTGCTTGTTCATTGTTATAATTTGTTCCGAGTGTACCTGTTAGATTGTTTGTTACTTTTTTAGTATCAAAAAAAGTAAATAAAAAATATGCTTCTCGACTATACTGAGGCGCATTAGAGATTATTAAAATTTCCCGGGCAGTATATAGTGTATACAAAAAAAAAACCGCTGTTTTCTTTTAGGTTAAGCTATTTTGAAAACCTGACGTGATCAAAAAATTACTTCTTAAATGATCCTCAATTGGTCAACAACAACCGCACTCAATTTTTTTTGCAGATCTGTGTAATTAATCAGAGCTTGTTTTCTTTTTCCATATATTTAGATATTTTATTGTCCTAATGATCGAATGTACTCTTGGAGAAATTTACTTAAAAATTGCAATTACAAAACAATTCAATAACTTTAATTTTTGAGTCACGCGTGTTTCGTGACCAACGCTAATGGCTACCAAGAGGGTAGGAATGTAATGGTATAAAGACATTTGCGGACTTAGGCCAGGCCATTCCACTCCGACATTGTACCTCATAAATCATACATTAATCCTCGCGTTTCAGATGTTTGTGATGACTTACTCCGGACAATTCTACACAAAATCGGACATATAGATATGGAGATAGCTAGAACCAAACATCTAGATTTATTAACTGACCCGAGCTCGTAGTTAAAAGTTACATTGGTTCACGGATGATACATGTAGAATAGTGCAAGTCTATAGAATCGACATAACTTGATGTTTTGAAAGCTAGTAGCACTCCCATGCATTTTTCTGAGTGACCGTATTGCGCGGCTAATAAAGGCCTTCACAATAGAACCGGGCTTGGTGGGCGAACGTAGAAGTTGCTCAGCCAGCGAATTTTATAGGTTGGGCGGCTACGCAAGGGCACCCCTGCGGGTACGGACCTCGACTTGGGCGGCCGGCCAGTTAAAAACGAACCTAACGGTGCTCTACTAGCGTTTCGGAAGCGACTACCTTGAGAAGAAACGCCGAAAGAAACTCAGGGCTGCGTCGGAGTGACTCCCGTGCGATTTCTAGTTTTCTACAAGCGACATCGTTTGTTATATTGTCTAGGGATGGGTCTAGGGTCTAGGGGGGTTATGACATAGACAACGCAAAATTCTGTATCGAATTAAACAAAAAAAATTTTTTCTTTAAGCTTTAAGAAAATGATACCTTGAAAAGTTTACACCCGAGGACCTAGTTAAAGCAACATTAGATAAACGATAACGCTAGGAAATTGTTTTTATACTGGCTGGAAAAAGTGATTACCTCGCACCTGATCGAAAGTACAATGCAGTACGAAAACAGTGCAGTGTTTTGTTATTACTGATTCGACGAGCGATCGCGTTATTATGTTAACCCGTTAGTGCTTATTGATTCTGGAAGCCTTGTCTAATAGCGTGACAAGGCGCTGTTTAGAAACAAATGGTCTTTAATTTACGTGAAATACCTTTTAATGAGACGTTGTTCATAAGAAATAAGTTTGTGATCCTGATAAGAAGACATTTGAAAACATTCATCAAGCAGATCCAAAAAAGGACCGCCTGTGAGCGTTGACGTAAGTTAAAAAATAAACGGAATGCCCTAACCGTTGAAAATCTTGAACGAAACGCGATTTTTATAAAGGACAATAAGAATAAAATCGACAATTGGCATCTTCGTCAAAGACATTTAATAAGTTTCTGCTTACCTTGTCCATCATCACGTTGTTTTTATGTTTTATTTCTATTTTCCAACAAAATATCAACCTTAATGTAAGTATTATAAAGTATAATTTAATTTACAGATACGCCAGTGGAATTGTTATACGTAAACCGAGTAATTTATGCCTTATGGTAATGGATTATGGCAGATTTTTCTATGGCAGTGTTGGATCAAAGGGTTAAAAGATGAGCGGAGAGACCACTTCTTACCTATAGTTTCCTACTCACTTATTTTGTCCATACTAAGACGACGTATGCGATGAATCCACGATTCTACCATAAAAACATACGCCTTATCTCACGTAGGGCTGTCACAATAAGCCAGCTTGGTATTTAGTGTAGAAAATGTTTACTATTTTTTAAGGGCGGCTATGCATTACATCTAGAAGCCATGAAAATTCGAATCTAGAAAATGCGAAACGTGTTTGGATATTGCATTTCGAAATAACCAATCTTTTGATCTGAATCCGTCAAAATGTAATTTTAGAAGCTCTTTTCAATCACAACTAACCGTTACATTAGTAGGTAATGTAACACAGTTCAGTCAAATAAAGACGTTTGTTATATACTATATCGCAGGCTCGAAAATCATAACTATTATTAACATAATTTGACTTCACAATATTATATTATGCATCTCCTTTTAGGTCGGTGTTAAAATAATACTGCTTGTGCTACAATTACGTACATATATATAGGCACAGAGATGGGCGAAATGTAATCTGATTAATGATTAACGATTACAAAATGTAGTTGTAATTTTAATTTTGTTGTTCTGTAATCATGATTTAATACCTTCAAAACATTAAAGAGCCATACATATCTATGCAATTGAGGATTCCGTAGTGTTTAAAACAAAGATGAGCAAAATGCAGTCCTATTATTGATTAAAAACGCAAAATGTAATCGTTATTCATTAATCTGATTACATTTTGCCCATCTATGTATAGGCAGCGGTATTTATTTATCATTAGATCGTCCACCACTTTGTTAGATGACAAAGGCTTAAAAATATATAAACGCCATATGAATATAGCTACTTAAGAGTCTCTGCCCATTCTATTCCTATATATATGGTGATGTAATGTTGTCATTCAATAGCTATGTCCGCGACTTTGTTCGCGTGAAAATATTATTTTTGTTATGACAATAATTATTTCAAACTGAAATCTTTATATAAATGTGATAAAAACATTTAAACTCACATAATGCTTTTATTTATGAACTGATCGAAACAAAATAAACACTAAATGTTAAGTATAGCTTTCCGTAATACATTAGTAAAACCGCATCTAAATCAGTTGAGACATTTGTGAAATATGCGAGCGCAAACGCGTACAGCCATGTTGACATTTGATTTTAAAATCTGATATATTTTTACTAACCTTCCTTAAACTTTATATAGAAGTCCTCAAATAACTTTTCATCAAGATAATATTATATGGGTGGCTGAGGAATGGACTTACTATATGTATTTGGGTTGCTATACTCAAGGCGATTTTTTTATAACTGACGTGACAACCCTACGCCAGTAAACTACAGTGGAGTAGTGTGAATTTACTCAATGTAGATACTTGACCATGGTTTGTTATTGTCTCTATAAATCAACATAGCTTGTTCATAGCTCCGTTAACTCACACTTTAACAAGCATTTTTAACCTGTGTCAGTATCTTACAAGATTAACTTAAGAACTATAGAAATAAAAACAGTAGGCATTCTAATTCGAAATCAACAAGTACTTAATGCAAGTCTTTTATTTAACATCGATTTTATTTTTTATTTAAAAAGAATAACTATGACAACTCTGTAATCAGTTTATAGTTTTTTTTTAATAAAATTTACAGGCGGACGCTTGACCTCAATCACATTTGGTGGAAGGTGAAAATGAGTCTGATAATGGACTGAGTCCGCCCAAGAAATACCTATTCACTCTTCTCTTAAAGGCTCCCAAATCATAAGAACGGGGAAATAGGATATTTTTAGGAGTCGAAGCTGCTCGCGTCCGTAGGCTTTACACTAGTTTCCCTACACGTGACTCCTGGGTGGTGCTAAACGAGCAGCAGCGAGGTGGTAGAGCGTCGGTGCCCGTCTGGATCGCGACCACAGTACATGGGTGTAAAGGCCGTCATAGTGACCAGTTTCGGCTTGTCGCGTTTCGGGATCAGCTTGTGTATATCCAGTAGCTCATATACCTAGAGACCTTCAGTCGCGGTATATGTGGGCCGACATGACGATGCAGACTATCAATGGATTTCCATCCTTTGATAGTTGCTTTCGTTTTTGGACTACACTGTACTTACCATCAGGAACTCTGTAGTCACTATGTCGAGCCAGCGTAAAAAAACAAAAAAAAATATGGTCGTTGAAGGCATATTCTACTCTGTAGATGTTCGCATGATGAATATAGAAACAAATATTTTCTTGTGGATCTACCACATACGGATGGTATCCGACACGGTGTCTAGTGGTTTTTCAATGGTGTTGGCTGAATTAGAGAACTCTTGAGAGCATACTCGAATATATTAACTTATTACCATCTTATTACTTCGGATAACTTTTTAACTGTCGCTATTTATAAAAAAACTAGCTGAACCGGCAAACGTTGTTTTGCTATATAAGTTATTGTAATATCTTCTAAGATGTTCATTGAAATTAAGTGATGTCAAAGACAATTTTGTTAACAATTAAATACTCTTAATCAACAACACATTTATTTGGATAAAGATTAATATTATTACGTTGATACAACTCTTAACAAATAATGCATTAATTTCGACCAAATTTGATTACCATAAAAACGGCTCTAGTGAGTTAATCTTAAAAGATAGACATATACTGTCATGCACATTTTTTAGATCATTTCAAGTGGAATAATTCTTTCATACATATATTTTTGGTATCTTGAACCGTTTTCGCAGCGCACGCAATGGAAGCCTTCAAGGATGAATAATTTTCCCCGTTTTTTTCACATTTTCCATTATTTCTTCGTTCATAATAATTGCATCGTGATGTTATGTAGCCCAAAGCCTTCCTCGATAAATGTTCTATTCAACACAAAAAGAATTTTTCAATTCGAACCAGTAGTTCCTGAGATTAGCGCGTTCAAACAAACAAACAAACAAACAAATAAACTCTTCAGCTTTATAATATTAGTATAGATTAATAAAGTAATAACTAATTGTTGTTAATTTAAAAAATCAGGACATTATTGTATATTATTTATTGAGAAAGCTAATTATGTGCATGTTTCATTTACTTAAGCACTGCGTGCGTACAGGTCGAGGAGTAAAAGGCATTAAGTGCGGCTGGGTATTAAAGTAACTAAAACAAATTTCATTCTGTTGTGGTTGGATGATAAACTATATCGCACTTACATAATCTTAGCTGTTATCACCAATTGCCTTTTGAGTGGTTTACAAAATTGTATACATTGATCTTTTCCTAACAAAATTTACTACAAGTTAATATTTAATGGTCATTCATTGTGGCGGGATTCAAACAGGAAAAACGGTTTAAAATATTTGACTAATAAATATTTACTGTTCGTTGTTTCCGTATTAATCCTAAACGCGTTTACGATACAGAGAAAATTCTAATGGAACTATTTTTTTTTTCAATTGACTCAAAGATAAAGCCGTTACGTTATAGCACATGTGGTGTAAACAGAAATATCCACGCTTGTATATACTTTGCACTTATATACCGTAGAAGCGCAACTGATTGCCTTAGAGCGCTATATGAAATTATTATTAGATGAAATAAAGGTAGATGTATGCGGTAGTAAAAAAGCTAGCAGATTTAATAAAAAAGGAATAAATAAACAAATACTTCACACCGGCCGTCATAACGATCCAAAATAACTAACGAATATTCGGCCGGAGTCAGGCATTTCTCTTCATTGTTCGTCTTTTTGCGAAGACAAAGCTACCGAACGGTCCGCGGTATTCGCTTCGATCCGGTATCGATCGGTCGACATTAAACACAATGTCATATAGTAATTGTATATAATTGGTATTTCTCAAGAACAATGACATGAAATTGCTGTATGAGCGATGCAATTGCTATTTGGTTTTTTACTTCGAGCCCTCTCAATCGCTTTGACAAAAGCCGTACAATGTTTTGTTTGTTGAATCAAATTGTCGATATTCTTGAGATGGAAAAAGCCCTTTGTTCCAGTTAAGATGTAATTATACTTCATTAATAAAGATCCCGATACTCTCTATAAAACAACGGTTTTTAATTTTTTTAAGTGTAAGAATGGCAAACAGATGTAAATCTTAGTTGATTGTAAGCGGTCACTTCATAGTTCTTCGCGTCAGCAAGATGAAGTGGCAGTAGGAAGGCATATATGCCGAAGGATGAATGATTGTTAAAGCAGGCAGGTTCTTGAATGGAGACCGCGAATCGGCAGACTGGATTCAATTGCGTTTGTTAGGAGAAGCCTATGTCCTGCAGTGGACTAGGATAGGCTAATAATGACGATGATGATGATGGCCACTATCGCTTGTAGACAACTACAACAAGGAATGACATCATTGCTCTGCCAACATAAATGAGTGCTTTTCTCTTCTAGTTTTATTAACTTTTATGACCGATGGTCGTGGGTGTGGTTGTAGAAATACACGGATTTTGGCGTTTTACAGTTTATTTGCACTTTAAGGCACACCGAACTGCGACGTACACGCACGTACTCTCGCCTTGCGTCTCGGTAATCGACTGTTCGCAAGCATCCCGTGCGCGCGCGCATCCTCTTACCCCGCACGTCTTGTAACACCCTAACGACCCTTAGGGCGACAATTACGTATCAGGCGGCGTCTACATGCTATACTCTCAAGTTTAAATCAACATTGAAGTGCAATTAAATGACTTAAGTCAAATAGGGTTTTATACGAGTACACGCCTAAACTAGATATAAGTTGTTGATGCAAGTCGCCTTTAAAGATTCTAATCATTTCACGGCTATATCATTCTCAGAGTGTTTATCATATCTTTGTAACTTCCTAGCTGGCGAAAAAACATAGACGATATCGCATTTAGATCTATCGATTATCGCTCAGTAAAATCTCACTGCAATATCGACTCAACGCGGTTTTTATTGGTTTATGTTAAAACGTGGAATTCCGCTTTTTGCTAAGTCTGCTTGTGTCCGCCCCCCATCTGAGCTTTACCATTTATTTAAAGCATTAATTAATAAGTATAGAGTTAGAAAAAATTACCTTTTGATTCAATGCAGTCTTTATTTCGCTGATTCAATAGATAAAGTGCGGTAACGCCATAGAATTAAGAAAAATAGAGAGACCACATATGTACATGCATTAAAAGTGTACGTAATAACATCTTACCGTCTTCCGTTTGCCGTCTGTATCATGGCAAGTGTTCTGAAGAGTTATTTAACCTTATTCCACGCGCGCGGGTTTACGGAGTCACGGCTATACGGCATCTCACATCCCGGCTAGGACTAAGCAATTGTCTAACTCTTTTTTTAATAATTTATAGACGAACGCTTGACCTCAATCACATCTGGTGGACGGTGAAGATGAGTGGTTACTATTGCCGTGTCGTATGGCTGTGGTATGGTCTACCGACGAGCGTGTTCCCGTCATACTTTCAATAATGTTTCCTTTCATAATAAAAAACATTGTTTTTTATTAGTAAACGTTATACTTGTCTTATTGGAGCGATAGAGGGCTTGAAAATGGAATATATTATAGTGACATGAACCTTTAAATTTTTAGTATTTAACTTTTTATAATTAATCAAGAGTTATTTATTGTAAGGTATGTATTGCTTTTATGCATATATGGGATGAACGCCACTGCTGTGTTAGTACTCATAGTTCAAACGCAAGTCTAGTCCTTAGTTACTTATACCAATAGCTTGAATACTGAGGTCTTTAATTATTTCGCAACTGTTCAAAAGGCTTTATAATCAAACGGTACCTTAAAAGGTTATGTCAAATGACCTGTAATTATATTCCTACATTACACATTTTTACAACAATTATAAACATATCAAACTTCGTTATAACTTGAACGCTCGGACGAGCGATCCTCTTGCCTTTAATTATTTTAATTGGAACATCAATAAGTACTTATCAGATCGGTTTAATTAGAGTGACCATTAATTACATGATAATTACGAGGACAATGCGCTCCACCTGTCGGCGAGATGCCGTAGTATCGATCGATTGAATGTCGAGTTTTGCTATGAGAACAATCGGTAGATATACTCTATTTGTTTTGTCTGTGGAGTGTTTGATTACATGGCATATATATAGTATAATCAACGCGCGAGTTGAATGCAGAGCTTGGGAACTTTGTGGTGATGTTGACTAGTTAACAAAAACATCTTCATCTCGATTAAAAATTTAAAATTTTTGCTCGATATCTTGATTCTTTTACTTATTTTAAAAATGAAGAGAAAAGTTGTTATAAATTAAATTTTACTTCTTAAAATAATTAATCATTGTACAATTGTTTTTTTTAGTAAGAACGAAAAAATATTACGAATCTAAAAAAGTATTAATATATAAGTAATGTAACTAAGTCAGATAATTTCGATTCAGTTATTTAAAAAAACTAATGAATAACAAGGAATTTAAATTGGCCATTAACGGGATCGTCAGATGTGGGATATCTAATAGGCACAACACTACAATACGGGCATGAGAGGCGTAACGCGCTCTTTACCTCAGCCCTCAACTGCATTCAAATCTCGTTACTCCTATCATATACAACGTTATCCATTAGGACTATCGAATAGTAAATGTATAAACAAAGAAAAAACATTTATTCTTTTACAATAAACAACCACAACACAATAATATACTTCTGAGTGGTGTTTCTTAGAAGGATCGCGTCAGAAATGAGTTGATCAGTCAAAGATCTAAAGTTCTCAACTTAGCTCAGAGGAATAGCTGGCTGAAGTGGCAACGTGCTGGTCATATTTACCGAAGAACCGATATTTGTTAAGCTAGATGTGTTCTTGAGTAAGGACTGCGTTCGATAAACGGTCATATTACAGCTTGGTGGAGAAGCGATTCGTGTAAAGTGACAGCCAATTGTTCCGTAAGAAGACCCGAACACTGGGCTTAGTGAGGAATTTTAAGAGAGGCCTGCGTCCAGCAGTGACCTCAGATTGATTTTTTTTTACTCTGAATTGACAAATTAACTACACTATCTGTATATGGTAAGTACAGTGTAGCACAAAAATGAAAGCGACTATCAAAGGACGAAAACCCATTGAAAGTCTTCGTCGTCATATCGACTCATAGATACCACGATTGAAGGCATCTAGGTATATGAGTTACTTGCATATACACAAGTTGATCCTGAACCGCGACTAGCCAAAGCGAGTCACTATGATAGTCTTTACACATGTGTGATATGGTTATGACTCTAGGGGTTTTCAGCCAGTAGGAGTCTTATAAACTGGAGGCACGGCCCTGATGGCTGTCATGACGGCTCTGTACAGGCCTAAGACTAAAAAATGGCTATTGGAGGCCACGAGTTTGCCAGTAGACCGTCAAAAGGTGAAAATATATGTGTGGTTTTTGTGTGTGTGAAATATGTTATACCGTTGAGTAACATGCTATAACGCAAAGGCGAGAGTTTGGTGTGTCTACGCACAATGGCCGCTAACGCCATCTCCCGGCGCGCGTCGATCATGACTTCTGCCACGAAAAAACGCTGTGCCGCTCTATTGATTCGACATTGATGGATTCGGCCGATCTCGCGTAGGGCTGACAAAATAATGTATTTTTTTATAGTTACGTATTATACATGCTAGAAAAATAATAAAATATATATTGAAGACCCTTTGGCATTTTTAGGGTAGCGAAATTCAAAAGGAAATAAGAAACCTTTAATTAACATCACTTTGTTGTATGTCTATATTGTGATGAACCTTTTTTCAGAAATACATTGAGATGTTAAGTGGAAATTAATATCAAAATTTTCAAGCTGGCATTCGCTTGTAGCTCTGAAAATATCAAAGATCTAAATCAACCCAATCAAGTGTCCTTTTAAGTCTCATACTTTACGTTCTGCCACATGTAACCAATTCTTAAAAGATACCTACTCTCCGTTTACTCAGAATCATGAAGTTTGCCAGCATTGTCTTAAACCGCTTAACGATAAACGAAATAACTTTTCAAAAATAGAGAGATTAGGCGTTTCGGTATTTCTGCCTACCCCAGTGGTGGTCAGCGCGATCATTGATAGACAGTTTAAAGTTCCATCAGCCTAGTTAGTCAGTTCGAGATATTTCATCACTGATGACCCAAATGATACTGGGTGAAGCATTAGAAAATCAGCGCTCGGTGGCTATTTGGGTATTTCTTTTTGGTGTTTCTGTATTGTAGAATATGTAAAGAATAACAATAAATTGTCACGCTGTATCTCTTATTTATTTACTTTTTATAGGGCTGCCAGTGGCCCGGTACAATAATTCATTTACACAACACATATACACAGTTACAATAAAAAATGTACAGTTCCTATTAAGGCATCCACACCACACGTCAGAGTGGCCTGTATATTTATACTATATTATATTATACTAAGCCGTAAGCCGTGGTGGCTGCCGGCAGAATAGAATAGCACCCTCCTCTTCTTGCTGAGGTGTCGTAAAAGGCGACTAAGGTATCTCTTGAACACCGCAATTCAACCAGGTGTTTAGAGAAGAGAAAACTCGACCAAACCTGCATCCCGCTCCCTCCCGATCGTACTGGTTCTCCTTTCCATCGGGCCTGAGGGAGCTCGGACGAGAGAGTGCTTTTCTGGCTCCGCGTCCAGTTATGCACTTAAATATCTCCTGCGCAATTGACTGTTTCCGAAAACTGGACCTCGAATTTCTTAACAGTTGTTGAAACAGTCGCTGTGGCCGAAACCGGCTAGGACATCATCATCATCATCATATTATACTATATTAATGGTAATTAATGTCAAGTCAATGTCCCTCACCGGTGAATGTGTGGTGTCCAAGTATGTACTTATTCTGAAATACTCAAAGATGTAAGCAGGAGTTTGAACTTACGACCATTGGCGACCATGGATACATAAGTACAAACACGCATAGGTGAGCAAAATGCAATCAGATTATTGGAAAACGATTACGGTTACATTTTGTATCATTTGTGATTTTATTTTACCCATCTTTGTTTTAAACACTAAGGAATATTCTAGTGCATTCCAATTTATAACTTACTAGCTGTCCCGGCAGACCTTGTTCTGCCCTATTTCTCTAAAACAAAGTCACATTGTTTTTTTTAATGTGAATAGCTTCCCCGTCAGATTTTATTCTGCCAAAACCTATTGGCCTGTCGGCTGTTTTTTGAAAATTGTTTGAAGGAACCTGGCTTTAATGCTATATGTATAAAAATTGACAAATACTGACATTAATATTTATACGTCACTCGATTGTTTTGCCTTCCCGGAACCCGTCCACTAACATTTAAACTTTATGGTATGGTGTTAAAGTTCAAATTGACTTTTTAATATTATTACGAATTTTTTGTATGAGAATATAGAAAAGTGTTGTTTTTAGACTTTTTCAGACAATTTTTTAAATTTTTCTCTCCGTAATAACCTTTCCCAGACTTCAATAAACACAACAAAAAAGAAATCAGCCAAATCGGTTCAGCCGTTCTCGAGTTTCGCGCTTATCAAGACATTTAGCGATTCATTTTTATATTATAGATTAATGTTAAAAAGTGTTTTAATCACGGTTATTGAGTAACGAAATTAAAATTACGATTACATTTTGTAACCGTTAATAATTTAATTACATATTGCCATCTTCTGGTTACATGTTCCGTGCCAGTTTAATTTTTTTTTATTTAGTAATGTAGATATCACGGTTGTTGAAGTGATAGCCCTAGGTGAATATACATGGCAGAGACGCCGCCCTGACATGTTTACGGGCCAATTATTTGTATGGATTCCGTCGCAATAATGATTTCTTGCGTCCATCGAGTTACATTCGCTGCCCCATCATATAGTCAACGTTACCTTTCCAACATTATTGTGGAGAAATTTGCATTGCCAGCGAATTTTGCTGACAAAATAAATATAAAGCGGATCATTACATGAGAAATTATATTATAAAATTTTCATCTTTGTATTAAATAACAATATATCGTCATACAAGATCCCTTTAGGGGTAAGTAGAGATACATTAGTAGCTGTATCTACTTTGCGCTTGTACGTAGTACCAAACATGACCAGTAGCGAAGCTGATCGCTGTTCTCAGGGCACTTGTACATGACACTTCAATTAGATGCCACGCTGGTTTTCTTACAATGTTTTACTTTACCGGTGAGTATTTTATGCTTAAACCCTTACAAATTCTGGACAAACCCATAGGTACGTGCCAAGATACGAAGTTATCATCCGCATTGCTGTATGGATACCCGTCCATTATTAATCATGCCACAAATGTTCTCACTTTCATTCTCTATATTAGCTCTGTAAAGATAATAAAAGCGAAAAACATCATAAAAATAATTTAACAGACTTAAAAAGCAAATAATATTTGAAAACCTACCAATCAGCACAATAAAAGACCTACAAAGAACTTATATCTTGTTTTGTCGGTAGAGCGATTGCCCGAATTGTGTCATGTCCACAGTACACAAGTGTATAGACCCTCATAGTGACTCGCTTTGGCCTGTCGCGTTTCGGGATCAGCTTGTGTATATCCAGTAACTCATATACCTAGAGATCTTCAGTCGTGGTATATGTGGGCCGACATGACGACGGAGACTATCAATGGATTTTCATCCTTTGATGGCGGCCGCTTTCTTTTCTGGACAACACTGTACTGTAATGAATGAATAACAACTCATTATTAAGTAGGTATTTTGCATGTCCTAAGTCAAGATACAAGGCGAAGGGAAATCGAGTCAATATCTATTTACCTAAATTTACTTAAATGGAACTTTATCTACATACCAATGAATCGTGCACCATACGCGCTACGGTATCTCTCTTACGGTAATTTACATAATAATTTGTTAGGGAATATAGTTTATTTACATTTTTATTAGTTGCAAGAAGGTATATATGTAGGTTTGGGGATCTTTGGATCAGATAAACACCAAAATAAACCTTGAAAAATATTTTATTTCACTTTTTATACGAATTTGGCTTTTTTACACTTTTTCTTATCTCTTAACCTTTTCGAGCGCTAGCGTTAAAAAAAACCGTTTATCCTTTTTCTCTTACTATCTTTCATTCCTTTCACTCACATACATTCCGTTCTACGCATTTACTACCTCATACCATCCTACATATATTACTGTGTCCTGAAATATTTGCCTCGTCCATAAATTCACCCTGTATAGGGAAAACGATACATTTTGCTTTTGACATTAATGTAACTCTGTTCACACCGAAACGGAAATAGCGTGACTATATGTTATTATATACATATATATTTATATTGTCTCGACAATGTAACTACATAGCATCTAAAGGAGAGTACTTGCAGTCTAAGAACAACATCGACCGCCTATTGTTAAATATTTGAAATATTATAAATAAAAAATTCTTGTTTAAAATTCACTTTAGAATCTAAAGCGATCTTTTGCAAAAGTATTAATTTTATCATTTTTATTAAAAGATATAATAACATCGTAATATTCATATGTAACTTATTCCGTATTCAAAATTATTCCACAAACTTGGGTCAAAATGCACCCCTATGCAGAATGACAAAGTTATACAATTATATGTCGAGATCATTAGATCTCGATATATTTAACGAACGTATTTACAAATTAAAAAAAGGATGTTATTAGAGAGGATTGTTGCATAAATTACTGCTTTTTTTTGTTTTTATTTCTGTTATAAATTTTAATTAGTTTAATTAGATTATTTTATTTCTTTTTGTGTTACTCGTATTTTTATATTTATTTTTCTTTTCTTCTGTGCATGTAGTCTACACTTTTAAATATAGTCGCATTTATAATGTATCTTGTTCATGTCTTATATAGTTTTATGTGGTAATGTAGACTGTGTAAGTGTACTTATAAATAAAATAAATAAAAATAAAGTGTCAAACGAAATGATTACATATTGTGTATGAAAATTTCAAAACAATTTGCACTAGTGTTTACTCAACTGTAGCATATGTTTATTATCGGATATGCTAAAAGTAGTTATTGTACTTAAAGGGGATGTAGCTCAGTGGTAGAGCGTTCGCTTTGCATGTGAAAGGCCCCGGGTTCGATCCCCGGCATCTCCAGACTAAATTTATGAGTGTGGTCGTAATGTAATTAGGTTTTAATTATATTTGATTACAACCTGAGCATGAAGGCTTCAATAGACTACACTATCAAACGGGGATGTAGCTCAGTAGTAGGAGAGAACTAGCTTTGTATGTGAAAGGCCCGGGTTAGATCTCCAGTCTACATTTATAAGTGTGGTCGTAATGTAATTAGATTTTAATTAAATGTGATTACAACCTGAGTATGAAGTCTTCAATAGACTAAAGAATTCAACGGGGATGTAGCTCAGTGGTAGAGCGTTCGCTTTGCATGTGAAAGGCCCCGGGTTCGATCCCCGGCATCTCCAGACTACATTTATGAGTGAGATCGTAATGTAATTAGGTTTTAATTATATTTGATTACAACCTGAGTATTAAGTCTTCAATAGACTAAAGAATTGAACGGGGATGTAGCTCAGTGGTAGAGCGTTCGCTTTGCATGTGAAAGGCCCCGGGTTCGATCCCCGGCATCTCCAGACTACATTTATGAGTGTGGTCGTAATGTAATTAAGTTTTAATTAAATGTGATTACAACCTGAGTATGAAGTCTTCAATAGACTAAAGAATTCAACGGGGATGTAGCTCAGTGGTAGAGCGTTCGCTTTGCATGTGAAAGGCCCCGGGTTCGATCCCCGGCATCTCCAGACTACATTTATGAGTGAGATCGTAATGTAATTAGGTTTTATTTATATTTGATTACAACCTGAGCATGAAGGCTTCAATAGACTAAAGAATCCAACGGGGATGTAGCTCAGTGGTAGAGCGTTCGCTTTGCATGTGAAAGGCCCGGGTTCGATCTCCAGTCTACATTTATGAGTGAGATCGTAATGGAATTAGGTTTTAATTATATTTGATTACAACCTAAGTGTGAAGACTGCATTAAACTAAACTATCAAACGGGGATTTAGTTCACTGGCAGAGCATTCGTTTTGCATGTAAAAGGCTCCGGGTTCGATCGTGGAAAACAGTGGAAAAACCATAGTCTTGGAGATCCAAGAAATTGTTTTTCAACCATTTTTTTGTGTAAACTAGTGTAATTACTAAAATACACTATATTATTAAATTATTATTATGATTTTAACGGTACAGTTAATATGAATTTATCTAGTGGAACAAAGTTCGTATAGGTTTTATTATTTTTATTATGTCCCGAGATATGGTGGGGGGTGTGAGGTTTGATAAAAAATACAAGTTGTTGGCTTGAGGAGCCTATGACAACTGATGAAACTAAACTCTCTTTATTAAAACAATACAATCGCTTATATACTAATGTTTTACAAGTGGGTGTGCATGCACTTGGTAAACAAACCATTAAGTCATACTTATAAAGATAATAGTTGATACTTATGACTAATGATTACAATTAACACACTAATGCTTCCTATTAAGATAAGGTATAATGATGTCTTCCGATCCTGGTATGTAGGTTGCGTGTGCTATGCCTACATAACTCCCGACGAGAGGGATATTTGGAGGGGTGGGCTCTTTACACTCACTGTTCCCAGAGATGAAGTCTAAACAGGCTGTCTGCTTTCCGGGTATCTGAAAGAATCTGGATTCGCAGGCCCGGGTGAAGTGATTGGAAGAATACCCTGGGGGATCTTAGTCAATAGGAGTTTGAAACACCGGGGTTGCAGCCCTTACGGCAGAAATCTATTATGTCAGAAAATCGAGATCAGTATCAACGCCTGCTGATGTTTAAAAAAAGCAGCATCATCGACAATGCTGGTCGCAATCTAACCCAGTCCAAGAGTTCTAGTTCAGAATCGTTTAAAAAAGTTAAAGCGATGCAGTTTAAACTTAATTATGTAACGGACTCGGGATGGAGACATTGCAATTTAAAGCCGATGGTTTTTGTTGAAAAGTGGAAGTAGAAAAGCCTTTTATAATTCGCGGTGGAACATCGGGTTTTAGCGCGGTGTGCTCGCCGTGAGAAAAGTGATGCCAATTTATGACATTTCGCCTCTGAATTTTTGCGTTTTAAATGTATTAAAGAATTTTTTTTAAATTAAATTTGATCTTACAACGCAAAAGAAGAGTACGAAATAAAAAATAAAGGTACGAAGTTAGGACAAAATAATTTATTTAGAAGAAATAAGCGCCAATTAACGACATTAAATGATAAGAAAAAATATATTTATATATTTGTATCCGGATTCCCAGGCTCGGCGAAGGCCGCCCGCCGAGCCGTCGGAAGTATTCGGATTCCCAGGCTCGGCGAAGGCGAAGAGAGGGCAGTGCTGGCACCCCGGTGGTTTTAGTCGGGGCAGGTCCGACACACCGGGGGGAGTGGCCCTCACCACTTCCCCTGACGGTCCGTAGGGATTTCCACCGGGTTAACAAAAAAAAAAGTGTAATAAATAATACCATAAGCCATCATTAAAAATATATATAATGCAAATTTATTAAATAATTTATAAGTACATGATTTCTTAGGTAATTTATCGAAATGCAATATTAATTGTTTTAATAAGTATTTTCATGGAATGACAAAAATTATGATTAATTTTGTTACATATTCCGTTTGTTTTCATTTAACTTTGATTCAATCATTCATTTGTTATCTATATGATTTTGAAAGAAAATATGAATTTGATAGATATTTAATTTTACGATTCGCTTTGGTAGTTATAAAATATTTTCAGATGTTTTTGGGGAATATATTGAAAGTGGTTGGGTATTCTTCAAGAGGCCAATCGTCTGCAGGCGAGTCACGTAGAGGCATCGATCGGCGCCCTGGAGCTCCGTCTTGGTGCTACCTTCATAAACCGTGTATACTAGGAGCTTAACACGCATATTTTCTGTAAAATTGTGATTTCAGAATCATACTTTAAAACTTGCTTTTCTGGAAAATTTAATCGATTTATTAACTAGAGTTTCGAATGGGCCTGCCATATTGTTCCATAGATGATCTAATCATCATTATTAGCATTCTCATTCGGGTCATGCCCACTGTGGTGTATATTTTCTCTCATGTTATGCCACCAGTCAACGCGCAATTAATCACATCGAGTCTAGGCTGAAAATAACAGCGCTGGATGACGCGCAACAGCAGTTATACAGAAACAGTTTCTATAATTAACAAATTAGCATAAATAGTTTTAATAATAGTCGAGGCTATCGGGCCGTTTTCGGACAGGGACAGTTAACATGCACATTTATACACACACACTAAGTTACATACACAAAGTACACAATCACACTACACATTTCATATATAACTTTTATATTATTATTTCATAACAATTATTTGAATCGCATTTATATCTCTCATATACCCTTGTTATACAAATCATTTTGGTTAATCTGATTTTTTGGCTTGTTTTCATGTATTAATTAAGTTATATAAGACTACTACTACTGTAGATTTGTAAATAAATAAATAAACTGTTGTACAAATAAACCTTATTGCATATACTAAAAAAATAAAGTTGTAATTGATATTTTAAAAACAGTAAGCGCTAGCGACATCTCTTATAAATGTTTTACATCTGCCAACGATATATCTCATTGCGCTGACAACATACATTTGTTAAAAGCGAAGTAAGGCAAATGGTATTGGAGGATAATTTCAAGGACTTACCTTGGCTGGTTCTTCTCTCAATTCCCCTGATGGCAAATTGCGGGTTTCACTACGCGTTTTTACGATCGCGGGGTGCTAGCGTTATTTTTTTTCCTTTTTATTTATATACGAGAGAATCTTGTTAGCATTCGTGAGTTTTCCTTTAGAACTGGCGTTCCATACCTTTTTTCGGTGACCAGCCTAAGGTTGGAAAGGAGGGGATGGAGCGATAGGAAAGAGAGGGAAAGTGTATGTGCGAGTGAGTGTAGGTTATGCGATAAATGTTAAATAGCGTATACAGGTATGTTGCTATAAACTTGTTCTTGCGCTTGCAAGAGAAGTTGACTAATTATTAACAGTGTTATCTCTTGAGTATACGAGTAAAAGAATGCATTAAATTGTCTGTAGTTGCAATAATAAATTAATTTAAGTTTGACTATCCGTGTTCAAAAAGTGACGAAAAAGGTGTTAAGACACACTCGTGGCAGTGAAACTTCAGGCCGGCGTCAAAGCGTTTTTCATTAAAGGTCTCCGTATACCGTAGGATGGTGAAATGAAACTGGTCCTCAGTACGCTTGTCACGTAGGACGATCGATCCGTGAGCGAGCCAGCTCCTGGCTTCTCTGATGAATATACTGCGAAAATAATTGTACAAGCCACTTGTAATATACTTATTTACGTACTTAGCAATAACAAACATATATTGACGTAGTACGCTGAATGCTCGTAATGGGCCTGTCACGTTTCGGGATCAGCATGTCTTTCATTCTATGGATTGTAATACAGCTAAGTGGGTTCCAGATAATTTTTAGAATTACGAGATCCCGCAATAGGCAGCTGATTTGCAAGCAAGATTGAAAAAGAAGTATTTGGCTTTGTTGCACGAGTATTTATTAAGTATTAAACTAATAAGTGGAGGTTGAAAGAGCCTTTTCGGCCGCTGGTTATTAGTGTAGTTCTATAAGAAATAGTTTTCGAGATAATATTGTTGATGTTATTTTAAGATCATAGTTTAAAAAAAGAGAAGTGAATTATTGTTTGATAACTTTGTTACATTTTTTAATTAATTATTTAGTTAGAAAGATTAAGATAATGAATTAGTTACATCCATGTAACATTAATTTTTGAATAACGAACACTGATCATAATTACCTCAGATAAAGGTTAGAGGTTATGGTTTTAGGAAACTAAAAATTAAAAATAAAATAATTAAACTAAAATTTGTCAAATTTTTATATTTGTTATGATTGTTGTATGTTATGATTTTGATATTTTTTATTACAGTAAGTCTTGCGCTCAGCATTGTCTCATTGGACGAAAAGTCATGTGGCCGACGATGGAGCGCGCTCATCCAACAAATACATTGGTATTTGTAAACGAAATTACGATGAGTGAAACGCACTCATCGTTTAAAGATTTTCGTGTCGTGAGATGTGACTTTCTATTAATAAATATAGTAAATAGTCAAACAGTAATATAATTATTTAATTGGGCACCGTAAGACGAAGAGCGTAGTAAGTTTTTGTGATTTTAAATAAACATTTGATTATACCATAAGAAAACATATTGATTTAAATAAAAAAAAAAAACTATAATTTATGTGGGATAAGGCGGGATCCCTTTGGAATGCAGGCAATCCAGCAAAAACTCCACTGGATTTCAAAATCTTGTCCAGTTATTTATATACCTAGAGACCTTCAGTATACGAGGGTAAACATGAAGATGGTGTCTGTCAACTGATACTCATACCTCAGTAGATGTTTCCCTTCTTAGACAACACTACTTTCCATCAGGTACGCTGTATTTTGTCGAGACTTATGAGCTCGAGTTTTTAATGTCGTTGTTCTCAGGTATATGTTATTAACCCTTTCGTTACCGCAGCCCATTCCGCCGAAGTGCTACTACTGAACCGGGCAGCACGCCGCGAAGTGTGCACATTGCGTGATGGCAAGATGATGTTCAAATTTTCTCATTTAAATGTATATTTAAAGATTTTACTGGTATA
The DNA here is from genome assembly GCA_036320925.1 of Automeris io. Taxonomy (NCBI): domain Eukaryota; kingdom Metazoa; phylum Arthropoda; class Insecta; order Lepidoptera; family Saturniidae; genus Automeris; species Automeris io. The sequence continues at coordinate 20,298,828 of JAUDJH010000001.1, forward strand.
TTAAATAACAATTTAAATTACGATAATTCTTAGTAATTTATTTTTTATTTATCTATAAAATAAATGCCGGCTAAAGCTGGCGCTGATGTACACGGGGCGTTTTGTGAATGGCGCCTAAAGCTGGCGCTGGTAACGAAAGTGTTAATAGACCAGAATAGCTTCTTTAATTTTGGTCATTACCATTTTGATAATGTCACACAGGCCTCTCTGCTCCTAGCAGCCTGTTATATGAAGATTCTAAGCGACCTGCCCAATCTTCCTGATAGGCTTGTCGAATAAATATCGATATTTTCATTTCAATATATCGATAGAAAATATCCAGTATCGAAAACGATATTTTTTTAATTCTTATGGCAGTGAAGTCGCTGAAATCTGAAACTATAGATATAGGACCGAGCGAAAAAAAAAAAGAACTATGTTGTCTATGACTGTTGAGTATTATGTTTTGTTACGTTGCATGCATTGACATCTGAATTTGTTGCATGTATATTATTTGCCGCCATTTATTTATTTTTGTTTCATATCTTAAATAGGTATTAAAGTTAGAAGATATCCTTTTAGTTCTTGATATTTTTGTAATTTTGTCTAATAAAAAGGAATACTGGTAAAATAATTACTTTCGTGTTTATTGAAATTTAATCGATATATCGATATTTTTCCTTTGATATATCGACGCCGATATTGATATTTTAATAAATATCGATATATCGATAAACCATATTTTTTTCATTTTCGACATCCCTGCTTCCTGACTGCTTTATTTTTTCTATACGCACTTCGCGTTCCGAATCACAAACATGGCTTAACAAATTTAACAGTGCCGTTTCTACTGTACTTTTCTAGTGTAATTAAAGTTGTTTCGATTTGTGCGACCGCAATTGTAAGTTTGTATTCGAGTACAGGTCTTCAGACCATCAAGGAGACTGTTACTGCTTATCTTGTGTGAGATATTAATGTTATTTGAATAAGTTTTATATTCGTTTTCGCATATTTGAATTTTAGATTTGTTAATAATGCTTAAATATAAAAGTATATTAGTATTAAGATCCATGTAAAAATTGGCGATAGTTAAATTATAATAAGTAATGTTATTTTTGGTAACTTTTTCATAATTTAAATAAAGTGTTTTTGGGTTAAGTTAGCTACAGAATAGGGTTAAATTATTTAATTGAATCAAATTATTATTAACGTTCGTTCAACATTTTAGATTGTTTTAGAAAAAGTTAGCATTTTGTAAATGGTGGTAATACTTTTCTTCTATTGCTTCTATTTTACTTTATATTTATTATAATTATTAAAATAAATAACGATTCTGAATAATATGTAGATTAATTTTATATAAAACCAGGATTTTTTGCACTGAAATATTTATAATTTAATTTTATTGCTAGGTTAAAGTTTTTAAATAATCTATTTAATTAATTTTGTTTCAGGCACATGGTGATGATTTCGAGTAATCACATATTTGTAATTTATTAATTCTACAATTTAATTTTTTGAAGACTATACGCGTAATTTAAATAGCAAAACAAGAATTAATTAAATAATTTTACAGAAAAAATGTTATGAGTAAGATTATGCTACTGAAATTAATCCATAATCGTAATTGTCTCTACCGATTATGACTCAGTTCATTATCGTCACGTCACTAAGCCTACGGCGTAGTGTCATAGTGCTACGGTGACGCTAATAGAGCAGACATGTATTCAATAAATAAACTAATTTATTATTACTATCACTGACTGACCCAGAACTGACGCGTCGGCGAGTACGCCCACCGAACGCGTGTCGGCGAACGCCTCCGACGTGTCGGCGAACCAATGACGGCGCGCCGTTCTGAGTTTAAAACACCGCCGTAGACCTATACCCGTTTCTGTCACTCTCCTCAACTGCCGTGTTCGATGTTTGAATTTAATTTCAATAATTTGTTTTCAATATCAACGGAATTTGATTTTTTTTTCAAATTTGGAATTCTCTTTGTTAAATTTAATGAGCGAGATTTTACTGTTACAACTGCTCAATAGCGGTGTTGGATGTTTGAATTTAATTTCAATAATTTTCATTAATTATTGTCACAATTGTTTGAATTATTTTGACTGGAAATCTCATTGCTGAAATGTGTTTTATTGCGACATAAGGGTAGTAACAAACTGCGTTATCAGGTTATCAAATATTTAAAATAAAATATCTACTGTCGTAACGTAGATTATTGACATGTTTATACTACCTTCCTTTTTGAAACGACTTCGCCCGCCATTGGTATTACGTTCACTTAAAAGAATGCTATTTGAGCGTCTTAAGGTAGTAAATCAAGCTTAAATTCGTTAAAGAACTCCATCAATGTAGTTCATCCAAAATATTTAGACTTAAACTGTTCAAGTAAAAGTTTGTGAGGATAGTTCGAAGTAAAATGGACACTGAGCCCCTATTTGGATATAACAATTTTTGCATGAAAGCTTTGTAAGTTGGTGCATGCCTGTGCATTGAAAGGGGTGTGAAATTGATATATTTACTACTTAAGGCAGTCATACAATCTTGAAACTGATGAATACTACACATAAATATAGTCCAAAGAAATGGTAGACAGTTGGTCAGACATTTTTTTTTATATCCCATCTCTAAGAGGTTAGAAAAGGGGTTGAGTATTTGTACGAAATTCTGTCAATTCACTATGAAAAGCAATGTTTACTTTCTTTGGATAAAAAATAAAAATAGACTACCTACAGGTTTCAACGTTTTTGAAAAATTACTCCTAAAAGGGGGAATTTACTTCTATCCGGGCAACACTGGTTCACCACAGTTAATATTAGCATTTATTTAATGGCTGTCGTAGCCTAGTTTTTAATGGACTAGGTTCCATGCGTGGCCACGCGAATGGTCATAGGTTCGAATCCCGGCAAGCACTTCTAGGTTTTACAGATTGCGTAAATTTAGGCACTATCTGTTCAACGGTGAAGAGAAACAACGTGAGGAAGCCCGCATGGCATCTAATAAAAATGCCATGTGTAAGTGCCCTGAGAACGGCGATCAGCTGCGCTTCTGGTCACGTTACGTAGAGCAATTAATAACTCGGCTTACCCCGAAAGGGTTATAGCGTGACGCTGTATTATTGAAAAAAGTGTGTGTGTGCAAGTAACATGTGATAGAAATGAAACTATACAATATTTTCTATCTCATTCTCTTGCAGGTGCAATATTTTTTCTGAATTAAGATATCACTACAAAAAAGGAGTGAAAAACGCTCTTTTATATCGACAGTGCAATGATGACATTTCTTATATTACAGTTCATAAGAAGCAGTAACCGCTTACTATCAGATGGGCTGTTCGTCTGTATGCCTTACTTTCATTATAAGAAAGCTAATTAACTCTATAAATTTATACGTCCTTTTTAGTGTAATTTTTTCGTTACATCGAGGTTCAAATTACGGTTGTCGCAAAGAAGTTTCACTTTAAAAAAGTTGTTATTCTTAGGGAACAAGAATAGAGCATAATTATGAATTTCCAAAATCACGAACAACCTTGTGTGTCTTTGGATTTTTTTTTAATTTGTGACGTATAGGCAGGAATCCCACCTAACATTAGGTATAGATCAGGGATGTTACGGAGCTTCGACTCCGACTCCGATAAGTCGGAACTTTCGATTGTTATTACACCTCCGGTTCCGAAACTTTTTAATCGGAGGTACTCATCGGTGGTCACCACCACTATTGTAGTCAATTCATTTGATTTCATTTTATATGTTGTTAAAATATAATATCAATTAATCACACAATCAGTGCTACTTAATTTGTAGAAGACATTTTTAAAAAATTAGATTAAAAAAATATGATTAAAATTATTAAGTTTAAAACTAAATGTACATTACTAAACGGTTTTTTTATTTTACATTTACATTCAATTAAGTAAAATAGAAATTAACACAAAAACAACCCTGCAGCAAATTTGATTTAATTTGTTCACTGTTAATGGGAAAATGTTAATAAGAACAGCAATTTTTATTGTCTGTGTATTTGTAAATTTATCACTTTCTAATTAAAAAGGTTCACCGAATAATGTTTTAATTTGTCCCTTAATAAAACTATTTCATTCTGCCGTCACTTGTGACTGACGTTGCCTCCGACTCCGGTTCCGACTCCGATAAATCAAATTTAAAAACTCCGACTCCGACTTCGGTTCCGATTAAATTGCCTCCGTTACATCCCTAGTATAGATAAGTAAAATCAAACAAAGTTAACGGTTAGCTAGCACGGTGCGGGATGTTCATCTACAATAAGAACAGACGCCTTAATTCAGATCGCAGGAAGATGCTGGATGCAAGACACTTCTAACCGGTCGCTTTGGAAACAAGAGGGAAGGTTTCAGTCCAGCAATGGACGTTCTATAGCTGATATGATGATGACCTAGCCTTAAACTAAGCTTGTGCTTGCACTAAGGGTACTAGACAAAGATTTACATAACTTAATACATATACACATTAACGACTCGCGACAAATGGATCTGCTCATCACAGATATTGCCGGTATCGAATCTTGAACCCAGAATCTTTTAGATCAGAGATTGAGGTTCTATAAACTGCATTATCAGGCTGTTAAACTTTAATGAGTTATCTATACTAATATTATAAAGCTGAAGAGTTTGTTTGTTTGTTTGTTTGAACGCGCTAATATCAGAAACTACTAGTTCGAATTGAAAAATTATTTTTGAGTTGAATAGACCATTTATCGAGGAAGGCTTTAGGCTATATAACATCACGATGCAATTATTAGGAACGAAGAAATAATGGAAAATGTGAAAAAAACGGGGAAAATTATTCATCTTTGAGGGCTTCCATTGCGTGCGCTGCAAAAACGGTTCAAGATACCAAAAATATATGTAAGAAAGAATTATTCCTCTTAAAATGATCTAAAAAAATGTACCGGACAGTATATGTCTATCTTTTAAGATTATGTCACTAGAACCGTTTTTATAGTAATACAATTTGGTCGAAATTAATGTATTATTTGTTAAGAATTGTATCAACGTAATAATATTAATCTTTATCCAAATAAATGTGTTGTTGATTAAGAGTATTTAATTGTGAACAAAATTGTCTTTGACATTACTTAATTTCAAGGAACATCTTAGAAGATATTACAAAACCTTATATAGCAAAACAACGTTTGCCGGATCAGCTAGTTATAAATAAAGGTAGGCATGAAAATAAAGGCTTAGATGTTCGCACAGCACTAGTACACATGACATTTCTATTAGAAGCCATGCGGGCTTTCTCCCGATATTTTCCTTTACCGGTGAGCACGTGCTACTTAATCTAGGATAACCCAGAGGTACATGACCTGCGGCGAATTGATTACAGGACCCGCAGTCCCCACTAATTCGCAGAAGTAGTCACCTTGGGGTTTTTAGCTGGTAAAAGTCCGGAACACCCTGGCTGCTATGAACCCCCTTTGCGGCCGGGACGGTCCTATGAGGATTTTCCCCAAGTAAAAAAAAATAAATTAAAAAAGAGGTACATGACGAGATATGAACCTGCGACCATTCTCTTCGCCGCATATGTATACCGGTCCCGTACTCAGAGGGCCACTTAGGGCGGCTTGCACTAACGAATTAATCTAGTTTAAGCTTGTATAAAACGCTTATTAATTGAATTGGTTTGATTCCATCTTAATAATGATTTCAGTTTAAGTCTTGTTACAACTCGATTTTGATTTAGTGCAAGACAATAAGTACAGATCAGCGCTAAATAGCATTTTATATAACTCTAAACTAGATTTAATTTGTTAGTGCAACCCGCCCTTAGTCACTTAAATTTAGTAACAATATTAAGCACTAATGAGTTTTCTATTGCATAGACAATTCATCAATGTTTAAAAGTGGTTTGAATTATAAAATGCGTTTCTAAAACAACGCGTGAGAGTTAAAAAAGTTACATCTATAGGTTTTGTTGTGTTAGGGCAATTGCCTGACCACTTGTCGTGACTACAGTTCTAAAGATCGTCATTGCGACTCGCGTCGACTTGTAAAATTTCGGAATCAGTTTAGTTCCAGTTGTCCATATGTTTGGAGACTTAAAGTCGTGGTATACGAGAGCCGGTTTGACGATGGCCACTGTCAATGGATTATGATTCCTTGTACTGACGAGCATAGTGTATTTGGTCAAGGTAGGCAGAATTCACGTAATTATTTTAACATTATATTATTATAGTAAATACTATATTGAGCTAAAGGGAAAGATAGATGGCGTAAAAATAGAACAGATATGAATATAAATATTTTCTTATTTTGTTTAAGCTTTAAGCAATTTATTCCAGACTTATTTATTGTAAGGGCATGTAACGCTTTAATGCATCTATAGAATAACTGCTACTGGTTCCTTGATAATCGTCGCCGTTCTTGGATTTCACTTTATTTTCCTTCAGGTACGCTGTAATCACTTTATTGAGCCATTATAAAGAAAATCTAGGGAAATAATAGGTAAAACAATTATATATAAGTGGTACGTACTAAAACATTTTAATATCGGGATATGTACAAGCGGCCAAACATTAAACGTCAAAAGCAGTGTCAAAAACATTAAAATGAACATTCATCTGACATTCCGTTAGAAACACAGTTAGCTTAGCAATTAAAAGCGTGTCCACTTTGAAAGACCCATGGTAATATTTAATACGGACTTTTGTGTTGCCTTTTGCTGTGACATACTAGGCCAAGTTACAGTGGTAATGGAATTACTGCAAATTTTTGAGGTTAGGTCATAGGTTACAATATATATCGTGGGAAACATAGTTGGTTTGTCACGAACATAAGTTTATACGCGCTATTATGTTGATATTATGATATGACATTTTCATCGCGCTTGCTCATAAGACTGTATTTTCATTGTAAATGTGAAGAAAATCATCGTATGACACGCGCGTGCCTTTTGGTCATTACAGAATTGATTTTCTTATGGCTCTCGCTTTACGGCTCGCGCATTTCATCTCGTTTGTAATAACAAACTTAGCACACTCGTATCATAATATAATTTTAGTTTATTTAACAATAGATTGCCCAGAGCAGTCATTTTGACTGTTTTTAAAGTTTAGTTATATAAAAAAAAAATTATAAGGAAGCAATTTTTTAAAATATTATGACTTTTTTATATATTATCTTATAGCATTTATTAATAGTTGTACTTACTTCCCCCCTCTCTTTATTTCCTATATAAGTATGTGCTATACCTATACTCAGTCTTTCTAGTGTTAAGACAGAAATGTACTAAATATTTATAGATATAAAGTCAGCTCATACTAAGGTATAAATATAAAAACTTTGATTTGTAAGTAAAAACTTAAACTGTTAAACTAGGTACTATACAGAACTTATACAGTATGTAATAAAAACACTGTTCAGATCGTGAAGGTTTTACTCAGTATAGATATTAGACTATTTACGTTAACCATTTTATTTTAAAAGCAAAAATACATTAATAATATATCAATAAATTGAATAGGGAAGCTTACATGGCAACATTGGTAGTATACGCAGCTCGTGAACAAAAAGGAAAGGAAAGCAAAGTATTCTGCTATTAAGGTATGATCCTCGTAGATACCAAGCACTGTTTATCAGTTACATCGTTTGATTAGTCCTTACACTGATTTTTGTAAGTAATTCGAGTTTAAATCGCATGTAAGTTAATTCAATTTCTTTAATTTTATATGACAATAAGTTTTTAGTTTTCCTGAATAATATAATTTTTCTTATGTCTTTTGGTAATATTATCGTGGCCCTTTTGTGTCAGACAAGATATTTAATTCACTCAGTATAGTCCGTTACTGTTTTAAGTCCGTGCAAAATGTATATTGAAATTAGCTAAAATACTCCGAAAAAAATAATTGCGTGTGTTATTTTTTATTAGTCTACAAAAAAATATTTTAACAACTTAGAAGACAAAAGTATAAAGCGTGTATCTATATAGCGCTTTTATAATTATGCTAATAGTTTAATTTTCAAAAATACTTACAACTAATAAATAAGTAACTAATTAGCATCATTTGCTAAGTATTTAATTAAAACTATAACTACCGAAACTATCGTTACAAAACAATAATGAAATGTAGGCATAAATTAAACATGATAATTGGAAAAATGGAATTTGATAGGAATAGAAAAGAATTTTTTGAAAATGGAATTATTTAAAATAACCAGACTCGGAGATACAATCAAAATTTACGTCGTAAGTGTAAGTGGTTACAAATGTGGGTCACACATTTTTCACGTTGCGAAAAGAATATTAGCGAATAATTAGGGCACACCCCCAGCATCGGGTCGGACGGACGTGACGGCGTGCCGCGTCACGTAAACCTAACCCAATTACACGCGACGTGACGTTCGGATATTCGACAGCACAGCTCGCCGGCGCGCCATCGTGCTGCCTGCTTCGTATGCCGGGCCGGTTCCCCGCACACATCCACGCTCTGTAGTTTTGATACCAGATCCTCTCAATGACCGCTGGACCGACAGACTCGGCACACGTGTCTCAGTTCGCATTACCCGAAACGCATGTAAATAGTAACACATGCCGACTTTCGGTGCGTGACGCAATGTCACATGACAGGTGACATGCGCTTTGCGATTTAGCGAATGAACTCTATTTCTGAAAAACGTAAAGTGAACAAACTGCTTAGTGACCAAACAAAAGTGAAACAAAACCAAAACAAATTGTAAGAAATAATAGTGAAGAAGTGTTTAATTAAATTGTGACATAGTGTACTTATGTATTTCATGAAGGACGGATATAAATTTTGTATGAGCATGAAAAAAGTGCCCTTTTAGTTATTTTTTAAAAAATCATATCTTTACTTTATTTAAATACACTAAGTTAATGATCACGCGCTACTTTACTTTCGTGGAAGTACAAAGATAACTTAAACAAAATTTCAGCTTCCTTTAAAAGGATCTATTTATCGTATATCGGGGAATTTCGAAAAATCGATTGGCCAAATGTCTAATAACTACGGTTTGAGAAATTCAGCTTTTTTTTTAAAATTCTGAGTTGACATAGTGCTCACATCAAATCTGATGGTAAGCAAGGTGCTATCCAAAAACGATTACGATTATCGATGACATAGAAAATCAATTGATAGTCAGCAATCATGCCGGCCTGCACAAACATCTCTTTATTATTCTCTTTAATAAATACACTCAAATACAATTTATTCCCATTTCGTTAAAATTTCGTAGTATGGGGCCTGATTCTTTTTTTTGATATAAGGAAATAAATGATTGAGTATTTCGGCTTTCCAAGTGTAATGGATTGTGTCTGGAATTGATAGTTGATTGGGTTTCGCTGAAGCAGTGAATTGAGCGTCTGTTTCTACGCTGGCTCGACATAGTGACTACAATGCGCCTGATGGTAAGTACAGTGTAGTCCAAAAATGAAAGTGACTATCAAAAGATGAAAATCCATTGATAGTCTCCATTGTCTTGTCGGCCCACATATATCGCGACTGAAGGTATCTAGGTATATGAGTTACTATATATACACAAGCTGATCCCGAAACGTGACAGGCCAAAGCGAGTCACTATGATGGTCTTTACACTTGTGTACTGTGGGCATGACACAGTTCGGGCAATCGCCCTACCACCAAAAGCCTCTTTTTATATTCAGATTTCTACAATAATATTTATTTTATTATCAAACTCCATCTTTTTTTAAATAGACCAGATCAAGCACTTTTAAATATTCTATAAAACAAATTTATCACCGGTTCGGAAAAAAGGATTAACGAGAAAAAAAGTCATGAATTTTGACAATCGCTCTTTTCGAAATATTACATATCTGTTATTATAAAATCTGCGTAAATACGTAGAAACAGGAAGAGAAAACAGTTTCATTTAGCGAAATCAAACAATAGAATTCGCAAGTTTTTAAAAACTTCGAACGAAACAAAACGGAATATCGCATGACAGTAAAATCCAATGTCAAAATACGGAGAAACGTCGGCTGTTGTTCAGTCAAACATCGAGTTATTACTTGTCAAACACAAAAACCAGTCATCCCTTGAGGTTAACATAACATAACGCAATAAATACTTTAGCGGTAAGCAAACAGCATAACTAATAGGTGCCGAATCACCGACAATCAACTCTGTGGGCACGCGCCTATGGTAAATATAAAAGTGCAGGTGCGCAATTAGAATTAGGTGACGGGCCCTATAATTATTGTGTACTTGAGTTTCTTTTTATATTATATCTATCACAATTTAAAAGGTCTTTTCGTACACATATCAAATCAATTTATTTAGTGATGTATTTAAATAAATCGGTTATAATTTTAGTTGATAGACTTGAGATGCCGAATTGCATTCAATTCTTTCTTAAAGCCTTGTTTTCCAGCTTCAGGCGCATAGCAGTAATTTTAACCATTAGTTAAAGCTGTTTCAACTTTATTACTTTCTTGAAATCATGTATAAAGTAGTTTATTTGGAATAACGGTGTACCCATATCACGTAGCTTCTAACACGTATATAGTACCTGTGTAAGGATTACAACTCATCTTGAGTATTAACTCAATATTATTGGAGAGTATTACGAGTTTATAAATAAATACTATTTTTTGGTACCATCGGATTGAATCGGAGAAATTTAGGAAACTGATATGTTAGCAACAGTATTATTAACAAGAAAAAGATTAAGAATGCATTTGTTTTTCAACATACCGTAGTAATTTTAAAATGCATTTTATTTTGGAATACAAATATAATATAATTATAATTATACACTCAAATGAATTTTTCTTTTTTTATATAAAAAGGTGGCAAACAGGCTGCATGCCATCTGATATTGTGTTGCTAACCTGCTGCGGGCCGTGGTGAAGAAGAGAAGAAGGAGCTTGAAATACAAGAACTACCTATATGCGACTGGCTGAAACGAATCACTGTCATGGTCTTTGCATTCGTATGCTGTGGTAGTCGGTCAATCAGATACCAACACTCTACCTTCTCATTACTACTTGCTTAGCACCATCTAGGGTTCATGTATAGATAATCAAAGTTAAAAAAGCCTCCAAATCAGTGACTACACTCAACCCGACGGTCAGTTCCGTATAATTCCTAGGCGTAGTGACCACCGTCTCAGCCCTAACAATGATACGGGTCTACAGGGATGTAGTTCATTTGACGTGGTAGGGTGATTGCCCGAACTAGGTCGTGAACTGCGTACACAAGTGCAAAGATCATCACAGTGACATATATCGACTTGTTGCGTTTTAGGATTAATATGTCTACGTCCAGTATCTCATATACCTAGAGAAGTTGCCAGCTACTCCAGCCAATGGATTTTTATCTTTTGATAGTCGCTCTCATTCTTGGACTAAACTCTACTTGTATTACTTTCCAGCAGGTGCAATGTGGTCACCTTTTCGAGCCAATTAAAAAAAAAACACATTCACTAAGAGCTATTATTTGTTTTTAAACAACAAACAGATTAGAATAACGGTTGAAAATTTGTTTAAAAATACGTCAATTTTGAGCGTAAATCACACCTAGGAGAAACAGATTGGGTCCTCTCGTTCACTAATAAACGGTTTGCACGTTAAAAACAAGTAAAAGGTGGCATGAAAGATAGTATTATAAATAGAAATTAAAAGAAATAAATGTTACTTAAACATCTTTAACAGGTTCTGTTTTTTTGTTAGACTTTGCTATAACCATACTTTAATAGGCCATTGTTACGATAACAAAATACATTCACTGTTCAAAGAGCCAGTTTAAGAGCCTAGCGTAGCTATTGCTGTATTTAAAATGATAATTTTTAAAATAATAAATAATTCAGTATTCCTGTTTTATTTAGTTTTCAAGTCACAAGAAGGCTTACTAAAGATTCTATTTTTAAATACGAAATTATTTTATTTTTTGTAAGTTCGTGTTTTTAAGATTTATTTAGTCTTTTTTTAAATATATGCTAACCGAAGTTTCGGTTTTAGCAAGCTTTCGTTAAGTTGTGACTATTGTGAGGTAATTATAATAATTTCTGTAATAATAACGTTATTTATATATAACAACATTACATTTAAAAGTTTTAAAAATTATTATATTATTTCACTTTTAGCCAATCTTGAAGTGAATGTTTTAGAATTTTAAAATCTGCGGTTTCGGTTTGGCTGAGTGTTGTGACAATAGCTGATTAATCGGTTTCAATGGCTAAATATAATTATAATGGGATATTTATTGAAAGGAATTTAACAATCGCAATTAACTCAATCACTTTTTGCCACACACTGTAGGCTTTAGCTAATATTTAGGCCAAATTAAAATGGTTTTAGCCATTCTAATTCTTTTGCCTAAAGATGGCTGAAACCAGAAACTTTGGTCGGTAACTAAAATAAAAAAAAAAACGATTTATGTAAAATTACTCAAACTGCTGCAAGTTGATTTCTTCCTGCATGTGAGTCGTGGGGGGTGTATGGGGGGTCAAGGTTCCTAAACTGATTAATTACGCACCTGTACTAAGCTTATGACTGTGTACATAAAAATTTGAATTTTGTGAAGTGAATTGCGCCCAACGTCTCGCATTACCCACTAATGGGTTCCAGTGTGATTAGCAAATACTATCGTACTAATTAAAAGAGGTTTAAATAACATTCGGCTTATTATAATCGAATTCATTAATTAGGACACTCTAAATTATTCGTTTTTCTATATTATTTCCAGATTTATTTATCATAATAACTGGAATGTGTTTAAATTTTGTTATTCCCCGATATTTAATTAGAGAGTTCTGAGTCAAAATAAATTGCTTTAATTAAATTTAACTGTATGTTCGTACGTCATCTTAGGTTCGTACGCATATTACCCAGAAACTACTAAATGGATTTTAACAAGACATTTTTATCTCATAAGGTAATAATATAATTACAACAGCAAAACACATAAAGAAACAACAAAAAGCAAATAAATATCAAGCAAGCTGGCAGCGCACATGACGGAAAGTGGCTACAGTCACCTATAACTGAGTACAATGTCAGAGCTCTCATGATTGCTTTGCCAAACACAAAGAAGAAGACCAAAAAATGATTGTTGTAATTCCCAATTTAAATAGTGACTCGCTTCGGCCTGTCGCGTTTTGGGATCAGCTTGTGCATGTCCAGTTTGTCATGAGCCTAGAGACTTCAGTCATGGCATGTGTGGGCTGCCTGATACAGGATCTTTGGTAGTTGCCGCCGTTTTTGGATCACACTATGCTTTCCATCAGGTGGGCTGCAGTCACTTTATCGAGCTAGTATAAACAATTTATTTTATTCATTAAATAAGACAGTAAAAATGAAAAACAACAAAACACAACATATATATATACAACCATAGTTCTAAGACTAGCCTATCTTCCAAAAGTACATGCATACGGGATCTAAGATCCGCCGAGTGACGAGCATCTGTTGATATTTGCCGTTGTCTTATCGGCCCACATTTTCCAGGACTGACAGCCTTTAAGTAAATGAAGAGGATGCACACTAGGTGATCCCGAAATGTGACAGGCCAAAGCAAGTTGCTACGTAGGTGTTTGATCATGAGAATTGTAGCGTAACCCAATCTTTCAATCGTCCTATCTTATCAAACCTCACTCCACCCTCTCCCTTTCATAACAAAATCACGCGCATTGGACTGCAGTGACACAGTTTTATGGTAACTTCTATGTCCGTCAGAACTAAAAAGTTCTCTAGCTAAGCCTAAAGGTAAGCCTTTGTGGGATCATTAGATTATGGAATAGTCTTCTAGTAAGCGTGTTATCTTATGGCATTGTTTGGTTAAACATTCAAGTAGTCACATCACATTAGGTGGGCTGTCAGCTTGTGTGCCACCTTTTGGTGTGAAAAAATTATACAGTTTGGTAAAATGTAGATTATTTGACTATAATTACTTTCCAGACTATAATTACTTTTGGGAGTCGAAGCTGCTCGCGTCCGTAGGCTTTACCCTAGTTTCCCTACACGTGACTCCTGGGTGGTGCTAAACGAGCAGCAGCGAGGTGGTAGGGCGTCGGTGCCCGTCTGGATCGCTACCACACTACATGGGTGTAAAGCCCGCCATAGTGACCAGTTTCGGCTTGTCGCGTTTCGGGATCAGCTTGTGTATATCCAGTAGCTCATATACCTAGAGACCTTCAGTCGTGGTATATGTGGGCCGACATGACGATGTAGACTATCAATGGATTTTCATCCTTTGATAGTTGCTTTCGTTTTAGGACTACACTGTACTTACCATCAGGTACTCTGTAGTCACTATGTCGTGCCAGTGTAAAAAAAAAAGAACTCGAAATTGGTTGAAATGTACATAGTGTAAGGTTTTATCTAAGCGTTTTACGTGTTTGAGCAGTCTATTTACTTTACACAGTCTATATCATAGTGTTATGATTAGAATTAGGAAATGTAAAGAAACAACAAACGTGACAAAATTTATGCCAGTAATATGCTCTTAAATATAACATCAAGAATTTTCAAAGATCTGTCGCGAGTAAGCACGTGGTGATCTTTTGATCTTATAGTTATTAAAATACGCCGTTTTTTTGTGGTACTTTTATCAAAAAACGGTACATTATTAAAAAAAAAATATGAATATGAATGAAGTGTCGAATATCGCAAATATGTTGCCACACTTTGATCCATTACTTTTGTACTAGATTGTCCTTCCATGTATTTGTTGATTCCATGGTGTTGGGATAAAAAAATTGTTCACGTATTAAATGAACTTACAAATAAAAAGCTGCCGGAAGAAACGCCTCGTTAATTTAGCAAATAAGGTGAATTTATTTTAATAGCAATTTGTTTATTTTACAAATTCTTTAAGTTTAATATAGAAAACTATTTTTAGTATGATATGTCTCGGTACTTAAAGAAAAGATATCCGGGATATTTAAAATAAATTTTGCTGTATTAAATGTATCTATTTTCTAAAATCGCTTTATTTGAACAAAAAGCAATTCACCATTTTAAATTAATAAAATATTTAATTATGGAACCTAAATAATCAAATTATTGCTTTGAAGTGAAAACGAAACAGTGAACTGAAAACAGAACAGTGATTTGAAAATGGAATCATGAATTAAAAATAATACAGTGAATTGAAAATGAAACAGTGAGTTTGCATTAGTGGTCGGAATGGAGCACCCGGGGGGTTTCGCGCCGTCGCCCTGGGCGGCCATGCTCGGCCACGGCATGCATGGCATGATGCAGCATGATTACTCGCATGCACATGCGCATGCGTCCATGCCCATGGATTTGCATGTACCGCAGCATTTCCCCTACTATCGGTAAGTACAGTTATTATTACATTTATTTAGCAAAATGTAGATGTTTTATTTCTGGTGAACATTCGTGAACTCGATTGAAGATAGTTTTCATTACTGATGTTTACGTCTGGTCCAGCCTTGCTATACGTTCAGAGTCGGTTTTTGTTTTGATAAGTGTAAATTAATGAATGTGGATAATCATTTTAGTCCTAATGGAATGATAAATATCATGAAAATAAACTGTTTACGAAGAAATTAATTATTCTTATCTCAAAAGTTTTGAAGATTTAATTGAAAAATTTATCGGGTATATTATTTAATACGCAAAAAAATAATAGTTTAAATTTGGTTCGACCTCTGAGAGTTAAGTTGGGAGCCTCGGAACTTCGACTCTATGTCTGTCCGTCTGTCAGGGGCCTATAATTTTTAAACGAAATAAAATACTTATTTGAATTTTGGATATACAATGTAAACTTTTGATTTAAATGATATTTAATATATTAAAAACTCAGGAGGTATGTTTGTACGGAAACCTGTGTACGCGAGTTCAATTCGTACCTTGCAGGTTTTTTTAAATTAATTTTTCTGAAAAATGTAGTATTTTCGTTTCATAATAATTTTACTTTAAAGGTGTTAAAAACAAGGTTTTGGCAAATCCTTTTTCTGTGGAGTAACAATGTAAAAATGCCTCGAGGTCTCCGTTTGCCACAAAAGACTATTTATGAACTGTAGAGTAGGCAATGTGTTTATACATTTGCAGGATGAACGCTGCTGTAATACACTATACGAAATAATAATAAATCTCTCCTTGCCCGTGCATTATGGCCATGTAACGTATTCTTGGAGAAAAAACTGCGTCGGTGCAGTGTGCGCCGCGCGGTCGACATCCCGTCCTAATAACTAACCATATTCGTTCTATACAAGTTTTTGCTCCTGCCTCGGCCATGCGAATCTGAACCTTCACGATTATGCTAATCAGCCTGCAATTGGGCAGTGTTATAATTGGTAATTAAGTTTTAATTGCGTTGCGGCCAATGGGAATTTTAAATATGAAACTTAATTAAGCAAAGAATCGCCGTATGATCGAGTAGTTTGGTGGGAATACGTACGTAGTATGTACGTAGTATATTACGCATCTATATATCAGGAGCCATAAAAATATATTTAGAAAACATTGTTCTGCCATATAAATTATTTGTAGTGAATATCTTCTGTATTATAATATATAATTTTGGTCCTAGTGGCTTCCACATAAAAGGTAGATATATGTTGTAACGGGCTTTTATTTAGAACTATTCAAGACAAACAATACGGTACCATCATCTTTGTGTAACTTCAATTGTTTAGGCAGTGTACACCAAGATAGCTCTCAGGGGCCAGATTTGTTTCCGACTTAAATGACATGTATCGTTATATCACGATCAAACTTACATAAAATCGTTACAAATTGCCTATATGCAATTCCGATGTATAATCTATATTACTGTAAAAGTTTCATGGCAATCCGTCCAGTAGTTTTATCGTGAAAGAGTAACAAACGTATTCACAAACTTTCACATTTATAATATTAGTAGGATTAGTACGATGTTATATCTCCGAGGTGAGTAGAATTAGTAAAATGAGTGGCTGTATCTATTTTGCGTTTATATGTTGCGCCTAATGTGACCTCTAGCGCAGTTGATCATCATTCTTCAATCTTACACAGGCCAAAAAAAGAAAGAACAAATTATCTGGTACATAATTATAATACTAATACATGATCAGTCTATAACCCTTTTGAGATGAGCAGTATTCAAAAATCGTTCCGAATTTGAGTGACATTTGTTTTTATTGACAGGTCCAATGGAATGTAGACTTGAGAATAAATTATTACTTTTAATTTGATATGTTTACATGTATTTGATAAAAAGGCTTTGACAAATAGTCTATAACGTGATCCCATGAGGGTTTCTTTTGAGGTAACGAACTCTATAAACATTATCAGATATCCCAATGAGTCACTTGCAAATTAAAATCGGAGTTTTTAGGAATTATTGACGCCCAAGGCTGCAACAGATTAAAAATATAAAACAAAGAAACCTATATCCGGATCGAGGCTGTCATTGTCTGTCGCCACTAACGCTGATTTGCACTATAATCTCTGCTCGAGCGCAGACCGAAATTATTGTCCAAAATGGCGGACAACGTGTCATTTGGCGCGATGCGATGGTCATTCGTGGCTCGGCGGCCGTAAACTAATCATACTGATTTAGACATTTGGATTTCCTTTTGACCTTTTCAAGGATTGAATTGATTCTTAGATATTCTAAGGCTCGTTATTATATAATAAAAAGAGCGTCGACGTAAAGTTGTCTTCTTCGCAGTGTTTTACTTGATGCGCTCTGGAAAGCGTTCTCTAGAACTTCATTCATTGATTCCGCCGTCTCCTTTTAATTACAAAATGACTAGACGCTGTGATGGATACCACTTACGTGGTGAATATTTCCTATATCCGTACTAAAAGGTTCGCTTTATTATTCATAACGCGAACAGCAAAAGAGTGGAAGCTCCCTGCGTTTGTTCTTCCACTATATTATGATACAGGAGTCGTTAAAAGAAGAGTCAATAGGTATTTCTTGGGCGGACATGATCCATCATCGGCTTTATCTTCACCTACTATCAGCTGTGCGTAATGGTAAGCATTAGTCAGTAATTTATAATGAAAATTCGGGAAAGTTACTATATCGATCGTGTAGGAAAATTCTGGTAATTTAAAAATATTCGAAATCTAGTTTATTAAATCTAATCACTCATTTATGATTCGGGCGGTGAAGTGAAGTCATGCGTGAGTTAGCATTGGTGCGCGTGTATCCGGGCAGTAAACTTGAGGAAGTCTGCTGCCAGGATAAATGGGGGTGGTGCGCAGTGTCCGGCGCACCGCCTGAGAGAAAGGTTTTAGAGGGGTTGTCTTTTTATACCCACACCTCCTAGAGATGAAACCTAAATAGGTTATTTGTTCCCCGGTCGTTTTGAAGAATCTGGATTCCAAGGTCCGGGTGGAGTAATTGAAAGGACACCTCGGGGATTTTTAGTCAGTAGGAGTCTAACACACCGGGGTCGCTGCCCTCTCAGTCGGTCTGATGGTACTATACAGCACTTTTCCCCAGGAAAAAAGAAATAGTGCGCGTGTATTCTATGTTTTATCACTTTTCGGGTCGTAGAAGAAATTTGGACGGAAGGATTTGGAGTAGAGAACGCTCCGGTTTTGTCTTTTAGCTATCACACCGCGGACTCCGACCTAATGGTGTCCATGAGGAATTTCCAACGGATTACTTAAAAAAAAGTCGTGCGTGTGATTCCAACGCAACGATGAAATGTTTTTATGAGTTTCTAAAATCGTTTTTTATAAAAATGTCGACTTTATTTGGTTTGTTGCATCTGGAATTGCTTCATTATGGTCTGGTGTCGATTGGTCTCGAGCGTAAGGGTCGCATTTTTTCGATTCTGTTCTCTTTGTCATAAATAATTAATGTTGGACGACTGCGGAATAATCCACCAGTTTGAGGGATCCGAATTCTTCGGAAAGTATTCGCTTTGAAATTGTTTAGTTTTTAAGATATTACTGAGCCGTATTGAAGAGATATTTTTGTAAATGTATGTTTTTATTCGATCATTGAATTTCAACACGATTTTAAATCAAGTGTAATGTTTCCATATCAATTTATGGGATCACATTGTTGTTCGTCTGTCTGTCTAGACCCTTATTAATATGTTTTCATACTAGATAGGATTTTATATCAGTATGAGAGTAATTTTTAAACTTGTTTATATGAACAAACAAAATAAAAAATATAAACAACTTATATTTTTACTTACTGTTTTAATTTCACTATGTACTCAACTTATAGACGCATGAACACACTCTTTAAAAGGTCCTCAAAAGACCGCAAACGTCATAAATCGATGGAAAACTAAAAAAACAACCGCCGCTTCAATTCCTCACTGTGCACTGATCGTAAAATACGTCACAATTAGTCAGCTAAAGACTTGTATTATTTAGTAAAAAAGCTCCCGGCTCTAAGATACGGGACGATTTTATTTCCAAATGAGGGTTTATACATGTAGGCAAAGGTGGAATGGAGTTGATTTTACTTTTTTATAAATGCCAATTTGCAGACGGAATTGATTACGTTCAGCCTAATTATTAAAAAAAAAGTTATCTTCGTCTATGGCAATATAGACACTCTATGGTGTTGGTGAAGAAATAATCATCTAATAAACTTTTAGTACATTTGTTTGTGCATTCTATTATATTAAAAGTCTATTTTTGGTTTACGTTTATTGCTTAAGCTGGCTATAGGCTCTTAGCTTGAATTGACCCCTTTGTTGCCTATAACATTCTTAGTTTTTCCTATACTTATTACGTTTATCATAACAGTTTAACTGATCAGTAATACTGTTAGTAAAGCAGGCTATTTATAGCAAGCTTTATCAGGATAGTTTCATGCAAGTGTATAATAATTTTACTACTAACAAAACGCGTCCAGCCTTACGCAGATAACGTTCAATTTGTTAGTTTCGAATGTTGTCTAATCCAACGTTATCCCATGAATAGAGAGAGCGCCTTATTATCAATATCAAACGCTAATAGTTCCCACGATTCAGTGGCAATCCGCGACCGAGACGGCTCCGATATAGAGAAATTAATTTCTATGGGGCAATTAAGCCATAAAGCAAACCGCGAGTGCACTCCCGCTTTGATATATAGCATGGTTTTCTAAATCAATGAACATAGAACGCTTCGAAGAAAGACGATAAATGTAACACTGATCTCTTTGGTAACATGGCCAAAAAATCGCATTTGGTCATACTTCCAAATGGGCCGAATTTATGTCTAAAGATTAAAGCTTCTAGCTAGCGTCAAACTAAAACTAATTGAGTTGATTTTTATTATTAAATTACTTTTAACAAATTTCCGATTATAAGTCAATATTGCACTGGAGTCTAAGTCGATTAATCGGCTATTGCCACAACCTCCGACCATAAACCAAGCAGAAGTTTTAAAATCCTAAAATTCTTCCTTCTATCTATTTTTAAACATTAGTAAATCCTAAATAGCATACATATTTATGACTCATTAATACTTCGAATCTGTAATCATGATTATAGGTTGCTAAATTTGAAATTATGATTACATTTTGTAAAAGTTAGTTTTTATCTGATTACATTTTTCCCGTCTATGGTTATGCCACAAATAGTGAATTGGCCGAATACCGAATATTCGGCCGCCGAATATTCCTGGAAGTAGCGTATTTAGTAATAATAATAATAATGATAATAATAATAATCTTTATTTCAACACATAACTTATACATATACACAGGGTGATAAGTCTCACCAATTAAGTAAATCTTGTCTCTGGTGAGACTCGCACTTCCGTTCGGGTTATTCAAGGGTGTTTTTTTGTTTGTTTTTATATGGATATTAACGGTATAAGTTTATTAGTATGTGTGTGAGCGAGAGAGAGAGTATGTGTGAGAGGTTATTTTCTGAGGCTGGTGGTAACATTTACGATGAAAAGCGTAATCGTTTGCTACCAAAAAATGCTGAAAAGCTTGTTTTTATCCATCACAACTTACCACTGATTAATTTTAATTAGTAAAGTATTGTAATTTGGAAATAAATACATAACTTTGAGTAATATAACATGTCTTTTTTACATGATTTGGTATTCGGTATTCGGCCGAATAGTACGTATTATTCGGCCGAATACCGAATAGTTGCCGAATATTCGTGGCATCTCTAGTAATAACAAATTGCATTCCCTATTAACCCTATGATATGACTCATAAGGCAAATAGTGTATAAATGATTATTAAAATAAAAGTATATCATATATTAATAAGTGCAGTTTTGGACTAATATTGTAATAACAATTATTCTATTTGATCTTTTTTGTGACTTTATAATTTTTACAATTATTTTTGGTTGTCACTGCAAAAAAAGTCCACGGTTCATACCGTGGGAGTCGTTGTATAAATAAATAAATAAATTGAAAATGTTTGTATTTTTAAGGAAATAATCAAACATAAAGGGGGAAAGTTTTTACCACATTGTCAACATCCATGTTGTTATTAAGAGAGGCATGGAAAACCGCATAATAATTATTTTTGTGGCATAAACTTTCTGCTGCGGTTTTAGTATTTCTCGTACTCTTCGAATACACTATATTTATCATAAGTATGATATAGTCACTTTACCATGCCATTGTATATAATTATAAGAAATATAAACTTTATATAATAATTTTCACATGATAAAATATAATACGTTGCAATATTTAATCAGCTGAAAATTATTTTGCATTCTTGGACATAAAATAATTGTAAAAATATTAAATTAAATAATAGTAAGCTTTTAATAAATAAATATAAGTAGCAAATATACGTATTTGCTTTCAAAATATTTTTTTAAAAAAAAGTTGTTTTTTATACTGGCTCGACAAATATCGCGTACCTAATGAAAGGTACAGTATAGTCTAACAATAGCAACGACAACCAAAAAACGAGTATCCATTGATAGTCGCCGTCGTCATCAGTAGCGTTCCTTACATAGATGCATGAAAGCATTGCATGCCCTTACAATAAATAAGTCTAGAATAAATTACTTAAAGTCAAACAAAAAAAGGAAATAATCATATTAACACCTATTCTATTTTTACTCCTTGTGTCTTTCCTATGAGAAAAATGTAATATGTACTATAATGTATATATATATATATTCAAATTAATAACGCGAATTCTGCCTGCCTTGTTCAAATACACTTGCACGCCACTGGTCGTCATTCGGCTCCATTTATAGGTATATGAACAACTGTAGATACACAAGCTGTTCCCGAAACGCGTCAGGCCAAAACGAGTCACTATGACAGTCCTTCCACTTGTATACTGCGCATACGACTTAGTTCGGGCAATCACCCTACCACCTCAAAAACAACTAACTCAGTAAATTAACAATTAAAAAAAATTCTCACTCGTAATTACTGAGTGATATAAATTAGCAAATAGGTTGGGGACATTTCTTAAAGGGGCTTAAAAAAGTGGGAATAAAAGAAATGCGCAAAGGGATGCAAAGCAATTGAGTACAAATGAAAAGGCACCGGTCTGAAGACGGAATTAGGAAAACGTTTGGAATAACAATTGCATGGAGTCGCGTTTAATCAAAACATTATTTTCAACATTATTAATTCATTTTGATTGCACGTAAATATTAATTCTAAGGCCGTGATTTATAGACGCTTTTTTGACTTGATTTAGATCTTGCTCAGGAAATAATTCGTCTTTTATTTATTTTTAGAGTCTGATATTTAAAAGCATAAACTAATTTCACAAGAAAATCTTTAAAAGAAAACACAAACCTTAGGACATAGATATTTTGCATTTGTAAGAAAATTTTCACGTCTTTCACGAAATGTAATGATGTATAAAATATGAGAATAGCATTTGACTCTATAGTTTTTCTTGGTCTATAGAGCGCCGACTGCATCGTCCCGGCAAATGGAGTGTAAGAATTAAAAGGTACTGATCGTGTCGGAGCCGGCGCGTCGACATTACGTCGTCGGACCGTCTGCTGCCGTCTTTATTGCCTATCCTGATTATTGTCAAGCTTTTAAAGTCTGCTGCATTAGGAAATAGGGATGTAATTAATTTCTGCAACCGAGACTTTTGGCTTTCGATAAGAATGACATCTATCTATATCCGTTACCATATTCGATAAATAATTAGATTTCTCTATTATTTTTAAGTAATAATATAAGGTACACCACTTTACATCAATTTGGATGTGAACAGAAATATATTAGTGGCTTCTTAAATTTTTTTTTGGGAGTGTTATTATACAGGGTTACAGGCATAGTTGGGCAAAATGTAATCAGATTATTAAAAATGATTAACGATTACATTTTACGTTTTTTAACATTAATATGACTGCATTTTGCTCATTTATGTTTTAAACACTACAAAGTCCCAGATTGTATACACATTTATCAATTCTTATTGTTTTAAATGGATTTAATCATGATTACAGAGCAAGAAAATTAAATTTACGACTACATTTTGTAATCGTTCATCATTAATCAGATTACATATTTCCAATCTCTGGTTATAGGTAACTAACGCAAAACCTCTTGAAGGTGACTTTATTATAGCAAGACTACCAACTTTTGTTTTACGACTTTTTCTAATTCAATCTTTTTTTCCCCATACAAAAAGTAAATAAATCAAATTTGCAGTCCTGATCTTCTTAACACTCTGAAAGGCAGCGCGATGCAACTGGGGCAGACGATTTCGTAGCATCAGTTGACTGAACTTTAAACATAGAGCTAACGATTGATAGAAATCCCTACTAAAACTAAAAAAATATATATTTCCGGATGTGTTAAGTTTGGGCAAAAGTCATAGAACAAAAGTTGTTAGTCTTGATGTACCTAAGTCACCTTTAAGAGGTTTGGCGTTAGTTACCAGTAATGTTGTATATCGTTCGGAATCGATGTTGCATTGATGGAACTTTTGATGAAATTCAGTGTGGACTCGTTGCTAGCCTGGAACGTACTGTCTTGCAAAGTTTCTCTCCTCACAGGTAAGGGTCTAACTGATATAGTCTGCACGCAAGTGTGTTGGCGGCAAACTACATAGCAATTGTTTATATGTAAAAATTAGTCACCATGAAAGATTGGTTATTGCGTTATTGCTAAAAAGGTCTTACATTTTAGAAATTATTGACAAAGGAACGCAATTAACGAAGGCATTTTTAAAGCGTAGTAAACTCAAACATATTAAAATAAAAGTACAATAGACATGTTTTGTGTACCTACAATTCTATATAAATATATACACTCCTTGCTTTGTACCAGTTACTAAATACTTTCTATATTTCACAGTAACAATATATAAGTTTAAACTTTCAACAAATAATAACTCAACCAGAATTACTCAAAATTTTTCAGATATCTGAAAATGTGTAAATATTAACCGAAACTGTGATTATCTGTTTTTGATACCCATACCGGAAATTCCATATCCAATAAAAATATTTTATGAGAAATTTTATATTTTTGTTTTTATAAAACATCTTTTATTGCAATAATCCTATTGTGTTTCTCCAGTTGTTTATATGCGTAGAGACCTTCAGTTGTGGTAGGTATATACCGACATGTCGACCGCGGCCGTCAATAACTCCTCATCCCTTGACGGTCGCTGCTGTTCTGGGACTACGTTGTATTCATCAAGTTCGTTGTCGAACCATGAAGAATCACTTTGTCGAACCAGCAAAAAATAAATAATTACTCAACTATACCTAAGTTAGTGAATATTAAAATGAATTCGGGCAAAGTTAGGGCAAACCGCTTGTTATAATTTAAAGTAATGGAATCGCGTCCTTAAAATAAAATTCCTCAAAGTGAAATTCCCACTAAATTTATGTATACCATTACATTTTACAAGATAACAGCGACAAAAGTCACACGTTTATTAAAGTCTATTTGTTTTATAGAATAAATAATTTTATTGTGTTACCGTAGGCAGGGGTGTATCCAGGTATTGCTTATGGGCCCTAAATATCTGTCGTTATTATTTTTATTAATCAATGAAAGATAATATTGGTTTTGATAAAACGTTCAACCAAGGCAAGTGAGGTAAAAATACATAGATACAAATGATTTAATATACCATTTTACATGGTGAGTGGAGATACATTAGTGGATGTATTTACTTTGCGCTTGTATGTCGTGCTCAATGTACCCAGTAGCGCATCTGATCACCGTTCTCAAGGTACTTACACGTGATACTTTTATTAGATGCCATGCGGGTTCTCTCAAGATGAGCATGTGGTACCTAATCTGTACTTAACCTGGAAAAATCCAGAGTTAAGTGTGAAGATTCGGACTTATGACAGTTTGCGTTGCTGCGTATGGAAGCTGGTACATTAATTTAGGGATGTAACGGAGGCAGTTTTATCGGAACCGAAGTCGGAGTTTTTAAATTTGATTTATCGGAGTCGGATTCGGAGTTGGAATCGGAGTCGGAGGCAATGTCAGTCACAAGTGACGGCAGAATAAAATAGTTTTATTAAGGGACAAATAAAAACATTATTCAGTGAACCTTTTTAATTAGAAAGTGATCAATTTACAAATACACAGACAATAAAAATTGCTGTTTCTTATTAACATTTTTATAGTACTGTGAGAAAGCGATTACCTGAGCTACTGGTCGCGTAGTCCACGACATTTAAGCGCAAAGTGGATAAAACCACTATTGTATGTCTGCTCACATAGCGTGAAGATATGTTATTTATTATATCTTAAATTTGATCCCATTTTAATATGGTGCAGGACTGATACATGTCTTCGAAAGTATAAGCCAGAACTTTTGAATTGACAACAGCATAATCCATTTCCCTCTACATCACCCTCGTGTGTAGACAGATGTTGAGGATCGAGACTGTTTCCAAGCGTATATCAGGTTTTTTTTTTGATAGCCCGGGGGATATTGTTTACGGACCTCAGGAAGCTTTTTGGTTGTCGGACTTGAACCGACTAAAACCCCCGGGGTCACACAGCGCTCTCGCCTGGATAAGTTGGGCGGCACGCTCCCTCAAGTGCATCGCCGGCGTATATCAAGTTGGGTCAACACAACACAACACAACACAACACAACACAACACAACCGAACGCAACCGAACACAACCGTACACAACCGAACACAACCGAACACAACCGAACACAACCGTACACAACCGAACACAACCGAACACAACCGAACATAACCGAACACAACAGAACACAACAGAACACAACCGAACACAGCCCAACACAGCCCAACACAGCCCAACACAGCCCAACACAGCCCAACACAACCGAACACAACCGTACACAACGGAACACAACCGAACACAACCGAACACAACCGTACACAACCGAACACAACCGAACACAACCAAACACAACCGAACACAACCGAACACAACCGAACACAACCGAATACAACCGAACACAACCGTACACAACCGAACACAACCGAACACAACCGTACACAACCGAACACAACCGAACACAACCGAACACAACCGAACACAACCGAATACAACCGAACACAACCGTACACAACCGAACACAACCGAACACAACCGAACACAACCGAACACAACCGAACACAACCGAACACAACCGAACACAACCGAATACAACCGAACACAACAGAACACAACCGAACACAACGGAACACAACCGAACACAACCGAACACAACCGTACACAACCGAACATAACCGAACATAAACGAACACAACCGAATACAACCGAACACAACCGTACACAACCGAACACAACCGAACACAAACGAACACAACCGAACACAACCGAATACAACCGAACATAACCGAACACAACCGAACAGAAGCGAACACAACCGAACACAGCCCAACACAGCCCAACACAGCCCAACACAGCCCAACACAGCCCAACACAGCCCAACACAACCATATACAACCGAACACAACCGAACACAACCGAACACAACCGAACACAACCGTACACAACCGAACACAACCGAACACAACCGAACACAACCGAACACAACCGAATACAACCGAACACAACCGTACACAACCGAACACAACAGAACACAACCGAACACAACGGAACACAATCGAACACAACCGAACACAACCGTACACAACCGAAGACAACCTAACTTGGGCAAATAAAAGCTGTTGTTCACAAAATGTTGGATATATCAGAAACCGTTATCCACCAGTGAACATTGTCCAGTGAACAAATTAAATCATATTTGCTGCAGGGTTGTTTTTGTGTTAATTTCTATTTTACTTAATTTAATGTAAATCTAAAATAAAAAAAAAACCTTTTAGTAATAAATTTAAATGTACATTTAGTTTTAAATTTAATAATTTAATCATATTTTTTTAATGTAAATTTAAAAAATTGTCTTCTATAAATTAAGTAGCACTGATTGTTTGATTAATTGATATTATGTTTCAACAACATATAAAGTAAAATCAAATGAATTGACATCAACAGTGGTGGTGACCTCCGATGAATACCTCCGATTAAAAGTTTCGGAACCGAAGTCGGAACCGAAGGTGTAATAACGATCGGAAGTTCCGTTTTATCGGAGTCGGAGTCGAAGCTCCGTAACATCCCTGCATTATTTACTACGCCGCCATAGCCACAATGTTTTTATTAATTTATTTCTACTCTGTACTTGTTATTTGAACTACTTTTTATAATTGTTTTGTTGATGAAATACCCAAGTCTGTGTCAATGATATTCTGAAATATAATTTAAGTAAAGCTTAGGAGAGTAGAACTAAAGTAGGGTAAGACTTTCACGCATGCCTTACCTACTTACAAATTATTATTTCTTTAATTGCTCGGTAAATACGCAGTTTAGGCACTATCTAAAAACTGTCTGTAATTATCTAGATATAGGAGACTGAGGTCATTAGCCGACCTGATTAAAAGGCTCTTTACACTTTTTTAACACTAGATTGCTCAACCCGCCGAGCCGTCGGAAGTATTCGGATTCCCAGGCTCGGCGAAGGCGAAGAGAGGGCAGTGCTGGCACCCCGGGTGGTTTTAGTCGGGGCAGGTCCGACACACCGGGGGAAGTGGCCCTCACCACTTCCCCTGACGGTCCGTAGGGATTTCCACCGGGATAACAAAAAAAAAAAAAAACTAGATTGCTCAGAACACTCATTTGACTGTTTTTAAAGTTTAGTTATATAAAAAAATATATATTTATAAGGAACCAATTGTTTAAAATACTTATTATGACTTTTTATATATTATCTTATAGCATTTATTAATAGATGTACTTACCTCCCCCTCTCTTTATTCCCTATATACGTATGTGCTATGTCTATATTCAGTCTTTCTAGTGTTAAAGAACCTAATACCATAAAAGGAAGGGAATACTCCGACTGTATTGTCATATATAATAAAACATACACTACAATACACATAAGTATTGTGTACTAATATCGACGTATTTTAACAGAATTGAAATACTATCTTAAATGGTAGTATAAAGAAAAACATATATTTGGGGGTCAGAATTTCGTTGCTTTCCTTAACTCCGTCCCTGATAATCGGTTATGGATCCTGCTGGATGATTTAAGGGCCGTACTCCGGTAAAGACAAATCGCTAACTGTGGGGGGCTTAGTATCCTAGAGGGTACAAATTCATTTCGCTATTTAATTTATTTCATATAAAATTATGTTTAATGTTGCACTATAGGGATCCCGTTGACCGTATCATGAAACGCCAGTACTAATATCTTGAAGCACTATTGCAGAAAAAACCGAGAACTGTAAAGCTACATATTAAAATTGAGGTGGTAGGGCGATTGCCCGAATTGCGTCTCGACCGCAGTACACGATTGCAAGGACTATCTTAGCAGCTCGCTTCGGCCTATCTCGTTTCAGTATCAGCTTGTTCATATACCTAGAGACCTTCAGTCCTTGTAAATGTACACCTATATCCCTACTCATGTACTGTAGAGAAGCGAATTTTTTAGTACGGATATGAGGAACTCCTTGGCGGTTCGCATCAAAAAGGAGGAGGCGAATCGCTTCGTGCGAGCAGCTGGAATGCCAACCACATAAGTGTGTAAACCCGCACGGCGTCTTGTCAATTTATGGTAGAAGGGGGAGGGGGGAACCAAATCATACAACTCGGCTGCACACTCTCCAGAGCGCTGCATTTTACCTTTAGTTAAAGAGTCATTACATTTTCCTTAACACGGATGAAATTATTAATTCTTAGAATTTCCTAGACTAGTTTCAACTTAAACACTAACCAAGCTCCTGGCAATGATCCATCGCAAAAAGAACTAACGTCGACAGTCGACAGTCAAGTCACGGAATGTAGCCTTCTTCAGACATATGCAGATAGGATCTCGATCTGAGTATACTCGATTAATCCACGAGGGTGAGATACCGGATAAAGAAAGCCCATGGTGTCAGAGAGGAAAGTCAAAAGTGGCGGACATCAAACGTAGACCGGACTGAGATTTTTTTTTATTTAATTCACAAAACTGTTTACATCTCACGACTTATAGAACACAACATATTAAAACATATATTTTTGAGAAACAACCTACTTGATGTGGATACAACGTGCAAATATAATATACAAAATGCTATGCAAATACAATCACAACCAAACAAACTACGAAAAATACATAACCACGGAGAAAAAGAGTTTTAAAGAGCACAACATGGGATCCCAAGAGTTTTTGCCCATTGACCTGCAAGCTTCATTATAAAGAAGGCGGCTTTTGATGACAAAGAATAATATAGATACACTTTTTTTTTTGGTGACCCTGGGGAAAATCCTACATAGGGCCTCATCAGGGCCTCTGTTAGGGTAACGATCCCGATGTGTCAGACTCCTACTGACTAAAAACCCCCAGGGTGTTCTTCCAATCACTATTACCCCCGGCTTGGGAACCAGATTCACCCAGGTACCCGGGGAGCGAATAGCTTATTCAGCCTTCATCTCTGGGAGATGTGGGTGTAAAGGTCACACCCCTCCAAACCGTTCACGCCGAAAACAGCGCGCCGTCTCCCTCTTATCCGGGTAATAGACTCCCTCAAGTCTACTGCTCAAATATAAATAATCTCGAGTTATCATAAAATAACTAATGAAAATAACTTCTTTTATATAACCTACTGCGTTTATTAAGGATGATGAATCATTTACTATCGACTTTTTATTTCAAACATAAATCACTACAAAACTGTGGAGAGCAATTAAATTACCATTAGAGATACACGCGCAGTGGGCCGTGGCTACCGTCTGCCATGGAATTAAGAAATAAACGGAAATATAGTGTACCACGAAATGCGCGAGTCAATGTCAAGCACCATTTCTCCGTTTTAGTAAACACGCTCATGCTTATCTTGTTCTATTGTGTTTCTTTATTTAGTTCTGTAACCAGAGATGGGTAAAATGTAATCTGATTAATGATTACAAAATGTAGTCCCAATTTTAATTTTCTTGCTCTGTAATCAAGATTAAATCCATTTAAAACATTAAGGAATCATACATGTGTATGCAATCTGGGGTTCTGTAGTGTTTAAAACATAGATGAGCAAAATGCAGTCATGTTAATGGTGAAAAACGTAAAACATAATCGTAATCGCTTTATTAATCTAATTACATTTTGCCCATCCATGTTTGTAACATTTCTTGATACAAGTTAATATTTCATATTGTTCTATTTAAGCATATATTTTAGGCTTCATTACTGGCTCGTGTGTTCAGTATCTTTAGAGTTCCTAACTATATAGTTTTTTCAATTCTTTTAAAATTTCGTTTTGTGTTCTCTAAGAAATTACATCGCTTATATGGTAATAACTTAGTAATGAAATGCGTAGTGCGAGGTTTGTTTTTATATACTGGTTCGTCGAAGTAGTCACAGCTCACCTGATGGAAAAGTATGGTCCTGAATTTTATTGACTGTCACCGTCGTCCTGCTTTCCCATATAGTATTTCACAACTGAAGATCTAGGTATATAAGAAACTGGCCAACACAAGCTGCCTCCTGGGTGTGACAGGCAAGTAATCGCCTGCGTAAAAGAATAAAAAGCATTCCTTTGTTATACCTAATACTTCGAAATTTTATATATATATTGCCTTCAAATCTGGTAATTAAGAAATACAGTCTCAGAACTGAAATTCGACCAAATCGTAAGTTAATACGTTATTAAATATCTATAGTATAACAAGGTAATATTTAGGTTCCTATGGGGTGCAAGCCACTAGGTTACAGTGAGTCAGTATTACGGTCTTTGAACCTGTTTATTTTTTCACGACGGCAACTGTCTATGAACTTTAGTTCTTTGGAGATTGTCGCTATTCTTGAAAGCTAGACTAGAATACATTGTATTAATCACAAAGTGGGATGTGATAATTTTCTCAATAGCCACTACAAAAAAATCACAATGAATTTTATTAGAAATTTTGTTATAATATAATTGGAAAGATTCTTCAAAAGGTATTGGATTATTTTATCAGTGTTTAAAATTTAATTAAAATTAAGACAAAAGCAAATAAAACGATTGCAGTAATTAATTAAAAGAACACACAACATTAAATTACTTTACTTGTCTCAACGATAGCGCCTTCATTCACAAATTATTCAAAATAACTCGAGGAAACAAAACGAAATCTTTGATAAATCGACTCCATTTATTAGCTGACTTCTTACTACATCTTCACAAACTTAAATGCAACTTAAATAATTTAATCTCATCTTTATTACAACGCGATAAACGTTCGAATGAATTATTTCAATGCAAAACTATTTGTTAAAACGTGTGAATTACGTTTCAGAGATAAAACGTCGTAATTAACTCTCAGTTTTGGTGTTGAATTACGTTTATGTATAATAGGATAGGGTTAAAATTTGAATGCAGTAACTTGTCTTGAGGCTATGTGTCAAAATTATGACGTACGGAGGCGCGTGCGTCGCCTGCCGGCATGAAACGAGGGAGATACGTCAAGCTCGGATTCACGCTGCGTGTGCCTTGGATTAGGGTTGTTAGAATTTTGAAATTTCGGATATATATACGAAAGTCTTAAAATAAATAATACCGTTATCCGATTTACAGAATTAGATTACGCGAATCCTAAAGAAAGAATGCTACAATAAAAGATGTATGATGTATTTATATACGTAAATAAATTAACAATGTATATTATTTCAGATTTTCGGACAAAATTGGAAAATTTCTGTCACTGATTATTCTTGCAGTGTTTTTATTGAATTAATTTATTATAGTATAAATTAGATCATGAAAATGAATTTAAAGCCGAAACTAGACTTAGTTATGTGCAATGTAATTTGACTTAATTTCTGTGATCAGAATTAAGAGCGTTACCGACCGGATCATATAATGACTGCTTTGCCATTCACACACAGAAATTGCTACCCATTTCATGGTATATGACATTATCTGCACCTGTCTTTGCTGCGCTTTAAACGATTTTTTAGCAAATTATTCATTTTATTTTATTTCATTGTACTATTACATTTTATTTTATTGGCAAATATTAACAATTTTAATTAATAGCAGTTTTTAATTTATCAACCTTTTATTACCAAATTCAAATTATTATTGAAGTTTAATTATATCATAATTACTTTTATACTTTGTTTCATTTTGTTTGTAAAAGTCATTAATTATTATGATTAATTATGTTAAAATTGTGTTACCATGTGAATAACAAATTAAAGACTTATTTTTATTTGTCCAATAGTGGGTGTTTTATTTGTATCGTTCAAGATTAAAGATATGAATATAATATAATTTCGGATATCTGATATATTCGGTTATTGATACGGACATCCATAGTCTTTACCTTGGGCGCAAAATGTTTATCTCTTTGCCTTGTATAGTTTATAACATGTAATGATTGTAATGTCTTATTCCAAGTTACGTACTATTTATTTTAGAATAATAATTTATGCCTCACGACAATTGTAATCTGATGTTGGTATCGGTCTCATACAAATTAATGCTGCATAGTATCGTCTGCCGTCGTGATATATGTTAATACCGTCTGCCGCTGTCATCCTATATGTCCACTGAAATGTTACCTTAACTCTGCTGCAAGAGGCATCATGATCCCAGAAGGAGATCAGAGAGTAGACGCGGAAAAAGCTTTCCTCACTCGGAGATGAAGACGTCAATACGCCGGCGACTGCAGCGACCCATCAGTTCCGACCAACCGGTGAATTCACTACCGGTTGGTTAATGCTTTTTAGGCCGTACCCACTCATGGTGAAGCCCTGAGTGATCGGTTAGAAACCCACGGGAATTCACCGTAACGGGGTCAAATTCTTCGCTGAAAAACAGTGTACGGTGTTAGGAATGATTTTGAGCTCCTAAAGATAGAGGCTAAATGTGGCGACATCATGGAACTGTGTAAAATATATTACAAGACCTACGCCAATATGCAGTAGTTGTCACTGTGGGGTTTTTTTACGGCCCAATTCAGGCATATCCCGGGTTCATCATTATCACGTGTGGCTAAAGTGTCCGATGGGAATTTTTCTCAAGTAAAAAAAGCTACAATAACTACAACTTCCGAAACAATTTGTAGTGGAGATGGCTTTTTAGAGACAATTCTTCGGCAGAGGCTAAAATCTAGAGCATTGAGCATTAACTGTTCTCATGAACTACATACTCTAAATTCACCAACCTCATTTCACCATAAAACCACTAGACGCCGTCTTGGATACCATCTGCATCTGGTGGATGCATCTTATATGCGCACAAGTAGATTTACTTCTACAATAAGCATGAGAACAGCTAAAGAGTTTAATATACCTCTAGTTTCCACATTTCCACGTTCTTAAGCTGAGATTTATAGACGCAACTTTAAGTTTGCTTAGACTTTACTAAACAATTTATATTACTCAATGAATGTTAAAAGTTTTGATTAGTCACCGATTTTGTCAACATGAACTTGGCTCTGCGAATACTATGGCTATACTCAAGTTCCTATTATATATTCAGATTTTTGTCAAAACAAATAAATTTTTTGAGAATTTTGCAAAGCAAAGTCGAAATAGCGTCTATAAATTTCAAACTTATGACTAGAGAGTGTGTTTGGGACGAATGAATAGATATTGGGTGAACGCTGTGCATTATTGGGATCATCTTCACGTTCCACCATTTGTGATTGAGCTTACATCGGCCAGTATATCATAAAAAAAATAATGGAATTAATTTTGCCTTCACTTAAAGTCTTTGTTTGGATTAGGAAAAGATTCCTATATATATCTGATGGCGTTGTTTATATCTCACAGGATATCTAGCGCGGATAAGCGGACAAGGCGCCCGCGTACTTAATTAGTGATCTTTACTTTATGCCTTAAGATTGTTATGGAAATTAGAGCCTTTTCGGGACCTGTGCTCGCTAGGGGTGTCTCTTATTGAGATCGTTAGAGCGACAGTGGCAAAACATTTTTTTTTTGCGAATTATTGATAGTTCCTTAAAATGATAATAATATATCTCCACGCTATATCGAGAGCTGAGGTACATTATTGACTGAATCTACTGTGTGCTTAAATGTTATGCCCAACATGACCAGTAGCGCAGCTGATTGCTATTCTATGGGCACTTATACATAACAATTCTATTAGATGCCATGTGGGTTTCCGCAGGAAGTTTTTTTTCACTGTTAAGAATTTGAGGGCTAAAACCTACTTCTATAATTCAAATTTATATATAATAGTATTGCAATTTTTACGCATTACTGCTAGAACATAATAAACAATTTAATTTTTGTTCCCATTATTTAAACCACCAAAGTTTTAGTAGCCTTAATTTGAAAACTTCTTTTTTACGGGCTTAGACAAACAAACCATTTGCTTTATCCTTGAATTTAACTACAAAAAAAAGGTCAAATTTATTGACAGTCGTTACACCGGTCTTGAAATTTTATTTATTATTGACATCAGCTCGTTATCCACCTGTGACCTAAATAAATTAGATGACAGGAAAACACAAATGTAAAAATGTAGAGTAATTACATTTTTAATAATTTATATTTTATATCGCATGTCCGCGGCGATTCTCGGCATAAATTGCCTCTTGATAGTCGATTTTTGAATTACACTATTCTTTCAATTAATTGTATACTATTTCTGAATACAAAAAAAAAATATATCTCAACCCTTGTGACAGCCCTATATGCATTTCAGTGGCGTATTCTTCGATTTGTTGTTGATTAGATAAAGTCAATATTTATAATTAAAATAAGTTTCGTGTATTCGTTTTTATTGCTTTGTTAATGGCTTTGTAATTATACGACGTGTAAGATATACCTATTTATTTAATCGATGTTTTATTGAAATAAATATTTATAAGTGTAGAGCGTTATGCATAGTTTTCTGGTTGTCAGTAGGTCGGCATGTTTAAGATTACTTGACCGTAGAGTAGTTGTATTCTATATTGACTTGTAATAAACGTTTTAAGAGGTTATTTGTTACTTTAGATTGGTAAATACTCTGTACCGTTGATTTTAAAATCTGATTCGATAAAGTGAGTACATGCGTCTAAAGGAAAGAAAAGTATAGTCCAATGACGGTGGAGATCGCCAAGGAACAAATTCATTGATATTCGCGTATTTGTGTCGGCAGTCTTATACCAATACTGAAGGTCTCTATGTATA
This sequence comes from Automeris io, assembly GCA_036320925.1. Classification (NCBI taxonomy): domain Eukaryota; kingdom Metazoa; phylum Arthropoda; class Insecta; order Lepidoptera; family Saturniidae; genus Automeris; species Automeris io. The sequence goes on from JAUDJH010000001.1 coordinate 20,334,328, forward strand.
TTAATAACTGGAGGCAGAGATGGGCAAAGTGTCATCTGATTAATGATTAACAATTACAAAATATAGTCCTAAATTTAATTTCGTTACCTGTAATCATGATTCAGACTTTTATAAACATTCAGGAGTTATAAATTTTTATGTAATCGAGGATACTTTTGATGATGAAAAATTTTAAATGTAATCGTAATCGTTTTTCATTAATCTGATTACATTTTGCCCATCTATGACTGGAAGTACATAAGCAGACTCGGGTACGCGACAGGCCGAAGCGAAGAGCTATGACAGTCTTTGTATCAGTGTACTGTGGGTACGATGTGGTTTGAGTCATCAGCCTATTGCTACAATTTGCCTATAATTTAAAAAAAGTGGAGGTAATTCTGCGCATGTCCGCAGTTACATTACAAAAATAAGATTTAACGAATTGAGGTCAAGGAAACGCTTAAATATTTCACTACATATAACACTATATATGTGATTACATAATTTTTAATGAGCTTGTGAAACACGATTCCTAATTATTTTAATATTAACTGCCATGTTTATTATAAAGTTCAATTTTTTTATTATTATTATTATTATTAGCACAAATGAATACACATATTTTTGGAACCCATGAAATACCTTCCAGCTGTGTCATATTTTTTTATTTATTATAAATTGTGGCTACTAAATTAAAAAAATACAGAAATGCTATTATAAATTTTACTGTCGTAGTTTATTTTGTTATGAGGCACTCAATAGCTATGAGTATCTATTTAACTATATAATTTTACACCACACTTTTTTCAGTCATCTTGTCTGTCGATTTAGCCGACATTACCGGCAAAGTGTTTCGCAATTTAGATTAAAAAATTCAATCTGTCATCGAAATGAATCGAACAATTTCGCCACACGCAGCCAATCAAACCATACGATGAGATCCTCAGATACGCTGCGGTCTGACTTACAGCGATTTTTGAAAATATTGTATTCTGTAAATTGACGATATTCAACCATTGACGTAAAGTTGGCTGCTACGCAGTTTTCTACCGGTGACACAACAGTGAGAGAAATAGAGAGAGCTGTTAAGAGCTGCATTCTCTGATTACACCAACCATTTTCACCATAAAAATACTAGATGTCTTATTTGGTACCCCTATTTTTACGGTAGATATTCTCTATATCCGCACTAAGCAATTCGTGTCTTTATTTATAATGCGAACTGTGAAGGAGTAAAAGAAACGCCCAGTTTATTGTTTGAGGTTCTTACGAGGTAACAGGGAGGTGGAAATAACACCTTCCATCAGGTGTTTACTAAGGCCTCTGGCTGTAAATAAAAAAAAATGTGAATACAAATATTGTATGAACATTCCATTCTATTTATTAATGTTAAATTTACTACTGAACATATGCATTGAAGTTATTCTCATAAAGACATGAACAGTGTCTCTTGCATGCGAACAATTGTGACTTAAAACCTTACTTAAACATTACATGTAGTAAGAACACACTTGGTATAAATATACTTATAAAAATTGTTAGAATATTTATAATACATATATTGTAATAATTTGTATCTGTGTAATTAACCTAATTTAAAATTGAACTTTTCAAAGATTATCTTTTGACTTTTTTACAATAGTACCACGGTGCTTAGAATGAATGTTTTTTTTTTCTAAATACTATCAAATTATTTTTCATATAATAATATTATATTTAGCTACATTGACTCAAGGATTGTATGTATACAAATTTTATAATGTATAGACGTGAATAAATTTTGCATTACATGAATATTTTCGATAAAACGCCCTTAATTCCACACCAAGCCCGCTGTAAATCGGACCACACCTGCCTCAGTATGAAGTCCCGAACGCACCGCCCTGTAATTCCAAAGCTTACGAACATTACCCGCTATGGCGACTATTATAATGTATTAAGGAATATTATTTTATGGCTATGGCCGCGGTGAGCATTATGGCGGGATTCGATCGCATCTAAAAATACCGCTCGTGTGTAAGCACCTTTATCGATTGCTTACAGGAGTCTGGCAGGATTTTTTCATTCAATAGCGTATAGTTGAGACTTCAAACACCAGAGACCACAGTACACAAGTGTAAAGACCATCATAGTGACTCGCTTTGGCCTTACATCTATATATATCCTTGGTATATATATTTAGAAAAACGCAAATAACAAGCAATTAACAAACTTTTTTAATGCAATACTTCGTGATACTCTACAAGGTACTTCTGTTAAAAAAATAACAAATGGCAAGTGATTCGCGTTTTTCTAAATACCTCAATAAATAACATATATCAAATAAATAACAGCAAATATCACTTATCAAACACTCAGTAAATATAAATTATGGTCAATATAATATAAATAATTATTATTAAATATATAATTATTCTTGTGAACATTATTAACAAGTTATTAATAATACGTAATCATTGTATTTTGTGTTGGCAACAATAAAAAGTGATAGTTCGGAGAATTCAAGGAGCGACAAGAAACTGTTGGCGAAGCTTAAATAAAATATTGTGGAGAGATGTTGATAGTTAATAATACTAGTCTGGAATGAATAACATAAGAGTTCCTTCGATACAGTACGGCCAAAGGAGTACCTAAATAAATGAGGGGGGGGGGGTAATGGGTTTTCAGTATATTGATTAATGATATATCAGGACAGACGCAACTGGATCGTCGCTGCAAAGTTCTGACTGAAAACAACATCAGAATGCGACGGCTCTCTTTAGTCATATTTTGTAAGTTCCCAGAGGATATATTTTATCGGGCAATGAAAAACCAACTCAAAGCGTGTCGGACGTCAAAGTCACACACACAAAGTCAAACCTCAAAGTCAGACGCGACGGGTCTATAAATATGAGTATTTTGTTCCTGTACTTGTCATTACAGACGGCACTCGCTGTAATTATTCTCTCGATGGTGCAAACTTGATCATTCGGTTTAGCAGCTTGTTCTGCTGTGGATATATTGATAATTACAGTTATATTGATCAGGATAGGTTTTTTTAGTAATGTAACTACTTATTACAAAGCTTTTTTTATTATTGTTCCGTATCTAAAAAAATGAGAGCGCAATTCTTATAGCAATGGCGTGCGTTCCATTAAAGAATGAAAAGTGTTATCTTGTTATAATTGTATTTTTAATATATATGTTTTATTTTAACTTTGATGTAATATAGATTATAAGACTCCAATTCTCGTAAACACCAGATTTTAAGTCGATACATCTATGAAATGTCCAAGTATAACAAGATAATGCTTTTAATGCTTGTATGAGTTGCACGCGACTGCGTTATAGGAATAATTTGTTATCTGTCTGTCTATTTCTTTGATAAGATACTTTTTTAGAGTTTTATATAAAAAAAAGGAATACTTACGGGGTTACTTCGTTATCCATCTGTGTGTCACCCGTTTTCTCACGAACTCTTAAAGGTATCAAATTGAAATTAACATAAAATACCAAGATTTATAGTCTCTTTTAGCTGTAAGAAATGGAACTTACAAACCAATATAATAAAAAAATACATCGGTTTATGTCGCGTATTTCATCATTAATTACACTTTTCGCAAGGAAATTAAAACCTGTAGGATACTTACTGTTGAAGTAGAATCATGAAATTTGTAAAAAAAATGCATAATTATAGAAAAAAATCTGAAAATCGAAAATTTGTTGTTATAAAAAATTACGACGATAAACTTATAAAAACATGTTTGCACGGAATCCTCGGTATGCGAGTCCGACTACCACTTGACCATTTTTTTAATGGTAAAATCAAATATTCTAAATAAATATTGTGTCTGACTGTACGTGTGGTTATTGTATTGAGAGTACAGTCGAACGCAATCCACAAGCCGCTGATTGCAGTTAGGTGTGAAAGGTTATGTTGAACGCACCCAGCACGAATTATTAGAATTATATCGTCGACTGTGATTTTACACAGCACGACGCGTGACGCTAGGCTTAGTGTGGATAAGTACATTTTATTCTTATGTAATAATAAGGCAAAGAGCAGCCCACCTATTGTTAAGCGCTCACTGTCACTTAGGAGACAAGTGTTGCACAAGAACTGCTGTCATTGCGCTTTCGACCTAGATCAGCGTTTTCTCACCTTTTTTGAAGTACCACTTGTCACCATCGTCATTATCCTATTTTTCGTAGAACTGCTGTACGATACCCACTGCTGGATATAGGCTTCCTCTAATATTTTTCCCAGTGACAGGTCGGACAGTCCTGCAATCTGGAGCAGAGATGGGCTAAATTTTATTAATGATTAACAATTACAAAATGTATTCGTAATTTTAATAATTTTGCTCTGTAAATATGATTAAATCCCTTCAAAACATTGAGAAGTCATAAATGTGTATGTGATTAAGGATTCGGTAGTGTTTATAAAGTAGATGAGTAAAATGCAGTCATATTAATGATGAAAAACGCAAAATGTAATCGTAGTCGTTTGTCATTAATCTAATTACATTTTGCACATCTATGATCTGGAGTAGGTTGTCCGTCCATCTTATCAATGGAAGCCCCGCACTGCGTTTGCCAGTACGTGATTTTCACTCGAAAACCTTACTGCCCCATCGGCCACCCGCTCTAGGGCTCAAATTTATAGACGCTTATAGACTTTACTAAAACAACAATTTATATTTCTCAATGTCAAGGGATTTGGTAAGTCTCCGATTTTATCAATATGGACTTGGTTCTGCGAATAATATAGCTATACCCAAGTTTCTATTATGTATTCAGTGTTGTGTTAAAAATAATTTATTTTAAACGCGACCGAGGTAAATATTGAAAAACTTTTTGTTGCGAACCGAAATAAGAGTGACCGTAAAACTGATTGATCATCGGTAGGTCATTTCATTTACATATGTCCAGATACTTGTATAAACAACCTAGAGGCTACCGTTGATGTATATTTGGACTGACATGATAACGGCGATGGTCAATGGCCTCTCACCCCTTGCTGATCGCTAGTATTCGTGGACTACGCATACCATCAAGTTAGGTGTAGCCATTCTGCCATGCCATTGAAAAATAACTTTTTTATGTTAAAAAAAGGCATTAATAAAGCGTATCCATATTAAGTCGATCACATATCGAGGTGTATAATCTTTTACAGTTATTGTTTTTTCAATACTAATGATTGGTCGGCGTGGTCATTGATGGAAAATTATTGATTGCGAGTGGCAGGGCGCGTTGATCGAATGCTGCCCGCATGCGATAATGTTTGTTGGTGGTTATGTGGAATTACTATCATTGCGCTCAGTTCTCTTGGGGTAGGTGACAACGATATCACACGAAACATGTGTAGTGAGATTATCAAAATGGCAATTCTTTTAAAACTGGCAATATCGATTAAATTTCATTTTTTTATTCATGTCAGTATCTAAAATTAGTAGGATTCCCTTCTGAAAATAGAGTAGATATTGAGAAAAAACTTAAATTAAAATTGATATTCACAGACATATATATACAGACGACAACCTTTTGAGAAATGGAACTCTGCAAATGGCCGCCAACGGACCGCCGTTGGCCACTTAAAGTCGCCGTTTTGATTTCCCACATCTACACACCCTCAAAAATTAGAGTCATGATTTTTTTACCACTGGGGTATGTCATTAGTGTATAAAGATATTTTAAAGCTGTAGGTAATGCTCCATTAATCTACATTCAGCTAAGCATATGGCTACTGCCTAGAGATTTGAATTAAAATCGTGGTACATTTAAACAGGCTGGCATGATGATGGCGAATGCTATTAAACTATCATCCTTTGGCAGCCGCCGCCGTTCTCGAGCTTTCGTATTTTTCCCATTGAGTGTGGTCCAGAATTTTTACTGTGTCTCTATAAATTATTTTGCGACAGTAAGTTTCTTAAGACCATATTATTGTATCTGTTATAGTTAAAGGTTTCCCAATACTGCCCTTTTTTAAAAATACAAATTTACTGTTTTCGTACTCTTTTCTGTACTAGTGTAAGATATAAATACCCTCTTAGTAAATTTTATAATTCAAGGTTATCGGGAAGTCCAATATAGATTTTTATTACCCAGTGAAAAAGGTAAAAAACGAAAAATATACGACTTAAACGGATATATCTTTTGATTGCATTGTTTTCCAGCCAAAAGAGGGCGCGGTTATAAGTATTTAACATAAATCTCTATATCTTTATATACATAGATGGGCAAAATGTTATCAGATTAATAAAAGTGATTACGATTACATTTTACGATTTTTACCATTAATATGACTGCACTTCGCTCATTTATGTTTTAAACACTACATAATCCCAGATCACATACACATTCATGATTTCTTAATGGTTTAAATGGATTTAATCATGACTACAGAGCAAGAAAATTAAAATTAAGACTACATTTTGTAATTGTTAATCATTAATCAGATTACGTTTTGCCCATCTCTTTTTATATATATAAAAAATTCTGTCACAATGTTAGTTACCTTACTCTTCCGAAACGGCTTTACCGATTTTTACCAAATTTTATATGCATATTCAGTAGGTCTGAGAATCGGCTACTATCTATTTTTCATACCCCCAAGTGATAAGGGATGTTCAACCTTAAATTTTTTTTTAAATTTTTGGACTGAATACTTTGTTTTTATTTTTCTATAATGTGGCATTAAGAAATACATGCAACCCTAAATTTTTACCCTTTTATCACCAACCCCAATTTATAGCCATTTTAATAATTTAATCATTTTTCATCCCGCTCGATAACTGATCAATTATCACTTAGAAATACCTCCTCCGCCTCCTCCTTTTTGCTGCGAACCGCGAAGGAGTGGAATTCACTTCCTTCGTCTGTGTTCCCATTTGCTTATGATATGGGAATCTTCAAACGTCGAGTGAATCGGTATTTGCTGGGTGAGTGCGCTCCAACGTCAGTCTCATCATCGCTTTCCATCAGGTGAGATTGTGGTCAAGCGCAAGCCTATCAATAATAAAAAAAAATGGCAATAAACGTTTACCGGGTCAGCTAGTATAGTATAGTAATTATATAAATAAGTTTGCTTCATACATTCAACATACCAAAGACTTGCGACAACAATATTAGCCCGGCTAATCAAGTTTCCAGTATACAATGAAACAAAGGAAATATTCTCTCGAAGCGCCAATATCTGCTAAGTGTTACCAGTTACACTGTATATGATTACAAGAAAAGGCAATTAACCGGCAATTACCTCTGTGGACTCGAGAATCGAGATAAGATCTAGATAAACATTCTAAATGATATCTGACACCTACCGGGCTACCGAGTATGGAATTGTATGCAATACTCCTTAGACTCCTGTGTCACCATGTTTTCTCAGAGGCCGTTAAAGACGTATTTCTCTCTTTTAAGCATTATATACCTCAAAAGAAAAGTGAAACCCTGTTTGTTTGTATGGTTAACAACCTTTAAACCTTTTTTCTCAGATAAGCGCGGAAGTGTCCAATTGATATTAATATTAAATAATCTGTCAATTTATACGGAACCCTATGTGTTTGAATCTGATTCGTATTCGACAGGGTTTTTTAATTTTTTTTTCTTGTGTAAAATATTGTAATTTAGCTTAGGAAGGACTTTACTTTAAAAGTGCTAAGGGCGAAGTGTTGTTAATAGTAATAGTCTTATTTCAGATTTCTTCAATATACAAAAACAAAGAAACAATAATTTTTTTACAGAATTAATTTATGACATAAATATTCGAGTGGATAAGCCTCTTCACCCAAAACTGCATGAAAGGCCCATCTACTCTCGCAACCAAAAATCAAGTTCAAATTTTTAACAAAATAAGATCTCTAATGAGATCTCATGATCTAAGATCAAAGTCCGAAAAATCATTTTCTGTGTCATTGCAATCTAATAATACCGCGAGGTCACCATTTGCCACAAACCACTAGTCAATGTCAAATAATATGGTAAGTTACTGATTTTCTCAACTGGAACTTGGCTCTGTAAGTACTTAGGATATATGTACATGAGTTCCTATTATATGTTCAGTTTTTTGATAAAGATAAACTAATTTTACTAGCACAGTATAAGCAAAGACAAAGTAGCGTGTATAATTCTCCGCGTAAGAACAACTGAAGCTGATTATAAAATGTTATAGACCGAAGCGAGTCGCTATGACGTGTCTATTTTTTAATGAAAAAAACATTGTAGGACATAATTTGTTGAAATTTAACGCCGCGGTAAAGATTCAAAATTCTCAAATTGCTTATAATTACGCCATTATCAAGTTTAATTAATTTAATACAGCAACGTGTGCTCCTACGTAGGAACGAACTAATGGCGACACTACCGCCCTCTGTCATTTGAGGATGTGCGTTATTGTAATATTATGCAATAACTCGCCCCGTGTGCGACGAGTGTTGTGAACGCGTCAAACGTGTTCCGAATTTGAAAATTTAAATTCGGAACTTCGATGACAATATGACGTTTGGACAGGATTCGTTCAGAAATTTTTGATATCATGTTTGTGTTTTTCATTTTATAATAACTGTATTAGTAAAAAAATGCGTACATAATTTATTATGAGTATTCATTTGTTTATAAACTTCGCTAGACGTTGAATGCTATATACTTACTTTAATTATTACAAATATAAAAACAATACTGTTACTAACGAAAGTTAGACACTGTAGCTACAAATTAAAATTTGAAAGTGTGTTTTATCGTATAATAAAAAACATTTTCAATTTTGGTTTAATTATCTTTAAAATTCATACTACCTTATAATTCGCCTATTACCTGTTTATATTTTGATATTAAAATTATTCTTAACCATACTGCCTTTCAATTCCGAGCTTTAAAAAAATTAAACTCTCCTTATTTGAACCTTCTTATTGAGCCTTTTACTTTTCTGTAGAATAAGTATAGTAGTCAAATACTATCAGCTTCTTAAGCGAACACAGTCCATCATCGGCTTCATCTTCTTCTACCACTAGGAGAGATTGAAATTAAGCGATTGTCTGTAATTGATAAAAAATAATTAATAAGCAGATATTAGCAAGGAAATGTTCTTTACAAAAAAAATCCAATAATTTTCAATGGTTTTTATATTCATTCTATCTCTATAGATATAATATAATTTAAGAACTTCTTAATTCACCACTAATAAACTAAAATCAGACATATAGCGTTCAGTTATTAATATATATCTTTTTATGTCAAATAGCGCCAAATAATATGATACCTGAGGAAATACTTTTGTTTTTGTCATCAAAAAACTGAATAAAACATCAAATTGAGGGATCTGATCCGTCCGTTGGTCCGTCATCAGAAATATAGACATTGTGCTAACAACTTTGAAGAAGAAAAAATAAAATAAATTGAAGAATTTTAATATTTAATTATAAAATTGGTGAAGATATCTACGAAATAAAGCAAACATTAATTTTACAATGACTGAGTTACGACGACATGTGTGTGAAATTACTGAAAGTTTGTTTAGCTCGCATCAAACGGAACGCTGACTTAGTTTAAGGGTTAATCTCTGTTAACCGTTTTATAGCCTTGTTGGTATTTAATTATATTAATATATGTGGACCAAAATTATAAAGCGGGTGAAATGTTTATTAAAGCATTTTTTTCGCTTAAAAACTTTTTCGAAGGGAATCTTTTTAGAACCAATCTTATTTTAAATGAAAAAACGAGACTAAAAAAAGATAAATATATAAATCTATAGGTTCAAGCCTGTGAGAGATTGAAGTAGAATACATTATACAGTTTCATTTTTAGCGTATATTCGCACACACACACACATCTTATTAAAAATCAATCAGTATCAGCCCGTTTACGTCGAGGCTTTTTTTCTCTTCTTTAAAGTTGACAGCACAATAATAATTTTATGTTGTATTAGTTTGTAGAAGACATGAGCCACTTTTCATAAAATAGGCTTTCGGATAGTTTGCCGCCTTCAAGTATAAAAACGTTATATCAATATTGTTTTACTTATCATAAGATTAGAATTATTAGATGCCATAAGAATAAATATTACAGCAAACTTGTAATATACACTTTTGTTAAAACGAGAATTGATGCAACGCCCTAAAAATTGATGGCCATCATTACCGTGTCAACTGATCGTTCGCAGGCGCTAACTCCATGTTATAAAATGCAAAGCGGCAGTCGCAAGTGTTGACAATTGCATCATTCGAGTTCCTAACTACCCGATCTAGGTACATTTCTGAACCGAATTCGATTACGCTTTATGGCGTTTCAAGTTTCGAACACGTTCGGATATCGCGCGTTCTAAGTTTAAATGTGTGATTCGAAAGAGTTTCCAAATCTCGTTCAATTTTCAATTTACAAGTTTTTAAATGTAGCTTAGAAACATTTTTAGATATTTTTCTTTTCAAATATTTATTATATGTTTTTCTTCTTAAGCATTTTTGTATATTTTTTATATTGGATAGATAAAGTGACTACACTGCATCTGATGGAAAGTACCGCGTGGCCCAGAAACGGCAGCGACCACCGTGAAACGAAAATCGATTGACCTTCGCTGTTGTCATATTAGCTCATTTTAATGACAGAAAGTGTCTAGGAATATATACAAAATTATGGTATTAAATAAAATAATTTAAATTTCTTTTATATAATGAGCTATTCTATTTCGAAATAATCTATAAAAGTGTTATCTAGAGCATAATAAAAAGTTAAGATTAATAATATTCAGAGAAATCACGATATTTTGCGTTTATTGAATTGGAACATAAAATTTTAGTTAACACAACATTTTTTTAACATTTTATCCCTTCCAGTAAAATAACTCTGTTCATTTGAGGCAAAGAATCGTGTTCATAAAGCCTTGCTTGAAGTATTTTTATCAAGCTTAAGCTGTGCGTAGACACACTTCCTTTATTCCTGTCTTACATAACTCAGATTGGATCCAGAGGGAATTATTGGGGTCCTGACCCCCCTTAGCGAATACAACGTCAACGCTGGTAACTTGTATATCTAAATAACAACCAGGCAAGGCCGTTGTAAAAACTAATGTAAAATCTGGCCCATTGCGAGGTAGAGTCATACATCTAGGGTCCCGTGTAATCTTGTAGATCTAGGTTAAAAACAGTTAAAAAAAATCGAACTTGTTTATATTCTTGTGTTGTTCTATAGACGCTGCTTCTTGCTAAATGTCATGATTCTAGAAGAATGGAAAGTACTTTTCCCTCCCGGGCGGTGGACGTTGAGGGCGTCCGCCGTTCGGCAGAGAGGTCAAGGCGTCGTGTGTATGCCCACAGGACGCCTCATTGAGAGGCAGTGAGGAGGTAGCAACTGACCCCCTCACAGAGAGGAGGCCTGGCAAGCTTTAAAATTTATTTAAAAAGTTAAAATTAGATTGTTTGTAATCGTGTTAGATGAACATATAATATGTGACCCCGGACTCGAAGGCCGAGTCCGTCCCTGTTCATAACAAGCTTTGCTGGGGCGTTGCGAGGAAGTTTATGACTCGCATCAAACGTTCATAAGGATTATTGTTCGACATATTTCATTCGACAAATTTACGAACGCGTTCGGCAATAGCAGGATTTTTATTAAAAAATTTGGCCGCGGGGTGTAAAACATGTGTGCTGGATATTGGAAAATTTAGGTAAATACTTATTGCAGTTTTGACATTTCCACGAAGGTGGAAAAAATCGAGATTATGCAGTTCTGCCCAACTTTTTGCCCAGGACTATAATACCTGTAGAGTTCTTCAAGAAGGGTTTGAATCTGTAGCGTTAATTCCATGGATGCATAAAAGCATTACATGCCCTTACTACAAAAAAGGGAACTCTTTATATTTATATATATTCTATTTTCATGCTATCTATCCTCCCAATGAAAGTAATATAATATTTATTATCATTATTTAATATTCAAATTTATTATGTGAATCTGCCTACCCTGTCTAAATACCCTATGCACGTCACTGCTATGAATAGAATCTTTTTTGGTCAACAATGCAATACTAACGCTCCTTCTGTTACAGTTGCTTATAGATTGTAACCGCTAACCATCAGGTAAGCCGTAAGGCTAAGCTTTAACTTCTAAGTTAGCTTATGCTATACTAAAACGTTACAATTTATATTACACAATGAATGCCAAAGGATTTGGCAAGTCAACGAGTTTGTCAACATGGACTTAAATTTGCGAATACTATGGCTGTTTAAAACCTTGTTTGATTGTCACATAAAACCTGTTTTAATGTCACCTTTTCTTTATATAATGTAATTGTAATTTATAAATTCAGAAGATTATTAGTTTAGTTGTCAAATATAATAAAAATTTAAAATGATAAAAAACACGTAATATTTTCTTAATTATAGCCTTCAACGCAAACAATTCAAGTTCCCATTATATATTCAGTTTTTTGTCAAAACGAATTAAATTTTTAAGAACTTTGCTAAGTAAAGCGTCAAAATAGCGTTTATAAATGTCAGCCTAAGTCTGTTTACCGACAAAGGTTTAAAAAAAGTGAGGCCACTGGTTCAATTTCTGTTGGTAAACATGTAAAAGTGAGAAGGACCGCCCAAGGCGGCTGCCAGACGGGTTCCGCTCTAATATCGGAAGAGATCCGCGTCTCGCATACAGATGCGGTATTACGGCGTAATTTGTTGTATCGGGTCGCATACCGACCGCCTCTACGCCAGCGATGATCTTGCGATGCTCTTGCCTTGCATTCAAACGCAAAATTAATTTATAAAATGACTTCTGAATTAGAATGCTTTAAAATATGACACATTATCTGTTTTTATATATATATTTTTTGTCTGTATTTAATAATAATAAAACATTTATTTGGCACATAACATAACATACAACCAGAGATGGGCAAAATGTAATCTGATTAATGATGAACGATTACAAAATGTGGTCGTAATTTTAATTTTCTTGCTCTGTAATCATGATTAAATCCATTTAAAACATTAAGAAATCATAAATGTGTATACAATCTGGGATTTTATAGTGTTTAAAACATAAATGAGCAAAATGCAGTTATATTAATGGTCAAAAACGTAAAATGTAATCGTTAATCATTTTCATTAATCTGATTACATTTTGCCCATCTATGCATACAACACATCAGGATAGGATAATAAAGATAGAAAACAACAAAAGCAAATACCATGTGTTGTGATGATGCGTCAAAGGAAAGTCAAGTCAGCAAATGCTAAGTGTCCAGCCGAGCCACCCAGCGCTGGTTTTCAGCTGACACCCATTCAATGCGTCGACGCGCAGAAAACAGCACGGAAGGGATCAATATAGTACAGATACACTGCATTAGAGACTGATTTCAAAGTATCACAGTAAAACTTATCTGGATTTATTTATCGTAGAGCCCGTAGAATTATTGCCGATGACTTTATCCAAATTACGCTATCAAAGTCTATTTTTTCACTTTAACATAGCTCACACAATTATTTATTATTGTTATTATTTTAACAAAACATAATAAATATATTAATTTATAAAATATGATAGTAATTAACGAATTTATATAATTTTTAATTTTTGTGTTACATAAAATGCATAGTTTTCAACTTGGTTATATTCCGTAGGAAGTATTTAGTATAGGGATATCCAGGCCCGACGAAGGCGTAGAGTGGACATAGTTGACACCCCGGTGGTTTTAGTCGGTGCAAGTCGGACACGCCGGGTGTTTGGCCCTCATCCCCCACTCCCCTAACAGTCAGAAGAGATTTCCACCGGGTTAACAAAAAAAAAACATGGTTATATTTCGGATTACACCATGAAATTACTCCCGATAATTTTGTCAAATCTCTTTTTTTATTGGCTTAGCAAAGTGACTACATTTCACCTGATGGAAGGTACTTTTGACACGCTTTCGCCAGTCGTGTCTACGTTCCCTTACATGTTTATTATGGTCACTCACTCGATTGAAAATAATAACACTTTTTTTATATCTATACCCATATATTTCATTTAATGTTTACATATTTTCCTAATCATTTTATAATATAATTTTTACAATCCGAACCTTCCTATTTTAATTTTCTATTCAATCTGTCTATCGTAATAATTCAAATCAAACGTCATATTATTTTTAATTTCGATGTTCTCCTTTCTAAAATGAACTTATTTTTAATTAACGGCCAATTCCGACGATAGTGCCATATATAATTAACCTACTTTAACCATTCGTACAATCACTACAATACTGTGTAGTGTAGTTGGCAACGACCTCCAAGAGAGGAAAATCCATTGACAGCCACCATCGATATGTCGGCCCACGTATACCACGACGGAAGGTCTCTAGGTATATGAGCACCTGGATACACACAAACTGATCCTAACGCGACCGGCGTAAGCGAGTCACTATGACGGTCACTTGTGTACAGTGGTCACAAACCAGTTTGGACAATCGCCCTATCAGATCAAAAAGAATTATTATTCATTAAGTTAAATGTAATTTTATGCAGTCAACGTATTAATTTACGTAAAGATTTTTGGCTTATAGTGGTGATACTGACAAATTGGCTAGGCAACAAAGATTTCAATAAATTATGTGATTTTTAAAGACTTTTCTCACTCGTGTTTCAGGTATCGGGACGATGCTCTTTGCTGGTCCGACAGGTATACAAAATTACTATATTTTTACCGGTTATCATATATGCAAAATTAAATAAATCTATATAGCTATAGGGGCACTGAGCTTGTATCGACTGTAAGCAAAAATTTTAACAATAAAATAATTCGTCGCGCTATTTTCCTAAGGAGATGTCTAGAGCTATATTAGAAGTTATTTTGCCCTTGTATATTGCTATCAGGGTTCATAATGCCGCAGTTGCTCATGGGTGACGCTAGCCACTTACAGTTAGGTGGGTCGTCGGATAATTTGACGACAAAAGTTAAAAATAAAAATAGTACAACTAATCACTCATCTTAGGACACTCAATTTTTTTAATATCGCTTGGGATTTCCTCGGAATATTCTTCTTTCATTGCTGAGGGTCGACCAGGTTGTAATAGCTGCAATACGGCTAAATAATAATAATCTCTATGTATATAAAATTCTCGTGTCACAATGTTAGTTACCTTTCTCTTCCGAAACGGCTTTACCGAGTTTCACCAAATTTTATATGCATATTCAGTAGGTTTGAGAATCGGCTACTATCTATTTTTCATACCCCTAAGTGATAAGGGTAGTTGACCCTTAATATTTGTTCATTTAATTTATGGACAATTTTTTTGTTTTTAATATTCTATAAATGCATTAAAAAATACATACAACCCTAAATAGTTTGTTTTATCACCAACCCCTATTTTTTAATAGCCATTTTAGTAATTTAATCTTTTTTATCTCGCTCGATAACTGATCAATTATCACCTAGAAATAACTTATATGGCAAAACAACGTTTGCCGGGTCAGCTAGTATAATATAATAATAGTAATATGTCGTCACGCTATATCCCTTTCGGGGTGAGCAGAGATATATCAGTGGTTGTATCCAGTTTGCGCTTATATGTCGTAACCAATGAACAGCTGATCGCCGTTCTCAGGGCATTTACGAGTACACATGATAATTCTATTAGATGCCATGCGGGCTTCTTCATGACACTCTTCCTTACCGGTGAGCATGCAGTGCCTAAATTAGTATTTAACTTGGAAAAACCTAGATGAACGGCCGGCTTTTATATCTGGATACCTACTGAGGGCCGGGAACGGCCTATACAGTTTAACCAGGCTTAGGGGGCGAGCACAAAAGGTGCTCAGCCAGCGAGTTTATGGGTTGGGTGGCAATGCAAGGGTACCTCTTTGGGTACGAATCTCGACTTGGACCGCCAGCCAAAAATACAAACCCTACGTGTGATCTACCAGCGTTTCGGAAGCGACTACCTTGAGAAGAAACGCCGAAAGAAACTCAAGGCTGCGTCGGAGTGGGTGTACGGCCGGCAGATGCTACCAATTCCTTATTCACAAAACCACTACATCACATACATACTATATCTACGAGTACCAGTTTTAATATTTTTTACTGTTTCAATACTTCTTAATATTGTAAAGATAAGATAAAGCACTTTCAAAATCTTATTTGAAATTTAAAGTTGCTCCAAGTTATGGTAACTGCGGGCTCGAGGGCGATGGGATTCAATTGGATATCGACATTCGGTGGCCTTTATTGAAGTGGTCAGCGGATGGCTCATTTTGCGGCTTAGATAACAATGGGAACGTATGAACGGGGATAGGGTTGGCACCAACCCCGCATTTTCAAACTTTTTGAGGCGGAACAAAAACTGCGGTCTACCGTATAATAAACCTTTTATTTCTTTTTGTATGTGTCAGTGCAATTTAGGATGGCAACTGATAGAACGCGGGGCTTGGCACTTGTCAATTGTAGAATGACCGGGAAATGCAAAGAATTGTCGTTTGTTAATACTATAACTTACAGTTGTGAAAGATTATATCTGTTTAAATTGTTTATATATGGCTTAATCGTATGAAAACATGTTGAGAGCATAATTTATAGGGAATTTCATGCTTTACTACTTTTGCAAAAAAATATATAACATTTATAATATCATAAGGGAAATATTACCCTAGTTGAATAACCTTTAAAAAATGAGCCAGTCTATTTTTTTCATGGAGAGGTTGATCCAATTTTTTAAATAAAGTTATTATTAAGTGGGTAGCTTGAGTGATGTACTCGTGTGTCACTCCTAGTGTTTCAACTTAAGAAAAGGAAGCAACTATCAAGAAAGTAAGCACATTTAAAAGGGAACCAATTTAAGCAAGAATAGTCGGGACGAAATCTACAGCAAGATTTCGAGATTGAAGATTATTCAAGAGAGGTCTAGGATCTCCGGCTGGTCACTGCTCCTTGTTTCTGTTCGCTACATTCTTAGTTTCTATATTATCAAACGCAAACCTCACTACTCCCTCTTCAGTTCCCTCACACTCCTGGCTTCCTAGGGCTGGCTGACGCGGGGTGCACGCTCTGCGGTAGTCAGTAGACGGACCTACCAGCGCGCCGAGGCGCGTTTCACACCCTCGGTTCGAAGAGGTCTTTCCAGACGGAGGCGGCGTCAGAGCCCGGCACGGTCATCCTGTCTGGTCGAGAGCGCCGCGCTCGCTACACATACTGAGTGGTATATCGCGACTAGTGATGAAAATGCCCGGGAATTTTCCCAAAGTGCCCAAAACTTGCTTGGGAATATTCCCGGGAATTTATGAAATGTTCGCAGAAGTGCTGGGCACTTTGGGAAAATTCCCGCGCATTTTCATCACTAATCGCGACGTGGCATCAGACATTGGGGCGCCATTGATGTGCCAAAAATACAATTATAATAATTAAATACACGTGAGAAAACAATTAAATTGTAAATCAAAAATATAATTTCTGTTTTCTATTTGCACGGGTTATGTGTTATTATAATTTGTTATTGTTTATATAAGTGTCAACCCTGCGACGAGCGGGCCAAAGCGGTCAGCTCGTACAAAGTTAGGGTTAGGGTTGCCAACGAGTTATGTGTATCGGATATCGTGCGGTTAACCCTGCAATTACTGCGGATTCGGCCGGTCCGCTTGCTCGGGCCGGCCATAATGGCCATAGTTGCCGTCCGGCGCACGTTTGATTGCCGTTTAATTGTTTTTATGGCTTTCATGATGTATAATGGTTGTATTGTGTTGTAGAGACATCCGGATGGCGTTGTATTGGCTATTTTGACGAGTTCATTATGAACGCTTATATTTGTTTTATCTCAATGGATACTGATGTATTTACTTCCCTTTACAATGAAAATAGTTTGTCTTTACTTTTGCAAATAATAAACTATTCAAAATTGTAATCCAGTAATGACTTATAATTTATTCAAAACAATTTCAGGATATTTTGTCCATGAAAAACATCTGTACGAGAAGGAAAAGCAGATTTATACAGGTGAATCTATCTCTATGTCATATTGACACTGAATTAATTTAGTGTCATAGAGAAAGGACCTATAGTCATAATAATTATATCAACACCTTAATTCAATAGTTTTGTATCTTATTTTACAATTAAATTGAAATGTATTACAATAGTTTCATTTGCAAAAAGAGTTATCATTTGGTCTAGGAGTAGCATTTCTACGACTGATAAAAAAATGTAACAAAAAATCATCGTAAGTTAAAAAAAGTCAAAGTTTGGACTCAAAAAGAGTGTATCCAAGCTATGAAAATTAGCTTGTACATGAAACTCTCAAAATTGACTTTATCGGTGTTAATAATATTGTAATTGGAAGAGTAATTTTATTGTCGTAAAAATTCGTTTAAGAACTTACCATTGTTTTTGAATAATTTTTAGAGCACATGTTTTCCGATGTCGACAAAATCGAAATAGGGTCTGTATATCTCTGTCTTACACTCCTTAATTGTAGTTTGCTACCGTTATTTTAAATATCTTCAAAGCATGCTGTTGCGATCTTCATCTGGGTAATTAAGCAAGTAAATTTGTATTACATTTTCTTAGAATTAATATTTGTGACCTTGGTTTTATTATTATTTGTGTACAAATAGACACATAGATTTAGTTCCAAACTAAGTTTACACTTGTGTTATGTGTATTAAACAACGATATGAAAACGCATCCAGAACTCGCGACGAATTCATCTATTCAACATAGAAAAGTTAGTGTTTGAAGTTGTGTTTTTGTAATAAATAAAGAAATAAGTGAGTGCAGCTGTATTTTCAACATACTTACTTAGGTACCACCCAGAGACTGCCATAGTTATTTGCATTTCAACTCCATATGATTATATAAAGCGATATAAAAAATGTGAAAAAAATTTCGCTCAACATTTTTCGTCGCAAATAAATTCCCTTTTTTTGTATAATGCGCACACGCAGCCAGTACTTAAGTTAAACGTCCAAAACTGGCAGCAATTTGCGAAGACTGAGTAAGCTATAAATCATGTTAAATTATTTTTTCATTACGCATGCGCGTTCAACTGCAGGACTTATAATCTATTAGTGGCGCCTGAGACAGTTAAAATTAATTTTTCATCGATTTATGACCACAAGTTTTACTATCTTGCAGTTTTTAATCCCACTTCTGAACATGTAACAATTTTTTTTATATTAATATGATATGAAATGAAAATATATATCGTTATTTTAATATAAATATTTATAGAAATTTTTTAATCGTCAAAAGTAAAGATTAACTAATTTAACGTTAGTTTGGAAAGCAGAATATCCAAGAACTTAGGCAAAGTAACAATTGATATGGAATTAACATAACGTGTCGACGCGATATTTCGAAAGCTTATATGTCAATCCCATACATTTGACACGTTTCTACTAGCGTTATCAATGATCGAATATTACTTTGTCTAGGTCCTCTGCAAACCCGACATGAAAATCTAACAGTGGCTGTTACTAACATAGCGTTATAAAGAAATATACAAAGGAATGTACACAAAGGGTTTAATGAGAAAATTGGACCACGTAGAGGATAAATTGACATTGTCTTGTAACATAAAAAGTTCAGTATGTATTTGTGAACCACTTAATGTTTATTTTGTATGTATGAACTCTGTACCCTACCAATAATATCAAGACGGAAATTTTACTTACTCTTAAATTTATATTTATTTAATGCATGATTCTTTCTTTTGAGTAGGTAAGTGTAATGAAAAGAGTTCTTAGATAAGCGCACAATATCTCACTAGTTTTCCAATTAGTCAGACTTTTTAATTCCAAGATAAGTTAATATTGCGACATTAAAGTGTATATGAAATACATCAACAAAGTCTAAGGATCAGATTTATAGACGCTATTTCGATTTTGCTTAACAAAGTTTTCAAAAATTAAAAAATAAGTTCGTTTGACAAAAACGTGAATATATAATAGGAGCTTGAGTATAGCCATGTGTTCCCAGAGCCAAGTGCATACTCGTATTGACAAAATCGGTGACTTACCAAATCCTTTGACATTCATTGAGTAATATAAATTGCAAGTGTATTGTAAGTGTGCCTCAGTCTAAATTTTATTGTTGAGTTTTGTATGTAACTGACAAATTATTAATGCTTAAAAGCGTTTTAATATTTAAAGAGCGTTTCTGAAACCTGGATGAACACTATGTACCGATGGATTAAAATATCAAATTCAAATATTTTATTAATAAAAGTTACGTGTCTATGTATTAGAAGCTCTATGCAAGTGTTCTTATTATGGCGGGATCACGGTGTTTTATCAGATTGTAAGAAATTAGCTGTTGGACCGCCATTACAGCGCTCGTCTAGAAGTCTGCTAAGCATGTTCATCGGAATTATCGACTTAAATGTGATCTGCAGCGGCGGTATACGTTATCTTAAACCGTAGGCCGGTTTTATATTATCTATAATGAATTAAAATTTATAAAGGTTTGTGAAAATTTAATTGCAAAGAATCTAAGGTCATGAGCCACGATTTTTTCTTTAATTTCTGACTCTGTATATTGACTACGTCTTATGGTAAATATGGTGCAGTCGAAAAACCGACAATGACAATCAATAGCAAAGAAAAATCTATCGATTGTCGCAGTGATCATGCCTGCACTCATAAATGGGCAAAATGTAATCAGATTAATGAAAAACGATTACGATTACATTTTGCGTTTTTCATTGTCAATATGACAACATTTTGCTCATATATGTTTTAAACACTACGGAATCCTCAATTTCAAACACATTTATGACTTCTTAATATTTTGAAGGGATTTAATCATGATTACAGAGCAACAAAAGTAAAATTACAACTACATTTTATAATCGTTAATCATTAATCAGATTACATTTTGCCCATCTCTGCCTGCATTAATATCTCCTTATGCTTCGTTTAAAGAACCCAATGTTACGGGATGGTGGGTAAAGGCTTGTCGGAAGACTATTCCATTGCTCAACAACTTGGCAAAGGTAAGAGTTCGAGAGCTTGTTAATTTTAGCTGGGAAATGGGATATGGGATATTTTGGGAGTCGAAGCTGCTCGCGTCCGTAGGCCTTACCCTAGTTTCCCTACACGTGACTCCTGGGTGGTGCTAAACGAGCAGCAGCGAGGTGGTAGGGCGTCGGTGCCCGTCTGGATCGCGACCACAGTACATGGGTGTAAAGCCCGTCATAGTGACAAATTTCGGCTTGTCGCGTTTCGGGATCAGCTTGTGTATATCCAGTAGCTCATATACCTAGAGACCTTCAGTCGTGGTATATGTGGGCCGACATGACGATGTAGACCATCAATGGATTTTCATCCTTTGATAGTCGCTTTAGTTTTTGGACTACACTGTACTTACCATCAGGTACTCTGAAGTCACTGTGTCGAGCCAGTGTAAAAAAAAATTGTAAAGCTGATTTATACAAAAAATCGTTACCGATCATATAATGCCTTACAGCAGTATATGTGACATTTATATAATAGTGTTTTAGTGGTGGAACCGCCGTGTATTTGGAAGGTACCACGGGATTAAAAAGTGGACTATAATTTTTTCAAGGTCTTTCGCTCATGTTATCTTTGTCTTGCTACCCACCTGTTAGGCTGTTCAGAAGTCCTGGAGATATGCCACACCAAATTTCACAGCACAGTTGGTCTTTGTATAAGCACACGCCAAATATAATGAGTAAGGTGCACTGCCGACGCATACGTGTTGATGCAAAAGTCGAACAATTTCATATGAATTTTGACAAACTACCCTCCTTCGGATTGGGTGGCAGTCAAACAAAACAAGAGCCAGATAATACATATATTAATTTGTTATCTGTGGCGTTACCAAGTGGCTTGCCTGTTGCTACTGTTCCTCGCAAATTGGGAATAACGTCGTCATATATATTTCGAAAAACCATTGTGTAGTTATATAAACATCTATTATTTATTTATTTTAAAGGGAAACATACAGCAATATAAAATGATAACAATATACACAAAAAATGTTACATAAGCCAGCAAAGTTTCCACAAAAATTAGTACAAAAATAAAAATCAAGCTAATAAATAACAATAAAAGAAAACCAATCAAATATACATACATATATATGTTACATATAAATAGTACATATATATAAAAAAATACATTATAGAACAAAATTGAACTTAGGCTAATATTTTCTCTCTCACCATTCGTTTAAAGGGCCCAAAGGCACAGGACAGTATATCTATATCGCAAAAACGTTTATTATATAGATCACAGGCACGAAAAACAAAAGTATTATTAACATAGTTTGACCTTAAGAATGGCACCTTAAACAGCGAAAAGTCTCTTGCATTGGAATGCGGACACCTGAAACATATTTGACTAAGTAAATAGGACGAGTCCACGAGACCGTTAACAATTTTAAATAAAAAAAGTAGATCCCTCTCAATTCTACGATGATATAACGCAGGAATTGAGCGACAAGGAAGGTTGTGTAAATCAGATTTATATTTTAAATGTTTTAGGAATGATTATAATCGATACTCCTAAGCGTCAGGATAAAAAAAAAATGAATATTTTGAGAAGTAATACTTTCACAAGTAGTTCGTCTTATGACGCATATCATTACGTCTTTGTTTCGAACTGGGCAATACGTTGATGGCCGGGATAGACCTTCACAACTAAACCGGGTGAGAGGGCGAACACCGAGGTGCTTAGCCAGATACCTTTATGTATTCTTTTATACTTCTGTAATGCCCGGGCCACAATACGTAAAGATCTTCGGTTGTGATTTATGCATACTTCCCTAAAGTCCAGCCTTAATAGAAATCTTTTAGATACAGAAAGTTGAAAAAACAAGACCATACCAAGAAATTTCATTATTCCAATACCTTTAGAAATAGAGCAAAACGAAAGTTGCTATAAACTGACACTTTAAACGCTCGTAAAAAATTAAAACGCTATTCAATTTATGATAAACTGCTTCCCATTTATCAACCGGACAGTAATTATAATTGATTCATATTTTTGCAATTACTATTCAAAATGACACTTGTACTTTTTGTATTGTAACCTTTTATGTCGAACAATCGTTTGACATAATATTGACGTCCCATTAATCGGTTACTCAAAATACGGTTTTTTTTTCGTCAGTAGTCTAACCTTTAGGTCCAAACTAATGTGAGCTTTGGTTATTTACTGCTATATTAGGTTTAGCAGTTCTTAATAAAGTGGTCTCCGACAGGTGTCCGCTAAAGTAGGGTCTGCAAACCTTTTTTCTGAGGATGTTCAACCTTCAATTGTTCTGCGTCAATTGCTCGTCTAATCTGATGTTTTCGTATACTACAGCGTCATTTCAAATGGAAATTTCTATACTGGGAAGACTGTTTTTACAGCTGACGATATTGATAGCTGCCGATAAATGCTCAACGTCGCGATATCGACGCTAACAAACTGTTGATTTGCCAAAAATATCGGCCGCGATAAAGACAAAGATTAATGACATTATTAAACAAAAATTCATGTCTACGTCAGAATTGCTTAAAATAGGGAATTTAAAAAAAAAGCAAAATGATTAGGCCGCACGTAATGTAAAGTTCCGTACGAATAACGTACAAGAACGACAGCGATAATTATGTGACGAAAGTCTAATGACAGTAGCCGTCGTTATGCTAGTTCAAATAAACAGGTGGCTGTCTTCTGCCTGTCACATTTCGGGATCAGTTTGTGTACTTCCAATCGTTGATATACCTGGAGTCCTTCTGTTGTGGTATATGAAGGCTGGTATGACGACGGCGACCGTCAATTGCTTCTACTGAACTTGTAATAACAATCGTTGTTTTTATCAAACCAGACTGTACTTTTGATATAAATATAGCCAATTAAAAGTAATTTGCTTAGTAGCAAATTCGTGAATGAAAATAAAACGATGTTAGTTCCAATTAAACTTTTTAATGACATACTTCAAAAATTGCAGCTGAAACCTTCTGGATGATCATGACGACATCCGTTTACAGTGGTCACGATTCAATCCGTCACTGACTTCCTTCCATGTTAGTCCACCTAGCTTATCTACACTTATAATAAGCTTATCGAGGTTCCCTGCCAGCAGTGGTGTCGGCAATGCTGGCAGGGTATGACAACTGGAGGGCCGTGGTCTCCTTCTGTGTAGATGTCATGTCCCAGAAGGAGGCCGCAGAGCGAGAACGGCAGAAGGCCGTTCGAAGGAGACACCAGGATGCCGGCAACCGCCCTGGCACATCAGTCCCAGCCGACCAGTCGATCCACGACCAGTTGGCTGATGTCTTTGGGGTCGTGGCTGCTCAGGGTGGGGGCCCTGAGCAACTGGTTTAGCGGCCCTCGAGAAGTTGGCAGGGCATTGTGGCGTGCTCTGCCTAAATACAACGAGCAGTATCGGGGAGAGTACCATCTTCCCCCGAATTGATTACAGGACCCGCAGTCCCCGCCAATGCGCAGAAGTAGTCACCTTGGGGTTTTTAGTCGGTATAAGTCCGACACACCTCGGTCGCGCAACCCCCCTGTGCGGCTGAGACGGTCCTATGAGGATTTTCCCCAAGTAAAAAAAAAAATAGCTTATCGAAGGTTGAACCTAAAAATTCAAAAAGTTTCCAACCTTCAAATTATTGTAATAACAATAAATATTATGGAATTTTTATAGTTTATTGATTCAACTTTTTTTTGGCAACCCGGTAGAAATCACCAACGGACCTTCCGGGGGAAGTGAGGGCCGTCCCCTGGTGTGTCGGACTTGCTCCGACCAAAAGCCCCAGGGTGTTCCTTCTCCCGTCTACCGAGTGCCAAGGGCAAGGCTGAGCCATCTTCCTCGGCACCTGGCGACGTCTGGCCTTCTGCAGGCTCCGCCTACTTGGCAGGAGGTTATTGAACAACACGACAAATTGTTTTATTCACCGCTGCATGCGCTGTACTCTAATCGGTACCTTCATCCTTCGCGCTCTCAGGATGATGTATGTATTTATTTTGGATAATGCTTTCCTCGTAATATGCCTTCACTTGCTGCAGTCCTCAGCTTACAGAAACAATGGACTGTGGATGATATGTCGCAGTTTTTATCAACCCTATCCAACACATCTATCATCGATCGCGGAACCGCTTGCCTTCGACCTGTCCAAATAAACATATGCATTTTTATCGCTATCGGTCAATGAAAAATCCTCAAAATAAAGGTTTTGCAGAAATGTGTCGGCTACGATGTTCTATCACCATTATCGGCCAATGAAAAATAGCTTTAGTGACACAAATAATTCAGCTCCATGCGCGCATTTCGCGTAGAGACGTCAAAAAAAAACCGCCGCACACGTTTCGCTATAATTAATATGCGGGTATTTATAAATTAATCATAATTAAATAGCTTCGGACAACATTGTTGCTTTTTCAATTCGCCTGCATTTTCTTGTACTAATTAATATTTCCATGTAACTTCGAAAGAATTAGATCCAAGCGCTGTGACAATGTTACAAAATGTTTTCTAGATTTTTCGAATTTATTAAGTCTCATCACTCGTTGTTTCCCTTTTTTTTAAACTGGTTCGACTAAGCTCCATAGCAAAATAGAATGTGGTCCAAGAAAGATAGCAACTGATTAGGGACAAATCCATCGGCAATCACCATCGTCATGGTAACATTACGTTACATGCCATTTATTGTATACTAGCTTTTGCCCGCGGCTTCGCTCGCGTTAAGAAGTATTATAATTAATTAGATATAGTTTTTGTGGCTATACTTTTGTTTAGCGTGTGTAAAAAATTAGGGCCTAATATGTCATTAGGCGCTAAAACGATCAAGCTATTATATTACATTATAGTCGAAAATCTGAGAAGATTTATACAAACTTTCATCCCCTATTTTATCACCTTGGGGGTGGAATTTATCAAAATCATTTCTTAGCGTAGATGTTATGCCTACGCCATAACATCTACCTGCATGCCAAATTTCAGCCCGATCCGCCCAGTGGTTTAGGCTGTGCGTTGATAGATCACTATGTCAGTCAGTCAGTCAGTCACCTTTGAGTTATATATATTTAGATGCTTAAAAATAAAACTATAAATAATCTATGTATGTATGTATGTATATATGTATATAAATAAAAATGAATCGCTAAATGTGTCGCTAAACGCAAAACTCGAGAACGGCTGAACTGATTTGGGTGATTTCTTTTTTGTTGTGTTTGATGAAGTCTGAGGAAAGTTCGTATGTAGATAAAAAACTTAAAAAGTACGAAGAAAATAGTAAAAATATCAATTTTCTTTACCCATACCAACCACTCTGTTCCCAGCTGTCAAATATTAGGTCCTTACATATGAAATTGGCGTTTTTCGTACTGGCCACTTTAATCACAAATTTCTCCTCTTTGGTAAGGAATTCCAAATTCAAATTTGTACAGCTATAGACTCATGTATTTGTGCTTCGATGATCGTCATTCATTTGTTTTTTTCTTCTGTTTTTTTCTGTTTGCGACACTCATTTTACAAAATGCACTAGTGGCACTAGTGCTGCGGAAACAACTCGAAGGGTGAATGATGTGTATGGCGGTCGTGTTGAAAAAGAAAACACAGTTCGTTTTTGGTTCCAACGTTTTCGTTCTGGAAATTTCGACCTGCAGAACAAGCCCCGTGGACGGCCTGAGACTCAAGTTGATAATGAAGAGTTGAAGGCTATTGTGGAAGCGGATCCATCGCAAACCATGTCCGAGTTAGCTGCAGGCTGCGATGTTAGTGATAAAACTGTTTTATTTCACTTGAAGCAAATTGGGAAGATTAAAAAGCTTGAAAGGTGGGTACCTCACGAATTGACTGAAGCAAACTGGCAAACGCGCGTCGACTGCTGCGTTACATTACTAAACCGGCACAATAATGAAGGTATTTTAAACCGAATCATTACCTGTGATGAAAAATGGGTTCTTTACGATAATCTGAAGCGCTCAGCGCAATGGTTGGATCCTGGCCAGCCAGCCAAATCCTGCCCCAAGCGAAAATATTAACCCCAAAAAAGTTACTTGTAAGCGTTTGGTGGACTAGTGCCGGTATTGTTCATTACAGTTTTCTCAAATCTGGCCAGACTATTACGGCTGATGTCTATTGTCAGCAATTGCAAACCATGATGGAAAAGCTAGCGGCTAAACAACCTAGGCTGGTCAATCGCTCCACGCCACTGCTGCTTCACGACAACGCTAGACCACACACTGCGCAACAGACGGCTACTAAATTAGAAGAGCTTCAATTGGAAAGTCTAAGACATCCTCCGTACTCCCCGGACCTTGCTCCAACAGATTACCATTTTTTTCGAAGTTTGGATAACTTCTTGCAAGGGAAAAAATTCAACTCCGATGGGGCAGTCCAAATCGCCTTCAAAGATTTTATTGATTCCCGTCCGACTGGTTTTTTTAGTAAAGGGATCAATGAACTACCTATGAGATGGCAAAAGTGCATAGAAAATAATGGTTCATACTTTGATTAATTAAATATATTATATTAAAAAATATTCGACTTTTTGTTCCTCCCATACAAAACACCAATTTCATATGTAAGGACCTAATATTTGACGTCAATCAAAACAAAACAAAAGTGCTTTACTATTATCTTTGGTGTGCCTTCAAGTTGATTAGAGGTTGCATGTTATTAATGAAAATAATTATATTATTTTTATCGAGTTCCTTCAAATTTGTTTTATAATAATTTTTATTTAACATTCAGATTTATTTATTTACGCGCCAAGTAATATAACAAAAAATATTGTGTACCATAGGGCATTCCAATAAAAATATCATCACATTAGATATTACTAAAGTCTTACAATGTTATTTTACTTCTATAAGACTGCGACAGGATAATAACTTTTGCCAGAAGGAAATCTATCGGTGTATGTATAAACATAAAAAATCAATGTAACTTTGTTTTAGAAAGTAGGGCGGAACAAGGTCTGCCGGGATAGCTAGTATATTATAACTTTATATCTATTTTGGAGTAATCAATAATAAAACAATGATTGTATTTTTGGACAAAGTAACACTCCATAAGCGATAACTCTAGAAAATAAGTCCGAAATGTTTGGGATTAACATAACGTGACGACGTGATATTTGGAAAGTTTATGCCAAATCAGTGTATTTTGCACTTTTCTATAAGCGTTATCGCTGATCGAATGTTTTTATATCTAGGTAAAAATTAGTAAAGCATTTTTCTAAAAAAACTATATTTTTTTTATATTATGTTTAAAATATATTCTATTTGTCCTTCCATGGTGTAAGTTTTAAAAAACTATAACTCGGCAGATGCTTAACACTCCTGTAAAAAAATAGTTAAATTTAATATTTTGCAGTTAATAACACGTTTTAATTTCCGTTTTTTTCGTTTTTCTTGAATTTTTAAGACGAATAAACTAGTAGAGTGATCATGCCCTGTTGGCCTGATAGCGAAGTTATCTTTTTTGTGATGAGTAAATGAGTTTGTCTCAAGTCATGGTTGTATATAAGTATGTATATCTTTGTCAAGTACCCACAGTACAAGCACAAGCTTAATTTAGGAGTAAGTCAATGTATGTAATTGTTAATAAATATACACTCAAAATCTGTTATATCGACATCAAAGGGACTACTCATATATAGTCGTTTCAACGGGTGATGTTTTCGAGGTACGAAGTCCTATTTTTTGCAGGGACCTTTACTACAGGTCAATATAACCGGTATGTTGTTCTAAACGGTGACGCCATAAACGGTTTTGGCTGTATAATAATAATATTATGTCCTGGAATAGAGCAATTTATTCTTTATTCTGAGAGGGTTGGTTAAGAATTATGTCATAAAATCTATGGGTGATGTTATTAACCATACTGGCATTTTTGAAGAGCATTTGTTAGTTGATCAATAGACACTTTACCATAAGGAATCTCTAAAAATTGACGCTTTATATCAACAAAACGCAAGTAAGTATGAAGTTTTAGTACAAAAATATATATCTTATAGACGTCTAACCCTGAATAGTCTATGTTAGTCTCTCTGGCTATCTCTCTTGTACACCTAGAACTTATAGTCCAGGTTTCAACAAGACTATATTAATTTTTATAGACATATGAATTACAGTTTGTCTGTTGCTATCCTTTTATTATGCGATAATTTATAAAATTAAGTGTAATTATTTTAAGCCACCTGCTTTTGTATAGTGAGGCTAAATAAGAAAAATACCAGTTAAACAGTTATTTATATGAGAAAGTAACAAGATGTTGGTTAAAATTTAAAGTTCAAACAGTACAAAACTTTGTAAAAACACATTGCTTACGAACAGTGGTTCTAAAAAATAAAGATTTTTATTTTATTAATATTTTTACATTTTCAGGAAAACATACAGTAAAAAATATATATAAACCAGCAAAGTTTCCGCTAAATAATTTATAAAAACAAATAATAAGCTAAGAAGCATAATAAAATATAAGAAAACTAACTAACTAGTGATACAGAGAAAAACAAATAACACACAGAAAAAATTTCACCATTTTGTTTTTTTCTTATCATTCTTCTACAGAAGACAAATATACAAGGTAGAATATCAACATCTCAAAAACGTTTGTTATAAGAGAACATATTAGATGTACAAAAAATAAAAGTATTATTAACATAATTAACAATATATCGTCAGGCTATATCCCTTTTGGGGTGAGCAAATATATAATGGGATAAGTAATGCAGCTGATAGCCGTTCTAATATGACACATGGCATTCTTATTGGAGGTCATGCTGATTTGAATGCATTTAAGTAAAGTTTTATATTTAAAATTAACAAAAAAACTACTAGTAGTACATCTATTATGAAAACTATTAGTGGATTGAACAAATTAGAACTACGCCTAAGTTCTAATTTGCGAGGTAGATGAAAAATTAGTATTTAAGATCACATCTCACGGTTAGCAGTTTATGAAACGCTGTCCTAAACTGATGACGAGTGCAAGTATCCTGACTATCCAGGGAATTTGACAGCGGCGAAAAACAGGGAATGTAACAATGGACGGATAGTATCGGCCCATTCTGATTTTCGGCACAAGTCAGTCAGCGCGACGTCAAGTAACTCGGATGTCATTAGCTGTTTTTAAAAATAGATGGTTATTGGTTAGCAGTGACGTGCATAGGGTATTTGGTCAGGGTAGGCAAAATTCGCGTAATTAATTTGTATATTATATTATGATAGTAAATATTAAATTGCTTTCATAAGAAAGATAGACGCCGTGAATATATAATAGATAGGAATATAAATGGTTCCTTTTTTTAACTTTAAACAATTTATTCCAGACTTATTTATCATAAGGGCATGCAATGCTTGCATGCATCTATGGAATGAACGCTTCCGTTAGTTAATAAACGATAAAACATAGGCCGAGATTTACCACGCTACTTTGACTTTGCTAAGATTTTACTTAAGCATTACAAATATAATAATAACAATAATAATATATTTTCACGCAGTATTCCTTACGGGATTAGCAGAGATACATTAGTGGTTGTTATGTCTATGCTCTTAAATGTTGTGCCTAAGCGCAGCTGATCGCCGTTCTCATGGCACTTACACAATACATTTTTCTCAGATACCATGCTGGCTTCCTCACGATGTTTTCCTTGACTGGTGAGGATGTGATGCCTTTATCCGTAAGTAGTCTTGAAAAATCCTGAGATGCGTACCGGGATTCGAACCTGCCACCATTCACATTACCGCGCATAGAAACAGGTCCCTTACCCACTGGACCACCACAGCCACAAAAAAACTTAAATTATATTATTTAATTAATATCAAAGATTATGGTAAACTACCGATTTTCTCAACTTGAACTTGGTCCTAGGAATATTAAAGCTATACGCAAATACCTATATACCTAAATACCTATATACAGATTTTTGTCACAGACGAACTTATTTCCTGAGTAAAGTCTAAGCAAATTCAAAGTACCGTCTATAAATCTCAGCCACAGTACTATGAACTAGAATTTACGATTATTTGCATTTAAATGCAGTCATTTTTATCAATTTATCAAGTAAAGCACTATATATTACTTCAGTGTGATTAAAAGCGTCGGTGAATTCTTCTCTTGTAAAGAAAAATGACGCTTTTTAGCAAAGGAAAATATAGCTAATATAAAAACAATTATAATTACAGATAAAATAATATTACTCAGAAACCAATCAATACGAAAATACAAGAGCAAAACTATTTTTTCACTGCGGTAACAGGCTTTGTCGCGAAGCTTCAATTGCGATATCACTTGCAGTGAAATTAACCTTAATTGTTTGTGATAAGGTGTATTATTAAATAATTCGCGTGTACTTTGTGTGGCTATAATAGGCGAGCTTAAAGCATCTTATCCGGTAATTATGTGGCGGATAATTCTCTTGGATATGCTGACAATTTTCTTCGTAGCTCCGTTCTTCGACTTGTTATGTTATTATTAGTCGCAATGGGTTTTTATTACAACCCATTAGTAGTTGGTAGGAGAGTTTTTAACTCGTTTCTAGGTTACGCAAGTAATTCGATTTCGTTCTGTATCTTTTATCGTAGATTAAATAAAACCACAACGCTGAAGACTTACTTTTTAACCATGTTTATTTTATTTATATTGTTTCTTTTTTATTTTTGTTCTTCTGTATTGTTTCCTTTATTATTGTTTTGTTATTTATTAGCTTATTTTTATTATGTAACTTTATGATTTGTATATAGAAAAAATAATTTAGGGGATTTCTTTAAACAATTGTATATCGGTTTTTAAGTTCCCGTACCTCAATAGGAAATAGCGAACCGTTATATGCCTGTTTTTCTGTTTATCTGCTTCCTGTAACATATACAATGTTACTGGTAACTAACGCTAAACCTCAGGAAACTTAGGTACATCAAGACTAACAACTTTTGTTCTATGACTTTTTCCAAAACTTAGCACTTCCTAAAATATATTTTTTTAGTTTACATGGGGATTCTATCAATCTTTAGCTCTATGTTTAAAGTTCGGTCAGCTGATGCTACGAAATCGTCTGCCCCAGTTGCATCGCGCCGACTTTCAGAGTGTTAAGAAGATCAGAACTGCAAATTTGATTTATTTATTTTTGTATGAGGAAAAAAAGATTGAATTAGAAAAAGTCGTAAAACAAAAGTTGTCCGTCTTGATATACCAAAGTCACCCTTAAAAGGTTTTGCGTTAGTTACCTTTATCCCTGTATAGGTATCCCATAAGTCATGGATTAGTTCTATAAAAGTTATAAAGGGAACAAAGTTCTATCACTCATTGCAAAAGTGTAAGCATGGTTTTCTTTCTCTATCTCGATTAGGAGATATTCGAAAATCCATATTTTGTTAGTAGAAAAGGCATTATTTTCCGATTCGTTGAAAAATTATAAAATTATATTCGTTGTGTATTAAATAAACTTTACATATATAATAATAATAGATTATTGACTCGATAGTCGTATCGACTAATGGGCTGATCGCAAAGAGCCTCGATTACCATCTGAAGAGGCTCTCGCTTTGTTGTTGGATCAAGGACCGAATACAGAAGGCAGTATATCTCGCTGCGGTGCGCATTGTTAGGAGGCTCCATACTTTGAACTCCTTTCTACCGGTGGCTTGGGCTTTAGGCCTCGCTGCTGTATGTCCACATATGTTTATATTTAAAAATTAATGTGTCTTTTTACTATTTATTTTAAAATGTAAACAATATCTATATTTATTTATATGTTTATTTGTTTAAATTTATTAATTATTCTATTTGCATTTATTTTGTGTGTATCTGTATATTAATGATAATAATGTATATGATATCTGTATGTAATATACTTATATGTTTGTGTTCTTGTATATGTGTATTTTCATCTATGATATATATCCATCTATGATACTTTGAATTTCAGTCTTTAATGCTGTGTATCTGTACTATATTGATCCCTTCCTTGCAGTTTTCTGCGCGTCGACGCAATAAATGGGTGTCAGCTGAAAATCAGCGCCGAGTGGCTCGTCTGGTCACTTAGCCTTTGCTGAGCTGACTTCCATTTGGCGCATCATCACTACACAGGGTATATGCTTTTGTTGTTTTCTGTTTTTATTTACCTATTTTGATGTGTCGTATGTTGTATTGTGGGCCAAATAAATGTTTTTATTATTATTTATATGTTTTTATTATATTTTTGTTTTTATATGTTAAACAAATTATACGAAATAAAATAATAACAAATCAGCAAGTCGGCCATAGTCGTGGTCGGCACATTTCTAATAAAAGCACCTGTTCAAACTAAAATTGATTACAAACGAACGATATTTCTTATTTTCATGCAAATGGTGATAGTTATCCCAATGGTTACTTTACTAATTCTTAGAAAACAGTTTAACGAATACACGTAACGTAGTGACAGTCGTAATATTTGTATTGTGTTGTAACTGTTGTCTGTACGTTATTACCTGGACAAATTTGTGAGAAAGAAAAATTTAAGTTCTGCGGCCGTGGCTGCATTTACGATAATGTTTCTGGATTCGATACTTTAACCGCAAATTATAATTGTTGTACCAGGTTCATATTACTGCATAAGCGATATCCGAGAATCTTAGTCACCGTAGAGTTTTAAAAATTACCACATTTGAAATTTTCATCTTTTTTACTCATTATAGACCTTGGAAGGTCTTAAGCATGAAGAAACTTACTTTAACTATAACTCGAAGTCCCGACCTTGTTAAATGATCGTAACTTCCAGTACCATAACTAAAAGAAAGGTCCTCCGAGTAAAAGACTTTTAAAAGTACTTATAATAAAAAATAAACAGACAAATATAAAGAGCATCTACTCCATTCCTAGTTTTAAATAGGTAAGAGTGTCTAAAGCAATGACTTCAACGCGAAGGCAGCATTGTTTAGGCCGACGACCGAAGTTTCCACACTGACCGCGTCTGACTCAGCGAGATGGACAAAGCGGTTTTATACAAATGTAAATTTCCATTATGCCTCACACTTTACATGCAGATTGGGAACGTTAGGATGATTGAAACTTTCCAACTGTCACAATGATGTGTACTTACAAAAAGGCATTAATCGTGACCACGGCCGTTTGTACGTTTGTGGACATATGACAAGGTTTTGATGGATTTCGCATAACTTTGCATAATGTCAAGGACTGGGAGATCGTTTGACAGGTAGTGTCTGACCGGAGGCTCTGGCTTCAATTTCGGCCACTTTCGGTGAAATAAACTAAATGATAATATCAAGCTATATCTCTTTCGGGGTGAGCGGAACTACAGTACTGGGTGTATCCAGTTTGGGGTTATATGTCGTGCACTGTGTGACCAATATAGTGCAGTGTGTGCGCAGCTGATAGTTATTCTCAGGGTATTTACACATGATATTTTTATTAGATGCCTTGCGGGTAATACTGTCTTTTTTGTAACCCCGGGGAAAAATCCTGCAGAAAACCATCAGGTCCCCAGTGTGTCCGACTTCTACTGACTAAATACCCCCGGGGTATCTTTCTAATACCTCAATCCGGGCCTGGGAATCCGAATTCATACTAATACGTCTTTTATTTGTTTTCTTTTTTATTTCCATACAATATTGAAGCCTTCTCCTACCTATATTAATGCTATGCCCAACAGAGTCTCATAATTGAGGAGTCTATTTTCAAAACCCACTATAACATATTTTTTTCAAATCCCATAAATTTATAAACACTTATAATTAATCTTTGACTTAACGATCATATTCTTATAAGGTATTTAAATTATTATTCTAGAGTGAAAAAGAAAAAAGAAAAAATTCATATATAATATTTGCTTTGATAAAAACATTTCAAATTACTATTAGGACTATTAAGTAATTTTGTACGAAAAATCGTTTTAGCGGGTTTTGAAATTAGACGCCTCAATTGTGACAAAGAAAAACTAATTGTGATCTGTATACATTGTGGAGTACAGTAAATAGATTAGATACTAGATATTAGATAAATAGAATAGATAGATAAACAATATAAAATTACCTTAATCCTTGTGAAATTGTGGTTACAAACGCAGCCGGAGTTTCTTTCAACACTATTGACAGGTTATTTTGACATTTGGCAACGTGAGTCGAGAGTTTTGCATATTTGCATTGCGAAGAATAATGATGACTTACACTTTCACAGGATATTGGTATTATGGGATTCTTCACACAAATAATAAAGGTTTTTTTATACACGCTTGATAATGTGACTACATTGCACCTGATTAAAAACACAGTGTAGTTGAAAGCAAGGATCGCCAAGGGATGAAAGTCTGCTAACAGTCGCCTTTGCCCTGTCTGGCCACCCAGGTAGCCACTAATGAATATCTGGTCACCCCAAAAGGGATATACCCTGGTTATATATCGTCGTGTGAAAGGTTATTTGGTTTAAGCGACATTTTTGGTGGTAAAGTAATATATATTTTTGGAATCAGCGTTTTTTACCGACTCCAAATATATATATATATATATATATATAAATATATATATTACTATATCACCAAAAAATGTCGCTTAAACCAAATAGTCACACGACGATATTATTATTAAATCTAAAAAAATACGTAACATTTAAGAAATTATAGATATTAAGTATCAAGTAATAAAGATTTTGCAAAGAAAAGAGATCGATTACTGTTTAAAAATTATTATTTTTTTAAATATATTTTGTCTTTTTAATTTTCATCAAATATACTCCTATATACCTATGAAGCTCCATTGAGTACCAGACGACATTCAAAAGTAAATCGGCCTGAGCATTCCTGTTTTAAAGAACGCAGCATGAGATCGCAAGAAGTTTTGCTTATTGATCTTCAAACTTCATTCTGAAGATGGAACCCTTTTTTACTTGGGGAAAATCCTCATAGGACCTCTCCGGCTGCACATGAGAGTGACGGCCAAGGTATATCTGACTTGTACCGGGTAAAATCATCAAGGTGACTTCTTATCATTGAAAGAAAAAAAAATTATAATGATATTTATTTAATGATCTATTACTTACAAGTAGTCTATTTCATTTATCTTCTCTTATACTTTCGCTTGTTTTAGGTATACATATCTTTTTACTATAGTATCTATCACTAATACATTTTGTAGTCGATTTATTTATTGTATGTAATAGTTTATTTTAGTATCACTTGTATTTATTATTTAAGCTATATGTATTTTGTTGTTTATCGATAATTCTTATAAGATGTAACACGACCGGGGCCCTTCACGAAAATCAGCGCTCCAGACTTCCTCTGTAGCTTTAGGCTGATGAAGGCCCCATTTTCGCCATGTTTATGTGTTCTGTATTTTCTTTTGTTTTTGTGTGTTGTTTGTATTGCTACATTCAAATTTCTGTTTTTTTTTTTTATATTTGTGGCGTAATAAATTATTTTAACATTTTCATTTCATTTTATTTTCATTTTCATTAATTAATTTTGTAGTCGATTTGTTTATTGTATGTAATAGTTTATTTTAGTATTATTTATATTTGAGTTGGTGTATTGCTATTACTTTAACTTATTATTATACTTCTGCTTAAGATTATTTAAGCTACATGTTATTCTATTTATTGTGTTTTTTATTGCTTTCTAATAAGATGTAACACGACCGGGGCCTCTCACGAAAATCAGCGCTGCAGATCCCATTTTAGCCATGCTGATGTGGTTTTGTATTTTCCTTTTGTTTCTGTATGTTATTTCTGTTACTGCATTTGAATTTCTAATTTTTGTTAGTTTGTGGCGAAATAAATACATTTCATTTCATTTCAAAGAAACTGTGGGTTTTGTAATCAATACATCACAGCCCCGACGCGACACACCAGGCAGGCACAACCTTGATTAAGATAGCTCCCCTTTTTTTCGACAGGATAATATGCTATTGGCCGGGGAATCGTCACAACTTTACCGGGCTAAGAGGACGAGCCTTGAGGGTGCTCAGCCATCGAATTTATGAGTAGGGTGGCAACGCAAGGGTATCCTGTGGGTACGGATCTGGATAGTCGATCAGGGAAAGAACCTAAGGTGATCGATCTACCGGCGTTTCGGAAGCGACCACTCTGAGAAGAAACGCTGAAAAGACTCAAGGCTCCGCCGGACTGGAATGCATAGCACTCTATTATGACTAAACTTTACATCGAATTATCGAGATTTTTTAGTTTGCTTATGATGATGATGATGATGATGTCCTAGCCGGTTTCGGCCACGGCGACTGTTTCAACACCGGTTAAGAAATTCGAGGTCCAGTTTTCGGAAACAGTCAATTGCGCAGGAGTTATTTAAGTGCATAACTGGACGCGCAGCGAGAAAAGCACTCTCTCGTCCGAGCTCCCTCAGGCCCGATGGAAAGGAGAACCAGTACGATCGGGAGGGAGCAGGATGCAGGTTTGGTCGAGTTTTCCCTTCTCTAAACACCTGGTTGAATTGCGTTGTTCAAGAGATACCTTAGTCGCCTTTTACGACACCTCAGCAAGAAGAGGGGGGTGCTATTCTATTCTGCCGGCAGCCACCACGGCTTTGCTTATATAACCTATAAGTATGTATATATATGTGTGAATAGTGAGACAGGTACATCAATTGCGATATATAATGGGCCCTGTGAGTGACGGGCTGCGTCGACCTGCCTTGCGCCACAGTTTTGCATTTCAAATACATCCATTGTATGCACATTTTTACCGACTTATTACTCTCTAAGTACCGTGTGCAGATATTTTTGCTCTCTTAAATATTTATCTTTTAATTAAGAAATTACTTTTCATCAGCAACGATCCGGGAACAGTTCATGGCTGGTACATGCAGTGGCGTGCATAGCATGGACGCACAAAAACAGTACCTTGTTATTCTTAGCTATTTAATATATATAAATTTATTTACTTAAAGTCTGGTAATTACTAGATTTAAAGTTTTAGAATCCAAACTAGACCAAATTTTAAGTCAATATATTGATTTAATATCCATGTATAATCAGATAATGTGTTTTTATGCTCCTATGAGATGCACGTCACTGGGTTAATTGTAATTGATTAGTAATGTCGGAAAGCTAAAAATAAGAAAACTATAAGGATAGCAGTTTAAAAAATCGGGTTTTTGTTTTATGTGAGCGTAATATTTCCAAAGTGTATGTCAATTCTGTATATTTTACACATTTCCACTAGCTTTTAAAATTTTACAGTGTCTAAGTTCTGGAAACCGAAGCCACCCTTAGGTAGGAACGCAAAGTCAGTATTTTCTTAAAAATATGTATCGTAACACATGGGGCACACGATGCATTGCGATAGCAGCACGGCAACGGAGCGCTGTCGTTCCGCTGTTTTACATACAAATATCCGCATAAGGTGCGTCGCGGCTCCGCACATTTTGACGGTTGGTGGACCGTCAACGAATTACAATAACTGGGCAGTACAGTTTTTCCCGATACATTTTTATATGGTGTCGTAACGCATTATGTGCTCCGGCTCTAATATTGCCTTTAGTAACTGACCCTTGATCCAACAACCAAGTTAGAGCTCCTTCAGATGGTAATCGAGGTTTTTTGCGAACATCCCATTAGTCGATACGATTATTGGGACTATAATCGTTGAATTCACATCCCAAATGTTGGGAATCTTGTGTGTGAGATCTAAATATAATAGTTTTTTGTTTCTTCAAGCTGCCTGAAAAGTCTGACCGTACCGTGGAGTAACGAAGAGCATGTAATCGTACCTTCAGAATGTTCCGATGCGTATTTATGTATAAATTGTGACTGATACCGGTTAAGGGAGACCTAAACATAATGATGGCCTTATAACAAACTCTTTATGTCCGCATTTCAACCGTAAACATTGTTATCAAGGAACTATTCCGTCCGTTTGCGGAATCCGTTGGTTATTAGAAGGTTTATTGAGAAGTTAATCTGGAACAGAGCTGGAAGTTGGATAAAATTTAACTTTTTTTGTAGTAATTTGGTCAAGTGATTGTATCAGATTTTAGCACAACCATAGTTGGGCAAAATGCAACCAGATTAATGAAAAATGATTACGATTACATTTTGCGTTTTTCATCTATACTAATATTATAAAGATGAAGAGTTTGTTTGTTTGTTTGTTTGAACGCGCTAATCTCAGGAACTACTGGTTCGAATTGAAAAATTATTTGAGTTGAATAGACCATTTATCGTGGAAGGCTTTAGGCTATATAACATCACGATGCAACTATTAGGAGCGAAGAAATAATGGAAAATGTGAAAAAAACGGGGAAAATTATTCATCCTTGAGGGCTTCCATTGCGTGCGCTGCAAAAACGGTTCAAGATACCAAAAATATATGTAAGAAAGAATTATTCCTCTTAAAATGATCTAAAAAAATGTCCACGACAGTATATGTCTATCTTTTAAGATTAAGTCACTAGAACCGTTTTTATGGTAAACAAATTTAGTCGAAATTAATGCATTATTTGTTAAGTGTTGTATCAACGTAATAATATTAATCTTTATCCAAATAAATGTGTTGATGATTAAGAGT
Source organism: Automeris io (assembly GCA_036320925.1). Taxonomy (NCBI): domain Eukaryota; kingdom Metazoa; phylum Arthropoda; class Insecta; order Lepidoptera; family Saturniidae; genus Automeris; species Automeris io. The sequence goes on from JAUDJH010000001.1 coordinate 20,373,716, forward strand.
ATTTAATTGTGAACAAAATTGTCCTTGACTTCACTTAATTTCAATGAACATCTTAGAAGATATTACAAAACCTTATATAGCAAAACAACGTTTGCCGGATTAGCTAGTCATTAATATGATTCCGTTTTACTCATCTATGTTTTAAACACTATGGAATCCCTCAATTGCATAGAAATTTATGACTCCTCGTTTTCAAGGGCTTTAATCATGATTACAGAGCAAGAAAATAAAAATTACGACTACATTTTGTAATCATTTTTCATTAATCTGATTGCATTTTGTCCATCTCTGAGCACAACGCTGTTTAAAAATTGACTGCAAGTATCAAGAAAGAGGGCAAATCGTGGACACTTCACAATTCTTTTAAAAGATTTGAAATATTTTTTTAAATGAATATATCAATAATATATTTTAATACATTGCGTGGAGTCCTAAATCTGTATTTTGACAGATTGGGATCGAAAGCAATGTGTACTGCATCATCTGAAATCGATCCGAGTTTTCTAGAATCTTAGGCTGAGATTTATAGAAGAAATTTTAGGTTAGCTTAGTCTTTACATCTTGTCTTTACATTACAATTTAAATTACTCAATGAATGCCATAGGATTTGGTAAGTCATCGTTTTTGTTGACATGGACTTGGCTCTACAAATAATATAGCTATACTTAAGCCAGAGGAACGCGTTCGCCCAGAGCGAGCGCGACATTCCCCGGTGACAATAGCCAGGCCGTAGACTTGAGGAAGTCTGGTGCCCGGATGAGAGTGAAGCGGTGCACGGTGACCGGCACATCGCTTGGGAGAGAGGTTTTGGAGGGGTGGGCTTTACTCCTTCCCCTTCCAGAGAGATAGCCTCAACAAGGCTTCTTGTTCTCTAGGCGTCCGGATGAATTTGGCTTCCCAGGCCCAGGTGGAACAATCAGAGGGACACCCGGGGGTTTTTAGTCAGCAGGAGTCTGACACACCGAGGTCGGTGCCCTCACAGCGTTCCTGATGGTCCTATGCAGGATTTTCCACCGGGATACAAAAAAAAGTAGCTATACAAGTTCCTACTATATATTAAGTTATATGTCGAAACGAATTTAGTTTTTGAGAACTTTGCTAAGTAAAGACGAAGTAGCGTGTATGCATCTCAGCCTTAGTTTCACGGATTTGGGTGTTGGATAGTTTCATAATGTATAACCGTATAAAGCGTTCAGTGACGTCTGTATCATTGACAATACGAACAGCTTGTCACTGTAACCTACCTATAGTGCCAAGGAAGTATTACAGCACTCCAAAAAGTCCAAGCAAAGTTGTTTGTAAAAGTTTCAATCTCTCGTGTTAAGGTATCTCTGCTCATGATGAAAAGGATATAGCATGATGAATAAATCATACGGGTGATAGGTAAGTAACTTCACTTAAGAAAATTTTTACAATATCTTTTGTTTCGAGACGCAAGGCATACGTCAACCCAGGACAATAAAGCGTAAAGGTAAAAAATAAAACAAAAGTAGGGGTCGAATGACTGCATCATCGGAAGGTGAAATGTACTTACAGCGCATTGAAATGTAAGGGATGACAAACATTTTCTGAAAGTAGAAAATTAAAAAAAAAAAATTACCGTTTTTAACCTGTTAACCGGGGAATTAGCTATTGCTCAACTCGTTTCAGATTGGGGACTTTTTGTTCGCAGCGATAAGTAATATCGCTGCGTACCTCAAGTAATAGAAGAATATCGTTTTTTACCTATGGTTTTTTTGGGAGTCGAAGCTGCTCGCGTCCGTAGGCTTTACCCTAGTTTCCCTACACGTGACTCCTGGGTGGTGCTAAAAGAGCAGCAGCGAGGTGGTAGGGCGTCGGTGCCCGTCTGGATCGCGACCACAGTACATGGGTGTAAAGCCCGTCATAGTGACCAGTTTCGGCTTGTCGCGTTTCGGGATCAGCTTGTGTATATCCAGTAGCTCATATACCTAGAGACCTTCAGTAGTGGTATATGTGGGCCGACATGACGACGTAGACTATCAATGGATTTTCATCCTTTGATGGTCGCTTTCGTTTTTGGACTACACTGTACTTACCACCAGGTACTCTGTAGTCACTATGTCGAGCCAGTGTAAAAAAAATAATATTTATTTTGATAAAATATTTAATATATTACGATTAATTTCCATGACGAAAAATATCGTTTTTAACTTATGATTTTTATTTATTTTGATAAAATATTTAATATATTACGATTAATTTCCATGACGAAAAATTCCGTCATGCCCATTGCAGTAGGATTTTATGTATGACGAAATATTTCGTTATACCCAGTTAACACCTACCAGTAGTTAACAGTTAACTTGTTGGTTAATGATGATTTGGTGCTTGCATAAAAACTTATTATAAAACATTTTTTTAATAAATACAATATATTTCAAAATTCATATCGACTTCTTATTATTAGTCAAGAATAACCCATTTACTTTAAACTTTTAAGTGACTTGCTTTGACCTGTCGCGTTCCGGGATCAGCTTGTGTATATCCAGTAGCTCATATACCTAGAGACCTTCAGTCGTGGTATTTGTGGGCCGACATGAGGACGGAGACTTTCAACGGATTTTCATCAATTGATGATCGCTTTCGTTTTTGTACTACACTGTATTTACCATCAGGTACACTGTAGTCACTTTCTCAAGCTAGAGTAAAAAAAAGAAAATTTTAAATTAAAATAAAACAACTGTGCATTAGAATAAATCTAGGAAAGTATGGTCAAAGGTTTCGTGCCCCTACACGGGCGCATACGTCTCATTCTGAACGTAAATCCTCATTAGCAGCCCCCTAGGTTTACGACTGCTGGATCCCACGGCGCCAGTAAAGCGGCCCGCAGTATTACTATTGCATTACCCCTGACTTTTGTCGGGAGACGCTTGCTTGATTGAGAATATACTGCGCTTCTCTTAAATTCGAAATGAGTACACTTTCTTCGCAATGCTTCATTTGCCTTTTTTTACACTGTCTCGACATAGTGACTACAGTGCACCTGACGGTAAATACAGTGTAGTCCAAAAACGAATGCAACCATCAAAGGATGAAAATCTGTTGATAGTCTCCATCGTAATGTCGGCCCACATATAATACGACTGAAGGTCTCTAGGTATAAGAGTAACTGGATATACACAAGCTGCTCCCGAAACGCGACAGGTCAAAGCGGGTCACTATGACGGTCTTTACACTTGCGTACTGTGGTCATGACCAAAAAAAAAATCACCAAATCGCCATGCCAAGTCCAAGTTTTATCGACAAAAGCGCGGAATGATATAAATATGGTTACCGAGGATTTTTAAATCCATTTGCGTAAGAAACTTGTAGTCACTCGCTTTAACTTATTGCCTTTCGGAATCAGCATATGCTGATTTGAATAACTAGAGGTATATACATATATACCTCTAGTTATTCAAATAACTAGAGCCTATCAGTTGTAATACAATACCGGCATTACAATGGCAACTTGCAATTAATTCTCATCTCTGGGTAATCGTTGCTGTTAATAAACTTCGCTGTACTTTCAGTCAGGTGCGCTGTACTCACTATGTCAAAGCAGTATATAGAAACATATTTTTTTAGCAATATACTCCTTTCAGATCTATCGTCCACAACTGAGGACATCTAAGAAAATGTTAAGCACTTGATTAATGTTTTTAACTAAAACAGTTGGCCTCTAATTGTGCAAATAATAATAAAATAATACTTATATACATCACACTATATCCATTTCGGGGTTAGCAGAAATACATTAGTGCTTGAATCCATTTGCTGTTATATCGTGCTCAATGAGATCAGTAGCGCAACTGATCGCCGTTCTCAGGGCACATGATATTTTTATTATATTAGATGCGATGCGGGTTTCCTCACGATCTTTACCTTCATTGGAGAGTTTATGTGTGCTGCTTATATCCGTACTTAATGTCGACAAACCTAGATGTATGTTTATGTAGGGTTTTCAAAACATCCTGTATGTATATAAATCAGTCGGTTTCCTTGCTGCTGGTGATGACAGTTTTCTGCCGTTGCTTCCATCGACATACCTACCGTCTTTAAGATATTTTTGGAGAGTATTTTTCTACCGCTAAGTGTACTGAAGTGCTCAGAACCAGAGTAGGCTAAGCAAAACTTCGTGATACACAGTTTGGAGTGGTTCTAAAAAAATATCTTAAGCTCTGATTAATTTAGCATTACTTATTCTAGCAATATAATAGATTAAATCATTCATTTTGTTATATCATTGCAATTTTTAGGCATTATTACTAGAGTAGAAAACTCTTTAATTTGGTTTATTATTAAATACCATTTTTACGTGATCATTTGGGCCATTTCGGCTCTGCAGGCCTGAAGTTATAAAATAATAATGATTGTAGTGACATCTAGAGTAAGGCTAATAAAAGTTTTATGCGCTAAATGCAACGTAAGGATATTTATAGTTCAATGCACAACATCTAGGTCGAGCGCATTGAATATAATGTGCGCCAAATAACTAATAACTGAGATTTCAAGCAAGGACTGCCTTTTAATCACTAGTCTCCCACAAGCGGTAGATGCCGCCACCAAAGCCGGTGGCTAATCCTCCACAACTGTTGACACCGACGTAATCCGTGCGGTCCACAGCAGGCGATGAACCTCTTGCCACCTGCTTCTACAGTTGATGACAATAAAGCTGAAGACGCATCTTCCACAAGATCACCGAAGCCAAAGCTCCGAAGGTTTTATGTTCTTCACAGTCCGGCTACTGATTACCTCTCTGGCGTTCATAAAACCAAAGAGCTAAAAAGTCAAGGATTTAACGTCCCAGACCTCGGTCATTGGCAGTTTGATTGCAATCACTTGCCTCAGGCATATTTCGTATTTATTCAGATAATGAAAAAATTCATAATTTAATTAGGCTGTGCCTTGTAAACAATTTGCATATTTCATATTTGCCGATTATGTAGATTATGAGGGAGTTAATATACTCTGTAGACTTGTTTGCATATTTATTTAATACATATTATATAATAATAATATATCATCGCGCTATATCCCATACGGAGTGGGCAGAGATGCATTAGTTAGCTTATATGTCGTGCACAACGTAACTAGTTGGCGTTTTTAGGGCACTTAAATATGGCGTTGCTATTAGATTCCATGCAGGTTTCTCACGGTGCTTCGCTTGACCGGTGAGCATGAGGTGCCTAAATACGTATGTAATGTGGAAAAATCCTGAGGTATTTGCCAGGGTTGGAAAGACCATTTCCGTTGCCGCGTGTGGAAACCGGTCCATTATCCACCAGGCTATCACATACACAATAACAATAACAAATTAATTAATTACAGTAAACATGTAACACACAGTATGTAAATAATTATATAGGAGCAGTGTAGCGCTACGCTAATAGGTGGCGTGAGCGGTCGAATTGAACACTCAATCGTTGTGTTTACTTGTTGCATAGACGTGACATAGTTTGTACGGAGTAGGAGAGGCGATTATTGATACTATAGTAAGGACTCGACGTACGCCGATAGTCGCATTCAAGTTGTTGGAATTCTGTCTGCTGCTGTTTGAGAATATATACAAGTCGGGACTGGTTCAGAGTTTTCATCGAAACGCCTTCCAATCCGTATTCCGTATTAGCCTAGATATAAGTCTGTATTGAAATCAGCATCTAGTTAATCCTATTATAATTTTAGTTTCTTTCTTCCGTGTATGTTTTCTCGCATTCCACCGGAACGACCCCACAACTGTAATAAGCATCAATTACGTGTAAATTTCAACCTATTCATTATGACTATTCCATGAACTCAAACACTATAGTTGGTTACATAGATGGGCAAAATGTAATCAGATTAACAAATATGATTAGGATTACATTTTGCGTCTTTTACCACCAATATGACTGCATTTTGCTCATCTATGTTTTAAACATTACAGAATCCCAGATTGCATACACATTTATGATTTCTTTATGTTTTAAATAGATTTAATCATGACTACAGAGCATGCATATTAAAATTACGACAACATTTTGTAGTCGTTAATCATTAATCAGATTACATTTTGCCCATCTCTGGTTGGGTATAAGTTAGTGTAGACTTAAATATGCTGTTGTTTCTATATCCAGGTAACTATGTTATATCATTGAATTCCCAGAATACTTATACTCGAATCGATTGAAACAATAGAAGTGGTTCACGTTTCCTCGAAAACTAGAAAAGAGCTGATTTTCTTCAATCATAATTCAAAACGTTCTCGATGTCAATTTCGAACAAAAAAACACTAAATCCAAATTGGTCATTTTTTAGGAGCTACGATGCCACTGTTTGTTGCCGTGTGTGTGTACGAGTATATAAATACACGTATATAAACAGATACACGCGTTAAATTTATATATAACACCCTTTTTTGGGTTGAGGGCTTAAAAATATAGTAAAACAATTTTGTGACTGACTATAATACACAAAGAATATATTGTTTTCTTCACAATACAAAAACTATGAGTTACTTACATAATTTCTTTGTAAATAATTGAGGATACGCGGCTCGTGTCCCTACCGACATTATATTTATTATTCAAGTTGTGTTGCCAGCTTTGTGTCATATTAACCCCGTATAAGGAAATATTCAACGTTTGCGAACAGAATATGTACCTACTTTTGTTTCCTTAGTTGAAATATTTGTGTATATTTGGGATACAGTTTTTATGGGGGTTTCCTTCGTAGTATCAAAATTGAGGTTTTATTTAAATTGCGGTACCAAATGTATTTCTGTATTTATTTTATAAGATTATAAGAAAAATATGTAACTTTGTTTTCAAAGAATTTTTATCTTTTTTCCGTATATATTTTTAAAAGTTAGTTAAATTATTAGGAGTACACGAAGTACTACTTAACGTTATGCAGGCGAAAAAGGTTTGCAGATACAGAAAGTTGGCGTCCCATTTGTTCCCCTAACTCTAATACTTGGCGCTATTAATGTTAAGACAAATATATAGCAATCATTGTTGTATGAAAGCACCTAGTTAGTTATTATTTATAATCAAGTTTTAATTATTGTAAAACATGTGCTGTAATGTTAAGGAATTAACTAGTGGGTTCAGGGCTCCGAGATAAAGCAACATCTATTCATCGATAACGTTAATCTAAAAGTGCAAATACATGACATAACGTGTCAACGTGATAATTTGAAATCTTATGTACATTTAGAGATCTCTAATTATAAAGAATATAAAAAATTCAAGTCGGTGGCAATTTTCCTTCAACAGTGTGCATATGGTGTCTAAATCTATACTTAATCTGGAAAAACCTCGAAGTATGTTCCGGGATTCGAACCTACGACCATTTGGGTGAAAATTTAATGTAACTATAAAATTTTCCTATATAAATAGAATTTACACTTACGATTAGAATTAAAAAGAATGACTAAACGAAGCTTTCATGGGGCCTGCCTATACATGGAAATTGGGTTATTGGAAGCGTATGCATGCTTTTATATGGAAATTGGGTAATTAAAATTTTAAAACCAAAATAATAATTTATATTTTAAATTCCGATGAAAGTTAAAACACATTTTAAATACGAAAATAATATTTGAAAAAATAATTCAATTATAATTACAACGAACCTCGAAACTTTTGTTCAACACAAAGTCGGTCAAAAGTCACAAGTTGGAACTTTCAAACAACAAACGTGAAATTAATGAGTCATTACGCCGTCCCACGATCAGCGATTGTTATCCGATTAAGGTCTCGACACACACACACCCACAAAGCATTCCGTGAATAAAATCGTGTAAGGGGAAGTCGCGAATTTTCCGGGGTCCTCGTGCATTGTCACCGCACTATCACGTGACGCGCCGCGTCGAGCACTTCTATGCGTTCGAATTTCAAAAACAAAACTTTTTTATTATATTATCGTGATCTCATAATTACATAACGTTATTATTGTTATTATTATAATAACAGTGTATAATCTTACCGAGTTGTATTAACAGTTGTTCTTATCAAACTTTTTAAATTGAAGTGCGTTTTTAAATTTTTCGGATTAAATTGTGGTAAAAGTTGTTTTGCTAAATGGATGCGAATATTAAACGAATGTTTATTTTAATCGATGTTGATGTTTATTCGATTGATCGTGGAATTTCGTTGTTTATGTGAACTTTTCTCAGAAACTCGAAGCGGGAGTCCTCCTTGTTTTTATCCTTACTTTTCGGATAATGAAAACATTTGTATTAAAGTGTTGAATGAATAAATAGGCTTTAAAAGTTAAGCTTTAATTACTCACTATTATTTGACTTGAGATTTAAAGTTTACTTTTTGTATGTGTCAGAATTATTTTTCCAAATAAAATATTTGTTTTGTTTCAAATACACATTCTACAATGAAGGCATTTTACGCATTTAGTTCAATTCAATATCGTTAAGCTAACTAATTGTGCTTTTAATGTGCGAATACTTGACGAAGATTTTCATTATGAATGTTTGAAGTAGATTTCAACAAAAAACTCCCAAGTAACTGAACATTTTCTATAACGAATGGGATTTTACTTGAACTCGCCTATCTTTCGGAATTGGTTGATATCGGAAAAAAATAAATCATTAGTTAAATCGATTAGATTGTCTAGTTGACTAATTCTTAATTGACTGAGAGATAGAAGATTATATGACCTTGATAGTAGATTTTTGGTTTGCTATCTTGTAAGTATTTTAAATTCATGTCCTTGTTCGTAAATTTTTTACGTATCTAAATGTAGCCCAATGATAGTGGAAATTGAAATCATATATTTTTACCTATTATAATAAAATATAATCGAATATATGATGATATATAGCAAAAGTTACCGAATGTTTATTTACAGGATTGTAGAAAATTTGGTATATTTTTATTAACTTGAAACAAATTTTACAAACACAATAATCCAGATCGGTAATACATATTATTGTTTGCGGGAATCGAACCCAAGACCCATACCACAAAAGTCGTTCACTCAACCACTACGCCAATCGAGTCGTCTTTATTATAATATCATCTAGTTAAGGCTACTTTACACTTAAAAAACAATCTCGGGGTTAAAAATAAAGAGAGACTTAAATCGGAAATCGTTCTAATTTCAAATCTCTGCGTGCAGCGCGGCAAAGTCGCAGCGGGCGCGAACGACATCTGTGGCTGTTAAGTGGAACTATTGTTCGATTCGATTCGGTTCGGTTTGAGATTGGTCGGTGTCTCTGTCAACTAGCTCGTGTTTAGTGACGGTTGCCCTGTTTAAAATTTGGAATGCGAACGTTTTTGTCGGCTACCCGTTAAGGTTTATTTGTGTTGAACCTTGTTTGTACTTGTTAATTATTGTTCGTTTTTAGGGTTCCGTTTTCCAAAAGGAAAAATAAATCCTTATCTCCTTCAATTCCTTTCTCTGGAATTCGTAAAGGTATCAAGTTGAAATTGTGAAAAAATAAAACTTTTAAGTTAACGCATTTAAAAATAAGGCCATCTATTCCGCGATTTTATACACTCGCAAGGAATTAAAAACCTATAGAGTACTTCCCTTTGACTAAGAATCATTAAATATAGCAAGACACAATTTTTTTAAAACACTAGTAATAAGAGAAAATTTCTAAAACCGTAACTTTTTTTTTAATTTGGGCTTCAACCATCTTAAGGACCGGACTTTAAAAAGTTTCATTACCATATCGAGGGGTGAAAGGCTATTTGGTTTAAGCGACATTTTTTGGTGATATATTAGTATATATATGTTTGGAATCTGTAAAAAACGCTGATTCCGAATATATATTACTATATCACCAAAAAATGTCGCTTAAACCAAATAGCCTTTCACCCCTCGATATAAAGATTTTTATACAAATATGAGGAACTAATACGTTGTGAATTATTGTGGTAAAATACCGGCTATAATTATAATCTATTATTTAAATGTCTGATATGCTTCATAGATCATGTTTTTTGTAACTGTGTAAAGCATCTATTAACTAATTCGAAATATGTACGCCGTACCAGTGGTCAATTATTGCAACCCTTATCAGTTGGCCCAAGGGGCTTTTGGGGCGCATGGAGCTTTGCCAGAACCATACTGGATGTAAGTACAGTACTTATAAATTCCACGATCCTGAAGGTTCAGACAATCGATTATCGATAGCGTTTGTAGATAAGTTGCTAAATAGATGAGATTGATTTGAAATGACAACTCGAAATATTTCGAATGCTTTTGTTATTTTTTATTTATTATATTTAGGGTTGCGCTTGAATTCAATCTCACCTGATGGAAAGTAATGATGAGGCCAGTGACTGAGCGCGCTAACCCAACAAATACCGATTCACTCGTGGTTTGAAGATTCCCATGTTAAAAGATATTGGAAAAATAGAGATAGGAAGTGATTTCCACTTCTTGGTAGTTCACAGTAAAACATTTGAGGCGATTCGCCTTGTACGAGCTGTTAACCTACATATATTATAGACTTTTTCTCTATCGCTTATCGAATTTTATTTTGTTTAGGTTCTGAAGGCTTAAAATTATATAATGTATTCTTTTTGGTGGTTAGGCGATTGCCCGAACTGGGTCATGCCCACAGTACACAAGTGTAAAGACCATCATAGTGACTCGCTTTGGCCTGTCACGTTACAGGATCAGCTTGTGTATATACAGTAACTCACATACCTAGAGACCTTCAGTCGCGATATATGTGGGCCGGCAAGACAATGGAGACTATCAATGGATTTTCATCTTTTGATAGTCAGTTTTGTTGTTGGACTACACTGTACTTACCATCAGCTACACTGTAGTCACCTTATCTAGTCAGTGTAAAAAATCCGATCATCTATAACACTATTAGAAAAGTCCAATATGTATATACAATTGACATAAAGTGATGACGTAATATTTGGAAAGCTTATGTCACTTTCATACATTATGCACTCTCTACTAGCGTTATAGTTTATTGAATTCCATTGTCTAGAGTTTCTAGTGTAAGTCTGAGTCGAAATGAAATAGTGTATTTAATTGTTTCAGGAAACCGCCCGTAGACGGCCTAGGGAATGCCGCTTCAGTAAACAGTCGGTAAGTTGTTTTAAAAGCTGCTAATCTATTCTATAGGATTATTTATTTTATTTTATCTACTTAACAAATTCACAGCATTATTACAGAATATTTCAAACTAACGGACATTAAAATATTAAGTCATACCATAATTTATTATCAAATTATATTATATAATATTAAAGGTACAAATTTGTATTTTGTATGTTATCTTTATAAATTGATTAAAAATATACACTTACTTTTGTTTCGGTAATGATTTTTCAGAAATTAAATCGTTATTAGCGACATTATGTTTCAAAGATACAAATGTTTCCTTTCCAAAATCAATGTACTTGTATTATTGACCGCATTACAGAATATTTTGACTATAAATTCTGTGTTAGCGCAGGAGAGCGCTGGTCTCGAAAGAACCAAAAATTTTATGTAGCTGCCGGAGAGCGCCGCTGGTCTGGATTTCCGCGTAGAGAATTAGGGAACAAGGAGTTGGTTCAGGCACAGTGACAATGAAATATTCAAAAGGCACTTACCTGGAATGTGGATGATGAGGACAGGTTTCTGGAGCTCCGGACCGAGCACCGAATACAATTAATTAGATGTTCCGCCGTATTGTCCAAAGCAACTGACTATTGCGTAGTGTGACCGAGTTCGCCGCCGATGATAAGTGTAGCGATACCGCCGCGCCTACACATTTATCACTGTTAAGAGCCGAGCGTGGAATGCGAATGTAAGGGAATCTAGGGAGACGGAAGGGATGTCAAGTACCTTTTTTATACTCTAGCCCTGCGCCTGAACAAAATCTTTTGTATTTAATATAAATTTAGACAGATTTTTGGGAGTCGAAGCTGCTCGCGTCCGTAGGCTTTACCCTAGTTTCCCTACACGTGACTCTTGGGTGGTGCTAAACGAGCAGCAGCGAGGTGGTAGGGCGTCGGTGCCCATCTGGATCGCGACCACAGTGCACGGGTGTAAAGCCCATCATAGTGACCAGTTTCGACTTGTCTCGTTTCGGGATCAGCTAGTGTATATCCAGTAGCTCATATACCTTGAGACCTTCGGTTGTGGTATATGTAGACTATCAATGGATTTTCATCCGTTGATATTCGCTTTCGTTTTTGGACTACACTGTACTTACCATCAGGTACTCTGTAGTCACTATGTCAAGCCAGTGTAAAAAAAAAAGACAGGTTCCTTTCAAGTCGGCGTTAAGTATATTTCAAAGTCAGTTAGACAGATATGCAGTCGAAGCATTGTAATTGGTCTATTTTCAATCAGAGTTTTTTCAAGAAAACATTTATTGACTTGATAATGCAGCAAGACAAAAACTGTAAAATATTTTTTTCTACAAAATAATAAATAGCGACTTCAAAAAGTAAAAAAGAGGCCTTAACTTACTAATAATTAAATTACTTGTAAATTATTTATACTTGTACATATATTACTATAATTTTTCAATTTTTTAAGGCAATGCCAAGTAATTTTTTTTTGTAACGCGGAAGGGGTGAAAATCCTGCACAGCTCCATCAGGATCGCCGTAAGAGCAGCGATCCTGGTGTGTCAGACTCCGACTGACTAAAAACTCCCGGGTGTCCCAATCGCTCCACCCGAGCCTGGGAATCCGAATTCGTCCCGAAATCAGGGGAGCGAACAGCCATGTTAAGGCATCCTCGCTGAGAGGGGATGGATGTAAAGGACATACCCTTCCGGAACCCTCTCATTCGGGCAACAGATTACGTCAAGTCTATTTATTGTCCCGGCCGAATAATATTTTGCGTAGCTTGCCTTTGACTTCAAAAATGACATAGTTACTAAAGTCATTCCATTTACTGATTAGTAGATTTACGATAATCTTTTGAGTTTTGGAAGTTGTCCTTTTAATTAATTGTAAAAAATGTAATATTATATTTTTCAAGACTTTCTAGTTGCTATGACCTATTTGACGGTACAGCATTTTCACCTCGGGCGTCTGGATGAATTTGGTTTCCCAGGTCCGGATGGAGCGATTAGAGGGACACCCCGGGGGTTTCTAATCAGTAGAACTCTAGCACACCAGGACTGCTGCCCTCACAGCGGCCCTGATAATTCAATGCAAGTTTGACTGCGGGATACCAAAAAAAAAAAACGCTAGAGGATTTCAATTAATTTTTTGTCACGTGTAACTGTTTTGAGTAATTCATATTTCACGTTCTTAACATCTGATAAATTGTAATTAGAGGCCTCTGAGAGCTATCTTGGCGTACACTGCCTAAGCCATTGGACACGAAGATGATGTACCGCAGGATTGTTTGTCTTGAATAGTGCTAAATAAAACTCTTCAATAGCATATATCTACTTTTTATGGGGAAGCCACTATGACCAAAATTGTATATTATAATACAGAAGATATTCACTAGAAAAAATTTATAGGGCAGAATAACGTTTGCCGGGTCAGCTAGTAATATTTAAACGCAAAATTCTTTACCGCCCAAAACATGTTCCGCTAAAGCAATCTACATTCGAGATCGTTACCATGATCGTTGATGATTTTGATTAAAATAATCTCAAAACCTACGGTTTTTAATAATAGTATTGTTTTAATATTACTTTCATTTTTAGCACTATGAGTATTCAAACCAAGACACCAACACCGCTGGAGGAGCCGGAGAAGGGTAGTTCAGTCAACTGTTGCTGACCGGTGCTTTTACACACTGAGACGCAGTACTCCGGCACAGCCTTGAGTTTCTTTTGTCTTTTCTTCTCAAGATAGTCGCATCTGAAACGCTATTATATCACCATTATGTTCTTTCCCTGATTGGCTGCTCAGGTCGAGGTTTGTACCCGCTGGGGTGCCATTGCATTGCCATCCAACTCGCAATTCTCGGTGACAGAGCACCATAAGTAAGATTGAACTGTAAAATGCCCTCCCAGGCTGTCCAAAAAAAAGAATAATGAAAAATATATGAGATTGACATAAGGTTTCGAAATATCACGTCGAAAAGTCATGTTGATGATATACATTTTGCACATTTCTACTAGCTTTATCGCTGATTGAATGTTGCTTTGATAAGCTCTCTGATTGTACAGGCCATGTTCACGAGTAGACCGGAGCACTGTGAGGTCTTTGTCATGAGTGGAAAGTTACTTCCTCTACCCGTTTTTATTCTTAACAATTTCAATATCAGCACACAATACTCAAAATGTCAGTATTATTATCATCCTTTTTTTTTAATTAGAACAAAAAGCGAAAGTTGATCATAAATTAATATCACTAAAAAATACTGAAGCAATTATGTTTTATATAATTTATATATTTTACGGATATGTTTTTCAATCTTACTTTAATATTAAAGCAATATTGTTGACACAAGAGTCCATGATACGGCTACAAACGTTAATCCAATCTCTAAATATGGTAATTTCCTATCGAATATTCTCACGGACGAAACGAAGGGTTTGAAAGTGAAAAAAGTAAAAAAATGACTGGTAAATGTTAAAAGGAATGAAAAAGACAATATCCAATCACAATTATGTCGGTCGCGGCGAGTCGCAAACGTGTAATTTCAAACCGTGTGTATGATTCCAAAGGAATTATGGCATAAATTGTACGGATGAAACACTTTTGTCCATTGATAGACGTAATTCACTGAGGGATCAATATTTTTGATGCAATATAAATTTAATATGTTCGTAATTGATATAAAAAATTTCAGTAAAACAATTTCAGCGACCAATTCTCCCGTAGCTAGAATAACAAAATTATTTTTACAATTTCAATAATATTTACTACTGTACTGTACTTTTTAATATTTACTACTGTATAATGAGACTAAAATCATGACTGTGAGACAGCCCTTTGTGCTCCAAACTATTGTTTTTAGGCATGACACTCAATCATTGGATTTAGGCATTCTAAATAATAATAATAATAGTCTAGGGCTTACTGTCTGTAAAACTGAATTTCACCGCACCTCGGTCGCCTCTAGACATTTAAAAATTTTAAGCGCTTAGTTTTACAACAAACTAAATGTAATTCTCAATATCTATCCCCTTTCCCTTTATGAATTTAAAATCAAAGTCAAGGATTACTTGTTGCAGCTCGATTATTTACAAACTGAAAATCTTTTAAATGCTTATATATAATCTGCACTCACACACAACTCTCTTTACTCACCCTTTTCTACACATAACACACCTATACACAACACGTCTGTATATTTTTATATATTTTTGTAATTACTTGTATTCTCTGTAATGGTGGGCGCTGACGTCTGCGATACAGTCTCACGACTAGTGCAGGCGTCAACGTAAATTAAATTATACACTGTAAAATTTTTGATCCAATAAAATTATTATTATTATTATTTAAGTGTCCAGTACACTGGATTTATTTAATATCAATCTAAATAAATAAAAATCATGTGTTTTATGACTCTATCAATTGTTTTTTGGTGACCGAGGGGGGGGACTCGTTATGAGCCGTCAGGAGGGCGGTGAGGGCCGCCCCCTGGTGTGTCGGACTCGCACCGACTAAAACCACCGGGTGTTCCTACTAACACGGCCGTGCAAATATCCCCGGTACCCGGCGACGTTTGGCCTATAGTTAAGGCCACTTGTCAAAATTTGCGGAGGGGTGGTGTAATTGGCCTCCTTCCCACTCAACTTAGTTGTCTTGGAGCGGTGCCCGGGATTACATCCCCAACCACTCTCGCCTTGAAAAATGTTGGGTAACGCATTCCCTCAAGTGCACTGAGTAAGTGAACGAGAGAGCCATATTAGTAACTGGATATACGCAAGCTGATTCCAAAATGAGACAGGCCAAAGCGAGTAATTATGATGGTCTTTACACTTGTGTACTGTGGTCACGACTCAGTTCGGGCATTCGCTCTATCACCATATCTATCACATGCCATGAATAACGCGGCGACTTAACTATAACTCTACATACTAATCGATGAATTATATCGATTATCGTATTCATCCATTATATTATTCCTACTTGTAAAATTAGCGACGTTGGTCACTATCTTCATCTTTAGACCTATGGCTAAGGAAGGGAGTTTAATTAGACAGTTGTTTGTCACAGAGCGCTCGATTCAATACAATTAGTGCGGCCAAGTTCTTTACAAATACCGGCAATTTACATAACTTGATTTACAAATCGTCTTAGTAAATAATAATGACTATGAATCTTTTATTTAATTGATCTAGGGCTGTCGCGTTCTTGAGATATTCGATCAAAGATATATGTTTCGGATATCCAAATAATTTAAGAAAAATTATAGGAAAAATGTATAGTGATTAATTTTTGTCTTTGCTTCCTTAGTATAGGCACTGTGGTATGGGGTCGTGGCCACTCAGGGTGGGGGCCTTGAGCGACTGGTTAGCGACCCTCGAGAAGTAGGCAGAGCATTGTGACGTGCTCTGCCTAAATACAATGAGCAGTGTCGGGGAAGGCATCTTCCCCCGAGTTCGTGCCCACCGGGCGCGGCGCGACGGTGCTGTGGCGAATTGATTCCAGGACCCGCAGTCCCCGCCAATGCGAAGAAGTAGTCACCTTGGGGTTTTTAGTCGATATAAGTTAGACACACCTCGGCTGCGCAACCCCCTTGTGTAGTTGAGACGGTCCTATGAGGATTTTCCCCAAGTGTAAAAAAAAGGCATCATGGTAGGGTTGCCATATGTCCGGCTCTAGCTACTGGACATGTAAGGCTTTTTGATCCTGTCCAGATAAATATTTATGTCTGTTCTATCTGGTATTTTATAAGTTTTTCGTTTAACAAAATAATGATAGCTGCGTTTAATAAATAATCATTTAATTTAATTGAAGTGACTAAATTACACCTTACAGAAAGAACAATGAAGTCCAAGAATGGCGACGACCGCCAAGCAGAGATGGCAAAATGTAATCTGATTAATGATTACAAAATGTAGTCGTAGTTTTAATTTTATTGTTCTGTAATCATAATTGAATCCCTTCAGAACATTAAGGAGTCATAAATGTGTATGCAATTGCGGATTCCGCGGTGATTAAAACATAGATGACCAAATGCTGTCATATTAATGATGAGAAACGCAAAATGTAATCGTAATCATTTTCATTAATCTGATTACATTTTGCCCATCTATGCTGCCAAGGGACGAGAGTCCGTTGACAGTCGTCATTGCTATATCGACCCACATATAACACTACGGAAGGTCCTTAATTATATGAACAACTGGATATACACAAAGCTATCCCGAAGGCGACAGACCGAAGCAAGTCACTATCACGGTCTTTACACTTGTGTACTTGGTTGTACTCAGCTTGGGCAATCGATCTACCTTCAAAATACATACTCTTATAATAATAAAATATGCAGGTAAAATATTAAATCGATTCGGATATCCGTTAGTTACTGATTCGGATGTCCATAACATTAAATTGGACGTAATTACGCGATGCCTAGTAAGGAACAATAATCGATAATATCTATTCGAAATATCGAGCATCGATGCCTTATTCGATCGGGTTTGTTTATTATTGTTTTAATCAATTTATGTTTGCATACGTAATAAGTATAAGATACCTTATAAGCGAATCTGTGAAAACAATAAATTATTATTGTTATTAAGGCAATATTGCACCTAGATTGTTTTCACGTTTTATCAAAAAATATCTTTTGCACGCGACTTTGTGTGCATAAAAAGTACATAATATAACATAAGTACATAAGTAAATTGTGATTAAAAAATAGGCTTTTTTCTATAAACTTTCCCCGAATTATTTTGTTTAGTTAAATATGGCGAAACCCTTTCTCTTCTTCTTTGTACAACGCTTTCCGCCTTTATGAGATAATTTCCGGGATAAAAGCCATCGTTTCCAAGATTGAAAATTGTCTTCATATCAAATATCATGTACGTAGGTTCAACGAATTAAGCGTGAAAAGAACACGGAAACACAGATAGTTAATATTTTTGCGTAAATATATACATATGTATAGTGTTGTAACATCCGAAATGGATGACATTCGATTGACAGATTAATAAACAGGTATTTTATTTTTCATTGGACCCAAAACACCGGTTTAAGTTAAGAACTCTTCTGATGGTAAGCATGGTATAATCCAAAAAACCGATAACAACTATCAAGAGCAAAAAACACCTATTATTTGTCGCAGTGATGATTCCGATCTTTCACAAAACTGTTCACGTTTCGCTTTTTACAATAAATATTTGATTTAAAAAAATGTAATAAATTACATTATGACGTATAGACAGGTAGTATGGAAATGTATCTACATTTTTTCTTTTACAGAGTAGATATGAAAATATTTACAAAGATAAAAATTATGTTTAAGTTAGCATAACTTAAATCCAACATGCTTCAAGTTACTAAAACAATTTTATGACTAACTCCGTTTTATCTCGGAAACTCATTTCGCCCGCCTTCAGTATCTGGCCAGGTAATTTTTCACGGGAAATTGCCATAAAGTAGGGAAAACTTCGTGCAACTAGTAACCGAGTCACGTGCCTTTGGAGAGCGAGCGAGAGGACCGATAAGAGGTTTCGAAACGCACACGTGAGAAAGAGACAACGTTAGACTATATATCTTCGGAAGGCTAAGACGGATAACCTTATATTTATTATGTGTATCGTCGATTTTAGTCCGATGCGAAGAAAAATGTAAGGAAATTGACCAGTTTTCATTAAAAATAATCACACTAACTGATAATTGATAGTATGGAATGTTCCAGATTTGAGAACCTTTTATAGTTAATAAATTTTTAAGCATCCATATAAACAGTGTTTTTGACGAGGACGATATGGCGAACCTTTCTGTTCCTAATTATTACAGCAGTCAGCGATTAAAATAATTTCGTAATTTTCTTATCAACGTACGTATTGTTTCTGTTAATTATTATCAATTATTTTCCTATTTAATAAACATTTATTAGGTTAACAGCGCCAATTAGCTAAATAAAAATAAAATAATATTTTGTGGGACGTTACGTACACGATTATGGTAATGTTAAATCTATTTATTATGTTAACATAATCAATCAATTTTAATCAATCAATTGTATTTTTTTAACATTGTAATCAATTTTAACAATTGATTACAATTGTTGTTTAAATATTATCAATTGATTTTAGTGTCACTTAACATTATAATTAATCCATTTTAGCCCATTGCTGATTATGGGATTTTTTTAATTCACCGGAGAGCCAGGTCTATGGGTCGTCTTGAGTCATTGTTACCCTCCTTTTCCAGGTCGTTGCTCCACCTCGCCAGGCGCGTTCTACTTTACGTTTGCTGATTCGTGATTTCTTACAAACATTCAACACACTAAGATTTCTATGTAGGACATGACTTCTTCATGAAGTTAAATTCTGACTAATCAAAGATAAAAACCAGCCTAGTGCGAGACTTACTCTCGCAACGATGGTTCCGCACAAACGAATCGATATAAGATTTTTGTTTCTTAATTATTTAGAGGGGGTTTTTTCATAGAGTGACCACGTCATCCCCGTACAGGCGAAACACTTAAAATACAATCAAGCCACTTTATAGTGAAGCGTATCAAGCATTTTAGACTGCTCGAAAAGCGGAGAGGACACAATGTGGTTGCAAATGCACTCGCTCAGCAACCACCATACTTGTATTTTTTTTACACTGGCTCGACATAGTGACTACAGAGTACCTGATGGTAAGTACAGTGTAGTCCAAAAACGAAAGCGACTATCAAAGGATGAAAATCCATTGATAGTCTACATCGTCATGTCGGCCCACATATACCACGACTGAAGGTCTTTAGGTATATGAGCTACTGGATATACACAAGCTGATCCCGAAACGCGACGAGCCAAAGCTGGTCACTATGACGGGCTTTACAAGTATGCACTGTGGACGCGATCCAGACGGGCACCGACGCTCTACCACCTCGCTGCTGCTCGTTTAGCATCACCCAGGAGTCACGTGTAGGGAAACTAGGGTAAAGCCTACGGACGCGAGCAGCTTCGACTCCCAACATTGGTATATCGGATCTGCTTCGCAAACCAGTAAAGAGCCAACTGTAGGAATTACTGCTGCTGATTGTTTTATTTCTATTTATTGTGCTTTCTGTGTAATTTCTATGTATATGAGACATTCTTTGTCACGGAGTCGGTAGTGCGTAAGAATTGCTGCCCCGAAAGATTTTTCTGGATCCAGGTATGTAGAGATGTAGAGAGACATCATGCCGGGAAGATGAACGCAATATATATATATATATATGTTCAGTAATGGTCGTGTACAGATACTATAAGTGATTTTTATTCCATTTGAGGTAGGGAACCCTAAAACTTGTCTAAAGAGTTCATGAAAGCAGTCGGAACCGCTTGTATGTATATTTGCATATGAATGAAATTTCGTTATGCCACACAATACGTTACAGATCTCATCCTTTACAAATACTTTCAAAACAGTCGCGTTTGATGCGCCGTGGAGAGATTTCTTTGCACTAAGATTAATTTGTAATGGGACGTTTTAACCCGTTTGCTGCGGCGCGAGGTCCTATCGACCCAATCAGGACTTTCATACGGTGCGGGTTGAAATATATTGTTACATCAAGTGTGTTCCGGAAAACATCTTAAGCGTCAAATAAGGGTTTTTCTTTATTGTTTTTAAAGTATTTGAAGAAATTTTGGACCTTTAAATGCAAACGATGTAAGCGTCTGTTATTATATACATGAATTTATTGTTTTACGTTGGAATACAAACTATTAACGTTTTGAAAGGCATATTGATAGCTGACAACTGACAGATGAGTCGCTTTCTATTTTACTCAACATTATTTTATAGTGATATTATTGAAGTAACATTTCTTTTGCATTGTTCTTATTTGAAACTTGAAGAAACAAAAAAGTGGAGCTTAAAAAGACAACACATGAATCTGTAGATTTATCTTATTATTGAGCCAATATGACCTCACAACTATCTGGAAGGATTCGATGGCATCCAAAAATCGTTCCAATGATTCTTCATCCTGGCCGCTATACCTCGCAGAACAATCGGCAAACGTGACGGAAGATATGGGCGTGGCAGCAGAAACCATGCTGGCGGCATTCCCTGCCGCGGCGAAGGTTGGCTGAACCGGCGTGGCATCTCGGAACTCTCGTAACAGCTGCTGGCAAAACTCGGCTTGCGACTGCTGCAAGGTAGTTAATATGCCAGTCAAAGCAGACAAAGAGACACTGTCCGAGCTGCTCCCGTCTTCCAAACTTTGTCGTTTCTTAGGCATCTTGAGGCAATAAAGACGCGAACAAAACTATATATACGCAAAACGAATCGACTACACGTAATTTAAACTTAACACAGAGTAACATACGGAAAAAACGTCAATAAAGTTCGTGCCACGTGGCAAACACGTGCAATACAAAGTTCACTCAAAGTTCCTTTAAAAACACAAAGTTCACTTAAAAACCACCAAACACATATTTAACTACGTATGGGCGCCAGATATTTAACCACGTTGGACGCCAGATATGACCGGTGGTCGTGGGTGTGGTTATAGTAAGATACGAATTTGGCGTTTTACAGTTTATTTGCACTTTAAGGCACACCGAACTGCGACGTACACGCACGTACTCCCGCCTTGGGTCTCGGTAGTCGACTAACTTACAAGCGTCCCGTGCGCGCGCGCATTCTCTTACCCCGCACGTGTCGTAACACCCTAACGACCCTTAGGGCGACAAGAGCGTATCGGGTTACGCCTACATGCTATAATTGTAGAAAACCTTAGGCAGCGAAAGTGTTAAATAGGAATTCTCAATCGTAAGTTCTTGTTGTTTAAAATAATCTACAGTAGTATTTTTCAACACGTGGGTCAATACCCACACCCCTGGTGAGTCACGAAGCCTCTTTGGGGGGTCGCGAAGCTTCTATAGCGGAGTTGCAAAAAGTTAGGAAAGGTACTGCAGTAAGAAAATGTGTTTACATACTTAATTGTGTATTTATCCGAAACCTAATTATGAAAATTAATAAATATGTTGAATTTAACATTTGTCACAAAATAGAATGCATGAAAAAATAAGGAACGAGTAAGGGTCGCGAAATATTTCTTCATACTAAAGGGGTCGTGTCATGAAAAAGGTTGAAAAACACTGATCTACAGTACCTGATGTGTCTCGATAGTGATTCACGGTTTCTGGATTACATTGTGCTTTATATCAGGTGCGATGCGATAACTATATCGAGACAAAATAAAAAAAAACAATTGTTTAATGTAAAGATTTATGTTTGTGATTATAGCACACTTCTGCCCTTGATAGAGTCACTTTAAATTCTAAAAAGCTTGAACGTAAAAATAATATGGATAGACAAACTGTTTACTTGACGCGACAATGCAAAATACTATTATCGTTGTTCTAAATTCAAATATACCAAGTTAAAAGTTTCTGTGGTTCCTAATAACAAGCCTTTAGTTATCTATCAGCAAATATTTCCTTCATTACGGCTCTGGAAAATGTTTTAGGAATGTAAAAAGATATTTAGTTGGGGTCTTCTAAGAGTTTTATTTTACTACTGGCTCTGGACAGTTAACTACTCTCTTACAGCGATTTTTTAATAAAGTGTGGTTAAAATCACAACCAGCTTAACAAAATAATTAAAGATGTTCTCAGTTAAAATCTCCCAGTTTTTGTTCAGAGTGTTGCGGATTTGATCAGTTTATGTTAATGGGCTTCGACCTTTTAGGCATCTGTTGGAGGTTGATACTGTACTTTCTAGCTATATGGCCAAAAAAAACTTAATATCACTCCCAATATAAGGGACCCTACTTTTTGCTATAAAAAAAGATCCCACATTGAAAAAAAACTTTAAGAATTTGTACAGGAATATCCATAAGCTTCTTACAGTTTAACATAATTAAAACGGATGCCTATTGGGTGCATTAATTTATATTTTTTCCTCACACCGGCTTTAATTTGTCGGCGCCGAGTGTTTTGCATAAATTCCACTGTTTCTTTGCGAGAAAGAAATGTCCAAGGATGTAATTAGTAGGGTGGCTATAATTTATTTAGCTTTAATTAGAAAGTCCAGGATTCCTTTTGTTGGTTATTGGCATTCGGAATTAAATTCACAATTTTTTTTTTAAGTTCTCGTTTAACGAAACGGCGAATTTGTTTGAATTTTTAAACGCTGCTTTAAATTATTGCGCTTCTTTTTTTATATGCTTGTGGTGGTCTAAACAAGGGACTGGTATCCGTGTGTAGAAACGCGAATGGTTTTAGGTTCGAATCCTTGTACGTACTTTTGTGTTTTCTAGATTAGGTATGCATTTAGGCACCAGAGACTTATCGGTAAAGAAAAATAACTTAAGGAAACTCGCATGGCATCTAATAGAAATATCGTGTGTCTTGAGAACGGTGATCTATCTATGAAATGAGCGCTACTGGTATATAAGTATGAATATCTTTGTCTAGTACTCATAGTACAAGCGCAAGCTTAGTTTGTGGCACCTAGCCAATGTGTGTAAGAATCGGGAGGGGTCAAGCCTCTCTACTACCGCCTAGTGGTGCGTGGAAGCACGCACGCCACCACTGGAGCTCTCATGTCAGGAAACGCCCCCCTCAGGCTTGTTACCTGACACTCCCTTTGAGGCGAATTTTCCAAGCAGCGACGGAGGTGCCGCCGCTGTAGAGGCCTCTTTCTCGGTTTGAGCACAAGCTAAGACAGGGTTCTAATCGATGGCGGCCTAGAATTTTTATGTATTGTTTTTTGTTTCTATTTTTCCCTTTTTCACGTCACAATTATATTTATTACTAGCTGATCCGGCAAACGTTGTTTTCCTATATAAGTTATTATAATATCTTCTAAGATGTTCATTGAAATTAGTGATGTCAAAGACAATTTTGTTCACAATTAAATACTTTTAATCAATAACATATTATTTATTTGGATAAAGATTAATATTATTACGTTGATACAACTCTTAACAAATAATGCATTAATTTCGACCTAATTTGATTACCATAAAAACGGTTCTAGTGAGTTAATCTTAAAAGATAGACATATATTGTCGTGGACATTGTTTTAGTTCATTTCAAGAGGAATAATTCTTTTATACATATATTTTTGGTATCTTGAACCGTTTTTGCAGCGCACGCAATGAAAGCCCTCAAGGATGAATAATTTTGCCCGTTTTTTTCACATTTTCCATTATTTCTTCGCTCTTAATAGTTGCATCGTGATGTTATATAGCCTAAAGCCTTCCTCGATAAATGGTCTATTAAATTCAAAAAGAATTTTTCAATTCGAACCAATAGTTCCTGAGATTAGCGCGTTCAAACAAACAAACAAACAAACTCTTCAGCTTTATAATATTAGTATAGATATCATCATTTATGTTGGCTTCTGCTGTTTAATTATTTTTTTCTTTCGCTTTTTTCCACTATATTATTGGAACCCATGGGAAGAGGTTTGAACATTTAACCCAGCATGCTTATCCAATGCTGGTTGAGGGGAAATATTAATATTATTATTATAAAATATAATATCCCATAAACCACGACTAAAACTAGAAATATATCTAATACCATAATCCTACACCGAAATGCTTTCACATTTCAACGGCACAATTTCCTGACGCCCTAAAAAATTATTCGGACAACAACTTGATGGGTTTTAGAATTTTCGACTTTATATTTATACTCAAAGATTTTAATATCGCCCGGTTGCAAATTGTCGTGGAAAATGAATTGAGGACACCCTCCCGGCTATTAGTCCCGGGATTAGTGAATTGATCCCGGGATCGGATGACCAACGTCATATTTAAACGGGATTTGGTCAGTTGTTACTAATTCATAATTCTATTGTTTGTGTAGGAGTGAGGATTACGATTGTTTACAATATATAGTAAAATAAAAATACAGCTCTTGTAAATTTATGATTTTTAATTAATTTATTATTCAAGTTTTGTAAAATATTGAGAAACAGATTACAAATTTAGCCTTTTTTACGCGAAAAATGGTAAGCAAGTTGACAGCTAGCAGCTCATCTAAAGGAACTGGACCACTCGAAACGTCACGTCATGTGGTCGACCTTGAAGAACACTCCTCACTCTATTTCTAACCTCACTTTTTGTAGTATTAGTGTAAGAGCAAGAAATAGCAGTTAAGATTAGATTTGAACTGTTCTAAGATATGGACAAGTAAAAGAAAAAAAGTAAAGGGCTCTTCACAATGGGCACACAACCGCGGCGTCTCAAATTGTCCACCGTATCTTTGTCGCAAGCGACTCTAATTCTCTAATAAATATTCATAGCTCCACAGTATTATACTCGCTACGTCTTGATGCTTTGATTAAATGTCTACAACCCCTCACCGTCTGATTAATAGCGTCTGTTCCAATTGTGCGTTAGTTTTTTTAAGTTATTCTTTAATTTTTTAATCTTTGTTACATGACAGGCTACCGTGGTAAAAGTTCTTTTGATTTGACCACAATATCAATTCTAAAAGTATTACGTACATGCATGGCGTTGGTTTTATTTTCAAATTTATATTGAAAAAAGTTTTTCTTTATGATTTAATTACAATTTATTTATTTTCCGTTGGAGTAAAATAACCTAGACAATATAAATATTAGAGTTACCTATGACACTATTACATAAATTTACTTAATGTAGTGTGTGAACAGACTTGAGGCAGTTTGTTCCCCGGATTAAAGGGAGAAGGTGCGCAATGTCCAGCATGCCGCCTAAAAGAGAGGTTTTGGAAGGTTGGCTTCCTTACTTTGGCTCTCAGAGATGTAGCCTTAGTAACAAACTATTCATATACATAACGGTATGTGACTCATATAAAAAAATAAACAGATGTATCTATGTGAATGTTTTTAAAACTTTGCCAATATTTGTCCCATAGAACTCATATTTGATTGCACGTTACTTAGACTTATATGATATGGCAGGTGCCCGGTTCATTTCTACCGTTTAAAGTCGGTTCGATCAACTGTTCTAATGTTGATTGAGCGACCACATCAAGTTTGAAGCTAAGCTTGGTGCAGTGCTTAGAGTAAACCACCTAAACATAGCTGCAGCAATCATACGCCGGTCTTACGACAGCAAATATCTTATTAACCTAAGTAAAATAAAACTCGATTGCTAGTTTTATTAATAGCGGAAAATTATAGGTAATTGGTAAAATATTTAATATGTCAACCGTGGTCAGTAAGAGATTGAAGACAAGGTCGCAATCAAGATAGCACAGCAATAGTTTTGTTAGTGTTGAAAAGAAAAAACATCATCATACGTAGCACTTATATTAATTTAAATACATAAAAGACTTGTTTTTAATAAAATATATAGCTGAAAGAGCATTTGCATTCTCCATATTATTCCATAAATAATGTTAAATTGACTTCAAATTGATTTGCATAATTGAAAGGTGTACAAATGGTGTGCACTCAAAACACCTAATTTGTTAAGCCCCGTTTATCGTGAATTGCATTAATCAACAAAACAAAACTGATCAACACCCCTCAAAAATATTCAACGGATGTTGTCTCAAGCGAGCGACGCTATACTATACACTTTTTATAGCATTTGTTTTTTATAGAGTTGACCTTGCTTTGTATATAAGGAACTTTAGTTCAAGAACGCCAATGACCGCCAAGGGACGAAAATCCTTTGACAATCGTCATCGCTATGTCGGCCCACATATATCACGAATGAAGGTCTCTAGGTATATGAATAACCGGATATACACAAGCTGATACCGCAACGCGACAGGCCGATGAAAGTCTGACGGTCTATATATTTTTATTTTTTTAATCTATAATTTTATTAAAGCTTTAATAATACATGGATTCCGCCAGCCCTGTTTAAGTAGAAGTAGTTTACTAAAATAAAAATCTCATAAATAATCACTGCACTACACTACAATTATTCTGCAAATCTTTCAACAGCAGCATAAATAAGGATCTAGCCGCATCACAAGTGAGTGCGGCTAGGAATCCATTAAACATGTCCACGTCAAAAGGATTTATTCTATGTTTACCTACTCATCATATCCGCTCTCATAGTCTGGCTCCGGTCACACTCGAAAAACGATATATTTGTGTACCATGGTTACGACCCAGTCCGGGCAATCGCCCTATCACCAAAAACAGCAGAAGTCAATACTTTAAAATATTTATTTTTATTTAAGAAATAAAGAGCGTTGTGTAGGACAAGACAATCGTTTAAAATGTTTGATTTTAATTAACTCAACGTGTCTGGGAGTGGAGTTATTAATGTGCTGTCGTGTCGCGCGTCATAGCTAATCGCAGCCGTTTTGTCTTACAGCGTATCGCTGCCTTATTCACACCTTGTCTTGTTCCTGTACAAATTAATTCGATTATCTTTATGTGTTTACTTTTTAACCCTCGATAGATAACCGTATTTTGTAGTACGTTAAAGATAATCGTACGCCAAATCGACATACGAATATTTCAATTTGCACATTTTTTGGACTAGAATTTTATTTACACACATTATAAAGTTATATTATATAATGTATAAATGAATATTAAATATGTATTTGTTAGAAAAATTAACAAGGATATAGCATTTTCATATCTAAAGTTAATTAAGTTGGAAATGTCGTCCCCAGATTTATAATTACGCATATAAACATAATAAAATCGATTGTATTAACCTTATTATAGTTTATTTTTTTATTTTTCTGTAATATGCTTCAAAAATACTTCGGAACCAGAGAAACGATTCCTCTTCATATATTAAAAATATGCTATGATCCCGCACCGATTTGGTTAACCTTTTTAATTTCTTATGTCACAAAAATCTCAAAGTGCTATTACTACGGATCAATGCTTTTCATTTTTGAAATTGATGAATTGGATTATACAGTTAATATTTATAAATTTTCAATAAAAATTAAACAATCACTGATTTAATTTTATAATTTATCTGACGGGGAAGCTATTAACATTAAAAAAAACAATGTGACTTTGTTTTAGAGAAATAGCGCAGAACAAGGTCTGCCGGGACAGCTGGTGATAATATAAAGACGAAGTGATGATGTTGAAACGAGGTATATTAGAATAAGTCAGTTTAATTCTGTATTGTCTCATTTTTCTAATATCATTTTCTGAAATAAATATATATATATATATTTCAGTAGCGTTCGTTCCATAGGGGCATAAAAGCATTACATGCCGTGACAATAAGTAAGGTTTGAATAAATTAATTAAAATTAAATGCAATAAAGTCGATTAAAAAGGAAGAATTATTAATATACATAATCTATTTTCATGCCATCTGTTTATCCGGTAAAATAGTGTAATATTTAATATTCAAATTAATTATGCGAATTTTGCATATCTTGTCCAAGTACTCTATGCTCGCCACTGATTATATAGTTTTTTTTTTCAATGAATTTTATTTTCACTTTTATTTACACAATTATACTGTATGTTAAAATGTTAAAATTATGAATCATAATCTAGATTACATTTGTCATTCACGTCATTCGAATGCACAAATTGGAAAATGCTAATTCAAACTAGAAATTTGTGTAAGACATCAAACTTCGATAATCAAAGAGAAATTCCCAACAGTATAGGCGGGCGAGGCGTCTTGCGAAATATTTATACGAACTGCGTCATAGACTAAACTTTAAAATGTTTTCTGAGATTGCTACCTAAAACAAATTACGTATGTATTAAAAACAAAACAAACGAAACGATTTTACAAAATTTTTGATTATTTTAATAGTTTTTTGGCTAAAATATTAAGTAAATAATAATAGACGTCCAATCTTGGAACGCGAAGGTTGTATTATCTATTTCATCCATCAAATAATTCCTGATTTAACGTTGTTGTGGTCTTCTAGACATGTTGTTCTTGTTTTTTTTGGTAGGTGTAGACTCTGGACAGGGAAAAATACGCGGGTGGCAAAATGCTACGTGATATTTGTGAATTTTCTGATAGCGTGGGCTAGAGTGTGCGTTGCTTGGGGTCATTGGTTTTGACGTCATTCAGAGACTACTGACTACTAAAAAATACTAATAGGGACTCGTATATAGAGCTGTTAAACCTAATATTAAAAAACGTAGGTAGTAGGAACTCAAGCATGAAATATCCATATGGTTTTTGGCTGGATTAGGTTATAATTTTGCACATGTAAGCACGCTTTAAATAATCTAAATAGGTGGCGTGAAAACTTAATTAACTACATAAATCCAGTATAACGTTTTAAAATAGCTTTCACTCTATGAATACTTGTAAATATCCAATGAATATCAATTTAATTTATAATATATTTATATTTTATAAAGGAGTAACGGTTTAATTAGAAATACTGCGTGATATGATATATTAAATATGCCACGAATGGATCATAAATTAAACGATAAAGTGTATGTATTTATGAATCTTGACAATGAATTGGCGATTTAGAGAGTAATTTTATTGAAAACACTCGTAACTAAATTGGAGTAGAAAAGTTTACGAATATGCAGTTCTGTCTGCGTTTAATCTATGAGAAATCTTCATGCATCCGAGCGGATTTAGTTTAACATATGTACTGTTAGGGCTGGGGTCGGCAGAGGCTATAAATAATAATTCCAGACCCGACTCGCGAGATAAATCGACATATGCTAATACGTTGCCAAATTATTTATCGAGGGGTAACCTTATCGACACAACATAGAACTCTATAGAAGTAAGGACAAATTCTAAAGAACATTCATTGCCTGGAATTGTCCACGAATGCTAGAAATAACTGCTTTAAATTTTAATAAGTTATTTTAAATAAGAAAGCTTAACAGAATACTGTGCAAACTTGTATAATATTCAAGATTTTTTTAAATCTTGTATCCTGTACTAATGTAATAAAATCAATATTAAGGCTGAATAATTTTTAGCAAAATAAATTTAATATACAGGTTGAGTTTGTAAATAAAAAAAATTTATCAGGTCATATTTGGTAAATATGTTACGTATTTTATAATAATTAATGTAAAAAGTATCAAATTACTTGCCTTTTTTACTATTTTTATAAATTGAATTAAGAGCAAAATATATATTCGCTGCTTTTTCTTTCTGGAACGTGTGTGCTTAATATATTTTGCGCTGCCCTACGAACTGATAAAGTCACTTTTCCTAAACCAATACCCAAAGATGTTTTATTGAACTAATTCGTCATGAGTTTATCATTTTCCTGATAAAATACGACCAATTTCTTTCTAATAGCGTATTTTTAGGCGCCAATATTTATAAAATTAGATACTTCCACATTTAAAGTATTTTAATAACTAAAGTTTTGAGATGATTCGCTGTTTAAACGTAGTTTTTGTGCCTTTTTCACTTAATGCTCTAAAATTAGTTTAATTATGTGAAAGTAGAACATACGTTACATTTTTTATACTAGTTCGAAAAAATAATTGCGTCGTAACTGACTTTAAGCACAGGACTGTGAAAAATCGACCGCAACTAGCAAGAAACTGGAAAATTAACACTAAATGTTAAAGGCAGCTTTACACAATACTTTAAACCACATTAAATCAGTTAAGTATGTGCATATTGATCAACAATTACAACACAGCAATGATATAAATTTAATATCGAGATTTTTATGATATATATTTAATAATACTTATATTTCTCCTCCTACGAATTACAGAATTAGTGAAACTAAGCTATAAACCAGGTCGTTTTAAAGATTTAAGGGTGGTGGGTGGGGAGACTCTCCCTGCTTGAAGCTCATCCCAATTATGGTCGGCAGTGGTGACACAAGGAGAGCGGTGATTTATTTTAGTGAGCAGGTGCTGGCACAGAAGGAGGCGGAGCGGGTTCCGGAGGCGCTTGCTTAGAACGGCATATATTAGAAACGTCCGTCTTTAACGGCAACTTCGGGCGGCACACTTGAAAGCGTGTGTCGTCCAACTAGGGTGTGAGTGGCACGCGATGTGTTTCCGCGTGCTGCTCAAGAGCGTAGAGGCAAGAGATGGGTTGCTTTTTACACCACCCCACCTCAAGTGAGCAGAGACCTTATCAAGGTTGCACGCCTAGCCGGGTATCGAGTATGAGGTCCCAGTTGTACCCTCGATCCCAATAGGTGGAAGGTAGAAGCACCGGGGGCTTTGTCCGTGCGAGTCCGTCACACGGGGGGGTGGCTCTCACCGCCCCCTAACGATTCATAAAGGGTTTCCCACAGCTTTGGGAACACAGTTTTTTTCTTTTTGGGAATCGAAACTGCTCGCGTCCGTAGGCTTTACCCTAGTTTCCCTACACGTGACTCCTGGGGGGTGCTAAACGAGCAGCAGCGAGGTGGTAGGGCGTCGGTGCCCGTCTGGATCGCGACCACAGTGCATGGGTGTAACGCCCGTCATAGTGACCAGTTTTGGCTTGTCGCGTTTCGGGATCAGCTTGTGTATATCCAGTAGCTCATATACCTAGAGACCTTCAGTCGTGGTATATGTGGGCCGACATGACGATGTAGAGTATAAATGGATTTTCATCCTTTGATAGTCGCTTTTGTTTTTGGACTACACTTTACTTACCATCAGGTATTCTGTAGTCACTATGTCGAGCCAGTGTAAAAAAAAAAGCTTACAAAAAAAAGGTTGTTTAAAAGATTTACCATTACGATCATAACAGTTTTAATGACACATGAATTAAATGGATCCTAAACTATCTGCCATTTTGACTAATAAGGAGAATTGTATTTAACTGTCCTATTTGCATCGATATAACTTATTCCAGGACATTAAACCTTAATCTGACCATTTTTTAAAACACGACTCTATAACTACGCGAGATTGTGATGGCGTGTCTTTTTAAGTTGGTTTCTGTAAAGCAACTTATGAGATCTAAATTGCTTGATGTTTCGAGTGTACGGTATTTTTTATTAATGTGAATATGCAAATATATATTTCGGAATTTTGTATTTTACTTTTATATCTTATATCACAAATTGAAGCGACTCGGCTGGCGCAACGGTCGTGTGTACCAATCCAGACGAAACAATGTTTTGGATATTTGTGTGGATTATATCCAAGACTAAATTCTAATGTTGAGTTATATTTGTTTAATTAAAAAGTAAAGTAATTTCAAATACATAAGCATTAAGCTTCATAATTTACCTTTAGGTCATATAATAATAAGTATTTATACCGCGTGAGCAACAAATCTCATGGCCCATAGCTTATATGTCCATTGCTCAGCCATTGTACAAATTCACAGTAAAAATTATTTTCTAAATCTATTCTATGCATGACGTTTAGTACTGCGGGGGGATAAGCTGTAACTCCAGTTCTAGCAGACTGTTGTATGGTAGGGCGGGGCTGGTTGAGACATTTTCACTTGATCGGCCGCAGCTTTTCAACGATAAGTCCAAATTGCTTGTTATGCACACTCATGAATAAGTAATTTATTGTATTTTTAAAATGTCTCAGTCATATTCTTCTAATAAGTCACGTTAAAGAGCTACAGCTGTTTAAGTGAAGAAAGTCAGACCTGCTCAACTTACCTCATAGGTGAGGTAATTTGAGCAAGTATATGGGACAAATTGAGCAGTTAGAAAATCTAGTCAAATCATGGCTTAAATATCTACTGAACATAAATAAAATTACTATTTTACAATCAACTGTTATAGTTGTATTTTTTTAATGACAGTAGTAAAACAAAATCAATTATCTTTTAAATATTAAACACAAAAATGAAATCATTATGAAATCAACATATTTTAGACTCAATATTTGGAAAATAATCAAACTTTCGATTCAAAAAAAGTCTTGAACTTTTATATAATTATCAATAAAGGTGTTATCAAGAAGAGAGATTAATGAAATATGATATTACTTGTACTTTAGAATATTGCAAGACTCATTAAAATGCATGGGTATATTCAATAGTTTCTGTGCAATACTTGGAGAAATGTTTAAACTAAGTTTAGTAGATACGAGTATATAGAACTTTATTTATTCATAGACTAGCAAAGTTTGCAAATAATAATGTCTTCAAGATACAATCGTATTGCAAGATATAACGTTATAATAATACTGTACAAAGGTTATGCCATTAATTTCTTGGGTATTCGTAGGCCTGTGCCATTGATTCATAGCGTAGTTAAGGCGAAACTCCTAGTTTTGTAAATTGAGTGAACACAATTTTTTATTAAATAGTGATTTTGTCAGCAAAGCGTCATGTCCTGGACTGAGATCTTGGCAGCGGTATATTCATTATATAGATTTTTATTTGCTCATTAATCATGGAACGATATCGCCACTAAAGTATATTTTAACCTGAAAAGGACATAGCGTGGTCGCTATATCATTTTTCCTTTATTCATCATAATTACAATATTATTACATTTTAAAATGAATACATATAAAAAGATAATATATATAAATTTTAAAATATAAAAACATGTAGACCTACAGGGGCGAGGCCTAAGGCCCAAGCCACCGGTAGTGAGGAGCTCAGAGTGAGGAACCTCCTAACAATGCGTGCCGTATCGAGTAGAACTGTCTTCTGTATCCGGCCCTTGATCCAACAATCATTTTATTATTATTAGCTTATGGATATATTAAATTAATATTATTCAAATGAGTTTTAGGTTTAGCCTGTAGTTAAACTAAATTATTTAAAAGATGTCTTGTCTTAGGATCTTATTATACATAGAACAATATACCTAAGTCTTATGTTATTACTACACGTGTTAATTTAAGAAATAAATACTTTTTGTAATTATATATTTTTTTATTACATACAGTCTTGCGCTTGACCTCAATCTCACCTGCTGGAAAGTGATGATGAGGGCGACGATGTAGCGCGCTCACCCAGCAAATACCGATTCACTCGACGTTTGAAGATTCCCGTGTCATAAGGTGCTGGAAACACAGACGCAGGAAGCGAGTTCCACTCCTTCGCGGTACGCAGCAAAAAGGAGGAGGCGAAGGAGGATTATATATTTCGAGCATAAATTACAACCAGTTTCTCGATTACAAGTTCTTCAACTCAAGATTCCAGTTACTTATAACCTAGAGATCTACAGTCGTGGTATATGTGGGCCGACATGACGACAGAGATTATCAATGGATCATCCTTTATTCATCCTTTGATGGTCGCTTTCATTTTTGGACTACACTGTCCTTATCATCAGTTGCAATGTAGTCACTATGTCGAGCCAGTGTAAAAGAAATAAAAATATAAAGTTCTTATATAATTTTATGACTATCACACATAGTAAACCACACTTTCCTAGCTAAAAGAGGGGTGTATTGATGCATAAAACTATATTATCTTGTTATTTTATACATATTGATATTTTATACATATATATTGATCAAACCTTAGTCCAATTTGGATTCAGACTCCTATTCAAGTAATTACCAGTTTATTAGACAATATGTCAATTAAATGTCCAAAAATAACAAGGTAATGCTTTTTATTCTCTTATGGGTTGCACGCGACTGCTTGCTAAATAATATAAAATTCTGGTGTCTGTTTATTGGAATTACAATCAAATTACTATAAAGTGATGTCGTTATTTTATTATCAGTTTTTATAAACGCTTTATAACACGAATGTACTTAATGATTTACATTTAATAACAAATAATTTGGTACTAACATTAGTTTTATGTAGGAAATAATTATTTTATTTTATTAAACTATTAATTGGTGTCATGTCACGATGAAATCGAATTGCTAGAGCGGCGAGTGTTAAGAGCATCAAGAAATAAATATATCAGGCCGTAGTGTGGGTTTTTACAAGACTAATGTACAAACGTCTCGAAATTGTTTGCATAAAATATAATAAATGGTGTGAAGTTTTGTATTTCCCTAACTATGAGGTAAAATAACGAAGTGAAAACGGCATAAAAATGTTTATGACGATGATTTTGATAATTATATTTCGTTAAAACATTATATTAAGGCTTATGAAGTATTCTGCACTGCTCGTAACTGCTACTCGAGTGGTTCGCTTGCTTCATGTTAAAAAAGCATGTAATTTTCTTCTAATTTTATATAGCCATTGAAATAAAATGTGCAAAAAAAATAGTTAGTCTACAAATATTTGTAATAGAATAAACGAAACTTTTGTTACAATAATTTGAATAGGATCCACAAAAATAATTCTTAGGAAGATCAGAGATCGCATAAGAAGATGGTCGAGACGTGATAGTGACAGCGGAATATAAAAATTGTATTTTATCTGTCATTCAAACAAATTCGATTATACAATCATTTTGTTTCATGGAGGTACTGGTATGGCTGCTGATATTTTACACATACATGAAATAGGTATTCGCCTTAATATTGCGGAAGGTCAATACATGAACGTCGAATGTGCTTGCAATGGGATTCGCAAATAGATACCGTACTATTTGTGTCAAAGTTCATATGTACAACTGTCTAACAGGTTATATAGATATACTATACACGTATCTAAGTATTAAGTAGTCACGGACTATAAAAATTGTTTATTTCTTATAACAGGATTATTTGAAACAAGTGTAAATTTATAAATAGTACCTAACGCACCCGAAATACTGACTGACTGACCCTAATTTTCTTTTATTAACCCGAAAAACATGAATATCTTTGTTAAAGTTTTAACAACTAATTTATTTTTGAAAAGTTCTATAATTAATCTTTTGAAGAGTTCTGAGATATCAACTAAAATCTAAACCTACAAAGAAATATATAAAACAAGGATCTTTAGATATAAAAAGAACAGAATAAAAGAGGTAAAACAGGCATTGAGAGTTTGTTTAAAAATCCTTTAAATTTCAACAAAGAATCAGGAAATTGTTAGATAAGTAGACTGTTATGTTACATTGATAATTCGCACCCGGGCGAAACCAGGATGCATCCGCAAGTATCAATATAAAAAAGCAAGGAACACTTCATTTAAACATGCCAATGAACGGAATTGTGCTGCCCTCAGCGTTAGAACGTCCCTACGACACGTAATAAAACAATAATTAAAGCCACCCACTTCGGAGGGTCCCGAAAAAATCCAATTTGCCTTTACTGCGGTCCCTTAGTCGAATCCAGAGTAATGCGATCTTTATATAGACTCACTTAATTCTAGGACGATTTGGTAAATTTTACGTGACAATTTCGGACCCTACCGATGTCCTCAGCTTCCCTTTAATTTTCAAACGATTTGTCCGACCGAAATAAAACTCGATGTTGTTATAGTTGGCAAACACGTTAACAATGTTAAGGAACAAGTACTTTATAGAATACA
The DNA here is from genome assembly GCA_036320925.1 of Automeris io. Lineage (NCBI taxonomy): Eukaryota > Metazoa > Arthropoda > Insecta > Lepidoptera > Saturniidae > Automeris > Automeris io. Next base: position 20,409,949 of record JAUDJH010000001.1, read on the forward strand.
GCTGCTGGCGCATCTCTGGTCTTCCCTGAAAGGAACTTAGCATGACGAAGTACATCATTAAATAAGTAGTTTTGTATGGACAAAACTAAATCGAGCATAATGTAACTGTGTTAAGTTGAATCGAGCTGAGTGGAGGTAAATCAAGATGATTCGAACTAAATCGAGCTAAGTTAAGCAAAATCCATGAATGGAGTTTAATAAAATCATAAAAATTGTATGGAGATTTTGATCAATAACTATTGTATCGTTTGTCAAAATATAATAAGCTATATAACCCTATATAATTTGAAATTTGTCAAGCAAACTCATTTTATTTTCTCGAGCCATTTAATATAATTAGTATCTAAGTAAAAAGTTTCTTATCGGCTCTTCTCGTTAGATCCATGATTCCGAATCAGTGGTAGATTCATTTTAATACAATTTAAAAGTACTTTTCATATGTTTATTTAAATAAAGATATTTTAAGTTTTGTGTTTACATTCAAGCAGGAAAGTAATTATGCTTCCATTAAAATGATCCGTCCGTCTTAGTTCATAAGTCACAGGTCTTTCTGAACTGGTTACGTTGAGATGCTAAAAGTGTAAAGTTGTTAAGGAAAGCCCCGGGACTCGTTAGCTGTCATTAACTGTCATTAAACCGGCCTAGACTGTCATTTGGAGCGCCATAAACCGACTCCGGGGTTAGCGTTGCTCGCTTGGGATTTTTCGCTTGTCTTGAGTAACCGGGAAAACTTTGGTAGGATTTACGAAGGTGTTTCTTAGGTTGAATTTGTAATGAAGTTTGTTAACTTTGATCTTTAATCACGGAAGAAAGTGCGATCCATGAGTTTATAACTACATTTATACTCGGACAAACGTAACCATGGATATGTGCATTCTACCCACCCTTACGTATGGCGCTCTGATTTATTTGTTGATAACACGTCACATAAGTCCCTCTTGCAGTTTGCCAGCGAGACATAGAGCGCAGTCTAGGTGTTAGGTTTACGGACCACCTAAGGAAGAGCATACTGCACTCCAAGACGCAGAAAGCCGACGTATGTAGCTCAGAAAGCTGCCGCGCTTAAATGGAACTGAGCTGGTTGAGTGAGACTCAGTGGGTCTTACAAAAAAGGAGAGGACATCGGCGGCCGTCCCAGACGGAGATAGTGAGACGAGCTGGATGCCTATTTAAAGGATTGTCAAAAAGCTGAAAGCAAAGAAGGATGGAAAATGGAAAAAGATATTTAGCCTGCGGAGGGACGACACAGTCTAATAATAATAATGGAGTGTGTGAGTTAGCGAGGAAGAAGTAGGAAATCCGGGAACAAATTTACTTGTATCGACCCCGGTCCACGGCGCGGCGCTGGTTCAGGCGTCCACACCACAATTTCACGCGTTGAGGGGGTTAACAGAGCGTTCGAGTTGTCATAAATGTATAAACACTGCGTTGTAGCGTTTTTAAGAGTTTTATAAAGCGAGCGCGTTACAGTGTTTTCGAAGCGTTCCAACCCAGAGAAAAGGAAAACTAATGAGGAAGGTTGGGAGATGTAGAGTGAGTGTTGCCAGTGAAAAAAAAAGAACATACGAGTATATTAAAATACAAAATAATAAATAATATAAATATAAATATAAAATATATAATAAACGGCGCAAATAAATAATATGCAGATCAGTTGCTACTCGTAATTTCACTTGCGAAATAAATATTAATACCATATGCTGTCCTTTAACCAGCGTGGTGAAACTGCGGGTCGAGTATGTGACTTCCACGCAACGGTATGCGGGTTCGATTCCCGCACGGAACAAAAATTTACACGAATTACACGTGTAGTACCAATTTTGGATATTTGTTTTTGTACAAACACCTACAATACATGATTCTCTCAAAGTCGATTATTGCTTAAAACAATATAAGAAGAAAATTTTTAAAGCATTTTAAATTAATAATAAACTACTTATGGGGAAAATGGTGTCCACAATATAATCAAAAATATAAAAATGAATCGCTAAATGTGTTGTAAGCGCGAAACTCGAGAACGGCTGAACCGATTTGGCTGATTTCTTTTTTGTTGTGTTTGTTTAAGTCTGGGGAAGGTTATTACGTAGAGAAAAATAAAAAAAATTGTCTGAAAAAGTCTAAAAACAACACTTTTCTATATTTTCATACAAAAAAAAAACGTTATAAGTCATTTTGAACTTTAATACCACACCATAAAGTTTAAATGTTAGTGGACGGGTTCCGGGAAGGCAAAACAATTATTGAGGGACGTATAAATATTAATGTCAATATTTGTCAATTTTTATACATATAGCATCAAGGCCAGGTTCCTTCAAACAATTTCTAAAAAATCTGACGGGGAAGCTATTAACATTAAAAAAACAATGTGACTTTGTTTTAGACAAATAGGGCAGAACAAGGTCTGCCGGGACAGCTAGTTGTATATATATAATAGTTCAATTTGACCTGTCCTACAAATCGCACTTCAACTCACTCGCTCCACATCCTGCTAATATCCACCAGGACCGTATGTCTCTAGGGCAATCTGGAATAGCTTTCCCTCATGTAGTTCCAACTCCAATCTATCTAGTGCCTGTTTGATTATGTAGGCGTCATCCTTAAGGAGCGTGTGGCCAATCCAGGTCCATTTCCAACATTTGTTGAAATTTTGAATCGGGTACTGTTTACAGAGATCTTCATTGGTTGTCTTCTCGGGCCAGAAGAAAAAATATCAACAATAAATGAATATAGACTGAAAATAAAAGAGCACTTCCCGTGAAAGGTATTTTCCGATAACATCCAATATCGACTTGCGACAATGCATTCGTACCATTATGAGGAACTGATTTCTCATTGTACCAGATATCTTGCCTCTTTAAGCAATCTTTAACAGCGCAAAACTTTTCGAATCATCGACTTTATTGACTTTGGAATAAAATCGACAATTCTGTAAAAAATAACCTGTCAGAGCTCCAGTTAAAGTGGTTTCTAAGCATCGAATTGTAAAGGATATTCGTATTCAAAGAATGGAATTCGTCTTGTTGTTTAGCAGTGCATTCGTATAGAAATGGCTTCAACAAAAAGCTCGTATTATCTGATATTATACCGGGGTCGGAGTGTTCGCGCGAACTCGTGCGAAAAAATTCGAATTCGGACGTACGGGAAATCGATTTAATTGATCGATTGCGATACCTATTTAGGGTTGTCGCGATAGAAATACATAATAATAAAATTATAATAACAGTTCCAAGCACATTTTTTACCAGATTATGAAATGGGGTTTTTTGATAAAGGAAAGAAAAACGTTTTTAGGTCGGCAGTGCCATTTAAGTATTCTTTGCGTTACAATTGTTTATAGGTGACTGGTGAGCGGGAATCTATTTGTCTCTCTTTAAAAAAAAATACAAAGATTTGATATTAACATTTTTTTTTCTCTATGGTTTGTAATATATTGACAAGTTAAGATTTTTTACACCTGTTTTAGTAATTATTGTAAATGTAAAAAGCAATTATTAGTAGAAATTTGCCTAATTACAATATTTTTTAATTATAAACATGATAATAATTATTAATCCATTCTCATATATGAAGATATTAATGTTTTGGAAGATTTTTGTTTGTTCCTTTATTAATTGTAGTAATAAACCATATTGTGAATTATTGTAACAAACATTTAATATAAAACTTTAACTTGAACACCAGGAAATTATTATAATAATAATAATCTATATATCGTTACTCTATACACCTAGCAACGTGAATAAAGTTACATTAGTGATTATTTATTTATTTAATGTAACACATAACAACAGACATAATCTCAAACACAACCAATTATATATGTAGACGCAAGAAACAGAAGAATTCATTAAATAAAATGACGAATTCTTCTGAAGCTACCTGATCCGCTACTACACTTTAACCTTTTGATTAACTATCGAATTCCATTGTTAGCTCACTACTAACTAAACTATTGTAACTTAACAAAAGGGTTACATAAAATGGACACCTCAAATGACCACCCTACAACACTTGCACTGGCAACCGTAGCCGATCCAATGGTGTTTAGAACTTTTTTTTTGACAGGATAAAAACTGATGGCCGGGACAGGCCTTTACATTTCAGTAGGGCTTAGGGTGCGAGCGAAGAAGGTGCTCAGCCAGTGAGTTTATGTGTTGGGTGGCAATGCAAGGGCACCTCTGTGGGTACAAACCTCGACTTGGACCGCCAGCCAAAAAGAACACGAACCCTACGGGTGATCTACTACCGTTTTGGAAGCGACTACCTTGAGAAGAAACGCCGAAAGAAACTTAAGGCTGCCTCGGAGTGCGGTGTCTAGAGCTGTACGCGTGGCCTTTATATAGTAGAGGCCGAATGGCCGAATAAATTACCAAAAATCCTGATGATATTGACATTAAAATGCGGGTGTGCTGACATCTATATTGTTTTAAGATAGCACTCTAGACCTGAAATTTAATTACATTTGGACAACCCTAGATGGAAATCTAACCTGTTTTCTGACAAGCTGACTTTTGCATCAAAGAAAGCTATCGGCCCATTAGCCGCTCACTTAATACCATGTTTATTCAGTGTTGACGATTTGAAACGACGCACTTATAAAATACTTTTTATAATTATCTTCATGTATTAAATATATTTTAACCCTTTGCGGACGTATTAAATTTGGACATGGGTATCGTACTGGTCGGAATTAATTTCAGTCGAAAGAGCAGAGATACATAACACGTAAGATTACTGGAGAGGCGTGTAAATAGCCCTCCATATGAGCGGGGAACGTATCTTGGTTGGCGGTTAAGAGAAATTAAAATTAGGTCAAAAACGAGTTTAAGGAAACTTATCACTCCATAAATCGCAGCTGATATACCAGAATGTCTGAATCACTAACCTGTAGGTCTGCAGCTCGTCCAGTATATGCTACAGCACGGTAAGGTTCCAGGAGTCCGGTAGAGGCCACGGGCACAGTAAGTTTCCTCTTGCACAATTACACCTTATTCCTCTTCTTAATAGCAACGTCGTGTGGCGGTTTTATTATATTAATACGGCGGGTTTTTTATATTTTAAAATCAGATCGTAGATAGCACGACGTCGCGGCGGTTGCATACAATTGTTATATTAATGTAATGAATGACGTTTTTGTGACGTCAAACAAGAGCGGTGGTAATATGAGCGACATCTGTTGGTTTCACTACAGAATCAGGGTTGCAGATAATCCTTATATCATTCGCAAGTAACTTATGGAGTGATAGAAGAATTTTGGTATGAAGCGGAAATATCTTAACCGCCTCACCATGCTCCCCCCTTTGGGAGGTCAAGAGATCTTCCAAAACGACAAACTTAATACCTTATGGATAACAAGTAGTAACTTAACTAGCTACCCTAAAGGTTAAGATGCGTATTAGAAGGCACTGTAGTGAAACATAAATATATAATAATAAATAAAATATGCGGTGAGATAAATTTACTATATATAAATATACCATAAGCGGGTGAATTATAAACTAGGCGGTCAGATTAATTGTTTGTATATAAATACACATAAGCGGCTGAATTATTAACTATGTGGTCAGATAAATAAATTATATATAAATATACAATAAGCGGGTGAATAATTTAATAAACTAAGCGGTCAGATTAATTGTTTATATACATATACATAAGCGGCTGAATTATTGACTATGCAGTCAGAAAAAATTATATAATATATAAATAGATAATAAGCGGCTGAATTATTGAATTAACTAAGTTTATTTACACACGAGTAATATTATCTGAGCCAGGGTATATTTCAGTAATTATCCCTAACGGCCAGTTTAAGGGAGGAGAATCCTCTTGTCCAATTAATACGACAGTTCCAATTTGAACGGGATTCTCAGGCGTTGCCCATTTCTGCCTGACTTGCAGCGCGTGAGCGTCAGAAAAACTTCCTGAACTACATTTTCTTTCTAAGGTCATAAATCGACGAGAAGCGGTAGTATAAGAATTGATCGACTCATTGGGATTTCGGCAGAAAGGCCAGGCTACAGAGTACTTACCCTTTGTGTCCCCAGTGACAGAAGATCTGTACAAAGTTGTACATTTTATATTATTAGGGCTTACAAAACGTTTAGGGGATATTTTATCTAATTCCCAGAATTTTTGCACCAAATCATTACGTGCTACAGCGGTAAACGAAGCGGGGGCGGTGTGAGTATTCGTGCTGGGATAGTCACCCATAAGCACATAACCAAGAGTGGTCGAAAAGGCGGGGGGTAAATTTGCTCCTAACTCAACTCTCTTTCCTAAGTAAATGTATGGAAACAGCTGAGCTCCTAATAAAAGGTCGATATTTCCGGGTATATTCCACGTGAGATCAGCTAAAGGTATGCTGCTCTCGGCAGTCATGTCACACTTACTAATAAAGTGCGAAGGCAACTTGTCAGTAATGCAGTCAACCACTAAAGCCTGTATATTATATTTAATCTTCGGGTATACGCGTGACTGAATGTCTATATTCACATAGCCATAAATCGGACGTGAACTAAGACCTACACCCTTGATATAAGAGTTATTCAAAGGAATAATCGGCTGGTTAAGCGCCTTGCAACAATCCACAGTAATTAAATTATTCTGTGAACCATTGTCAAGTAAACAACGAATAACTAATTTATTATTATTGCCGATATTCGAAGCGGCGTAAACTTGAGCGGTGGAAAGCAGAACGTTAAAACAAGGCTGCTTGACCCCTAACGGCGCGCGCGCAATGCTAACAACAGATGTATTTGTTTCGAGCGCAGGCGTCTGCGGCGTGCGAGCGCTGTCAAGCGCGGCGCTGGCATTACATTGGAACGCGGTATCTTCACGACCGTTTATCGGAGTGGTAGGCGGAGCTGTATAACTATGTTTACTTTTGCTATGAAAATGCAAAAACGTGTGATGTCGTTTGCTGCATATCTCGCAACAAGACGACGATTTACATTTAGAAACGGAGTGTGATATACTCAAACAATTCACACAACCGTGTTTCGATTTAATAAAATCATATTTATTTTGCGGGGTATTCAAACTTTTAAATCCTTTACATTTATATAATTGCGTATCATCTGACCCACTACAGTAAGCACAGACCTGCGCAGAAGTTGCAGGAATATTAGCATTTTTAGTTATGAAAGTCTTGTAAGTCGACGACCTCGTCGTACCAGCGGACTTATTAATACGTTTTGAGGCGCGAGTATTGGAATTATCATTTATATTATTTGGGCGACTCAAAATCTTAACTTGATCTTGAACAAAGGAAATTAATTGATCATATGTGGGTACATCGACACCACGTACAGACATCTCGAAATTCTGCATTGTTTGTGAATCAAGTTTTCGTAAAGCGCAATTTAATAAAATAAAATCCGTTAAATCATCGATCTCTAATTGTTTCAATGCTGGAACCAAAGCGGAATATTTTTCAATAAATGTATCTAACCTGTCAGCAGTATGTATGCAAGATTCTATGTCTAGAATATTATCTATGTAGTGAGTACCTAAGCGTCGCTGATCTTGATATTTATTAATTAAGCGACTCCAAATGACGCTGTAGGTCTTTCCGGAAGGCACAGTGCCTGCCGTCACCCTCAACGCCTTGGCAGTGAGTTTACCCACGAGATACTGCACACGCTGCGAGTCAGTCAGTTTAGGGTTATCATGTATATTAGATTTAAAAGATTCATAGAATTTAGGCCAGTCCTCCAGGCTACCATCGAAACTTGGCAAATCTATGGGCGGTAGATTTATCGAATCTGAGATTTCTGAGCTATTCGCGACAATATTCGGGGATGACCTTGGATTTAAGATTTTATTTCGGACTCGTTTCACTGCCGTATACAAGTCGTCAAACCTAGTTAAATCCTCATAATCAGGATCATCCGTTGGGCTGATAGTTAATTTTATATTATTAATCTCGTCAATGATATGCTCGAATTTCTCTCGATATTCATCAACAATCTCAGACGCGGTCAAGAACTGTTCATTTGAGCGGGACTCGAAGCTAGAAACATTTTTAGCTAAGCCGTGCATATTACTAAGCCTAGCAAAAATTGCTTCCTTTTTACAAGTTAATATTTTTATTTTAGAATATAATTCTGCGGTTGCTTTATTAGTAGCCATTGTGTAAGCAATATATAAATAGGTACCAAATAATATTACGAACCTATTTTTTATTTATAATATAGTATGTGTGTATTTATGTTTATATTATACGTATTTATATATATTATATATATGTATAGAATTAATGGACAGGCATATAACTATGAACGCTTGTCCAGGGCGGGTTATCAAGTATGCACTATCACTATGTGCAGTAAAGGTGCATGCAGCAGCTTAGATGTTAGAAAGCCGCAAGCAGTCGGGCATGCCGTGTACCTTAGTCGGCTCTTACGACACCTCAGTATGAGGAAGAGGGAGGCACTATTCTAATCTGCCGGTAACCCCACGGCTAATAATAATACAAATAATAAATACACAATAAATAAAATATGCAAATAAATGATAAATAACTACCTACGAACTTCACTGGAAATTTCCAGTGAACCAGTGAACAAAAAGTTAATGTAGGTAGCCAAATAAAAAATATATAAATTCTATTAAATGTACTAATTATTATGTACTAAATTATAGTTGAGTACTAATTATACTTATGTACTAACTGTTCTGGAACTATCCAGGCTCGACCGGACCAAATTATGGAGAGGCGTGTAAATAGCCCTCCATATGAGCGGGGAACGTATCTTGGTTGGCGGTTAAGAGAAATTAAAATTAGGTCAAAAACGAGTTTAAGGAAACTTATCACTCCATAAATCGCAGCTGATATACCAGAATGTCTGAATCACTAACCTGTAGGTCTGCAGCTCGTCCAGTATATGCTACAGCACGGTAAGGTTCCAGGAGTCCGGTAGAGGCCACGGGCACAGTAAGTTTCCTCTTGCACAATTACACCTTATTCCTCTTCTTAATAGCAACGTCGTGTGGCGGTTTTATTATATTAATACGGCGGGTTATTTATATTTTAAAATCAGATCGTAGATAGCACGACGTCGCGGCGGTTGCATACAATTGTTATATTAATGTAATGAATGACGTTTTTGTGACGTCAAACAAGAGCGGTGGTAATATGAGCGACATCTGTTGGTTTCACTACAGAATCAGGGATGCAGATAATCCTTATATCATTCGCAAGTAACTTATGGAGTGATAGAAGAATTTTGGTATGAAGCGGAAATATCTTAACCGCCTCACCAATTACGATGGATAAACAAGATTTGGTAATTCTTTTGTGAACTTTAGATATCTATTTATTTAATACAGTCATTCATCCATCCATTTTATTTCGAAAAAGTATAAACTGATACATTGTTGCATACAGTATAGGATTCGTCTGGTTCCTTGCTGTGGTGGCTGAGAGCAGACATACTACCGCAAAGGGTTAAGGAATTGTTATTTTATTAAATCCATCAATATTTCTTAGGTATTAAAATACCTAATAAAAACATTAAGATACAATTATTACATGTTTATTTTGTTAATTTTTATTTGCGATTTTCTGGCGATAGTTGTGTTGCTAAGCAAAATAAAAAATAACCTTTTTAAAGTTACGTACGTTAAAAAAGGAAACCTGATACGATAATTTTGTTGTCCATCTGTCTGTTTTATCAACTCTTTTAAAACAAAGACGCAAACAAATTGTATCTAATATATGATTTTTTTTTTCTCTTTTTCTTCTTTTTCCATTAAGCGACAACAGCCATTTATCGTTAGGTGAGTTGTCGACTCATTTGAAATCTTCTAATATAGTAAAGTTGATACAATGGTACATTTATCTCTGTTTATACCCAAAAAAACATAGCTTGATGCTATAAAAATGATCCTGCTGTATGCAGTCCTATTTATTATTTATCAATCGTATGAATAATGAATAAGGGTTATAACCTTCAATGCGATGGACTGACCCTAAGACTCTGGGGTCAGCTTTACGATCAGCCTCATTGAGTTATGCCCATTTGTTTCTAAAAGCTATATTTATGTGTCTACGTTGTAGCATCTATATATTATGTATTAGACACTCTGATGACTTTTAATAATTTTATATCTTTAAAAGAAAAGATAATATCAAAATCAGAATAACTTTAGTGAGAATAATCACTATAGTGTGATCTAGTGCATATAAAACCTTTTTTCTTGGTAACCCGAGGGAAAATCATACATAGGTCCATCAGGGACGCTGTGAGGGCAGCGACCCCGGTGTGTCAGACTCCTATTGACTAAAAACCCTGAGGTGTCCCTTTCATCACTCCACCAAGGCCTAGGAAACCAAATTCGTCCAGTCGCCCGGGGAATGAATAGCCTGTTTAGGCTTCCTCTTTGGGAGGGGAAGGTTTAAACAGCCTACGCCTCCAATACCTCTCTCCCAGGTGACCAAACTCCCTCAAGTCTACTGCTCGAACTCTGGGCTCTCGCTCTGGGCGAACGCGTCCCTTCGGCGACGATGCCATGGTCGCCGAATGATCAGAGAAGATGTTCGCTCTCTGACCTTTTCGGTGTCTTCCTTCTGTTTCATTACTGCCTCACAGAAGGCTACAACCTCTTTCCAAGCCTCTTCACTGTCGACCATGACTTGTCCATAAGGAACCACTAATGTATCTCTGCTTACCCCAAAAAGGATATGACGTCGTGGTATATTATTATAAGAATAATTATATATTTATTTATTAATAAATGGTCGAAATGAAATAAAAAATGATACACTGGAGTGGAATTATAACACGCTGAGAGCGTCTATACTTAGTTCCATGTTCTCTTAATTTGGGTGTCTAAAAGAAAATTGGATATAAATTTGTTCCATTAACCGCCTTAATTTTCATCTACCTTCGGGTAAGAATGAATGGTCTGAGAATAGTAAAAAAAAATATTAAAGCAGCATCAAAATCTTATTTTGTCTATCCACTACCGCTTACTTTGTCGTCTGAATTATTATATGTTCTAGCATTATCTAAAATGTATGACTTAAGCAAACAAAGACCATAGTTAATAAAAATATTACATTGCATTACTTGTTTTTAATTAAAAAAATACATTTACATTGTATCTCTGAATGCTGTGGTAAATTATTTATATGACATAATCAAAGATACACAACGATGTGTTTTAAATGTTTAAGGAAACATACTACAATAAAAAGCACACAATAAAAAAATATCGATATTATTTTTTCCATGTTTTAATTTTAGTTTGTTTTGGGATTATATATTTCGCTTGGCATACAATTAAATTGCTTCACTATCCAAATTATCTAAAAGCTTTTTACTGTCCATCTATGTATCCTTAGCCCACAGGATGCATTATCATCCACTTTGAGAAAGATGTAATAAAATTGCGTTTTTTTTTCAAAAACATTTATAAAAAATGTAAAAAGTTCTAATCCAATGAGTTTTGGATATAATACAAAAGCAAGAGTCTTTTAAGAATTGAAAACCCCCACATCAATGACCCCGGACGACCCCTGCCGAATCGAAAGCAACATTTCTCCTAATCCTTGGAACAGTAAATTCGTAGTCAATTGTTCCTTAACGTATGGTGCAAACGAATATCCATTCCATACTCCAGAAGGAAAAATTGAACTCTTATATTTATTTCGTTGCCTGTCTGTCAGTCAAACCTCTTTTTTTTCAAAACACATGGATATATCAAATTGAAATTGGTATCTAAACTCAGATTTACAGTTTCCTGTGGTTACTTAACAAGCACACTTCTAATAGCCAAATATTATTATTATAACAGCGAAAGTATAGGAAAAAATTAGAAAACACAATTCGCAGCTACATCACAAAAATTATAAAAGGCGCTATCGTTCATAGGCTGAGATATAGACGCTGCTTTGACTTCGCTTAAACTTTACTCAAATCATACAATATAAATAAATAATTTATTAGAAAAAACAATTACAAAGCAGCACATTAAAGTCAGCTGACACCCAAACTAGGACTACCTGTATCTTGGGTGTCAACATAATACATTTCACACAATATGTTACATACAATTTACTTGTATAATATATCCGCTGCGTAGCTCCAGTCTTAACTCCAAACAATATATGTATATATATATATTTATATTACAGACAACAAAATATATCAAAAGGAAAAAAATCAATGTTTTAGTTGTTTTGTTGCGTAACAGTACTAAATTAATGCCAAATTATTTGATTAATTTTTACCCAGAACTTTGTCATACATAGGGTTCTTCAAGAAAGCAGTGAACAATGCCCTTTTTGGTTGGAAACGCAATTGCAACGTTCCTTGTGTTACAATTATTTACGAACGACGGTAACCACTTGTCATCAGGTGGGTCGTCAGCCTGTTTACCGACAGAAATATAAAAATAGTCAGCGGTTTTACTAATTTGGATTTGCTCTGCGAATACAGAGATTATGCTCAAGTATCTATTTTATATTTAATTTATTGTCAAATATGATTTTATTATGGGAGTCGAAGCTGCTCGCGTCCGTAGGCTTTACCCTAGTTTCCCTACACGTGACTCCTGGGTGGTGCTAAACGAGCAGCAGTGACGTGCTAGGGCGTCGACAGATTTTCATCCATTGATAGTCGCTTTCGTTTTTGGACTACATTGTACTTACCATCAGGTACTCTGTAGTCACTATGTCGAGCCAGTGTAAATAAATAAGAAATCTGAGCAAAGTGTAAGTTAAGTCAAAGTAGCGTCTATAAATCTCAGCCGTAGATTACATTGTACATTCAAGTGCAGTGTTGCAATTTTGTCAAGCCAGAATAAAAAAATAATCGCTTCAGTAGTTAAGTTACACCAAGCCCCAATATCATTGTTTAACCCGCAATCGAATCGGCTAAAAACGCATCAGATAGCCCAAACGGAGGGTTATGTCTCATAAACTGCCCTCAGTCCATTCCAGTAGCCGCTGGCTGATATCGAGGCCATTCGATGGAATTTCATGACAGTAAATGAGCTTGGACAATACTCTATAGGTAGTTAGCTGATCTCTCTACATTTTACACGCTATGGGAGTTTTATTATGCGTGTGGATTTCTCTCTATATAAATTACTGTAACTTTTATTATAATAATAATATATCGTTACGGTATTTCCCTGTCGGGGTGAGCAGAGATACATTAGTGTCTTATCCAATTTGCGTTTATATGTCGTGCACATCGTGAACAGTAGCGCAGCTGATCACCCTTTTTAGGGCGATTTCAGTTACACAAGACATTTCTATTAGATGTCATGTGGGATCCCTCGTGATGCTTTGCTTCACCGGTGACCATGTCCCTATGGCCCCCATGACCCTAATTTCGCACTTAATCTAGAAAAACCCGGATGTACGTGCCGGGATACGAACTTAAGATAATTCGTGTTGCTGCGTGCGGATATCGATCTCGTATTCCTTAAGCTACCACAGCCACAACTTAACCTGCTATTATACACACCTACACCTTATTACACACACACACACACACACACACACACACACACACACACACACACTGTTATATCGAGGGGTGAAAGGCTATTTGGTTTAAGCGACATTTTTTGGTGATATAGTAATATATATTTTCAGAATCAGCATTTTTTACCGATTCTAAATATATATATTACCATATCATCAAAAAATGTCGCTTAAACCAAATAGCCTTTCACCTCTCGATATAACGATTTATTCGGTGTTATTACAATACGGATTTTAATTTAAGCAAGGGTTTAACCAATGGCAAAATTCTGTTCTTACTAAAATTAATTTACATCTTATTTTGTGTATTTTTTTTTTCATATTATCTCGACAAAGTAACTATATTGCACCCGTAGATGGGAAAAATGTAATGTGTAAAATGTATAATCAGATGAATGATAAACGTAATTTTAATTACGTTAATCTGTAATTATTATTGTCTTCTCAACATTAATGAGTCATAAATATGTTTGCAATTGAGTTTTCATCAATGCTTAAAACATAGACGGACAAAATGTAATCGTAATCGTTAATCATTAATCTGATTACATTTTGATTCATCTATGATTGCATTTAACGGAAAACACAGTGTAATTCAAGAGCGCCAACGACCGCCATAAGACGAAAATCTGTTGCCAGTTGAATATTCATAAATTATCTTTCAAAATAAATGAAACAATAAGATAAATAAATAATTTTCAATATTATTTTTAAAATAATTATCATAGTATAATTGTGGTATTACAATGTTGTTTCAATATTTTTTGTCATAATTCTTACTAAGTAGAGGAATGCAAATTATATTTGTTTTTAGATTGAGTCGCGAATGGTCAGTAATAAATACTTGACTGAATATTATCGTATGAGTATCAAAACATCTTTATTTATAAGACAACGGTCATTGACCGCTTGATAATTATATATATCAGCCCATTTTATGTTGATAAGAGGAGCGATAAACATATCTGTAATCTACTTGTAAAGCTCATCATAGCGAGTTAGTTCGGCCTGTCGCGTTTCGGGACCAACTCTTATATTTGATAAGATTGTATCTAATTACTTGTATTTAATTATCGTGAATGCAAATAAAATATTATGTTGAATTTGTAAGGTTTTTAATTAATCACTACAATATGGCGCATGCGCGGAGCTGACGACGCTGCACTCCGTATGCTCCTAGCGCCATCTACACCGGCGCTCCGTAACATTTACATCAATACTTCTAGTTATCAATATAGTTAAAGGCTTTCCATTGTTGTATATTGTATCAGTATAACGACTGTCAATTACTTCTCGTCTATCAGTAATCACCACTGATATTCGACTTGTATGCTCATTTTACCAAAGAATCTATACAAAAAAGTATTCTCTCAGAGATAGTGCCAATAGAACATAAAAATTATATGGGGTTAACATAAGCTATCGACATATAGTAAAACTTAATAAGAAGCTAGTATGTTAACCATTTATTTTTGGCCTTTTTACTAGAGTTATCTTTGATATAATGTTACTTAATTTAAGTCTAACGTCAATATTTTGTCAAAATGTAATCAAAATTTATAAATATGATAACGGATCTTATGCAAGACCTTCTCGTAAAAGTCCTATTATATTATTTGTAAGGTATACAAGCGTGAAATTTTAAAAGGTGTTACCATAAAAAGAAACCATTAGTAAAATTTAAAAAAATTCCAATTTTAACATTTTGTCGAAACAACTCAAAGGTTTGTAAATATTTTAACAGATCACACTGGGTCTTCGTGCATAAGATCTATTGAAATATTTATAAAAAGTACAAAACACGAAAGCTTACGAGCAAAATGTGATAACATAAAAAAAAATGTTGGTGAAATTAAAAATAATGTTAAAGTAATGAAAACGCTATGCGCTTGTCATTGCGCCACCGCTATTGCTGCGTTTGCGCAGAAAAAGCGCTATTTCAATATAAATCGAGTGGACGTTGATTGACAGATCCCGCTGAGAGGTTACCTCGGGAACGATTGCTTTTTACCTATTTACCCCAACTTTATAGCTTGTCATGAATATAACTTATAATAGCAATGTTTCAAATGAAATATCTTTATAT
This sequence comes from Automeris io, assembly GCA_036320925.1. Taxonomy (NCBI): domain Eukaryota; kingdom Metazoa; phylum Arthropoda; class Insecta; order Lepidoptera; family Saturniidae; genus Automeris; species Automeris io. The sequence goes on from JAUDJH010000001.1 coordinate 20,425,536, forward strand.
GGATGAAACATACGTCCTCATTAACTAATGTTAAACCAACTATTTCAAACTTTCGCGTTTTGTATTTATTATACAGTATGTTATAACAATAAAATTAAAATTAATTCAATGGTGAAAACTTACATTATAAAATTGGGAGCGTTTAAAGTTCGTGAAGAAAGAAAAAACAGAAAGCAAATGATTATGCTAAATAGGTCATGACATAATAAGGGCCGTCCCCGCTGGTCTGAAGGACTATTTGACTATAAAATCGTCTCATTAGCCTTTGAAATGATTTTTGTAAGTAATCCGAGTATAGATCGCATGTAAAATAATTGAATTTCTTTAATTTAGGTAAATACGTGCCGGGATTCGAACCAACGGCTAATCTCGACGCCGTGTATGAATTGCGAACCCTTATCTATTAAGCTACAACAGCCATTGATAAATCGACATCCCTTTTTAAATATCACTTTACTGTTAATTACAATGTTTATTTAGAAAAAATTAAACTAATAATCGATATATTGAAACTCCATTTGTGTTCTAACCAAACCGTATTATTGGTTTTCTTATGTTTTATTTAATAAAATATTCATGTCGTATATGTATGCCCGCACGGGTCAGTGATGCGTTGGTCGGCCGCGAAAACTTTCGAGGGTCAGCCGATCGGCAAATTATGTAAAGTGTCCGGTCATTTCGACCCATCCGCCATGAACTGACGACTTTATTTTATACGCTGACTGATGCGTTTTGATTCTTTAAAAAAATGTTCCGAATGTTCAGGGATGGGGGCATGAGGCAGTAAAGAGATTACTTAAAAATAGGCTATTTGTAAACTATACTTTTTTTTTCTTTTTAGGAAGTCCTTTATGGAAATCCTTTGAACATGAATTTCGATATTTTAAATAAACAGTGACAATAAATGCTTATTATGGTACTAAAACACTTTTTAAACAAACTGGAATCAAAATAAAATATTACATAAGGATCTTGCAAACAAAACTAACCAATTTTTATTTGTCATGGGGGACCTCGTAAAATGAACAAGTAATAGATCACATATTGCTTTTTTTCCTAGATGCAAAACATATTTTGTTTAGTATTTATAAACATTATCTAGATACCAGTTCAAAATCAGTTGTTTTTTTTTCTGTGAAACTATTTTGGTTTGGGACCTAGATGTAACCAATTTTAAGGTTTTCTATAGCCATAATTAATTAATATCTAAATTGTGTGTGGTCGAATAATATATAAATTATTATAAAAATGAAATGAATGAATGATTGAAATTACCTAGTTTCTTAAATAGAAATATCATCATATTTATATTTCATATTGATAATGTAATAAATATTAGGTCCTTACATATGAAATTGGCGTTTTTCGTACTGGCCACTTTAATCACAAATTTCTCCTCTTTGGTAAGGAATTCCAAATTCAAATTTGTACAGCTATAGACTCATGTAATTGTGCTTCGATGATCGTCATTCATTTGTTTTTTTCTTCTGTTTTTTTTCTGTTTGCGTCACTCATTTTACAAAATGGAAAACTTAAAATATCGCATTATTTACGAGTACGAGTTCCGCCGTGGCACTAGTGCTGCGGAAACAACTCGAAGGGTGAATGATGTGTATGGCGGTCGTGTTGCAAAAGAAAACACAGTTCGTTTTTGGTTCCAACGTTTTCGTTCTGGAAATTTCGACCTGCAGAACAAGCCCCGTGGACGGCCTGAGACTCAAGTTGATAATGAAGAGTTGAAGGCTATTGTGGAAGCGGATCCATCGCAAACCACGTCCGAGTTAGCTGCAGGCTGCGATGTTAGTGATAAAACTGTTTTAATTCACTTGAAGCAAATTAGGAAGATTAAAAAGCTTGAATGGTGGGTACCTCACGAATTGACTGAAGCAAACCGGCAAACGCGCGTCGACTGCTGCGTTACATTACTAAACCGGCACAATAATGAAGGTATTTTAAACCGAATCATTACCTGTGATGAAAAATGGGTTCAATACGATAATCGGAAGCGCTCAGCGCAATGGTTGGATCCTGGCCAGCCAGCCAAATCCTGCCCCAAGCGAAAATTAACCCCAAAAAAGTTACTTGTAAGCGTTTGGTGGACTAGTGCCGGTATTGTTCATTACAGTTTTCTCACATCTGGCCAGACTATTACGGCTGATGTCTATTGTCAGCAATTGCAAACCATGATGGAAAAGCTAGCGGCTAAACAACCTAGGCTGGTCAATCGCTCCACGCCACTGCTGCTTCACGACAACGCTAGACCACACACTGCGCAACAGACGGCTACTAAATTAGAAGAGCTTCAATTGGAAAGTCTAAGACATCCTCCGTACTCCCCGGACCTTGCTCCAACAGATTACCATTTTTTTCGAAATTTGGATAACTTCTTGCAAGGGAAAAAATTCAACTCCGATGGGGCAGTCCAAATCGCCTTCAAAGATTTTATTGATTCCCGTCCGACTGGTTTTTTCAGTAAAGGGATCAATGAACTACCTATGAGATGGCAAAAGTGCATAGAAAATAATGGTTCATACTTTGATTAATTAAATATATTATATTAAAAAATATTCGACTTTTTGTTCCTCCCATACAAAACGCCAATTTCATATGTAAGGACCTAATATATTGATAGTAGACTTTGGTATATTAAAAAGACCCGTGTAAAACTCGTAAAATATTTATAATGCATACGAAAAGCGAAAATTACAACCGTATCTTTCTACTTGTGTTTAAAAAATACTGTGATAAAAGTTCAAGACATTTTGGTCGCAGAGTACTGCATGATAGTTCGCGCCACGTGCGATCTACAGCTACCGGTCAACATTGAGGGTAGTTTTATTAAGAATTACAATTATTTATTTACAGTACTCACTCCCTGCTTGTCTAGGAACGTCTCCGTATATTACTTGTTTGTTTATATTACGTAAAGCATAAAATTGAAGCCTATTTTAATTGATATCGGTATTGGGTGTGTTTATAGATAATTGCTCAAGACATTTACGTAAGCTCCAGATGGTTCTAAAAGAGCCGTACTTAGGTATATGGTTGAGATTTATAAACACTACTTTGACTTTGCTTAGAGTTTGCTTAGGAAATAAGTTCGTCTTTAACAAAATACTGAATTTAGAATAGGAAACTGAATACACTCTAAGTAATAATTTACTATGTACTTTAATGTTAATTAAATAATATAATTTGTAATGTTTGAGAAAAGTCTAAGCAAAATCAAAGAATCATCTATAAATATTCGCTCACGACTGTCTAAACCGCGACCACATTGCATGGATGCAAAGACCGTAATAGTGATACGCCTCGGATAGACGCGTTTAGGAATTACAGAAGAAATTTCAGAAATGATCCTTATATTTTAAAACGTTATTAAGTACTAATTATTTTGTATGAAATTGACGCTTTTAAACAATTAGTTCACAATATATACAAAATGTCTCGTTAATGTTTAAAGACCTTTTAAAATTTATGAAGCATTTTAAAACTTGGTATTAGTCCACTGTCTACCTCCTTGTTTTTATTTGTCTTCAAATCTAACAAGGATGGTGTTGTACTGGGTTATAGATCTTTTTGTGATTTCCAGGCTGACTCTTGACCGTAATTACACCTGGTGGAAGGTGAAGATGACGTCTGATGATAGACAGCGTCCGCCTAACAAATGGCTATTCACTCTTTTCTTAAAGGCTCCTAAATCACAAGAACGTGGGAATATGGTCACTGGAAGCATATTTCATTCGTTAGATATTCGCATGGTGAATGTAGAAGGAAATCTAAAGCGAAGAAAAATGGAACAATGGTCACAGTAGGCAATTTCAATCAGATGAACTGTCATCCTGTTGGCTAGTTTTTTGTAATAGGAAACACGTTGTTTATTTTAACATCGAGTATAGTTATTTCATTTAAAATGTAAAAGAAAGATTATGTATAAATACAAGAGTAAAAATATATAAATTCAAAAACAAACGGCCCACGAACCTTATGATTAAAACAGATTATTTCAGCCCAATTTCTTTAACAAGCCAACTATTGCGAAAGCGACTTATCAAAGTAAACAACGTCGTTATACGAAGCTCCTGATATTATGCAAATTGTATTTATTCATACTGTTTTTGCAGAGGGCATGGGCGGCATCGAACCCCTAATCTCTCCTTCGACAAACGAAAACGTTCGCCTAACAAAATTACAGCGCACTCTATTTTACACCTTATAGTATGAAAATAAGGTCATCTTAAATTTTCATTATTGATTTTCAATGTCTCAATCGGTTGGTGCGCGCTTCTCGCTCATAGATGGAGCTATGGGCGATGCAAATTTTCGGTAATGTAATTTTCCGTTATGAAAAATTGGGGATCACCGAAATCTGATTGGGAAAACATTATGTAAGTTATTATACTGTAATAAGATTAAGGTGTTCTTGCTTATTGTTTATTAATGTTCGTTTCATTTTAGGGTGGAATGATACTTAGGTTATCCATGGGCAGAGATGGGTAAAATGTAATCTGATTAATGATTAACGATTTCAAAATGTAGTCGTAATTTTCATTTTCTTGCTCTCTAATCATGATTAAATCTTTTTAAAACATTAAGAAATAATAAATATGTATGCAAACTGGGATTCTGTAATGTTTAAAACATAGATGAGCAAAATGGGAGTCGAAGCTGTTCGCGTCCGTAGGCTTTACCCTAGTTTCCCTACACGTGACTCCTGGGCGGTGCTAAACGAGCAGCAGCGAGGTGGTAGGGCGTCGGTGCACGTCTGGATCGCGACCACAGTACATGCGTGTAAAGCCCGTCATAGTGACCAGTTTCGGCTTGTCGCGTTTCGGGATCAGCCTGTGTATATCCAGTGGCTCATATACCTAGAGACCTTCAGTCGCGGTATATGTGGGCCGACATGACGATGTAGACTCTCAATGGATTTTCATCCTTTGATAGTCGCTTTCGTTTTTGGACTACACTGTACTTACCATCAGGTACTCTGTAGTCAATATGTCGAGCCAGTGTAAAAAAAATGCAGTCATATTAATGGTAAAAAACGTAAAATGTAATCGTAAAAATTTTTATTAATCTGATCTGATTACATTTTGTCCATCTATGTCCATAGGCGGGGCCCGGACTTGAGAAATAGTTATTTTTTAATAAAATTTCAGGGGGCTTAGACAAATAATATTTGGGAAACAATAACGCTTGTAGAAATGTCCGAAATAAACACGTTATGTGAATTCCATACATTTGCACTTTTCCAATAACGTTATCGATAAACTAATGTTAGCACGTTCATCGGCCAGCGCGATTCGTTTGTGTTTCTTATTAGGCCAAAATCCGAATCTCACCACGCCATAACGTAAACAAGCAATAGATCAACAATGTAAATCGAGTATTATAATATTTTATTATTGCAAAGAATTTTGTTGCTCACCTCAAATGTGTTTTGAGTTTTTCGATGAAATACATGCGACATATTAGAATGTAATATATAATCCTATACAAATATGGGTAAAATGTAATCTGATTAATGATTAACGATTACAAAATGAAGTCGTAATTTTAATCTTGTTGCTCTGTAATCTTGATTAAATCCCTTGAAAACGTGAAGGAGTCATAAATGTGTATGTAACTGAGGTTTCCGTAGTGCTTAAAACATAGATGAGCAATATGTAGACATATTATTCACTAAAAATGCGAAATGTAATCGTAATCGTTTTTCATTAATTTGATTACAGTTTGCCCAGCTATAATCCTATATAAATTATTAATAAAAGGTATTATGTAATGCGAACATTTTTAGTATTTTAATATTGTGTACCCTGTATGTACATATAAGTGCTTATTCCATTAAATTCCTTTTAAAATACAACAAAAGTCCGATTAATAAATATAAGAAAAGCGTCAGCCATATTTAAGTGATGTGATGATGAACGTGTGTGCTTTTGGCGTGGCAGGGCCGTAACAAGCTATAAATCGCGCAAAAAAAAAACGCTTAAATAAAACACGGTGCGGTATAAAATTTACTTTACTTGTATGATACTAAATTTGTCTGTGATTAGAAAAGACTTCGCGAAATTAGTTTCGCATTGCGACTTAGATAGAATCTTCATTCGCGAATAAAATTCGCGCTGTATTTCCAAGAAATCTCAGAGTGCTGTCTAAGCATAAATGTTACTGTGTTTGCTAAATGTTATATGATAAGATTATGGCAATAAACAAGAATTATTATTTGTTATTTCATCCAAGAGTATTATACTGAAGCCATTTCTGACATACGTAGGTAAATAGCCCCTTCCCACGATCTCGCGACCTCGTATCACGTATTTATGATACAACATCGTAGTTTAGGTAAACTATTGTACCTGGGAATATTACATTCAATTGCACGAATGTAATTCAGTAAAATTATTATAATTGTTATAGGTAGTTATATTAAAGATATTTTTTCGAAAAACTGAAAATATTGTTTTTATTAAGATGAAATTACAACATATATAATATAGTTTCGAAATACATTTTCTAAGCTTGATCTCAATGTAAAACATTTTTTTTTTATGTAAAGAAACAAAGAACTTAACCCAATAAGTCGTTTTTTTCTTTTTGTTTTCTGAAAATAAATTTTGCATTTGTAGAAACAAACACTATGATAATAAGCAGTATTGGTATTCTCTAGACACCCAATACACAATCTTTTAGTCTCAACCGATTATATTTCATGATTTTATTATTCTTGTAAAAACTTACGTCTTGTGTACTTTATGTTAAAGCGCCATCTCGTGACCTACTGAGAAACTATACTTCATTTTATAGTAGTCCAGTGATATGCGTAGAGGTGGCGTTAGTTTTATATTCGGAATATTTTCGGCTACAAAATGTACTATTTACAAATTATTATTAATTAGTTTTTTGTGTATTTACATTAAGACATAATTATATTTATTAATAAAAAATATAACTTGTTTCAGATACTATGCACAAGAGAACTGGTTAAGTAAAACATTATTATATTATTAATTTTAACATTAGATTGTTTTTTTTTAATTTAATTTATTTTAATTTAGTAAATACATTATTGTTATAATAATTATTTTATTTAAAAGGCAACTATGTGGGATGTTATAGTTTCTTCCACACGATATTCACACAATTTCACTGGATTCCAGTGTCTGAATGTTTATAAAAATTGCAAAGTTTATAATTTAGACAAGGAAATTATATGCTTCGTTAAGAAAACATATTTCGCCTTAATTTCTTTTATTATCTCCGAAGACGTGTCTTTTATTTCGCGGCCCATTGAGCAGTAACCCTTCTGTCACTAATTAGACCCATCTTTAGGAATTAAAAATGTTATTTGTAAGTATTTAAGGGTTTACAAGTTTATATTACTGCGAAGTATAAATCGACCGTGTAATGTATTTCAATGGTAATGAATTGAATATTGTTCGAATATATTTTAATTTTTATAAGCAATACTTTTTATTGATCTTCAAAATTCAAACATATCTGGTGGTAGGTAAAATTAACACTAGAAAGACTGAATATAGGTATAGCCAATACGTATATTGGGAATAAAGAGAGAGAGGAGGTAAGTACAACTATTAATAAATGCTGTAAGATGATATATAAAAAGCCATAATATTTTCAAAAATTGGTTCCTCTTAAATATATATTTTTTTGTTTAACTAAACTTTAAAAACACTCAAAATGACTGCTCTGGGAAATCTAGTGTTAAGGTCGATGATGAACCGCGTTTGCTCAACAATTGCCTGTTCAATCTCCTTTAAAAACTCCCAGATCGTAAGATTGTAGGAAAATCACGCAGGGTGCGTATTCTACTCCTTTGCTGTTCGCATTATGAAGGATGAAGCAAACTTTTTACTACAAATATGGGCAATATCATCAACGTAAGGATGGTATCCCTCACAGCGTCAAATGATTTTGTGGTGTAAAAGGGATGGTGGAATCAGAAAACATAGCTCTTGTGCAAACTCTTCAGAGTATAACTGCGAGGCAGGCTACTCTACGTCGATGTAATAATAGGTAACTATACGTCTGCGATTACTACGATTGGAGGAATTCAAACTGGCGCATTGATGTTTTGCAGATCATACCCAAAGGTGACAGTAATACTCCACCTCCAACCGTTCCTGCGGCTGATATAGGTATAGATACAAATTAAAGTATAATTTTAAAAGGTTGTCTACTTTCTATTCAATTTCAATTATTTGGGAGTTGAAGCTGCTCGCGTCCGTAGGCTTTACCCTAGTTTCCCTACACGTGGCTCCTGGGTGGTGCTAAACGAGCAGCAGCGAGGTGGTAAGGCGTCGGTGCCCGTCTGGATCGCGACCACAGTGCATGGGTGTAAAACCCGTCATAGTGACCAGTTTCGGTTTGTCGCGTTTCGGGAACAGCTTGTGCATATCCAGTAGCTCATATACCTAGAGACCTTCAGTCGTGGTATATGTGGGCCGACATGACGATGTAGACTATCAATGGATTTTCATCCTTTAAAGGTCGCTTTCGTATTTGGACTACACTGTACTTACCATCAGGTACTCTGTAGTCACTATGTCGAGCAAGTGTAAAAAAAAATTGTAGGTATGTATGTCGTAGTCAACTGGCTAAATCAGCCATTCAGTTTGTCGGCTAGGTGATACAGTACCGTCATATAAAATATTAAAAAATTGTCATGTATACATGTACAGAATCTATTTTTTTTAGATACATAATCAAGATTATGCTTCTTACCAACTTTCGTGTTAATATTCACGACACGGCGCGCGACAGCCCTCTCTCTCTTTGAAGTTACGCCGCTCCGAGATAATCCGTCAACGGCATAGACCGCTCAGATGGAGAACGTCAAATGTAATACAATTTTTTGGTAAACTTCAATTGAATCAATCTTATCTATGGCTTAAAGCACTAGCTGTAATAAAAAGAAGTATAACGTTGAAAGGCAGTAAAAAGTCCATCACTGATACCTTTATTGCATCAAAAACTTAGATTAAACCATAAAATTATGTAAAATATGTAATAACAAGAGAGCTACGTATTGCAAAGCGCGCTCGATCATGAAACGTCACACGAATTGTCTCTCCTACCGTCCACCGCGGCCGGGGCACAAGCGATCCGTACAATCATTATGGCGTCCGGGAGTGTGGATCGGCAGAGTGCACGCTACTTAAGGTTAAATTGAAAAAACTTTGAAGGAGGCCTACATCGATGGATTAACTGGATTAGGAGCAAAATAATAGTTTTTTAGAAGCAAAAAAAAAACACAACATTCTCTTAGGAATGAAATAAGTTACATAGAATAACGAAAAGGTAAAAAAGGAACCAGTATAATAAAGACTATCTTTAGCTGAGGTGACCGGCGTTGCCCAGGTAAATATATAAATGCATATATTTATAGCCACTAACAAATCAACAAAATTGAGAAGTCATATAGTTTTTAAGATTAGCAGTACCACGAAGTACTATCCGCATTCCTAAAGGAGCCGAATATATTTCTAGGTTATATAGTAGCCTATATGTAACTTCAAGTTATAATTTATTTATGTACTACAGTTCATCTAAGCCCAACCAGCCATTTCTACATGAAAAAGGACCAATTATACTGTCATGCACACAAACTATCCCCTTTATAACGGCAATGTCACGTGATTGGCTCAGTCAGTCTACCAACATAACAATTCTAACTCCTCGTATCACTTGGTAGAATCATCGCCATGTTTGATTGTGTCACTTGCGACGTCTATTGTACGTTATATCTATGATCAACGCCGAGTGGATTAGGGTTGCTGCGATGCATAAAATAAGTGATCCGCGGTTTTTCGTGACTTTTTTATAGTTTAATAAATGACAAGATAGATAAATATAAAAATGTATTTTGCGCTCGCTACTTTGATGTGTTCTCACGATCTAAAAGGCTACTGCGGACCCTGGATTTGTTATGAATTGTATGTTTTATACTTGCATTGAATTGAGATTTTACCTTGTATATTATTTGTGCTTGGGTATAATTTTTTTTCTAATAATTCGTTTTCGTCATAGTCATAAAAAGGGTTGACTGTGGTGGTCTCGTGGAAAAGAGACCGGTGTCCAAGCGGAGTAACGCAAATGGTCCTAGGTTCGCATGCCGCCAGGTTACCTCCGTATTTTTCCAGAGTAAGTATGGATTTAAGCATCACAAGCTCACCGGTGAAAAAAACATCATAACGGAACTTGTCTGGCATGTAAAAAAAAGTTCCCCGAGAACTGCGATCACCTACGCTACTGGTCACGTTGGGCACGAGATATAAGCGTAAGTGGATGGAAAGGCCAATCGATTATTGTGGCTTACCGCCTTCCCTTTGGGGTTTGTAATTAGGGTTTTTTAAAATAACATTTTTATTCGTTCTTAGGTAATGTATTTTATTGGCACATATTCTTTGACATCTCTCCTTTTTCACGAATGACAATCTTCCGTTTGTTTTCAAATATAAAACACAGAGGTTGCGCCTCCGCGTAGGTCGTTCGCGACCATTTGGCGCGAACAGTGGATGCGACCTCTAATGTATCTCTGCTCACCATAAAAGAGATATAGTCTGACGGTATATTGTTTTAAAAAAGTTTATGTTTAATTCTTTATTTTTCGTTAATATAAGAGGAATCACTTCATTCAAAAAAGTGCTTTAAATTTTAAGTCGCTATAAATAGCGTTACATACTGTTAAAACACTAATGAAGCATAATTTTGTATGCGTTGAAGATTCCTTAACGTATTTATTTTCATCATTATCAACGTAATTCGTCGTGTGAAAGGCTATTTGGTTCAAGAAAAATTTTTTGGTGATATAGTGATATATATATATATATATATATATATATATATATATATATATATATATATATATATATATATATATATATGGAATCAGTGTTCTTTACCGATTCCAAATATATATCGTCGGGTGAACGGCTATTTGGTTTAAGCGACATTTTTCGGTGATATAGTAATATATATATATTTTCGGAATCAGCGTTTTTTACCGATTACCACCACCCAAAAAATCACCAAAAAATGTCGCTTAAACCAAATAGCCTTTCACCCAACGATAATATGTATATTTCGTTCTATACCGTATATACTAAGTGCAGCGAGCCTAAACAAAGTAGCTTCCTATAAACTACAACGCTAGTGTACAGTTCAATATATACAGAATTGACATTAGCTTTCGAAATATCCTTATGTCAATTGTATACGTTTTTCACTTTTTTACTAGCGGTTAAGTTTATAGAATATTACGTTGTCTAGGCCCTCAGATACATTACAAATGAAAAATGTTAATTGTCAATCTGCTCACATCCATTGAAGCATTAACTAAATGTTTGCAATAAATAAAGCTATGTTCAGGCAGGTGCGTAATGCGCGAACACCCCCGGGACAGTGTGTACGCGCCCTTAACAACATAAAGAAAAAAGGATTGCCTACTTTATTATTTTTATTAGTACAGTGAATCTTTTCTGCCAATGTTCCTAATTTGGTATAAATATGGGGTGATTATTTAAAAAAAATAATAACAATAAGGGCTTACTTTAATTTAGTTCATGATATTTTAATTTAAAGAATTGCTAGCATATATCTATATCTTTAATTTTTTTTTACACTGGCTCGACATATTGACTACAGAGTTCCTGATGGTAAGTACAGTGTAGTCCAAAAACGAATGCGACAATCAAAGGATGAAAATCCATTGATAGTCTCCGTCGTCATGTCGGCCCGCATATACCACGACTGAAGGTCTCTAGGTATGTGAGTTACTGGATATACACAAGCTGATCCCGAAACGCGACAAGCCGAAACTAGTCACTTTGACGGTGTTTACACCCATGTACTGTGGTCGCGATCCAGACAGGCACCGACGCCCTACCACCTCGCTGCTGCTCGTTTAGCACCACCCAGGAGTCACGTGTAGGGAAACTAGGATAAAGCCTACGGACGCGAGCAGCTTCGACTCCCAAAATGGTACTCCAATTATGGTACTTTTTGCACTATATTTTATTATTATCTTAGGTTAGATAATAGACGATTTTGTAAATAAAAAAAAAGTTTTAACAGAACTAGAATTTCTGGTTTGAATTTCTTTCAGCGTTTATTCTCAAGATAAGCATTTTGGAAAGGCAAGTTTTGTCAAATTTCACGGTGACTCTAAGCGGAACTAAGTAATTTTAATTTTATCTTTCTTTGCTGTCATTACTTCGGGATCTAAATTCTATCACAGGCTATGCAGGTTAACCGTTCCATCATCTCCCTCGGTGAAGGTTAAAAGGCTCTTCTTTAAAGTCCACCAGTACTAGACATTAAGACAAGTTAGGATACAAAAAAGTAGCACCCTGTAATGTTCAACCCCTCAAACGCAGAAATATGTTAAACTAAGCACCTTGCTCACCAAATATAAAAACCCCCGTAACCCGTGTAATGACAATTTAAAACTCAAAAACTTTCCGTTTCGGACCATTTGCTACGGAGCGTATTGTCTTACCATCGACCAGTTGACTTGGACCGCTGCTGGCAAGGTTGAAATTAACTTCCTATTCTAGGATACTCCCGCGAGGTGGGTCACAGTATACTGGCAAGTTTTTTACGATTGTCTCTTATTGTCTATGGCAGAGACAAGCGTTTTTATTATCTGTGGGGCGCGTTTTAAAGTCGAGGCCCCTTAAGTGTTGTAGATTCAGCTAGCTCAAGATGGGGGTTGTAATTTTCGTGTAGCATTTCTCAGTTTTACGTTATTCGAATTGATATTGCTGTTTTGTTTGGCTTTTGTTTTGATTTTAAACAATACTCTTGCAGATTTAACATTGTCCAACCAGCTTCCAGGCGCAGAATTCCTTCTGGATTTTGTCATGGAGCTCCTCAAAAAAGGGTACAAAATTTTAACAAAGCAATATTAATGCCACGATATTTCAGGACACTAAAAAAGTAAAAAAATCTTATTTGATTTGATAGTAAAATTCCAACACAGTTCGTGAAAATACTATGAAAACAGTAATAATAATGATAATATATCACCAGTCTTTATTCCTTACAGGGTGAGCAGAGATACCGTACATAATTGACTGTATCCACTTTGTGCTCATATTTCCAACGTGTCCTTTCATGTTCCTAGCTACAAAAGTTCAGACTATACGATGATATGACAGTCAGTCGGGGCAAGTTTTTTTTTATATGTGTAAAACATTCTAAAATATACAAAAATATGTTAATGTTTTATTATTTAATAATGTCATATTTATCAATTAGTAGGCACGTCTAAACAAACAATGAGTAGTATTAAGTAGTGAGAACAGCTAAGGAGTGTAATATGCTTTAAGAGACCATAAATCCTCGTTCTTATAATTTGGGCGCCTGTAAGAGAAAAGTTAATAGTGAATATTTTAGGGAAAAGCGTAATTGAGGTTTGGGTCCAGCTATATATCATATAAAACATGTATATTAAAAAATTACGACGTTTGTGTCATTTATAAATATATATTTCAAGCCACACCTGTGTGGTAGCAAGGTACCAAAGTCAACAGTACATTTACAATTCCAAATGGAATTTTATGGTGATGTACGGCGACAGCAATGACATCAATCAAATTAATTATTCCGGTCAGGAGTCGAACCCACTACCGCTTCCTGTCAATCGGACGGTTGGGCAATCCTGTGGCCATCTTCATGTTGCTAGGGCGGCCTTATATGTGAGGAAATAACGATAATGTAATTTGTGAGTCATATCAACGGTCGTTGAGAGCTTAGGTTTATTTATAACAAAAGGTGGTAAATAAACTGTCAGTCCACTAGATAGAAAGTAACTACTATCACCTATATCCTTTTTTTTCTTTTTTTTTTTTTGGTTTCTCGGGGGAAAATCCTGCATAGGACCATCAGGGCCACTGTGAGGGCAGCAACCCCGGTGTGTCAGACTCCGACTGACTAAAAACCCCCGGGGTGTCCCTCTAATCGCTCCACCCGAGCCTGGGAAACCAAATTCATCCAGACGCCCGGAGAGCGAAATGCCTTGTCGAGGCTGCCTCTCTGGGAGGGGTGGGGGTAAAGAGCCCACCCTTCCAATACCTATCTCACAGGCGGCGCGCCGGACACTGCACACCGCCACCCTCTCATCCGGACAGCAGACTCCCTCAAGTCTACTGCCCGGATCACCTATATCCTATTAAAACATTAGATTTCTTGCCATCAAGAGTTACTATAATACAGAAGAAAAATGCGTTTTCTAGTTGTAATATTTCTGGCAGAATATTATTTTGTTTTCTGATAAACAGTATGGTAATTTGGTTAAACTGCTTGGTTTGGTTTGGACAGTTGGTTAAGTATTGCTGTTTGGCTTGCTTTGGCTGTTTATTTTATCATGGATATATGGTAAACTTTGGCTGCTTGTTTTGGCCTAGCTCTTTCGTTAGATTTGGCTATTTGATTGGAATAGTGCGTTATTCGGTTGAGCCAATAATCAAAACGTAAATAAAGAAATCTTCTTGCAAGCGATCCCTTTGAGAAAAACATCAAATTTACATTCGTGTAATCTTCTGACGTACAAATAAAATCTCGGATGATGTATGTAAATTTTATTCAAAAAGAAAAGCGCGACGAAAGTCTCTAAGGAGTGGAAATATTAACGCGGAGGTGAGAGAGAGTTAAAAAAACCACCAGAAATGAATATTTTAAGACGAATCTCTTTGCGGTTCCTTTTAATGTTTATTTATGGGTTTCTTTTTGAGGGTCGCTTATAGACTGTTTGTCTTCACACCATATTCCTTACGGCTGTAGCTTACACAGCTCTGAAAAAAGGTAAGCAGAGGAAAAAAACTCCTAAACTGTAGATATGCCAACAGTTATGTACAATATTTTTGCTCTTGTTTTAGGTATATTTGGGTATTCTTAATATAGTATCAATAATACATTTTGTAGTCGATTTGTTTACTGTATGTAATAGTTTATTTTAGTATCACTCGTATTTATTTTGTATTTATTATTTAAGCTATTTGTCATTCTATTTATTGTATTTTTATTGTTTATTGATAATTCTTATAAGATGTAACAAGATCGGGACCCTTCACGAATACCAGCGCTGCAGACTTCCTCTGTGGCTTTAACCTGATGGAGGGCCCATTTCCGCCATGTTTGTATGTTTTCGTATTTTCTTTTGTTTCTGTATACTATTTGTGTTACTGTTTTTAAATTCTTAGGTTTGTAAGTTATGGCGAAATAAATACATTTCATTCATTCAATGATTACCCAAAAAGGAAACTGATGTAGTCGACCAAGAGGTTCATATTTAAGTCCCTAGAAATTAGCTTAACACAATACATCATATTCAATATTAATTTGTTTTAAAAAAATGGGGTAGTGGCCGTTTTTTTTTTATTTGTTAGGTTATAACTTTTTTTCTCAAAATCATAAAAGTCTATAAATGGATAAAGGATCGGTATACATACGCGAAATGTCGTGGGTCCGTAACCTGGCATGTACCTCTGGATTTTTCCAGATCAAGTTCAGATTTAGGCATCAAATGCTTACCCGTAAAGTCAAACCTCATGAGAAAACCCGCATGCCTTTTAATAGAAATGTCCTTGAGAACGGCGATCAGCTGCGCTACTGGCCACGTTTGGCTCGACATTTGAGCGCAAAGTGGATATAACGATGTGTCTCTGCTCACCTCGCAATGGATATAGTGTGACGATATATTATTATCAAAGTCAATCGCATTTAGTGGGTTCTTGTAATAAAAAAGCCAATAAAATGAATTCACAGTTGTTACGAAAAGTAGAATATATCGAGAACAGCTGGCGGAAAACTCTGGTGGTCATAAGTATAGAAATATTATTCCGTGGGCACAAATTAAATATATTTGTTTTAGTTTAGGTGTAAATTTCGACCATTTCTGCTCTGTAGCCAATACGTTATGCATTCCTGCTTATCAGGAAAATAAAACAGCGAGAAGAATTATTATAAATGGCAAGAGAGCCCGATGCATACATATTAGCCTGGACAAATATTATGTATGAGAGCATTAGGTACCCAAATCTCTGTCCGTCACTCCATGAGACGTATCACGAAAATCTGACGTGACAAATGATCGTTCTTTATCACGGCTAGATTGTTAAGAGCTACCTCTCCCCCTGTTAACTTGACAACTGTGAGGAATGGGGTGAGATTTTTCATACTCCGACGGTCTAGGTAAAATGGTTTTGCAATAGCCTTCTAAAAATAAGTCTTTTGATAAACGCTCTTGTCCAGAGCACCCTTTACGGAATTTTAATATACATATATTATTAAAGAGATAGATTAACTCTACAAGTTACAACTTATCTGGTTACCACATGCCATACAACTTTTATATTTGGGTACTCCTTTGCCTTTGTACGGAATCGATGGACTCCTGTTCTGATAATTATATCAACCCTTGGCCTAGTACATATATGTTATTCATTCACAGGATATTAATACTTAATAGCAACATGTTTTCCACAAAAGTTTTTACTTAAGTCACCGCCATTAAACCTTACGTTTTAATTATCTTTAAATACTAAATATTCTTAGCGAATACTATTAACAATTTATTTGTAATCCATAAGAAATTATATTTTGAGTTGGCAACAATATAAATGGATACGGAACTGTGACAGGAAGTTTTAAAGGCGGCGGCTTAAGTAAAAATATAGTGTAGAGAAGATGTCGATATTAAGCAATAATATTCTGTAAATCAATAACAAATAATTACGAGGCCAAGGGTTGATACAATGATCCGAACAGGAGTCCATCGATTAACTACGAGGCCAATGGAGAGCCTAAATAAAAGAGTTCTTGTGTGGCGTGTGGTAACCAGATAAGTTTTAGAGTAATATTAATATAATATTTTATACCTTTAATACGAGACTGAAATTACTTACACGAGCCAAGAGAGTAACCAAACATATATTGTTAATCAGAAGATGAGATCAACGAAATGAAGCTAATTGATGCGTGGTGATTTGTTGGTTTTAATCACATTCTGCCATTTTTGTGTTCTGCTTGTATCAAAAAATGCTACGGAGTTAAGGAAAAACACAATAGAACAAAACGAGCATGAATGTGCTTACAAAAAAGATTTTTTTCCCTTTTAGCCGCCCGTTTTGTACTAGATTTTCCTTATAAGTATTTCTTAATTCCATGCAACAACTATAGCTTATTTCTTCAAAAAGTATAGCTTATATTTAAGTTAATATATTTTATAGTTCTCCAACCTCTTTCAAAGCAAGTGTTTAAAATTGTTTCACTGTTAATATAATTATAAATTTATAGTTTGTGCATAAAGGATCTCTTGTTTTCTATCGCTGTGCCACTGGCAAATTTTACATTCGAATATCACTTTGTTTGTATGGAAAATTTACTTTATAGTGCAAGTTGCGCTTTCATGTAATTGGATTGGTGCACTGTATTTGTATATGGCATGTTATCTATTATTATTTTTTGAATGTATACACTCTGTCAGAGATGGCAAAATGTAATCTGATTAATTATTAATAATTGTAGTCGTAATTTTAATTTTCTTGCTCTGTAATCATGATTAAATCCATTTAAAACATTAAGAAATCATAAATGTGTATGCAGACTGGGATTCTGTAGTGTTTAAAACATAGATGAGCAAAATACAGTCATATTAATGGTTAAAACCGTAAAATGTAATCGTTAATCGTTTTTATAAAGTTGATTACATTTTGCCCATCTATGCGCTCTGTCTGAAAGCCTATTAAAATAAAATAAAGAAATAAAATAAGTATATAAATAACTGTAGGTACATCGTCTGAATTATAGTAACATTTAAAACAATTACAACATTGTCATCGACAATTTATATTTGAGAAATTTCTCGGAATTAATCGCACTAAACCGCCGGACCGCTGCAATCGTTTTTATGGACATTTTAGTGTGGTATGTGTGCGTCGGGAGGCGCACTCTGAATATTTTATATGCAATAATAAAATGAATAGAGCTGATTAATAAGCGTGGCGCGATGTGCTACCGTCAACTGTCCCTGCCACACGAGTTAATAATCGTACAGAGTGTTTGCTTCATTCACTGGCGTATAACTATTACACTACTTCAAGTAAAGGAATGAGTCGGATTATAGCAGTGGCTGTTAAATCGCGATGTACCACTCTATGTGAATTTAGATGTAAATGCGTTCGATGTAAGCCGATGACGGTCGCGAATTTGACTCGCCGCCTGATAGCGCTGCACAGTCGCGAGGAAAACGGTGACAGGATGAGAGTAGGAAAACCAGAGATAGTTTTATTTATTATTAATCATTATTGGCACGACCATTACTTATGATAACCCTATTAAAATAAATAAGTGGACAGTTAAAAAAACAAAAGCGAGTAATTTTTTTTTCTGGAAAATTCCTTTTTAACATATAAAAGAAAGAAAAAAGAAAGAAAAAGTTTATTGAGGCAAAGGAAACAACACACAACAAACATATTTATATAAAAACAACAATGAAAGAATACATAACATCACATCATGTATCCTGTGTGCTGCTACGCATCTCAAAGAGCACTCAGCTCAGCGTATGCTGGGCGACGCTGCACGCGCCATCCAGCGCTGATTATACTAAGTTTACCATGCATTCCTAAAATCTAAATTCAAAAAGGGTAAGTTAACAATTTCTCTATGATAAAGAAACGAATCCGTCTAAAATTGTCAAATATTCTTCTGTTGAAAAATTTGTTTTGGACATATGCTTTAATCATGGAAAGGCGTGTCGCAGTATTAATTTTACAAGCTTATTACAAACTGTCTCTCTGTAAGATTTTTACTCATGTGGTCCCTACTCAGTATGGCCGGTGTGTTCTATTTTTGAAATGTGCAGTAACGGTCCGCGGTGCGTGATCGCGTTACAATTCGAATTTCGATGTTCAGAGAAATTCGGTCGGCCTTTCCCGGCCAATCGGCGGCACCGTTCGAAAATTTGCATCGTTTCTCTTTTAAATATTTAAATTCGGGGGCGTCTTGGTTAAATTTCTCGAGACACCTCGATGTAAGGCTTTCAGTGATAATAAATCAAGTCCCGGAACCAGAATTTCAAGAGTTGGCTCTATCTCTAAATTCCCGGGATTTTCGAGATTATTTTACCTTTTCAAACTATACGCCCACAATCGAAGACAGAATTTATACACTAAAATTAATAAATTCATATCTAAAAACTATTTTATTTATTCGCGTACATAAATCTGCAAAGACAAAAGGACAAAATGAATGAAATTTGAGATTTTTTAATGTTGCTATTACCAAAACAACTGTATTATGATGGTTTTATGTGACGATAATTATTTCATATTGAGGAAAAATGTTTTTCAGAGTAATCATACTTTCGGGAATAGAAAAAAATAATCTTGACACGTCCGAGATTTAGAGATATGAAAATACTGGATGACTCTATCCATAGGTGGTTAAAATGTAAACAGATTAATAAAAATGATTACGATTACATTTTACGTTTTTTACCATCAATATGGATTTTGCTCATCTATGTTTTAAACAGTACAGAATCCCAGATTGCATACACATTTATGATTTCTTAATGTTTTAAATAGATTTAATCATAATTAGAGAGCAAGAAAATTAAAATTACGGCTATATTTTGTAATCGTTTATCATTAATCAGATTACATTTTGCTCATCTCGGACTCTATAAAAATATTTTTAGCGTCGGCTTTAGTTTGCGTTTATTATCAAAAGATGGCAGCACCGACCAGATAGCTCTCGCAAACGTTTCGTTTTGTTCATTTGATAGGAAATTTTCATGGTCATATTCTAGCTAACTTTGCGCAGAGGCAATATCGTAACCAATGAGGTTTATCCGAGGTGCGATTATTGCTAGTTGAAAACTTTACCAATACCCCGCCTTGTGGACGTGAAATACCGTCCGCTATGGCAATCTTTGGATGGCTGTAATGGCCTCAAAATTCCACATTTCCTACACTCTTTCACTTTCATTGAGTGAGCAAAGTTACAATTTGCAATTGATTGAAATAAACGAATGTTTGTAACCACTTTGACTTTGCGGCTATACTAAGTTCGTACGCGTTTTTTTAAAAACGAAATATGTTACGACAGTATCAAAATACCATACTGTCTTTCGAAACGATTTAATTTTATAGCTATTTATTGGCAATATTGTTGGAGTGTTGGCATCTCTGTTCCCCAAATACTTAGTTATTAGGTCCTTACATATGAAATTGGCGTTTTGTATGGGAGGAACAAAAAGTCGAATATTTTTTAATATAATATATTTAATTAATCAAAGTATGAACCATTATTTTCTATGCACTTTTGCCATCTCATAGGTAGTTCATTGATCCCTTTACTAAAAAAACCAGTCGGACGGGAATCAATAAAATCTTTGAAGGCGATTTGGACTGCCCCATCGGAGTTGAATTTTTTCTCTTGCAAGAAGTTATCCAAATTTCGAAAAAAATGGTAATCTGTTGGAGCAAGGTCCGGGGAGTACGGAGGATGTCTTAGACTTTCCAATTGAAGCTCTTCTAATTTAGTAGCCGTCTGTTGCGCAGTGTGTGGTCTAGCGTTGTCGTGAAGCAGCAGTGGCGTGGAGCGATTGACCAGCCTAGGTTGTTTAGCCGCTAGCTTTTCCATCATGGTTTGCAATTGCTGACAATAGACATCAGCCGTAATAGTCTGGCCAGATTTGAGAAAACTGTAATGAACAATACCGGCACTAGTCCACCAAACGCTTACAAGTAACTTTTTTGGGGTTAATTTTCGCTTGGGGCAGGATTTAGCTGGCTGGCCAGGATCCAACCATTGCGCTGAGCGCTTCCGATTATCGTAAAGAACCCATTTTTCATCACAGGTAATGATTCGGTTTAAAATACCTTCATTATTGTGCCGGTTTAGTAATGTAACGCAGCAGTCGACGCGCGTTTGCCGGTTTGCTTCAGTCAATTCGTGAGGTACCCACCTTTCAAGCTTTTTAATCTTCCCAATTTGCTTCAAGTGAATTAAAACAATTTTATCACTAACATCGCAGCCTGCAGCTAACTCGGACGTGGTTTGCGATGGATCCGCTTCCACAATAGCCTTCAACTCTTCATTATCAACTTGAGTCTCAGGCCGTCCACGGGGCTTGTTCTGCAGGTCGAAATTTCCAGAACGAAAACGTTGGAACCAAAAACGAACTGTGTTTTCTTTTGCAACACGACCGCCATACACATCATTCACCCTTCGAGTTGTTTCCGCAGCACCAGTGCCACGGCGGAACTCGTACTCGTAAATAATACGATATTTTAAGTTTTCCATTTTGTAAAATGAGTGACGCAAACAGAAAAAAACAGAAGAAAAAAACAAATGAATGACGATCATCGAAGCACAAATACATGAGTCTATAGCTGTACAAATTTGAATTTGGAATTCCTTACCAAAGAGGAGAAATTTGTGATTAAAGTGGCCAGTACGAAAAACGCCAATTTCATATGTAAGGACCTAATATTATCATAGAGTATAGTATGTATGATAGAGAAACGTTATAGTAACTCCATTACTCCACAGTCAGTCTACTATGAATCAACGAAAATATGGTTTTCGAGGCTACGCTTAAAAGTACATAGTACTTACAATACTATGCAATCATTATTTGCTTCTTGTTTATTAATATTTAGAAATACAAATCACTCTTACTGTTTTTATAATTATTTATTTACAGAGCACATATTTTTTTAACTCTTGCTCGACATAGTGACTACAGAGTACCTGATGGTAAGTATAGTGTAGTCCAAAAATGAAAGCGACTATCAAAGGATGAAAATCCATTGATAGTCTACATCGTCATGTCAGCCCACATATACCACGACTGAAGGTATAGGTATATGAGCCACTGGATATACACAAGCTGATCACGAAACGCGACAAGCCGAAACTGGTCCCTATGACGGGCTTTACACGCATGCACTGTGGTCGCGACCCAGACGGGCACCGACGCCCTACCATCTCGCTGCTGCTCGTTTAGCACCATCCAGGAGTCACGTGAAGGGAAACTAGGGTAAAGCCTACGGACGCGAGCAGCTTCGACTCCCAAACAACATATCATCATCATCAACTAGTATACGTCCACTGCTGAACATAAATCTCTCCCAAGGTTTTGCACTAAGCCCAATCTTCGGTTATTTAACAATTGCCTGCCACTTTGTACAAATCATCGCTCTACCTAGCCAAAAGGCGTCCTACACTACACTTACTAAGGCGTGGTCTCCACTCAAGAACACTGCTACTCCAGCGGTTACGTTCTTTGGCAAATATGACCAGCCCGCTGTCACTTCAGCCTGCTAATCCTCTAAACTGTGTCGACGACTTTAGTTCTCTGACGAATCACCTCATTTCTGTTTTTTTTTTACTATATATATATAATAGTTCACAAATTAAAGACTGCGAAGCCATATGTCAGGCTTATGAGCAGCCAGTGAGTTCGAACAAACAATTTTACAAGAATAGATTATTTAATAAAGTTGATACGATTAGCTTAAGTCAATCGTATAGCGTTGTTATAATATATACTCATGACGATCTATCTAGTTTACAATAATATTGTTTTATTTTAGTGAAGGGTTTAGGGGCGTGGAATGCATACGTCCTGTATGTCGCGAGGCAAACTATTCATTAATTTAGGCAACATTTACTTTTATTTACTCTCATGCCATATATATTATTGTATTTCGGTAGCAGAAATGATGTTTTGCACTCCAGTGCACGTAAATCGTTAGGCCGTTCTCTTTTAGTCAGATTGGATATTGATGTGAGCTCTTCTTTTAATATTGATAATTTTAGTAAATTTTGTATAGGCATTAAGTTACAATGTATAAATAAATTGGAATAGTTATCTTCGTATTTTATTTTTATTCGATCCTTCAAAGAAATACCGAGCGTAGCACGTTCCATAGCACGCTGAGCACATACGTATTTAAAATTATGCATGCATCTAAATGCGAATTAAACTCGACTAAGTAAACACAAGTGGCCTTTACATTTTTTATGGATAAAAGCCAATTGCACAGCTTTTTCTATGCTAATAAGGGTCATTGGGAGTGAATAGCCTTTAATGGGCGCTAATCGACAATTTGTCGCGCCATTGAGCGGGGAACATCATAGGAGAAAAATCGGGGGCGATTATACTCAAGTAAATGCTAAAAGAAATAGTGCGCGTACGGAAACTAAGGCTGAAATTTATACACGCTATGTAGACTTTGCTTAGCAAAGTTGTCAAAAAATAAATTAGTTTTGACAAAAAACTGAATATATAATAGGAACTTGGGTATAACCATAGTATTCGCAGAGTCAAGTCCAAGTTGACAAAATTTGTGACTTACGAAATCCTTTAAACATTCATTGAGTAATATAAATTGTAATGTTTTAGTAAAGTATAAGCAAGCTTAAAGTTACGTCTATAAATCTCAGCCTTAGTGTAAGTTTTTTTGGTTTTTGGAACATAGATAATAATGATATTTACTAACAATTACACACATTGACCTAGTCCCAAATTAAGCTTTCGCTTGTACTATGGGTACTAGACAAAGATATACATACTTAAATACATATATACAACCATGACTCGTGACAAACTCATCTGCACATCACAGAAAAGTTTACCACTACTGGGACTCGAACCCAGGACCTTAGCATCGTAAGTAGGGTCACTACAAACTGCGCTATCTGGTCGTCAAATATATATTACATATAATAGACGTCGCAAAATTAAATAGGGTTTTGATTTTTATTGATTTGATGGGTTTGCTTGGTTATGTCGTTAAAAAACATCGTTTAGGTAATACAGCATTTCATTAATATTATTACTACACTGATAAGTTACCAGTAAAAGCTGTGTTATATTCAACGCCTTGTTTTGAGTGCTTTCTTTTGTGATATTCTTTTATATAATTACCCCGGTCAAATGGCTACAGTACCTTACTGACCTCAAGTTTCAGAAACGATCCTTATCGGATTCCTTAGTATTAAAAATGGTTCTAAACAAGAATTAATAATTAATTGCATACATTTTTTACATTGGCTCGACATAGTGACTACACTGCACCCTATGGTAAGTACAGAGTAGTCCGAAAACGAGAGCGACCATCAAAGGATGAAAATCCATTGATAGTTTCCGTGGTCATGTCTACCCATATGATGATGATGTCCTAGCCGGTTTCGGCCACGGCGACTGTTTCAACACCGGTTAAGAAAATCTAGGTCCAATTGTTTTCGGAAACAGTCAATTGCGCAGGAGATATTTAAGTGCATAACTGGACGCGCAGCCAGAAAAGCACTCTCTCGTCCGAACTCCCTCAGGCCCGATGGAATGGAAAACCAGTACGATCGGGAGGGAGCGGGATGCAGGTTTGGTCGAGTTTTCCTTCTCTAAACACCTGGTTGAATTGCGATGTTCAAGAGATACCTTAGTCGCCTTTTACGACACCTCAGCAAGAAGAGGGGGGTGCTATTCTATTCTGCCGGCAGCCACCACGGCTTACCCATATATACCATGACTGAAAGTCTCTAGGTATATGAGTTACTGGATATACACAAGCTGATCCCGAAACGCGACAGCTCAAAGAGAATCACTATGACGGTTTTTACAATTGTGTACTGCGGTCATGACCCAGTTCGGGTAATCGCCCTACCACTAAAAAATCAACCCTTATATACGTAATTTATTAAAACCGTCTTTAAATTCAACGTTTTTGACACAGGGCGCGAATCTATTTATTACAAGTACATAATTTTATTTGCCTTATACCGCTTGGCCCTCCGATCCCAGGGTAGGGTTGGATGAAAAACGACCTAACAGAAATTAAGTTTCGCCAGTGAAAAATGGAGTTAGTTCTGGACACCGCTTATGGGACATTAAACTGTAAACAGTGGGGTATCTCGCCTATTAGTTTGAACAAATTTACAATTTCCTATTTTCTTATCGTCATTTTTTTTTGTAAAGGGCTTATCACACTTATCGTACGAAAATTTACATGTATTCTTTTCTTAAATATTTCAATTTGGGAGTGAGGGATTAATATCTCGCGGCACCACAGTGTAGGTCTTTCAGTAATCATAATTCGAGTTCTGTAACCAGAATTTCAAGATTTGATATTGTCTCAAAATACCCGGAATTTTCATGATTATCGGAACTACTGACAATATTAATTTAACCCTTTCAAATCATGCGATAACAATTGAGGACAGAGAATTACCCACGTAATATAGTAAATAAGTAATAATCGAGCTATTTTTATACAAAAATATCTTTTTATTGTAATTTGCAATTAGAGGCTTTTAACATACTTGTAGTCAGAGATGGGTAAAATGTAATCTGTAGAATGATTAACGTTTACAATATGTAGTCGTAATTTTAAATTTCTTGCTCTGTAATAATGATTAAATCCATGTAAAACTTTAAGAAATCATAAATGTGTTTGCAATCTGGGATTATATAGTGCTTAAAACATAGTCGAGCAAAATGCAGTCATATTAATGGTAAAAACGTAAAATTTAATCATAATAATTTTTATTAATCTGATTACATTTTGCCCATTTATGGTTGTAGTTATTGTCCATAGCCCCATAGTCGTCTAATAAACAGGAATACAACTTTTCATACATCACCATTCATATTTTACAACTTCATTATGTCGAAAGATGGCAAACAAACTGGCAACTTACTTGATGAAAAGTGGTTACAGTTGCTGAAACGAGTGCAATATAACGAGAATTGCCAAGAAGCGAAAAAGTAATGGATATACAAGGACGCATTCTGCCACTTGTTAGGCCAAGGCGAGTCACTATTACGATCCTCTAAGACAACATACCTACCATTTAAAAAAAAATCTTCAACTATATGATCCCATCCGTGACTAATAGGTTCACTGACGAAATATTAGTATTCTAGGCTTTCAACTTTAATAGATATCAAGTGTATGTAAGTGGAGCCGAGGAAGTTGGCAAGTACGTAACCTTGACCACGGCAGACGGGAAAAGGAGCACCTTGGTGGTTTTAGTCGGTAAGTGTCCGACCTTCACCGCTGCTTTGACGGTTCATGATGGTTTATCACAGGGTTACCAAAAAAAGGTCAAGTGTAAGTCGATTTCTAATAAAAAAAGCTTGAAATAATAAAGATGATATAGAATGCGTTAAATCATGTTTCAACTAACTTCGCAAAAAACAAAGGACAGTATTCCGTAATCGAACACCTCTGATCCTATCTAAAAGCTGTTTGCGGTAATATATGACTTAATCTGAGCAGAACAGAGGGATCTCAGTTTTATAGTTATTTGTAAAAAAACACGTTAATCATTGTTCGTAGAGATACCCGTTATTTCTTAAGAACAAATTGTCTTTTTGTCCTTTTTTTGTGGTTAATTTCTTATTGGACTGGGAAATGTGCGAGATTCGGTCCATCTGGCACATTCTTTAAGCACCTCAAAGGAAAAGAAGCAACACTTACATGATCAATTTATTCGTTTATCTGTCTAGACTAAGAGTCCGCAACTTTTGAGTTAGAAGAGCGAAAAATTACAATTTACAAAATTTGAAAGTTTTTAAAGAGCCACAAAATATGTTTTCAAACCTACCTACGACTCCTCTGCTAAGAACGATCTATAAAGGGCGACGCAGTACGTACATATAAAAACGAATATTAATTATTTTAATAAAGAAACATTAAGGAGCTATTTATGATATTTTCAAAAATTCCTATAAAAATGTCAAATCAAAATCAAAAACGGCATTTATCATGAATAAAAACGGAACAAAAAAGTCAATAATAAATATAAATTATATAAAATAAACAAAACGCGATTAAGCTATAAGAATGCTACTGTTTTTTGACACCACCCATTTCTGGGAACATATAAAACCATGCAACGATTTGTTTATATCGCATTAAAAGGAACAGAGCCCTTAATAAAGTAATAAAAACCCGAGAAAGGACGGCGGAGGGTATAATTTCGCTATTAATATTCAATTTTACCCCAAAACTTTGCTGCCACTTCAAAGAAAAATCTTAGATGTAAATCTAAAGTTTCTACTAAGTCATTTCTCAGTACGCATTTGAGGGTTAATATCAAACCGGCTGCGCGTGCGCGTTAGTTTTGTTCACGCGTGTCGTACTCATAATTATTTTGATCTTAACACTTCAAATGGACGTGCTCTGGTGTTTTTTATTTATATTATATTATGTCCTAAGCACGAACTTTTTTTTTTACAGTGGCTCGACGTACTGACTATAGAGTACCTGTTGGTAAGTAAAGTGTAGTCCAAAAACGAAAGCGACCATCAAAGGATGGAAATCCATTGATAGTCTACATCGTCATGTCGGCCCACATATACCACGACTGAAAGTCTCTAGGTATATGAGCTATTGGATATACACAAGCTGATCCCGAAACGCGACATGCCGAAACTGGTCACTATGACGGGCTTTACACCCATGTACTGTAGTCGCGATCCAGACGGGTACCGACGCCCTACCACCTCGCTGCTGCTCGTTTAGCACCACCCAGGAGTCACGTTTAGGGAAACTAGGGTAAAGCCTACGGACGCGAGCAGCTTCGACTCCCAAATAATAAAATATGTGAAAAATCAAATAGAATTTGTATGTACTACTCTACTCTACTAATTGTAGTGCGAATTTGTTTTACCAGTTTTCAAATTTCAGTGTCCATTAAGAGTAAATGGCTTCAAGCACCTACTATTGAGTAAAGTTCGGTACTAGGTTCATATTTTTCTAATTCTTTTGAGGGTTTAAAAGTGCTGGGAAATAGGTCTCTTTGAATAAAACTATATTTCATTCAATAATTTATTCAGAGTAATTCATTGTCCGTTGTGGCTAAATATATCACTATGAAAGTGTCTCAGAAATATACAACGTTACTGGTAACTAACGCAAAACCTCTTAAAGGAAACTTAGGTACATCAAGACTAACAACTTTTGTTCTATGACTTTTTCCAAAACTTAACACATCCTAAGATATATATTTATTTAGTTTTAGTAGGGATTTCTATCAATCGTTACCTCTATGTTTAAAGTTCAGTCAACTGATGCTACGGAATCGTCTGCCCCAGTTGCATCGCGCCGCCTTTCAGAGTGTTAAGAAGATCAGCACTGCAAATTTGATTTACTTTTTTTTTGTATGGGGAAAGAAAGATTAAATTATAAAAAGTCGTAAAACAAAAGTTGTTAGTCTTGATATACCAAAGTCATCCTTGAGAGGTTTTGCGTTAGTTACCTGTATAGAGCTAATCGCATACGGTTGTCCTAAAATACAATAAAATGAAGGAAAGTACATGATGGATTTTGCAAGGTGATTGCTAGAAGAAAGGTCTTCTTCCTCAGTCAGTCACTCTTGGCAGAATAAGCTGCTATCCTCTCGGTACTTCTCTACTTGTTGAGATTATCAGCATTACGGAAATATTAAACTAAGGACGTTTGTGTCACAGCTTAATTAAGTCATAATACATTTTAAACGTTTACATTTTGTACTCATTATCAATACTTTAACGGGTCTTAAGCGCGAATGGGTTACTTTTAATTATGGCTCGACGTTTCGACCTGTTTACACCGCGCATGGTCAGGAGCAGACTAATACAATACGGATTTTTCATAGGAAGGGGGGGGGGTGTCGTGACTATTCCAACTACCAAAAACAAAGGAGGGTAGCGGAAGTAACTTCTTGACTTTGACGAAGATTTTGCGGCGTATCGGTCTACTTGTGACCTGCCCTTGTCAACGTGTCGTTCCTTTAAGCGTTGATTTCGAGCAATGGGTCCAAAATACTCCCGAATTCTAATTTGTATAATGAAAGGTTATTGCGAAGGACAATAAACAAACAAAACGCTTTACTTTATACGATTACGAAAGTACAAACAGCTTTAAACGCCTACAAACATTGGTCATCATGTGTAGGCTTAGCAATTGCTTAGATGGATTCTGATAATTCTACTTGTAGGTTGTTTCCATTTTATTACAATAATTATGGGCAGTACTGACAAATATAGATGTTATTATGTGAAGCGTGGGCTACAGTTTATTTTTTTATTTATAAGCTTTAAATAAAAAAAAACTAATTAAAGACTACGACGCCATACGCCAGGCTTACGGGCAGCCAGTAAATTTGAAGCAAAAAATTTTACAAGCATAGAGCAATTTGATTAATACAATTAGCTTCAATGAATTAAATTACCATGTTATAATATACAGGGTACAGTGACGTGCATAGGGAATTTGAACAGGGAAGGCAGAATTCGCGTAATTAATTTGAATATTATATTATGATAGTAAATAATATATTGCTTTCATAGGAGATAAATGACGTGAATATAGACCAGATATGAATATAAATGGTTCCTTTTTTGTTTAACTTTAAGTAATGTATTCCAGACTTATTTATCATTAGGGCATGCAATGCTTTCATGCATCTATGGAATGGACGCTACTGACAGGGTATCCCGTAAGTCAACGTCCAGAGCTAAATGGCTAATAGAGGAATGATGTGTCTATATTTTGGTGTAAAAACAATTACCCAATTCCAGCGCATTTAGGAGATACTTTTTTTTTTTTAAGAAATCTGGAATTATTTTAAATTAAAGACTTTTCTAAAATCTCCTTTTTAATAAAAAAACCTTTTTAATAAAAATAATTTTAAGCCCAAATCCAAAGTAGTTTGAGTTACAACGAATAACGTATATCATTAAATGTATTCCGATTTTTGTGTACAAATAACACTACAAGCGTTACATGTGTACTCAATTGATGTACATACACAACTCATTAAATAACATTTTACACAAGTATGGACTTGCCTTAATACGATATTAACAATAAACTACATTTTGTAATAGCTGTTTATATGCTCTACCCACATTATCGTCGATATACAAATTCTGTACACCAAAACTTATGTCTCCGCAACAAGCAGCGCACGAAACAAAATTTTATAGCCCATATACTACTTTGTTTCATAGAATAAAAAACCTCCTAACCCCGGGCAGGTACGGCGAGCACCTGAGAGTTTTGACAGTTGATTATCGAGAGATCATAATGCCCCGGGACAGATTTACGACGTCATAAACCGAGGCGCAGGCGCACCACAATGCCTTGTTGACACAAAGGGCGCCCACGCGTCTTCGGGCCACTTTAGATCGTCACTAGATTAATATGAACCAACCAACGGCAAAAATATCAACAAATATGACATTTTTCCATAGAATTAGGAAACAAAAAGAATCCATGTAAAAGCGTTGCAGTATGCTTGCTCGCAGGTTTGCGCGCTGCACGAGAGATGTTAAATTAACATTGTTTAGGGCATATTGCCAGTCTTTTTACTCGTGCAGCTTGTGAGTGAGGTACTCGCGGGGGGCGTACAACGCCCTGCGTATTCAGTATAATAATGCTTTCAGAGTGCTGTTGGGGCTGCCCCGATTCTGTAGTGCGTCGGGTATATTTGCCGAAGCAGGATTGCATGATTTTCATGCAGTCATGCGTCGGCGGTGTGCTTCGATGCTGCAGCGTTTGAGGGGCAGTACTGATGGCATTTTGAGTATATTAGCTGAGAAAGTGGATGGGCCTTTATTCAGTTTTGGGTGAAGACGCTCAACCACTCGTGTATTTATATAAGAAATTAAGTATAAAATTTTATGTATTTTTAATTTTGGAGAAATCTGAAATAAAGTGATTATTATTATTAAAGCACAAAAAGTATAGCTTAAAATATATTCTTCAATAGTACAAAATAAAACTTCTGTGTCGTACATATACCAAAAAAAGCTACAAAGTAAGAACATAGACAAAAAAATATTTTGCTTGTTTTTTATTCGCGCATTTTGTAAGTATCTATTAGATTATTCATCCATATATGTATTTATTAATACCATCAATTTTATACTTTATTTATGTACCTATAGCCAAAATTCAATTACATACTTTAACGGGTCTTATATAGGTCTTTAAGTATGTATAATAATCATCATAATAATATATCCTCACGCTATATCCATTTCCGGGGTGAGCAGAGATACATTAGTGGCTGCAGTGTGTGTAGTTTGCGCTTATATATCATGCCTTATTTGAAGAGTAGCGCAGAGGATCACCAATCTCCGGGCACTTATACATACAATTCTATTACAGGCCGAGCAAGTTTCCTTACGAAGTTTTTATATTGAGTGTAAAACACGAAAGTGTGTGTTAATTAAAGATAATAGTATTAGGAAGCAACGAGAGTATAAGAGATTGATCAATACCTAGTTGATGAAAACAAAAGGATGCCCACTCCGACGCAGCCTTGAGTTTCTTTCGGCGTTTTTGCGAGGTGGTAGGGCGTCGGTGCCCGTCTGGATCGCGACCACAGTACATGGGTGTAAAGCCCGCCATAGTGACCAGTTTCAGCTTGTCGCGTTTCGGGATCAGCTTATGTATATCCAGTAGCTCATATACTTAGAGACCTTCAGTCGTGGTATATGTAGGCCGACATGACGATGTAGACTATCAATGGATTTTCATCCTTTGATAGTCGCTTTCGTTTTTGGACTACACTGTACTTACCATCAGGTACTCTGTAGTCACTATGTCGAGCCAGTGTAAAAAAAAAAGGTAGTCGCTTCCGAAACGCTAGTAGATCCTTTTAATCTTTCCCTGCGAAAGGTTCTTTCTCTGGTTGGTTGCCTAACAAAGACGCTCTTGCGTTGCCATCGAACCCAAAAACCGCTAGCTGAGCTCCTAAAGTGCTCACCCGCTTCACCCGGTGTAATTATGAAGGTCTTTCCCGGACAAAAAAAATCATGTCCTGTCGAAAAAACAAAAGAACCTCTGACTTTGCTTGTATTAACTGAGAGGTCTTGCTTAGATTAAAATCAATAAACCCTTGCGATATAAAGGTGCCATTTGGATTCTGCCGCATAGTCTTACATTGGACGCTTTTCCGTACCTTAAAGGATAAAAGTTTTTTAGTGTTTAACTTAGCCACCATATTTCACGTATTTGATATTTAAGAAAGACGCTGTGTTTGCGCTTTTTGAAACTTATCGCGTAATCAACCCTCTAATGCAGGAGCAAATTAAAAATACCCGTGGCTTTAACAAACGAGCGGGCGACGTGCAGTAGGCGCGAGATGATTAATGTAGAATGTTATTAAAATAACTGCGATAATGTAATTTTTATCTCGCTCCTTTTATTTACGACTTTGGGTCATGGAGACTTCCTATTAAAAGTCGGGTTATATCGTTCATAATTTTTTTCTGATATTTCTCACTCTTATATTGATAAAATCTTCGTGCAGTTAAATAAGAATTTATATTCATTAATTTATTGTGTAAGTGCCCTGAGAACGGCGATCAGCTGCGCTACTGGTCACGTTGGGCACCCCATATAAGCGCATAGCGGATACAAATGTATCTCTGCTCACCCCGAAAGAAATATATTATTGTTATTATAACAGTTTATAATATAAAATGCCTCAATCCAGTGGTGGAAACTTTGTCAAAGCGACTCGCTTCGGTTTTTCTTTCTTTCTTTTTCTTTTTTTCGCGTTTCGCTATCAGCTCGTGTGATTAATCACATATACAGAAATCTTCAGTACATTTAGGTTGTCATAACGACG
Organism: Automeris io; assembly: GCA_036320925.1. Taxonomy (NCBI): domain Eukaryota; kingdom Metazoa; phylum Arthropoda; class Insecta; order Lepidoptera; family Saturniidae; genus Automeris; species Automeris io. The sequence continues at coordinate 20,458,203 of JAUDJH010000001.1, forward strand.
GTGATCATCAATAGACCATCGTTTCATAACAATCGCCGCCATTGTTGGTTTATACTAGTGATGCCACGAATAGTGAATTGGCCGTATACCGAATACCGAATATTCGGCAACGCTGTCGGCCGGAGCGCCGAATATTCGGCCGCCGAATATTCCTGGAAGTAGCGTGTTTAGTGAGAGGTTATTTTCTGAGACTGGTAACATTTACGATGAAAAGCGTAATCGTTTGCTACCAAAAAAATGCTGAAAAGCTTGTTTTTATCCATCACGACTTACCACAGATCAATTTTAATCGCTAAAGTGTTGTAATTAGGATATTAATACATAATTTTGAGTAATATAACGTGTCTTTTTTACATGATTTGGTATTCGGTATTCGGCCAAATAGTACGTATTATTCGGCCGAATACCGAATAGCAAGAAAAGTGGCCGAATAGTTGCCGAATATTCGTGGTATCTCTAGTTTATACTGTACTTATAAATTACCAGCTGGTGCATTATTATCCATTTACCGTGTCACTATGTAAAAACTAACTGGGTTACATATCGGATCAATTTGCGAACTCTTTTTTTTAACTTTCTTAATCACATATCTAATAAACAAGGACTCAGTTATTATGGTTTTATACAAACCCAAAAAATGTTATATATATTATTTTAAATGATAAAGTGACATATCTATAAAAATAAATACAACAAACAATAAAAGTAAATATCTAAATATTTATATTTAAATTGAAAATATTAAAAGTTTAAGTAGATTTCATATACCTACAAATATACTATTAATGGTAGATTTCAAGTAGATTGTCAGCCATTTTTATTTGCATTTTCATTAAAATGCCTTAAAAAAGCAACCTCCTTGGTGCAGTTAAAAGAATTGCAAAATGGCGCCCAAGGGTCTCTTATACCGGGGCGGTAGTGAAATTCACGAGATTTATTTGAATAAATTATTTTTATCCACCTGCAGTGAAGGGTTGTTATGACAATTTATTATTTTACACTTCATTCTGGAATATTTAATTACTTTCGAAAATAATCTGTTCAATCATAACTTATGATATTAACGAGACCAAAACATCACAGCTGAGGTTAGCGGAGCGTCTGTTTTTTATTTAAAAGACAAGAAGAGTTGATTTAAAATTGTTTATGCTTCTTCAAGAAATAAGCAAGAGTTGAAGATCTTAAAGGCGTAAAATAGAAGCGACTAATTGCGAGTTTTTTTGTAAATATATTTTTTTGGATGACAAATATTTTTAACAATACAGCCAACTTTCTAATAGATTTATAGTCTCATATCCAATAAATTTTTGTTCATACGATGACAAATCAAGTTGATAAATACTCAAACGAATACTTTATCGTGTATTAACTTCCGCAATGACGTGTTTTGAAATAACAATGCGAAAATAAATATTTTTATATAAAACATTAATATATATTTACGATTCGCTTGAAAGCCTCCATGACATCATCGCCAGTTCAAAGATATACCAAACAATGGGCGAAAGAGACCTCTTACAGGAAATAGTTTATATTCTTAAAACAATCGCAATAAACAGTTGATGTTTTGAACTCCTCCATTACAAATAAAAACGTCCTTTATACCACTAGAATTAAAGTCCCAATTACAATACATTCTGGTAATATCGAAATGCAATTCGAAAACACGAATAAGGCCTGTAAAACAAAACCTTTTCGTTCGAAATTCAATTTTCGAGCGCGATTTCATAAGTCCGTTTGAAATAGAAACGGGTGATTGGCGATTTCGAATTTAGAATTCCGCGTGCGAACGTTGTTGATAGATCGGCGGCGTCGACCAACGGTGGTTGCGCTCGCCGGTGTATTTGACCAGAAAAATCAACGTACGTGGCCTTTTTCAGCTTTGATACATTTTAGGGTTAGTAAGAAAGTAAGTAGATATAGTTTTTTTTTAAATATTGGTTCGACAAAGTAATTACAGCACATCTTAATTACAGTACAGCGTAGTCCAAGAACGACAGCGATCAAAGCACGAGACCCATTTGACAGGCGCCGTCGTCATACCGACTCACATAGACCACAACTGAAAGTCTTTAGGTATAAGAACAAACAAAAAGACCGCATGCTAATCTCGAAACGCAACATGCCCAGGTGAGTCATTATGACGTATTTTGCACTTGTGTGCTGAGGTTACGACCCAGTTCAGACTACCGCTTTACCACCTCAAGGTGTATATTTACTGTTAGATTCCATTTGTTCTATATTTAGCTTTTTAATATACTTATATTTAATTTAAAAAAAAGTCCCATAATATATTATAATATATTTAATTGACTCCAGTTTCATACTGTGCGTTTAGAAACAAGGCATTTTACATATACAAACACATTTGACTTGTAATTTTTATTTCTTTTTCTATTGGACCCAATGTCATAGGAGTAAAGGAATACTCCGGCTGGAAAATCATTCTTCAGCTTGATAACACGGGAGAGGAAAGAATTTTAAAACTGTATGCTATTTATACTCTAAGTTGATATTAAAATATATTATTCCTTTCTTGTGGCTTTTCCATTGGTGTATGACCAAATTAAAATATATTCGTAGTATTCAAATTTGATTACTATATATTCATATGGCATTTTGACATAAACCAACGTGATAATATATCCAAGACCGATCCTCGATTTCGTCCCGTTAGCAGTACGCACGAATGAATCCGTCTCGAGCTGCTGTGGAATCTTATATCGTAGGTCTTTGTCTATCTTATAGAGTTTTGTTGTTGTTAAAGAAAGACAGCAAATAATAATTTTGAATTCGATAATTGAATTTAAAATAGAATATTGATATGCATTTGTAATGTTTAAATATAGAATATATTTGCATTGAATATGGTATAATTTTTTGACAATTTGATATGCATTTGAAATTTTTAAATATAGAATATACATATTTAGATAGAATATGGTATAATCTTTGGGTATTTTTATCACAGGTGAAGGAATTATGTTCATACAGCCTTGTCTTTTGTATTTCTGCAATAGGAAAGATTAACGCCCGTACATTATCAAGCAGCTGAAGAACTATGACTCTCGTTTACATCATGTGAATGAAGTTGCTCATTTTCATTAGTTTATTGATCTTTGTAGGTACCTCACTTAAAGAGATATATAATATTGTTTGTGTGTTAATATTAAAATTTAATAGATAAACAGGACTATAAAACATAATTTTTTTCTGGATGTAAAAAAGAATCATACGCATCAACATGTAATAAAATAGCATATCCAACTAATTTCATTTATAATTCATGTTTATTATAGTCTTGAATGTAAAAAGATTTTTGTTTTCTAAGGCAGTATGTCAATGAAGCAGCTGCAAAGGAAAGACATGTCATAGTTTCGGAAGCACTTGTTGCCAAGAAGCTTTAATCTATATAAGCTAGTATTTTTTCTTGATGTTCAGCACTATTAGTGTGCCATATTGCTGCTGATTTTTTTATATAACATCTTGAAGGATAGTATTATAGGCATACATAATACTTTTTCCTCAAACTCGGTATATCCCGAAACATTCCTTGGCGGGATAAAAGAGAATCCATCAACGCCTTATAGAGTGATGTCAAAGCACCTAATTCTCCGCCATACTATTCAGATTTCCCGATGGATTCACCGCTTTGAACAAGGATGGGAGACAGGCCTATATCTGAAGCGGGAAAGGGACGGATATATGGTCACGGGCACGATTCAGATGATTGGTGTACGTGCGGTGACGACCGCGCCTCTACGTGACTTTCGAGTTTGAGCCGAGACAAACAAGGATTAATAAATATTGATACTTTGTTGGAAAGCTAAGATTGAGATTAGATGACGTTTTATTATGCACATGTTTTATAGAAAATATATTCACCTTTGATAAAAAACTAAACATATATGTATATATAAGAAGTTGAGTATAACCTAAGTCACTACTTTAACAGATCTTGTGCAGTATTAATTTACTTTTAATTAAGGCTGAATGTTTGAACCTGGTTACACAGGCCATGGTGACGAGCAAGCTGAAGCGCCACGGAGTTTTCGTCCGTTACGTCGGAAGCTGATTCATCTACCCTCTTTTATTCTTAATAATTTGAATAGTCAAGACACATAACACTCACAGAATCAGTATTTTTACAAGGTGACATAAACCGAGGTTCTAATCTTCTAATCAGTGGGTTTGACGCCGGTGGTAACTATTATCCATCATCCCGATTAAAAGTTTTACGTATTCGCGCATAAGACTTGTTAAAATGTTTATAATGAGACAAAACGCAAAAGTCTTAAATGCGTTATAACCTAAGTATTCAGAACCAAGTCCAAATTGAATTAAATAATATAATTTAATATGTTTGAGTGAAGTGTAAGCAAGGCCAATGTACCGTCAATAAATTTAACATAAGAAAATTTTATTAATTGTTCTATTTTTTTAAAGCTTGGAAAGAGACAACTGGATCTGTTAATCCGAGGTTCGAATGAAATTTTACAAGATTTATTTCTTCGCAAATTCATACATTAAAAATGAAATGTGGCATGATGTTTTATGTTAATTATTTTAATTCAATATAGCAGGATGTTGACAAGTTGCGCGACCTAGCCTGTAACCTATTGCAAAGTAATCAATTGAAGATCTGCCAACGTCTGTTTTGACGTGCGCAATGCGAATTCTGCCCCTTTTGCTCAACTGATTCGTAACAGAACTGAATTTAAATACCTCAAATTTTACAGGGATTAACCAAAACACTATTGTTCACTTTTAATACGGTTCCCTTGAGGGATTTTTTTGCATACTTAAAAATTGTAGAGTGGACAACCGGGATAAATATTTCCTCTAGACTATAAAACGCTATTCTTCATGAAAACACACTTCAAGTGGGCAACGTAATGACGTCACTTATATCGGTGTTTTCTATAGGCAACAATAACTGCTTACCATAAGGTGGTAACCGGTACTCACCAGTGAGCATGTGATGTCTTAATCAGAACGTAATCTGGAAAAACCCAGAGGGAAGTTGCTGGATTTCTAATCTACGATCATTCGTGTTGCCACGTGTAGAAACTGGTCCATTATCCACCTGGCCATCCCAGCAACATAAAAAAAAAATTGCTTATAAATAATAAAAGTACCAAAACTTGTCGCTCCCCGAGTGAAGTCGGCAGGCGTAGTGCAGTCTCCAACTATCGCATACCATGACTACTGGTCTGAAGCATTGAGGAGTTCATTCACATAATAGTTTATTTTTCTCATTAGTGAAAGTTTAAAGCTATCTGTTACACGTATATTTCGCAGTAAATTATACTATTACAAACTATCCCGGCGAATTAGGTAAAGTCTAAAAATTAATGAAAATCGTGGTAACTTTCTTCTTTTTTTTTTATTAGGGAAGATCCTCTATAGGACCGTCTCAGCCGCACAGGGGGGTTGCGCGACCGAGGTGTGTCGAACTTGCAGCGACTAAAGACCCCCAAGGTGACTACTTCTGCGCATTCGCGGGGACTGCGGTTCCTATATTCAATTCGCCACAGCTCCGTCGCGCCGAGCCCGCCGTGCACAAACTCGTGTTAACTTTTAGCTTAACCTACTCCTTCTCTCTCCTCCCTTCCCCTCCTCTCTCTCCCTTTACCCCTACGTTGTTAATATTCATTCTCTTTTCAAAAACTGAAGCAGCGCGGGAATAGGAACCCCACGCAATATTTATTTTTTGCGCTCTTAATTTTGATTTTACTAGAAAACCCATGATGTTTATTTTAAATTATATGGCGTAAATTATTATCTTAATGTGAATGAAACATTTAAGGTAACTAGTGTTTGTAAATTAATAAAAATGAATACTGTATCACTCCGACGCAGCCTTGAGTTTCTTTCGGCGTTTCTTCTCAAGGTAGTCGCTTCCGAAACGCTGGTAGATCACTGTTAGGTTCGTTTTTCAACTGGCCGGCCGCTCAAGTCGAGGTCTGTACCCACAAGGGTGACCTTGCGTAGCCGCCCAACCCATAAATTTCGCTGGCTGAGCGCCCTCTGCGTTCGCCGACCAAGCCCGGTTTTGTTGTGAAGGTCTTTCCCAGGGCACCAACGTAGGACATGCCGAAAAAAATAAAAATAATACTGTATCCTGCTTAATACCTTTCCAATAACAGTGTCGCACGTGACCATTTTTTAGAAGTTAGAACGGATATAGTAAACTACCCTTAAAAGATCGATATATGCTATCGACTTTTTTGTCGACGTATGAAAGAGGAATAATACCATCATATACCTATTGTTTTGTTATATTTCAAAGGAATTAGACAGCGTCTTTGATGAAGGCTCCCAGCCGGCTTGACTTTGTCCGACATTGTAAACAATTATCGACACATTTCAATCAATTTACAAAAAAATACGCGGAAAACTTCCTTATGAATTACTCTGTCTATTGGAGAAACCTCTATGAAAATCTGCTTAGTTATTTTTGAGTTTATAGCGAAGCAACACACAGACGCGGCGCTGGACTTGATTTTATAATATGTTGTAAAGTTGGTATGCCGGAGCAAGCAGCTATAACAATGCTGCCAACAGCAAGGAAAACAACTGAATTATATAGATTTGAATGGAGAGTATTCCGAAGAAATAGCAATTCTGGACAGTATATGTTGCTGACAATTTTTCTGTTATACTGGCTCGACAAGATTACTACATTGCAATTGATTTATAGTACAGGGTAGTCCAAAAACGGCGACGACCGCAAAAAGGACGAAAATTCGTAGACCATCGTCATGACTATGCTGGCCCACATATACCACAATAGAAGATCACTAGATATATGAACTACTTTATATACAATAACTGATCCCGTATGTCACCAGTCACCATGAATGTTTTTAGACCTGTGTACTGTGGTGAATTTCCAGTTAAGACAACCACTCTACCATTTCAAAAATTACTTTAGTTAATTTCGCGTATATAAATCTTTCGCGAACGAAAGTCCACCACGTATTATTCTCATTAAGAACACTTTAACGGGTCTTATACGTGAGGAAACTCACTTTTAATTATAGCTTGACGTTTCGATCATGTTTTATCGACTCTTGTCACGTGCAGATTCAAATGCCGCGCGGTTTTTGTCGAGACGGGGAATTACTTACTCTACCCGCTTTTGTTTTTGATAATTCGAATAGACACGACACAGAACACTTACAACATGTATGTATCAACATGTTTACAAGGCGATATAATATGCGAAGTCCCAGTTTTCTAATTACTGGGGGATCCACGCCAATTCACGCGGGTAGAGAAAGCAACGTCCCTTCCCGGAAGAAAACTCCGCGGTGCTTCAGTTTTCTCGTGACCATGGCCTGTGAAACCGGGGTGAAATGTCTAGTTATAATTAAAGTAAATTTCTTCGCATATAAGACCCATTAAAGTATTTCTAATAGCTATATATAGCAACAATAGTTCAGTTTGTAAAAAAAAATCGTTTAAAAATATTATAACCATATTTATGCTGCTTTAAACACAATTGCAGAATTCAAAGCGTGTAGAAAATGTAATGCAATAGTCGTGTTTCAAACGGGGAGTTTTTGAGTCAATTTTTTTTCTACTTAATTTCCAAGTCACCCACAAGATTGCTCTTGTTATATGAAGCTGTGGGGTGGTCGATAGAGTAATGAACTTTTAGACGTGACATTAATACTGCCTATTTTGAATATTATTAAGAATATTTACATAAAAATGATAAATGGAAATTATGGTCCTTTATTAAATATATATTATATATATATTATATATTGTATATTATATATTGTATTGTATATGTGTATATATATAATGTATTTCTATGTTTTTTCATTATAAATATTTTTACGCTTAACTTCAATCTTTTAGGATGGACTTGGAAAATTATTTAAGAAATAGAGCATTTTGTCTCAGCAAATAGTATAACAAAATATTCCGTGATAAAGTTCTGATGGGAGTCCAGGTTGAGGTAAAAATTAGTCTTTCGGCTTTATTGTTTTATTCCTATATCCTTCAATCTTGCTATTTATAGATTTTATAAAAATGTGATATTAACAATTATATTACAAAAATAATTAAAAAACAAACACGTAACGTTTAGATCCTAAAATTGGCATTAAATTTAGAAATGGCGTTAATACATACAAACTGTTAAATGATCCGCATTTTCCCTTTTCAAACGTCGCTTTTCTTAAAGCTGAGGGTCGCAAATCCCCTTAGGATGTACTCCGTCGTATGATGGTACGCTGATCCTCACCATTCTTCACATTGTGGGTAATACTTTGTATGTTTTCAAAAGCGTTTTAAAATTTAAAAGTCATTTCTGAAACCGGGTGTAAGTCTTCTCAGTCGTACATGAAGGGCTACCTTCAATTATTGTGAGGAACACCCGCCATTCGAGCTCTACTGTATAATAGTCCAGAACAATGCTCTAGATATTATTTGATCGGCAACGGTTGTCCAGTGCGCACGTGTTGTAGAGTAATCGTTTGCAGTATTCATTTTGTATGACTCGTTTGTCAAATTACAATAGTTTATGGGCTAATAATGGGATTCGGTTATTAATCAAAATTGTTGAAGGAAAGTGGAGGTGGTGGTGGAAATAGATTGTAAAGACTTCGTTATTTCAATCATTGATGTCGGCGTCGGTTCCACCCTGTTATTCCTATATATGGAAAAAAATTACATCATTCCATGTAAATTGTTTTATATAATTAATAATGCAAGTTGCAATTAAGTATTATGATAATAACAATAATAATTTTTATTTTAATTCTATACAAAAAAAAATATAACGACCTCAATTACACCTGGTGGAGGAAGGTAAAAAAAATCATTTATTTGGCACACAACATACAACACATCAGAATAGGTTAATAAAAACATAAAACAACAAAAGCATATGCCCTGTGTTGTGATGATGCGCCAAAGGGAAGTCAGCTCAGTAAATGCTAAGTGACTAGCAGAGCCACCTAGCGCTGATTTCCAGCTGAGACCCATTTATTGCGTAGACGCGCAGAAAACAGCAAGGAAGGGATCAATACAATACAGATACACAACATTAAAGACTAAAATTCAAAGTATCATAGATGGATATATATCATAGACTAGCTGATCCGGCAAACGTTGTTTTGCTATATAAGATTTTGTAATATCTTCTAAGATGTTCATTGAAATTAAGTGATGTCAAAGACAATTTTGTACACAATTAAATACTCTTAATCAACAACACATTTATTTGGATAAAGATTAATATTATTACGTTGATACAACTCTTAACAAATAATGCATTAATTTCGACCAAATTTGATTACCATAAAAACGGTTCTAGTGAGTTAATCTTAAAAGATAGACATATACTGTCGCGGACATTTTTTTAGATCATTTTAAGAGGAATAACTCTGTCATACATATATTTTTGGTATCTTGAACCGTTTTCGCAGCGCACGCAATGGAAGCACTCAAGGATAAATAATTTTCCCCGTTTTTTTCACATTTTCCATTATTTCTTCGCTCCTAATAATTGCATCGTGATGTTATATAGCCTAAAGCCTAAAAAAATAATTTTTCAATTCGAACCAGTAGTTCCAGAGATTAGCGTGTTCAAACAAACAAACAAACAAACAAACTCTTCAGCTTTATAATATTAGTATAGATTACATATACATATCATATACATTATTATTTATTATCATTAATATACAGACACACATAAAATAAATGCAAATAGAATAATTAATAAATTTAAATTTAAACAACTAAATAAAAGAGGCATCCAGTTGTTGCACGGTAGGCTGCTCATTCAGCAAGAAGGTTTTTAATTTATTTTTAAAAGTATTTAAAGTATAGATGAGTCTGACGATGAACCGGGCCCACCCAACAAAAGCATATTCACTCTTCTCTTAACGACTCCAAAGTCATAAGACCTCGGTAATATGGTCGCTGGTGTTAACTAAAAAAACATTTTGATATAAAATTACGACATATTCATGTTAGAAAACGTAAACTGTAAATTACAAGGCAAACTCGAATTAAAGCAAGTAAGTATTAAATAAATAATAGTAACAAACGTGTATACACTCTATAATTTCCTAGCTCTATGGTCGAGTTTGTCGGGGTGTGCAATCGTGGGTTGGCTACATTTTTGCCGCCTGTCAACACGTCATTGACACACGCATTTTGACTTGTACAATTTCTAAATACCTCAAATAACCATAATAATAATATTACCAATATCTATGTATTATTAAAATTCAACAATAACATCACGCTATATCCCTTTCGGGGTGAGCAGAGATACATTAATAGTTGTATCCACTTTGCACTTATATGTCGTGCCCAACGTGACCAGTAGCGCAGCTGATCGCCGTTCTCATAGCACCAGTACACATGCAATTAAATAGTAAATTCGTTAACATCTGCAGACATTATTGTTAATAATGATAGGGACTCCCTTGGACCTAATGTTCGAGAATTAGCTAGTTTATATTGAGTCATACGTATCATATACCTAATATTTAAGTGAATATTAAGTTGCTACTATCGCTATTGTTAATCGAATGTTGCTTTGTCTAGGTTTTTTTTTATCATAGCCTTAAGGTCTGACAGTAGATATAAAAAAGAAAAACCTATTTCATAAGGCCAACACTAACGAATCTAGGAACAAATACCATTAATCGATTTTTTTAATGACATTCTGCAATGTCTGTAATGAAAGTCAAAACGTTAAAAGAACATTTTAAAAATATCTACAATTTAAAGTTGGACAAAAGACCAATATTACCGGGGAGAAAAAGTGTATGCTAATGTTCGAGTAATGGATAGCATGATGCAATATGAGAAAATTCTCTTTTATTATTAAAATATTTGATATCGCCAAACGTATCGTGCTCTTTAACGTCCAAATGCACAAAAATATGAGGTGAAATTTAGCCTAGTATTATTTATAGAAAAAACTAGCTGTCCCGGCAGACCTTGTTCTGCCCTATTTCTCTAAAACAAAGTCACATTGTTTTTTTTAATGTTAATAGCTATAAGCCTGTCGGCTGTTTTTTGAAAATTGTTTGAAGGAAACTAGCCTTAATGCTATATGTATAAAAATTGACAAATATTGACATTAATATTTATACGTCACTCAATAATTGTTTTGCCTTCCCGGAACCCGTCCACTAACATTTAAACTTTATGGTATGGTGTTAAAGTTCAAATTGACTTTTAAATATTATTACGAATTTTTTGTATGAGAATATAGAAAAGTGTTGTTTTTAGACTTTTTCAGACATTTTTTTCAATTATTCTCTCCGTAATAACCTTCCCCAGACTTCAACAAACACAACAAAAAAGAAATCAGCCAAATCGGTTCAGCCGTTCTCGAGTTTCGCGCTTATCAAGACATTTAGCGATTCATTTTTATATATAAGATGGTGCTCAAGATTTTTCCTACGTATTTGACATCACTTTTTAGAATGGTGCACCTAGAATCCGCGAAAAAAACGTTTTAACCACTTTTTTTTAACAATAAACAAAATAAAACGGACTTTTTTGAAAGATTAAATTCTTTCAATCGAAATTTTAATAATGATACCGGTACTTCTCTGTCTTGGGTTAAAAGGGTTAAAAGCGTGCACGCAACACTTGTACTTAAAAATCATGCCATAATAACATTAATTTTTCGCCATTATTGATATAAAAAATAACGACAAAAATGGCGTTTTTTTACACCATACACCACAAGACTCTATATTGTTGGGACGTTTACAGATAAGTGCGGCTGCAAGTATAACAATTAATTAAGTGATAAATGTTTATTACTTATGTAAGTGACTCCCATCGTGATAAGGCTCAGACTGCCCACTTTAGAATTATTAAAAATTGTACAGGTTTACGAGCGATAAAAAAATGTGGAACGTACTTCGTAAAATAGTTATATTGTAATGCTTTTTATGCTCGTTATTTGAACTAAGTATTTTAGCAAAATATTCTTTTGTTGAAAAGAAAATGTTGTCTTGCATAACGCCGTCCCTACGAAGGTAGGAGTTAACACGACCAATTGAAAAATTACCCCGCGTTATTAGGTTTTGTAGCGTTCTTTAAAACGCCCTTAAGGAAAAAAAAAAGAAAAATGCACGAGCCGAGAACAATGTTAAGTTAAAAATGTTAACTGAAGAGGGGGATGTTAATACAATACTTTAAACGCATGCGGCAATTTGTACGAATTACGACTAATGTTTTTACTTCTCTAATAGCTTAAAGGCTTCCTTGGAGCAGATTCCACGTGAACGAAGATTCGTGTTAATTTGAATTACAGGAGGATCAAAAATATTAAGATCAAAAACTATAAATATCGTGATTCATTGCTTTGAATTAACTTTAGAACAAAATAATTATTTTTCTCTGACGATTTAAACCTGAGGGGTAATTCACATAAATTAAAAACTTCTAAAATTTAGTTTCGTTATAAGGCTGAGTTTTATAGACGCAACTTTAAATTTGCTTAGCCTTTACTCAAACATTACAGTTTATATTACTCAATGAATGTCAAAGGTTTTGATAAGTCACCAATTTTGTCAACATTGACTTGCCTTCGAATACTATGGCTATACTCAAGTTCCTATTATATGCATTCAGTCTTTTGTCAAAGCGGATTTATTTTTTGAAAACCATCCTTAGTAAAGTTTAAATAGCATGTATAATAATCTAGTAGTCTAATAATCTAGCCTCAGTCTTACCTGTCGGCGGTGATGAAAGTTGTGGTCACCAGCGAAGAGTTATGGCAAAAGGTGGCATCCTTCTGCGAGGTTCTAATACAGCGGAAGGTGGCCGACGAAAGGATCAGAGAGCAAATATCTTCTCTGGTCATTCCGTGGCCAAGGCACCGTCGCCGGAGGGATGCGTTCGCTCAGAGCGAGCGCGACATCCCCCGGTGACAATAGCCGAGCAGTTGACTTGAGGGGGTCTGCTGCCCGGATGAGAGGAAGGCTGTTCGCAGTGTCCAGAGCGTCTTACATAAATTGCTCTCCTGAAAAAATATTTCTGAGAAATTACTTAATGTTTGAAATATTTTGATTTGTAACCTCCTAAAAGACCTTAGGTATCTGAAGTAACATTTGTATGGTTAAATATAATGAATAAAAAGGTTATAAACGCATTGTCCTTAATTTCAAATGTTAATACAACCAACACATAGCATATAAAGTCAAAAGCGACAATTATATGAGCGCGTCCTCGCTTCATGTCCGTTTAATGGACCCATTCAAATGTTAATAGAATTTATAAATGTACGAGGAAAATTCCATTTATTGACAACGCTTGGGATGAATTAATTCCATTGATTGACACCAAAGCCAGTACAGGGCTGCCGGACATGTAATTTTTCTATAATGACTCAATAAAGTAACTAAACCGTAATTCTGACTCCTTCCTTAGTAGAAAATCTGCCTACTTGTTCATCATATGGCGTGCTAATGATAGCCTATTCTACAGAGGATACTGGGTAGGCAGCAAGACATTGTTTTTTTACACTGGCTCGATATAGTGGCTACCGTGCACCCGTGCAATACAATGTAGTACAAAAACGAAAGCGACCATAAAAAAATGAAAAAAAAAAATGTCAGCCCATATATACCACGATTGAAGGTATCTAGGTATATGAGTTACTGGGTACTGGATACCAGGGTGATCACGGGCGGCAGGTACGTGGTACTACAAGTCTAATTATTATGAGGATAGATAATAAACTCACGCTATATCCCTTACGGGGTGAGCAGTGATACATGAGTGGTTGTATCCACTTTGTGATTATATGTCGTGCCCAACGAGTACTTACACATGTCATTTTTGTTAGAAGGTGTCTTTCACCGTATTGGGTACAATAGGGCTGATATGCCAAAATGGCAAAAGCCCTTATAAACAATAAATAAAAAAAAAATGTTAGATGCCATGCGGATCTCCTCACGATGTTTTTCTTCATAGGTGGGCATGTGGCGCCTATATCTACATAGTTTGGAAAAACCGAGAGGTACTTACCGGGATTCGAACTAACGACCATTGGGCTAAACGTGGTAAAAATGTCTATCGTACCTTGTGCCACCTGAGATTGCTAAAACTGAAGCTAACAATTTATGTAAATATTTTAAAAAAACCTTAGTAAAGTCGTGTATATTTTTTTTTTGTGTCTCACAGACTAACTATAACTTATTTTTTTGGGTGACTTTAACTTCACTTTAATATATTCTTTCTGTTTTTAATAATAAATTGAAAAAAAGAAAAGTAAAAGTACTCAAGCAAGCACATTTGGATCCAAATTAAAAACTTAAAAAAATCTCTTTTAAATTTTAATTGAGAGATAGATGAAACAGTCAAGTTGACGAAAAAAAACTGAATGTTCAACAGTCATCTGGGATAATCATATCATTACATAACGTTACGGCAAAAATTATTTAACTAGGTCTCGCTTCTATAAAATGGCTACTACTACGAAGTAATCACGCTGTATCTCTATTTCTAATCAACCAATTTTAATAAAACTTATAATAATATAAGACTATACATACGTTCTCACTTTTCCCTTGTAAATATAATGCGACAAGCATTCAATGCAGAACTGTCTTTCTTTTTCAATGTCTATTTTTGTATGTATCTTTGAATAAATAAACAAAATGACAGCGACTTTCAATAAATTATCTTCGCTTTGAAGTCGTTCTAATCACTTTGTCGAGCTGTTATAAAAATATTGAAACGTATTAATCGTGTCAAAGCTGAATAAGCCCTGTCTTCCACGACCTCGAACGGTTTATAGCATGCAGCACGCAAGTTCGGTGTAAGGCCGGCTTTACTATAGCTTGGGGTTCGCTAGATCGTGATCAGAATTTGAGATGAAGTCGCAGCTAACTCCTGAACTCATATCCGGTGTTTCGTATTATTTTTAGTGGGAACGTCGTCTGCAAGAACCGTTTAATATCCTTGTTTATGGGGACTTTGTTTTGGGAGGTATATACTATGTCCACGTACAATAAGATTATTGTTTTTATATATACGTAGCATGGTGGATACCTATATAAGAAACCAACAACCACGGGCTGAAATGCGAATAGACGTAAATTTGAATTCCAGCATTTGTAAGTGCCCTAAGAAATTCGATCTGTTGCGCTACCTTCACCTTTATAGTTTGAAATGAAAAATACACGAGGTTCGAAGTTTTAGGAAAACCGCCCCCAATGATGGTAGAATAAAATAAATAAATGATTTATTCAGAAAATAAAAACGATTGGAGAGCTGTAACTATAGTCAATAGTCAACTGATTCCGAAACTAGGAATACCTGATGTTGAATGTCAGTGTCATTGATGTTACAATTGTTATGTACAGTTTTTATATACTACGTGGCTCCGTAGAGCGGTTAGTAAAATAAGGATTTACTAAAATAAGGATTTATCCAGGACAACGTCGAGTCACTACAGATAATATAAATATTCCATTACTGGTCTCCTTCTGTGAAGACGTCATGTCCCAGATGGAGGCCGCAGAAGGAAGCCGCAGAGCGAGAGCGGCAGAAGGCCTCTCGAAGAAGACACCGGGGTGACGGCAACCGCCCCGGCACATCAGTACCAGCCGATCGGTCGATCCACGACCGGTTGGCTGATGCCTTTGGGGTCGCAGCCGCTCAGGGTGGGGGCCCTGAACGACTGATTAGCGACCCTCGAGAAGTAGGCAGAGCATTGTGACGTGCTCTGCCTAAATACAATGAGCAGTGTCGGGGAAGATATCTTCCTCCGAGTTTGTGCCCAGCGGGCGCGGCGCGACGGGGCTGCGGCGAATTGATTACAGGTCCCGCGGTCCCCGTCAATGCGCAGAAGAAGTCACTTTGGGGTTTTTAGTCGGTACAAGTCCGACACACCTCGGTTTCGCGGAACCCCCCAGAGCGACCGAGACGGTCCGATGAGGATTATCCTCAAGTAAAAAAAAAAAAAAATTCTATTACTACCTGACCCGGTTTTCGTTGTTCTGCCATATATAGTTGCTTGTTAAAGAAAAATAACGAATATATTGGAGCAAGTGCGAGATCTGAGACGGACGTGGCGCCATCTGTCATTAAATAGTATAAACGTTGAAAACGTTTTGGTTGAAATACGAATGACGTTTAAATTATTTGGAGACTTTTTGTATGAAAAGTCTGAAATCTCGATTAAAAATGAGAGGGTGGGTGTAGGAGACTGACAATTTTTTTAAATGCAAAATCATATAATACAAAAAAAGATACTTAAAAAAATATATTTTTTTTACAAATTCGAAATTGAGACTACACCGCTCCTAATGAAGAGTATAGTTTAGCCCAGGGACGGCAGCGACAATCTACGTACGGGATTCCATTAAAAATTACCGTCGCTATGTCGGCCCACATATACCACGACAGAAGTTATCTAGTTATAAGAACAAGGCATACACAGGCTGATTCCAGTATGGATCGGGCCAAAGCGAGTCACTATAACGGTATTTGCACTGTGTACTGTGGCCAAGACCCACCTCGAGCAATCGATCAACTACATTAAATTTATTACATCCAAAAATTTATTGACATTTAAAAAATTGCACACAAGTTAAAATAACGAAAAATTATTTACATACATGTGTATCCAACCCCTATTAATAAGGCGCTATCATGTTTAAAAGTATCACAAATGAGTACACTCCTCGCGGCCTAAGCATGAGGGTTGAAAGATCATATCGGACCGTTTAAATCTTAACCCTTTGCGAAGGGTTGTTTTATTAATTTATTTACACGTATATCTCGGGTTTATTGCACAAATTCCGCCATAATTGACCCCATATGCAAACTTTAGTGTTGCCATTATGATATTATCTATATTTAATACATTTTCTTAGGAGCAACCGTTATCTTTGTTTCTTAGATTAATATTAATCGTTGTATACGACTGTATTATATAATTTTGATTGACAATATATTTATGACTTTAAGACCTAGTTTATGGAATGTATTTCAGTAAAAAAATCATATAAAAATGAATTTGGTATCAAATTAATTGTTATCCACATGCCTGTATGCGTTTAGTTTCTTTAAAGCTACAACAAAAGACAAGACAGATGATTTTCTAGATTGTTGTTATAGCATGTGTACTTTTACCAACATATGTTTCAAAAACTGAGGACAAGTTATTTAATTGATTCTCAATTAAATAAAACTTGTTTTTATTTTTAATTTTAATTTGAGGTATTATTGTCTGCTGTTGTTTTGTTTATTTTTTTTTTGTTTTTTTTTTCTTTTTTTGTGTTTTGGTTTTAGTTGTCTGTTTTGATATTGTTAGTTAATGCTTTTGGGCCATGCTGCGATTGTCTATTATTGGTATCCGTTACCGACATTTAGCTTATGTATGTGATTCAGATTGTGAATGTGAAGTGTAATGGAGCTGTTGACAGCCCATAAATAAATAAATAAATAAGAAATAATAATAATAATATAAGAAATTCAGCATAAATGGTTATAGATAATAATTTACAAGACACAATATTTTACTACATATTTCTTCTATTTAAAAAACCTTCATATATTAAAAAAAGGAATATAGCTTATATACATCACCATCACCATCATCAGCCCATCCTAGTCCACTGCTGGACATGGGCCTCTCCTAATAAGTGTCATTGAACCCGGTCTTCGGCTCTCATTCAATCCATTCCGGCCATCTTTCGCAGGTCGAATTTCCACTTTGCCAGGGAGTACCCGCACAATACGTCAACCGATGCGCGGTCTCCATTCAAGAGCCCGCCTGCTTCAACGACTATCAGTTCTTCGGCATATATGGCCTGCCCACTGCCACATCAGCTTAATAATATGGAGAGCTATGTCGAAAACTTTGATTCACAGTTAATTTACAATTTATTTAAACAAAGGGTTTATATGTGTAATATATATATGAAATAGATTAAATTTACTGTTTTATTATTTGTATTCTTATTATAACTATTACACTAATTAATTATTATAAAATTTAAGGTATCAAAGTAGGTAAAGCAGATTTAAGGTTTAATTAATGATATACCTAAAAACAAGGGAAATTAATGAACTCCGGCAACACAGTAACATCTAACGCTGCAGCAATTAAAATTAGAATATCTTAATTCATATCGAAGTATCTGGGTTGCCATCTTAATGCTTGTTCGTACCCTAATTCCGGGGTAATGTGAAGATAAACCAATGTGTGCGAACTTGGACATGAATTTGCTTAAGTGAATGTTATGTTTACATTGAACATGTTAAGATACCGAGTGTATTACGGAATAACGTCATATGCGACAATTTTTATTGTTTACAGGAGAAGGATTTTTTATTCAATTTTTTTATATTAAGTAACTCAGTACAGAAGATATACATAAACTAAAACGATATATACAGGGTGATTTTATAGAGTAGAGAGATATTTAGCAAATATAAATATAATAAGATAATAAAGATAATATAGAGAG
This sequence comes from Automeris io, assembly GCA_036320925.1. Taxonomy (NCBI): domain Eukaryota; kingdom Metazoa; phylum Arthropoda; class Insecta; order Lepidoptera; family Saturniidae; genus Automeris; species Automeris io. The sequence goes on from JAUDJH010000001.1 coordinate 20,476,685, forward strand.
ATATTTTTTTTATTTATTTGTTTTTTTTTTATTTGATAAAGCTATTCAGCATTTGTTTCTACATTCAAATAAGTGTTATAAAAAGTGATATCTTAATGTTTTCATTAAAAAAAGTAAATTATAGCCAACATATGTTCATAATATTTTTAGACAATTACATGCATGATTGAATGAATAACAATTATTTATTAAGTAGGTATTTTGTTTATCCTAAGCCGAAATAAAATACGGTCCGAAGAGAAAATGAGTGTGACTATTTACCTAAAATTACCTACCTAAACTGTCTACTTACCGTTAAATTTTGCGCTACACACTTTAGGGTGTCTACATTTTTACGAATCAATTCTCATTTGTTCCTTAATATATTAAGGTATATATTTAATTACAAATTTATTAGTTAATGGGCGCAAAATGTAATCTGATTAATGATTAACGATTACAAAACGCAGTCGTAAATTTAATTTTCTTGCTCTTTAATCGTGATTAAATCTATTTAAAACATTAAGAAATCATAAATGTGTATGCAATCTGGGATTATATAGTGTTTAAAACACAGATCAGCAAAGAGCAGTCATATTAATGATAAAAAACATAAAATGTAATCGTAATCATTTTTATTAATCTGATTATATTTTGCCACTCTATAATCGTATCCTGAAATATATTCCTCGTTTATTAAATCAGCCTGTATACATCCAAAGTTCTCAGATTAGTCTATTTACCAAAGATATATACACACTTGAAGTTCTAAATATAGTATGTAGCTAGCTACATCGAGATACATACGATAAGGAAAAAAATTAAAGAAACATAGTAGGTAACAGTGAATCAATCTAACACAATAAAAATAAATCGTCGCGCTATATCCCTTTCGGTGTGAGCAGAGCTGCATTAATAATAAAAAAATAATTATAATAAAGTTTTTTATTAGACAAACAATTACAAGCAGCACATTAAAAAGCAGCATTAGTGGCTGTATCCACTTTGCGCTTATACGTCCTGCCCAACGTGACCAGTAGCACAGCTAATCGCTATTCTCAAGGCACTTACACATGGCATTTCTATTTGTTGCCATCCGGGTTTCGTCACGGTTTCTTCACTGGTGAGCATGTGGTGCCTAAAACCGACATATAACAAAATTAGTGACATTGGAATCTTTCACTGCTCCCTATCAGGATTTCGGTCGGCTTTGATTGCATTGTTCTCATCAGAATCCGCTTGAGTGTAGCAGGATTGACTAATATGTATTTTTTTTTTAATTTGGTTTATACTTGTGCTGTATGTAGTTAGATATACCTGTAATGATGTAACACGCGGTCTTAGAAACTATATATATGTTTTTTTTAGTTACATGTATATATCGATGGTATATTAAATAAATAAATAATAATAATAATAATAATCGTTTTATTTCAACACAAAACTTATGCATATACACAGGGTGATAAGTCTCACCAATTAAGTAAATCTTGTCTCTGGTGAGACTCGCACTTCCGTTCGGGTTATTCAAGGGTGTCTTGTGTTTTTATATGGATATTCACGGTATAAGTTTATTAGTGTGTGTGTGAGAGAGAGAGAGAGAGAGTTTATATAAATAAATAAATAAATCCGCACTTAATCTGGAAAAAACCCAAATTTACGTGCCGGATTTTGAACCTACGGTCATTCGCATCGCTTAGCATGGATATCGGTACCTTACTTGCAAGGCAAACTAAACTGCCGAGATTTAACTGAAACATATTGATGTAGTATTGATTTTGATGATGATTCGTCGTTTGATGCACAAACGAATAATCTTGACATCAATTACCATTAATATGATGTAATATAATATAATATGATATAGTATGATATAATATAATATAGTATATATAAACAGGCCACTTTGACGTATGTGGATGCCTTGATAGCAGCTGTACATTTTTTATTGTACTATTGTATATGTATTGTGTAAATGAGTTTTTGTACCGGGCCACTGGCAACTCTGTAAAAGTTAAATAAATAAATAAATTTTCAGCTTTTTATATGAAAAAAGGAAGAGTTAAAAAGTTGCTGTATTATTTTACTTTAGAGACTATTTTGTAACGAACTAACAATTGCTGTTAACTTTGATATAGAAATAGCGTTTAGCGAACACTTGTTTATCTATCCAGAGTATTCCAGAAAACAGTTAATTTATCCCCGCACCACGATAACGCTCGATACTGAATTTAAAGCAGCATCGATCGCCCGTGCCCCACATTTTACGAGGGACGAACGTACATTGACCTGCAACTCTAATTCATTGGTAGGGTGTTGATCATGTATCGACAATATGACTAAAAGTCATCTAGATATGTTTATTAACACTAGAAAGACTGAATATACGTATAGCACATACGTATATAGGGAATAAAGAGAGGGGGGAGCCATGTACAACTATGAATAAATGCTATAAAATAATATTATAAAAAAATTGGTTCCTTATATATATATATATAACAAAATTAAAAAAACAGTCAAAATGACTGCTCTGGGTAATTTAGTGTTAAAGTCACCAAAATATTTTTTTTTTTGATTATTAATTATGAACTAAGATCAAATCGCTTCCATTATCCCAAACTGGTTTGAGAAGCGATCGAGATTAGGAAGTACATAACTTTTAACCGGGGTGAGAGTTTAAATTATCATCGACGTGGAACTCAGTGATTACAAAACTACGACCTCATTTCATGTCATCTTGTTCAAACGCTTATATTGTAAATGTTGTGAGCCCTGACTAGTGACGAAAATGCCCGGGAATTTTCCCAAAGTGCCCAAAACTTGCTTGGGAATATTCCCGGGAATTTACGAAATGTTCGCGGAAGTGCTGGGCACTTTGGGAAAATTCCCGGGCATTTTCATCACTAGCCCTGACACTTTAACTTATTAAAAACAAAAGCGGTTAGAGGAAGTAGCTTCCCGTCCCCGATGAAATTTCCGCTATTAAACTAAAGGTAAAACTAAAAGTAAGTTAATTCGCACATAAGACCCGTTAAAGTTTTTATAATTGATCAGTAGGATCTGATAAAAGTTGCTAATATCATTAACTTATTGTTATTCTATAAAGAAATTTCAGTTAAAAGATAAAAGTATATAAAATTAATTCGATGAGCAATTTTGCATCGATATAGTGAAATAAAATTGAAAAAAAAAATGCCGCCTAATCGAATGGGCATCGAAGATTTCTCGCTCCGATAATCAATTGCGGATATAACTGTAGAATCGATTTGACAGTAAAATCGAGTTCGTCGAACCTTTTAGCAACTGGTGCTCGAAACAATGTCAAGATCGTGGCCGCGGGATTCTTAACACCTGACGCGATGAAGTCGCTTGGGAAAAAATGAAAATAACGAATTATCCAATAAGAAGCCAGTTTTCTGGTAGTTACGATTAATAAAGCTCGTGATTAAGTGATAAGCGGAAGCGGATTTATCTATTTAAAATGTTTCAGTACTAACTATCCTTACACAATTATTAATTTATTATCATTCGCAATACTACTACTGTACTATGTTTTTTTTTCTTAGACACTGAATAGTTAAACATTTATATTGATCTTTTATATTAATTAACGGATCCGACGAACTTCGTACCGCTTAACATTCAATGAATATCTTGTTAACTTTTAGCTAAACCTACTTTCTCTCTCCCATTTCTTCACTACCTTCAACCCCACTATCATCCCCCTCCTATTCCTCCCTACTTCCATAACTCTCTCTCTCTCCCCTTCGCAGATACATTGTTATTTCAGTTTTGAATAACTTAATAAACCAGTAAACATTAATTAGACAGTACCTGGACACAAACCGGACTTGGATTGTTTATAAAAGAGTGAAACGTGAATCACTTTTTTTAAGAAATTTCTAAGTTTTTATGATTATTATTATTTTTATATTGATAATTATATATTTACTAAGAATGTCGTAGAAACTCAACGCAAACTACTTATAAAAAAATATTTAAAGAACTTCAATCTTTTATGTTTACTAAATGAGGCGTCTAGTTTCAAAACCCGTTATAACATATATTTTTCAAATTATTTATAAAAACTTATAATTTATCTTTGATTTACAATCACATTCTTATAAGGTATTTAAATTATTATTCTAGCGAAAAAAAAGAAGGAAAAAAAAATCATATATAATATTTGCTTTGATAAAACATTTCAAATTACTATTAGAACTATTAAGTAATTTTGTACGAAAAATCGTTTTAGCGGGTTTTGAAACTAGACGCCTCAAATGATTGTATAGAAAAATTAATAGTACCATAATACTTCATCACTATATCCATTTCGTGTGAGCAAGGATGGTTGTATCCACATAGCAAATACAAATAGTATTGTAGGCAAATAGTGAATTTAAAATGGTCTATGTCACTTACGTATGTTGCTAAATTCCTACAGTGATAGTACTCCGAACATTAAAAGAAAATATAATTATCTGTAGTGTAATATAAAAAAGTATGACGTAATTAGCAGGTATCGCTACATCTTGCACAGTGTGTCCGCGCCCGGCGTACCTTCGCGTCCATGTTTCAGAACGTTCGTCACGTGACCGTATCTAAGAACGATCTCTTTATTGATTATCGACAGAGGAATACCAACCTTCCGAACGAAATACATTGAATTTATTTAAAACTAGCTGTCCCGGCAGACATTGTTTTTTTTAATGTTAATAGCTTCCCCGTCAGATTTTATTCTGCCAAAACCTGTTGGCCTGTCGGCTGTTTTTTGAAAATTGTTTGAAGGATCCTGGCCTTAATGCTATATGTATAAAAATTGACAAATATTGACATTAATATTTATACGTCACTCAATTGTTTTGCCTTCCCGGAACCCGTCCACTAACATTTAAACTTTATGGTATGGTGTTAAAGTTCAAATTGACTTTTAAATATTATTACGAATTTTTTGTATGAGAATATAGAAAAGTTATGCTTTTAGATTTTTTCAGACAATTTTTTTAATTTTTCTCTCCGTAATAACCTTCCCCAGACTTCAATAAACACAACAAAAAAGAAATCAGCCAAATCGGTTCGGCCGTTCTCGAGTTTCGCGCTTATCAAGACATTTAACGATTTATTTTTATATTATAGAGATAATGGAATGAAATACATGTAATTTTAAACACTAGGTGATTTCACTTGGTTTCGTTGTAAAGGCTCTCCCAGGCCATCAACAATCAATCGCGCCGTAAAAAAACTTTAATCAGGTATGTTTTATTTTAAAATCGTTGGTAGACGACACCTAATGGTAACTTAATAATTAAATTATTCATTTAAAACAAGGATTACATTTTAGTGAATAACTAATAGCATTAATTTTAACTATCAAGCTATTCAATTAATTAATTAGTTGCTTGATCATTAAGAACCTAGTGATAACAATGATATAATATGGGGTCCTTTAAACGAAACGTGAAGAGATATTTGTAAACTTCGCCGCCTGCGTCATGTCCTATTGGATCCCTTTGATTCAATTACCGCGGCCCTTGCGACCGCCGATCCTATCAACAACGAGGTACACACAAGCACTCGTCACATTCCGAGACACCGGCGTCGCCGGCGGCGCCGACGACGACGATTAAGGATAGGTCCGTCAACTGTTGTTTAAATAACGCAGTTTCATTCCGACGCAGCCTTGAGTTTCTTTCGGCGTTTCTTCTCAAGGTAGTCGCTTCCGAAACGCTGGTAGATCACCGTTAGGTTCGTTTTTCAACTGGCCGGCCGCCCAAGTCGAGGTCCGTACCCACAGGGGTGCCCGTGCGTAGCCGCTCAACCCATAAATTTCGCTGGCTGAGCGCCCTATGCGTTCGCCCACCAAGCCCGGTTTTGTTGTGAAGGTCTTTCCCAGGCCACCAACGTAGGACATACCGAAATAAAAAAAAAAAAGATATTTGTGCAGGCCGGCATGATCGCAGCCATTTTTGGGTCTGCACCATGATAACTGTCACGTGCGGTAAGTTTACTAACCCTAGTCAGGTTAAAAAACTATCGACGGTTGTAATTTGGAAAATACGATTTCAAAGTACGAAAACCTTAGTAAAATTTTTTCGGCAATTTTTCCTTTTCTCGATAAACATTATCAATTTCTAAAATGTAACATAGAAATAAGCGCTGTACCGTTCCTATTAATATTGCGATCACAACTGGCTCATCGCCAGTATTTCATCACTTATTCAATTTTCCGGTCAATTAGCACGTCACAACAATTGCTCGACTGGTCTACTACGAAGTTACAAATCGTGAGGCTAATAAAAATTACATTTTTACTTTTTACAATGTAACTTTTTATACGATTTTTTTTTGTAACCTAGGGCAATATCTTGCATATAAGCATCAGGGCCGCTGTGAGCTGGTGTATCAGACTCTTTCATAATAAAAAGCCCCCTGGGAGGCTTTCTAATCGCTCCACCCGGGCCTGGGAAACCAAATTCATCCAGACCCCTGGCAAGCGAAAAGCCCTGTTGAGGCTAACTATCTGGGAGGGTACTTTATTGTGTAAAGAGCCCATCCCTCCAAACCTTTATCACAGGCGTCTGGCCGCCTCCTTCTCATCCGGACAATAGACTCCCTCAAGTCTACTGCCTGTTTATATGAAATCTCTGATAAGTCTATGAAATGCGTAAGCTACTGTAATTTGATTTATCCTATTTCTTTAGTAGTAGTTCTTGAAACTTATTTAATTTTTCTAAAAATAAATATTTATTTAATAATACCAATATATAAATATATTTTCATATATATGCCCTAAACTGGGCATCTCTGTTTTATAAAAAAACACAATTTCTGTAGTTCATAATAGACTCGCATAATAAGTATCGGTCAATCTATTCCTCTAAATCAGCAATTCTCAATCTTTTTAACAGCGCCCCCAATGATAATCCTTAACTATTATAAAAATATTTGAATCTCTGACAGCTAATTAGCGATAAGCTCGTTTATGGTTAATTATATAATTATTATTCTATTAACTGACTATTGTATATTGTATTGAGGGAAAATTATAGTACCCACTGAGCGATATGTGAAAGTTTGTATTGATAATATATATAAAAAAACTATCGTTGCATTTGACTAATTTCTTAATGCAGCAGAAATTTTTTAATACAAGATAATGATTCTGTCAAGATATACGTACAATAAGACCAAAAGCTTTCTGAGACAATATTAATGCATCTCTTGTATCTTGGAACTGGTCCATACTATCTTACTTAAAAAAAAACACTCTGTATGATGGGCTTCTATTTGGGAGTTAATACTGCCCACATTTTTATAAACGGTGTTTTCTTCTGAGAGGTCTGACTACACCTCTACTCACTAGCTCAAGTTCATTCTGCGTGGCTAAGTGTATTTACTACTTAAAACATTATGTCCGGGGATCATAGTTTGAGAAACACTGCTCTAAACAGTTTGACGAGTGCAGTTAGGCAACCGCGGCAGGAACTGTCCATGTTATGGCTTCCGGACGTACGATCGACGCCATTCTGTTTACTAACACCGCCCTAATGTGAGGGTAGAATTGATATTTAGCTGTATTGTGTCAATTGTAGCAGTATTATTGTAAAATACAATGTCACTATGATGCTATTGTACATAGATATAAATAAAACAAAGGCATATTAGGCTTTTATTTAAATTACATAAATATACATATCGCTTTCAGGGTGATCAGCGATATATTCCCGGCGGTATCCACTTCGCGCTTATATGTCGTGCCCAACGTGCCCAGAAGCACAGCTGATCGCCGTTCTAAAGGCACTGAGATATAACATTTCTATCAGATGTTTTTCTTAAATTATTTATTGTTTATAAGGGCTTTTGTCATTTTGGCATATCAGCCCTATTGTACCCAATACGGTGAACTACACATCAGTTCTGAGGGATTCGCTGATGAGTCAGTGCTGCCATGTCCACCAACAATTCCATAGTATTCCCTGTCGGATCACATAGGACGCCACGAGAGGCACCTATATCACATAAGCTGACTCTGCATTGGCTCATCAGCGACTCTCTTGCACGTTTATTCCGGTCACACTCCATCAGCAAGTGATGCAAATCCTCCCGTTTTCCACAGGTACTGCAATTAGGCGATTCTATTTTCCGCATAAGATATGCAAAGCTTGCCGAAGTCTTAACGCTACCTTGATGTAGTGTCTACTCTGTTTGTGTTAGATGCCATGCAGATTTCCTCACGACATGTTCCTTCACCAGTGCGAATGTGATGCCTAAATCAGTACTTAATATGGAATAGCCCACAGGCACGTGCCGAGAGGTGAATCCACGGGCACTCGCGTTACCAGGCCCATGCCATGCGGTATCCATATACCGGTTCCTCATCCACTAGGCTCCCACTTAACTTTTTATCTTTTATTGTTTCCTTTTCATCATTAGTCTATTTTAGTTCATCACTGGGCGTAGACCGCTTGTAAGAGTAAATGTGCCAGGTCATTGGCTTTTCTTTTAGGCTAGGATTTATAGAAGCTACTTTAAATTTGCTTAGACTTTGCTCAGAAAAAAGTTCGCCTTTAATAACAAACCGAATGTAGAATTGAGTATGTCACACGTATTCGCAGAGCTAATCAGATCAAAGTTATCTAAATCGGTGACTTACCATATAACATACTTTGACATTAATTAAATAATATATTTTTGTAATGTTTGAGTAAGTGCTTAGCAAAATTAAAATAGCGTATATAAGTCTCAGCCCTAGGCGGCCATTAATTTAAAACTTTAGTCGACACGAATTAGGATATTTCGTTCATTAGGTTTATGCAGCATACCTTAGAGATAGAAGCATCGTTTCAGAAATGCTCCTTAAATTAAATTTGTACGCAATTGACGATCCATTAGTGTTTGAAAGAGTTATAAAATTTAAGAACAGTTTCTGAAACTTGATGAAAGTTGTTAGCAAAAGTTAATCTATGTACATACATACATATATGTGTATAAAAACACTTGTCTTGACTAACATTAATAGTAAATCCTAATCTACTGAAAATAACATATTTAAATTGAGTTTATTTTTATGACGTAGGCATCCAATTATGGCGAATTTTTTTATATTCCATTCCTAAAGAGGTGAAATACGTTTTTTTTAATATATCAATTTGGAAAACGAATATTTAGCATTTTAATTACAAATAAAAACACATATCATATTTTGAAAGCCGACTAAACTTTAGCATCTTTTTCCATTTTCCGAGCAACGCCGGGTAACCGCAGCTGTAATATAAAAATCCAAGAGAACCCTTTGATTTTATCCGACTTGCTGATAGATAAAGGTTAGTATGAAGTTACGTATGATTGGACTAATCGATACAGAAGTTCAAGTTCGGTTATTTTCCACTCTGTATGCGGCCCTGTGTCCCGCCCTCGTGGAGCGACCCGGCTAGCGGGCGAGCCTCCAACCGGCTGTTTTTAAAACTATGGCGTGTAGTGACCATATAAAAAAGAAGCCGGTAGGGTCAAACACGTAGCTTATAACCGAAAAATGTCGAGTTTATTTTTGTAAATACTAACAAATATAGTTCAGTTTATGTCGAGTGAGATCTTGCTACTGAAATATTATGATGGTTATCTTTATGGTGGTAGGGCAATTGCCTGAACTGGGTCGTGACCACAGTACACAAGTGATAAAACCGTCCTAGTGACTCGCTTTGGCCTATCGAGTTCCGGGATCAGCTTGTGTATATCCAGTAACTCATATACCTAGAGACCTTCAGTCGTGGTATATGTGGGCCGACATGACGATGTAGACTATCAATGGATTTTCATCCTTTGATAGTCGCTTTCGTTTTTGGACTACACTGTACTTAACATCAGTTGCACTGTAGTTACTATGTCGAGCCAGTGTAAAAATAAAAAATAAAATAAAAATCTTACAACTTTACTGTACCAGGTAGTATTTAAACAAAATGTTCTCATTGGAGTGATTTGTGTATTTATGAGAATAAACTTTTTGAGCTGAAATACGGGAAAATATCGTACTGTAGGATCAAGCTTTTAAATGCTAGCTCGACAAAGTGAGTGCATTGCACCTGACCGAAAGTACAGTGTAGTCCAAAAGCAACAGAGACTATTAAAGGACAGAAATCTATTAAAAGTAATTGCCCACATATACTATGATTAGCCTTATCTTATTCCCTTTGGCGCATCATCGCAACATAGGGTGTTTACTGTTTTTGTTTTCAATCTTTAATAACCTATTTTGCTGTGTTGTTTGTTGTGTTGTGTGCCAAATAAATGTTTTATTATTATTATTATTAGAGGTGTGCAAAATGTAATCTGATTAATGATTAACGATTACAAAATGTAGTTGTAATTTTGAATTTTAAACATTAAGGAGACATAAATATGTATGCAATTGAGGATACTGTAGTGTTTAAAACATATATGAGCAAATTGCAGTCATGTTAATGATTGAAAACGCAAAATGTAATCGTAATCGTTTTTCATTAATCTGATTACATTTTGCCCATCTGTGACTATGATTGAATGTTTCCAGGTATTTTTTTTATTTTACAAAAATTGGTTGCCCAACATGGGTGACATAAAGTAAAAAAACAAAAAGATCATGGTATCAAAATAGAACATATAAATGCCCCCACAATTATAGGGCGCCATAGCTTGCACATTAATATGAGTTACTGAATGTATGTAAGCTAATCCCGAAACGTGGCAGGCTGAAGTGAGTCACTATGATGGACAAGACGGACTACCTATAAGAGTTTATAGTGAAATACCCAAAAGGGATAATATCTTAGCAGGTATTATTGTACTAGGATTAAATTACACGCGGGTTTAAGGAGTCACAGCTATAAAGTAACACATATATATATATATATATATATACTGAGAAGTTCTCTACTATTCTAGTGAGCCTGAAGGTCACTATGGCGGATCGAGTTATAAAAAAAGATAACTTACTTGGGGCCTGAAAAATGACAATTACAATATTGAACTCAATTAAAATACTTTCTTTAGTAGGTAATCGCACAGTTTTAGGAAGTTTCCTAATATTTGAAATTGATTTTTGATACTTAATGATACGAGTACATCTATTTCCTGCAAATTTATGAAATTACTGTTTAAAAAAGTTTTATAACTTAAGGAACCTTTATGAAATCCATTAATGTAAAAAGTAATTAAATAAATATCTATTTTCGGTATACGAAACGTAGAAATTTACGTCGAAAGGACTTCGTAAAATAAAGTAGGTATGGGATGAATCTTTAGACAGTAACAAATGACTACATTAGAGTAGGTATCGAAAGGAGGTTTAGGCAAGATTACATCTCAGTATAGATGTCGAGGATCTGCGCGTCCGTAGGGGCCACGCCCACCAACCGTACGTTCATTGACCGTTCCAGCTCCTTATTATTCATAAACAACGCCACGTTGACCCATTAACCGCTACAATTAAAAATCATTACGCGAATCTGAAACTAAATCGCGACCAGAAGCATCCCAGCGACTGGCGCGCATCCAACCTACAACTCACTTATAATATTCTATAAGCGCTCGCTATAAACGTATTTTTGAACATATCACGTAGACGCTACCAGCAATTCCAACCAATCAGGACGCGACAATTCAACTTAATAGCTTAGACCACGCCCCGTCACGTAACCGCCTATTACGGTCCGTGTAACGACGCAGGCTTTTAACTCGCGATGACGTCCGAGATCGACGCTCTCGCTCATCTATAGCGCTGCGTCCTGCTCTAATATCCGAGCGCGTAAGGCTGTATACGATAGACTCGTTTTGCGCGCGTGCTTGCTTTTAGTTGCACGTCCGTGGTCGTTAGAGAGAGACGCGTGCAACTGTTTTCGATAATCGTCCGCGCGTTCCGTACGTGAAAACCGGACAGTACACGGGTAGTCACGTTCGCGTAAAAACGGATATATGCCCGGAATATTTATTAAGCGGGAGGCTGTGCGTGCCCTTTCCCGTTGGATGGCCAGGCTTGTAAACCACCCGCGAATGTAGGTCGCGTCTTTGTAGCTGAAATTTCCACGCTGTGCCTTGAGACTGCTGCGTTAAGTGAGAAAATTCGAGTGAAACAGACGGTTTAAAAACATGAGAACGACGCGTCGAGAGTTTTCCGGGATCACGTCGGACTAAGTTTGTGTAGTGGATATGTTGCCGTATCAAGCGGTGGCAATGGACTACGCGGTGGCGTCTGCCGGTTTCCACCACCACCAGCGGCCCGGCGGCCTGCCCGGGGTGATGGGCCTGCCGGGGCCGGGGGCCAGCCTGAACCATGGCCTCAACCCGGCCTTCACGCATTCCTGGTTCGTACAGACAAGCCCGGATATCTGTCGGCAGCAACAGGCATCCAACCAATCGCATCTCGAACCTGGGCACGTTTCATTTTTTTCTTTATATTTTTTAGTTTGTATTTTTCCGGCATTTGTTAACTTATATCTATTTGACGCTAAAACACATTTTATAACGAATTAATATTTTTTTGTGACTACAGTCAATCAACCTATTGAACGCCTCGGGGATCACTGATGACCTCAATTAGGGAGCTTTACTGCTCCTTAGGGACTACCAGTAACCTTAAACGCTTTTACTGTTCTAACCACGAAATACAATGTCTAATTTCAATAAAATAAAATCATGTTAAATATAACAAAATAAAAAAAATATCAATATTTATAAAAACATTATTTTAAATTCTATTACAGAGTTTACCATGTTATTAAATTAAAGTTATTAGTCATTTAGAAATCTGTATTGATGGATCCAAATGATATATATGTATTTGTATACCTGTACAATTTTCCAGATATTTGTGAGTAAATAATAATGATTTAGCAAAGTTTAAGCATTTGATAAAGAATGTGGTATTACTTTTATTTAAAATTGCCCGCAGACTTACGATTTTTAGTTGAACAATTTAATTGCAGAGTATATATTTAAGGAGTTATTGTCTAATGTAAAAGTTAATTGTCACCAACCCCTGTCGGGTTAGGAAAGTTATTCATTACATCAGGCATGTTTGGAAAGAACATCGTAAGTGACATAATTACAAAGACGATTTTATCATTGTAATCATTATATGACCATGTAACAATTTAATCCTAAATGGTTAACGGTTACTAAATTAATCGATCAGTAATTATTTAATAATAAAATCTACAACTACTCATCGATTCATAATAAAAAACATTGATACCTAAAAATCATAAAAATAAAGAAAAGTTTTGTTTACATAAATAAAATATGCGACTATAACTGCAAACCGAAAATATACGTATTTAATGGTACATTATAAAACATTCATTTACATTTAAAACTATTCTATCAGTTTTTAAAAGCTTTCTTATGCAAAGAAAACTAATTTGTCGCTTACGATGTTCTTTTGAAATGCTTCACTTATCCAAAGAAAATCGCTACATCTGCGGGCTCCCTTACTTCTTCACTAAACACATCGATGTAGATACAAAAGTACTTACAATATTCTGATGATGCCATAAACGATGCATAATATTTACTTTGCTACGCTGAAAAACATAACTAAATATCATTGTTTTAATACTTTATATTAGTAGAATTCTTTGAATTTGAAGGAAAATCATTTGGGCGGTAGGAGAAAGCTTATAACGTTCCTACCTTTGGTGAAAGGTCCTTCGCCATAATGCTATGCACTTGGCTAATACGTCACAAGGCCGTCATCTAGAAAGTTTATGTAATTTGTCGCGGCCAAATCGAATATACACAGCGTTTTTATGCTTCAATCAAATGCACGCGACTACTTTAGAATTATAAAATCTGATAAAAATAAAGGTCAATTGTAATTGGTTAGACCCTGGTAAATTGATCTTCCTTGTACTAGATTTAAAATGTTCTTGAAATTATTCAGTGGACATTTATGGCCATAATTTTATACATAGGTATATCTTAATTGTTCAAGAATAAAAAGTAATAACAGAAAACGTTATAAAATGTGGAAACGTAAATAAGTTAACAAATGTAAAAAGAAATATTTTATTTTGCGTTAATTTAATTTGCTTTTTTGTTTATTTCTGTGCTTTTCTATTTTGTGCTTTTAGGTGAAATTGATAGCGTGTTTTTCAGTGGCGTACATGCTATAGAAGCATAAAAAACATGATCTTATCATATCTGCATATTAAGCGATATTGATTTAAAATTTAGTCCAGTTCAAATTCTGAAACTCCTGTTCTGGTAATTACAGCATTTAAAGTCAATATATTTTTAAAATGCCCAAGTATAATAAAGTATTGGTTTTTATGCTTTTATGGGATGCACGCCACTGATGTTTTATTAAAAGTTATCAACCATATTAAAACTAGATATACCGACGAATAATTTATGCCTATTTTAGAAATACAAATAACTAGTTTCGTTTTGCTTTAAATACAATTAAATCCATAATATTTAATATAATATTTTCTTTGTATTAGGAAGTTAAATTTATTTCTCAAAATAAAAAAATATATTACAAAAGAAAATAATTGTAAGACATACATTGACGGCTTCGGTAAATCTAGTGTTAAAATTGGTATATAGTACCTCAATGAGATACTACAAAAGATAGAATCAAAGGACACTCCTTTATATCAGACAGACTTACGCTTGACTTCAAACGCACTTAATGTAAAGCGAAAATGAAGCGGATGATGGAGTGCGCTCGCCCAACAAAAATCAATTGACTCGTTGCTTGTAAACTCCCATAGTATACGAAAATAGAAAAACAGACGCTGATGATAATTTTCACTCTTGCTTTGCATCGGAAAAACCTTTTCATGAAACAGAAAATATAATATTATACTAATATACCGACACGCTATAACTTTTTTGGGATGAGCAGAGATATGTGCGTGACACAACGTGTTCAGTATCATAGTTGATCGTCGTTCTCAGGGCACTTACACATGACAATTTTACTAAATGCCATACGGGTTTTCTCACAATGTCTTCCTTCATCGGTCAGCATGAGGGGCTTAAATTCGGACTTAATCTGAAAAATCCTAGAAGTACGTGCCGAGATTCGACCCTACGACCGGTTGCGTTGCCACGCACGCAAACAGATTAACCCTTAACTTGGCAGAAATTTATTTTTTAATATTAAAATATTTTAATACCACCCTAATCCTTATGACCCAAGGATGTGTAGAAAAAAATAAACGTGCGTTCGAAAACTAAGAATTTACCTAAAAATTCATATAAAAATATTAAGTTTGCGCTTAAAAAATTAAGGCACTAGATTTTGTAAATTCTGATGTATCTCCACAGATACGTTATCAAGAGAAGGGTTAAAAAACACTAACTTTAGTTATTAGTTAGTTTACTTTCGTCTCTTCTCGCCCATCGTTCTCTTTTTGGGACATGACGTCCTCACAGAAGGAGACCACGGTCCTCCAGTTGTACCAACACCACTGCCGATAGAGAGAGTAGAGAGAGGTCGAGCCTGACCTTTCGGACCAGGTCTCTCCGCTCACTGTCCCACGCCGCGCAATGTGCAAGCGTATGCTGAGCGGAATCGCAGTAAAGTCAACAATCCCATCCAATCAATCAACATTAAACAAAGCCTGCTGAAATATATGTATGACCGAATTCTATGATATGTCATATGCTCGAAATATTTATAAAAATGAATATGTCTTCAAATTCATTACTTTAATATAATTCCACGTGCATTCTACTTGGTCATATCATTTAATAAAGAGAACAAAATAAATGTAATATAATAAAAATGCTTAAATGTCCACGCGCGAGGCGAAATTACTGACGAAAAGATTTCCAGATCTTAATCTATATGACGTTATACTTGTTTCTAACTTGATTACAATTGTCGTACGCTATGATTTACCTTATATGTTGTTAGTACGCATATCTGCAGGAAGTAATAATTTTTATTGCACTTAAAATAACTTGAAAGAAAACCGGATGATTGTAGGCGTGAAATTCCAAAACAATGTTTTGAGATTCATTGAGAAGAATTTCCTAAGTTTCTCACAGTATAATATATAACGCTATAACTTTGTATCTCATCGAACTGTTGTCAAATATGAATGTATGATGGGTAAATGTACGAGTTCGATTCTGGTAGTCGCGACTTGCCAGCACGCCGGACAGCGCCGCACAATTGCTTACATCGACCTACTCCTAGACGCCATTACATATAAATGAATATAGAGCGATACATCACGAGTAGGGATTGTAATTGCTGGTTCCAGCATCCAGCAATCCAGCTGGATCTAGCATACTGTGATAAATCCTGAGGCACGGATCCACAAATATATTAAATTCGGAAATAATTACTTGATGTCTTTATTAGCCGCTTTTTATTAGTCATTCAATTGTACTAGTAGATAACACTTACCACAAGTTTTAAAGAAATGACTGTTTATGAGACCGAAGGTGTTTCGATCATTTGTCTTTGGTTCTTGACTATTTAATGACCTTAAAATTGACCAGCGTGGAGGCTGAAGGAGCTTTCTCTGCAGGAACTGTCAGCATCCGAACTCTACCTTTAGAAGCAATGTCCTGAAGGCCAAACTCACAAAAAGTCGTTTTAAAAATGCCTCAGCAACCTCGAATCCGATCTTTTACAAAGTTAAACGACAATATTTCATACAAGCGCAGACGGAACAAGTTATGTAGGTACACAAATTAAGATGTTTATCGCGTCATGAAGACCGTAGCCGAGCCACGCAGTCTTGCGCTATGAAATAAAACAAAAACCAACGTGTTTATTGTAAAATCATAATTTTGTCAACAGTCGGAAGACGCGGTCCTTTTGTACTGCGACTTCTGTGCGAAATACTTACTAGTACTTTTGCTCTTTTTTTAGATATACATATATTTTTACTATAGTATCTATCACTAATACATCTGGTAGTAGATTTATTTATTGTATGTAATAGTTTATTTTAGTATCACTCGTATTTATTTTGTATTTATTATTTAAGCTATATGTATTTTTATTGTTTATTGATAATTCTTATAAGTTGTAACACGACCGGGGCCCTTCACGAAAATCGGCGCTGCAGATTTCCTCTGTGGCTTTAGGCTGATGAATGTCCCATTTTCGCCATGTTTATGTTTTGTATTTTCTTTTGTTTTTGTGTGTTGTTTGTATTGCTGCATTTAAATTTCTGGTTTTTTGTTTTGTTTTGTGGCGAAATAAGTACTTTTTTATTTTCATTTTCAAATATATTAACATCTTTTAAGGTGGAAGGCCAATTAACCGAACTGGCTCGTGTCCACAATACACAAGTACACCGTCATGGTGACTTGCTTCGGCCTGCGGCGTTTCATTATATGGTAACTCACATCCCGACTAGGCAGTTCTTTAATTCTTACAGAAGTCAAGTCGTTGGACTGTGGAATGATCTTCCGACGAGCATGTTCCCACCGTCTTACAATATGGGATCCTTTAAGCGAAGCGTGATGAGATATTTGTGCAGGCCGGCATGATGCTGCGGCTATCGATAGGTTTCTTATTGTCAATAGTCGTTCTCGTTTTTGGATTCCACCGTGCTTACCATGAGACGTGGTAACGTGTTTCAATGTACGCAGTACACTGCAAACTATGTATATTATAGAACGAAGCGTGATGATACCGAATGAAAAGCTGTAACAATTGAATTATGCGAATCTTTTTCATACAAGAGCAAGTCGAGATGGAAATCAGTTTAAAAATTTAGACGACAATAAGCGACGTATCGCAGCATCAGGTTCGCCTTGGTAATTTGATGTTTTCCCAGAAACCGGTGAACGGTTGTAATGAGGGCTAAGTTTAATAAACCTTGCTTAGTTGTATTTAAGCTTAGATGTACTTAATCGGTCGTTGCTCATTCCAATGAGGAAGTATTTTTAGAATTAATTTATTTATTTTTTTTGGGGGTTGGTGCTGCTCGCGTCCGTAGGCTTTACCCTAGTTACCCTACACGTGACCCCCGGGTGGTGCTAAACGAGCAGCAGCGTGGTGGTAGGGTGTCGGTGCCCGTCTGGATCGCGACCACAATATGTGGGTGCAGGTCCCGTCATAGTGGCTGGCTTTGGCTTGTCGCGTTTCGGGATTAGCCTATGTATGTCCAGTCACAAATGAGCGGCCTTTGGCTTGGTTGGGGAGACTGGCTCTGTTCCTCATTCCTCGCTTCCTGTGGAGATGTGTTGAATTGTCGGCCAGGGAGACCTGTAGAAACGGTTCATCCGCTGGCCGCCCGCGGTATAGTACAGGGGCCCAATTACGACTAACCATCGTGAGAGGCTGCCCCACCATGCCGCGCATAATCTCGGGTAGGTTCGTCGTGCCGGTTGGTGACCGGATATTGGGTCCCGGCGACCTATTCCGGGGGGGTATGGGGGCCCTTCCGTCCGGCGGTTCAGCTTATGTCTCAGGGGTGTCACAATCTTTACATTTTCTTAGCTTGTTGACCTTCCCTTTGTCGGGGGCCGTTTTTTTTTTTCTCTTCGCGTTTTTCCTTCCTTTTATTTTCTCCAATTCATGTCGGTACAAGTTAATATGGCAGGTATTACAGCGGCATTAAATCCCAATTCTTCCTTTTCGATGGATTTCTGTAATATCCGTGGAATCCACTCCAACATTAACGCCGTCCACCATCATCTGGAGACGGTTCGGCCTGCCTTATTGTTTTTGACGGAAACACAGATTCGCCGTCCGGCCGACACTTCGTACTTACATTATCCCGGTTTTCTTCTGGAAGAAAACTTTCAGTCTAAAGCTGGAGTTTGTGTGTATGTTCGGTCAGACGTGTGCTGTCGTCGTTTATGCATTTTGGAGGATCCTTCTTTTTCCGTCCTATGGGTTCGCGTCGATCTTGGCTCTGTGAGTCGTATTTACGTATGCCTGTACCGTTCCCATAAAGGGGATTTGGAGACAACTCGGCTCTTTGAATATTTGAGTCGGGCGATAGATGATGCTCAAGAGCGGTATCCGGGTGCGGAATTGGTGGTTTTGGGGGACTTCAACGCTCACCACGAATTGTGGCTAGGTTCCCCAAGGACTGATCATGCAGGTAGATCTGCTCACGCATTCGCATTACAGCATGACTTCGCCCAACTGGTAATCCATCCCACCCGGATTCCTGACGTGACGGGTCATGAGCCCTCTTTGCTGGATCTTCTGCTGACGAGCCATCCTACCGGATACTCTGTGTCCGTTCGTACCCCGCTTGGTAACTCTGACCATTGCGTTATTAGCACTTTAGTGCATTGTGATGCTTTTCCACCCCCTGTCGGAGTTACGCGCAAGGTCTGGCACTACTCGTCAGCAGATTGGGATGGTTTGAGGGAGTATTTTGCTTCTGTTCCCTGGATCCACCGCTGCTTTAATGAGAGTGATCCCTCTGCGATAGCCGGGGCGATTGCCGATGAAATCAAATTAGGTATGGAGTATTATATTCCATCTTCTGTGTTCGTCGGTAATCGTTCAGGACGCTCCTGGTTCAATCGCGAATGCTCTGAGGCTGTCGCTCAGAGGCAGGTTGCATATCGTGCTTGGATCAGAGGCCGCGCAAATTTGGATCCTAGTGTGCACTCTCTTAAAGTAGCCTACAATAAAGCCACTAAGGCTTGCAAGAGGGCTTTTGTTGCTGCGGATGCAGAGCGCATTGCGCGGATTGGCCGGAAATTAATAGGGCACCCAACCAATGGTCGGGCCTATTGGGGACTGGCCAAGGCCGTGCAAGCGAACTTCTGTCGCCCTTCTTTCCCACCGCTGAGATGTTCGGACGGATCACTGGCTTACGAGCCGCAGGAGAAAGCTAATTTGTTTGCTCACATCTTCGCGGCTAATTCCAATCTCGATGACCGTAATTTTCATCCACCCACCATTATTAATAGCGGCGTCACGATGCCTGATATTACTTTTAGGCAACGTTGTGTGCTGCGTGAGTTGCGGTCACTCGATGTGCGGAAGGCCAGTGGTCCCGATGGTATCCCAGCGATTGTGCTTAGGAATTGTGCCGCCGAGTTGACTTCTCCACTCACTCGCTTATACCGCCTGTCCTATTCCTGTGGAATCGTGCCTCGGGCTTGGAGGGAGGCTAATGTGCAGCCGATCCCCAAAAAGGGGGACCACTCAGACCCTTTCAATTATCGACCCATTGCTGTAACCTCAGTGTTGTGCAAAGTTATGGAGCGTATAATAAATTCTCATCTTATCCGCTACCTAGAAGATCACTCACTATTAAGTGATTGACAATACGGTTTTAGACCGAATCGGTCGACGGGTGATCTTTTAGCGTACGTATTGCACCGCTGGGGTGAGGCAATGGATAAGCACGGTGAGTCTTTGGCTATTAGTCTAGACATAGCCAAGGCTTTTGATAGGGTCTGGCACCGTGGTCTTCTCTCCAAGCTTCGAGCGTACGGTCTTCCCGACAATCTGTGTTCTTGGATCTCTGGCTTTCTGCACGAGCGTAGAATTCGTGTCCTCGTTGATGGGCACAGTTCGCAGTTCGTGTCAGTTAATGCCGGAGTTCCACAGGGCTCTGTACTTTCTCCCACCCTGTTTCTTCTGCATATCAATGATATGCTGTCTTTGGGCAGTATACATTGTTATGCAGATGATAGCACGGTTCATGGGGGTTATTGCAGTAAGCCCACTTGTTGTCGGGAGGACTCCAACAGGAAACGGGAAGATTTGGTTGTTGGACTCAATCAATCCTTGAGCCTCATTTCTTCTTGGGGCGACAAGAATTTGGTTGAGTTCAATGCCATGAAAACACAGGTGTGTGTATTTTCCAGCAAAAAAGCCCCTTTTTCCCCTCTCCCTTCTCTTCAGAATGTGTCGCTTGCAATGCGCGACAGCCTAAATATCTTAGGTATGAATATTCGCTGTGATCTTAATCCTAGGGATCATTTAGGATCTGTTATCGCCACAACATCGCGTAGGCTTGGTGTCCTGAACAGAGTGCGTCGGTTTTTTACGCCTGATCAACTGTTACTTTTGTATAAGGCTCAGGTCAGGCCTTGCATGGAATATTGTTCGCATCTTTGGGACGGTTCTGCTCAGTACTTACTTGACGCCCTGGATAGGTTGCAGCGGAGGGCTGTCCGCATTGTGAATGATCCTGACGAGACTAAGCATCTTGAACCGCTCCAGTTGCGCAGAGATATTGCCTCACTGAGCGTTTTCTACCGTCTGTATCATGGCGAGTGTTCTGAAGAGTTGTTTAACCTTGTTCCACCCTCTCCTTTCCTGAATAGAACCACGCGCGCGGGTTTGCGGAGTCACAGTTTTACGGTTTCTCATATCCCGGCTAGGACTAAGAAGTTCTCTAACTCCTTCTTTTGCCGTGTCGTTGGGGTGTGGAATGGTCTTCCAGCGAGCGTGTTCCCACCATCCTATGATATGGGATCCTTTAAGCGTAACGTGAAGAGATATTTGTGCAGGCCGGCATGATCGCTGCGACTACCGTTGGGTTTTTCTTGCCTATCGATAGTCGTTAGCGTTTTTTTGACTGCACCATGCTTACCATCAGGTATGGTGCAGTCACTGTGTCGAGTCAGAATAAAAAAAAAAAAAAAAAAAAAATTTGTTTCTCACGATAACATCTTTTTTAATTTACAGTAATTAACGTAAGTTTATATAACGAAATTTGAGACAATATTTCAAAATATGTATATAATTTATGTAAAAAATCTAAAATTTATCTTACAATAACGAGTTTTTTTTTCGACTACACATTATTCTGTTGGCCGCGAAAAGCCTTCATCGGGCGAGCTTAAGGTACGTAGCCCATAATGGGGCTGATCGCGCACTGGGCTTGCAGACGTCCCCGGTGTATCTGGAGTCCGGTGCAAACGCGAGTGGAGGATCACCCCAGAGGTTTTAGCTGGTGCAAGTCCGGCACACCGGGGGAGTGGCCCTCACCACTCTCCTGACGGTCCGTCAGGGATTTCCTCTTGGTCAACCAAAAAAAAAACTCAGCCAGCGAGTTGTGTTAGGTAGCATCGTAAGGGGACTCCAGTGGGTACGGACCTCTACATGGGCTATCAACCAGGTAAAGAAACCTAACAGTGATCTGCTAGTGTTTTAGCAACGACTACCTTGAGAAGAAACGCCGAAAGAAACTCAAGGCTGCGTTGTAATGCAATAACGCGAGAAGTACTTAGGGTGAGTTTTATAGACGCAACTCTGAATTACCTTAGTCTTCACTCAAAACTTACAAATTGCATTATTTAATTGGTATCAAAGTATATGGTAACTTAAAGATTTTCTTAATTTCTGACTCGGTTCTGTGAATATTTAAGCTATACTCAAGATGCTATTATATATTATGTGCTTATATATGATTTTAGAAATAATATCAACTGAATTTCTCTGAAACCAAAGTAAGTTTATGTAATACAATTGTAAATTTACACATACAACACAACAAACGGCTTATACCAATCTCACCTGAAACCAAAGAAACAACCATTAAAGCTATTATTCCGTCTTTATGTTGATATTTAAATTAAATTATTATTCCTTGCGTTATCGATCATGTATTTTATTGTAGTTAGTAAGTTTTTTGTTTTAGGTACTTCTACCGCACAATCACAATATAATTAAAATTAGCAAACACCGATCAACCTTCCTCGAATATTAAAGTCAAAATCAAAACGCTGACTTTGGCAAAATCACATTGGTCATACACCAGTGGAAAAGCCACAAGAAAGGAAGAAGAAGAAGTTATCGTTCATTGTTCAGGTTGTTTCGGTTCGTTCAGAATGACACTAGTGACAGCTGTCAATTCTATAGCAATGCACAGCGCCGATACCGACCATCGTGTCTAGAGATAGTATAGATTATTATAATAGAGTAAATCAAATGTTATGAAGAAACTATCTTTACATATATTTAGTTTTTTGTCAATCACGAACTTATTTTCTAAGCAAAGCCTAATCAACCTACCACAGGACTTAGGCTAATATTACCGCAGTTTAGCTCATATTATTATAAACAGTAACGAAAGTAGATAGAGCATTTTAGTGCGATCACCTCTCAAGGTTTGCTGGTCCAGTTTTGTTGCGTTCTCAAGTTTACTGTTACACAAATAAAATTGTAACGAGCTACGTCAATGAAATGCTCATTTCTGTTATGAAAATCACTTCATTTACTTGGAAATTTAAATGAGAATGTTGCTCAAACTAAATCAGGTCAGTAATGTAATATTGTCAGCTTATGAGGTTTTTTTTTTCACAGCTAGTTGGCTAGCGTGAGATTATAGACACTACTTTGACTTAGCTTTACCTAAGCTCAGAAAAGTAATTCGTCTTAAATAGAAAAGTTAATATAAAACAGGAATTTGAGTATAGTATTCACAGAACTAAGTGACCAGTTGGAGAAATCGGTGACTTACCATATACACATACGAGTACATTGATTATGTATTTGTAATAACATATCGTCAAGCTATATTCCTTTCAGGGTAAGCAGGGATACATTTGTAGTTGTATCCTCTTTGTGCTTATATACCGTGCCCAACGTGACCAGTAGCGCAGCTGTTCGCCGTTCTCAGAGCATTTACACATGACATTTCTATTAGCTATTATTATACGCTCGTATTTATTACTTTATTTTTTAATTATGGTGCAAACAATGATACATATCACACACGAAAACACAATCGCAACTTATAATATGTATTTATTTCGGATATGTGCACCAATTATAGGCGTGCTTAGCACTTACTGAAAAATTTTAACTTAACAATAATATATCGTAACGCTATATCCCTTTCACGGTAAGTTGAAATACATCAGTACGATGTGTTTAAGCACACACAAATGAAAAAGTTTCACTTAAAGTACAAACAAGTCATTGATTAAATGAGATTTATTAGTGTTTAAAATGTCTTAAAATTTAAGGAGCCTTTGTGAAATTGAACGTAAGTTATTAATATTCATCATAAACAAGCACATTGTTGTCTTCAAACAAAAACTCATCCACTTAATCACAAGACAGAAACCCTTTCACACTTCGTCAACATTTTCTAAGAGTGATACAAAAAATTCCGTATAAGAATACTCGTTCAAGATAAAAAGCAGTTAAAACAACCACACATCCGTTTTATAAAAATATTCTGATCGAAAAATAAAGACCGTGGCTAAATAATGTAGGTAACACGAGTTTTTGTTCGTAACGGAGAAATTTTTCTTTAAATCGTTCAAAGAGTATAGTTTTTTTTAACACTGGCTCGCCAAGTGTCTACTGTGCACCTGAGGATAAGTAAAGATTTTTTTTTTAAATTACTGACAGGCTTGCACTTGACCTCAATCTCACCTGCTGGAAAGCGATGATGAGGCCGACGATGGAGCGCGCTCATCCAGCAAATACCGATTCACTCGACGTTTGAAAATTCCCATGTCATAAGAAGTTGGAAACACAGAGGCAGAAGGTGAATTTCACTCTTTGGCGGTTCGCAGCAAAAAGGAGGAGGCGAATCGCTTCGTGCGAGGAGCTGGAAAACCGCAGTAATGCAAAACCGAAAGCCACTGTCAAAGGACGAAAATCTATCAAGTTTCCATCTTCTTGTCGACCTAAATATATCACTCCCGAAGGTCTCTAAGAGTTACTGGACAAACAGAAACTGATTTCGTAACGCGTCAGACCAAAGCGAGTCACTATTACGGTTTTACACTGTGGTCATGACCCAGTTCGTGCAATCGCCCTACCACCACATAAGTAAAAGTAACTTAAAGTGAATAATACAATAGTTTTAGTTGATAAAATAAAGAACATATAGAGATAACTAACTTAAAAGATAACTTGTCGCAAGGTAGCTAAAGACGTAGCGTCGGTTGGGCAACATTTGTATGTTTATATGTGTCAGTAGTCGGTTCTGGTAGATTTTTAGTATCAGTGTAAGCTTTATCATCACCATCTTCGGAATTAAGTTCGGTGGTCTATAGGCAAGAGTTCTTGGGATCTTATGCTGTGCTCTTTAAAACAAAAGCTCAGTTTTGTCCACTGTTTCATGTCTTCTATAGCCTCTTGTGGACAACCTGGGGCTCTTTTCCCCGGAATCTTGCCTTATAGAATTAACCTAGGACACTCATATTGCAATCCTTTTTGCACTTGTCCGAAGAAAGTCACTTTTAGTCATATGACTGTCTGCATCAATTCTTTTTTGCGACAGGCCAATGCGAGGATCTTGATATTTGGTCTTTTTTTGGAAACCCGGGGGAAATCCCTAACGGACCTCATGGTGTGGTAAGGGCCACCCCCCGGTGTGTCGGACTTGCACCGACTAAAACACCCGGGGTGTTCCTGCTCTCCGTCTAGCCGGGACGGGAGGCACAGCGTTGTCCTCTTCTCCTGCCCGCGGCGACGTCTGGCCTTTTATGGTAGGCCTCATCTCTGCATTTGCGAGGGGTTGTGTAAAGAGCCACCTCTCGCTCTCTTCAAAAGTTGTCTTGGAGCGGTGTGCGGGAATATGTTACACACCGCTCTCGCCTGGATACCTTGATGTTTGGTCAATGTAAGTCTAGTCTAGAACTAAGTTAATGTGTGTTATTATCCATAAATATTACAATACATTCAAGAAATAAGTATTATTTTGATATTTTTAAATGTGTGTCACATGTTAACGATCCCTGCCTTGTTCCGTACACAAGCATCACAAAATATAAAATAAATCGGTGCACCTGCGGACATAAAATGATATTAAACTCTTCAACCACATTGCCGAATTGGTAAAAAATACTTCAATTATTCTTTGTGTAATGTAACCACAATTATATGTCGGGACAGGAAAACTGCGTTATTCGTATTGTATCTTATAATAACCTTTCCATTCAATCGGGTCAATTCTACCACAAAGACCAATATTCTGCAACTAAAAACAATATGGGTGTTGGCAACTGCCAACATAAGTAAGTTTTATTTTGATGCTGGCAACATAGAGATAAAAACATAAGAAAATTGTGTGACTGTAAATGGCTGCGTGCGCAATTAAAAATAAAAGTTGTGGCTTATTAAAAGTGTTTCCTTCACAAAGCAACTCCAACACTTAACTATAATTGTAATATAATTTTGCTTTAACTTCGCCTTTACTATTTTTTTGAGTATAATTATAATTTATCGTCACTCTGTATCACTTTAAAGGTGAGCAGAGAAACATTATTAACTGTT
Organism: Automeris io; assembly: GCA_036320925.1. Taxonomy (NCBI): domain Eukaryota; kingdom Metazoa; phylum Arthropoda; class Insecta; order Lepidoptera; family Saturniidae; genus Automeris; species Automeris io. The sequence continues at coordinate 20,502,834 of JAUDJH010000001.1, forward strand.
ATCCACTTTGCGCTTGTATGTCGCGGCCAACATTCTCGCGGCCATTCTCATGGCTTTACAATTCTAATAAATGCGATACGAGTTTCCTCACGAAGTTTCCTTCACCGTTGAGCATGTGGTGCCTAAATCCGTTCGTGTTGCCGCGTATGGATACAAATTTATTATCCACTAGGCCATCACAATTACAAAGTTATTATCATTTTAAAGACTTCTTAGCTTAATAAATATATGAGTGTTTTATGGTGAACTTAAATAATAAGAATGTTATTAAAAATAGAAAATGTATAATAAATAAATTATAGCACGATTAGTTTAAATACGCACATCAAAAACATTCGGAATCATGTAATTAAGAACTACGTGGAGAGAGTATCGAGACAAAACACGCGGATCGAAATAAAGCACAATATTTTTTATATCTTATTAGGTTTCTTCATGCTTATTTTGTTTTCCCGTGATTTTTCGTGGATTCTGTAGCAGTTCTCGATTCAAATACGACAATTCAGAAATTGTATAATATAAATCAATTTAGAAAATCAGGAGATCACAACGCGCCAATTCACTACATAACGTTGTAATTTCGTGGCATTGTATTTCAGAACCAATTATTTGTTTTTTTGGGACTTGTTTATAGTTACTGAAATTCATATCTCGTCTCGAGCCGACTTGACTTAAACCATAGATGGACAAAATGTAATCACATTAATGAAAAATGATAACGATTACATTTTGCGTTTTTCATCATTAATATGACAACTTTTTGCGAATCTATGTTTTAACACTACGAAATCCTCAATTGTATACACATTTATGACTCCTTAATGTTTTTAAGGGATTCAGTCATGATTACAGAGAAACAAAAATAAAACTACGAGTGCATTTTGTAATCATTAATCAGATTACATTTTGCCCATCTCTGACTTAAGCTGATATAAATGGCCGATAGACAAAGTCGCAGAAAAAGGCTAGTTTTTATAAATTAGTGATGTTGCCAGCAAAAAAACTCAATATCAAATATCCGGGTTAAATATTGCGTATTACCAGTCTATAATACGCCTGAGATTGGACTAGTGCAGTTGACGAAACGTTTTTACATTCGAATCAATTTTTTCCGTTCGACTTTGAACTCAAATGCGTCACTATGATGATTTATGTTTTCTTATCAATCGGCAAATCGTTTCTGGTCTAAGACGGCCCTTCTTCAATATATGGATCTATTACAAATTGTGTTGTTGTTAGGTTTTTTGTTTATAATTCACAGGATGTTTCTTTTGCTGATAATCCTATAATTGCAATACAGCCACACTATTGGCGTCAATAAATTTTGATAACAAACACATGAAAATATTCAAATTGGAAAAACTGTTCAGCTATAAGGAACTGCTTATCTGAGTATTTAATGTTAATTTCAAATTGATTGCTTCATGCATTCTTGAGAAAAAGTCCCTTAGTAGTAAAGATATGTAAATTGAGAAGGTAAAAAGAATGGTTAAAATGCGGAAATTGTAAATGTTTAGTTAACAAGATATATATTTGTGGGTAACAACTATTAAATCAGTACATACTGATTTCCCGAATAAATCTTTAAAACAATGTTGCTGATTGAAAATAAATTGGGACAATTCGCGCCAAATTCGATGGGGGAAAGTTCAGAAATGAAATTAAAAAATATTTATTCAAATAGTAACTCTTAATTTACAAAATAACCTTTCTCACTTAAAAGATATGTATATGTATTTTACAAATGACTTGACAGACAGACATTTTTTTTATAATTTTAAGTCGAACGGTTAACCTCAGACACACCTGGAGGAAGGTGAAGATGAATCCTATGATTTTTTTTTTAACTGACTCGACACAGTTACTTCAGCGCACCATACCTGATGGTGCGTGCAGTCACTGTGTCGTCAGTCGATGTACTGCATCGGTCCAACAAATGCCTATTCACTCTTCTCTTAAAAACTCCTAAGTCATAAGAAAGTGGAAATATGTTCGCTGAAAGCATATTCCACGCCTTAGGTATTCGCGCTATGATTGTAAAATCGAATCTTTTTGTGCGGATATAAGAAATGTCCACCACACACGGATGGTATCCGGCACGGTGTCTAGTGGTTATGATGAAATAGGGCTGGTAGAATTAGAGAATGTAGGTCTACATAGTGATCCTATAAGCTTTTCTTTTTTCCTTTTGAGGTTAAAATGTAGAGCATCGACGTAGAGTTGCCTGCCTCACAGTCTTTTACCGGTTGCACGGTGGAGAGTGTTCTCAGGAACTGCATTCTTTAATTCCACCAGCCCCATTCGATCACAAAACCACTGGACATCGTATTGAATAGAGATGCCACGAATATTCGGCAACTATTCGGTATTCGGCCTATTCGGCCACTTTTTTTGCTATTCGGTATTCGGCCGAATAATACTTACTATTCGGCCGAATACCGAATACTAAATCATGTAAAAAAGACACGTTATATTACTCAAAGTTATGTATTTATTTCCAAATTACAACACTTTAGTAATTAAAATTGATCAATGGTAAGTTGTGATGGATAAAATAAGCTTTTCACCATTTTTTGGTAGCAAACGATTATGCTTTTCATCGTAAATGTTACCAGCCTCAGAAAATAACCTCTCACACGCACACTCTCTCTCTCGCTCACACACATACTAATAAACTTATACCGTGAATATCCATATAAAAACAAAAAACACCCTTGAATAACCCGAACGGAAGTGCGTGTCTCACCAGAGACAAGATATACTTAATTGGTGAGACTTATCACCCTGTGTACATGCATAAGTTTTGTGTTGAACTAAAGATTATTATTATTATTACTAAACACGCTACTTCTAGGAATATTCGGCGGCCGAATATTCGGCGCTTCGGCCGACAGCGTTGCCGAATATTCGGTATTCGGCCAATTCACTATTCGTGGCATCACTAGTATTGAATACCATCCATATGTGGTTGATGTTTCTTATATCCGCACAATAAGATTCGGTTCTACATTCATCATGCGAACGGCTAATGAGTGGAATATGCTTCCAGCGGCCATATTTCCGCGATCTTATGACCTGGGAGTCTATAAGAGAAGAGTGAATAGGCATTTGTTGGGCGGACGCGGTTCATCATCAGACTCATCTTCACCTTCCACCAGGTGTGATTAAGGTCAAGCGTTCGCCTATAAATTAATAAAAAAAGGTATGAAACCCTAAAAATAGTCATTAATTAAGCTTAAAAATTATAAGTTAACCAGTAAACATCTTTCAAGATCTTTATAAATCTTCATTAATAGAAGCATCCTATATAACCCAGTAGTCAGGCTCAATCACCTACGGAGCGCTGAGTCACCACAATTCGTCGCGCCCTGTATCCATTCTAGTTTTTACCACATCGACGCTAGAACGGCCCAAACACGATATTATAAAATGGTAGAAATCTTTAATTTATTTCTGATTTTATTACAGACAACTGCTAGTTACATTTTATTGTGAAATCAAACGGTATGACGAACATTGTTGAGTACAGATTTGTTAAATAGTGCTGAATATTTCAATTCTCTGCAAAGTTGTAAATTGTTTTGTAAAAATGATAATTTAAGGTTTTTTGTGCATAATTCATGTCGTCGGGTGAAAGGCTATTTGGTTTAAGCGACATTTTTTGGTGATATAGTAATATATATATTTAGAATCAGCATTTTTACCGATTCTAACAATATAATAATATATATATATATATATATATTATATATATATTACTTTATCACCAAATATGTAGCTTAAACTAAATAGCCTTTCACCCAACGATGTATTTAAAATTGGAACAGATTTGTAACGAAAGATTTGGGCGTATTTGCTGCTCGAAAGAATTTTTTCCTGTGTAACATATTTCAAATGTATGTCTCTAGTACAACAGAAAGTTAATAAAAATACTTTAGACACAAAAAATATCTGTCATTTTATATTATAAGATAAATAAAAAAAGTTAATAGAAAAAGCTCACAACACCCAATAAACTAATTTCATAAAATATTTCGTTACAAAAAATAATGCTAGGCACTTTCATCAAGACCAATAAAATCGATATGAAATTGACGAAAACATCGATTACTGAGAACTTATTATCCGTCATTAGAGAAATCGAATGAATTTTAAAGAATCGATTTTTCAAAAAACACCGCCCGATTGATATCTGCGGTTACGAATTCGTGTTTTTATTGCAGCTGTTTTCTCATTACTGTCCAATACAATATAATTATATTATATTTCTTGGTGATGGATTGGTAACGATATTTTGTTTTAGAAAAATATATTCTGTTAAGGAAGTTAATATATATTATAATTATATTTTCACAACAAAACTGGAATGTTAGGCAAATGGATATCTGAAACAAACTCTTTACCCTTAAAAATAGTAATACCTACACATATAGGGTTTTTTTTACAATACCATAGGTATAATAAATTTTTTAATAGCTAAACATATATTTTATGATGCAGGACGCCCATTGTTAATGTTGAAAATAATTTAAATAGTAAAAATCTCTGTTTAGATATATACATTAATATGGTAATTGTTAATGAAATGTAATTTTATTATATTAGCCAAAAAAGAAACGGTAATCAGTATTAACTTTGTCATCATATAATAGACCGAAATGGTTACCGAAAACAGAATAAGTCTGGAAGGATGAAAAAGCCAAACATGTCCGACAAAAGCCGGACAGATGGCAACCTAGTACTCATAAACACTGAAAATGTTTTAAAAAATAGTGACTTTCAAGAATAAATCATACTGTGTAACTGTCTACCTCAGCTGGGACAAAGTATGGCGAAAGATTTGAAAGATGTAAGAATAACGAAATCTTTATAATATAATACCATGGGTTTATAACTCTTAATATAAATCAATACACACCAATATTTACGTAAATATCAAAACAATATACCATTTTACATTTTAATAATAAATATTATAATTTAAAAAAATATATTTACAAAATTCATTTTAATTTTTAAGAGTTTTGTAACAATTTCTCTTTATATGTTAACACGAAAATATCAACCCGTAAAATCTTCCCCAAGAAATACCAAGTTTAAGTGACATTCCAATAAGGAATGCCTTGTAGGATACATAATCCATCACTAGATCGGTCAGTTCGGATTAACTGCAGGACAAGTTTCCCGAAAATGATCTATAATATCCCCTTTACTTCATCAATAGACTTTTGTGCTCTCCCTTGTTGTTTTAATTCCTTCTTATAGGGTTGAATAGACTCGAATATAGGGGTTGGTATCTTTTACGATTTATAATAAACCTATCGGATATTATTGGAGAAAAACCAAGGAACGTTGAATAAAACAGTATCATGATTTCTCCTTATTTTTAGTATCATTTCATGTATTGGTTACTTGGAAGACATCAGTCAGTGAAAAGGACGCCTAATGCCTATCATGGAAATGTAAAAAAGTATGTATTTCCGAGTGCTAATAATTGTGACGCATCAGTGTCTTAATATATTTTATATTTATTTATTTATTTACTTCACAGTTTATAATTATTTTAGTTTGATTATGTTACCGAAAATCTCATTTTATGCTACAAAATCTATATGAACCGAAAAAAAAAATTAAATATTTATTAATTCAATGTTTATCTAAAAAATATTAATCTTTTAAGATAATGTGTAAATTACATTTTCTACATATAATAATATACAGAAAAAAATTCAATATTCATATAGTATATTATTACTTTTGGATAGTCAAGATTAGGAAACGCACAGTGGTACAAAACTGCAGGTTTATAGACAAAATATACGAGAAAAATTGTACCGCGCCCCGGGCGCAATCAGCCGTCCCTTCAGTCGATTATTGCAAATAACTATTATTTCCTTCTCCTTTCAATTGGCAGCGAATGTGGCCCCGACCTTTCTTTGTATTGCTAATTTCGCCACGGCTAGTTTTATTTACTTAGACGCAGACGCCTGGCGAAATTTCCCTTATATCAGCAAAGGAAAGGGTAGAAAAATCGAAAGCAATTCCAATAACCGATAATAAATACAAAGATTTGTCCATCTGACAACCGCAAACCGGTATCACATGGGGCCGGCAAATCCTCACTATTTTATTCATCAGGAAAGCAATATTTGCTAAATCCCGCCTATTGCATTTATGAATGAAACAATTTTCCAGTTTCGCTGCGATTTTGGCAGGCGATTTGCTAAGCGACCCGGCATCATTAGTCATACCCGTATCGACGCGTCCGGCTAGTTTGGTCATTTTTTGTTATAAAATAGGATCAATGACTGCTGGGGTGTATGATATACTGTATCATAGCGCATAGTTAACATTTTCAATATTAATACATGGATTTGACTAAACGATTAAACTTTATATATGTAGATTAACTTTGATTTGGTGAAATTAATACTTTTTTTTAAAATAGAGAAACAAATCATTATTATAACACATTTAAAACAATACACTAAAGATAAACTGAACCAATCAAGTTTTCACAGTATGCTGCAATATACTAAACTTAAAATAAAATAAAGTCCAAAAATGGAGATGGCTGGCAGTAAAAGGCAATGTAATGCAAGTTACTCCTTATTAGTGTCCAAGTGAACCTTCTGCTGCGGTCTCTTTTAATATATAATCTTTACAGTGTTTTATATGTACATCATCTAACTTAAACTACTAACGAAAACCTTAAATTGAAATTTTTTAAAACTAATGACATAATTCACTTGTAGCCCATCTTGAAGTGTTTTTTTTGAGAAATTCATAATTTTTGGCTGTACCGAAAGTTATGGCAATAGCAGATTAATCGACTTCTGCTTTAGTCAGATATCGATTTACAATCGGATACATATTAAAATCAATTTAATTATAACAATCATATCACATATACAGTCAATACTGTTTATGGCGACATCGTTTAGAACAACATACCAGTTATAATGACCCAGAACAAAGGTCCCGGTAAAAAATAGGACTCCATATTTCGAAAACATCACCGATTGTTGCGACTATTGGCTTTTACGACTAAATATGAGTAGTCCCTTTAATGTCATTACAACAGATTATGTAGTATTAAGTCAGCACTGTATGTTAGTATATGGCCCAAATATCGCGAATAAAACTCGTAAGACAGGTAGAGTGTGCACGCAGCAATTCTTTAGCATAACGTTTTTACAGCGCTTTTTGTCTATCAGGGTTCTAATTTATACAATAAAATTAATGATATCTTATTTCTGTAGACACTGACACAGTATAAACGTAAAAATAACCTTACACAATGGTTATTTACAGTGGATTATAACATAACAGAAACACTATGTTCAAGCACGCACACTCACACAAATATTATAAGTTAAATTATATTATTTCTAATATTAGTGATAATGCTTTGAAAGAGCGAGTCTGATGACCTGGTAATAAGTACCACAAGTATAATTCCTACAGCAGCACTAGTTTCTCACAAATATTCCTATTGTAATTATTTCTACTACTCTGTGATTTATTTTTTGTTTGTGTGGAAAAATTTAATACATTATTATTAATAATCAGTTTTTGTTACTTGATAGAAACGTTAGGCTTTAGCTAAAATTTGGGCTTATTTGGAAGTTTAAATACTAGTTTTATTGACTGAAGACGGAGCCTTTGATCAGACAATTCTCATTGTTGATAGACAGTAAGCACTGAGCACCTTTTTACAACTTGTTGGACATATTCTGTTTTGCAATTTTAGTTTCATATTGAGATTTTTTAAGTAAAAACTTCTTTACGTACGTTGGCCTTTTTTGGAATGAGAAAAAAGCGCTGAACACGCGTGATTTTACTTTATAGCGTATACAACTATTTAATATTAACCGTCACAATTATCTGAACAAAGTAGTTCCTTAATTAAATTAGGACAAATAAATGCAACATTCAATCAACGCTAGCGAGCAGACCTATTTGTATTCGAGGCGCGTTACAAACGAAAATTGGATATGACGTGATTATTAAAGTCCGCCTAAAGAGCGGCAATTTGGCCGGCGCACAAATCGCCTGTCCCACTGGGCCCTGGGGGCTGTCGGCTGGACGGAGTTTTATTCATTCCCGTGTTTTCTTTTAGTTTTACACTGCATTTTGGAAAACTGTAAAACCGATCATAGAGAAAGCAGCTAATACTAAAATACTTCTTATGCCTAAATGTTATACTAATGTTTTTTTTTTAAAACAAAAGAATAGAGGAAGGAAAGAATTGCTTTAGTAAAATTTAACGATAAGAAATATTTTAGAAATATGTTTTGTTGAATTTACTTTGAACTATGGAAAAATATGACAACAATGGAACCTCGTGTGCCTACCAAAAATGTAATGAAACGCAGATTCAAATTTTACAGCTATAAGAGATGTTGGAAGCTCGCCTGTGGGTAGTTTTATGTGGGAGCCTAAAACCCTTCACGTAAACTCAACTTTTATCTTAAAAAACTAACGATCATGGAAAGTAATGGCATTTAACTCGAAGTGTCGCCCCACGATGCGTCGTGACTCGTGACCCGCACCGGGAGTCGAACGGGCACTGGAAATTTGCCGAGTCATATTAAGCTCATCTCGGGGGCACTAAAATGTCCGTCCCGCGAGACGGTGCCCTTTTGATTATTTCCGAACTTGTAACATGGATTGAAGTGTCTTGATCCTTGCTAAATAAAATTAAAATTAATATCGGCACATATATCTCTTTTCAAGTGAGCAAGCAGAGTTAGTTGCTAATTTGCTAGTAGTACGCGTGGAAGTATTAGAGCACATATGTTTTTTTATAAAATATTATAAGAATTAACTCTCAATGCTTCCTATCATCGGCGAGGATGTAGTGAATTCATACACATTCTGGATAAACGTAGATATTATCCCGTGCCAACATATGAAGCAGGCGTTCTTTAACGTTTGGCATATATATTGTTTGTTTACAAACTTAGCTGTTACTACTAATTTATTTTTTCTATAATAAAAATAAGATTAAATTGAAACACGGATATCATCTATGGGAATTGCTGCACTGCTGGATACATTGAGCTCCATGTAAAACCGCTGAGCAAATACAGCCACTAACGTATTTCTGCCTGCCCCAAAAGTCATAAAGCGTTAAGCAATAGTATTATTAATAATAAAAATAACTTCAACTAACATCCAGTACAAACATATTTATTGTAGATTTCTTTGAATTTGTTCCACCAAGTTATCGGATAAAACTAGGTCGCAACAATTGCAGATATTTTAACAAGCAGATTTTTAGGTATGATTTGCAAAAACAAATACAAGACAATATGCAATTACCTGGTTCTTTTGTTATTTTAAAATATGAATAGTATTGCAATTTATACAACAGTCATTCTCAACGACGATGTATAAATTAAAAGCAAATTATTTACTAAATGTTGAGTACATACATTTATAATATAAACCAAACAAACTGATTCATGTAATAGCTTGTTTTGCATAAATAGTATTAAATTACTACCTTTTGTTTGCAATTTTGTGTACATTATCAATGACAACGAACTTTATATGCGTGAATTTATAAATTTAACTAATACATTTTTTATAGTATAATGGTTTCATAACAATTTTATTTGTATAATGGTCGGTGTTACGGGGACATCAATTTGATAACTTGATTTTACTCAAAAATTCGCGACTAAGCATATTGATATATTTTATTTGGAAAATATGTATTAAAACAGTAAAAGTGTTTGATAAAATCGACTAAGTACTTTCAGTGTAATAAATGGAAAATTTTTGAGATAAGATTTTATAAATTTTTTATTGTAACCCGGGCTACTTTCCTGCATAGGACTATCAGGGATGCTGTGAGGGCAGCGACCCCGGTATGTCAGACTCCTACTGACTAAAAAACACCTGGGTGTCCCTCTGATAACTCCACCCTCACCTAGGAAACTAAATTCATCCAGACGCCTAGGGAACAAGAAGCCTTGTTGAGGCCACTTCTTTGGGAGGGGTAGGAGTAATACCCACCCCTCCAAAACCTGTCTCCCAGGCGGTGCGCCGGACAACGTGCATCGCCTGCCCGGATGAGAAGGATCTCACCTAGTCAGCGGATTCCTTCCCTCAATCCCTCAAGAGCGATAATAATTGACATAAACTATCAAGCTATTACCTATTGGAAATAAGCTATAGCTTATTTATAGCAGTATTTGCTATAGCAAATATTTACTCTATATCATTTGCAAATACCTAAGTAATTACCGTAATATTTTTAACTTAGCACTAACAGTTCAAATCATTACAATGTAGAGCCAAGGTACAGAATTTCTTTTCTACACAGATTTGATTCTAACCAAGCTTACGAAGCTCAATGCATATCCATAAACAAAAGTATCAAAATGTTTCAATCCCCGATGAAATATTACAATTTACGCACCTTCGCTTGAACGACACCCGGTGACAATGGAATAGGCAACGTGACCTTTGATCGGACAAGCTCTTTTACAGAACTCGGCACAATTTCCAACATATTTGGTCTAATCAGAAATGGGCAAAATGTAATCTGATTAGTGATGAACGATTACAAAATGTAGTCGAAATATTAATTTGCTTGCTCTGTAATCATGATTAAATCCATTTAAAACATTAAGAAATCATAAATGTATATACAATCTGGGATTTTGTAGTGTTTAAAATATAAATAAGCAAAATGCAGTCATATTAATGGTAAAAAACGTAAAATGTAATCGTTAATCATTTTCATTAATCTGATTACATTTTGCCCATCTGTGGGTCTAATCATACTTATCTCCTTTGTGTAACAGTACACCATTGTACACAGTGATAGCAATACACGCTTTTTACTGCTATTACTCTGACTAAAAAGACGTTAATTAATCAGTTTATTTAATTCTTTTTATTGTCAAAAAAAAAAACTAGTTGAAACTTATTTATTATACAAGGATATCTTAAATGCGGGTTATCTGAAAAAGCTAAAACTAGAGCTGCTTCATAATACTTTACGAAAAATTGACGAAGTAAGTATTTTTTGATCAGTATAATTGGAAGCACTAACGTGTATTCTTTAATAAAATTCCTAAGTCAATAAATATAATAGTATGACAAAATCGTTGCCTAGTTTGATTACAATACGATATGAACCGCCCATTGCATAATTCTATGAATAAATTTAACAATCCCTGCCTAATCTCTTACTTAAGCTATTAATAAAGAACACATGCAAGATAAATAAGACTTTCAAAGATACAATATTAATAATCCTTGGCTGTAATGAGGCGATGAGATTTTCATTTCCTAAATCAAATATGGCGATAGCCGCCCCTTGTATTCATATCGACCCCCGTATAAATACGAGCTGGTATCATTACGACGTTTAGACTTTATTGCAATGAGAATATTTGGAAAGCGTTAGAGCGATTTCGTACTGCATTCAATAGTAACCCTTGGAAATACGAATCTAGAAAATTCGGATCGAGTTCTCAATGTCATAGAATAAACATCTTAACGCAACAAATATTTAGAATTAAGAAACATAAAGCGCCGGCGTGATAGGAGTATTTATAAAAATAAAAAAAAAATAAATCTTAATAACCCTTAAAATTGAATGATTTCATAAAGTATTGAATGGATTTTTTATGTACTACCCTCTCTTGCAACTTTGGGCACACTTCATGGAATGTACTCATCGTCAAAACCACAAAACCTGAAGACGAATGTCTACAACCATTGCGTCTTACCTGTAGTAACATACGGAGCCAAAAGGTGGACAATCGTGATACGACTGGTTCATAAATTTAGGGTTACTCAGCGTGCTATGACAATTTTTATGCTCGGTGTTTCTAAGGATCGAACCAAAAATGAGATAATACGTCAGAAAACTAAAGCCATTGCACGGAGGATTAGAAGGCTGAATTGGATGTGGCTGGTTATTTTTTTAAAAGAGCCGATAACTGTGTAGGCCGATGTGTTCTTGAAACGTGATGTAGGACACCTTCCGGCTAGGTGAAGTGATGATTTGCACAAAATATCATGTAATTCTTGGATGAGGAGAGATGAAGATCAGGCTCAGTGGCAAACCTCAAGGAAGTCTATGTCGAGTAGTGGACAGGTACAGGCTAATAATAATGATGTACTATACTTTGCACGTGGCTTCGCCCAAGTGTAATTCATGTTTCGCGTGGGACCTGGATAATATACCCTAATACCATCCTGAAGGAACATCCTAATCATTGGGGAAAAAATAATTTATAATGGATAATTTCGGTGATTAGCTCGTAGATACAAACAAACACTAGATCTTTATTGTCCGTTATCTGTGAACAATGAACTCCATTTATGGTTCTAAAGTAATGTACAACGGAAGGTGCTAATTGTTATTACATGCATGAGTACGAAGATAACTGGCGAATCCAAGTCTATTATTGAAAATCGTATCACAAAATGCAACTTATAGGCTGAAGAATTGTAGGTATCGACATACGTTGGCTTAAGACGGTACTTTTTGGCAAGGTCTGCGTTTGTAGATGGACACGGAGACCGTGATAATGATTAGTGTTCGTTTCTGTTAGTGGTGTTTCGGGAAGAGCCAGTTGTATGTCCAGATCCTTTTTATCTTCTTCTTCCAGATGCAGGTTTTTAGGTTTTTTTTATACTGGCTCGACATAGTGACTACAGAGTACCTGATTGTAAGTACAGTATAGTCCAAAAACGAAAACGACTATCAAAGGATGAAAATCCAATGATAGTCTACATCGTCATGTCGGCCCACATATACCGCGACTGAAGGTCTCTGGTATATGAGCTACTGGATATACACATGCTGATCCCGAAACGCGACAAGCCGAAACTGGTCACTATGACGGGCTTTACACCCATGCAGTGTGGTCGCGATCCAGACGGGCACCGGCGCCCTACCACCTCGCTGCTGCTCGTTTAGCACCACCCAGGAGTCACGTGTAGTAACCACACAAAACCACAAAAAAGTGAAGTGTGGTGAAAGTAACCACTTTTCATTTACTTGGCTGTAAGTCTCGTTGACATATTTTGGTATAAGAAAACGAATTCCATTTCTTAGCTATCTACATCGTAAATAACGAAATGAATTGATTCCAAGTCTGTACTCCAACCGTGTGTGTCAAACTGTACTGTCTAATGACCCTTAAAGTTTCACTTACAAATGGAGCTTATTTTCAAAGGACTTCCTACAAAGGTGTAAAGTTTTACGCAAAACTATTTGAGATGGTGTCGATTTATTTGAATATCTTCTGAGTGACCGTGGGGTCTCCCAGACCCTTGGGATAGAACGGTTGACTTAACTCCAAGGGTTTAGACATCCGCACTTTTAAAGAAACGGTGTCGACCCTTTTGTACGGGATGTGAATTTGCAAAGAATTCTTAGTTACTGACACGCCGTATCGGAACTATCGTGTTCCAGTTACGCATCTTCACGCTACTAATTATCGATTACCATGCTATAGGCTTACTGGTGTAAGCAGAAAGAATAAAACGGTAATCCCGCAAATTTCATTCGTTTACTTACCATTCATTAATTCTTTTATGATTTCTTAGAGATAAGGTTTAAATTTTAATCCTTTCAAATTCCTTTTCATCTTTTTTCTCAGGTAAGTCTTAATTGGTCTCTCTGTTTACTTTTGTTTACTTCATATTGTAAATATTTCTAGTATTAGTTGATGATTCGTTAGTATACATACTAACGGAATAAGGTCTATTGCAAAGTATATGTTGTTAATAACATACAATATCGCTCAATCTCTTTATTCTTAATACTTCTTAATGTAACTTCACATAAATAAACAAGAGATAATTTATACGGTGTTAGTTTTTCACTCAAGCTTTATAAATTTCAAATACATACGCTCATTTGTGCGAGACATTATCTTTACTTTGTTTAACGATAGGCAAGGTAAGGCAAGGCAGGTGTAAATTTTATTGTGTTCTAAGTTCCTATAGAACTGAGGTTTCTTTGGATAACTCAGATATAACTGTTTTCAAGGATGGCTTGAACCAACCAACGATCAATATTTCTTGAAATTCCATGTTCTAAACATTGTATTGTAAAACCGAATACGAATGTTTGAATTCACCCGAAACCCTAGCCCTTAAGTAGCGTGCGAGATACTGTAACTTATTGTAAATACTCAATAATATGTACTTACGACCCTAAATATGACAATAATTCTCCATAATCTAACCCTTTGTCGAACAGAATAGAAATATGGAGTGGTCTTACAAACCCACTTGAGGTGCCAATGTTACTAGTCATATTAAATATTAAGAACTTTATTGTATATTTAGATACTGAACTTTACCCTTATTGTCTCAGCTATGGAGTAGGCAGAGATATATAAAATGTAGATAACCATATTTGTAATCCATCGAGCGTATTTGGAAAGAAGATAGTATGCGAGAATTTGATTTTGAACATTAGAAAATTTTCCTTTATTACTTTAGATTTTTTATGACATCTATGTAATGTGACTTATATACAGTGACTGATCAGTTTAGTATCTGTTTACCGCTAATGATGCGATAGTTACATAGCTAGATAGTGAATACGATGACAATATTATTTTTGTGATATCCTTCCACAACAAGTTGGATATGATAGAAAAAGTGGGGAAGAAAGTAAAAGAATTTATTTCGCACATAACATACAATACGAGACAACGTGACAGGTTAATCAATATAGAAAGCAAAAAAAAACAAATATCCTGTGTTGTGATGATGCGCCAAAGGAAAGTCAGCACAGCAAATGCTAGGAGACCAGCTAAGCTATCCAGCGCTGATGAATTATTTTTAAAATGTCACTTAGTAAAAATACTTATATCCTTTCCAACCTGCTATAGATTATTTTGAATAATGTTTATTTAAAAAAATGTTTTTTCAAAGTCTTATTGTTAATTTTAAGTTTTTTCATTGTTATTTTTCTTACACAACAAAAAAAGCAAAATATTACCAATAACGTACTTTGGAAATACAATTAACCATGCCTCGATGCTACTGGTGCAAAAAGGTATAAATAACAAAACTAAATCTAATACAAATAAAAACCAAATTCTGTACACGTCAACATTTATGTAAACAAACTTTTTGCAGCAAAGAAATTATAAATTGTTGATACACGGCAAGCTACTGTAAATTAAGTTTTAATTTTAAAGTAAATCAATAACACTGATGCAATCGAAGTTAAACCGCACCCGAAAAACTCACATCACCAAACAAACCGTTATATTTATCACCTATAATTGAGACCGCAACAATAAACTATTTATACTTGCATCCATTGAAGGAGAAAATACTCGAAATTTCCCAGGGTACGAGCAGCCGACAAAGACGCCACGGTATTAAATACCAAATGAGGGTTAATCGAATAGGTGTCGGCCGATCTTTGTATTGACAATTTTAAAGGTGGTAACAATTTGATTGAACCCCATTATCGGCTACCTGTGATGGATTATATTGCTGTCAATATATCTATATAGGTGCATCTGCATGCCCCTTTGATTTGTGTGGTTTGTGATGCCCTAATTAGCGTAAAGGGGTTTGTAGACATGATCCTGCAGGAACACAAGTTGAACTTTAGAAAGCATGGATTTAAAATCCATCATAGAGATTCAGTTCTGTCGTGTTTTAAGATCAATTCTAAGAGTTTTCAGTATACCTTGAGGCCTGCAGTATACTTTTGGATGGTATGAGGACGGCATCTGTCGAATTCATTGGATTATCTTCTCTTTGTAACCGCTGGCATTCGTTTTTTGCAATGTGTTTATAATCAATGGTAATGTAATTTGTTTAAGTTATTGTACGAATAGTCTTCAGGGTGTTGTGAAGATAACGTTTTCTAATGTGCAATTTTAAAATTAACACCTTTTTCATACGTAAGTTGATGTACTTTAAAATAGCTTATCTACCAAACCATAGATGGACAAAATGTAATCAGATTAATGAAAATGATTAACGATTATATTTTACGTTTTTTACCATTAATATGACTGCATTTGGCTCAACTATGTTTTAAACAGCATAGAATCCCAGATTGTATAACATTTATTATTTCTTAATGTTTTAAATGGATTTAATCATGACTACAGAGCAAGAAAATTAAAATTACGACTACATTTTGTAATCGTTCATCATTAATCAGATTACAATTTGCCCATCTCTGTACCAAACAAGTATTTTACAGCTCACAGTTCTAGGGATTTCGTGATCAATAAATGAAATGATTTTGGATTTTATACATTAGTTTACTTAAACCAACTTGAGCCAAATTTTTCCAATCATTCAAGTTCATTTTCCGAAGTCTTTCATTACAGACTAAAAATAGGTTGGTTTTGTTTATAAAACAATTAATTAATGTTTTATTTTGATTCTAGTTTGTTTTAATAGTGATTTGGTACCTCAATCTATATTCATAAAAACACTTAATCTGCTGTAATTCTGGTAGTAAATTATGTGAATTATTAGGTAACTTTGAATGTGTATAGAGATATGTATGACGTATTTGTGTTTATAGAATTCTCTCGGGAGAGCTAATTTTCCCGGCCGGGTACAACTCAATTTGTCCCGAACACATTAACGTAAGTACGGTGACACGGTTGCGCACTAGACGGCTTTTTATGACCCATAGCAGGTTCGATTCCGACTTCTTTCCTTGAAGTTTCCTATTTCAATTTGCAAAGGTATTCTTTTTGTGGATCCACTGTTATGGAATTCTCATTCTTATCCTTTGTTGTTAAAGTTGAATTTTATTTGCCATAGTTTTGTTTATATGACTTTTTACCATGAGGCCACCAATCATCATTGACCACTAAGGTTGTCTGTGCGGACGAGTTTTAGACTCTGTGTTCAGGGGTTATGGTATGTTTTTCCTTGTTGATTTGGAGTAGTAGATAGGGGTCAATGCGTTAGTAGCGTATTGTGGGTTCGATTCCCAGGTGAACGGGGCGTGAGGACACGTACGCAGACACTTAAAGACGGCCACTTCGGAGATGAAGGGAGTTCGTCATAAAATTTGGACAGAACAAAAATGGAGCGGAGCGGTCATTGGTTTTTATATTGAAAACGTGATTTTCTTATTTGATTTGAATACATTTTTTCCAGTTCATACTATGCTTTTTCTGATGAAGTTGTGTTGAAAGGATCCATAAGCTCAATCACATCTGTGAAGCCAGTTTGTTAATATTGAAGCGAAATATAATAGCCCTTAGATTACGAACTTTATTTCTTGAAAAAATAAAGCGAAGAAGTCGAAGCTGCTCGCATCCGTATGCTTTACGCTAGTTTCCCTACACGTGACTCCTGGGTGGTGCTAGACGAGCAGCAGCGAGGTGGTAGGGTTCCGGTGCCCGTCTAGATCACAACCACAGTACATGGGTGTAAAGCCCGTCATAGTGACCAGTTTCGGCTTGTCGCGTTTCGGGATCAGCTTGTGTATATCAAGTAGCTCATATACCTAGCGACCTTCAGTTGTGGTATATGTGGGCCGACATGACGATATAGACTATCAACGGATTTTCATCCTTTGATAGTCGCTTTCGTATTTAGACTACACTGTACTTACCATCAGGTACCATGTAGTCACTATGTCGAGCCAGTGTTTAAAAAAAAGGGAGTTTTGATTGTCAATTGTAGTTCGTTATTACAAAAGCTTATTTCATATACCTATATGATAGAAACTAGGGAATGTTTGTAATAATACAAAGACAATAATAACAATACATCGTCACGCTATAATCCTTACGGGGTGGGTAGAGATGCATTAGTGGTTGTATCCACTTTGCGCTTATGTGTCGTACTCAACGAGACCAGAAGCGCAGCTGATCGCCCTTCTCAGGTCATTTACACATGACATTTCTATCAGATGCCGTGCTGGTTTCCTCACGACATTATCCTTCACCGGTGAGTATGTGGTGACTTAATCCGTAAATAATCTGGAAAAAGCTAGAGGTATGTACTGGGAATCAAACCTACGACCATATGCGGTGCCGCGTATGAAAACCGGTCCCATATGCCGGCAAAATAAGCGCACCTAGACGTCGAGTTGCGGAAACAAGTCGCTTGGATCTAATAAAAGACATCCTAAAACTGAATTTCGTATAGGTCTTTTTAGAATTTCGTATCGAATACAGATAAAAATTAGTGTGAAGTAAAAAGAAAATAAGATATAGTAAAGAAAAATTGTCTATGTTTGTAGACTTGATATTTTTGGCCTAGAATTTAGAGCCAGAGAACAGATAAAACAGCCATTATAAAACCGGGCCTGTTCTAAAATTGAGATAATTCGCTGGCTGAGCACCTTCTGTGCTCGCACACTAAGTATGGTTGAGTTGAAAATGTCTGTCCCGGCCACCTAAAAACCATCCTACAAAAAATTTTTAGATATTGCCTCAATAATCGCTTTCTACCATCTGAATCAAGGCGAATGTTCTGAAGAATTATTAAACTTTGTTCTTCCCTGTCCGTTCCATAAAAAACCACATGCATGGGCTTACAGAGTCACAGCTATACAGTAACTCATATCCTGGCTAGAACTAAGAAGTCCACTAACTTTCACTTTTGCCGTGTCGTTGAGCTGTGTAATGGTCTTCCAGCGAGCGTTTTCCCATCACCCTATGATATTGGGTCCTTTAAACGAAACATGAGAGATATTTAGGCATACTACCGATGGATCCTCCCAGAAAGGAGGCCTGCCTAAGATCAATCGCTCGCCGGGCCCTCGGAAGTATCTGGATTCCCATGCCCGGCGAAGGCGAAGAGTAGGTTCAGGCAGTGCTGGCGCTCCGGTGGTTTTAGTCGGTGCAAGTCCGCCACACCGGGGGAGTGGCTTTCACCACTCCCCGGAAAGTCCGAAGGGATTTCTTCCGGGTAACAAAAAAAAAAGATTACCGATGGGTTTTTCTTAACTATCGATAGCCGTGGTCGTTTTTGGACTTCCTCTTACTTGCCATTGATCGTGGTGAGGTCGCTATACCGAGACAGAATAAAAAGAAAATGGTTTCCTCACGTGGATAACTAATTTCAAGCCTGCCACAATATAAAATAATTTCTGCTAAGCCCGAGAATAATATAGCATGATATTGTCAGTATTGAAATATTGGTTTAAAAACTAGCCAGGGGCGCACTGCCTTTGGTTCATTTAATAACTTTAAACAATCTAACCCTATTATAAGACTGACCGCTGCCCCTCGACATTAAATCAGGCTTAGCCGTTGTTGTGCCGTAGGTAGCCGCTTACAGACGTTTATCGACGAATAGAATCTTATTTACAAAGGGTACGTTTAGGATTTCTTTATGTTTTTAATGTTATTATTCCCGAGACAATCGTTTCGTTGCGATAAAGATTTCACATTTTCGTTTCACGGGATTTTAAATTTCACTGGCATTTATAAAGTGGGAGTAGAAGTTAAAACGAATTTATTCTATTACGAATGAGTAACAGATATAAAACTCAGATTCATAAATGCGGGTTAAAACTTAGGTAAACTGAGAATCTATCTTTAAGCTTTTACGGTACTAAACATTAATTGAAATAATAATAATTAGCAAGAAGTAGCAGGAGCAAGAGCCAAGAGCAATGGTCAGATGTGTCTGAACACCTGAACCTTCCCCATAGCGCTGCGCTCCGCTAGGCGGCTGAATGAAACCGATGAAGACAGCCGGCTGAGTACCTGGTTCGCCCTCTCACCCGGTTTAGTTCTGTAGGTCTATACTGACCTTGAACATATTGCCCTGGTCGAAAAAAAAAGATGAAGGCAGATACTTTCCCCATTGAAATATAGTTCTGATCCTGAGCTGTGAGACACCGTTAAGAGAGAGAGAGACTTAATAATAAACAAGATATACTGTAATAGTTATTTTAATTAGGTGATTTATTTTACTATATTCTTCATACAATACAATACCATAATATATATGTACACACAGGAATAGTACAATTTTAAATTAAAAAAATTAGCAAAATGTTATCTTTTGTGGATCAGATTTCTACAGTTTTAGCTGTTTATTTAATCTATTCAGTAATAGCTATCATTCAGATTGTATAATTATAGCGCGCTTGATATAACTATATATTAGGTCCTTACATATGAAATTGGCGTTTTTCGTACTGGTCACTTTAATCACAAATTTCTCCTCTTTGGTAAGGAATTCCAAATTCAAATTTGTACAGCTATATACTCATGTATTTGTGCTTCGATGGTCGTCATTCATTTGTTTTTTTCTTCTGTTTTTTTCTGTTTGCGTCACTCATTTTACAAAATGGAAAACTTAAAATATCGCATTATTTACGAGTACGAGTTCCGCCGTGGCACTAGTGCTGCGGAAACAACTCGAAGGGTGAATGATGTGTATGGCGGTCGTGTTGCAAAAGAAAACACAGTTCGTTTTTGGTTCCAACGTTTTCGTTCTGGAAATTTCGACCTGCAGAACAAGCCCCGTGGACGGCCTGAGACTCAAGTTGATAATGAAGAGTTGAAGGCTATTGTGGAAGCGGATCCATCGCAAACCACGTCCGAGTTAGCTGCAGGCTGCGATGTTAGTGATAAAACTGTTTTAATTCACTTGAAGCAAATTGGGAAGATTAAAAAGCTTGAAAGGTGGGTACCTCACGAATTGACTGAAGCAAACCGGCAAACGCGCGTCGACTGCTGCGTTACATTACTAAACCGGCACAATAATGAAGGTATTTTAAACCGAATCATTACCTGTGATGAAAAATGGGTTCTTTACGATAATCGGAAGCGCTCAGCGCAATGGTTGGATCCTGGCCAGCCAGCCAAATCCTGCCCCAAGCAAAAATTAACCCCAAAAAAGTTACTTGTAAGCGTTTGGTGGACTAGTGCCGGTATTGTTCATTACAGTTTTCTCAAATCTGGCCAGAATATTACGGCTGATGTCTATTGTCAGCAATTGCAAACCATGATGGAAAAGCTAGCGGCTAAACAACCTAGGCTGGTCAATCGCTCCACGCCACTGCTGCTTCACGACAACGCTAGACCACACACTGCACAACAGACGGCTACTAAATTAGAAGAGCTTCAATTGGAAAGTCTAAGACATCCTCCGTACTCCCCGGACCTTGCTCCAACAGATTACCATTTTTTTCGAAATTTGGATAACTTCTTGCAAGGGAAAAAATTCAACTCCGCTGGGGCAGTCCAAATCGCCTTCAAAGATTTTATTGATTCCCGTCCGACTTGTTTTTTTAGTAAAGGGATCAATGAACTATCTATGAGATGGCAAAAGTGCATAGAAAATAATGGTTCATACTTTGATTAATAAAATATATTATATTAAAAAATATTCGACTTTTTGTTCCTCCCATACAAAACGCCAATTTCATATGTAAGGACCTAATATATTTACAGGTATATATACTTTCACTACACTGTTTATTTTTACCACACAACGCTATCAGCCGTAAAGGATATTTTCAGAGACTAGTACAGACGAAAGCACCAAATGTACCTTAAAAAAGCCATAAAAAGCTCGTACAATTCGAAATGTCCTTACTCAGGCGACAGTAAACTCGAAGACTCGCGGGACGGATGTGCGATCGCATCCGATCGTAAAGTGGACGCGACGGATCGCTTACAATGCACTCCGAAGGTTTAGCACCTCTGCTTGTAAAGTATGCGTACCTTTTAGCTTTATGAGTCATTAGAGTTGATTAAAATTCTTTCTTGGAAAGGTAATCCAAAATTATCATCGTAACTATCTGGATTAGCAAGCTGAAGTGACAATGTGCTGGCCACGTACCGAGGAATTGATAGTCGCTGGATTAGGTGGGTTCTTGAAAAGAGACAATGAATTAGAAAACGCAGCATAGAAAACCCCCCTATTACTTGTGAAAGATAGCTGGCTGAGGCTGAATAAGATAAACCGGAGACCAAGTACAATGGCGCCTATTATTAATGACCTGTGTTCGACAGTGGACTTAGGTGGGCTAATAATTATGGTTTAAATTGAAGAACGACGTCTAAAAGGTCCGAAGTCTAATAAGACAATGGACTAAGGTGGTAGGATGATTGCCCGAGGTCCTGACAATAGTATACAACTGCAAAAAACATCATAGTGATTCGCCTCAACCTGTCGCGTTTGGAGATCAGGTTGTGTGTCTAATTATTCATTAGCTAGAGGTCTTCTTTAATTATATAATATGTATGGGTCGACATAATGACGGCAATTGTTAATGGACTATCGTTGTTAAGCGGTCGCTACCGTTTTTACACTAGATTACTCAGTGGAATACGGTGCCGTTAAATCCTTTTGGTAATAAAAATCTAGCCAAATGAGTGATTAACATAGGCATTGAATTTCCTTAGAAATTTCTGTCTGCAATCGTAGAAAAAAAAACATGTAAATATTAATTTGCAGTTTTCGAGTATTTCCTTTTCTTGTGTTATAAGACATTGATTTTTGTCATAATTTATGGTTCTTGGCTAATGGGAAGCTCTCTCTAGTTTTTGAATGTTGAAACTTTGCGAGAATCAAAATAAAATTTTCGCCTTTTTGAAGTATTGCTGTGCGTCTAGAGGAACATTTGATTGTCGATAACGATTTTAGAAAAGTGCATAACGTATGTAATTGACAATACATAACGACGTGATGTGAAAACTTATGTCAGTTGTATACATTTTTCACTTTTTCTAGTTGAGTTTACGCTAATCGAAAGATACTTTGTTTCCTTTGTTCCTGTTTACTTTGTTGATCCTCAAACCTGAGTATTGATATTGAATTCAGCTTGATATCTCCACGTATATTTGAAATGAAATAAAATACACTTATTACGCCTTAAGCAAAAATTTAAAATTCAGAAATATAACAAACACAAGGAAAATAAGAAAATACAAAAACATATAAACTTAGCGAAATGGGCCCTCCGTTAACTTAATGCCACAGAGGAAGTCTGCGACATCTTGTTTTGAGGAAGACTTTAAAAAAGTTCTTGATAAACGGTTAATACATAGAATCCATAAGTTTTCCTTTTGAGGCACGGAACCCTAAACGGAAATGGGTATATTCAAATCAGTTTAAAATGAAGCCTTAAGCCGGTCTCATTAGCGACCCCGCCTGCTGGAGGGTGTAGGTGTGGCCTGGGTACACCCACCATTTACCTATACGTTTTTATGCGTTTTTTTATTCGTAACACAAAAATAACTTTTATGGAGACGCGCTTTGAGGATTGCGGTATTTCTGCCACGATAAAATCGTGACGTAGCGTTATTTGATAAGAAGGGTTTAAACATTTATGTTTACGTTATTGGTACACGAGTCTAAATAAAAAAAAATCGATTCTTACCTATGCCGTGCTGATATGACTCCTAACCAATGTATTATTTTGTTTATTCTGACTCCACACTTCGCAAATATCTCTTCATACTTCGTTTAAACAATTCAATATCATAGGACGATGGTAAACGCTCGCTGGTAAACAATAACACAATCCAACGACCCGAGAAAGATATGAGTTAAAGAACTTCTTAGTTCTATCTAAAATAGAAGTCTCCATAAATCTGTGCACCGCAGTCCAGCACGCGTGGTTATGTTATGAAAGGGAGAGAGTGGAATAAAGTCATACAACTCTTCAAAACACTCGCCATGATACAACTGGCAAAAATGACTTTTCTTCTTATAATATTAGGTCCTTTAAAAAAGAAAGACGAGGCTTAGCAATTGGGCAGGATCACGAAAACTATCGACAAATAGTCTCTTCCCTGTGCTGAAAATCAGATGAAGTGTAATCACTTTGTGGAGCTAGTGTATAAAAATAATGAAAATAGTTATTCAAATGTCAGAGGTCTTGACCAAAAACTTCATATAATTAGTCGGTTTCCGTGTCAAGATTTTTTTATACAGTTTTGGAAAAATGTTAACTCCGCACCTAGTAGGAAGCATAGTGACAATTTCCCTTCTGTCCATTTTATTCAAGAGAAACTTGTTTAAACGTGGTAGAATAGTTCTGTTTGATGAGTTCGTTGGGCACCATTACCGTCAGCTGTATGGATATAGACCTCCCAATAAGATTAATATAGTCCGCTCATAGGCTCTACATATCCAATTATTTCCGACCTTCGGCAGGTCGTCGCAGCACCGAGCCGGGGAACACCTCGTTCTACGTTTGCCGGTTCGCGGTCAACATTGAACATCTCAGCTGCTCTAATGATAATCGGTTCTTTGGCACACGTGGTCTACTGCCATTTCAGCTTGCTAATAATGTTGCTTGCTTGGGGATTTATATCGATAGCTCTGGTTCTCTGTCAGATAACCTCGTTTGGGATTTAATTGTACAGAGAGATACCTAAAAACACTCCTTCTAAAGGCTCACTGAGTGACCTTAAACTAGTGGACTAGCCTCTAACCGTTAGTATCCACCGTGTCATTGTCAAAAAATTTTTTTACTTTAAACTTAAGAAACTATGGAATAGCTATTTGATAAAATTATCAGCAAACCCCACTCTGATAAAAAAAAATATAATTTTGAAAATGAATTAACTAATAGAACACTTCCCTTACAGCATTCTGGAACTGCGGAAGGAGAAAAGCAGAGACGCAGCGCGATCTAGAAGGGGGAAAGAAAACTACGAATTTTACGAGCTGGCGAAGATGCTGCCCCTCCCCGCTGCCATTACCAGCCAGCTGGACAAGGCGTCAATCATAAGGCTGACCATAAGTTACCTGAAGCTCAGAGATTTCTCTGGTCACGGGGATCCACCGTGGAGTCGAGATCCACCGCCGTCTAGCAAAGGATTAAAAGGTAAGTTTTTATAATTAAGAGTAGGGGCACACGATGCTATGCAGCAACAACGTGGCGCTTGTGTGCTGTCTTCCTGTCGCTTGACATAGAAATATCGAAGTGTGGTGTGCGCACACAGTGCGTTCTGTCACCGCACCACGCCTGCATCGGACAAGTGCTTTGCAAAACGAGGCGGTGAGGGTACAAGCGTTGTTTTGCCGGATCGGTACCGCTCTTTCGTAATATATTTTTAATAAAAAAGTGCTGCGTCGCTGCGACATAATGAACCGTGTGTGCGCCAATACAGTAAATATTGATGTTACGGCGCCGCACTACTGCCGCAACGTATTGTGTGCACCGGCTCTTAAAGTTTAAGTTATTCTTGTCGGCTTTACATGTGTGTAATTTACTAATCTATTACCCAGTTTCAAAAGTTATAAAATGCTTTTAAATTCTAATAATTCATCAATTGCATATAAGTTTACACTTATTCTTATTTAAAAAAGATTAAGAAATACATGGAAGAATAATCTAGTATAAAATACGCGGATAAAATTAACGAAACATGTTTTTTTGACTGTGATAGAATATTATTGGTCGGGGAAGGCTTTATAATTTCACCGGGCGAATATTTTATCGTATTTTTTTAAACTCTGTAGCATTTCTTGATGCGACGAAGAAAAGGCAGAATGTAATTTATACTCAGAAGATCACGACGCGTCAACTTGCTACAGATTGTTGAAATTAGGTGTTGTTTTAGTATTTTTGCATTACTTTTGGGGCATATGTACGCTTTCTTTATATTTCTAGCTCAATGTTGACTTCTTCAAAATATCTTTTTAAGCTAGTGTCTAATGATATATCTGCATAATTCCGAAATCTCCTATTTCTTCAAATTATTCTACGCTTTCCTCTACGATTATTACATCAAAATGTCTACGTTTAGTTTCCTTTGAGCGGCATCCGACACCCCAAGCAGTTTGAGTAAAACTATGCAAAATGAATGAGTGCGTCTAAAATAACAGAGGAGGGTTGACAAATCTGATTTGCCTTCGTCAAGTCATTGTCGGCGCTAACCGCGTTACAGCGCCCTTTGTACCAACGAGACTAGACAACTTTATATAAGGTATAAAAGTTCATCACGTTTCACCCCTTCCAGCGTAAGCAGATAAACATTTATCATAAACTGGCTTTCAGTCCAGACTAGCTTGGGAGCAATTTCTCTATTATGTTTAGTGTTTCATACCTTAAAGGTAAAATTCAATCTTTATAGGATTACTTTGTCTGTCTCTTTGTCAAGGTCCTTATTGTTAGGGACTCATTGAGATATCACATTGGAATTATTACCAAAGCCCTGGCAACCTTGGAATCAATCTATCGCCGAGTTCGGCGAATTATTGCCGATGACGCTCTTGTGTCACGTAAATTACTCAGTTTGGAACACCAACGTAGAGTGGCCTGGCTTTCGATCTTCTATAGACTTTACTCTGGAGAGTGTGTGGCTGAGTTGTATAATATAGATCCCTCTTCTCCCTTCTACCACAAATTAACAAGACGCCGTGCGGGTTAGCATTCATATGTAGTTGGCAATTCACTCCCTCTTTTTTGCAGCGAACTGCTAAAGAGTGGAATTCACTTCTTGCGTCTTTTTCCAACATCTTATGATATAGAAATCTTCTAATGACGAGTGAATCTGTATTTATTGCATGAGCGCCCTCTATTATCACTTTCCATCAGATCTAATTGAACTCAAGCGTAAGCCTGTCTGTAATATACAAAATTACGTAGGTCTCTTGAAGTTCACAGAATTAAATTTTATGTCCACACGATCAAAAGATGCAGCCATTTGTGTCACATATTTTACGTTTTCACAACGAAATTAAACAAAATTAAATTTGGAAAGAAGCAAATTTTACCACAAATACAAGAAAAAATCCGAAAACCGTAAAGTGGTTACGTAAATAAAATGCTATAATAATCTTATACTACCAAGTTCGTACGAAACCATCTGTCCGCGAATCCGACTCCCTCTTAAGGTAGATATGTACCTTAAAGTCGCAGGTCTCATTACCCTGTCTCAATAAAACAAGGCCTACTGCCAAGTTTTTGGAGTTTACGTTCTTTAAGCCAAAACACGTCCGAGCATCTTGATAAGTGAACATATTTCCTTTCCTTTTATAATATTAAATGCATCGCTTATGCTTGCAGTTTAAGATACGGTTGTTAAGCCACAAAATGCTACAACGATAATATTAACAAAGGAAATAAACGAAAACTTAATCCGTGCCAAGTGCTTAAAGACTTTGGCAAAATCTCAAACCTTATTATTAACCATGATGCAGTTACGAAACCGCATTTTTTACCAACAAAAGACAGGGGTAAATCACAAATATTGGCAAGCGAGGCGTGCGCGCAAATAAACGCGCCTTGGGGACACTGATTCACGGCGATATATCAAATAAATATTACCTATTCGCTTTTGCGAAAAACAAGCGTTTTGTTCAATCAACATCACACATGTTGTCCATTTACTAGAACAATGTTTTACAAGAAAAAGCCTGTTACAGACTTATTTGAAAAAAAGTTATAATTTAAACAAAGATTTAAAAAGTGACACAACTCTATTATTTTATTGCTAATGTAAAAATAGATTAGCATTTGATATAGTAGATGTACTAAGGTACTAAGATTTTTATGTAAAAAATAAGTTATTTCTTATAAAAACGAAATTTTGCCCTTAGTTAAAATGTTGTTTAAGTTAAAATCCGTTTTCTAAAACTGACATTTATAGACGTATATAAATATATAACAGGAACTTGAATATAGGTTAAGTACTCGCAGAGCCAAGTCCTAGTAACGAAATTGGTATTTACTATATATTTATATAAATTAAAAATTAATTATTAATAATAAATTATGATTAATTATTATTATTATTATTTTATTAATTATTATTAATTATTTTTTATTTTTGCCGTGGTGGCTGCCGGAAGAATAGAATAGCACCCCCCTCTTCTTGCTGAGGCGTCGTAAAAGGCGACTGAGGTATTCCTTTAACAACGCAATTCAACCAGGTGGTCAGAGAAGGAAAACTCGACCAAACCTGCATCCTGCTCCCTCCCGATCGTACTGGTTCTCCTTTCCATCGGGCCTGAGGGAGCTCGGACGAGAGAGTGCTTTTCTGGCAGCGCGTCCAGTTATGCACTTAAATATCTCCTGAGCAATTGACTGTTTCCGAAAACTGGACCTCGATTTTCTTAATCGGTGTTGAAACAGTCGCCGTGGCCGAATGCGGCTAGGACATCATCATATAAATTAAATAAGACAACGTGTCCCGTAAGTCAACGTTAAATGGCTGATAGAGAAACGATAGTTTTTAGCTTAATATAAATAGAATTTTCTAATTCAAGCGCATTTAGAATATACTTGGAAGGATCCATTTTTTAGAAATCTGGTGTTACCTTAAATTTAAGATTTTTCTAAAAAATCACAAAGCTTAAAGATGTAAATTGTCTATCATTTTGTTTTTAAGTTAAATTATGATTACGACAAAATGTTTCGTCACTGAAATCCCTGTATTAGTAAAGATATAAGCAAAAGTTGTGAGCTATTATTAGCAATCAGTCTAAAAAATTGTTAAAGTTCAAAATGCAATTACTCTAAAAAAAAAATGTATTAGACTTGGTGTGCCCCGTTATTTTAAAAACTGCAGCAATCTATGCAGTTTCTAATATGATACAACACTTTGTATTTTATTTTCTAGTATTTTTTTATTTTTTAGATCATGAACAAAAAGCATGTCATTTCTGAAGTACTCCATTTAACATTAAATAGTCTTTGTACTGAATAATAAGCATTTTACACAAAATGCTTTCAAATATCTACGTTTTATAGATAATATTGTCTTCTTAGATAGCAGTAGGTACGCTGGGTGATATGCTTGTCTGTTGCCCTTAGAATTAAGTTTTTGAAGCATTTAAAATACAAATGTGAGTTACACAAACTTTCTTTATCATTCGTTTCCTACTTTGAATAACTTAAAGAATGGTGAAAAATAAACAATCAAAGAATGGTGAAAAAAATGTCACTTTAAATTTGTTTAGGTTTCTTTTTTCTTTATTGTGTTTGTTTTTATTTATATAATTAGTTAATTAGTTTTCTCTTATTGTTTTATGTCCCTTAGCTTGATTTTTGTTTTATAATTTTTTTGTGGACTTTGCTGGTTTATCTATCTTTTTTTTGTGTATTTTTATTGCCTACATATTGCTATGTTTCTATGAAAATGATCGAATTAAAATAAAACTATCGTTATTCCAACGTCCTGTGATGGGTGAGTTCTTTAAACGAGACGTGAAGAGATATTTGTGTACACTGGTATGATAACGGCGACTATCGGCAGATTTGTGCCACTCGATGGCCACAGAAAGATTTGTATTATACTGCACTTATCATTAGATGCAATACAGACAGTAAAGTTAGTCGGAATAAAGAGAATATAAATTTTCCAACCCTCTCTCAGCTTACATGGTTTAAAAAAATAAAGTTTTTTTTTACACACAGTGGTCCTAAATTCGTAACAAGTGTACCAATAAAACGCCCCACGGCAAATCCAATTTTGGCCCCTAATACGCTTAATACGACCACGGGGCGAATCACTACGTATGCCACTGTCATTTTAACTCAATTTTCAAACGGGGCTTTGAGTATTACTAGCCTCAGACCAGAAAAATTCCCTAAATTAGTTTTTTTAAGTACCACTATAAAATGCTTGTATCACACTTCTATTATTGATAACCCGGTGGAAATCCTGAATAAGAGTGTCAGTTCTCTATGTTTCAGACTTCTACTGACTTAATACATCCGAGATGATAATAATAATAATAACACGAGATGACCAGCATGTGGAATGTAGATTCAACGATTATTATCTCAATAATGGAATTGACTGTTGGGTTGATCGCAAAGAGCCTTGATTAACATCTTAAGAGGCTCTCGCTTGGTTGTTGTATCAAGGACACGATACAAAAACGGCACGCATTGTTAGGAAGTTCCTCATTCTGAGCTCCTAATTACCAGTGGCTTGGGCCTCGGGTCTCGACCCCGTAGGTCTACATATTTATATATTTTAAAATATAAAGGTGTTGTAAATATGAAGAATAAATATATTATAATAATAATAATAAATGATTGATTCAGAAAAACAGTTTAAAAGCCGTTCATTGTAGTCAGCTGACACCCAAACTAGAACTAACCTGTATCTTGAATATCAGAGTTATTTATATACAATTTATATTCGCTGGGAAGCTCGAATCTTACCTTTTAATTAGTATTTATAAACCAGAGAGCAGGAGTTGAGTTGTCCCTCTAGGCCTAGGCGGGCATGCGGAACTGTATTCCACCTTCGACCTGGCAATAGTCTTTATCTGGGAGATGTGAGTGTAGAAAGTCCGCCCTTCAGGACTTTTCTGTCAGGTGGCTCGCAGGATACATATTTGTCGTCTTCGCCTCATCCGGACAACAATCTTTCAAGTCTAGTACCCGAGCCTCTACATAACTCATGCAAGTACTTTATAGCACAAGGATGGCGGTAGCTTTCAAAAGACGAGAGTTCAATACAAGTTATCGTCGCTATGTCGGCCTATTTAAACATACTACGACTACAAGTGAGCATATGGACTACTCGACCATGGATATTACGGGAAATTTAATATTAAAAATCCTACTTAGCCTAATAATGTTTTCTCGGCATCGAAGCAAATTTTATAGTGTTCAAATCGTAAATTAAGATATAGGTCCAATTAGTAATTGAATTAAAAAATATTAGTATTGTCAAAAAATGATAAGATTGCCTATAGAATATGTTTCAATAGAATCTAAATTATTGTTTTACTATTTGAAAACGAAATCGCTCATTTTTGTTCTGATTTTACTTAAATGAATTTTTAAATAAAAACAATATATTATTAAGCTATATCCCTTAAGGAGTGAGCAGAGAGACATTAATGATTGTATGTACTGTTGTTGTAATATGTTCATGAATTTATAATTTCCTAAAAATCGTTAAAAACTGTTAGACTTATACATTTTCGTACCCATTTAAAGTTTTCCTAAACGTAGGGTAAAACTCTTTAGTAGACATCACTGCTTCCATACCTACACGAGTATTCAAATAAAAATATTCGAGACAATAAAACATAGCGTTTAGGGGTGTCAAAGTTGTCTTATAGAATGCTTTCTGGGGACTCTGTACTTTACAATATACTCGAAATAGTAATAAAGGTGCATTAGGGTACTTATTTGAAAAATATTGGCTTAGCATAATTTGTTTGGTGCATTTAAAGAGTTTTGTAACTTCATGAGTTATATTTATGATAAATACAACAGTTTTCTTTTCCGGACAATATGTAGCCAATCCGCTGGAAGAAGTAATAATAAGCTATAATAATAATATCTACACAGAAGTAATCTAATTTTATAATATGTGTTTTAAAAAAATCATTATACGATAATTAGCGTCTATATTATAACCTTCATTTATAATAAACTTATAAAACAAATAAACGCAATTATCTGTGGAATAAGAGATGGGCAAAATGTAATTTCGTTTCTGTGTACTACTTGATACCGGATCATGCTAGTAGGTTATGACATCATACGGATCCAGATCCCCGTTCCTTGCCCGGTTTAGTTGTGAAGGTCTATCACGGTCATAAACCAATATTCAGTTGAAAAAAAAAAAGATCTTTAAACACAGCTTATCAATTAAATCGTTCCATTAGTTTTTAAACTGATTTTAGTAAGTATTTACAATCATAAAATTTCTTAAATTTAATATAACCTTTTTTTCATATTCACGAAATTTTTATAATGTACTCTGGCAGGTTATCGTGACACCAACATGTCCCCTTTTGGTTCGAGCAGAGTGTTCAAACGCACCGTATATAGATATAGATTAAAATTTAAAAGTAACCGGATAAACTCCCAGCACATCTGTCAACACACAAATTGTAAAAGACACCATAATTATTAAAATTATTTAATTAATACAATAGGGCGGCTCCCCGCGCAACAATACGCCGCGAATTGAGACGAAATTTTTAATCTAATCAATTAACAATCAGTGCAAGCGATATACCGCTTGTTAGTGCTGCTTATTTGCCGAACGTGACTTGGTTTATTCAAATTCATTGGGGTTCGTTTGACGGCTCCGTCTGGGCCGTTTAATTGGTCTAACCGCACGTTGGCTTGCCGTCGTGGTTGTCTTTACCTCCAACTTAACCGTATTCTCGGAGATAATCAGGTTTCGTTAATTTAGTTCTTTGTAAGGTATCTTTGTTTGCCATTAGTTCAAACAGCGACATACCGTTGTTTCACGAAGTTTGTTAGGAACGACTTACGCCTAATTTCAGAAATGCTCTTTAAATATAAAAAGCCTTTCCGACACTAATTAATTGTCTGATAATAATATGTCGTTATGCTATATTTCTTTATATTTCCCTGGGGTTTACCGGCAGAATAACATAGTGCTGCCCTCTACATCAAAGTAAGGTCCGGCTGAGCACTTCAGTGTTTGCCCTCTCGCCCGGATTAGTTGTGAAGATCTAACCCGCTCATCAACATATTGTCTAGTTCGAATAAAAAAAATCAAGCGAAGGTGTCGTAAGAGCCAAATAACCGGCATTTCGAATTGCTAGCATACCTTCTCTATACAGAGTGTACACCCGCCACCCCTCATTGAACAAGCTTGCTTGGTTAAATGTCCAAACTCTTTCCCATGAACTCCACAGATATAGTGGAAAGGGGAAAGGAGGATTTTGTACTGCACTGGGACGAAATTGGCCGTGAGGACTGCAGCTTCGGTATACAAAACTCCTACTGACGAAAGACCTCAGGGTGTCACTCCTCATGGCTGCTAACCGGTTCTGGGGCTCTACATTCTTCCATCGGCCCAGCGAGTGATAGGCCTATAGGTAGATGGATATAAATGACCCCGCCCACTAATCATTAAGTAGATGTTGTCCATACATTGCCTCCGACTCATTTCCGCCTTAGGTTACCTTGCCCTAAATACTTTTAAGTTTAAATCTTAATATATATAAATCTCCTGTCACGATGTTTGTCCGCGATGGACTCCTAAACTACTAAACCGATTTTAATGAAATTTACACACCACGTGAAGTTTGATCTAATTTAAAAGATAGGATAGTTTTCATCTCAATTCATAGTCGCAATATTATTTTATTGCAAATTATTTGTTTATTATTTAGCAGTCATAATTTACAGTTAGCTCCAACCGATTCTAAAAGATGGCGCTATCCGTTGACTGGATTGAGTAATCATTCAAAAACCAGTCACAGCAAAGCGTGGCTGGTCTGCTATAATTTATATGGCAGAACAACGTTTGCCGAGTCAGCTAGTATATGTATATATTAATATTGCAAAGTCCCGTACATTATATGACTCAAAAGTTTCGGTTGTATCTCATCGACTGAGGTCAGACATAGTATTGGTAAAGTGGATGAATACCTATATAGTAAAGCTGTGAAAGGCACATCAAAATCTGTTTAGTACTTTCAGTAAGATTCTACGAAGGATTAAAACGATAAAACTGTATTAATGGCACGTCGTATGTGTTATTCCATTGAAATAAACAGTCCGCTATACAAAACATAAGTCAAACTAAAGCAATATTTCTCAATACAAAAGACATGGCAGATAAATTCGGCAAATTAACTTCGGGGTAAACACATGTTTCGTACCCCATATTGCCGCTTGGTGGCAGCACGGTTGATTTATGACACAAGGGCGACGCGTCTCGCGGTGAAAGGACGTGTGATTTAAAATTTTTTGATTCTACTATTGATATTTTATGAGGCGTTTTCATACGAATGTTACAATTCTCCTAAATTATAAAATGTATTTATAAATAAAAATAGAATGATTTATTGTTGATTTTTTTTATTTCCTTTTCAATTAGCAAAGTATAATCATTTTATTTATAACGCGGATATAAAATATTAAACAACGCGTATTAACCATAAGAAAATACTTTCACATCTTTCTGTACAACTTTTTTTTAATATAAATATTTAAAAGGTGACTAATCATAGAAAAATTTGTTTTATGTAGCATCAAGCTTGACTCAAGTCTATGCATTTTTTTTTTAATTTAGATGTTTTTTTTTAAGAAAATATGTTGTATATATAATCCCAGGCCTTAATTTTTTTTCTGTTCGCTCGGGAATGATTTATCTGTTTTTTTTTTACATAAAACTAATGCATTATACATATAAACCACTCGGAATAAGTTTTCTAAATTATGGTGAAAACCACATTAAAATCCGTTATTAGTTTAGAAGAAATAAGCAAACACGGACACAAAAATAGCAACTAGAATCTATACTATGAAAGGAAAAGATAATTACAGATAAAAATATAGAAATTAATTGTTTTAAAGGTGGCAGGGCGATTGCGCGAAATGGATTGTAACCACAGTATTAAAGTGCAAACAGATGGGCAAAATGTAATCAAATTAAAAAAATGGTTACGATTATATTTTACGTTTTTTACCATTAATATGTTTTAAACAGCATAGAATCCCAGATTGCATACACATTTATGATTTCTTAATGTTATAAATGGATTTAATCATGATTGCAGAGCAAGAAAATTAAAATGACGAATACATTTTGAAATTATTAATCAGATTACTTTTTGCTCATCTCCGAGTGCAAAGGTCGTCATAGTGACCCGGTTTGGCCTGTTGTTTTTCAAGATGAGTTCGTGTACCTCCAGTTGTTTCTATATTTAGATACCATTAGTCATGGTTTGAGTCGGCAGGAAGACGGTGACTGTCAGTAGACTAGTTTTTAGACCACACTGTACTTACCATCAGGTTCAGTAGTATAAAAACACGGTATAAAGACGGTTAACCGTAAAGTAAGAAACACGGTCTCCCTGACCATCGTAAGACTGTGATAATTCACGTTCCTTAATACAGGACCTCGGTAAATCATATCGGCGCACATCTGCCAGCGAAATAGAAAAATAACAATAAATAAAGGGAAAAACAGTATCCGACACTGCGACCCGAGCTCTAAGGGAAATATTGGGTATTTGGACCGGAACCTTGTTTTGTAAAATTTCGTTTTAGCAACATATTGGAAAGTTTGGTTTATGTTTATTTCTTCAAATGTATGTAGCTTCTATATACAGGTGGTTTTATAGACAAGGGAGATTCAGGAAGGATAGTTAGCATTCGATTTTAATTCCAAATATTTAAAAATAGTGATAGCTTAATATTCCCATTAAAACAAAATAAATTATAGTCAACATATTTAGAGGCAATTATACACATAAATGAATGTATTACAATTAATTAAGTCTTTAGCCAGTCCTGAGCCAGGATAAATTGTTAAGGGAAAACGAGTCAATACCTGTTTATCTGAAATTACGTAATATTAACTTTATGTACTTACGAATTAATCGTGCGCCACACGCGCTACCGTGTCCACTTTTCACGGATCAATTTTCATTTATTCATCAATTTTTCTTTATGATTTGTTAGGAAATATATTTACTTACATTTTTATTAGTTACAAGAAGGTAAAAACCTTTTATCCTGGAATATCTTCCTCGTCTACAAAATAACCATGTATATTTAAATTGTGCTATTAATTTTTCTTTGGTTACATTTTTTTATTTTTTTTACACTACATGTATGATTATGAATGGCCACTTTCGCCCAATAAATGCCTGTTCACTCTTATTTTAAAGGCCTCCAGGTTGTAAGACTGTGGAAAAACACACAAGGAGTGTAATCCACTCCTTTGCTGTTCACATTATTAATAACTAGCTGATCCGGCAAACGTTGTTTTGCTATATAAGTTATTGTAATATCTTCTAAGATGTTCATTGAAATTAAGTGATGTCAAAGACAATTTTGTTCACAATTTAATACTCTTAATCAACAACACATTTATTTGGATAAAGATTAGTATTATTACGTTGATACAATTCTTAACAAATAATGCATTAATTTCGAACAATTTGATTACCATAAAAACAGTTCTAGTGAGTTAATCTTAAATGATAGACATATACTGTCGTGGACATTTTTTTAGAATATTTCAAGAGGAATAATTCTTACATACATATATTTTTGGTATCTTGAATCGTTTTCGCAGCGCACACAATGGAAGCACTCAAGGTTGAATAATTTTCCCCGTTTTTTTCACATTTTCCAATATTTCTTCGCTCCTAATAGTTGCATCGTGATGTTATA
The DNA here is from genome assembly GCA_036320925.1 of Automeris io. Lineage (NCBI taxonomy): Eukaryota > Metazoa > Arthropoda > Insecta > Lepidoptera > Saturniidae > Automeris > Automeris io. The sequence goes on from JAUDJH010000001.1 coordinate 20,538,889, forward strand.
TAGCCTAAAGCCTTCCTCAATAAATAGTCTATTCAACACAAAAATAATTTTTCAATTCGAACCAGTAGTTCCTGAGATTAGCGCGTTCAAACAAACAAACAAACAAACTCTTCAGCTTTATAATATTAGTATAGATTAAGCGAATCTTTTAGTAGGAATATAGGGAATGTCCGCCACGTAAGGATGGTATCCATTATTGTATCTAGCGGTTTTGTAGTGAAAACGGCATTGTGGAAATAGAGAATTGAGATTTTGAGCACACTCTTTAGACTTTAAGTCGATGCTCGTCGATTGATGCTTTTTACACTGGCTCGGCATAGTGACTACAGTGCACCTGATGGTAAGTACAGTGTAGTCCAAAAACGAAAGCGACCATCAAATGATGAAAGTCCATTGATAGTCTCCGTCGTCATGTCGGCCCACATATACCACGACTGAAGGTCTCTAGGTATATGAGTTACTGGACATACACAAGCTGATCCCGAATCGCGACCAGCCGAACCGAGTCACTATGACGGTCTTTACACTTGTGTACTGTGGTCATGACCCAGTTCGGGAAATCGCTCTACCACCAAAAACCATCGTTGTATTTTAGTCAAAGTCAAGTCAGTCAAAGAGCCATCAAATTTGTAAGAGATTAATTTGGTAACGAATATTCGTATTATTTTCATGTTTATAATGTCTTGCGCACTTCATTATTTCACCCTTAGGAAGTTCTATTTGAAACTCTCCGGAATTCTTTTATTTCGCCACAGCGAGTCAACCCTTTCTAATATGCGCTATAATTAACTGCACAGGAAACTCTTAAGTCGATCTCCGCACTCTCGCCTATTTCTATGTTAATTTAAAGAAGTTGTTGAGATATAGTTGGAATCGTAACAATTTTTGGAAAATGTTTATCACTGAACATACAAATAAGTAGGTAAACGTCGTTAATGTATTGATACTAAATCTAAAAATAGGTATAAATTACCAAAATACTTTCGTAAAAATAAAAGCGGATAAGAAAAGCACTGATTACCAGGGTTATATATGTATAACTAAAAAAATAGAATTAATGTATGACCTTCTTTAGTATATCCGATATCTCACTGTTTACAAAGTTTTATAACACTTACAAATTCAAGTGCCGTTTCTTTTAAATGTTTGTCATAATAATGAATTATCTGCATTTGATTTTTTTTCGTTCTGTTTTTGAAATAAATCTATTAAAAACAAACACTCCAATACAACCCATCAACAAACCTAACCACAATTACATGCTCATCGGTAAAGGATTTCATTATTTTTAAGACCTCACGACCGCGGCATTTTCCATAAGACCCAAAAACTAAACAAAAAAAAACATGTGTAAATTTTGTACGTGTTGTGAGAATGACCATCAGCTGATGTACTTACGCCCTAGACAAAAAACACTCGATCAGCGATTACGCTAGTGAAAAAGTGCAAAATGTAAGAGATTAAAATAATCTATCAAAATATCACGTCAACATTTTTCTGTCAGCATTTTCTCCGATTGATTGTTATTTTGTTTACGCTCTGTGATTACGTTCGGCATGAAATATAAGTGCAAAGTGGAAATAGCCACTAAAATATTATTTTCAAAAAATGTATCAGCGTTTATTATCAATCAATAGTTACCGTACAGTAAGGGAACCTTCGCCCTACAGTCGGTGCATCACAATCATCGCCATTCTATATTGACACTACGTGTTCGGAATATCGGCGAATTTTTCGGGATTTCGTAGCTATTTTTATTTGGTATCGATCCGACCGGGTCAGCCGGACCCCGTCGCCGGCTGAAGGGTTGTCCGGCCGTGTAATTGGCCAGTTACAATTCATTATTCTCGGATTCCTTGCGGGATTTTTCGCAACTTTTATTTAACGTTTCTAACATATTTTGAAATTAAACGTGTGTATTTTCGCCGACAATATTTTATTTACAGAAATAAATATACTGTTTTATATTTTCCTAGCCTCCACCCGCGGCTTCTCTTCCGTGATCTTTCTGTTTCGCGTATAAATGGGTTATTATATAGCCTATGTCCACCGTGAATCCTACTGGACCATTTCATATATTTGTTATAATAGTTTAAAAATGGGATAATTGGGATATGTACTTACGAAGATTTTCGTCTATCAATATTATATATACAAACAAATATTACCTCTTTATAATATTAGTATAGAAATATATATTATAAAAGCTTCCACTTCACTACACACTAAACTGATGGAAAGTGATGCTGATATCGATGGAAGAGTGCCTTCACTCAAAATATTTACTAAGAAATATTATTTTGCAATTAAAAAAAAAATTGTAGTAATATCCCAAAATACATAGTAATAAATTAAATAATAGTAGTATTTATAAAATATTAACGTATCCCAATTTTTTTTTATATCTACGTTTTAAGCACCTATATTTATTGATTTACTGTGAATTTTCCGCAATGTAAAACAAACAAAAACCTTTGCTTCTTTAAGTTGCCTAGACAATCAACCTTTTGATAAATTGTAACCATTACTTCGTATACTGGCATATTATATTTTTATATTTTCTCCACTACGTCATTATCAAATAATAAGAAGAAAAATTGTTATTCATTTTTAAATGTATTGAAACTTTGTGCTATAACTATAAACATCATCGTAATACGTTATATTATATTGTATTCAAAATGCGACCAACATATTTTTACAGTATATCTACATAGAAACGTACATACATATTTATTGAAACTGAAACTGTTTTAATTACAAAAATACCCCAAAATATAACTTGTTCTTTATTGAAAGCTTCATTTAGGTAAATAAAATAAAAATGTTTGATATATGTTTCGTTGTTTTTCTAATGAGCTATAATTTTTCTTACAATAAAATAATAAAAAAGTAAATCTAAAGGTTCTTATGCCAGGATAAAAGTTTCCAATAAAGTATAGCCCTCAAGTGAAGAGTTTGGCCACAAAGGGCGGTAATTCTTCATTAGGGGTGCTCGGTTCCGGTCAAGAGGCGCCCCCAGGGGTTCGCAATCAACACTCTTTGCTTATTTTTAAAGGATAAACGGAAGATTGTACAGTATTTATTACATTGGTTCAAAGATTCCAAATACTGATACTGCTTTTCAGACTATAGGTAACACGTTCCATTATCGGTCTCAACTTTAACTTCCACCAGTTTTGATTGACGTTAAATGTTTACTATGGTGGACTTAATTATCATATATATTCAATATAAAGTTTGGACATTTAATAAAATATAGTCTTAATTGAACACACTTTTCATTACCACATGGCGCAGTCGGTAGGATATGTCGGTAGATTTTTTGTTGTTGTTTTTTTTTAAGTAGAGAGATATTGTATTTACTCAATATCATGTTGTCGTTACTCAATAATAAATAATAATCGAACTCGCACTAAGCGGTACTGGTTCGTCAATTTGTAATAACAATAAGAATCTATTAATTATAAGAGATAAATTATATTATATTTTGTCAAAAGGTTTTTTTTTTATTTTAAGGCATGCTAACAGTAGCTCATTTTAAAAATCAAACTTTTTGTTATATAGTATTAGAGCACTCTGTATAAAATAGAGCTGAGTATCAAGGCATATTACGCGTGAGTTTTATTTAATTTGGTCGCTGTGAAAACACGGACCCCGGTACCTAAATGTTGGCATTGGCGTTGGCCGAAATGAACAAATACCGGGAAATTATTACTTCCCTGGCTCTAAATATACGAAAAAATCTTCACCTTTCAATGTAAACATGACATTACAACGTCGCGTAATCTAAAAGAAATTTAAATTAATATATTTGATTCTAAATATTACTTTTCTATTACCTTCTTATACGGATATATTGAAAATCCATTGAATTTCAATTCAAACATTTTATACAATATTAAATCGCTATTTTTGGATATCTGTTCATTCTTTATATTTTCTTAACTACACAACGATATTTCTCTCTTAAGTTAGGAAATATATACTGAAAGGTTTATGTAAAATTTTGAAAAATAGCCGATAAATCTTGATATTTCTGAGGAGCTTTGAGGAGCTATTAAAAGTAGTTTTTAGAGCGATTTTCTAACGTTATTTTGATATACTATCAATCTTTATTTAAGTAAATATCTTATAAATTTAATATAGATTAACTTGTACTTTATACTATAATATATTATTTTAATAAATAACGTAGATGACATTTGGAATTGAATAAAAATAAACACCGTTGCAAAGTCAAACTGAGATAGTGATTTCTTTTATAAATAAGACTAAATATACGTCACAAAACCGCAACGGTGTAAATAAAGCCTAGAGAAATTCTAGTGTCGAATCAATGGGCTGGTTGTTAGCGGTGAGTTGACACAGTCAGTGGGGTGGCTTATTAAATGTCCCTAAGAGGACGTCGCATTTGTGGAGTTTAAAGTAAACATAATTCAGTTATTACTTGCCCTGTGCTGTTAAATTCCTTATTACTATCAATCAGCGGCATATACAGTACGCGGGCCGGGATAAGGTTAGGACTTATGCCGTTGCACAAAATGCACCCTCGTAGGCGGGATAATTTATAATAAAGTTATTTGCGATAATTTGAGACAATGATATGAAGTACTTACCGAGCAGCGGTATTCCAGGCACTTTATAACCACTCACTATGTATGTATCTTAATGCGAATGTGGAGTATGGTTATTGAGCAGTTGTGTTGTGTGTTGCGAGTGTGAAAGGATTAATATGCAATTATAATGGAGACGGATGCGATGCGATGTTTTAGTTTAAAAAGAATGCGATGCGATGTTTTAGTTTAAAAAGAATGCGATGCGGAGTTTTGTTTAAATGCGAGAACGTTAAGAAAGTAAGAATGAAGAATGAGTGATCGCCAGATGGCGTTTGTGTTTGGGTGCGTTTACACTTTATTAATTTTATGTTCTGGAGTTGCGCCTTTTGGCGTGACTATACAGGATTAAAAAATATATAATAATGATAATATATTGTTACGCTATGTCTCTATGCGGGTTGAGCAGAGAGATACATTAGTGGACGGATCTATTTTACGCTTATTCGTCGTGCTGAATGTGACCAGTAGCGTTCTCAGGACACTAACACATGAGATTTCTATTAGATGGCATGCGGATTCCTCACATTTTTTTCCTTTCACAGTGAGGATATGTTGCTGGAATCTGTACATAATTTGGAGAAGCCCAGAAGTATGTGCCAGAATTGGAACCTGCGACTATTCGCGTTCCACGCATGTATACCGGTCGCTTATCCACTAGGCCTCCATACCCATAAACAGATGGGTGAAATGTAATCAGATTAATAAAAATGATTAGGACTGCATTTTACGTTTTTTCCCATTAATATGACTTATAGCATGTAGACGCCGCCGCATTGTATTACACGCCCTAAAGGTCGTTAGGGAGTTACGAGACGTACGGGGTAAGGGGTGCGCGCGCGCAAGGGATGCTCTAGCTAAATCAGTCGACTACCGAGACCCAAGGCTAGAGTATGTGTGTGTGCGTCGCAGTTCGGTGTGCCTTAAAGTACAAATAAACAGTAAAACGCCAAAATCCGTGTCTTTCTACAACCACACCCACGACCACCCGTCATAGACTGCACTTTGGTCATCTATGTTTTAAACACTACAAAATCCCAGATTACATACACATTTATGATTTCTTAATATTTTAAATGGATTTAATTATGACTACAGAGCAAGAAAATTAAAATTACGACTACATTTTGTAATCGTTAATCATTAATCAGATTACATTTTGCCCATTTCTGCCCACAACATATTAATGATAATTTTTATTGTTCTTTGCTGTGCGCGCAAAAACAGATAAACATTTTATGAGCAAATAGGATTTTAACAACTAATTTTTAAAATATTAAGGACCAGGAAGAAAGGTCAAAGTGCAATTGGTCTTAAAACACTATACAATATAATAATAAACATTCTATGTTGTAACATTAACTTGTAGATTTAACCAAACAAATATGCGCCTTTTGGGTAATGACTACGCGTCCGATGAAAATCTGTAATATTATTTACACAATATTCTTAACTCATGATTAAATTCTGATATATTGCATTGGTTCCCTCTGCGCATTTTATCAAATGTACAATGAGGAGTAATCTAAAGAATTGTTTGTTCTGGTGCCTCACAATATCTGGGGCGGACTTTGCCTGGCTTGCTATCGGCTTCGGCACACCTTACAGACTCACCAGCTCGTTATAATAGAGCGATTTTCTAGAATCTTCTTGTCATATACTTTAGAGTAATGAAACGGGCTTCTGGGTGCATCATATTTCCTCTGGATTACGACATAGAGCTGTTCAAAGAAGTGTGAAAAACTCTCTTTTAAGTTGGCAATGTAATGATGATACTTCTTGCATTTCCGATCTCAATATATGATAGTGACTGCCTACCATTAGAAGGGCTCTTCGCCTGTTTGCCTTTCAAATATTTTATTTATATATATTTTTTAATAATACTACGCAATGTTCGCCAATTAAAGAATATTTTAAGGGAATTTATACTATATACTTTGCTAGCTTATCTTTTTTTTTGTGTATTTTTTATATATTGCTACACTAGTAGCTTGTAGCTATATTGCTGTACACGTATGTTTCCCTGGAATTTAAAAATAAATAATTTTCTACGACCATCGTTCGTAGGTAAATAATATATGTATATAAACAGAACATACCCCATTCTTCGGCAGCTGTTTACGTTCAAATTGTCAATTTTTAAAGTAATTTTCATTATTTTAAGATTTTTCTAGAATCGATAGGAAATCTTCCTAAAGCCGTTGCAAATGAAACCATTTATATTACTTCATCAACCCTAATATGAACAAATTTTTATTAAGGCCCGTAAGACGCCGTATAATTTTCTCATTACGTCGACGTCGTGGTAAGCTACCCTGACACAGGTTAGAGAAATCCAGATAGTTCATTGCACACACTGTCACTGTGTCTGTAAAATCACAATTTTACAGGATAAATAAGGAATTAACTATGACTCTAACTAAATTGACGCAAGACAACCATAATATACAATAATTTTGTCTTTGTTTCTTAACAAAAAAAAACTTCGTTCTTTTTTTTTAATAGAGTTTCACGTAAGATTCAAGCTCAGAAAGTAAATTCCGAATTTGTCAAAATCTAAGTCTCTTATTTATAAAGAATTTTGTCAGTTTTTGCGGGCCTAGTGATGATTTAATTTGTTTTATATTTCATGGGATGTATTATGGAAGAATTGGTTTCTAATCCTTTAAAAAAAAAACTACTACAAAAACGGCGAAAATGTTGACTTACAGGAAACTAGAGACCAATAACAGTTGCTGTCGTTATTCGATCGTTCTATATTTTGACTGGCATAGCGACAATGACTGTTATTATACTCTCTAGGTGCATGGCTAAAGTATATACATGTGTTAATCCAGTAACGTGACAAACCAAAGCATGTTACTAAGACGGACCTTGCACATTGGTGTAAGTGCTTAGTGCTTAAATAGTCATTTACTCTGCAGGTTAACCTATCATGTCTTTGTAGAGCTGAAACTACTGAAATTAGAATCATTTAATCTATCTATACGTTGGGATTTTTATGATGTGGACATACACAAAAAGCTAAAATAAGGGATTAAAGTTTGTTTAAAGATCCGCCAATATTCGCTGTAAGTTGCACCTGGCCGACGTTGGTCGGATCCGGTAATGTAAAAATATCTTACACAAAATTTTGTTTTTACACACATGCTTAAGATTATTTACCTATTCATTAAGGAGAGTGAACATGTCAGTTTCCATATATTGTGGCTAAACTCTCTTATTGTCATTATCAATGTAATTTGTTGCGGAATATAATAATATATGTTATCATATAATATGTTTTTTAACTTTCATCGGTTAACATGCTGACGGTCCACCTGAGGGTAAGTGGTTACTGTCGCATTATGGGCAATTGCAACACGAGAAGCGTTATTATTGCGATACCAATCAAGAAGAACGCTATTCACTACTCTTGAAGAATCCGATATCATATAGTTGAGGATAAAATGAGCTCGGCAGACCATTCCACAACTCCAAAGTGTGTGACAAACCGAAAGAGAACCGCTGCGTTGTCGCGGTTGCTACCTTGCCAGAATCATTGGTTTGACTAGGCAGCCCTTAGCACAATAGACGACCCTGAGGCGGCCACACCCTTATACCAGTTTTTTTTTTACTTGGGTAAAATCCTCATAGGACCGTCCCGGCCGCGAATAGGGTGGCAGCCGGGGTGTGCCGGACTTTTACCAGCTAAAAACCCCAAGGTGACTACTTCTGCGAATTAGTGGGGACTGCGGGTCCTGTAATCAAATCACCGTAGCCCCACTACAACCTGGTACCCACATCAACTAGAGGGCTAAACCTTTTTTTTTGGTAACCCGTCCTGTCCGAGCTGGGAGGCGGATTAGGTTATCGAGGTGTCAATAGCCTCCCGAACCCGCTCCGCCGCCTCTTTTACCTTCATCGTCGCCTCCATGAAGGAGAGGGCCGTCTGCCATGCCCTGTCGCTACTGACCATCGTGCAAGCAAGTGCTGGCAGCGATTGGTCACCACTCACCACCCTGAGAGGGCTTAACCTAGTTTAGGAAGGTATAAACGATGATTTATCGCGCAAGTTTTTGCAGTGATTCACCGCTTAGTGCAAAAGTCTGCGTACTTATTCAGTATGATATTACTAATTGTTATAAATCCTTTTTTTTTAAGAGCCAACTGTTTTAGATTTTTTATATATTTGTGTACATAAGCAGTTGTCCGCAAAAACCGTAACCAAGAACTAAATCTTCCAGGATCAGCTACTAATGTGTTCTTGGTGACGATTTCGTTTATTAAATTAACGTCAGCGAGTTTTACAGACGATTTAAGCTCGGATAATGGAGTTAAATGTGCATTATCATCATCTGGCCATGCGTTTGTTTCTAGAAAGAGAGATTTTGGGCCAGAAAACCACCGATCAGCTAGCGTTAGTCGCGTAGATTGGAAGCGAGTGGCATCATCAGCCACATTAGATATAGTCGGTACCCAGCGCCATTCGCTAGCAGCGGAGATTTCTAATACTAATGCTTCTAGACATACATGCATATCTACCTATTCACATCAATAAACTCGCAATAAACTTATTTACTCATCACAGAAATTTTTACTAATACAGGGACTCAAATCGAGGATTTTTAGTATCACGGGCAGCGCGGCTACGCCTAGACTATCAAGCCGTCAAAATAGAACAATATGTTCGCATGAAGATTCAGGTCGTAGTCCATATTTAACCGTCAAGATGTAGAGATTGTCTCCGGCTTACTTTATTACAGTTTAATTCAACAGCGGAAACCAGCCTTTGATACGCCGACTTACTTACTTTGGGGTGACAATGATTTTATTGATAAAAATTAATATTACTCCATTATGGGATTATTTTTATTAATAAATCATAATTAATTAAATATATTTATTAATTTTTATTACTTTGATTGTACAATTACTGCATTATAATGGTCACTGGCATCTAAACTAAACACAACGACTGTATTTTATAGCTTTCTTTATTTTTACATTTCGTTTGATTGCAATTACTGGCGCGCGTACAGATTACTAATATATATTTATTATTTTGTGTTTTTTTTTTTATTTATTTATTCAATATACCATCGATATATACACGAAATAATTAAAAAAAAACATATATATAAGTTCTAAGACCGCGTGTTACATCTTTACAGTTATATCTAACTATATACGGCACCAGTATAAACAAATAAAAAAAAAATCATATTAGTTAATCCTGCTACACTCAAGCTGATACAGATGAGAACAATGCAACTAAAGCGAACCGAAATCCAGATAGGGAGCAGTGAAAGATGTCAATGTCACTAACTTTGTTATATGTCTCTTTCATTCGCTCTTTATAGGTTATCAAAATTTTTGCATACAAGTCAGTAGGCGCGACTGAATTGACGCTTTTTTAGGGATGCAAATGTATATTCTGTCTCATTTTTCATTACTTGTTTATCTTTCTTGTGTCGTTTGCAAATTAGCGATTACGTTTTTATATGAAACAAGCAGACAGTCTCTACAGTGATAAGTGGGTACTGTCAAAGGTCACTTTAGAGATAATTATTGAAAAGTGTAAATGATTTCCTTCCCTTTTAGTTTGTATTGTAATTTGTATATCACTGTGTTTTAAAATACAATAAAATTATACATCTAACAATATATAAATTTTAACTGATTGTTTTTAAGAATTGGCTGCTTAATATTTCAAAGTTGATATTTAATTTATAATCAATATCAATTTATAATTTATAATCAAAATTCCTTAATTATTTTTGAAAGACGTAAAAAAGGGCTTATATTTGGTTTTAATTTCATTCCTTCAGTAGAGAATTTCAATAAAAATAAATCGATTTCGAAAGTAGTATATAATATTTCCTTGATATTCACACTTTTGAGAGACAATTCACTGTTTTAGATAAGTGTCCTGTTAAACTTATAAAATATGGAGGCTGTAATCTTGGACGCAGTCGTAGTACAAAATGTTTTGTTCTATTTGGAAAAGTAAGCATGCGATACCGAGAGACAGAGAATAATATTTTTATATTCGCTAGAATTTCAGTTGTAGGAATAAAGCGAAACGGGAATCGTTCGCCTGGGCAATTGTAGTCTTCTGGTATGAACCCAGAAAAATTGTAAATGATTTTCGATAATCTCGTACTAAAATCGTGAATGTGAAAATTTTAATGGATATTTATTACTCAATCACACCTGAACGACTGAATTGATCTATAATATTTGGCGCAGAAATAAATTATAATCTGGAATAGCAGATAGGATATATCTATCACAATTTTGATAGGTCCAAATCACAACAACCTGTTCAGGAATGTAATTAAGTAAATCGGTAACAATTTTAGCCAATAGTGCCAAGAAATTGATTTGAAATTACGTGTATTTGTAATCAGTTAAATTATATTCAGTTATTCTTAAAGTACAAATTTTTTTTTAGCTTCAATCGCATAGCAATAACAATAAACAATTATAAATGCTATTTAAACTATTTTTTATATAATGTAAAAAGTAGTTATATAGTTATTAAGAACAATGCTATGCATATATTGCGACATCTTTAAATAGCAGGTCGTCCCTCCGTAATTATACCTGATTATACCTTATCCTGAGTATTAACTCAAGACTATTTCAGAGTTTTTTTTTTTTGGTAGAATCGAATTGCATTGGAGAAATTCAGCGAACTGATATAGTAGCAACGTTACTGTTAAAAAGAAAGAGATTGAGAAAGTATTTAAAACAAATCGTATTGATAATAATTTAAAACAATTTAAAAATGTATTTTATTTTAGAATTCGCCAGTAATTAGTACTTAAAATACTTCCCTGGATAATAATATTAAAAATGTTTTAAAATAATAAAGGAGTAATTAATGTTTTGTAAATTCGTCGTTTTCATTCAAAGTTACAATCTATCGTCGCTCGTATTTGTCAAAAGGATATCTTAAATTGTGGTAGATATAGTATTGAATTTTCGGATTGTAGACTTGAGGGAGCTTGTTGCCGGGATGAGAGTGTCCGGCGCGCCGCCATAGAGAGAGGTATTGGAGGGATTGGCTCTTTACCCCCTACCCTTCCCAGAGCGGCAGCCTCAACAAGGCTTCTCGCTTCCCGGGTGCCTGGATGAATTTGGGTTCCTAGGCCCGGGTGGAGCGATTGGAGACATCCCGGGAGTTTTTAGTCAGTAGGAGTCTGACACACCGGAGTCGCTGCCCTCACAGGGCGCTGACGATACTATGCTGAATTTTCCCCGGGCTACCAAAAAAAAAATTGTATCAAATTTTCGGTTATGTTTAAGTGACGATATGATTTCAATGTTTCATGAAACGATTTCCTTAACAACACCGTCTTTGCAATCGAAAGTGATAAAAAAGCATGTTTCCCGTAACACTAGCGCGGCAAGGACACGCGTGCGACAAATCGTGACGGGAGGTCGTGACGTCGGCTCGAACATACAAACAGACACGCAGCACTGCCGCCGCCGAGGCGAGCCGTCACGAACCTATTGCGTAACGTGTACAAATGTGATTTGAATTTGCAACCGTTTTTCTTTAAATTAAAGCTGAGATTCGGATTATCGCAATGGCGGTTTGATAACACCGACCTAGCTGCGACTGTCAGGCCGCGATATACCGGTGTAAAGGCATACATCGGAGGTCATGATCGCGAGTTGTTACGCTGAGTGACAGCGCTGCGCAGTCATGTACATCGGATAGCTATCCATAAAATTACAGAGCGATTCATCGCCTCCGCATTCATTGGCAGTCACCGTCGTCACACCAGCTCTCTTATACCACGACTGAAGGTCTCTAGGTATATGAGTAACTGGATATACATAAGCTGATCCCGAAACGCGCCAGGCCAAAGCGAGTCGCCATGACAGCCTTTGCACTTGTATACTGCGGTTACAAACTATTTTTTTTTATCCCGGAGGAAAATCCTGCATAGGATTATCAGGGACGCTGTGAGGGCAGCGACCCCGGTGTATCAGACTCCTACTGACTAAAAACCCCCAAGGTGTCCTTCTGATTGCTCCACCCGGGCCTGGGAAACCAAATTCGTACAGACGCCCGGGGAACAAGAAGCCTTGTTGAGGCTAGCTCTCTGGGAGGGATAGAAATAAGTTCACCCCTCCAAAACCTCTCTCTCAGGCAGCGCGCCGGACACTGTGCCCACCTCCCACTCATCCGGGTTACAATCTATTTCGAGTAACCGCCCTATCACCTTAAACCTTGTATTGTTGAAATTATATTTTACATTACATTACATTTTTTTAAATCTTTACTCGGCTTAGTGACCACACCACGTCTGTTGGTAAAGATGGAGCAGTTCAAAAAACGTTTACAACAACAAAACAGTAAAGAAAAACAAACGATAGTCGCGGTGACCATGCCGACATGCTCAAATATCTCTTCACGCGTCGTTTAAAAGATTCAGTATAATTGGACGATGGGAAGACGCTCACCGGAAGACCTTTCAACAGCTGAATGACTTAGTAAAAGTGAGAGTTAGAGAACTTCTTAGTCCTAGCCGGGATATGAGTTACTGTATAGCTGTGACTCCGTAACCTGCGCGTGTGGGTCTATTATAGGAGGGAGAGGGTGGAGGGAGTGTGTTTATTTTTATTTACACAGGCTCGACATAGTGACTACAGAGTACCTGATGGTAAGTACAGTGTAGTCCAAAAACGAAAGCGACTATCAAAGGATGAAAATCCATTGATAGTCTACATCGTCATGTCGGCCCACATATACCACGACTGAAGGTCTCTAGGTATATGAGCTACTGGATATGCACAAGCTGATCCCGAAACGCGACAAGCCGAAATTGGTCACTATGACGGCCTTTACACCCATGTACTGTGGTCGCGATCCAGACGGGCACCGGCGCCCTACCCTGTTGCTCGTTTAGCACCACCCAGGAGTCACGTGTAGGGAAACAAGGGTAAAGCCTACGGACGCGAGCAGCTTCGACTCCCATTATTTTATGCATTGTTTATGCAATATACTTACAAACATTTCTACCCTTGTAACGCCAGATCACCATAGCTAGTGTTTATTATAAATTTCTTGTACGAAACATTCATTTTTTCCTATTATTTCCTTCATTACTAAAATCTATACCCATAGGTGTTTATTTTTCAATATACCTTTTTTATTACACCTAGGTATCGAGTATTACTGCTTAGCCAAGCGTTTCATATACGCAAATTGACAAATGTTTAACGACCTCTGATTACATGCGACTGAGCTGCTCGCAAAGCTCTTTTTAAAGTAGACACTCGGTGCTTGGTAAAAGTGCATTATCAGTAGAGTCCGAACGATGCTTCGGCTGTGGTTTCGGCTTTAGCTACCTTTTCACAAGTTGTGACGTCATTTTAATAAACTCTAGATGTTATTTATATGTCTACACACTGACATTACTAGTCCATAAATTCAAAGACGCTCAGTATTCTATGGAACGTACTTTGCTTGGTGTTTATCTGAAGGATCGAATCAGGAATGAGATAATTCGTCTGAGAACTAAAGTATCTTCAACATAGCTCAGAGCATTAGCAAGCTGAAGTGGCAGCGGGCTGGTCATATTTGCCAAAGAACTGGTCACAGCTGGGGTAGACATGTTCTTAAGTGGAGACCACGCCTCGGTAAGTGTAGTGTAGGACGCCCTCTGGCTAGGTGGAGCGAAGATTTGCGTAAATTGGCAGGCAATTGTTGGCAATTAAATGAGACAGGCCGAAGATCGGGCTCGGTGGCAAACCTTAGAAAAGACGTGTCCTCGAGTGGCGTGCATCCTATAGAAGCATTATCTTGTTATATTTAGCCATTTATTGCATATATTGATTTCAATTATGGTTTAATTTGCATTCTGTGACCCATATTCGCGTAATTGCCAGATTTTAAGTCGAATATGTTTATGTAATGCCAAGAACAATGAGATGCTTTTTAAGCTTCTATGTTATGCCTACGTTCATCAGTGGACAGAAACTGGTTCATGATGACATATATCAACATAAGCCATACGTATATATATATATATATATATATATATAAGTATATAACCAATCTTGTACTGATTTTTTTAGGATTATAAAAGCTTTAGCCTAGACTTTTGCCGAAGTTGTAGTAATAATAGCGTATTAATCGGTTTCGGCTTTGAAATGGGTTAAATAATGACCGATAGCAGAATACTTAATTAAAATAATTTAATTACAATCAGATCGATCTTAGTTTCAAGTTTGCTAGAAGCCTTAGGCTTTACTTAAATTTCGGCTTGTTTGCAAATTTTACCGAATGTGGTTTTTGCCGATGCCGTGTCGTCGGTCGGGCACTAATTATCAACTATTTAAATTTCAGTCAGTTTGTGTATTCATGCTCGCCTAGTGGTTGCCGGTAGAATTTTATGGCCAGCCGTGTCTCAGCAATGAGTCATTATGCAATGAAGTCTAGACTTCACTTGATAGTTCTCATTTAAATAGACTTTCGCATCACGATAACATTCTTGAAATATTTCGCTATTGTCATGCATTTGGCCACTTCGTTTAAGTTGGTTGAAAACGATAAATATGAGTCAGTATATATATTTCGGAAATGTTCTATCTTGTGGCCAAAAGCACCAGTATAACAAAATCTTCCGCAGAATACAGGAACATAAAAGAAAAACGGTTGTTAAAAAAGCTTACTAATCTCCCAATAATTGTTTGGCTGACATGGTTGCGTGGCTATAATATGTTATGTTTCTCAGAGCACATTCAATTGAATGTATCCTAGACAAAAAAAAATTAAAAACAGCTACTACCAGAACTTCCTGTTAGCTCTTCCAGGTACATTCCCTACTTTCGGATCCGGTGGTTGATTCAAGTTATATATGATTTAAAAGTACTTTAATAAAATTATTTTAAGATTTACTATATTTTCGTAAGCACATTCATGCTCTTTTGTTCTATTGCGTTTTTTTTCTGTGTAGCATTTCATGACACAAATTCTACAAAGAAATTGCACATTGTAACTAAAATCCATAGATCACGACTCGACAATTCACTACAGTTTGTTGCTAATGTTGTTATATTTAAAAAACAACCTTTATTGCTTTTTTGGCGCATGAGTGCGGTTTCCTTATATTTCCTAATCCTGTGACGGCATCCTATGATGATTATCTACTTTCAATCCGTTGTTGTAATGTCAAGTCAGAATGAAAACGAAGTGGCAACAGGATGGGAGCAAGATTTAAAAAGGGGTAGTGCGTAGTAAATATTCGCCGGCGCATGAAACCTGACACGGCGATAGTATCACACGCGACGCTAGCTGACGGTAGCGGACGTTCTCAAGTTATGGCAACGAAGAGCTATATATCGCGATGTTCCCTCCAACACAAGTAGGCACAAAGAGTTGGTTTTATATATTTCTTACTGATTTGACTCGTGGACCCGTCCTGATTCGACCTAGTGCAATTTACTCTCAAAACTGGTACATTTTCAAATATAGTTTCATCCTTTATTTTATCGCGAGGGGTATTGATTTTCAAAACCTTTCAAAACACGTATTTTTCTATTTGCAACTCAAAGTTTTACCAGTTTTCATAGTGCTGACTTCAAAAGTTACAAATTTTCGAATAAACTTTCGACTCCGATTTCAAATAAAAATCCGCGTTTAAAAGGGTACCTACTTCAAGAAAGATACCAATATTTAAATTTAATAATTCTAACTTCAGTAGGACAAGTGTTTTTATTTATATTGATTTATTTGTATCATTATAAAATGAGGCATTTTATTTAGATGTGGTCGAAAGTTCCTTAGAAATTGTTAACGAGCAAAATTCTAAACAAAAAGTAAGATTTTTGAAGTGAATCGTAGTATTTTAAAATTGAATCAAACGAAAAAGCGATATAAACATGAAACAGACATAAATCTATATGTTTAAGCCTGCAAGAGAATGGGATAAAATAAATTATATAGTTTCACTTCTACCGCTCGGGTACTCTAGATAGATAGATGTACTCTAGACATACATTTCCCACTACTACAATACACATGTTTTTTAAAATTATTTTTCCTGACAATAAAATATGGCTTGTATTATGTGCTTTGAGAAGGGCCGTCAGTTACGCTGTTGCTAACGCTAGGCACGACATTTAAGCGCGAAGTGGACACAGCCACTAATGTATTCTGTCCACCCGGAAGAGGACATAGCATAACGATATATAATATTTATCTAATGTAATGTATCTTGTTGTTACAGGTGCTCAAAACAGACGGACCTCTGCAGGTCTCGCTATGGAGCTTTTCGAGCAGCATCAAGGCACTCATATACTTCAGGTATTTTTGTGATAAAAATATAGCTACAAGCGTGAGGATAGAAAGCGCTGGTTAAATGAAACGTAACTCGACTTCAATGTGACAGTTGTTAAAACTAAACTCTAATAGAAATATCATATGTGCATTGAAGACGGTTACCAGCTACGTTGGACACGACATATAAGCAAAGTAGCAAAGTAGATTTAGCCACTATCGCTGCTCTGCTATGTATCCCTGCTCGCCCCGAAAGGGATATAGCGTGACGATATTTTATTATTATTATTATTTTATATTTTATGAAGCCGTGGTGGCTGCCGGCAGAATAGAATAGCACCCCCCTCTTCTTGCCGAGGTGTCGTAAAAGCCGACTAAGGTATCTCTTTAACACCGCAATTTAACCAGGTGTTCAGAGAAGGAAAACTCGACCAAACCTGCATCCCGCTTCCTCCTGATCGTACTGGTTCTCCTTTCCATCGGGCCTGAGGGAGCTCGGACGAGAGAGCGCTTTTCTGGCTGCGCGTCCAGCTATGCACTTAAATATCTCCTGCGCAATTGACTGTAGGACATCATCATCATCATCATATTAATTCAGATTGCGTAAGCTCATTCATTTGAAATACGATTTGAAGAAATCATATTTGTCTATAAACAAAATAGTTACGAAAAGTCAATTAAATATTGTTGGCTTTCGTCACGGTAAAAAATTTCAAGACCCAAAACCACCACACTCGAACTTGAATTAACGTTACGTAACTGACCGAGTTAACTGTTTTTTGTCAGCAAAACATACAATGGATATTGTTATGCACACGTTGATATTAAATTACAAAACATCAATTTAATATTTCACGGGTTTCTACCGAAATTTCTTAACACGAACTAATTATCTCGTTCACACACCTTTCTGGGACAATTTTGATAGGGTTGAGTAAAAAAAATCTATTATAAGTAGTAAATTATTGTTTTGCAATCATTTCGAATAACATTGCAGTGCTGTGGGCGCTGTGGTTTTCTATTCAGTATTGAAAATGGCCGTGTACGTGATTCCTTGGATCGATTTATTTTTTTATATCTCAGGTGCAACATTTGCGGGACCGGTTGTACGTTTTGTCAGAAAAAATAAGTACGTGCATGATGGAACGCGGACCGTAATAGTGTTTGCACGTTGCCAAATAATAGACTTGTCCAATTCGATAAACGCGTCGAATTCGATGACCTAATTTGAAAATACGCCAGTCCGGGTTTTCACTTTTACAAATCTCTTAAAAGAATATCATAATTTTATAAGAAAAGCTATGAATCAAATAAGTTTTATAGTTCAGGAGCTAGACTTCAGAATCTTGTAGCAGCTTTGTTTCTATCTCTTTGAATTTGACGGTAGCTTGAAGAGGCGTGAAAATGACAGGGGTGTGTAAAAATTATACTGCAACCACGTTACTTAAACAAAATCAAGTCAGCAATATTGTTTAATTTAACTTGTGGCACTGCCTCAGATATACTTATTATATTCTTTTATAAAATTAATGAACTAATTCTACCTTACAATTATCACGGTTATGTAGAAATAGACAATATTAAACAATAATTAATTATTTGATTTGATACCAATGATGCCTTTACATCATTATCCATATCCCACAGCTAATTTAAGCCTACTGTTGAGCATAAATCTCCCTCGTACTAAGCCACCATCCTCGATCCTGTGCTAATTGCATCCTGGCACTCACCGAGACCTTCAAAACATCGTCAGTTCATATCGCCCGTGGAAATCATACACTTCGTTCACCAAGTCTGGGCCATTCGGGACTGGACTGGCTAATCTAGACTCGGTTATTACATATCTCCATTGGCTACCATTTACATCAAATTATTTGTCCCTCCAATTTCACTTAAGAGTTGTTATGCGATCACAGACATCGACGTTAACATGTTATTAAATAATAAATAAGCCTATAAAATCGTTTTTAGATAAAACTTATTAAAACCTATTTTAGTTATTTTATTGTAAACGAAACGCTTTAGTATCGAAGCTTTATTTAGAATTATATACAAAAACACTTCACTCAAATTATAGTGATGGTATAATCCACTCTGGAATATCATCGTGATACCGTTTTAGACCGGATTTGGTATAAAAAAGTTTATTCATCCCGCTAGTGATATTTTGTCAACCCAGCATTTCATCATTATACTAAAAATAAAAGTAATTTAGATGTATAGCAGTTGCTGGAAATGCCTTTTAAATATTTCCAAATGTTTTGTTTATAAATACAAGTGAATATTAAAATACAGTCCAAAGTACCAATAACCGCTGACGATGGTCTTTATGATTGATGCCATTATAAGAAAAAAGTATTCGTATTTCTTTGTAAATATTGTTTAGTTCCTTAACATACATTTTTCTGTTAGTACTGTGATTGATTGGTAGAAATACTTTTCATGTAGTCAATTTTTACTTTTTACCTAATTCTGCTGTACTACTAGCATTTTGAACTATTATTAGTTTTTTGATATTTACTTATTTTAAAACGCATTTTAATTATTAAACAACTTTTTTTTCGACTAATAACTACCTTTATACAATATAACATTTTTATTTTGTTCTACAATTGAAAATATTGTCTTAGACCTACATATGTTCAAAAACAATACTGTGTTCCCGGCTGAGTACCTCAGTGTTCGCCCTCTCGCCTAATTTAGTTGTGAAGATCTATCCCGGACATCAACATATCGTCCAGATCGAAAAAAAAAAACTTTATTCCTAGACGGTTAATTAAACTGGCTCGTCGCTTGCGGCTTGGAGACTCAATAGATTTTGCCCTTTGACTGTTGCTTTCATTTTTGGAATACACTATATTTACCATCAGATGCACTGTAAACTCATTGTAGCGCCAGTGTTAAAAAATTACAGTGACTTTTTTTATTTATACAAAGTTTATGATGTTTACTTTACGGAGTATTGTATGTGACGGCTGCAAGCAAAAAATGAATTTTAACCTGTCAACCGGGAAATTAGCTATTGCTCAACTCTTTTCAGAATTAGGACTTTTTGTTCGTAGCGATAAGTAATATCACACATCAAATAATAAAATAATATAGTTTTTAACATATGGTTTTTATTTATTTTGATAAAATATTTAATACATTACGATTAATTTCCATGAAGGAAAATGTCATCATGCCCATTGCAGTAGGCTTTTATGTATGACGAAATATTTCGTCATACCCAGTTAACCGGTTAAAGTATTACAGAAGATTGGTTGATCTAAAGGGGAATCGACTTTTATCTTGATAGAGTTGTCAATAAATTGCTTAAATAAGACTCAAACCCACGTACTCTTTTTTGTAAAACACCTTGACCACTAGACCACGAAGTCGGTCAAAACCTTCGTTTTTTTTAAAGTTTTACATAATGAGCACTCATTCAGGTACGCTCTAGCCTCATCCATTATTTTTATAACAACTATTTCATTTTGGCTCCTGTTAGTTGGCCGACCGAATATTCGGGCTTCGGTTTCGTCCAAAAAAACTGTACTCGGTAAAAATTTTAAACGGGCCGACATTTTAAATACCACCTAAAGTTTTAAAAGCATGCATCATTGAATGATTGATATCTGTGGTTTTTAAATGACTTTTAATTTAATTAATCAGTTATTACTACAACTTTTTCTAAAGCCGAATGTTTTAAAGTCCTAAAACAATCTGTTTAAGTCCTGAAAAAATTAGATTGGCTAAAAAATAATATACTTTTAAATTAAAAAAAAATGTTTATTTTTATAACACATCCAGATAATATTAAAATTACCTCAGAACGTGTAAACAGGTAGAAAAACCCGACACCGCGGCCGAAGCATCAGTCGGACCCTAGCTCACGTTGATTTGTTTTTCTTCGTTATAGCAGTACGGTCGCTTGCCTTTTTTGTAGCAGCGGACAGAAAATTGATCTTGGACTTCTATTAATTCCGTCTCTATTATGATACTGTTTGCAAAATCAATTTGATGTATTTATTTAATTTTCTTACAACACACGCTTGTAACACAAATTAAATTATCAACAAATGATTTTATTAGTAAACGTAAAATAGGTTTATTTGATCTACTGTATATCTATTTCTACTATGTACAAGGAAAACATTGTCAGGAAACTAGTATGTCATGAATACTGGTTATAATAGATAATACGTAAAAGCACAAAGGAGATACAGTCTAAAAAGCCAATTTGCCCCAAATAAAAATATTGCGAATTTCGATTTGTTGCAGATAAATGCTCTTAAATAATATCTCAAAGTTTGATTGATAGAGCATTACTTTACCCAGGAGTATAATAATAATATCGTCACGCTATATCCCTTTTGAGGTTAGCAGATACATGTGTGATTTGTGCATCCACTTAGCACTTATATGTCGTGTCTTTAAGCCGTGGTGGCTGCCGGCAGAATAGAATAGCACCCCCCTCTTCTTGCTGAGGTGTCGTAAAAGGCGACTAAGGTATCTCGTTAACACCGCAATTCAACCAGGTGTTTAGAGAAGGAAAACTCGACCAAACCTGCATCCCGCTCCCTCCCGATCGTACTGGTTCTCCTTTCCATCGGGCCTGAGGGAGCTCGGACGAGAGAGTGCTTTTCTGGCTGCGCGTCCAGTTATGCACTTAAATATCTCCTGCGCAATTGACTGTTTCCGAAAACTGGACCTCGAATTTCTAAACCGGTGTTGAAACAGTCGCCGTGGCCGAAACCGGCTAGGACATCATCATATGTCGTGTCGAACGGTATCATTAGCGCAGTTGATCGCTCTTCCCAAAGCACTTCACCCTTCCCTGACGATGTTATTCTTCACCGGTGTGCATGTGGTGCCGTACTTAATCTAGAAATATCCAGAGGTACGTGCCTGCAAAAAAACACAAGACAATACGCGTTGCCACCCATGGACACCTGTCCCTTATACATGATCCTCTATATCATTTATAAAATCCACTATATATAAGAATACTAGCTGATCCGGCAAACGTAGTTTTGCTATATAAGGTTTTGTAATATCTTCTAAGATGTTCATTGAAATTAAGTGATGTCAAGGACAATTTTGTTCACAATTAAATACTCTTAATCAACAACACATTTATTTGGATAAAGATTAATATTATTACGTTGATACAACTCTTAACAGATAATGCATTCATTTCGACCAAATTTGATTACCATAAAAACGGTTCTAGTGACTTAATCTTAAAAGATAGACATATACCGTCGCGGACATTTTTTTAGATCATTTCAAGAGAAATAATTCTTTGTTACATATATTTTTGGTATCTTGAACCGTTTTTGCAGCGCACGCAATGGAAGCCCTCAAGGATGAATAATTTTCCCCGTTTTTTTTACATTTTCTATTATTTCTTCGCTCCTAATAATTGCATCGTGATGTTATATAGCCTAAAGCCTTCCTCGATAAATGGTCTATTCAACTCAAAAAGAATTTTTCAATTCGAACCAGTAGTTCCTGAGATTAGCGCGTTCAAACAAACAAACAAACTCTTCAGCTTTATAATATTAGTATAGATAATATATTTAAACAAAACATCATGAGGTAACCCGCATGGCATTTAATAGAAATATCATGTAAAGTGCCTGTGAATGCCGATCAACTGCGCTACTGGTCACATCGGGTGTAACATATGAGTGCAAAGTGAATCCTACTAATATTATAAATGCGAAAGTTTGTGAATATGTTTGTTACTCTTTCACGATAAATATATAGTAATATAGATTATACATCAGAATAACATATAGGCTACAATTTGTAATGATTTTATGTAATTTTGATCGTAATATATCGATACATGTCATTAAGTCGGAAAAAAATCTGGCCTTGAGAGCTATCTTGGCGTACACTGCCTAAACCATTGGAGTTACACAAAGATGATGTACCGTAGGATTTTTTGTCTTGAATAGTTCTAAATAAAAGTCCGCGACAGTATATATCTATCATTTATGTGGAAGCCAGTACGACTAAAATTGTATATTTTAATACAGAAGATATTCACTAGAAATAATTTATATGGCGGAACAACGTTTGCTGGTTCAGCTAGTACATTAATATACCTCTGCTAACCCCGAAAGGGATATAGCATGGCGATATATTACTATTATTCTAATATATTTCTAAAAGTCTTGTGATTGGTCTGTGATGGTAGGGCGATGGCCCCAACTGGGTCATGACGACAGTACACAGGTGTAAAGGTCGTCATAGTGACAGATTTGGCCTGTCCCGTTTCGGGACCAGCCTGTATATATCTAGTAACTCATATACCTAGAGACCTCCAGTCGTGGTATATGTGGGCCGACATGATGACGGAGACTATCAATGGATTTCATCTTTTCGTTTTTGGACTGTACTTACACCGTCCTTACTTCCAAGGGCATTGTAGTCATTATGTCGAGTAGGGATGTAACGGAGGCAGTTTTATCGGAACCGAAGTCAGAGTCGGAGTTTTTAAATTTGATTTTTCGGAGTCGGATTCGGAGTCGGAATCGGAGTCGGAGGCAATGTCAGTCACAAGTGACGGCAGAATAAAATAGTTTTATTAAGGGACAAATAAAAACATTATTCAGTGAACCTTTTTATAAGAAAGTGATAAATTTACAAATACACAGACAATAAAAATTGCTGTGTTTCGTAACATTTTCTAAGCAACAGTGAACAAATTAAATCAAATTTGCTGCAGGGTTGTTTTTGTGTTAATTTCTATTTTACTTAATTTAATGTAAATGTAAAATAAAAAAACTTTTTAGTAATAAATTTAAATGTACATTTAGTTTTAAATTTAATAATTGAATCATATTTTTTTAATCTAAATTTTTAAAAATGTCTTCTACAAATTAAGTAGCACTGATTGTTTGATTAATTGATATTATGTTTCAACAACATATAAAGTAAAATCAAATGAATTGACTGCAACAGTGGTGGTGACCTCCGATGAATACCTCCGATTAAAAAGTTTCGGAACCGAAGTCGGAACCGAAGGTGTAATAACGATCGGAAGTTCCGACTTATCGGAGTCGGAGTCGAAGGTCCGTAACATCCCTGATGTCGAACCAGGATAATATATATATGTTACATTCTTGTTGGATTATCATTACAATTTTTACGTATTATTTATTACCAGAGTCACTGCCATTTGATTAAATTATTTGGGACATTGGTGCTCTTAAAGCATCATATCACTGCTTACTCCGAAACGGATATAGGGTGTTGACATATTGTTATTACTTAAGTGCTACTTTTGTTCACAGTCTTTGGACGGGTTTGCATTGTCTGTTGCTGCTGATGGAAGATTCTTGTACATATCAGAAACTGTTTCTATATACCTAGGATTATCACAAGTAAGTAATAGTACTTATTTTTAAAACTTAACGGCAAATGGTTACCCTGGCTTAGTTAGGACAAGTCCAGTCAAAATTTTTAAGCATTTTTAATCTGTTTCTAAATATTGTTCCGCGCAAATTTGTCCAATCAACGATAACCGGATGAACTTGTATGATTTTTTTAAACGCCAACTGTTGATCTATATCACAGCTGGTGGGAGGTGAAGATGAAGCCAGTGATCGCTGCGTACACCTGACAAATTCCTATTTAATCTTCTTTAAAAGCTCCCAGATCACAAGATCGAAACAACAGACACAGGAAACGTATCCCATTCCTTTTCTGTTCGTATTAAGAATGGTGAAGCAAACTTATCAGTACGGATATAAAAATTCCCAATTAAGGACGATATCTATCACGATGTCTAATAGTTTTGTGGTAAAAAGGAGAAGGTGGGATCGGAGAAACAAAAAAAAAGAGAGGGACATGGGATGGTGGAAAGCTTAACCAAAAAGGAAATCATGATTGCCAGTAAAACTTCAATCCATCTATAATTTTGTGTGGAGCTAAACACCGTCCCAGGTTTTCTTCGTAAAATAAATTTGTTATACTCTCTGCCAACGGCTTGGTCAGAATCCTGCTCGCGTCATAGTGGAGTTATGAACTTGTCATGAGTTATGATCGACTAGTTGATTGCATTAGCATTTTTTACAAATTAATGCTTTCAGTTATCACTTTTACTACTGGAATTTTCTGGACTACCTAAATACAAATGAAGTACGTTATCAGCAGTGAAGATGGTTTTATCCTGCGATTAAACACTCATTACTTGGTCTGCATAGAAAACAAGTCTCCTTACTACCATTTGAATCCCCATTATTTCCTATCCCGTACATGCTATCTATGCGTCCGAACACGCTAAGCATGCCCTCAAGCTTGTTGTTTATGACACTATCTTCCAAAACAGACATTATGCGTATCTCTTCATTTCTAATCTGATTTGATTTTACTCGTCATCATTCTATGTACAAATCTTTATCTTTGAAATAATCTCTAAGGCTGCGCATCTGTACCGTATTCCGTTCTTCTCTGTTTACTACACGTTGACATATCAAATCGGTATCAGCTGATTTATGTGCAGAGTGTTTCAGCTAGCCATCTAGCTCAGACATCCCTTTGGCGCATCATCACGGCACATTGTATTTGTTTTTGTTGTTTTCTACCTTGATTAATATATTCCTCTTTGTTATTTGATACTTATAATGTGTGCCAAAAATGTATTTTTCTTTAAGATTTCTGCCAACCCCTAAAAGACAACGAATTTAAACTAACACAATCTTAAACCAAGCACGTGACAACATACGCATCATTAACCCATTCACACGAGCACAAAGGTAGACGAAAGTATAAAGCGATTTAATCTTAAATTTCGTCGGCGCTAGAAAGACATCCGGTGACAGACATAGATCTGGGATAACACAATACACGTGTCTTTATAGTATAAATAAGATTGTTCATAATTTTTATGGGAAGAATTCAGATTTGGTATTTGAAATGCAAAAGAAAGATATAAATAAGCTTTTTATTAACGATACTGGGTCATAATAATAATAAACAAGCCTGTATTTTCCCACTTAACATTTTTTTTTACAATTAAAATCTGTTAGTATTATTAGTTTTTTTTTCTTAATTCCTATTGTTGGTAGTGTTAGTTAAGATTTGTGTCGTCATTATCATTTGTGGACTCCTGTTGGGAAAAGGCCTCCTCCAACCTCCTCCACTTGACCCTATCTTGGGCCAGCTCTGCCCACTTCTTTCCCGCCACCGAAAGAATCTGATCTTCCCATCTCTTTTTCGGTCGGCCTCTTTTTCTTTTGCCTTCTGGACCAGACCACTTTGTCGTTTCTATTGACCATCTCCTATCTTTGCATCTAGAAACGTGGCCTGCCCATTGCCACTTAAGATAGAGTGCCTGTCGCAAAGCGACCACGATTTTTGTTTTCTGTCTAATGGAATCGCTTTTAATTTTTTGTATTCCCCTTATTTTTAATAAACTTCTCTCCATAGCTCGTTGGCATGTGGCAACTGAGTCATAAAGAGGCTAATTTAATTTTGACGGATTTAAAAAATACATCCTAAAACCGACAATCCAACCACAGGCTACATAGACAAATATCGAAGGCCACAACATATTAAGAAGGATGGCCATGCTCTGATGTTTGCGCAATAGATTGAGGAAAATGTGTAGATATGACTAATCTAAACTTACGTACGTTTAAATAAAGTCATTGAAATATGATGTTGCACTTGGAATAGCCGAAATTTTTTATTAAATTGTTAATGATAAAATGTAAAAAGTCCTTTCTCATATCTGCCTTAGTAATTCAAATATTATTAATGAATATAAAAACCAATTCAATTATTTTGTGTAACTGATTAAAAAAATTTACCAAAGCAGAATTAGTAAAACGTTTAAAATGTCATAACTTAAGAGTTCGCGCAGTTTGCCAGAGCAATGGAAATGACGATCAAAGTATGCAAATGCGTAGATATGAGAATTTTAATTAAAACTGAAAAGTGTATTAAAATGCTAAGACACGTTGTTATAGTTACATTACATGAATAACTATATACAAAGTTATAATAAAGAGACGACGAAGATTCAAAGCAAGGAAATACATCAAAACAAAATTAAGGAACGTTGCGAAATTAAAAGGCTCTGAGGAAAGATCCGAAAACTGGGAAATTCTATCCAACATGGCTGTAAGCTTTAGGGGTGGTGCGAGCGAGATGGCAGATAGGGGGAAAGGGACGATACGACATGCTGGTCACGTTCTGGGCAAGCGTGAGCGTGCTCCTCATCCTAATGCCCTGCCAACATCACAACGCACACATCTCCAAACATTCACACCAGTGCGTCGTAAAGTTGAAACACCTTTCACACATCCTTAGTACGTCTTCGTGCAGACGTAGCACATAAACATCCTGGTAAATAAGCGTGGGTACAACTTTCTTATAAGGCCTATGTTGGCTGTTTCGGGTGTATTAAATTCTGTTTTCCTCAGTCCCCAGTAACATCGACAATGGGAAATCGTGTTATGTTAGATGTGTCTAAAATACTTTAGCTTCCACGTCAGATTAGGGATAATTTAAAACATTACATTGGAAAAAAAGTGGCCGTTTTGCTTTAGATTTAAGAACATTTACTATATGAGCCATCAAGCTATGTAAAATCTGAATAGATACCCTGACACGACGAGATATTAATCTCAAAATAACAATAAGATACATGAAATTAATTCTAGTTATTCCATTCCAAATCATCCTTTTTATTCAACAACTTAAGGCATAATAGCTATAGATTTCCAGACAGTTACATATTTAAATCAGTGACATCAACGCAATGCTAATCCTTTCTGTAAACTTTATATAACACAAAAACAGTGCCTATCTAAAAACGGTTTTTTGTCCTCATTGTTATTTTTGGTTTTGAACATAAGTTATTTGAGAATCATTATTCGATGGTGAATTCCGAATTCGTCCGTCTTGAAAATTTGTGGCCCGTCAATCGGCAAATCGCTATACACGATATAATCCTAAGGATCTTTCCGAGAATCGACCACCGTAACTTCACCATTGTTTTATAGTATATTCACATGCAGCAGTTCACTGCGGATACACGATCCTTGAATGCGTAATAGGGTCCCACAATTATATTTGATAAATTTATTTAAAGATTCGTTTGCATACCATGAAATGATCCCTGCGAAAGTTGCGTTAGAATTTCATATCTGAAAATTTAGTTTCATGCAAGGAACTTGTGAAAACAGAAGTCAAAGCAATTGAAAAAAAAATGGGTTTCATATTTTTATTACAGTAAATGTTTTTTCAAAGTTGATACTTTTCTGTAAAGTAATTATTTCTATAATAAAAAAGTTATTTCAATTGTTAATGCTATCTTTAATACAACTTTATGACTTGTTTTTTTTTTGCAAATTCTTTAAGTAAAACATACGTAGACTAACCCCTGATCTAATTCTCTGTGATACAAGCCTCGTGATATAAATTCTAATATTTGTACTTTTAGTTACATATTCAAAATAAATAATTTCATAGACATGTAATTGACATTCAACTTTATTAGCAGTAAATACTGTGCTTTCTACAAAAATATCGGATGTTCGTTTACCCAGACGAACTTCTCTAAGATAAATTTGATGACTATAATTTTCATCATGTCTAACCTCCTCGTTAGCTGGAAGTCTTGTTTCTATGAAGCCACCTGCTAAGCGATGAGTGATGATAACACTGCGTTCATTCATAACGATGGCAACAAATGTACGTGACCATCAAACGGCCTACCAGTCAGCCATTCGGCCTGTTGTTTGGGAAGAATTGTCTTTTTATATTAGATCATTATATATTTTATTCTTTGATAATTTGTTAAATGATACCGTAAAGCGGGTAATAATAGTGCATATAAAACGTAGAACCACTATAACATATTTTTTCAAATCCCATAAATTTATAAAAACTTATAATTAATCTTTCATTTAACAATCACATTCCTATTAGGTATTTAAATTATTATTCTAGAGTGAAAAAGCAAAAAAGAAAAAATTCATATATAATATTTGCTTTGATAAAAACATTTCAAATTACTATTAGGACTATTAAGTAATTTTGTATGAAAAATCGTTTTAGGGGGTTTTGAAATTAGATTCCTCAAATAGTAAAATGCCTCAATATACCTAAGTCCTAAGAAAATAAAGTTTAAACTAATATAATAGCATCCAGTGGTAAATACTGAACTATAAATAATTTTAAAAGACTTTTCATCGTCATCAGTCCCCTTTAGATCACTACCGGATATAGGCTTCTCATGAAAAACCTCCTTGAGTTCGCTCTTCAGCTCTCCTCGACGAATACCTGTCATATCACAGCCTATTTACATTTTTCTTTTACCAGGTAGAAATGACTGGAAGTAGTATATTCGACTACGTACACCAGGCTGACCATGCAGAAATAGCTGAACATCTAGGATTATCATTAGCGGGAAGATCAAGTGGTGCTGGATTGAACAGTCCTGCCTCAGGGAGCGAGGAAGGTAGTCAACACGGCACCAATAATCCAGATGGTAAGATTTTTCACGATAGAGTCACTAATACACTATCTGTTTATATTGAAAGAATATCAGAAATGGTTCTAGAACTATTGAAACGTTAATTGAATATATCTGTATTTCAATTTTTATTGAAACGAGTTGATTCTATTGAGGATTTTCCCAAACTGTTCCACTTTACTGATATTGGTGATACCGTTCAAATAATCAAAAAATGTTCAAAAACATCGCAGAAAAGAGTAAATTGAAGACTTTCTAGCACCGTTACCTATTGTCCTCCAGTGTTAGGTGCATTTAGCGAGACACGAGAATATTCTTCGAAAATTACAAAATCTTGTTTACTACTAACAATTCAACAAAAACCTTTAGAAAGAAATTCGTTCAGAATTCAATTAAGCTTCACTTATTTTAAAGGCCGTTGCACCTTTCAATCAGCGACATTACCGATCCAGAAATTTCACTCAGTATAACGAATCGCCTAGTGTTGTCAATAATAAGTTGTGGACCAAATTGAAATTAGATTACGGCGTCTTCACGCCGTATTGGGAGCTTATGAAACGGTCAATGGGGTGTCAGAAAGCAACATTGTCAAACAAATTAATATTCCATTCCAGTTCTATGGGAACTGTTTATAGTTATTTTCATTGGACATAGATTTCATGATCTTCTAATAACGACTTTACAAGGCGGCTGTATACAAGTACAGTTTGATCGTCTGCCTTTTAATTTAAACTGGGTGCTGACTTCAATTAAACGCCGAAATAAGCAAAAACTTCATTCGTATAATAATTTTTACTGTCAAACGGCTATTCCCCGCTTCGCTGCATTCGGAGTTTTTATTATTGTCTTGTATTAACTCACGACAACAAAAAATTTGATTCAAATCTATGCAATCTTAATTTGAACATTTATTTTGAATTGTTTTGGTTTGTATTGCACGGGTGGAGTCTCTACGAATTAAATTTATTCGGAATTAATAAAGTAGATATAACAGCTTCAATAATTAAACATACACCAATAGAATAGTTTTACTTATTAGTATATATATCTTTTATAATCCCACCAAATAAATCAAACACACATTATACAACATTATAACTTACTTTTAACTACCTTATTAATTTCCATCTTAACTTGTGATATTTCTGGGACCATTGATGCATCGGACGTAACTCCAGTTTGTAATTGGTTTATTTTTTCATAGCTCAGCTGTGAAACTTAAAATTCTAATTTATTTACTTGAATACGTGTTAAGGGTCCGAAACGGTTTCAATCTACTTTCTTAAGATCCTAAAAAAGCCGACGATAAAAAATCAATCAGGATCTGGTAGTATGACATTGGTCTATTGTATAGTTGACGGGCGTAGTAAAATACTGTCACAAAACATTGGTCTGTGATGAAACGACCACATTGTCTTATGATAGACTTGAAGACCGAAACGTACATGTAAAAATAAAAGATATGTATGTAAAAAGGTCTGGTTCTAAAACTTAAAGAAACAAATATAACAGAAAATAATTATCGAAAATGTATTTATATAACATAATATCATCTGCAGGTGAAACAAGTATAATTAAGTCTAGAAGGTGCTTTTGAGGAGCTAAAAAAATTTACGTGCCTCAGACGATGTAAAGCACGATTTCAATGTAAATTGTTTAACGTAAACCATTAAAGAACCTAAAGTTATAAAATAGTAATCCGACACAATCAATAAAAGTGACACGGTAAACAAAATCTCAATATTCAATAATAGAGGACTTTTGTATAAAAAATCAAAGGAAGCAAATGAAGTAATAAAGCTTCTGGTATCTGTTACAATAAAAGAACATATTCAAGGATATTTAAATAGTTATGGACTGAGTCAATCTTGTTACGTATTTGGTACAAAGACGTGATTCAAATTGACATAGCGTATTGTCCACTATAATGGACATTGTATTGCTGTTGCCAAAGATTAAAATGGTTAGTGGAACTGTGAAAGAAATTGAGATATCTAGGATACATAGCGGTGGTTTGAACAAGATTTTTTAGTCTGAATTGGGCCTAATTATAATGTCTAAATAGATTTACAAAGAATAGCCATCTAGTTTAGTCCAAAATAAATTTAGCACAATTAGTTGCCAAAAATTGAACAAAATGTTTTCGTATTAGATAGGTTTTTGTAAATAGCTCATCACGCGCGGCTTATCTTGAATTTAATTTACTGAAATAAATGTATAGACGCTCTGTTTCTAGGGAGTGTTTATTGTAAAATATATAGCAAATTTTAGCATAAGACCGTGTTGTGAACAATAGTAACTTATTAATATTTAACTCGTTTTTGTAGAATATTATAAATATAAAGCTATACATGAAGAATATAAAATCTAGTAAGGATATGGATTTTTTTTTTATATTAAAACTTTAAAAATAAATATAAACATAACAAATAGATAATAATAAATCGGAAGTCATAAGAAATTTGAGTATAACAATCTTTGAAATTTCAAAAGTAAGCTCGGTGAAATCAATTAGTCCATGATGTCGATCCCAACGCTCGAAACTGCATAAATCTATTAATTATCTACTCACTTAATCAATCAGTCCATCTCCCTCGAGATTGGACCGATTCACTCCGTTATTTGATTGAAAAATTTAGTTCATTGTGTCGAAATCGAATCTTTTCTATTTAGTGACGTAGATGCGTGTATCTTCGGTGGTATGATTAAAAAAATCTAAGCGTTCCAAACAGGTGCGTGTATTGAAAGGGAAAACGATTTATCGGTATTTAGATGTTTCCTAAAATATATACACCTCATACAGTGAAGATCCCTGATTGACGACATTGCCATTTTAAAATTGCTAACTAGTAAAATA
This sequence comes from Automeris io, assembly GCA_036320925.1. Classification (NCBI taxonomy): domain Eukaryota; kingdom Metazoa; phylum Arthropoda; class Insecta; order Lepidoptera; family Saturniidae; genus Automeris; species Automeris io. The sequence continues at coordinate 20,571,126 of JAUDJH010000001.1, forward strand.
ATATTTTCTATAGAAACATATTCCTTGTCTAAATTGTTTCTACAGATATATGGATATATCAATAGAAACAATATGCATATAATTTTAAATAAAAAAATACTTGCTCTATTTAAGCTTGTCGATTATAAAATTTTCCTTAGTCTTTTTTTTGTTTCTACAGTATCATCCCAAATGAGTCTAGCAGCTAGTGGTACATTATACAGAGGAATGGATAGAGCGTTCTGTGTTAGAATGAAGAGTACATTAACGAAACGAGGCTGTCACTTCAAATCTTCAGGATACAGGGTAAGGACATTCAAATTATGCCATAATGAGTATTAAGTGAGAATTTGATCTTCGAAAGTTAGAATAAGATAAATTAAACTGTGAATTTATGTAATTATTGTATTGATTTAAAACCAGAAAGTGTAACTGGCGAGTTACTATGTTAGTAAACTGTATAATATTCACCTTATACAATGGTATTTCAATATAAAATAAATCATGAAAAACAAAATTCATTTAATATTCTCTCAAATGATAAATCACAATTTAAGGAAGCTTATCAAGAAAATTTATTAGCTTCCAAGTCATTAGTAAAAGATACGTCTGTGAAAATTTGTGGACATTTTTCTCCTTATCTAGTATTTTGAATGAGAAATAAATGGACGCTGAATTTTCATTTTCGATCTAGGTTGGAAGATGCAAGGAGGGTGAGCCATCGAGATATGGAGAGAGTGGTAACTGGCGGGTGGGTATCTTGCAAAGACGCCATTTAACCAATTATGGAAAGTGTTAATCATAATGAGAAATATCAAGTGATTTATTAGTTGAATACTTTAATTTGAAATATTCAAATAAGTGATGTTCTTTGCAACCTTAATCACAAACTGTCTTTGTTTTTTTCTCTGAAAATACACTTTCAAGGTACCTATTATTGTGATCATTGTAATAAATGTAGCCCATAGACTTTATCCGTTTTATATCTCAAATATTATTGGTGAAAATTATTGTGCAGTGTGGGGTGCCCCAAGGCGTTGTTATATAGCGCCATAATTTTTGCCTTAACTCGGTGTTAGGTCATAAAATGAGATGATATCTCAAGCGACTTGCGAATACCGTACTACGGACGTTAAATTGTCCGTAGATTGTTTTCTGGGGTGATAATTCTTTTATTTCATAACCGCCTTTTCGGTTATTTGTACTCTATAGACTCCGGCATCATTATCATTTTATTCTATATATTTGTCACTCATGTTTACCTTGGGGTTTGTTTATGTGAATTATGTTCACTAATATATTTATCTTCATCTAAATGGCTCATTAAATTTCTCCGGTATCGATAAAGCTATTAATATGGCCCGTTTATTACCTCAATGTGGATAATACGCCGCAAGCCAAAGTTTTATTAGCAAAATTGCAAATTAGTTCATCCTACTTATATCAGATCTTTGATTACCTAGTAATGCGCAGGGAACGTGATTTCACTAAAGTTTTGTACGTAACAAATAGCTTTTCGGTTACTCTATTATATTTCAAAAGTTATTTGTCTTGCACGAAGCACGTTTCATATTTACTGTTTGTTGGAACAATATTTCGTGTTTCTATAATATTATTAAGACTTCGAAGTGTTGTTTCTACGTTTTTATTATTATAGGTATTATTATTTACACGCATATTAATTTACAGAAGGATTTTCTTTTAGGATTTATTTTTTCTTACGACTTAAATTTTGACATAAATTATTTAATATAGTATTAAATACTGATTACCTCAGGAATTTTTTGCAGCAACCTTTTATATTAATTTTCGACAAATAATGGCAGTGGTCTAAAAAACTCAACATGACCCACATTTATTATGATCTTTTCATCGTTATTAAGAATATAATATACTGCAGTTATTATGTATTGTGCCTGGAGTATATTTGTGTTTTTCTTGTTGGAAAAATAATTTTGATTGTTTACTCTATCATAAGTCAACTGGCATTCCAATCGTCCATACTTCCTGTTAATGGTGTATCGTCATTTACTTGTATTAATTACTTATTTTCTTCTTTACAGGTAGTACTTATGCTGTGTCGCCTCAGACCTCAGTATTCTTTCTCACATAGTCGAAAATCACCGACGGTGCTATTGGGCATGGTCGCGTTGGCGATAGCTTTACCTCCACCATCTGTTCACGAGATAAGACTGGAGTCAGATATGTTCGTCACAAGGATCAACTTCGATTTCAGAATAGCACATTGTGAACCAAGGTAAATTTAACTACCGTTCAATAATAAATCACTATCATTCATTCATTTGTTTATCGCTTAGGTACTGAATAAGCTTTCTGCACAGTATTGTCTCCACATAAAGACTGCAATATGCCTGATGGTTATTAGCATACATATAGTGAACAATGTAACAATCTATTAACAGTTACCTGCTTACGTATATCACATCAGACATTATATGTGGTTCACATTCGTGACTGAGGATGCATGAGCTGGAACCAAAGGTTGACATGGTGAAATGAATCCGTCTTTTCATATCTAAGGGTGAAAGGCTATTTGGTTTAAACGACATTTTTTGGGGATATTATTAGGCTATTTGGCGATATATATTTTTGGAATCGGTAAAAAACGCTGCTTCCGAATTTATATATATTACTATATCACCAAAAAATGTCGCTTAAACCAAATAGCCTTTCGCCCCTCAATATATCCAATTTGGTCTCAATCTAGCAATGCGCAGATACATTATCTCAATGTTATAGGTTTAGTAATGTTAGTCACATTTAATGTTTTTGAAGGTATTGTCCATGAAACTCCAGTATCTGGCCCACATTTTCTGTATATGATCCTTTGGTTATCTTTAGTACCTTTAATGACGTTCTAATGCGATTTACAAGTACATTATCTATTTGCTAATGTATAACTGTCTTCATTGCAAAATATATATACACGGATTCAACTATTTTAGCTTCTCTTGTGCAAGTATAGTTTCTGATAATGATTTCGCCAATACGGGCTGATTGGTTTGTGGAATGGTTTGCTCAACTAATTGGCACCATTTGTTAGACCGAAATCTATACTACTCATTAAACAGTTGCTTAAATGATCTATTCATAATCTTAACTATGTTTTTATACTATCTCGTTTTATATCCTTCTTTGAATACTTTAATTTAAAAGGAAAAAATATCAATCTGAATAGTGCTATCGTCATCAAGTTGTATAATATATCCTCTATTGATTCTAGATTTATTTCGCTTCGAAATCCCAGACAATCTGAATGCAGTTTGATATTTCAGAAAACTTTAATTAAAATTAATTAATACATTTGTTTTTTTTTTAATTTGCAGTAGGGTGTCCGAATTACTGGGATATACAGCGGAAGAACTAACAGGGAAAAATTTGTACGCGCTGTGCCATGGAGAAGACGCAAACAAACTTAGAAAATGTCACGTAGATTGTAAGCGCCATTTTAATTTTTTACTCATTTTAATTGTAACAGATAATAAGAATATAAATCAAAGGGGTCAATATTAATATCAGATTAGGATATTTATCCGTGAAATTTACGGATTAATGGGTACTCAAAAAGTTCAGGTACAATTGTAACATAAAATTTAAACAAAATTTAGCATTCTAGGACTGTATTCTTACTTCTTTAGCAATACAAATTATGATTAATTGAAGTCACTGCAATGTTTGAATCATCTAAATCAATGAATCCTTTTAATTAACCTCGAAGAATGATCGTCCACCTATAAAAGACACATTGTCCCATGACCCAATATTGTGGTGAAATCCTTCTGTCGTAAGAATCGATTTGTATTCAGAGTGTTACCTATAGAAATCCATGTCAAGTAGACTGGCAGCTCAAGGCGTATACGTTACGAGGAAAATTTATGAGACCAATGTGTTTTGGTTTTTGTGGGAATTACTTTTACAATTGTTTACGATGTTTCACGTTTCTTTGTTTCGTTTCCTTGATCATGATCGTTGTTTACAACGGATTCTGCTTTTTATGGAACCTCATCAACTTAATATACCGACTGTTTTGATTGTTAACTACTTGATTCATTATTTTTTTAAACGTTTATTTCATATGGTAACCATTTGTTCATTACAATGTTTAAAGGCCTCGACATCAAGGATTACGAATGTTCCAATGAAAATGTTTATTACCTTTTTTTTTCTGCAATAAAGATATGCTAAGGATTTATTAGATTACTATAATGAATGCTATGTAGCCTGCAATCCTACCAGGTTCCTAAGATTATCTTTAAAATTTATTTCACTTACTTGGTTTGTAGCTTTTGTCTCGTATTGCGAAAGTTGTATCAAACAAGAATTCGCTAGTAATGTTGGACTGAGAAATATTTAAATTTCAAAAGTCATTTTGACTAAAAAAGGAGCCCGATTCGTATATTAGATAATTTTGTATTGTCTTCGTCTATGAAATCTAACATTCGTTTCTTTTCGGTGCTGTAGTTTTCTTTATATTTTGAATAGGCTAATTAATTATTCGGTATACTTTTTACTGAAGTTCCGGTGCCATTTTTTTTACCAAAATCAAATCTTTATTCATGTAATGTAATATTCGTCTCATATACGATATTATTTTTTACACATCCGTCAGTGAAATATAATTTAGGCCTAACGCTATGCGCCGACCCGACTCTATGAGAGTTGTGATTTGAATAATAATTTTTATACCGTCATTTTTGTTTCCTTTCTCTGCGCGTATACGTGGGAAATGCCGAGCTGTAATGTCCTTTGAGATTGCTGCGGGCTTATGATCTTTTTTACGAATTATTTTGATATACTAAATGATAAAAAGTTTGGGAGTGTAGTCCTGCCTAAAGCTCGTTCCATTACGTACATAAAAATTAAACATTTATATATAAAAAGCATAATAATTGATAGGATATAATATTTTACTAAGTGTCTATACTAATATATAAAAATCATGTTCCATAAGATGTTATACTTCGAACCGGGAAAGAAGCGGTCGCTCAAAAATATGAATATCTACCAAATATTTATATACATAGGTATCTTGAACAGTATATACGTGCTATGAAGACGATGTTATCCACAATTGTTCCATGATCTACAAATTGATAAAATAAGGTAGAATATGTACTTAGAACTGAGTAAGAGCGGATAAAATAGTGAAATTAATCATCTTATCCAGCTTGAATTACTTTTGACAAGTTTTCTGACTTTCTTAAATATAACCGGGTACGTTCGATAGAATACTTTCTCTCGATCATGGCAAATTATGGGCCCAAAAGGACACATAGTAGATACACAATTTATCGCATGCGAGCCGCTCAGAGTGCTATGATACGATACACCAAAATTCGGTTGAGAACCAGGATGATTGATATAGATAAATTGATGGCAGTTGGAAAGTGGTAGTAGCCACAGATGTCGTGACTCCGACAATAGGAAAGAGAAGTGCTTGTGTAAAGACTACAAAAAGGTAATAGAAATGAGGGAAGACAGCCAGATAACCGAGGTCCTTTCGAAGGTGGCTATGCGAAACTGGTCTATCAAAACTCGTAACCGCAAAAGTAGAAGAGGATGGAAGAGACCTTTACTGACTGTTAGGTGGCTGAGGGTAAAAATAAAATATCTAGATGGAATGGTATATGTATATGAAACAACGCCGACGGTTCGATTAACGCAAGGATTATTTAAAAATAAAATTCGGTGTAGTCGATAGGTAATATTAGGAATTGATGACCTTCAGTAAGTTTTTGTCCAGTTCAGCAAAGGCGATCGGTTAATCCACTATTGTTACACGACCGTAAAACAATTCTTCGATTAATAAGCCCAGCCTTGAGGTTAGCTATCGCATAAGGAGGATATGAATGGAAGGACTCATAATCCTGACGTAATAATCAGTTGACCAATCCTCACGGCATACATAACAAGATGGCCGCCGGTTTGAATGCCAATCACGATTAGGCGTTAGCGTCACGCGGTTCTAGCACCTTACCATTTGATAGCTTTACGAGACCATCAATTTGAATTTAAAATGTACATCTATGTAGATGCCGGTCAAAAGTGGACATACCGGGGCTTGAATACCAATTGTCTGAATTACCATAAAAGTCTGGGTGTTTGTTAGAAAGCGGGTAATTTGGTTACAACTATATACGCGATCTGTATGCTTGATATCGCTGTTGACGACAACTACACGTATAATATTCAAATACGTTGATATGATAATAAAATACAATCATTATGTACGGGACTTCCGTCAATACATATGTGTTTATATCTTGGAATTTGATGACTACTTATAAATATGTTGACATTTTTCTTTAAAAGCCATAAATTCTAATGTACCTACCTTCTTTAGTATGTTTATCATGTAGTAATTTAACAACATAAATGAATCATGGCCGTTTAGTCATTTCTTCAAGTATTATTTTATAATTGAAATATCATATTTTAGATTTTGCAATGAATATTAACCGATTATTTACCTTTTATTTCCGAGGTTCATAGCTGGGTCAGGCGACAGATTTTCACCGGCGGTGCCGACGATTAGAAATAGGTCCGTCAATTGTCGTTTAAATAACGTAGTTCCACTCCGACCCAGACTTGAGTTTCTTTCGGCATTTCTTCTGAAGGTAGTCGCTTCCGAAACGCTGGTAGATCACCGCTAGGTCCGTTTTTATTGCTGGCCGCCCAAGTCGAGGTCCGTACCCACAGGGGTGATCTTGCGTAGCCACCCACCCATAAATTGCTGACTGAAGCACCATAAGTGCTTGCTCTCATGCCTGGTGAAATTGCAGCGGCCGTTACCCCGTTCACCAATGTACTTACATCTCGTCGAAAAAAAAGGCGACAGAACATCGGTTATTGAGGTATTGACTTTAATATTAATAAAACAGAGAACTATTTCATTAGTTATGGGTATTACCTAATAACTAAAATTGACTTTAAAAGGTATAAAATATTTTTAATTTATTCAGCTAAATCTTCAAACGGAAGCTTTTCTGGCAAATGTTCTGTGTAAAGGTTGTATCATCGGTAGTTAACAAAGGATTATACGCTTTATAACTAACAAAGTATCAATTTCAATTGATATTGTATTAGGCTACTTAACAAAAGACCCTACGATATCAGTTTCACTTTCTGGCTTGCATCCAATCAGCATCGCATAGCCAATTAATATGTCGCCAATAAACAATACACAAACAAAACCAAAAACCGCATTGATTTTAATGACTCACGTACAATAATACACGTGTTCATCACTCCGTCTTTTGTGTACACAATCGAATCAATATGAAGACTATATTGTCATATGATTTTGTTTCTTTATTGTTTCATCGCGAAGTTTATCGGCAGCTGCCTATTGTTGTATACGTTTGGTTCAAGATGAAGGTCGCGTAATCTAAGTTAAATAAAAAGTATTGGCCGAGCTATTGGATTTTCTGTCATAGGAGGATCAACTTCAGCTTTGTGTATCTACTAATACCACTTGTAAGTTCACGAATTATTCAACTAAGGACAGCTTGCACGAACAAATTAAATTTAGTTTTAGCTTGTATAAAACGCTATTAAGGGCGGTTTGCACTAACGAATTAATCTAGTTTAAGCTTGTATAAAACGCTTATTAATTTAATTGGTTTGATTCCATCTTAATAATGATTTCAGTTTAAGTGTTGTTACAACTAGATTTTGATTTAGTGCAAGACAAGAAGTACAGATCAGCGCTAAATAGTATTTTATATAACTCTAAACTAAATTTAATTTGTTAGTGCAAGCCGCCCTAACTGATGTGGTGTAATTCGGCATCAATGATAATTCTAATTCAACAATCGTTAAAACTGAATAATGTTTCCCAGCAAGACAATAAGTAAAAATTAACGGTAAATAGCGTTTTACATAACTTTAAACTAGACTTAAAATGTTGTGCAAGCCGCCCTTAGACTTAAGCTATCTGTTTTTTTTTCCAGTCTGTTACCATTCCCCCAAAGCGAAGTTTCAGTATCTTCAACTTTTGTCGTATATGATTTAAACAAGAAATAACTGACTACACAAATTTGATAAGCTTTCACATTTTTTTATCTTCCTTTGGTGAAGCAAACTACCGAGTGCTTTCGGAGCTTTCATTTGAAATTCATATAAGATAATTAACCGCTTAATATATTCTTTTGGAATACAGTCTTTCATCTTCACCAACATCATTTCACATCACTCTTCCGCTCCTATTAAGCACAGATCTTCCTTGTATTGTGCCGCCATCCTCGATCCTGTGACAATCACATTTAAGCATGTCCCAGTTACAGCCTTTCGTCGTCAGCAGATATTGTTCCATTGTTGAATGTACGATTATCTAATGTGGTTTGTATTCTGGATTTTGCTTCCAGTGTTTTATTTTTGGATTGTATAGGTTAGCGTTCCAAATGTCTATATTTTGGTTTACGTTGTACTCTTATCCAGTCTTTTCTTATATGACTACTATTATTTCATCTTATATAGGCTTATTGATAAAAATGAGAGGTTATTTGGATTATGACTTTTATCAATAAGCACCGTATTTTATATTACTATCAAGCATTTATTTTTAGTCTATTAAAAAATCGAAATGTATGTAAGATTTTTTACAATACTTTTACTTTTTATATTGCACAGAAATTGTTAGAAAATAGCTCTTTAACCCGAACTGTTTTTACAAGGAGAATAAAGCGTGCTCAATGAAGCGAAGACTGACCATAGGGACGTTTACGAAATAAAACTATTAAAATACATACTTCATTTTTTGTATAGATACATTCGTATATTACAATAATTAATGTCTAAAGTGAAAATAAGAATTTACCGAAATTAAGAAATTGTTAACATATTTCTGTGTCCTTATGAGATGGGAATCTTTAAAAGAAGAATGGTTAGACAAACGCGGTCTACTATTAAGCTTGTCTTCTTTCATTGCTGGGATTGTGATCAAGAGTTTGGTTGTACCTTAAGAGGAACACGCGGGGATCCTGCGTAGTCTCAAAGGTAATTAAAGTAAAGGTAGGTTAAGAAAACTAGGAGACCAATCCCCAAAAGTATAAGTAAAATAATTTATCTATTTTTGAGCATAAGTTATGTTGTTTCAGTAATGAATAAAGGCCAAGTCCTCACACACTACTACAGGATAATGAACAAACTGGGCGGCTACACCTGGATGCAGACTTGTGCCACGGTTGTGTGCTCCTCCAAAAACGCCGAAGAACAGAACATCATATGTGTCAATTACGTTATTAGGTAAGGATCTGGAATTTTGCCTCTGCCTAGAAAATTATCATTAGGGGCGCTAGAACAAGAGTAGTTCAAGTAATGTGGTCCGTTTGATTATAATTGCATTAATAACGCCAATAAATGTATTTTAAGACGGGAATGCTCCATATTTCAAATCCATATGATAGATTTTTGCACGATTACTAGACCTGACTGTTTCCATCGATACTCCGTGTGACGAGGGATGAAAGAGAGATATTATGCTACTATTAGTCTGCCGAGCTATTTATGACAAGATCTGGGCATTAATATTATTAGACCAGAACTATCAATTTCAGATGGGATATCATTTCAATGGCAATTTTTGGGTATATCTAGTTATAGTGGTTTTATATTGACATCTATCCATTTATAATTGCGGATTATTGTTTTCATTTAAAAGTGCAAATGTGAAATTTCAATTTTGTAAACACTTTTAGTTATACGTTAATTAAAATCCTTAGATTCAAGTTTTACTTCAAATCTAATTGATGTTCCACTGTAGCATTGAATATTCACGAAATTTACTTGTCTGGTTGTTTATATTGTCTTGTTAAGTTACAGTGATGTGTTTCTTTTCAGTGGACGGGAATACCCAAACACAGTAATGGACTGCTGTCAGTTAGAAGAGAGCGTACAAGGGGTCAAGCGAGAAGAAACGACAGGAGACCCCGAGAATGGTCCACCAGATACAGACAATTCAGGCAACCCTCCCCCGGCGCCAAGACATGCCGCAGAAAGAACAGAACCACCGTCAAACACAGACACCGCCTCATCAGCACCAGTTCCCACTTCTGATGTAACACACCTCACCAGGTTAAATGATGCACAACCGTTACCTCTACACACCACCCCAGAAAGAACGTCACCAATGCCAGCGAGAAGACTGAAAAAACGAAAGCACACGACCGATTGCGAAGAAGAAGAAAGAGAGGAAGATCGACGGAAATCATCTTCCAATCCTGGAGCTGCGATATCACCTGCAGATAGGGATATAAACAAAACGAATCTAGCAATACCTGATGGAAATACTGATGCCACATCGGTGAGAGATTTAGAGAATGCCATGTCCAAGCATTTGCCTGCTGTCGCACTAGATGGAAAAGATATATCGCATAGACCAACCGACTTTTCAACCGATGCTCTCTTAAAACAACAACAGCAAAAATCAACGATTCAGTGGATTGGAACGCAAAACCATCACTTGAATCATCTAAATCGCCAAATCCCAGGGAATCATTCAACAACGCCAGCGTCAGCACTCTTACGCCAGCTCTACGCAAACCGGGAAAGCGTAATCCGAAGTAACTTTTTAGGTGACGGCAGAACTGGAGGTTATTACACTAGTGATGGTCAAACGGGACCTTTGCCAACCCCTCCGGGCAGCGAAGGGTCAGGGTATAGCGAGCAATTAGGGCACAAAGGAAATGATATTGGGGCCTTGACATATGGAGGATATGCGGACTACCACTCAGCTATGACTCCACCCGGATCAGTATCTCCAAGAGATAAGCAACAGTACGCCTTGTCATACGATAATAGTGCTTATTCGGAAGCCCTAAGACACTCGTACTTAGGAGAAGCGCCACTACCTCTAAAGCCACAAGCTTATTCTGCCGTGCCCGGGGCATTAGACTACGCGTCATCACTAGACCAGTCCCAGTTCTTCCATCCACCTTCATCGTTCCATCTCTATCACCCTCAGGCGCATTCCGCTCATACATCTCACTCGCACCAACCTGTAGATAAATCAGCCCCTCCAAACACTAATTGGTATTCGTCTAGCTCATAGCCATATTTTCAGTAGAGGACTTTGTATCAGTTGATTGTTAAGTTTTTTATTTTGTTGTCGTTAACGAGACTCGATCATGACTTGAAGAACATAGAGTGCTCAATATATTTTTTGTATATATTTTTCTCAGGGGTTTATTGAAAATTGTATACGGTAGAGAAGACTTCATCAAAAATTTTGAATACTCAGTAAACAAGAGCGTTTTTTTACATTTTGGTTCTTATTTTAGCTCTATGTGCCAAAATGTTGCAATGGTCCTGAAAATTGTATGGTCGTCTATTTAGTCGATTCATTTACAAGTCGTAATATTTAAATGAAATAAGATGTTGATTTTCCACTACATTCCAAAAATACGACTAAGACCAAATAATACAAAATGTTTTATCGATATGGACATATCGAATTCGATAGTGTTGTTATTTTTGTTTATTACCTAAATCAAATAAACTAAGCTATAAGTACTATAGCTTATTGCATATCATTTACAAATAAGCTTTCTGTAAATTATTGTAAAATAGTTATCAACGACTGTATCTAGAGGATAATTGTAACTTTTAAATGCTGTAAATTCTAGTAATGTATAATATGTTATTTTTCGAAATAAGATTTCATTGTAAATAGTCCTTAATTTTCATTTACATTATTGTTAGGCAGTAAATTGTATCTGGAGGATCGATGATGTACGAATGTGTATTTTATCGATATTATTGTCGATAAAAATTTTATAGTTTTGGAAATAGAATGAGTCGATTATTTATATTTAAATTTTGAGTCACAAATTTTAATTTTATAGCCAGTGTATTTAATGTTTTTACTTTTATGATGGAATGGAATGCCAGTAATAATTTTGATATATATGTTAAGAATTATAGTATACAATTTGATTATTTTTTATCGATCTTATTGGGATCTATCATGTCATAAATTATTTTTAAAACACCATGACATAATATTTTATTATAAAAATACTCAAGACATTCCAGTTAATTCAGTAATGCCAAATACGTTTTATTTTTAATATAAATAGTTGTCTTTTATAAATAATAACTAGATGTTAAAGATAATGAACAGATTGGCAATATTTCTGCTACTTTAACTGTGCAATATGCGTGAAGTTATTTTGTGTTTTGTATGGCTTTGTTGATGTATCGTAATTTAAGATAATTATTCAATAAAAATTGTAATAAAGTTGTAATTTAAAAATCGGATAGGCTTGTAATGTTTATCTGTTGTTTTTTATCCTAAAATTCTTCCATTTTCTGTATTTTTTATTTTAAATCATGGACAAAAAAAAAAGAAATTTTTGTTTCACCGAATAAATAATTAAGAATTTACAAATTTCATTGTTTTATTTTACAAATAAGCCTGAAATATATGCAACAATGGTAATGCTAAAATATGCTATTTTAAAAAAGGTTTGTATTGTTAGCTGCTAGCAGTGCACAGTCTAACGGTGGCAGCCTTGCGGATAATGGACCTGTTTTCAAGTATGGCTACGCGAATGATCGCAGATTCGAATCCCGGCATGTACCTTTGGGTATTTCCAGCTTACGTACGGATTTAGGCACCATATGCTCACCAGTGAAGGAAAGTATCGACAGAAAACCCGCATGGCGTCTCATAGAAATATCATGTGTAAGTAGCTTTGAGAACAGGGATCATCATCTGCGATACTGTTCACGTTGGCCTGCCCAACCTGACATAATTGTAAAGTGGATTGAGACACTAATGCATGTCTACTAACTCCGTAAGGGATATTGTTGGAAGAATGTAAACACACCACAAACTTAATAATTGATTTATAATCATTATGGTCTGTGGCGCTAGTGTCGTCTCCGGGCAACTCTATTTTTTGTCTTTGTATTCCTTTTTTTCCGTTCTCGCAATATACGTCAGTTTAATTATTTTCAGTGTTTTTATTAAGTTTCCTACAGATATCCCTGACGATATTTTATTTTTATTTATATAGTTACCTAAAAACTATTTTATGAGGAATTTTTTTTTTCTGATGCACTTGAATAATGAGTACATGCAGGTATAATTATTTATTATCGAAGATTGTAAAAAAAAACTACGTTTAAAAACAGTATATTATATTGTCTACAATCTACATATTAAAAATTGTTCAAATAAATATCCCATAGAGATTCACGAAGTAATCCATCAAGTAAAATATAATAATGTTCAGTCTCTAAAAAAATATAAAAATGGACGGAAATTTAAATGATAGTTATTTGAATTTATTTAAACTTACTAATCTACTAATTTTAGGCACGTTATGTTGATTAATCATATCCTATTAATTATTCTTATATTATTGTGTATATTAAGGTTACACTATTAACCCTTTCGCTACAATCGATGACTATAGAAACCCCGCCTGTACACGATGGGTGACTATAGTCACTGGCTAAAAACACAGCCCTTACACGATGGGTGACTATAGTCGTTGGCTAAAAACACCGCCCTTACACGATAGGTGACTATAGTTATTGGCTAAAAACACCGCCCTTACACGATGGGTGACTATAGTCACTGGCTAAAAACACCGCCCTTATACGATGGGTGACTATAGTCATTGGCTAAAAACACCGCCCTTACACGATGGGTGACTATAGTCACTGGCTAAAAACACCGCCTGTACACGATGGGTGACTATAGTCACTGGCTAAAAACACCGCTTGTACACGATGGGTGACTAAAGTCACCGGCTAAAATCACCAACTATACAAACGATGGATGATTATATTTTATTATTTCATCCACCAGCATAATTTTCCTCTGAAAACTAATGAAAATCGTTTTAAGATAAAACTTTGGCCCTTAAGCCTGAAAAACGCGCACGTTTGATGTGTGCGCTGTCAGCACGGTGCTCTATTTTATGCGAAACACTTTACGGTGAGGCCTGCCGTAGCGAAAGGGTTAAAGAAATTAAGCAATTGTTATCAAAACTGCGAAACACTTATGTTACGTTCGATAATTTCTTTGTGATGCATGTAATTGCAGACAAATGGTTATGTAAAAAACTAAGCTAAGTAATTTACGCGCTGTTGTAAGAAAAAAATTTTTACTTATTATCAGATCGATACAGAACACATTGGTATGTCAAATACACTGTACTTAATACTACGCAAAAATTTTAATTAACTTGATTTATACAATAATCAATTACTTGTTACAATGGTTATGATTTTATTAAGTCAGATTTCCTAATACATTTGGTCAAAATTATGTGTACAGAGTGTAATAAATATCCTGTCTGACCCAAACAAGGTATATTGGCGTCACAATAACATTATCAAAATACACAATACAATTATATTATTCATGAACATCAAAAAGTTATTATTATATAAAATCAACGATATGGAATTACTTCATATCCCGATCTAAGCTCGGATTACTTTAAAAAAATAGTATAAAGACCAATCAAACAATTTATCTGATCAACGGCTCTGTGAGATCATGACCTACTAGCATGATGCTTTGCTTGCCTTTTTTCACAAATTACGCCCGCTCCCAGAATTGTCAAGTAAATTTCCCAATTATTCATTTTTTATTTTAGTCGTATATTTTTGCTCTTTAACTGAAATTTATAACGTAAATAGAATGTAATATCGATATCGAGTAAAACCTTTACGGGTCGGACAATGATTTTATTACATACTGTATTAAAAGTAATAAAATCTAAAATTTATACAAAAGATAAAAAAATATTAGATACGCTATCTACTCTTATTTCTACCTTACAATTGTACCTGGAATGTATGGCGTTAATATTCAACTAATATTTCAATGTTTGGCGACTGCATTTCCAAAATAATTTGATACTGAGAGAAGACACACAACCAGCAGTAGATCTGGAAGGATTAATACACACATTAACATATAGAAAACATAAGTTTACTGTTTTTTTTATTTTTATTTCAAGAGCACATGTTCGATAAATTGTATTTTTAACCCCTTGGCGTACACGATATCTTGCAATTGCGCGTGTATAGTAAACAAGAAAGTCATTCGCGCGCCGTGCCATTCGAATATTCGGCCGTGTACCCGAACTGAGGCAAAATACATAGTTATCATAACATGTATATTTCAATGCAACGAAAAGATTGTTAAATAATAGACAAAGTTTAGGTACAAATAGTAATTAATACGTCCTGGGGTGTTATCATTTTGTTTAAGACACAAATTCTTTATGAGTCGGTCTCGTGGTTTTCAATTATGGCACAAATTTTTACCACGAGTTAGACTCCCGGTTTTATGCCAAGGGATTAATGATTGACTGGTTTGTATACTTTTAATAGACATAGATTTGTTTTTGAAATTGTTTGGTGTTCGGGCACCATGCTTGGATAGGTAAAAATGTCCTTGTCCTCCATTCCCGGCTTCCTCACCGCACTCCACCCCCAGTTTTTAGCAATTCTGTCAATTAATATCGGTCGGCGGAACGACTAACACTTAGCAGAATATTCATTACATCCTATTGCTTAGTTATGCTTGTACATTCATTATCTATAACACTTTCAAGCTCTCTAGAGCTGTGTATTTATACTCTATTGCTCAGTACTTCGATGTTTACGGCGCATTGGCACAATAAATGGGTGTCAGCTGAAAATCAGTGCTAGGTGGTTCAGCTGGTCACTTATTAGGTGAATTTGCTTCCTTTGGCGCATCATCAAAACACACTTTTGTTGTTTTCTATCTTCGCTGATCTATCATTCCGTGTTGTGTTATGTTGTGTGCGAAATTAACGCTATTTTTTTGTTGAACTGTATGAAGCTCCATTATCCTGTCCTAAGCATCCAGTTTCCAAGTGAATGACTTTTTATTTATTTCAATGTCACTGTAACTTAACGAACTGTTCATCCTCTAATTAATTAGTGGAAATCTAGCAACGCTTAGGCTAATTAGCTTAGGCGCTTAATTCTAATATAGGGCAATTGTCTGATCGATGAGGCTATGGAGAATTGATTACAAATCTCTCAGTACCCACCAATGCACAGAAGTAGGTACCCTTGGTGTTTTAGCCGGCATAAGTTCGGCTGCTATGCTATTTGCAGCTAGGACGGTCCTATGACATTTTTCCCCAAGTAAAATAATAGAGTGGTTGGCCAAACTGGGTCGTGATTAGTGATGCCACGAATAGTGAATTGGCCGAATAACGAATATTCGGCAACGCTGTCTGCCGAAGCGCTGAATATTCGGCCGCCGAATATTCCTGGAAGTAGCGTGTTTAGTGAGAGGTTATTTTCTGAGGCTGGTAACATTTACGATGAAAAGCGTAATCGTTTGCTACCAAATAATGTTGAAAAGCTTGTTTTTATCCATCACAACTTACCACTGATCAATTTTAATTACTAAAGTGTTGTAATTGGGAAATAAATACACAATTTTGAATAATATAACGTGTCCTTTTAACATAATTTGGTATTCGGCCGAATAGTACGTACTATTCGGCCGAATAGCAAAAAAAACTGGCCGATTAGGCCGAATACCGAATAGTTGCCGAATATTCGTGGCATCTCTAGTCGTGATCACAGTATGCAAGTACAAATATCGTTATCGTGCTTCGCTTAGGGCTATCACATTTCAGGACCAGTGAATATTCAGTTGTTCATTTACCTTCTATTGTGGGTCATGGTATAATACGGCCAACGTGGCAATGGATTCCCATTACTTGGAACTTATTGCCATTTTTGAATTACATTGTACTTTTCTTCAATCGAATTAGAGACCCTTTGACAAGCCAGCTTATAAAATAACTAGAACAGTTTATAAAATAACTAGAAAATGTAAAAAATACTTACATTGTATGACATCCATAGAAAATCAAGAAGAGCGGCAAAAGTTGCATCAAGCTGTAATTAAATTCTATGAATTATTTTCCAAAAACAAACACTTCCATCAAATTTTAAGTCAATAAAAAATACTTACATAGATATAATATCCTCCGAGTAACCATAGTCCAAATATCAACTGAAATGTTATTATAAGTCCCATAGTACTAAGCCATGGCAACATCAAACCTCGCATCCAAATATTAATTCCAATGACCTGAAAACATGACATTGAAATAATAATAATCACTCTGTTCAGTAATGGATCCTTAAACCTAATAAGAAATTGATAAAAAACTATTTAATCAATTATTAAATTGTTTTTTTTATCAATATAATTTACTTGTAACAGACTGTAGTAATATTTACAATATCATATCTGTATGGTAAACTGTAAAGTACTGGAGGGTTTTAAAAAAAGCAAATTACAATTCCTCATTTATTTTAATGGTGCTAAAGTTAACAAAATAGGAAATGCCATGTGATTGATGTTTTTCTGAATACCACAGATTTCAGAGCACCTTACAATAAGGCAGAGGCCTTCATCAGGTATCTGCCACCCTAACTGGGATATGACGCCTGCGTGGCATACTTGAAGGAGTGTGTCGCCCAACATGTCCAGGTGTAAGCTGCGTGTAATGTTTTCCCTCATGCCACTCAAAGACAATAAGGTGGGGGAGGCTTTTTACACCTTGCCTCATATTGCAGAGGGATGGCCTGCATTCTCAAGGGCAAATAAGTGGGTAGTGGTGTGTTCTTAGCCCTGGCAGATGGATAGGAGGAACACCCCAGCTGTTTTCGCTGGTAGGAGTCTGTCACACTGGGCACCACCCTCGAGACATAATGATGGTCCATTGGAATTACCTCTAGCAAAAGGGCCTTCCCAGCCTCTTTATGATAGTGCTAATTTATTATGAAAAATGTTTACATTATGTCAATTGTAAATATTTCAAACTTTTCATTGTCCTTATTGTTTATTGAATATTACTTTGTCTAGGTATTCCCCTGATACCACAATATAAATATTGATAAAAAAAAATTATGGTTATTTGCTATATGCTAATCGGACTAAGACATCGAGTTGCAGAAAATGAGCCCATGTGAACCCGATACCTAATATGCTAATCGGCATAGTTGTCATAAGAAATATTACAATAATAACCTCAGAGAAGTTACATAAAAATAAGTAAATGGTACATTAAAACAAAAACAAAGTATCAATATAAAATTAACAAAATATACTTACCATTAAAACAGAGAAAATGATGAGAAGTGTCAGTATGATAATAAAAATTGACGCAAACACTTGCAAAGCTGAAAATAATAAAAAGAGTATCTACAGTTTAATAAAAAAAACTGCATTAACATTGCAACAAATAAGTACAGCATTTTTTAGTCTTAACACAGCAGTCTCCAGCCCCTGACTCCACATCTTGGACGATTTTGTCACATTCAGAGACTAAATATTTTATTTAGATAAGGAATCCATACCTAACTAATTAGGAGAGTCCTTCTCAAAATGTATCCTAATTTTAGAAGAAAATCTTAGTTGATGTAGTAGTAGATACTAACAGTAATGTATCACTGCTCACCCCAAAAGGGATATAGAGTGACAATATATTATTTTTATATCATATTGAAGGCTATATGTTTAAGGTAAACTTTTTTGGTGATATTGAGTTACATATCAACAATTACATACATTGACTGAGTGCCAAGCTAAGATTCTACTTAAACTAAGGGTACTAAATAAAGCTACATACTTAAATAGCAGTAGCATGCATCTCGTATATAGCATAACCTAGTTATACTTGGATATTTAATAAATATATTGACTTAAAATCTGGTCTTTACTAAAATGAGTCAGAGCCCAAAATGGACCAAATTGAAAGTCAATATATATGTGTGTGTTGTGTGTGTGTTAAATGTCCAAGTATAATGAGATAATGTTTTTTTTATGCTTTATATGGGATGCACATCACTATTAAATAGATATAAACAACCATGACTCGCAACAAACTAATTTCTTCTTCACAAAAGTAGACCACTATTGGGACTCAAGCCCAGGACCTTAACATTGTAAGTAGGGTCACTATAAACTGCATTACCAGGCCATAGCATGCGTATATTAATGTCGGCAAAAAAATGTCATTCAAAGCACATTGCCTTTCATCTCTCAATATTAAAATACTTGTTTGTGAATTTCTTCATTATTGTATATAATAAAGCTACTTTTTTTATAACTTAGTAATAAAAATATCAACTATTTATGTAATTGTCACTTACATCCTCTCACATCGGCTTCAAAGAGTGGATTCCAGAGTTGTGTTGAATCTCCGCCATCCATCTGGTATGCTATGAAAGTGATCAACACTAAACTCATCGCAGATGTATATACCGCGACCGCCTTACTTCCAGTCTTCACATTCGAAGACCAGATACACGGTGACCAACATGACTCAAGAATTGGCATTTTTCTTTATTGCTCTGTATTAAACCAACTTTCAAATTCAAACCTGGCCCTTCGAAAGCCTTTCGCAAAACTGAAAAAAATAATTGATATCTCTATAATAGGAATAAATTGAATTAATTTTAACTGTTCTTGAGTTGCGAAGCCACACCTATAAATATTATATTATTGTAAAAACAATTATGAAATAAGCATATCAGTTTTTCAACGTTTATCACTTTAAACTAAAAATTTAACAGCAGTTTATAAATTGTATTTTTTAAAAACATAATCTTTTGTACCTTTCTTTGATTTACTAAACAACAAAACTTTAACTCAACTGTTAAGTAGAGATGGTAATAACAGCTGTTTTTTAATAATGAATTATGCTGTTATGTTATTTTCAAATAACGGTTTTTAAAAACTGTTATTTATTATATTGTTTTTTTAGCATTCATTTTTTTTATAAAGTAGGTCTCATTTTGTGTAGCAATAAAATGAGTTTGGTGTATTGGAAAAAGGAAATATTTTCGTTTATTCCAGCAAACACAGAATTTGTCTCGCGCAGAGGATCCTGAGACTTTGTAAATAAAATCTTACACAGAGCTTAACAAACATATTATGAAAATCCTAAGAAATTATATTTTCGTATATCTAATCCTACGTACAAAAACTCCATAAAATACTGTTACTATATTATAAAGTGGATGTTCAATAAACACAAACAGAAAACAAAAAATAATTACATCAAAAAATTTACGTAGCCTAAACTTACTTTTGCCCCACACATATATTTGTAATAGATAAATATACACAGATTTATATATAAATACACATCCATGACCCACGACAAACTAATCTGCTCATCACAAAAAAGGTTACCGGTACCGGGACTTGAACCCAGAATCTTTAACATCACTGGTAGAGTCACTACAAACTACGCTATCAGGCCACCAACAACAACAAATATTACAAAATAACAAGTTTCAATTACTAATAACTAAATATTTGTGTATAAAAGAACGAATGTTTTATCTATCAACCTATACGTCGTAGCCTACGTCGCTGTCGTTAGTATATTACGTGTTAATAGATGATTTTTGTAATGTAGATATTAACTATGAAATCTAAAATATTAATATGAGATAATAATATGTGTTTGAAAACTTTAATTCTATGCCATTAAAATATTATAGTACCCTAAGGCCTCGGTTTACTCCGATTAGTATGTACAGACAGTATTACAGATTATTCATGGAAATATGATTTGTCTCTGGTGTTTATATAGACAAAGTCCATTTAAAAACATAATCTGAGGTACTTCTGATGAGATTAATCTACTACGTCTGTCTGTTATAATATAACCTGCTTTAGAAAATTCCCTCTTGCATGGCACTGATACAAGCATAATATTTCCATGCTTTATAAAGAGCGAATATAGATATGGGTATATACATTGATGTTCTCGACACCATTGTAGAATACAGGCTTGCCGAGGAATTAATGCTTCTTTAACGCCCATATCTACTTCTTCTACTGCTTTTGTTTATGCTGATTTTGGAGCTTGGACTGGCTTACTTGTTGAATTTAAATTATGCATTAAATTATTTGTTCTAGCCATAATTTACATCTCTAGTAATAATATAAGATCAACGAATATTATGTTGGTATTAAGTTAGAATTAATAGTATGTCATCTATATATAAATAGAGATTAGTGATTTGAGTCAATCTCAACGGTGATTTTAATTTGGTAGCTGATAAATTCGATGTACCACAAAAAAAATTAAATCTGTTGTTTACATAACATGTTATTTTACAACATCTCTACCTATTATACATTCATAGCACTTGTACGATTGCATTTT
This sequence comes from Automeris io, assembly GCA_036320925.1. NCBI lineage: Eukaryota > Metazoa > Arthropoda > Insecta > Lepidoptera > Saturniidae > Automeris > Automeris io. Next base: position 20,592,332 of record JAUDJH010000001.1, read on the forward strand.
CTCCAGAGTACCAATATTAAAAAATCTATTTATAATTTGAAATATGTATCTATTGTAATAACAATAATTATATCATTTATTTAAATACATAATTATGTAAATATAATTAAAACTTCATGGCAATTAAAAAGTTTCAACTGTCAAAAAAATTCAAATGAAGTCTGTATCACAAAAAGCAAATTATGAATATGTTGTATTTAGTGGATACAGCCATATGTAAAATAAAATGTACAAAAAAATATTCGTTTGCTTGTATACAGAGGAAGGTAATATGGTGGTCCACTTTATAGAGTGTCCGCAGCTAATGTTTCCTTGTACCTGCGAGTACTGAACAACAAAACCTTTTTTCGTATACACATATTTTGTGAAATCAAAAATCTAAGTTCAAACCCTAATCATCAAGTATTTCTGACGAAATCAATATTATGTTTATTTATATTATTTCAAATCTTGTACTTACATTCGCAAGAAAACATACATTTCAACTACGAACTACTACGCTCTCGTACTAATTACACTCTATTTTTGTTATTAGTACGTAATTTTTCAAAATGTTTATACGGTCAAGTGTCTACTGCATAAGTACTTCAAAGTTCCAATAAAGTTACCAAGATTTGATGACTTCGACTGACTATACTTTTCGTACATCCCTATGTATATTTTACTTAAATGTAATTTTAATTTAGTGATCGGACTTTTGTAAGATAAAGTAGTTTTACAAAAAATACAAGATGCTTTTTTATATCACATTTTCCAAAATAATTTCATATATGAGTTGTTGTCGACCTTATTTTTGGCATTATAAATACTATACTATTATTTAATAGAACTTAAACAAATAAGATTAAAAATACGCTGAATAGCAACAGCGTGAATGACTTTCTGCAACGAACTGTCTTAATCGTACGTTTTTGAAATTATATTTTAGCAAAATAATAACATTCTTTCATTATTGTAATCGTTTAACAAAATGAAACGTTATTGCAAAACTAATAAAGACCAAAATTGTAAATCTCATATCAATTATTTCCAACTGATAATGATGAATCCGTTGTGTTGACAACATATCAAATAAAATTAAACTTTATTTTATATAGACTAAAGCCCAAAATTCTAATTCTCATATAATATTGGCACAAGCCATAATCTGAAACTACGTTATTCTAACAACATACTAAACAAAATTAAACTTTATTTCTTTTAGCTAAAATACCAAAATTGTAAATCTCATATCAATTGTTTCCAGCTGATAATGATGAATCCGTTGTGCAGACAACATATCAAATAAAATTAAACTTTATTCCTTGCAATTAAAAGTTCAAAATTGTAATTAATCATTTAATAATGGTTTGTAGTATCGTTATTTGCTTAAAATTTTTACAACTGTCTACAATAATTCATGTGTCATTGTTTTGACAATTGGTTATATTATTCGTTGAGAGTTGACAGATTGCCAATGAGTGATGTTATGAACGCGTTTCTTTGAAATGAATAGACAGTGATTATTAATTAATTGTTTTTAATGGAATTGTGTCTTTGATAGCGAGATCAACGAATTATTGACAACAACTTTTTTTGATTTTTATAAACAGTGTTACCCGTTGTATTTAAATAATGCATTAGATTATTTGTTCTGGCAATAATTGACATCTCTACTGTTAAGCTTTCTTAAATATAAGAAATAACGGCTTACAAGTTTTCTGGCATGCTATATTCTTTCCTCACGTAACGTTAAGCGACGAAGACAAGGACATAAATAAAACACAATGCCTAAAATGTAGTTTGTTCTAAAATACCATCAATATTGACCTTATTGACAGTACATAGCAAATACAAAACAGATAATATTCATTGCCAATGATGCCAATGTGGGAGTTTTATCCTTAAATTTTGAAGTTTTATAAAAATAAGTCGGTGGAGTTGTAAAGATTATATAATTTTATTCCTTTTAGATCAAATAAGGAGATAAATACATAACATCATATAAGTAATTAAAAATTATTATTATGATACGTAATATGTTTTAGAGATGATTCATATTTTTCAATATGTTTTTAATATATTCTTTTAATAGATTAATATATTTTTATATTTCATTTCAATTTTAAATAGTTATTTAATAAATATTCGATTTATATTTTATAATTTACAGTTTAGTTATTGAAAAACTGGATTTAGCACCTAATAATTATTTTTAACGATTTTTAATATTACGTTATTTTTTACAGTTGGTAGCACTTATACTAGCGTTTTATTTCTACATGAAAACAAATAATTAATTAATAAATTACAGCTAGAAACAGAAACCAAATGAAAAAATAAGAAATTTTATATTCTACTACTCTTACAATTGAAGAAAGACATTTGGAATAATAAATCAAAAAGCGTGCCTTACGCCTAGGTGCATATTGAATTACCGCGGATTTTCTCGGAATAAAGAAATTCACCAAAATTATAGTACAAAAAAATTACCGCGTTCCTATGATTACAAGTATAAGGTAACTGAGCCTTGAACACTGAGTATTCTTTATGCTGTCTTTAGTGATATTCTAGACTCTAGAGTAGTAATCATCTTAGGTGTTACTTTAAAATAATATTACAACCAACATTTCCGAAAAATAATATTTGGCGCGAATCAACTGAATTAAAAATTAAATATATCATTATTAAAAAGCGGTTTCTGAACATAAAAGAATGCTTAGATCATTGGATTCCTCCTGTGGAACAGTACCTACCTACCTAATCAAATTTTAATGCTTAATTCTTTTTTCCAATAAATGAGATACTTGAATATCGTCTTATTTCTTTTAGTACGCATATCGCGACAAACATACTTACGTAATTGCAAACTATTAACATAATGAAATGACAAACATGAACAAAACACTGAAGGTGTTTTTACTGTTCATGTTTTTGTTTATATAACTTAATACTATGTTAATCAATCAAAAAATACAATTGAATATAGCAATACGTATGTAGCCTTCGCAAATAAAACAAACATGGAGTTACAACAACAATGATCATGCATCTCTTCGCGTTCCCGGAACTAGGGCCCGTTATGACGTTCCGTGTAAAGGTGGAGTTTCATTGTCAGCATTACATTCACCAGAAATTAATATTATTGGATCCTTTCTTTTTGGTAAATGGTAACCCGGTAGTAACCGACATGAACCGTTAAAGCGCCGTGAGGATGGCACCCTAAATTGCTGGATTCTAACGCCTAAAGCCCTTGGGGTGTCCTTTCTCCGTCTGGTGGGACCGAGAGTACGGCTGAGCCAACTTCCTCGGTATCAAGCGACGTATCTTATTGGATCCTAATAGTTACTAGTGTTAATAGATATCAATTAGGATACGAAACAAATACGATCAAAAATCGAATTTCTGTTTCATGTATTTTTTTTTAATTCTGTCTGCATATTTAACACTGATTTAATTGATTGATTAAATTCTTTATATTTGTGCGAAGAACTTCATAGTGCCGATGCAAGTGCCTGGGGTACGTTCAGTGGTCAGCCTATGCAGGTCCGATTCTATTTTTTTGTTGGCGTTTAGATGGAATATCATTATTAATACTATACGACATCCCACAAACAAAGTTAGACTATCAAAAAGTATGAAAATCTTGTAAGTAGCTACGACAAAATTGGCATAATCAAACATCTCTTTACATTTGACATCAAAAACACAATATAATAGAACGATAGGTCGACGTTTGCCAAAGGCCATTTGACAATTCAACCACACGATAAAAATAAACGTTTGAGAAGTGTTCAGTTCTTACCGCAATAGCTATTACCACACAATTTGCTTAGCGGCTCATTGCATTATTTTTAAAGAGAAGGCTGAAACTTTTTCAGTCTGTAGATTACAGTTTCGTTCAAAACATTCTCCGTGATACAGACGTAAACGTTGATCAAGGGAGCGAACTCAAGCGATTTAAGCTAAACCGTGATTTATGGATTCTTCTGAATGCGGACAGCAATGACAACAACCTGACGATAGCTCCAATACAACTTATTGTTTGTTCCCATGATTTATGCTTATAAAGTTGTCTTCATAACACCTAAGTACAGAACAGTTCGACTATTGTGTTTGGATGTTCGGACAACCATGTTGATGCATAAATAGTTACCGCTATCATACCAGTTTGTAAAATTAGACTTCCTGCATTACCTGACATACCGTTATATAAAAATAGTGATTCTAATATTATTTCTGTTAACATTATTTGGTACGATGTTACGAATGCAATAAAATGACGTAATGAATTGTAATCTAACAACTAGAATTATTCACAAAATTGAGTTATAAGTATGTCCCGTTTCACTTTTGACACTCCATGATAACCGTTTTATTATTGAAGTACTTTTATCTCGTCTACTTAGACTTAAATAGATACATGTTTAAACATCAAATTGACACTTATATCTTCTGCACGCAGATACAATCTATTGTTATTTTTACGGTATCTAAAACTTGAGATAAGCTCAACTTATCTTATAAGAGCATTAACCTCGAGTTGTTGTCGTACTTTGAAAACGCTATCATTGAAGCTCTACCAAACAACACAATCCGTGTAAATCGAGATTACTACGATTTTACGCTGTTTTATTGCTATTTATTTTTAACAGGAGACGACTATTAAAATTTCCGGTTTGGTGTGTATGTATAATTAATTTAATAGTCAAAAACTTCAAAAGCACTTTATAGGCGCTAAGTTTTTGTTCATATTTAGTTGTTACAACAGGCCGTATCTTATTTTATGGTTGAAGTATTTTGTATCCATATACATTTTAACATCTAATACATACTTTGTATTAAGTTGTAACATTTATGATATTAATAGAGATAGAGAGAGAGAGAGATACTCATAAAGGAAGATATACATGTAATAAAAGCTCATTTGCATTTTTAGCGGTCTTGACTTTTAACTTTCAAACATTGATTTAAGTTTGTTGGTATTCTTAATAAAAGATCTTGTGTATTTTATGATTTTACGGTAAGTATATTCTAGTCCTTTGGTGTCCGAAATTATGAGCGATGAAGCGAATACAGGGAATGTTCAACACGTAAAGAGTATTCAACGCGGTGTCTAGTGATTTTGAATTGAAAAGGTGATAGTGGAACCAGAAAATAAAACTTTTGATTCTTCAGACAGTAGAAGGTAAGTGATAAAGAAGCAGGCGGCCTGACGGCGATCTTCGATGTTATGCATTTTTATTAGATTCATCATCATAAGTCTACCAGCGCTAAGATATAATTGTTGTTATTACAAAACGTATTATAAATTGAAAATGGTTTAAATAATGATAAAGTTATGTTTTTAATATCCATTTTTTATTGTTATTAATGTTCTATGGCCCCCGTAGCAGAGGGCGTCCATCAGTAGCTTTCATTCCATAAATGCATGAAAGCAATGCATGCCCTTACGATAAATAAGTCGGGAATAAATTCCTTTAATTTAAACAAAAAAAATGAATCTTTTATATTCATATCTATTCTATTTTCACGCCATCTATCTTCCCTATGAAAGTAATATAATATTTATTATCATTATATAATATTCACATTAATTATGTGAATTTGCCTACCCTGTCCAAATACTCTATGCACGTCACTATGCATCCCGTTGTACTAATGTCCCTCACCTCCCCCAGAACTGTACGATTCCAGGTTTGTTTGCGATGGCCACGTTTTCTCGAACTCTGAGCACTAAAATCACGAGCCTGTTTGGGTAAGTCGTTTCTAAGACGCGATAAAGGCATTTAATTCGTACTTTGTAAAATATTAGCCAATTTTTGTAATAACTAAAGTTAATCACTGTTTAAACCTTTACTGAAATATAGTTTTTGAGGTGGTAGAATAATGACCCGAACTGGATCTAGACCACAGTACACAAGTGTAAAGACTCTTATAGTAACTTGCTTTGGTCTATCACTTTTCGGGATCCGCTTCTGTACATCCAGTAATTCATTTACCGAGAGACTTTAATCGTGGTTTATGTAGGCCGACAAAACGATGGAGACTTAATGGATTTTCACCCTTTGGAAACAGTAAGTACCTGATGGTAAACCGGGAGCCATGTAGTCACTTTGTCCAGCCAGTGTAAAAAAAATCGTTTTAAAATGAGGGTGATTGATATTTTGCGAAACTGCCCCAAAATTGACGGCGGTAATCCACGTCTAACCTCACTTGTAGCTGTTGTTAAGAAGTTCCGAGGATTAGGTAGGCCATTTTTGCTTTCTGCCTATTTATCTCCTCGTGATTGTCATGTGGAAACACTCAGAACATAGTTCGTTTCAGCAGCCTTACTACAGCTTCCTAAGTGTTGTATTATCATCATTTCAGATTGCAACTGTCTATTGTCGAACATAGACCTCTCCTAAGGCTCGCCACTTATCTCTATCCTGGGTTGTTCGCCTTCAAAACTTCCAATTTTACTTTATTTTTTACACTGGCTCGACAAAGTGACTACAGAGTACCTGATAGTAAGTACAGTGTAGTCCTAAAACGAAAGCGACAATCGAAGGATGAAAATCCATTGATAGTCTACATCGTCATGTCGGCCCACATATGCCACGACTGAAGGTCTCTAGGTATATGAGCTACTAGATATACACAAGCTGATCCCGAAATGCGACAAGCCGAAACTGGTCACTATGACGGGCTTTACACCCATGTACTGTGGTCGCGATCCAGACGGACACCGACGCCCTATCACCTCGCTGCTGCTCGTTTAGCACCACCCAGGAGTCACGTGTAGGGAAACTAGGGTAAAGCCTACGGACGCGAGCAGCTTCGACTCCCAAATTGCCCTTTGCAAGTTGTCAGATCATCTCGCTTCTGAGCGTTCCACATTACGCTTGCAGAGAGGCGGTCTCCACTCCAGAACTCGTTTATCCTTACGGCTGTACGTAATACAAAGTCGAAGCCCTTTCTCCACGCTTTCACGCCTGAGTGAATACACAGACTGATAAAATAGCGATAATAATATCTTAACAAATCGGTTGCAATCGGTAAACGAATGGCTCCGGTGTCGTTGGAGATAAACTCGCGAAAATAGTGCACGCGAAGTCGATAAGCGATAATAGGCGGCGCGTCTGTTTCATTTGATTACACTTGATATTAAATAACATTATTTTTTAGTTCATATATATATACTAAGGCAACCAAATGAACTATTCGTCCATCTAAAAATGATTTGATTGGAGCTAAGAACAACATGACAAGAAATAAAAAGCCATTGTAACTATACTTATTTCGTGGTGGTAGAACGATTACCCGAACTAGGTCATGACCACAGTATACAAGTGTAAAGACCGTCATAGTGACTCGCTTTCGCCTGTCGCGTTTCGGGATCAGCTTGTGTATATCCAGTAGCTCATATACCTAGAGACCTTCAGTCGCGGTATATGTCGGCCGAAATGACGATGGAGATTGTCAATGGACTGTCATCCTTTGATGGTCGCTTTTGTTTTTGGGCTACACTGTGCTTACTATCAGGTGCATTGTAGTGACTATGTTGAGCCATTGTAAAAAAAATACTTTGTTGTTCTTGTACGAACTTAGTCGTAAAGAAAAAAAGAAACGTTCATTGAAGTTAAAGAAGCAATACACAGCTTACAATTTTGGATAAATAATAAAAATCCTCGTTCCCTGGGCGTCTGGAAGAATATCGATTCCTATGCCCGGGAGTAGTAATTGGAAGGTCACCTCGGGGGTATATAGTCAGTAGGAATCTGACACACCGGGGTCTCCTTGGGTCTCTGAAGGTCCTATACAGAATTTTCCCCGCGGATTACCAAAATGAGGCTCATTGGTATTGATTGCGAGGACGCCGTAGTATTAATACTAGAGCGTTCATGCAGTCTAAAACACTTATGATAAACTATCTATATAGATACAAAAAGTTATTTACTGAATATGAAGAACAAAGTACTAAAATACTAAATTAAACAAAGGAAGTACTTTTATGTTTATCCTGAAAAGTTTTGATTTTGAGTTTGTCGGTTTCATATCGAGGGGTGAATGGCTATTTTGTTTAAGCGACATTTTTTGGTGATATACTAATAAATATATATTTCCGGAATCAGCGTTTTTTAACTATACCAAATATATGTGTATTACTATATCACCAAAAAATATCGCTTAAACCAAATAGCCTTACACCCCTTGATATCATACAAATATTTCCTTTTCATGGCTATTTAAAAGCGCTCAATTGTCTTGTTTAAATTATATTCGAAATCATTGTCCGTAAATATTACATTATAAAAAAAATATTCAAACAATATTTTACTTCTCCAATAGTTTGGTTTACATTGCCATGTAAGCATTTCTAACATCGGAACTATTTGTTATTATTATGATGTTTCTTACGAGGTCTGAATAGTAACTGTTAAAATAATATTTATTTATGACCCATAATATTTATTGATGAAAATTTGGAAATGATTATACTGGTATACTGCTATAAAAATAATAGAGGAAATGGTGACTGCTACACTCCTTTTTACTTCACGACACCGATAAAAAATACTATCACCGATATTGTATTTGACTGATCGCGATGTACCTACTATCAAATAGGGCGATGATTTAATGTATTTGGTCGGTTTTAATATAGTTGAAATTTTTATACTGGATTTCCACAGAACAATTTACAAAAATCCAATAAATCAATTGATTAAAAAATTAGAAATCCATAATGAATTGTCTTTGTCAATGAACTGGAAGTTACGGATTGCCTGTAAATATACGTGCACGGTCCCAAATGCCAATAATGGCTTAGCTTACTGGAACACCTCTTCAAATTGTCTTGTATAAAAGCGGTATTATGTTTTCTTAATTTATGTCTTTATTCCAAGGATTTAGCCTTTGTGACTTCGCCAGGTATTATGTTGATTAGTTCAATTATCAATAACCCAACTACAAGTGATCAGTTACTGATGTAACAAATAAATGTGACAGTAGGTTTCCATTGTAGTGTTGTCAGAAAGACTGGCGTTACATTTTAGATCTATTCTGATACAAGCTTATTGTTTATCTTCACATATCTTCATCTTAACTACATCAGTGTTAAAATAGACATGTTTATTTTGATTGTCGTGTAGTAAGAGCAATATAAGGCACAGATAAATTATGAATTCCTGCATCTAATTTAATTCTGTCTAAGGTTTACCGATTTATCGTAAACGGCCAGTGATAAAACGGTCCACTAGCGAGAGTTTAAAAAAATATTTTAACTGTTTCGTCCGTCCTTAAAAACCGGTTTTTAATTATATGTTATTTAGGATAAGTACTTTTTATATCCGTCATGATTTGCTCTACACATATTATTCTAATTTCATAACTAACCTCTGACCGCAACTTCGTCTGATTTAGCAATAAGGAAAAACCTCTATTATATTTAGGCTGATTTATTTATATTATATTTAGGCTGAGATTTAGACACTACATTTTGCTTATACACTGCTCAGGAGATAATTTCGTGTTTGACAAAAAAACTGAATATACAATCGAGACTTGAGTGTAGCATTCGCAAATTCTACATGGCGCGGTATTCTGTGTGTCCGACTAATAGATTAAGAACCATTTAGCAGTGGCGTGCATATCGTTTTCACACAAGGCAAGCAATCAGTAAGACAAATTACTTCGAGTCTTCTATTACTCTTTCTTTATTAGAGAACTGTGAAAACACATTATTTTTTATTTATTTTGATAAACACACATTCCCTTCACAATGTATCTAGTATTGATTACTTAATTCATGATGTTAGAATTATATGCTCGTAGAATAGGTTCTAGCAAGCAAGCATTGCTTTTATGCTTGTATGAGATGAACGCCACTGCCATTTAAAAACTTGGCATGTAAAGATTATACAGGTGATTTTATAGACGAGGGAGATATTTCAGAATACAATAATTTGTACCTTCTAATAAAAATGTGAATAACAATATTCCCTAACAAATCATAAAAAAAACACTGATGAACAAATGAGAATTGATCCGTAAAAAGTTTGGACACCGCAGCGCGTGTGGTGCACGATTGAATGGCATGTAGATAAAATTCCTTTTACGTAATTTTAGGTAAACAGGTTATTTACTCGCTTCCCTTTAGTACTTTATCCTGGCTTAAGAGAGACAAAATACCTACTTAATAATTCATTGTTATTTATTCTATCATGTGTGTAATTGGCCCTTAATATGGTGACTAGAAATTGTTTGTTTTAATGGAAATATTAAGGTATCACTATTCCTATATATTTGGAATTAGAATCGAATGCTGAATATCCTCCATGAATATCTCTCTCGTCAAAAAAAACCATCCAGCATATGTTCACCTGTATATTGATCTTGTGGTCCGTAATGTACTTAGGTTATTGGCTGCCTTCTGTTCTATTCAATCGTGACCAACTGTAGCTTTTGTTTTAGGTTGCAAGCTCTAGATAAATGCCCAGAAAGTCAAATCACGATCAGTACAACAGTTTCCGAATCAGCGTGATACCTGAACAAACATACGAACAGACAAAACTTTTTAAATAGATTTATTATGTTTATAACATTCTGGATAGTCGTATACACTCAATTTTTTTAAATCTCGGAATAAAATAATTTGGTTTCGGACAATTTTATAACAATAAAATTATTATTTAGCGAATGGTGGGATCATTTGTTTTATTTTATATATTGTCAATTTATATTTATATGTTTGACCTAAATTGTATTTAGTGGTAGGTGTTAATGAATTTGATAATTCATTATTTTTAAATGTTAGCATAAACTTCTTACAGTCATTAATTTTAGTTTGAAAATATTATGATGTTTCCTTCTTTTCATGTTTCATATACCAATTAATATCTTTAGTATTGCGTGTATTTGGGACTTGTATCCCAGTACGCACCTCTTGCTTTTTCCCGATTAAGTACAGATTTAGGGTTTAGGCACCAGATGCTCACCGGAGAAGGAAAACATCGTGAGAAAACCCTCATTGCATTTAATAGAAATGTCATGCCCTACTACTCTCTCCTGGTCACGTTGGGTATGGTTATATAAGCGCAAAGTGGATGCAGCCACAAATATATCTATGCTCACCCTCAGAGGGATATAGTATATGGATATTATAAATATAAATCTAGTATCTATATAGTTTCTATAAACAGGTGTTGACAATTCTTAAGTAATTAAAAAAAGATGATGTAGTATATGCACTTATTGTTTCTATTCTCTTTCCCACTGCTATCCCGGTTTAGGCCGTCAAGATTATGGTGAGCCTATCCTATGGTGTTTTATTATATTACGATGTTGAAATTACAAAAATTGTCCTTAACGTTGCATGAATATAGTCATAGACACTCTATTTTTTACAGAAACCTGACATGGGATTAAGACATACATGGAAGGAGAATCTAGTACAAAACTCATGGCAAAAAGAGAAGCAAAATAGCTCCAATGTTTTCGTAAGCTTAGTCCTGCTATTTTTTTTATTTTTAGCATTTTTTGATACAATTATGACACTTAAATCAAATAATGTAATTAAAATCAGGAAATCACGTTTCGATTTGCTATAAGTAGTAGGGATTCACAGGTTCTGGCTCACCGCCTTTGGCTCTCTCATCGGTTCTAGCTCACTGATCACGGCGGCAACCCTAAAAAAAAAAAAAAAAAAAAAAAAAAGGTTTTCAGGGTCGCTGAATCGAATGCAAGTATTTAAAATTGCGTAGCTTTAACCGTTTCAGAGATAGCATAACATTAACTAGGCTATAATAATACAAAAGCAATGGGGTACAGTTAACAATGGATCATCCGAGCAAGGGTCGCCTATTGTTCGCTCGAACGCTATTGTTTGAATCGAGTTACGGTCGGGGGGTCTCAGGTACTTTTTCTATGTATAATAAAAAGCCGTCTACATTCCTTCATTAGTCATATTCATTTATTTTAAAACAGTAATTAAACAAATTCCATAATAACATATCATTGTACATGGTATCGATGTCAAATTGATTAATAAAGTAATTCATTGTACAGTTGTGCAACTTGTAGTACAAATACATTAAACAGTATTGACCACATACTGAAGTCCAATTGTTTTGCAATATTTTTTTATTGAAACTCCATCGGTGGCTATTTCTCTTTAAGAATGCATAGTGATATCCAGAAGGTGGTCGTCCATAGGAGTCGAAAAATTCACCAAAACCATTTTTGTCTATATGTAGTGCAACCCAATGTGATCCAGGTTTTGTATCGGGGTCCAAATTACTAATTAAATAAGTAGGAGTTTCCATGTATATCGGTAATCTATTTGCAGCATACACATTATACCGCAAACTTGGATGTATTTCGTTCAAATATTTCTGTAGTTCTATTGTATTCATATTTATTTAAAAATACAACTTTCCAACCCCAGAGATCGCAAACATGTGTGCGATTGTAATTACAGTAACTTATTATATATCGAAAGGGTGATTATTAAAAATAATACAAAGTAAGTTCATTTTAATTAATTTATTCAAAAATGTACACACAAACAGATACATACAAATATTACAAAGTTAATATTTTTACAATATATATATATTCAACTATTATAATCGACGGATACATTGCGGTTTTTATCTATCTCAATAACATTATCAAATTCGGCGTAAACAATACAGTTAATAGTTTGTACAAGCGTTGACTCAAATCGAACTTCTAATCTTACAGTGCCATGTCTTATAAGATTCCAATGACCTGAAGAGTTGGCTGATAAATCCGGAGTTAAATCAAAAGCTAACAAACAGTAACCGTTCGAATATTGTTCTCTCGAAATTCCATTCCCTTCATTTAAAAAATGTATACCCGTACCCGAAAATAATGTATGATAAGCCGTGGTGAAAATATGGTTTTCAAACGAAGGTTGTAAAGCTTTCGAAGGTATTTGTTGACCATCAATATATAAACAAAATGTGTTAATGTTGTAATTTTCGAAATTAAATGGATTTTTAGTGAGATTACCGTTAAATGCCCCGTTATCAACAAACCCAATAATACATCTTTTTGGGACTTGCCCCAAAAAAATGTTGTCAAGTGTTTTGCCTTGAATCCCAGATGGTATAGTTAAAACTTTCACTTCAGCTCGAGTGACGGGATATTTTGCTGTAGAAAAAGCCAATGCTTTTTGATGTGCAAGTAAAACAGTTGGATTGATTCGTGCTTTACGAACGATAAGTGTTGCATCTGTAATGCATACTTTAAACTTTGAATCACTTGAAGGGGCCATTAAGTTAAATGTTTCTCTAGAGCGAACTAATTTAACTGACATTTCTACACCATTGATCAAGAACTTTTCTTGGTTAAATATATCGCCATGTAAGTGTCCAATCATTTCAATTTCTTGACTTTCAGAAGCTAATTTTTGTCTTTTAACAAATCCTCCATTTTCCTCGCCGGTTTCATTCATTTTGTTGGCTGTATCTTCATACCAAAGGCCACACGTAAGATGAGATTCTTTAGCTGGTTTAGCATAATTCAACAAAGTTTCCATGTAGGCACGATACGCATATGTATTATTTGGAGGTGATATAAGTTTTTGATTTAAATAGACATCAAGTTGACTGAAGATTGAATGCAACCAATTATTAACCGGAGCCACTACCGTTGAGGCAGCTACCTTAGAGGAATCTTGATGCAATATCCTGGCTTTTATATGAATCAAAGTATGAGACAGATCTATATAATCGTCATATCTTCTTACCGTTTTGACGAATGCATTCCAAAATTTGTTAGTTATGACTCAAACATTTCTAACAGTTTCATGTTACAACTTGTTTCATTGTCTGATAACAGAAAAAAGTTCCAAAGTATTTCAAAAATTTCTAAACAATGAGTCAAAATCTTTTTAACAATAGTTAATGGAAAGATGACTAACAAAGACACCTTACAAAATGTTATAAACCTATTCATATCTTTTGTTCATATCGAAGCCGGAATTCATTATCACAAACCTTTTGTGCATTGGACCCATGAGTCATGGTGTAGGAGCGATATTTTCTATATATATAGGGTTGGAACTGTTTAAGTTACATTGTGAACGTGTCATTTCTATAGTGAACATTTAGTTTGTTATAATTCGTGTATTTCTAAGTGAAGTGAAATACAAGTATAAATTTAATTTACAAAGTATTAGTGACATAGATTCATACAACAATGAATGTAAGTAATTTTGTTATTACTTTATACCACACTTATATACACTAAAAAACCATCGCTACACTACGAACATCCATCAATTCAGATTTAAATTTATAAAATATTTTTACAGAACTCACTGGAAATTATTGATGAAGAAAATACTTTTAAAAATTACTACTATCCTCTATCGGATGAAGGTAGTCAGGATTTATTTAGTAATGTACAATCAAAACTAAAGAAAAAGAGGGAGCAAAATATTATTACCAAGAATTTAGATGAATTCTTTGAAGGTCCTATAATAAAACGAAAAAAACTTTCATCCACTGTATCTCGAATCGATGAAGAAGGTAATACCGTCTGTTTATCAACAAACGTTGATGATGGTTCCAGCTCAAGTAAACTTATTAAAATAGAAATATATGACATGAAAAAGATTGCAAAAATAGCCTCCACAGAACATTGGAAACACGCAGATTTTAGAGTTAAATATTACACAAATGATAAACACAAAAATTCTGCAAACGTTAGAAACATTGTTTACGAGATAACTAAAGAAATTTCTAAGACTGAAAATTGTAAAAAATCTCACTTTAGTAATAAGTAATAAACGCATTCCATTTAATTAATATTCGTGTATATATTATTTACTTATAGTTTCTGAATATAATAATCATGTGTATTTTATAGCTAGAATATAAAAAAACTATTTTTTGTAAATACAAATTTTTGTTAGTACTTTCTTTAAATAAGTTCGTGTCATATATTTCCATTTTATTGAAACATAATCTAAAATTATATCTGTACCTTTCTTCAACGCAAATCTAATATGGAATGTATAATTTGTGGGGAATAGTTCCAGAGAGTGGATTGAAAGACTCCACATATGATGAAGAATTGTACAATATTTGTGCAGTAGTTGAGGAAAACATAGCGTGAGTATGCCTTCTTAAATTATCTCAAAATTTACAGAATTATTTTGTTCTTCTTCTATAAATATGTTTCTTCTTTGTTTTAGACAATCAAAACAATCATATCAAATCGGGATGGGGTCTAAGAAACTTTGTAGTACGAAGGATGATGACAATAATAAGAAAAAGACTAGATATGAAGATAGGCCATCAACTTCATTATCATCGATCGGGATATCAGCAGACCTCGATGTCGACAAGGTGCAATGTAACACGTGTAAAATTTTGATAACTAGAAAATACTTTACCAATCATTTGAAAAGCAAAATTCATAATAATAATGTTTTAACTTCTCACACATCTCTTAAAAATGTATCAATTGCTGAAACAGCCTTTGGAAATAGAATAATTACATATAAAATTAAAAATAAATCTGATTTATCATCTATGTTAGATTTTGAAACGCCGGAATTGTTTTTAAGTTCTATAAAAGATGATGTGCTATTTTTGATTGAAGAATCTATGCAGAAACATACTGCTTTTAAAGTAAATTTTATACTACACGCAGATTTTATACAACAAACTAAAGATATTCTAAATTCATTTGATTTTCAAACATGTAATTATATAATTTTTCGAGGTGATGACTTAAATATTTTCTTTTCTTCATTATGTGATGCTATAACAAATAAAATAAGTGCTTTTGAACAAAAAGACAGTGGGTGGAGTCTTAAAAAAATTAATTGCTTAGACATGAATATTAATAAATTTAATCCGCTACGTGGTACGTCATATATTGATTTACCTAAAGATATTAGTAATAAAAAAGCTGTGATAAACGTAAAAAACTCTGACAATTTATGTTTTCAATGGGCATTACTTTCGGCATTATATCCAGTGAGTAAGAACGCAAATCGAGTATCGTCCTATAGCATGCATGTAAATAAACTAAAATTTAATGGTGTATCTTTTCCCGTTAAATTAAATGATATATCAAAAGTTGAAAAATTAAATAATATTAGTATCAATGTATTCGGTTTAGAATTTAATAAAGAAATGAAAAGGCATAGTGTAGTGGGTCCACTATATTTAACAAAATGTCGTAGAAATAGTCACATTAATTTATTACTCATAAATAGAGAAAGGACATACCACTATTGTTATATTAAAAACTTATCAAGATTGGTCAGTAAACAAATTTCAAATCAAAATCATGCGGTTTATATATGCGATGGATGTTTATTGCATTTCCCCACAAAGGAAAGGTTGAATAACCATCAACAATATGATTGTTCACATATTACTGTAGAACTACCAAATATAGATAAAAGATATAAAAATTGGTTTGGACAACTAGTGTCAAATACTCAATTAA
Organism: Automeris io; assembly: GCA_036320925.1. Taxonomy (NCBI): domain Eukaryota; kingdom Metazoa; phylum Arthropoda; class Insecta; order Lepidoptera; family Saturniidae; genus Automeris; species Automeris io. The sequence continues at coordinate 20,608,790 of JAUDJH010000001.1, forward strand.
AATTTGAAAATTTTCATAAAAAGTTAAAGATAGCCTTCGTTATATATGCAGATTTTGAAGCCTTTTTAAATCCAATAAAAACGTGTTCTAACGATCCAAATAAACCGTATACTAAAAATGTTCACAAACATGAAGTTTATAGTTTTGGATATTATATTAAATGTTCATATGATAATAGTTTGTCAAAATATGTAACGTATAGCGGTCCAGATTGTGTACAGATATTTATGAATCGTTTATATGATGATTTAAAAATAATAAGTAAGAAAAATAGTTTTCAAAAATGCCCCAAACCATTGACTGCAGAAAATGAAAAGGAAATTGCGAATTCTAAACTCTGTTGTATATGTGAAATAGAATTTTCTGATGATAAAAAGATTTCATATTTTGATTGGTATACAGGTAATTTTAGAGGTGTTGCACACGATGTTTGTATAAGCAAATTTAGGATACCACGTCATGTTCCAGTATTCCTACATAATCTCAGCCACTATGATGCACATTTCATTGTTCATGCATTAAACTTTGTAGAGGGTGATGTGGATGTCATTCCCCAAAACAAAGAAAGATACATATCTTTTTCTAAAACATTAATAATAAATAGCCAAATTTTGAATTTAAGATTTCTTGATTCCCTAAAATTTTTACCATGTAGTCTTGAGCAATTAGCTAAAAATCTCAACGATGAACAATTTATTACTTTAAAAAATAGTTTTCCAAGAAATGAAGATTTCAGGTATGTTAGGAGAAAAGGTATTTATCCTTATGAATTTATGACATCATACGACTGTTTAAAATTAACATCTATTCCCACTAAAAATCAATTTTACAGTTCATTAACTGATTCAAATGTATCTAATGATGATTATAATCATGCACAGAATGTTTGGCAACATTTTGGTTGTCAAAATATGCTGGATTACTCTAACTTATATCTGAAAACAGATGTTATATTGTTAACTGATGTATTCGAAAACTTTAGAAATATTTGTATAACAACTTATGGATTAGATCCTGCTCATTATTATACAGCACCGGGCTTGAGCTGGGATGCTATGTTAAAATATACAAAAATAGAGTTAGAATTATTAACAGACTTTGATAAAATTGCTTTCATCAAGGCAGGTATTAGAGGGGGAGTATCACAATGCAGCAATCGTTATGCTAAAGCTAATAATAAATTTTTAGATAATTATGATGAAAATAAACCTACATCATATCTTGCTTATTTCGATGCAAATAACCTTTACGGTTGGGCTATGTCTCAATATTTACCTGAAGGAGGATTTGAATGGGTCAGTCCAAATACAAGTTTTGATATACCCGACACGTCTGAATTCGGTTTTATTTTAGAAGTAGATTTAGAGTACCCAGTTGAACTTCACGATTTACACTCTGATTTTCCACTTTGCCCTCAGAAAATATGTATAAGTAGTGATTCTAAAGAAACCAAATTAATACCAAATCTTTATAATAAGATCAGATATAAAATTCATTATAGAAATCTTAAACAGTGTCTGAATATGGGAATGAAAATAACAAAAGTTCATAGAATACTAAAATTTAGACAGAGCTCATGGCTGCAAAAATACATTGATTTAAATACAAAACGTAGAATAGAGGCAGTCTCGGATTTTGAAAAGGATTTTTATAAATTAATGAATAATTCCGTGTTTGGGAAAACTATGGAAAACATTGAAAAAAGGGTTAATGTGAAATTGTTAACGCATTGGGAAAATAACGGTAAAACTCTAGGTGTACAAGATTTGATTGCAAAACCGGAATTTCACAGTTTATCGATTTTTGCAGAAAACTTAGTTGCAGTACAATTGCGAAAAACAAAGTTGGTTCATAATAAACCCATTTATTTAGGATTTTGTATATTGGATATTTCAAAAACTCTTATGTATGACTTTCACTACAACTACATGATGAGGAAGTTTGATAATAAATTAAAATTATTGTATACTGACACAGATAGTTTAATATATCAGATTTTTACAGACAACTTTTACAATGATATTAAAACCGACCTCGTTTATCGATTTGATACATCCGATTATCCATCAGATAATACATATGGTTATCCAAAAATCAATAAAAAGAAACTAGGATTTTTCAAAGATGAAAATAATGGAAAAATTTTAAAAGAGTTTGTAGGTCTAAGATCTAAAATGTATGCATTTGACGTCGAAAATAAATTGACAGCAAAAGCAAAGGGTGTTAATAAATGTGTTACAAAAAAAATGACCATGGAAAATTATAAGACTTGTCTCTTCACTAAAAATATCCAATTTTGCAACATGTACAGATTCAAATCAATTAAACACACAATTTTCACCCAGCAAATAAACAAAAGATGTTTGTCTTATAACGACACAAAGCGTTATATTCTACCCAATAATATGGATACACTGGCGTGGGGTCATTACAAATTAAAATAGATTATAGAAAAATCTGTATGTAAATATTTCTTTGTTAATATATATTTCTATTCAATGTTCTAATTAAGTACCTTAATGTTAACTAAAATATGTATGTATTTCGATTAGTTTATGAATATAATATTTGTAAATATGTTGCTGTACACTGCTGTATTTGTATACTAGTCTTAAGATGTATCTTTTATTCAATTATTATTGTCAATAAATAGTTAATATTTGTAAATACTTTTTCTTATGTTTATTTTTTAATATGCATGTAGTAAGTGAATATATAAACCAACAATTGAACGAAATGTTTTATTTCTCTCTGTAACTCTCAAGCATTTACACACGTGCAACGTGATGTTTCACTTTATTCATCCATTTACTGCAATAGTTGCAGGTCCAAGTGGCTGTGGAAAATCAAATTTTGTTACAAACTTCATTAAATATATTAATGACATATGTAGTAGGGAGTTTACACAAATTACTTGGTGCTTTGATGAAATGCAACCTTTATATAACTTGCCAAATGTAAATTATCATCAAGGTATACCAGATCTTAATATGTTTGATGGGAAGAACGCAAACCTTGTAATAATTGATGATCTTATGAGAGAGTCTGATGGTCGCATTGTTGATATTTTTACCAAAGGAAGCCACCATAGAAACTTAAGTGTATTTTACATCACACAAAATTTATTTCACCAAGGTAAAGGACAAAGAGACATTTCTTTAAATTCAAATTATATTATTTATTTTAAAAATCCCCGAGATAAAACTCAAATACGATACTTAGCACGCCAAGTATCACCAGAAAATCCAAAATTTCTTGAAGATGCCTATCGTAATGCAACTATGGAAGCACATGGGTATTTAATGATAGATCTTAAACAAAACACTGATGAAATGTGTCGAATTAAAACAAAAATATTTCCTCCAGATGTACATTGCGTTGTTTATGTCCCCACCAAAGGCTTTAAATATAGCAAGAATCAACAAATTCCTGTCATTTACACATAATGCCGCGAAGTCTAAACACGCATAAAGACTTACTGAGAGCACTACATAAGCTTAAACCTAAATATAAGAAAGCTCTTTTACAATCGTGTGACGAAAAGGAAATTAACTGTATTTGTGAATGTATACATAACGTCCTCCAAGGTAAAGTGGAACTACCAGAAAAAGAGAAAAATAAACTTAAACGATATAAATCTATACTGCGGAAATTGTTACATAAAAGTTCTAATAAAATAAGAAAAAATATTATTATTCAAAAAGGTGGTGCATTTCTACCAATAATATTGGGTTCAATTTTGAGTGGCTTAGTTAATTATTTTATGTAATAAAAATGGAGCAAGCTAAGAAAATGTTGCTCATTGAACCAAGTTTGATGGACAAACTAAAATACAACCAAGTTCCTGATAGACCCACTTCTAGATTAGATGCTGAGATGAAAAATATTTTGAATAGTAATATGGATGATAGGAAAAAATGTATTCTATATCTACAAATTTTACAAAGATATTTACACTTTACTGGAGAAGACCGTCAACCTCATGAAATACCAATAATAACTAAAAGTATTGATACTACCACTCCAGAAGTAAAAGTAAATACATCTAATAAAAGTAATTATACCGACGACAAGAGTTTAGTTACAGCTCTGCCACCAAACACTGAAGATAAAAATCAGGAGAGTACTATATCTTATGAAAAACTTCCTTACACGAAAGATCAAATTCTTAGTTTAATACCAAAAACCTATGTAAAGAAAGGTGGGTCTTTATTGGAATTGCTAACTCTAAGTACAAATAAAATTCATTGGAATGATGATGGTACAGTCATTATAGATAACGAAAAAATTCTTGGAAGTAATATAGTAGATTTGTTAAATGATGCAATTAGACCGTTAAAAAAAAGTGATCCAATAGGTTGGGAAAAGTTTGCAACAGCATTGAAGGATATTAAAGTACCGTTGACTTACGTTGGGAATCCAGCTAGAAGTGAATACATACACCGGCTTCAATTAAAGGATATTGACCAAGTATCTACAGATGAAGAGTTTAATGATAAAAAAAACAATCTAGAAAAGATAAAAAAACCTATAAGAAAAAAAAATAGTTGGGAAAAATGGACCCCATACTAGAGATAACTAAGATTTATTATGATCCATCACATCCTGCTGGTTACAGTAGTATTGAAAAATTGTCGAAAGCTATGAAAGGTAAAATGACTAAGGAAGACGTTAAAAAGTGGCTACGGTTACAAGAAACATACACGTTGCATAAACCAGTACATAGGAAATTTCCTCGAAACAAATATATTTTGTCCAACCTAAATGAACTTTGGCAGGTAGACTTAAGTGATATGAGATCTTATTCTACACATAATGACGGATTTAATTATATACTTTGTGTTATTGATGTGTTTACTAAATATGCTTATGCTAGACCTATGAAAAATAAAAATTCTGAAACAGTTAAATCATGTTTTGATAGTATTTTTAGTGAAGCTAATACCACACCAACACATATACAATCTGATAAAGGAAGTGAATTCCTTTCAAAAGATGTAAAGGGTTATTTAAAGAGTAAAAATATAAATTATTATACAACAAATAACCCTGATATTAAAGCCAGCATTGTAGAAAGATTCCAAAGGACACTAAAAATGAGAATGTGGCGTTATTTCACTCACAAAAATACCCATAGGTATATAGATATCCTACAGAACTTAATATACGCATATAACCATAGCTATCATTCTAGTATTAAGATGTGTCCTTGCGATGTAAATTTTGATAATATAATGACTGTTTGGAATAATTTGTATGACAAAGAAAAAGTTAGTCAACCTACAAATATTCCACTTCCAAAATTTCATATTGGTGACTATGTAAGAATCACCAAACACAAACATATCTTTCAAAAGGGATATGAATCCAATTGGAGTGATGAAATTTTTATTATATCTTCTATAATAGATAGATCACCGTGGGTAGTATACACATTAAAAGATTTACAAAATGAACCAATAACAGGAACTTTTTATGAGAAAGAGTTACAAAAAATATCTTATGATCCTACTTCAAGTTATAAAATAGATAAAATTATCGGTTCCCGCTATTCCGGTAACAGAAAGCAAGTGTTGGTCAAGTGGAAAGGTTATCCAGATAAATTTAATAGTTGGATATTGGCTTCTACTTTAAAGAAAATATGATGAAGGAAAGTTTTTATTTAACATTGTTGAGTAATAGCTCCATGGAATACTTCCCAGAAAATACGACAACCCAGTTTTCAACCAAATTACCGAAACCTATTATACTTGAAGGTAGATGGTCTGTTGGTGTCGTTGAATTTCAATATCCATGCACGATGTTTACAGTTCAGGAACATGAAAATATTGTTTATATAACAAAATGGGCTGTAATGCCCCATGAGGATAAACCTTCACTAATATACTACAAACATTATATACCAGCCACCAACTATGATGATATTAATCAAATTTTAACAGCATTAAACAGCATTGATGATAAAGTTATATTTCGATATGATGAAATTTCAAAGTTTGTATCTGTAACTGTAATGGATGAATCAATAAGATCAGTTACGTTAGCACCTAGCTTAAGTCTTCAACTAGGATTTGAACCAACTAGAAACTTAGCACACAGGGGTGGTTTTGGAAAATGTTCAGCGAATTTACATCTAGGGCTACCATCCCAGTTATTTGTTTATAGTGATATTATTGAACCGCAAATTGTTGGGGATGTGATGACACAATTATTAAGAATAATACCACTAGACCCTTCAAAATACATATATGGAGCTAATAAAATGCATGTTTTCTCACCACCTCACTACATACCTGTTATGCGCAGGGAGTTTGACACGATTGAAATAAATATAAGATCAGGCACAGGACAAAAAATACCATTCCAGTTTGGGACATTGTGTATTAAACTCCACTTTATGAAACTATAATGTATTCCAAAGAATATAATGAGATTTGTCCTTATGAGCACTATTATTCACATCAAGCTGGTCACGGTATTGGTGTGATTTATCGAGGAGCACCGTATCAGCGTGGACATGGAATTGGTAGTTTTTTAGGAGGCTTATTTAGATCTGTTTTACCATTGCTCTCTAGTGGTGCTAAAGTAGTGGGTAAAGAGGCTTTAAATGCCGGTGTGGGTCTATTATCGGATATGGTTAATGCACGCCCCATGGAAGATTCAATAAGAACTAGATTGAAAGAGGCCAGCTCAAATTTACACAAAAAAGCTCAAGATAAAATTAATCGAATTAACATGTCCGGTTCAGGATATATAAAAAAGAGGAACCGTTTGAATTCTCTCATTTCAGCACCGAATGTCAAGGTGAAAGGTATCAAAAAATCAAAGTCAAGTCATACTAAAATCAAAGACATATTTTCATAAAATGTCATTTCTACATAACAAATCATGTGAGTGCATTAAATCAGAGTTAGATTTATTTGCATTACCCTCAACACAAACTAGTATAGAAAATGGAATATGGATACATTATAAACCTATATCATCTCTAGCTGATGATGGGCCCCTCGAATTTCAAGTACCAGGAACTGGTGAAGATTATATAGATCTGTCTCATACTTTGATTCATATAAAAGCCAGAATATTGCATCAAGATTCCTCTAAGGTAGCTGCCTCAACGGTAGTGGCTCCGGTTAATAATTGGTTGCATTCAATCTTCAGTCAACTTGATGTCTATTTAAATCAAAAACTTATATCACCTCCAAATAATACATATGCGTATCGTGCCTACATGGAAACTTTGTTGAATTATGCTAAACCAGCTAAAGAATCTCATCTTACGTGTGGCCTTTGGTATGAAGATACAGCCAACAAAATGAATGAAACCGGCGAGGAAAATGGAGGATTTGTTAAAAGACAAAAATTAGCTTCTGAAAGTCAAGAAATTGAAATGATTGGACACTTACATGGCGATATATTTAACCAAGAAAAGTTCTTGATCAATGGTGTAGAAATGTCAGTTAAATTAGTTCGCTCTAGAGAAACATTTAACTTAATGGCCCCTTCAAGTGATTCAAAGTTTAAAGTATGCATTACAGATGCAACACTTATCGTTCGTAAAGCACGAATCAATCCAACTGTTTTACTTGCACATCAAAAAGCATTGGCTTTTTCTACAGCAAAATATCCCGTCACTCGAGCTGAAGTGAAAGTTTTAACTATACCATCTGGGATTCAAGGCAAAACACTTGACAACATTTTTTTGGGGCAAGTCCCAAAAAGATGTATTATTGGGTTTGTTGATAACGGGGCATTTAACGGTAATCTCACTAAAAATCCATTTAATTTCGAAAATTACAACATTAACACATTTTGTTTATATATTGATGGTCAACAAATACCTTCGAAAGCTTTACAACCTTCGTTTGAAAACCATATTTTCACCACGGCTTATCATACATTATTTTCGGGTACGGGTATACATTTTTTAAATGAAGGGAATGGAATTTCGAGAGAACAATATTCGAACGGTTACTGTTTGTTAGCTTTTGATTTAACTCCGGATTTATCAGCCAACTCTTCAGGTCATTGGAATCTTATAAGACATGGCACTGTAAGATTAGAAGTTCGATTTGAGTCAACGCTTGTACAAACTATTAACTGTATTGTTTACGCCGAATTTGATAATGTTATTGAGATAGATAAAAACCGCAATGTATCCGTCGATTATAATAGTTGAATATATATATATTGTAAAAATATTAACTTTGTAATATTTGTATGTATCTGTTTGTGTGTACATTTTTGAATAAATTAATTAAAATGAACTTACTTTGTATTATTTTTAATAATCACCCTTTCGATATATAATAAGTTACTGTAATTACAATCGCACACATGTTTGCGATCTCTGGGGTTGGAAAGTTGTATTTTTAAATAAATATGAATACAATAGAACTACAGAAATATTTGAACGAAATACATCCAAGTTTGCGGTATAATGTGTATGCTGCAAATAGATTACCGATATACATGGAAACTCCTACTTATTTAATTAGTAATTTGGACCCCGATACAAAACCTGGATCACATTGGGTTGCACTACATATAGACAAAAATGGTTTTGGTGAATTTTTCGACTCCTATGGACGACCACCTTCTGGATATCACTATGCATTCTTAAAGAGAAATAGCCACCGATGGAGTTTCAATAAAAAAATATTGCAAAACAATTGGACTTCAGTATGTGGTCAATACTGTTTAATGTATTTGTACTACAAGTTGCACAACTGTACAATGAATTACTTTATTAATCAATTTGACATCGATACCATGTACAATGATATGTTATTATGGAATTTGTTTAATTACTGTTTTAAAATAAATGAATATGACTAATGAAGGAATGTAGACGGCTTTTTATTATACATAGAAAAAGTACCTGAGACCCCCCGACCGTAACTCGATTCAAACAATAGCGTTCGAGCGAACAATAGGCGACCCTTGCTCGGATGATCCATTGTTAACTGTACCCCATTGCTTTTGTATTATTATAGCCTAGTTAATGTTATGCTATCTCTGAAACGGTTAAAGCTACGCAATTTTAAATACTTGCATTCGATTCAGCGACCCTGAAAACCTTTTTTTTTTTTTTTTTTTTTTTTTTTAGGGTTGCCGCCGTGATCAGTGAGCTAGAACCGATGAGAGAGCCAAAGGCGGTGAGCCAGAACCTGTGAATCCCTACTACTGCTATAGGCTTCGGAACTTTGACTAATTCGCAGAAGTAATCACCTTGGGGTTTTTAGCTGGTAAAAGTCCGGCACACCCCGGCGGCTACCCTCTTCGTGGCCAGTACGGTCCTATGAGAATTTTCCCCAAGTAAAAAAAAAAGGGTTCAAAAGATATTGTTTTGATATAGACTGTCATAGTATCTACTTTGCTATGTGAATTGAGATGTCATAAAACTGGTAACTAAGTGAATACATATTAAAAATGGACTCTAAAATCTAATCTTAAATAAGTTGTGTTTTATTTCTGAGTACTTCGTACATACCATAACTTTAACATAGTGCTGTGTACATATTTTTGCGTGTGAGGTTTTTTGTAAACTTTATTCTGCAAAAAGACCTATGGCCCACCGGATGGAAAGTCCATCCTATGATATGTGATCCTTTAAGCGTAGCGTGAAGAGATATTTGTGCAGGCCGGCATGATCGCTGCGACAACCGATGGGATTTTTCTTACCTTTCGACAGTCGTTGGCCTTTTTTGGACTGCACCATGCTTACCATCAGATATGGTGCGGTCACTGTGTCGAGTCAGTTTAAAAAAAATAGTTTTCGTTGCTCAATTGCAATGCAAGGAGCGTTGTTTTTGCGTTAGGCCATGAAGAACCCCACATTCTTAGTCCCGTGCCTTCCTGAAGAACCCTACGTTATTGATCTGGGAACAACTGTACCCTGCAGCTCATTACGCCATTTCAAAATGCGCGACAAAAATGTTCTTGAGAACCGCTATGTCGTCGCGGTTCTGTAAGGCTTTAGAGTGTAAAGGTTTCTTTATATTTCGTAATGCTATGTTTCAATCAGTGTAAAACGCTGCAATACATTATATGATATAGGTATCTATAGTATTATATGTGAAGTTGTGTACATATCGCGGCTGATCGAGCCGGTCACGATCGTTTGAAACCGCCTTCACACCGGTCGGTTTAGTTTCAGATCGCTCTGCGCCCGCGCATACCGCTGCTCGAATCTCTATACCGGCGTCCGAATGACTGAATCCTTTTTTATTCAATCAAAAAACGTTAGTTTAATCTTTTTACATAAATTCCTTATATGTGTGTTTGGATTATAGTGTCCCGCTATGCTTGTGTGATGAAGAAGCGGTAGAATGTTGTAGTTTTTTTTTCGCTGCAACTTTTGCATCTGATTCCTGTGTTTGAGTGAAATTTGTATCTGCTGGCTGGCAATCGTGCGGATTAAAGTCAAGTTCATTGTGAACCTTATCTTGATCACAGAAACTGGTACGTTCTTACTACAAACTTTCTTCATTGTTACCATTTTGTATTTCGTATTGATAGGTAGGTATTGTTCAATTTTGTGTCGTATTCCAGCGCTGTGAAGGAGGCTTCTTTGACGTTTCCAGTCCCGAAAAATAAAAGGTTTCTGTGGTTCCGAAGCAGCCAAAATACAGTTTTCTTTTTGGTTGGCTTTCGTGAAACAGGATTGAACTTACGATACTCTTTCTGTTAAGTATCTTATTGGAATTCGTTGACAGTTGACAAACTGAATACATATCTATAATAAAAAAAAATTTAAGATTTTTAGGACTAATCTATATCTAACATTTAATAAATATATAAGCGGTATGTTTATTATTGTTATAGTATATATCTCAAACGTTAAATTGAGTTTTAAATACAGATTATTAGATGTGCCTTATATTTTAACATTCACTTCTATAGATATCACTATTGTGAATGATTACAGACATTGGTTGGATTCCAAAGTAAGCCCTATGATATGAATACTAGACTAAGATGTATGCTCTAATACATACATCCATGACTTGTGGCAAAGAAATATATTCATCATAGAAAAGTTTGCCACTACTAGATACAGAATTTCAGCGTTGTAAGCAGGGTTTGTACCATTGCGCTATCAAGCCTACATAAAAAGATATTTTTAAGTTTGTACCTTTACATAAAAATATGCAACTGTACCTCGTTCGTTTTACGAAGGCCCCTATAGAAATTGCATCCTCGTAAAATTCGATATTGAATATAAACAATGAAAATAAATATTTATCGATTGAGGTGCTAAAACACTATTAAAACCAAACTAGAATAAAAACAAAACATTAAATTATTGTTTCACATAAAAACCAACCTTTTTTTGTCTGTCATGTGGAATTTCGTGAAATTAACAAGGTATAACTTCTTTTTATATAAAAAATGACTAATAAATTGAAAGAGAATATATTACGTATTATATATAAAAAAATAACAAAAAATAAACACTTTTTGAAACCTTATTGATAACGAAAAATATAATCGAAATGTATTGGCCTAGTTCCATACACTGTTTTTGTCTTTTAAACTGGACTGAACTAATAGTGTACCTTCAAACCTCAGTGGTTTCTCATGTTATTATTAAAAAAAGGAATTTGTGTTTATATTAGTAAAAAAATAAAAATTTTAAAATACAGAAATAAAATGAACATTGTGTGTGACATCTTATTGCATTTATGTATAAACGTGTGGTTTAGAAAATCTAGTAAAAGCAAAGATATCGGTGAGAATTATAATAGATATGTCACGTTCGTGGAATAATGTACGCACAACTTGAAGACTCAATATTATTTTGTTTTGTGTATCCGATTACACAACTCACTTCACGGTGCCTGTTGTGGCTACGGTTTTTAAGTTTTTATTTTCGATTTGGTAAACCTGTTTATCAATTCGTGGAATAAATTTGTATGTTGCAATGTTATGTATTATATTTAATTTACGAAATATCAATATTTTTTGTTAATAGTATAAAGGCTCAAGTGCGTGTTTTTTGAAGATTACTATTCAAATAACTTGACGTTTTTAAAGTTGCATTGCCTTAGTTGACATACGGTCAGAGCGGTGGGTGGACCTGTCGCTGCCGAAGCTCGTTTGAGCGATAGTTGACAGCGACTGGAAATGCAGTCCTCTTCTTCTTCGAGGAGACATTGCTGCTGAAAGAAGTGACGGGAAAGGATCGGGAGCAGTGACGTGCATAGGATATTTGGACAGGGTAGGCAGAAATCGTGTAATTAATTTGAATATTATATTATGATAGTAAATATTATATCGCTTTTATAGGAAAGATAAACGGCGTGAATGTAGAATAGATATGAATATAAATGGTTCCTTTTTTAACTTTCAGCAATTTATTCCAGACTTATTGATCGTAAAGGCATGCAATACTGGCATGCATATATGGAATGAACGCTACTGATCGGGAGGCGCTAGGCAATCTTCAGCTCTAGCCCTCAATTACACTACTGTTGACATTGGACTGACACTTTAAAACCGCCATTAATCTGACTTGCATGGTCCAGTCCAAAGCCGATAACAACTATCAACAGTCAAGAAATACGTTGCGGTAAACGCAGTGGATCGTGCTGGCACTACACTAATATAGCTTCACACTTCGTTTAAAGAACCCCATATCATAGGATAGTGGAACACGCTCGCCAGCTGGCCAGACCATTCGACTGCCCAATAATTCGGCAGAAGTAAGAGTTAGAGAACTTCTTAGTCCTAGCAGGGATTTATGTCCCCGTTTAGCTTTAGTTTAGTTTTTTGGGAGTCGAAGCTGCTCGCGTCCGTAGGCTTTACCCTAGTTTCCCTACACGTGACTCCTGGGTGGTGCTAAACGAGCAGCAGCGAGGTGGTAGGGCGTCGGTGCCCGTCTGGATCGCGACCACAGTGCGTGAGTGTAAAGCCTGACATAGTGACCAGTTTCGGCTTGTCGTGTTTCGGGATCAGCTTGTGCATATCCAGTAGCTCATATACTTAGAGACCTTCAGTCGTGGTATATGTGGGCCGACATGACGATGTAGACTATCAATGGATTTTCATCCTTTGATAGCCGCTTTCGTTTTTGGACTACACTGTACTTACCATCAGGTACACTGTAGTCACTATGTCGAGTCAGTGTAAAAAAAAAGCTGTGACTCCGTACATCCGCGTGCGTGGTTATATAAGGATATAGGTTCAATAACTCTTCAGAACATTCGCCCTGATACAGACGGTAGATAACACTCAGTGAGACAATATCTCTGTGCAACTGGAGCTGTCCATGGATGCGCAGTAACATTAGAATTTATAATGTCTGTCATTTGTAATTGCAATTACAACCTGATAATGAGACATTTTTATTTTGTAATTGGGCAAAATCCTCGTAGAACCATACCAGCATACGTAGGACCTATACCCGATAAAACCTCAAGCCTACTTCTGTGGATTAACGGGAACTGTGATGCCCGTAATTAATTCTCCACAGTCCCACCGTGCCACGCCTACTAGGCAAAATTGCGAAGGCAAGCTGTACCTCTCATGATACGTCATAATGCATTTCGGCTGAACGCGTCACGATGCTCCACCGATTTCTCGAGGGTCGCCAATCAGTTTCTCAGAGCGCCCACACTGAGCAGCGACAATGTAACAAAATTAACACAACAATACGTAAATATTACTTTAAAATAAACATTAACATGACACCCCATACTTGGAAATCTACATTGTACCAACATATAATAACTTTACATATATATTTACAGTTCTGACATCACACGTATCGTGTTTCTTACATACGATGCTGAGCTCAAGCTTTTAAGAATAGAGGCCGCTTTGTATACGCGTATTATGATGGCATATTCGCTTTAATATATTTTTAATTATGGTACCAATTAAATACATATACTGTTAGCTATAAAAAAATATTTCGCTCAGTAACTGTATAGCTTTACGTGTCATTGTTGTCTAAAGTATTAAAAATCTCTCTTTTTTTTGGTGACCCAGAGGAAATCTCTAACGGACCGTCAGGAGAGTGGTGAGGGCCACTCCCCCGGTGTGCTGGACTTGCACCAGCTAAAACCTCCGGGGTGATCCTCCACTCGCGTTTACACCGGACTCCAGATACAGCGAGGACGTCTGCAAGCCCAGTGCGCGATCAGCCCCATTACAGGCTACGCCAAAAATCTGGGGGAGGTGGGATGTGCTCACCTCCCCGCCGCCTGGTGGTGCGTGGGATCACGCACTTCACCACCAGAGTATAGCCTAGACGGTTGGCCCAAATATTAAACATCTCTATCATAACTTAACGAGTATGCAGACCGTAAGGGAAATTACTAAATATTTTACCTAAATAATTTTGAGGTGGTAGGGATTTTCCGAACTGAGTTGTGACCACAGGATCTTTTTGTAAATACCGTCATAGTGACTTGCTCCGATTCGTCGAGCTTCGGGATCAATTTGTGTATATCCAGTTGTTCATATCTAGAGATCTTCCAACGTGGTATATATGGGTCGACATAACGTTGAAAACTGTCAATGGGTTTTCGTTCCGTAGCTGTTGTTATCATTCTCAGCTATCTCTATCATCTCGCTCTCTATTCTTCTCTATATATCTATCAGCTATCATCTCGCAGGCAATGTAGTCACTTTTTCGAGACAGGGTTAAAAGCTATAGAAGTAGGAAATATTAAATGCCAATAATATATTCTAAAATTAAGAGACATGAAATTTCAACGATCTATAGAGAGTTTTTTAGCTTTTGAAAACAGTGATGTATGGTTTAACTTTAGCCCGTGCATTTTGTAGTAGAATTTTCTTCCACGTATATCTTAAATTCATGCTGAAGACCAGTACCGTTTATTCCATAGATGCATGAAAGCATTGCATGCCCTTACGATAAGTAAGTCTGGAATATATTGATTTAATTTAAGCAAAAAAGGAACCCTTTATATTCCTAACTATTATATTTTCACGCCATCTATCTTCCTTATAAAAGTAATATAACATTTATTATCATTATATAATATTCCCATTAATTAAGTGTATCTGCCTACCCTGTCTAAATACCCTATGCGCGTCACTGCTGCAGACGTATGAATGCACGTTGGGATAGATGAGTTTTTAAATGGATACTGCGTCTAGACACGTTTCGTAGACTGTAGGTTGATTGGAGGCCAGTATCGTTCATCCTATACAAACATAAAAAACATTGTCTTATTGTGATTGCAGATGTAATAAATGTATTGTCTTCAAATCTGGTAACTATCCGAATAGGAGTCTCATATTCTATAACATTAATTACCAGATTTTTAACCTACTATCACATCATTTATGGATAATTATAATACATTGAGCTTTTTTTTGGTAAACCAGGGGAAAATTCTACATAGGAGCATTAGGGTCGCTGTGAGGACAGTAACTCCGGTGTGTCAGACGCCTACTGACTAAAAACCTCCGGTGTGTACTTCTAATAACTCCACCCAGGCCTGGGAAACCAAATTCGTCTAAACGCCCGGGGAGTCAACAGCCTTATCCAGGCTTCCTCTCTGGGTGGGGCGAGTGCAGAGAGCACATGAGTTCAACCCTTTCTCAAGGGCGGCATGACGGACATTGCGCACCACCTCTCTCTCCTCCAGCCAGTTGAAGACCAATAAAAGCATACCTAAATAGATACACAGGCCAGATATTAAACAAAAACTTAAAAACTAGCAAAAATTTGATGTATTATATAATAATTATTAGCTCAGGATATAACAACATAACTTATAAATATTTTTTTACGAAAGTAGTATTTACTTTAAATGATTAAATACTTGTGTTTTATAAAAACAACTCAGTTATGTATTACATGAAATAAGACCTTTGGTATCGTCTCGTGTAATCTTGTGCGTAATTCGATATTTCTAACAATACATCAAAGGTAAAGTTGAAGCACGAAAAAATGGCAAATCAAATTTGATAATTTCGTATTGACATTCACGATCTACCTACAATTTGACAGTATACATTGATAACAGTAACAACTGTACCTTGATAACCTATTTTATAATGATAACAAAATTTATTATAATCATATTTTTGGAGATCCTTTTAATACTATATTAAAATAAATCCACAGAAGTTGAGGAAAACGGACGATATATTCTTTGAACTCATATTTTTTAAAATAAATCGAATTTAAATGAAGGCTTCGCTTTGTCGGTATATAATTTACAAAAAAGGTCGTGAGTCATCTTTTCATAATTAAGAAATTAACTGTACAAACAATATTTGTAACTTTGATTTGTACGCATTAAAATGATCTTAGATTCTTGTGATACTTTTGCAATATAGATTTGATAAGTTATAAAAGATTTTGAAGCTTAGAAACGGAACTAGTTTTCTTTCAAATCCCTTTAACTTAGTTTTATTTTTAAACCTCACAATATATTATAGAATAGTCAAGAATATTATCGGCAGAGCGGGACGTGATTTTAAATCGAGAATAAGTCACAGCTAAAAATAGCTAGCTTGACACAAGTACATATTTTCATGCATCTCAAAGTAGTCAAGATATCGAATCATCTTTTTTTTGATAAAATTATATGAAAATTAGTAACACGTGATAAAAAATACATGAATTTTAAATAATTAAGATGGAGTTTTGAGAGATTGTTACATACTTCGAAAAGTTATTACATACATGTATTTGTACGATGCTTTGATAACCTGAATGATTACTTGATTTCAAATGAAAAAAATTGTCTATCAATAATTAGTATAGGACACTAATAGGCCTGCTATTAGCTTTATCTTTTTCACACTCATAGTTATGTCATAATGCTATCTTTGTCTTGGGCTGTATGATTTTAATTGATCACCCTTAAAGATCTAGTGATTTCACTTTATTACCATCTCTGACCTAAACTCTTGCTTAAATAAATAAACATTTCTAAAATATGAGTTCCCAGCACTTTCATAATGAATGCCATAATTTTCGCTGTTAATTGTAAACCTCAAAATGCCTGAAATACCATCCCATAGTCATTGGAAATGCAGACTTAAAAACCGTCAACTTTTTCCTTGTTCCATTACTCAATATTATAAGTGGTATGAAGATTGATGAGTGACGTCACGAATGCAAGGCAGCCAGTGAAAGTCCAGAATGGTACAGTTAATCTTGATTAAAATGTCAACGTGGAGACATTGTTTAAGCGCGGCAGTTTGTCGCAGACTGATTTTTTGCTCCAAGCTTAAATATTATATGTACAAACATCATTCACGAAGAACATACCTATAATTATAATCTGGTTCTATTACAATATATTTGCTCTGAACATGAAATATTACCTCAATTAAATCAGTAATTTAGTAATCATAATATAATTATAACTACATGTTTTTTAGAAACTATCCTTTAAAAATTGCTCCTAATTATAAACCGTTTAACAAAATAAAAATGAATCTCTATTTATTTTAATAAATACGAGAGTTTTGTTCCACTGTAGGGCAAGCCTTCCTTCCTTTTTTCCACTATATTTGTGGAATCCATGGGAAGGGGTTTGGACATTTAACCTATCACGCGTGTCCAATGCGGGTTGGCGGTGTGCCTTATGTCCAGAGAAGATGCATGCAGCAGCTTAAATGCTTGCAATCTGCGTGCAATTTGGCATGGTGTATACCTTAGTCGGCTCTTGCGATACCTCAGTATGTTGAAGAGTGAGGCACTGTTCTACCTCTACTAATTGTAAATCTAATCGTCGTAGACTTGATTTTTTATTAGAGAAATGTGTGCGAAACGTAAAAGTACAACAAATTAGAAATTTAATTTCTCTGTGGCCTTGATAACGTAAATAACAGCATTTACGGATAATTACACACATTAATCTAGCCCTAAAATAAGCTTGCACTTGTACTATGGGTACTAGACAAAGATACATACTTAAATACGGTTAAAATCTGTTATAACGATATCGAAGGGACTACAAATAATTAGCTTCTACATTCATTATGCGAACGGCTAAGGAGTGGAATATGCTTCCAGCGAGCGTATTTCCACGATCTCATGACTTGGGGAGCCTTTAAGAGAAGAGTGAATATGCATTTGTCGGGCGGACGCGGTACATTGTCGGAATCATCTTCAATTTCCACCAGGTATTATTTAGGTCTAAAATTCCACTAAACTCGACTGCGGAAGTGTAATGGTTTGCTCACATGTTTGATGAAATTACATCATTTCTAAATTTCTTTAGCTAATTCATTTCTTAAATTCTTCTATCTCCAGTATTCAATCAACTAGGACAAGGCATCTATTACCAGCACATACCTGTGGTTTTAATATGACACAGTTATTTCAATCACCTTAAGCGACATTCCTTGTGTTTATCTGCTCTCAAGCGTGACGAATAGTTTAGAACGAATATTTGTTCAGGAATCTTCTCAGAGTAAGGCAAGGTGTATATGATATCGCCTTTGCTAATTTATGCTTTTATTTTCTATCTAATATGAATAACCATTATAATGGTAATTATTTTACATTTTGCAAAAATCGTGTCATTTCGATAGAAACTGGGCCAACAACTTTGTAGTTAAACGGTTTTTTAAATTACTATTAATACCAATTATTATTATTTTTATTATTATTATTAATATTTTTACTATTAATTATTGTTAATTTATTTACATCTTTAAAAAAAAAATTGTTTCTCGCCTTTTGTCTGGTTATTTTATTTTTCCAAAAATCTTAGCAATTCTTCGTTGTTTTCTTTTGTTTTGTTGTTTTATTCCAAATTGCAACTGAAATCGCGTTATTCTGATCATTCGTTGATTTGTTGATGTGAGTTGTCCAAAATGATTGTGATGATGGAATAACTTAATAGTTTGTATTTTCTGTCCAATATGAGTAACTATTGTAATCGTTGGTCTAACCTTTTTTAAATATACCTGCACCAGTAATCACTGAGAGTTTCTTTTGAATTCTTTTATTTTCTAAGCGCGAGTTTACGTAAACCCGATTTTCAAACCGAAAGAATAAGAATAATCTCTATTTTTTGTTTTTTGTATTTAATTTAAAGTATTGGACAGTTTAATGTGAAAAGTTGTACTTTTGCGTTAGATGAGCTATGTAAGCACAGCGATTAGCAATTGTCTTCCATCAAACTGGACACGTAAAAAGCACAAAATTGTGTATAAATATAGTAGATTTGTATTAATAATTAAATTGCACAATTAAAAGAAAAAAAAAATACAAATTGTGGCAGAATGTATATTTGATTTCTGTGATATTTTAAATATACATATATTAGAAATCTAATTAATAATAATATATCACCACGCTATATCTCTATCGGGGTGAGCAGATATTCATTAGTAATTATATCCACTTTACGCTTATATTTTTCAGATTTTCAGATTTCCCACCACCCCATTCCACTGCCTTTCATTCGTCATTCTTTCATCCATCCACTGATAAGGTCTGGGTGGTGCCGTTTATTTATAAAAAAATTTACAATATATCTTAAACCTATCTTAAGCTATATTACAAAAATCTTACAAACTAGGTACCTAACTAAACCTTAACTAGTGTATGTACAAAAATTAACCTAAGTCTTAAATACTAAATAAAAACGCAACAACAGAGGAGGTATTTATTTACATATTTAATTCTTAGCTTAATAACAACAAATAAAGGGGGTCTAGGGCGGGAAGCCGTTTCGAGGCGAACCTCCTGACGGCGGTTTACGCTTATATGTTGTGCCCAACATGACTACTAGCGCAGCTGATCGCCGTTATCGGGGCACTTGTGATATTTCTATTAGATGCCGTGCGGGCTTACTCACTGCGTTTTACTTCACCGGTGAGCAAGTGGTGCTAAAATCTGTACTCTATTTGGGTAAGCCCATATGTACGAGCCAGGATTCGAACTTAATAAGTCTAACTTTTTTTTTTGTTTTTTTTTTTTTTGGGAGTCGAAGCTGCTCGCGTCCGTAGGCTTTACCCTAGTTTCCCTACACGTGACTCCTGGGTGGTGCTAAACGAGCAGCAGCGAGGTGGTAGGGCGTCGGTGCCCGTCTGGATCACGACCACAGTACATGGGTGTAAAACCCGTCATAGTGACCAGTTTCGGCTTGTCGCGTTTCGGGATCAGCTTGTGTATATCCAGTAACTCATATACCTAGAGACCTTCAGTCGCGGTATATGTGGGCCGACATGACGAGGTAGACTATCAATGGATTTTCATCCTTTGATAGTCGCTTTTGTTTTTGGACTACAATGTACTTACCATCAGGTACTATGTAGTCACTATGTCGAGCCAGTGTAAAAAAAAAAAACTATATTAGAAATATTTTTGTATATGTAATTAATGAAAGCTTGACAGATGTATTGATGGTGTCTTCAAGAGAGTTTTAGTACTATAGTTTTTCTAATTAAATATTACCACCCTTGTGTCTATTATATTCCTGATAAAATTTGTGTTATAGAGCGCCTACATATCCAATAGATTGTAATCTGAATTTAATGATCGTAACTTTGTAGGTGCACCGCAATCCATTGTTTTAGTAAACTTTCTATTCGAGACCGTAATATTTCTCTACTTGACAACTTCTTAATTATCTACCTTTAAGAGATTCTTTAGTAGTTATTATGTAATATCCATCTATTTATTTATTTATTTAATTATTATTTTACACAAATGGGAACCCAACATGGGTGATATTGAGTAAGAAAAAAAGGGTCATGGTACATAAAATAGAACATATAAATACCTCCAGCTATAGGTATAGATGGGCAAAATGTTTTCAGATTAATGAAAAACGATAACGGTTACATTTCGCGTTTTTCGTCATAAATATGACTGCATTTGTTCATCTATGTTTAAAACACCACGGAATTCTTGCATATCTCTCTCTCACTCATGGCAAACATGTCCACTATCCATCTCTCTCATCATTTTGCCGTAAAATTAAGAACCTACCAAGAGCTTGTGCGAATAAAAACCTTTTTAACTGAGTAAAATGGTTTAGCAAAAATCAGGTAACTTGGGGTTTTTATTTTTTACCTCTTTTTTTGGTATGGAAGTAACAAGCATTGTACCATTTTACAATCCTGATTAAATGCGCCAACTTTTAATGGCACTTTCCAAGGCACTCTAGTACTTTTTTTTTAATGGAGGGCCTTTCAAAGACGCTAAATTTTGAAATATTTAATTATATTAAATTTATAGTTTAACGAATAGTCTTCATTCTATTATATTTGGGGCAATTGTGTCATTATTTTTGACTGTGATTCTAGAAATGTTATTTAGAGTTAAGGTTCTAAAGTTTAAATGAACAAAAATAATCAAAATTATCCACAATAACCGAGAAATGGCTACAGTTTGACCAAAATTCTAGGTTTTTTTTAAATGCACATAATTTTCAAACTTCATGGGATAGAATTTATTTTTTATTTTTCTCATGATAATTACAATTTACAATCAATCCTGTCACCCTGTTTCGGTTTGACGTTGATATAAAAGCTTAGGCCAACCAAAGATCCGAAACAGGACTGGACAGCGACCGCTCAGTTTAGTTGACGTGGTGTGGTAGGTGAGTTTTCGAATAGAAACTCTACCGAGATTACTTCTCTATATAGAAACAGAATCCCAATCCGAAAGTCTATTAATAAAGTATTTCAATAATATTTCAGTCATACACTTGAAGAAAAGCTAATTACTTAATTATTTGTTCAAAAAATTTAAAGTCACAAACTGTCACGACTAGGGTGTGGGTCAGTCACAATGATTACACAGTATGATTTTGTATTGACAGCTAGTTTTGAGCACGTAAACTTAATCGCATGATTGTATAGACATAGTAATCTAACAGAACAGTTTAACCCCTTGCCTTACGATTAAATCTCAAAGAATAGTACTCGTGCAGACAATTAAATTTAGTTATCTATATTCAGGGCAATTTAGCTAGAATATAAAAAAGACCATGTGCAACAATAATAATGTTTTTATTTTTACAAATTTAAAGACATTCATTTGGAAAAATATATACTGCGGGCGACGCCCATCAAATTCGAATTTAGTACAAACAATCTTGACGGGCGAGGCCCGTCATTGACCACTCAAGAGGTTAAAGGCACGCTTCGGATTCTTGAAGTCACGATCTGATAGCCAGGTTTTAGGTGCCAAGTCGCGAACACGAGAATCCGTTGTAGGCCTTAACAGTGCTTAGTTTTATAAACATAATTTAAGGTATATTTTTATCGAATCATAATTACGGTTTGTCTATAAATGTATGAACTGCAGTGATTGTATTAATTGGAATTTTCTTTCACAAAACTGATAAATAGTAAATTAATCTAGTGAAACAATTATTTATGTATTTTATTATGAAATATTTTTACTACGATATGGTTATTTTGAAACAGGCAATTTTGTTGCGGTAAACTTGTTGGAGTCAAGTCTAAGTTGAAATCGATGACTGGAGATATACTTCGATATTAATTAAACATTGTTCTTTGGTTACCGAGAGCCCAGGCCTTTACAACTTTGTAAAATGTTCCAGCACAAGATAATGTTTTTATGCTTCTAACGGATGCACGCCACTAAAAGTGAGCAAAGTCAAAGTAGGCTCTATAAATCTCAGCCTTACTTTCTTGGGTTTTGGTCACTGCAGAACTTATAGAATTAAAAGCTGGCACGCTATACAAAAATGTGTTGTTTGTTTGTAATCTTCTAAAATACTATCGATATTTATCCTTTAAATCAATTCTATCGCTTGGAATATCTATCTTCTTATACAAATATTATAATTAAGCTATAGTTTACACGTAATGTATTGACGGTCCAACAAAAAAATCTCATTACCAACGTTGTTTGGTTGAAACAGCGCTTACTTTTGCTAACTGTACATAGAATGTATTAAAATCAATTAGAATCATTTAAGATAATGATCTGGCATGTCGATAAGCGTGTAAAACGCCATGAATTATTCATAAGAAAAGGTATATTTTGACTGTAGCGTTGGACCGTGGAGAAAACTTGATTTAAATTGTTTCAAGATTCCGTAACTTCGAATTTGTATCTCTATTTAACGCGTAGACAACAGTGATGTGTGGTTAACGTCCAAAATGGGAGCTTACTATCAAATAAGTAATCTGCGTTCGTATAATTAGTATATATTGTGGTTTACAATTTAGAACTTGCAAATAATAATAATAATAATAAAACATTTATTTGGCACACAACACAACAAACAACACAGCAAAATAGGTTATTAAAGACAGAAAACAAAAACAGTAAACATCCTATGTTGTGATGATGCGCCAAAGGGAAGTCAGCTCAGCAAATGCTAAGTGACCAGCCGAGCCACCCAGCGCTGATTTTCAGCTGACATCCATTTATTGAATCGACGCGCAGAAAACAGCAAGGAAGGGATCAATGGAGTACAGATACACTAATTTTAAAATATCATAGATAATAATATGAAAATACACATATACAAGAACAGAAATATAAGACCAACAGATAAAATATTTAACACCCATTAAAAATTATCATATAAATTATCAGAAAACACTGTATAATAAAGCCTCTATAATAGAATTTAAATTAATAAAGATTTTAAATATTATTGCAGAACAGACTGATTAAATAAATAAGAGATTTAATATAAACAGCGAAGTAACTATCGGAGGGCTAGATGGCAATGTGCACTGGGGCCCCAAAGCTCAGGGGGTTCTCAGACTCTGACCAGCAAAGCTTAAATTGAACCAATCAAAAAGTTCTCCGACTATTAGAATATAAATAGAACGGATTTATAGAAAACAAACTTTAATCAAACTTTATTTGAGAAGAACTTTGGAATTCTCAAAATTTAAACAAAATTCATTCAACGTTTTTATTTATATATTTTGTTTTATTCTTGAATACCGATATATTAATAAATTATTATTTGTTTTATATATTCTTAAACTCTTTGCGTGTAGAACCTGTACCAGACTTGAATAAGACGTATTTTTCATAGGAAAGACGGATCTTTTTAAGTGGTGAAATAGGAGCGGAAAGTTTGTTTTGAAAATCAGTCAAATTAGTAGAACTATGAAAACTGGCAATTTGTTTTTTTTTAATATTAAAAATATGTGTTTCAGCGTTTTTGGTAAATTAACCCCAAATGGGGTAAATAACGGGACTTTTATCGGGCAACACCAAATCGCTGAAGCTGTAGCTAGTATTTAATAAGCTCCATTTCACAGAATTATGTCAAGTTTTTAGCTTTTGAGATTCATCGTTAATTCTGTCTTATCAACTATATCTTCTGTCTTGTCCACATAGACTGCGTCATATCTTCATCATCTTATAGACTCGGTATCTTGGAGCGGGTAAAACGATTGAAAAGACGCCTTGGATAGGTTAGCGTAAGGTTGTCCGCATCTTGAATGATCAGGACGTTTTAAAAACCTTGAGACTCTTTAGCTGTCCAAGGAAATTGGCTCACTTAGTGTCATTTATCGTTTGTATCATTGCAAATATTCTAAAGAGTTGAAAAATCTCATTCCACTATCTCCCTTTCATAACAGAACCACGCGCGCTGGATTGCAGTGCCACAACTAAGCAGTTTCCTAACCAGCTTTGTCGTGTGTCCCGGGCGATATAGGTTTCTTTAAGCGAAGCGTAAAGAGATATTTTTGGCAAACACATATTTATGTTATATTATTATGTTTATATTTATTTATGTATGTGCTTGCTATAATCGCAGCGACTATCGTTTGGCTCTCACAATTCCTAATTCGTTTTTACATTGCACTGAACATTCCACCAGGTACTGTGACGAGTAAGAATAAATAAAGAGATAGAAACAATTAAAAGAGCTTACTATGCTATTGATATTTGTATCTGTTTTTCGCGTATTATCGAAATGTACGTTTAATTCCAATATAAACACTTAAGGTAAAAACATCGTGGGTGAAGAGTTGAGTATACAATTCTTACCTGTATCAGTTCTCGACCGATCATTGTTTAAATATGTGGAGAGCGGTGACTGTTCCGTCTTGTACGAAAACTGTGGAATTTAGCATGACCATTAAACTCAGTACCGACGACCGTTAATGCTACCAATTGTCAAGATTTTGCAGGACAATTTCTCAAAAAACATTGTACTCAAATGGATCTAAAATAGTTTAGGAAGCTGATTATTTTTGGTACAGTCTTGACTGGTACTATAAAATTCAAAGACTATAATAATCCTTTTGATTGTACATTATAACCGTATTATAGTAAGAGAGTAATGCAGAGCTACAAGTCAATAAATAATCTTATAAAATCAGAGAATCGTTTCATATACAATTTGTTGCGAAAATACAAGCGCTTTGTTTGAAGTCGAATATATTGAGTAAATAGTACTCGTAATATTAAAATGATTATGATATGCCGTGGTAAAGACACTCCCATGGAATGGATATTACTTCAAAACATTATTGTTCTCTGGGTTTGTTTTTGATTTGTTATCTCTCAAAAATTGTTTTCATTACCTTATAATTACATTATTATACTGTTTATAATATAGTATAACAGTTAATGTAAACACTGATTTACGTATTATTGTGATATTAAATTGATGTTAGCATTTATATGTAGAAGACATGTATGTAAAATAGTCCGGCCAAGGGTATTGTTCATAGATAATTTTAGTGTGGTGACCTTTTTTTTGACATGGTGGGAGTCCTCATGGACAGTCAGGACCGCGGGCCCAGTGTCGGACTCTTAGTAACCAAAACCGCTGGGGTGTTCCTCCTCCCGGCTGCCGTGTCCCGAGGGAAAAGTAGGGCCATATTTTCACGTAACTGTAGTGGCTTAGTGGATCGATGTATAAATATGTAGAAACGTGGATACTCGAAGGTTCGACATATACATCTCTGAGTTTTTTTAGATTATGTACGGATTTAGAGACCCTACGTGCACTGGTGAATAAAAAAATCGTGAGGAAACCCGCATGGCATCTAATAGAAATACCATGTGTAAGCTCATGCACTAGATACTTACCACGACACCGGCGTCGCCGGCGGTTCCGACGACGACAATCAAGGTTAGATCCGTCAACTTTTTTTTTAACACTGGCTCGAAATAGTGACTACAGAGTACCTGATGGTAAGTACAGTGTAGTCCAAAAACCAAAGCGACTATCAAAGGATGAAAATCCATTGATAGTCTACATCGTCATGTCGGCCCACATATACCACGACTGAAGGTCTCTAGGTATATGAGCTATTGGGTATACACAAGCTGATCCCGAAACGCAACAAGCCGAAACTGGTCATTATGACGGGCTTTACACGCATGCACTGTCGTCGCGATCCAGACGGGCACCGACGCCCTACCACCTCGCTGCTGCTCGTTTAGCACCACCCAAGAGTCACGTGTAGGGAAACTAGGGTAAAGCCTACGGACGCGAGCAGCTTCGATTCCGAAACTGTCGTTTAAACAACGTAGTTACACTCCGACGCAGCCTTGAGTTTCTTTCGGCGTTTCTTCTCAAGGTAGTCGCTTCCGAAACGCTAGTAGATCACCGTTAGGTTTCGTATTTTTGGCTGGCGGTCCAAGTCGAGGTTCGTACCCACAAGGGTGCCCTTGCATTGCCACCCAACCCCTAAATTGCCGACTGAGCACACTCAGTGTTCGCCCACCTGCTCGGTTTAGTTGTGAAGAGCTTTCCCGTTCAACCAACAAGGGTCCTGAGAACGGCGATCAGCTGCGCTACTAGTCATGTTGGACACGCCATATAAGTAGTTGCAGCCATTAATATATTTCTGCTCACCCTAAAAGAGGTATAGCATGATGATATTATTATTACTATAATTTTATACAGTTGCGTTAGAATACTTTGTCAATATAAAGTCATCATATCTGTAATATTTTATCTAGAATACTCTTTTCAAAATACCTCATTGTAATGTGCTTGCCGCAACTTATAATGTAGTCTCTTTCCCTTTTTTTTTTGTAACCCGGGGGTAATCACTAACGGACCTTCAGGAGGCGGTGACGGCCGCCCCCTGGTGTGTCGGACTTGCACTGATTAAAACCCCCGGGGGTGTTCCTTCTCCCGTCTACCGAGTGCCAAGGGCAAGGCTGTTCCATCTCCCTCGGCACTCGGCGAAGTCTGGCCTTCTGTAGGCTCCATCTACTTGGCGGGGGGTGGTTAAATAGTTACCACCCCCCGCGTACACCTAACACATTTGACGGGGAGAGTGCTGTAAAGTGTCACCCTTCTCATCTCCATGTTTTGTCATTGGAGCGGTGTGCGGGAACACACCGCACACCGCTCACGACCGGGTAGTCACTTTCCCATGCTAGTATAAAAGAAAATGATTATAGTCTGATATTACATTGTTGTTTAATAGTTGTAATGAAATTATACAATCTTATTTTTTATGTTATCTCTTATCAGATATCTCTTATCGTCTTTGGCTGTTTCGTAAACATTTCAAAAGGACTGTATAGTTATTTGTAACTATAATATTATTTAATACAAAACGTTCTGTTAAGAGGGCTACCGACACCCGAGCGTGAACCATGGTTTTTTAAACTGGCGGTTTTATTCGCGGTTCAGCCACGCTGGTCTACAGGCGAGCCAAATAATCGTGCGTTGTTAGGTTGCAACGATATGCCTTTAAACTTTTTTTTTAAATAAAATTAGTCCTAATTCTTCATATTTATTATTTAAGCAAATTCTTTACCATGGGCAAGGTCAGTTTCTAATTATATACGCGTGTTAATCAAAGCGTCTGTCCCTATATCAAATATGAACAATCAGCCAAAAGTATTGCATGACAGTTTTTAAAACCGTGGTTGTGCAGGGTTTTACAAACTTGTACTCAGATGAGATTTAAAACCGCGCGTCGATCGCCCCCTTTAGGTGTTATGTGAGTATTAATTATTATATCGTCCCAGATAACATTGAAAGCTGTAAGGAATGCGGCCGAACAAAGCAAAATATTCGCACCAGTGATTCAACTGCGAAACTATTCGCGACTGTTTGTTACCTCCGTTTACTTTGAAGATAACAACGTAAATATTGGTTAAGAACGACTAACGACGTCATATGTTGACAAGGGCGACCATGTATGTGTTTATTAGGTATTACAACCGTAGTTTTTACGTACACCCATTTTTTTTTTATTGTTAACCCGGGGGCAATCCCTAACGGAACTCAGGGGGCGATGAAGGTTGCCCCCCCCCCCGGTGTGTCGGACTTACACCGACTAAAACCCCCGGGGTGTTCCTCCTATCCGTCTGCCGGGGCTAAGGGGACAGAGGTCTCTTCCTCGGCGCCTGGCGACATTTGGCCTTAAAGTAGGCCTCTCCCTGCTGCGAATGCATGAATGTTGGGATGCATGCTTATATCCATAGAAGGGCAAAATGTAATCAGATTAATAAAAATGATTAACGATTACATTTTCGTTTTTTACCATTAATATGACTGCATTTTGCTCATTTATGTTTTAAACACTACAAAATCCCAGATTGTAAACACATTTATCATTTCTTAATGTTTTAAATGGATTTAATCATGATTACAGAGCAAGAAAATTAAAATTACGACTACATTTTGTAATCGTTTATCATTAATCAGATTACATTTTGCCCATCTCTGCTTATATCGTGCATTCGTGCCCAGCGTGAGGCGTAGCGCAACTGAACACCGTTCTTAGAGCAGTTACACATGATTTTTTTTGTTAACCTGGTGGAAATCCTCAAGGATCGTCAGGGGGTGTTGAGGGCCACCCCCCGGTATGCCGGACTTCTACCGACTAAAACCCCCGGGGCGATCCACCGAGCGCTCTAGGGTCAAATAGCATGGCTACTCGCCTTCCCAGAGCCCGGCCCTCCGCGTTGCCTCATTACGGGCCCCGTGAACGTAGGGGAGGCAGATGATCGCCTCCCCACCGCCTTGTGGCAGTTACACATGATATTTCTAGTAGATACTATGTGAGCTTCCTCACGATACCAGTTCCGCCCAAAAGTAGTATTTATAAATCTATACTAATATTATAAAGCTGAAGAGTTTGTTTGTTTGTTTGAACGAGCTAATCTCAGGAACCACTGGTTCGAATTGAAAAAATCTTTTTGAGTTGAATAGACCATTTATCGAAGAAGGCTTTAGGCTATATAACATCACGATGCAATTATTAGGAGAAAAGAAATAATGGAAAATGTGAAAAAAACGGGGAAAATTATTCATCCTTGAGGGCTTCCATTGCGTGCGCTGCAAAAACGGTTCAAGATACCAAAAATATATGTAAGAAAGAATTATTCCTCTTGAAATGATCAAAAAAATGTCTATCTTTTAAGATTAAGTCACTAGAACCATTTTTATGGTAAACAAATTTGGACGAAATTAATGCATTATTTGTTAAGAGTTGTATCAACGTAATAATATTAATCTTTATCCAAATAAATGTGTTGTTGATTAAGAGTATTTAATTGTGAACAAAATTGTCCTTGACATCACTTAATTTCAATGAACATCTTAGGAGATATTACAAAACCTTATATAGCAAAACAACGTTTGCCGGATCAGCTAGTATCTAATAAGAATATTTATTTGTGTCTGTTAACCCTTTCCACAGATTATAAACTTTGCAAAGCAAAACAGTCATAAGCCGTAACTAGTTAATTGACAAAATGCAGCTATAAGCTTATGACCTCTTATTTTCAATCAAAGAAACCGACAC
The DNA here is from genome assembly GCA_036320925.1 of Automeris io. Lineage (NCBI taxonomy): Eukaryota > Metazoa > Arthropoda > Insecta > Lepidoptera > Saturniidae > Automeris > Automeris io. The sequence goes on from JAUDJH010000001.1 coordinate 20,638,481, forward strand.
AACTTTAAAAATTTAATTAAAAACGTATAAATCATATTTTATTTGTGTTGAATACGGTTTTTGTGTACGGCAAAAAATCAAAGGTAAATTGTTAGAACACAATCAAGAGTCATTCAATTAATTGTTAAGCGCTTTTTAACACGCTGACTTGGCAATTGTATGAATCGAAGTCTAAACATTATACCTTCTTTTGTATTCATTGTGTTTAGATAGAAGATATGCAGTTTCGAATTCAATAATTTATTAATGAACCTCTCACTAGCGCCATATTTAAGCTTAATACTGGTTGGAAAGGTCGAGATTATAGATAAAAAATTGTTGATTTGTCTTGATACTTTTACTTTATTTTGTATTCATGGTTTTAACCATTATTTTTTAGTCGATTTGTTTATTGTATGTAATAGTTTATTTTAGGATTATTTATTTTTGAGTGTGTGTATTGTTATTATCTATACTTATTATTATACTTTATACTTAAAATTATTTAACCTATATGTTATCCTATTTCTTGTTTCTTATGTTTTTTATTGCTTAATAAGATGTAACACGACCAGGGCCCTCCACGAAAATCAGTGCTGCAGACTTACTCTGTGGCTTTAAGCTGATGGAGGTCCCATTTTCGCCATGTTAATTATGTTTTTGTTTTTGCTTTTGTTTTTGTATGTTGTTGTCTTGTAACAGAAATGTTGCTTTTGAATTTCTAGTATTTTGTTAGTTTGTGGTGAAAATAAATATATTTCATTTCATTTCATTTTCATTTCATTTATTTGATATTAACAGACACGGCGAACTGCGTACCGGTTCAATCAATGAATGAATAATGAATATACTGCGCAATTAATGTCATATTACCTTTAGTTAAATCTACTCCTTTTCTCCTATTCCGTCACTTTCCGCTCCACGACCTGCTCGCCCTACTCCCGCTTTTCCTCGTTTTCGATGAAAGCTCTCTGGCCACTTGACTTTATCCGACATTTTCAACAATTATCGTCATATTTTAACCAATTCACAGAAAACCTTAACAACCTTATGTAACTGTGTCTTCCACATGAAACACTCTGTATATTAGTGAAAACCGCATGAAAATCTGTTCAGTAGTTTTTGAGTTCGTCGCTAACACACGTGGCAGCAGATTTTGTTTTAAAATATGTTCGGAAGTTCTAAATTTTAGAGCTTAAAACATTACGATCTTTTAAGTTCATATCTTTAGCTGACAAACTTTGAAGATACCATTTTTAATATAACTTTGTTGTCATTATCAGTCCAACTTAGTCCTCCGGTACCGATACCTTTCTTAATTTGCTACTCGATATTGCTAGAGGAGGATCCATGCTACGTATATCGATTCATGATTTTATTCAAGAAACCAATACTCCAACAGTCATGAGCTATTCGTCCTACGTGGCCAGCCCACTGTCACTTCTGCTTGCTAGCGTGGAGACAAGTTTACGATAATTTCAAATCTTTAATAACTTCAAACATTACATAAAATTAAGATCTAGGAAACTTTTCTTGCGTTATTCCTATTGAATAAAATTAAAAACAATAAATGTTCTTGAGGTAATTACATATTTTTTGAATGAAAATAGTATATATTTATATAAAACTAGCTGACCCGGCAAACGTTGTTTTGCCACATAAGTTATTTCTAGGCAATTTCAAGTATTAAAATTAAAAAAAAAATGTTAAGGGTGAACATCCCTTATCACTTAGGGGTATGAAAAGTAGATAGTAGCTGATTCTCAGACCTCCTGAATGTGCATATAAAATTTGATAAAAATCGGTAAGTCCCTTTCGGAGGAGTAAGGTAACTAAAATTGTGACACGACAATTTTATATATATAGAGTTTCACTTAAATTATGAATAAGTTTTTTAACAAGCACATTAGCCTTTTATATTTATTATTCATTAAAATTCTAATGGAATATTAACACAATATACTAAAAAAAACATTTCAACAATTCATTAGTTTATTAAATTTTCAAGCAGATTGATTATTATCATCAAGAAAACATAAAATTAGAACTACTAATCAAATAAAATTCCAAAATGAATAAATTGCAACCTAAGTATAGATTTAAATAATGCGTGTAGCTCAGCGACAACCCTGTCGTGTTCTAATCATTATTAATTTTGATAATTTGACATAATTTAATACGAAACTATAATTCTGTCAGTGCCTGAATGCAGGGGCGGCAGTTGCCAAGTGCTTGTAACCAAGAATTTGTTTGTATTATGATTTATCGTATTATTTTGCGCATTACGGACTGTAACATTCTCATAATCGTTATGATAGATACATTAGGACCGAGTTATGTTTTTACATATAAAATGAATTTGTATAATATTAATCAGATCATTGTTAAAAATAAATCCGATATTTGTACAAAACTAGGTGGTCCGGCAAACGTTGTTTTGCCATATAAGTTATTTCTAGGTAATTTATAGTAGAAAAATAAAAAATATTTTTTTTATCCAAAAATTAAAAAAAAATTGTTAAGGTTGAACAACCCTTATCACTTGGGGGTATGAAAAATACATAGTAGTCGATTCTCAGACCTTCTGAATATGCATATAAAATTTGGTAAAATCGGTAAAGCCGTTTCGGAGGAGTAATGTAACTAACATTTTGACACAAGAATTTTATATATATATATAGAGACTAGTTTTCTTTATTAACACATCAATTTAATTCAATATTGATCAATATCTTAGCGTGTTTGATTTTAAAATGTTTTTATTACGTAGTTTTATTTTTATTTTTAGATAAATTTTAGTAATAGTAATGTAAATAGTTCAAACAAAGGAAAGTTCCGATATTTAAATGTCTCAGATCAAACGGTACATTTTTAGAGTTTTATAGCACAAAATAATATTTTATTTCGTTTGTTAGCTATATTATTAAGGTCTATAATTTAAATAATATTACACTATATTACTGTATCTGTATCAATCTTATAGCCAATTTTGGAGGACTATTTTAACAACGAATTTAGTTTGGTCCCGTACAATTCTACTTTTATAAAATTTGACTTGGATTTGTAATAAGGGTTCCACATTGATTCCGGAATAGTAAAAATTTGTTGTTTAACTTCTATTTTATAACAATTAAGATTAGTCGAGATAAAAAAGCTAATTAATTAGTCAATTATCTATAATTAAATCATGAATAACTTGTTATACCTATAAAAGTTGGAGGCTGTAATCTTACCAGTGTAACACATAAATTTTTAATTTAAATGATTACATATGGATTGTATATTAGAACACATATGCATTTTTACCAGATTTATTGATAATTATTTTCAACATCATACAGCATTAAAAAAAAGACTAGCAAGGCGACGCTCGGCTAATAATATTTCTATTTCTATCCTAATCTAATCGATCTTTTTTTTCTAAATTTAAATTTATTTCCTTGAAAACGGTTCTAAATACATATGTAAATTAAACTAGACAACAATGTAAATCAGCGCCATCTGCTTGTTGATAGCTTACATTGTAAGCAGGGCCACCTGTTTTTGAATAAATACTTTCTTTCATGTGGAAACGGATTATCTCAGATATGACACTTACTTAGATCAATTTCAATTAGAAGAGAGTATCTAAGTTCAAAAATTCGTCAATTTTGTTAAAGACGTTATATATATATATATATATATATATATATATGCAAGAATCGCTCGTTAAAAGTATAGGATAGAGAAAACAATCTATGTCTAACTTTGGAATCCAATCCGTATTAAGGTCCACGATGTCGAAGATCGGATAAAGGCTCTTACGTGGAATTTAGTAGAACATCTGGCAGACGAGATGGGTGGATGATGTGGTTGAGTTTGCGAGCCGTGATTGGATGATTTTGGCTCGAGATTGAGGGTGGTGGGATAACGAGAGAAATGCCTATACTCAACAATGAGCAGAATCTAGCTGGCTTTGAAACCAAAACTAGATATATTGCGCTGCGAGTCAAATAGAGCCAACAATATTTATTTACAAATATCTTAATATAATAAATTCATCAGATATATTACATATATTTTAATCGAGACAAAGATATAAGATGAGATTATATGTAACATTTAACAATCAGACATTTAAAGGCTATCATTATAAGAGTATTAAATATTAAAATATATAAACGATGTTATGATTCTCTTGGCTTTTGCTGAGATTTTTTGAAAAGATAACCTTGTGCCATTTGCCACAAAATATACAAGTCGTGATCCCTTTGGTGGACGTATAGCGTCAATAGAGGCCGTTTAGATCCACTGTTAATGTCAATTTGTAAAGGTCAAGCAGATGTCCAATTAAAAAGTTCATGGGTTTAGTACTTTCAAGTCTCAAGTTGGTACTAAGTTGTTAATTATTCAAGGTTTTATGTAGTATTCAACAGTGAACAGTGGACAGGATATTTACACTAGATTGCCCAGAGCAGTCATTTTGACTGATTTTAAAGTTTAGTTATAATAAAAAAATATTTATATTTATAAGGAACCATTTTTTTAAATATTATGACTTTTTATAGCAATTATTAATAGTTATACTTACCTCCCCCTCTCTTTATTCTCTATATACGTATGTCCTATACCCATATTCAGTCTTTCTAGTGTTAATAAACATGAATAAAAATTATATAGTTATTACTCTCATTTTAAAAACATAACCATTAAATTTAAAACAACTTCCAACTCACTAATGTGTATCTATTTGTAGTACTCATATATTCATTGGGACCAATCCTATGAGTATTGAGTATCCTGTTAATTCCATATGATGCTACATCATCAATTCCTTGTTACTATGTTCAGGATAAAAATTTCGAATCGATTAAACTCTTTCGCTACGGCAGGCTCCCCAGGAAACGGAGCTACGTGCTGACAGTGCGTACATCAAACGCAAAGTTATGGTTCAAAACAATTTTCATTAATTTTTAGAAGACAAATGATTCAGGCGAATAAAATATAGTCAGTTGCCCATCGCGTATCATCGGCGTTTTTTTAACTGGTCACTTCTGTCATCGATAGTAGCAACAGGGCTACTTACCAGTAGAAATGGTTTTCATTCCTTCAACAACTAAAAAAGAGTTGATAACTTCAAGCAACTGTACAGATTTTCTTCAATCATAGCTAAGAACACTCGATAAAATCATCGTTCAAATGAAAAATATAAGAAATAAAATCGATTCATTAGTTTAAGAGCTGCAATTCCACAGACATACAAACAAATACACAAAGCAGACAATACGCAATACAGAACCGCAGATCCAAAGGTGGTGTACCTTTAATTCAAACACCTATTTTTTGCGTCCGGTTTTATAAAAGTATAGGATGGTTTCAGATCATTCATTAAGGAACTCTAATACAAATCAGCTGTTAAAAGTTGTTTCTCTTTCTAAAAGTCATAAATAAACAGATCTATAAATTTAGTCACAGCTCATTTAGATGTATCGTAAATCAGTGGATTTTCTTATATTTTTTTGTGTTACTAGAAATGATTGCCGTACGATTAATAATGTATTGTTAAATTATTTGGCCCGTCCACGTAAATGTTTCCTTTAAATATTTATTGATACACTAATCTGAATTTATACGGCTCTTTTTGCTGTTCTGACATCGGTATTAAAAAACTTGTTTAGTTAAGGATTTTTTTACAGCGAAATTAGGTTTATTGATTTTCCTCTACGGTATAATTATGCGGAAGATTAAAATACAGATCGAGTTTTATTGTATTGTTCATTTATGTTGTTTTGGCTAAAATGTCGGTATTTGGAACTTGATACTAAAACTAGTTTGTCAGTATTTTGCTAAATCACACATTGCCTGCCTCAAGGTTCTATATTAGGTGCAACTTCAAATCTGAATGAAAATTCTATTCATGATATAATTAAAAATAGTTTTTATTAACTTAATTTGAAGTATATAATGAATTGGTTGTTATTCAATTAACTACTAGAGAATATTAAAGTATATTAAAGGAGCAACTACCAGAGTTCTTGCCGGCTCTTCTTGGTAGATTCTGCTTTCCGAACCGGTGATAGATTCACTTTGCCTTTTTTTTTGACGATTCAAAAGTGCTTGGAAGTCTGTCTATTTGAATAAAGTTATATTTCATTTATAAATCAATAAACTTTGCTGAGAGATAGTTTATCAATGTGTCGGAACGTTGCCAGTTAAGTGGGCTCACCAGTTATTAACCGTGTTTTACATAAATGCTTAATGTAGGCATTTTGTCTGGACGTTACGAGTGTTTGTTTTAACTTTGTATAGATTTATTAATCTTCTGTCAAGTCAAATGACCCCGGTTTATCTCTAACACATATTTTCTATTTGAAAGCTATTTGCCTTCTGCTATTTAAATTATACATTGTTTTTCACTTCTGAAACTTAATTACCATCGATATATTCGCTTTAAGCTTCAACTATTAAATTTAGTTGAAACAGTTAATACATGGTTGTTACTGATAAGCTATTTGATAGAAAATAAATAAAAATAAAATAAAAACAATTACAAAGCAGCACATTAAAGTCAGCTGACACCCAAAGTAGGACTACCCGTATCTTGGATGTCAGACCATTTCACACAATTTGTTATATATAGTTTATATCCGCTGCGTAGCTCCAATCTTAACACAATACAATAATAATATTACATACACTATACAATTAAAGTAGATAATAATTTCACAACAATGTTAAACCCCAAGTACATCTATTCCCGCAACAGTTCCTCAGTATCATCATATTTCAGATTCGACAAGCAGTTCCTCAGCTTCATTTTACATTCGTAATTAGATAGGTTCAAGATATTTAATTCATGGTTAGCCATGGTTCGTGGTTGAAATATCACTGTAATACCACTAAAAGACTATTTAATTATCATCTCTACGTAAAGAGTCGCGCATTATTAACTAAACTAAAACTATTATCAGATGAAGTGTCTATTTCATTAACAAATGCAATAAAGCCTAAGAATATGACCAGTATTATCTGTTAAACATTTCTGCTTGTATTTTATAATTAACCAGTCTCTCGTTAGTATATCTTCATGTATTTTCTATTTATATGTCATTACTAGGACCGACTACAGTAAAAAATAATGTAGACGTAATCGTTAATTAATTTAATTAATATGTTTACTTGATATTAAAAAATAAAACCAGTTTTACATACAAAATGTCAACTTTCATTATATTAGATAATTACAGTTACAACAAATACCTATTCAAATTAATATTTATAATTCCAATGATTGTCCATATTAATGAACATAAAAACAACGTTTATGTTAGAATTTGATTCATTAGATATTAGATGAAATATAATGTATGCTTTGATGTTTATAATAGAATCATTTTAAGGTTTAAACATTAGTGTACCTCAAATCTAGTGGCTACATCATCTGTAACGTATGTAACGTTTTTTTTTTCATTATTGTCTCCGGTTTTTATTTTTTGGACTTTGGATCAGGCTGACCATGTCAGTCCCATAATTACACTATACTTTTCTAACTACACTACACTATACTATACTATTTCAATAATTGGTATGTGAGTCTACAGAGCATCTCAGCTGCGCAAGATGTTTGCTCAGCTAAGATGCTCTGAAATAGACCCACATCAGACCTGTTCCAACCAAACTGTTTAAACAGGATATCTCTCATAGATACGCTCCGAACACATTCCACCAAGAAATGGTGTATGTCCTCTGAGACTCTACAGAGCTCGCAAATGTGTCTAACGTCAATTATACAGTGGGTCTAATAAAAATAAAAAATTACAACTACAGAATTTAGATTAGAATTTGGAAGTGGCTTTCCTCATATGGTTAAGTACTTCTGTAACCGTCCATGGTATTGGAACACAAAGTCTAACAATGAGATGTACAAGGGTTGTGATTGACTCAGACGTTGAGATATTTTCACGACCATGTAAAAACCTTTTCTTTTTAAAGCTAGAAACAATAGTTATACTCGTACAAGCGGTAATAAAGAATTCATAGGTCTAGAGAATTTTATTCAACCAACTTATTGCTTTTTACATAAGTTCTTTAAGCGACATTAGTCTTTTAGGATTCTTCTTTACCATTCATGGAAACTTTGTATTTAAATTTAATGAATCAGCAAAATCCCTCAAGAAATCCTGTTAAATATTCATAATTTTTAGGAAGTCTGGAGTTTTTTTAATTTACACTATCACATTAGATATAAGAACGTCTGCAATTAGCTGTATTACTGATCACATTGACTACAACATACAAGAGGCAAGTGAATAGTGCGTCTTATGCATAGATGGGCAAAATGTAATCAGATTAATAAAAATGATTACAATTACATTTTATGTCTGTTACCAATAATATGACTGCATTTTGCTCATCTATGTTTTAAACACTACAGAATCCCAGATTGCATACACGTTTATGATTTCTTAATGTTTTAAATGGATTTAATCATGATTACAGAACAAGAAAATTAAAACTACGACTACATTTTGTAATTGTTAATCATTAATCAGATTACATTTTGTCCATCTCTGGTCTTATGTTATGTCTGATTACTATGAAAGGGATCTAACGTGGTATTTCATTATCTATATCTAATGTATCTGTGCTCATATTTAAAGGAAATGAACATGCTGATATGTTATTATTGACTTTTATAGGCTTTTGCATCACAATATCTCCAGGAAATGTTTGACAAACATTTGTCATGCGTAGTACTTTGCCTATCAGCAAATATTGGCGAGGCATATATTTGCTTGGCATTGACACGCCAATCTTTGGTCAACAACCTGACCACTCAACGGCGCCTACAACTAATCACATACAAATCTCATTCCTCACGACTTCGCGGAATCCAAAAGTCAAGACTGACTCGTTTAGCAAAACCAACTTATCTTTTCTGTTCTTTAAATTACCATGTCGGCATTTCTTCTCTTAAACAATGAACGAGAGATGCAAGTTTAATTTTGTTAAGTCAACATTGTAACGCGTCTTTGAAAGCAAATTTTACAGTTTATTTTGATCGACCGTGGCTTTTATTGATGGTAAAATTAATTTTGTTTGTCGTTAACAGTTATTAATTAATATTTATATTAATTTTTAATTGACCGGTGTTCTGTCAGTAGGATCATAATTCAATTGGGAAATATTGAATTTTGTTCTTTTACGTATTTTTACGAAACGCAAGTTTCTGTTCATAACTGTATTTTTCCTTAATTCATTTTGTAAGAAACTTTACGTTTAACAATCGATTTTAATTATTCTAATTGTTATACTCTGACAATATTAGGCCATCGAAGATTAAAAAGGCTGAAACTAAAATAGCTCAGTGCGTATAGCTAGCAAATTGAAAATAAAAATTTGTTTTCAAGTGAATCTCTTATTCTAAGTTTTATTTAGGGGATTAACTTAGTATATCAAATGATGAGAGCTTGAGGATACTCGAATAATACTCAAAAAATAAATAGCTATATGTGGTGCCAAAACAACTGCAATCAAAATAAAATATCTTCCGCGCTTTGAATATAACATAGTTACTTATGATAAGTACTTATGTTGTATGTTTATGTATATACCATGAATTCATCCTTGAGAATTAATATAAATGAAATAATATCTTACTTCGATAAAATAGATTGCGTGTTGATTTTGCACTTCTCATGGAAAAAAATACGTAACTAGAGAATATGAACTTTTCAAGAGCGCCAAAAAACGCAGGTTTGCGGATAAATGGGAAATTTTACTTAAAAACATTCCAAGAAGAGTTAATAGGGAAAATACAACTGCAAATACTTGTTAACTTTACTTCTAATAAGGTAGAGTGATTTATGAGATAATTATTGTAATCTAATAATATAACTTCCTATATAAACTTTTTTATAAAGGAAGATATGAACAGTTTTATTATAATATTTTAAACATATTAATTAATTGCTGTAACTGAAGCATTTAACACAATATTGATTAGAGTATTTTTTTTATAATGGATTGGATATATTACCAATACGGATACATTTATGTGTCAATTCCTTCCCTATCTAATAGTGAAATAAAAAAAATGACGCAAGTCAATCTAAGTACACTTTCCGCGAATGGTAACTTTTGTTGACTATGACTGTTATGTAACTTTACATATATAGTACATTCTTAATCTAATGAGACGGGGAACTGACATAATAAGAGAGAGGGGTAGAATACAATGTCTGGGTAGTGATAAATGACCCCTGTCAGTGCCCTAGGTCTTTTACAATGTTTTGCTGCCTCGCCTGAAGCGTTGGGTAAGCTAGGTTGCCATTAGCACAACAAATTTAGAATAAGTAGACAGATTTTTGCACCAAGCGGGGAGTCACCGCAAGAATTTGCTCGAAAAACCATCATGCAAACTTCCCCCAACCAGGGTTCGCCAACGAGTCGATGTGGTTACCAGGGTGTGACCGCTGCGTGCTGCACAGCAACTAGAAGCCTCTGGTGAGTGTTCATGAGGACAGCTGACAGAAATAGATGCCGAGTTCCCAGTACACTACAACAAAGATATTTACATATAAAGATATTCGTTTAAAAAGGTCAAGGCATCTCAGTTGTTACGAATGACCCGCGTTGACAGGCCATCGATTCTCAATGATTGACATTCGATTATTGCATTTGTCCAGTCAATTGATCATTAAAATTGGATAACTCGATTATCGATTGTGAAAACGGGATACATGGCCTTATTATCTTCTCTGCTCAACGAGGCAATGTAAATATATCTTGGAACTCGTTCTGGCGTATCCCCACTCGTGATTGATCGAAAAAAACCTCTTAAATTACTTATAAATCATTTTGTTTTGATCGACGTCGATACTGCTGGAGTTGACAGACGGCTACCGGGTATCGGTGTATTGAGAAAAAGCAAATTCACTTAAGCGTAAAGACGTACATACATAACTGTACATTGAATATATGTCGTCGCCAAATGTATAAATCAGTCATTCAATTAGTTGCCTGGAACATTCATTGAATGGCTGAAGAATGTTAATCCAAATTAACAATGGCGATGATTCGCATGCTTAAAGAATTCGTAGCCAGTGCAAAGTTCGACAAAATAGCTAAGCCTTGCTTGTCATATTAATTTGACAAAAATCAAAAGTGATTATTGTAAATGGATTAAAAGTATATTTACGAAAAAAGTTTTTACTCGTAAAATACAGGAAGATAAAGTGATTATTGTAGTATTATTTAGTATACTTGTGTTATTATCTTATTATACTCAATATATATCAGCTACTGAAACCATCGTTAATACCATTTTATTTGTTGCTGGCTCTGCACTAGCAAGAAAAGAAACTAAGTTTTAACTGACCTGGCGACTATTGTCTCAGTATTTATGAATGAGCTGGCTTACAATCAGTCAACTTGTTACAAGTAAGGCTGGCTAGACTATCTACGCGGGCCGGGATAAGTCTTGGACTTATGCCGTTGCAAAGAATGCACCCTCGTGGGCGGGATGATTTATAAATAAAAGAAGATTGCGATAATTGAGACAAATCAAGTACTTACCGAGCAGCGGTATTCCAGGCACTTTACAACCACTCACTATGTATGTTTGACTGTGAATGTTGAGTATGGTGTTTGTGAAGATTTATGTGTGTTGCGAGTTTGAAGTAATTATTAAAAATGCGTTTATAATCAAGAAGGATGCGATGCGATGTTTTTAAGTTTAAAATGCGAGAACGTTAAGAAGTGAATAAGTGATCGCCAGATGGCGTTTGCGATTAGGTGCGTTTACATTGTTATTATTTTAAAGGTCCTGGGGTTGCGCCTTTTGGCGCGACTACTATCCATTCAAAAAATTATTAGGGGAATCCGAATGCATGTCGCCATTTGACGAACGGCCTTTTTATTACCTACTAAAACTCCCAAGGTGAATACCACTTCACTTCTGCTTCAACTTTTCTTGTTCTTCTTTCTAAGGTGACTTCACTTTGACGAGAACCTTGGGCCCTGTAATCAATACTTTACGGCCTCGCCGTGCAAATGAACGACCTAGTTAATTAATAAAATAGCTGATTTAACCAGTTGGCTACGACATAATCACAATAAAAATAAAGCGGATTACAGGTAAATTAAACTTTGAAGTATTGCACATTGGATACTTTTAACAGCGCGAAACTAAATACCACTCTTTCGCACAGATCTTTCGCCGGATCAATTGTACCTAATGTATAAGGCTCAGGTGGGACCCTGCATAGAACATTGTTCTCATCTCTGGGACGGTTTTGTTCACGCCCAGGATAGATTGAAGCGGAGGGCTGTCCGCATTGTGAATGATCTACACGTTCTTAAGCATCTTGAACCGCTCTAGTTGCGCGGAGGTATTGCCCGACTAAAAGTTTTCTACCGTCTATATCATGGCGAGCAGTGACGTGCATTGCATATTTGGACAGGGTAGGCAGAATTCGGGTATTTCATTAGAATATTGTATTATCATAGTAAATATTATATTGCTTTCATAGGAAATATAGGCGGCGTGAATATAGAATAGATATGACCATTAATTGTTTCATTTTTTGCTTAACTTTAAGATATTTATTTCAGACTTAGTTAACGTCAGGGCATGCAATGCTTTCATGCATCTATGAAATGAACGCTACTGATGGCGAGTAATCTGAAGAGTTATTAAACCTTGTTTCATCTTCTCTCTTCCATAAAAGAACCACGTGCACGGGTTTGCGTTAACTCATATTCGAGCTAGGATTAGGAAGGTCTCTAACTCTTACTTTTGCCGAGTCTTTGAACTGTGGAATGGTATTCCGGCGAGCGTCTTCCCACGTTCCTACGATATTTGGTTCTTTAAATGAAACGTGGAGAGATATTTGTACAGGCCGATATGTTCCCTGCGGCTATCGATTGTTTTTCTTTACTATTGATATTTGTAGTCGTTTTTTAGACTGTACCATACTTACTATCAGGTGTAGTGTAGTCACTATGACAAGTCAGGATAAATAAAAGCAGACGCTGACTTGCATGCCTCGAGCTCTACATCATTACGTCGTACAAACAAGCCAATTATAAGAACAAGAAATTTTATGTCTTAACTATCCATGTCCCGTTTTTAGTAGTTGTAAAATAATAATGTTAAACAAACTATTAACTTTTTATAATGTCAATAGATATAAAACTATAATTTTAAATTGACATAAATGACATCATATGTCAAATCGATTTTAATCGATAATATTTTAACGTTTCTCGATTGAATAATTATAATGTAAACGTTTTCTCACAAATTAATCAAATCGATATTTTTAAAAGTGCTTTTAAAGTTGGGGTCAGAATTAAAATAATTTATGGATTCCATTAATCACTTGTCATTTGTGTCTGTGACCAGAGAAGGGAAAAATGTAATCTGATTAATGATTAACAATTACAAAATGTAGTAGTAATTTCAATTTTATTGCTCTGTAATCAGGATTAAATCCCTGCAAAACATTAAGGAGTCATAAATGAGTATGCAATTTAGGATTCCGTAGTGTTTAAAACACAGATGAGCAAAATGCTGTCACATTAATGATGAAAATAAACGCAAAATGTAATCGTAATCGTTTTTCGATTTTGTTTTTATTTATTTTTTTTACACTGGCTCGACATAGTGACTACAGAGTACCTGATGGTAAGCACAGTGTAGTCCAAAAACGAAAGCGACTATCAAAGGATGAAAATCTATTGATAGTTTACATCGTCATGTCGGCCCACATATACCACGACTGAAGGTCTCTAGGTATATGAGCTACTGGATATATACAAGCTGATCCTGAAACGCGACAAGCCGAAACTGGTCACTGTGACGGGCTTTACACCAGTGTACTGTGGTCGCGATCCAGACGGGCACCGACGCCCTACCACCTCGCTGCTGCTCGTTTAGCACCACCCAGGAGTCACGTTAATCGAGTTACGTTTCGTTAATCTGATTACATTTTACTCATCTATGTCTGTGACGGTAACTAAGTGTCATATGGCTGTTATGCATCATTTTTTGCGATTTTTTTTATGTTTGAAGGAAACTCTTTTGGATTATTAACCCTCTGATAAACTAAATGTATCTCTTGACCAAGTTTGGCCATAAGATGATTATTTGCATTGTTTTTAATATTTTAAAACAGGAATCTCTTTGGAGTGGTTATCGTTTAAAACTCGATGAAACGAAAAAATAACACGAAAAAGAGACAAAAACGTAAATCTTGTAACTGGCGAGAGAATGAGATAGGATACGTTATACAGCGTTTCATACTACTTCGGTCTCCTCTTTATACAATGCTTCGTAGGTTTACACACGCGGCAATTGTTAATGCAATAAAATGTTTTTAATTAAAACAACATATTTTAGCAATCTGTAGCGAGTTGACGCGTCGTGATTTCCATATTTGAATTAAATTATTCAATTTCTGTGAAGTATATGTATCAAGACATGCTACGTAGTTAAGGAAACAACATGATAGAACAAAATGCGCATGAATGAGCTTTTAAAATATGTTGCTTCACTTTGATCCGCGCGTTTCGTTCTTTCCATGTATTTTTTAATTCCATGGTATTGTTGGATGTGAAAGTACTCATCGCACCCATGACATAATCTAAGTATGAGATTTATAGACGCTACTTTGATTTTTCTTACTCTTTGCTCTAAAAATAAGTTCGTGTTTGACAAAAAAAATCATTCATACTAGGAACTCGAGTATTGCTGAGGCAAGTCCAAGTAGTCGAAATCGGTGACTTAGAAATATTTAGGCTTTAATTAATAATAATATATCTTCACGTTACATTCCTTTCAGGGTGAGCAGAGATACATTTGTGGCTGTATCCACTTTGCGCATATATGTCGTGCCCAACATGACCGGAAGAGCGGATGAACGCGGATCACTTTAAAATTTGTTTAATGACAACAAAATCTATATTTATAAATCACAGTCTAAGAAAGTACAATTGTGGGCCAATGTTTCTAAAATAAAAAAATATAAGCGTGTGATACATATTTTTTAAACATTTGCCAAGCAATTTAAATACAATTTGTCATCGTAATATTTGATATAGTTTATAGATGTTTAAAATTTCTCTTGAATCATGACTTCACGGCCCGTGGATGTCGTCGTCTCTTTAAATGACAATCAGTTGTTAAAATCTGGCACTACCCCAAAATATTTAAGGGGTTAGTGCCACCAAAATGTAGGCAATTTACTCGAATATTCATTACCGATTATTGAAATTTCAACTTTGAAAAATATACTGCTTACTTTATTTTTTACGCGTGTGGTTTCTGCATACTTTCTAATTCTATTCCGAGGTAGTCAATTTACTGTGTTACTGTAAAAAAATATCGTCAACAATAAAAAAAGTCGATGAACCGTATTAAAAGTCACTGACAGTAGATACGTTCTTACAATCATAAATTGTGATGATACAATGACAGGCCCTGTGGGCGGATAGTAGGATGATTCGCGAAAAATCATTAATCTTAAGTTATAGAGACAATAAAACGGTCGTTGTCAGGAACAATGACAGTTATTTGTAGCTTAGATTGGACTTGGGAGGTACTTAAATATACCCAACATCATTAGAAGACGGGTTTCATCTTTAGCAAAGGTTTAAACAGATATGTTATTGCTTATATTAAAATGGACTAGAATTTGATATAGTAGGTACAAAGGCTGAGATTTATAGAAGTTGTTTAGTGTGTGCTCAGAAAATAGATAGTTCTTTATCAAAAACTAAATAAATGATATGAACTTGAGCATAAACAAAGTATTTACAGAGCCAAGTTCAAGTTGTCGAAATCTGTGGCTTATCATATTATGTATATACTGGAACATTAATTTGAATAATGTCATTTGAAATGTTTGAGTAAAAGCTAAGCAAAGTCTAATTAGTGTCTATAAATTTCATTCTTAGTTGCTAAGATATTTATTTAAATAATACTCGTAAGTCAATTTTTTGCAACAACTTTTACCGTCGCCTATACCTGTGTTTAAATTTAAACCGGTATTTCTAATAAGTACGACTACGTTACTGACTGAAAATTTGAAGAATTTAAATTACCGCTCATTTATCTAGTTATTTGTCATCTCGCTGATTTCTTAGTAGGTTAAGCACAAATGATGATGATCTCCAGGCCGGTTTCGGCCACGGCGACTGTTTCAACACCGATTAAGAAATTTGAGGTCCAGTTTTCGGAAACAGTCAATTGCGCAGGAGATATTTAAGTGCATAACTGGACGCGCATCCAGAGAAGCACTCTCTCGTCCGAGCTCCCTCAGGCCCGATGGAAAGGAGAACCAGTACGATCGGGAGGGAGCGGGATGCAGGTTTGGTCGAGTTTTCCTTCTCTGAACACCTGGTTGAATTGCGGTGTTAAAGAGATACCCTAGTCGCCTCTTACGACACCTCAGCAAGAAGAGGGGGATGCTATTCTATTCTGCCGGCAGCCACCACGGCTAAGCACAAATAATGCAACATCAATTACCACGACCGGGGCCCTTCACGAAAACCAGCGCTGCAGGCTTCCTCTGTGGCATTAAGCTGACGGAGGGCCCATTTCGCCATGTTCATATGTTTTTGTATTTTGTTCTTTTCTGTCTGCTGTTGGTATATTTAGTTGGTGTATTTTAGTTTGTAGCGAAACTAAAGTTTTCTCACCATGTTTACCTTTACCGGAGACATGTGCTGCCTAAATCCGAACATAATCTAGAAAAACCCAAAGGACGTGCCGGGATTCAAACCTACGACCATTGGCGCTGCCGCACATGAAACCTGGTCCATTATCCACTAGACCACGACAGCTATTGAATTAGCTTAAGATGTCAAGTATAAATAAATAAAAAAAGGTATAAACTTAACGAACAATTCATGCTTCCGTTTTGGAAGATCACCACACACCACTATTTAAAAAAATATTATTATGAACAAGACTTTTATTATTAGCGACATATATATATGTTTAAGTCTAAATTATTGCAACTACGTGCATAACGAGACGGAAAAAATTATCTAGTTTATTTCGCTATTCATAACACTGATTAAAGTGATTGCCAACTCAAGATTTCCCTGGTTTAGTGAAATAAATAATATTGAAATAGCTAAGACATGTCAAAAATGTACTGAAAATAATATCCCACTGCATGCGAGTTTATTTCGGAGTTTTCCTAAGAAAAAGCATGAAGCAATTCATAATAAAGTGCTCATTATTTTGTAGGTCGACGATGATCTTCGAAAATATACTAAAAATTATACTTTATTGGTATAATAATAAGGTTAAATTTCCCTTCCCCTTCTTCTAAACGAGCATTTCTTTTTATAATCGCGTTTAAAAAAAAGTAATGCATAGTCGCCCACTTGTTTAAATATAACTGAGCGGGAAAAAACTATGAAACAAAAATAAATCTTCGTTTTAGCCGAATAAAAAATACAGCAATTTTTTATTTTACCTCAGCTAGAGAGAGTAGAGTTGCCTGCCTCGCGGTCTTTTACCGGTTGCACGGTGGAGAGTGTTCTCAGGAACTACATTCTTTGATTCCACCAGCCCCATTCCATCACAAAACCACAAGACATCGTGTCGGATACCATCCGTATGTGGTGGATGTTCCTTATATCCGCACGAGAAAATTCGTTTCTACATTCATCATGCGAACAGCTAAGGAGTGGAATATGCTACCAGCGGCCATATTTCCGCGATCTTATGACCTGGGAGTCTTTAAAAGAAGAGTGAATAGGCATTTGTTAGGCGGAAGCGGTTCATCATCGGACTCATCTTCACCTTCCACCAGGTGTGATTGAGGTCAAGCGTTCGCCTATAAGTTATTAAAAAAAAGCTAAGTTACTAGATCGCAACGGATATTAAGCATAGCGTAGTCACAAAAATTCAACGCAACTATCGAAAAGTACGATAACGTCTATCGTTATGGTCGATGGACTACTTAAAAATTTATTTAGTTTTAAAAAAAGACCCAGTATAATAATCATATCTGTTAAAAGAATGGTCAGAAACGGTTAAAATTAGTGATGTTCTGGCTAGTTGATAAAGCCGACTATTCGGCCACTTTCGTTCTTACTGACCAGTATTCAAAGATTTCTGACTATCCAGCTAGTTTCTTTGATTTCTAAGTAAAATGTACGTAACAGGAGCTACGTTAAATAAAACCTTCATTGTTTAATAATAGTAAATGTTTATTTCACAGTTATTTTTACATATAATATAGCGTGGTGATATTTTTTTTTACACTGGTTCGGCAAAGTGATTACATTGATGGTAAGTACAGTGTAGTTTGCGTCGTCATGTCGGCCCACATATACCACAACTGAAGGTCTCTAGGTATATGAGTTACTGGATATACACAAGCTGATCCCGAAACGCGACAGGTCAAAGCGAGTCACTATGACGGTTCTAATACCCGTGCTCTGTGATCACTACCCAGTTCGGGCAACTGCCCTACCACAATAAAATACATAATCCTTGCAGTTGTACAAAAACACAGCTCTGACCCGCGTAAAAACAAAAATCATAACAATTCGAAGTAAACAAAATATTATCCCACAAGTATCTACCATACGTACGTGGCAGTTACGACTTGCAGACAAATTGGCTATTATTTTCCAAACCACAATCGGCTTGGCCGCCCAATCGGTCTCTTTCAACCGAATATTCGGCTAAAGTTATAGTCGGCGTATCTCTAGTTATAGTTGGCAGGATTTGGATGAGTGTCGCGATCAGTAGAAGATGATCGATGATAGTCTGAAAATCCATGACACTAGTTGGTTGGATATCTTGGTTTGTAAACGTGCTGCCCGCTCTCAGAGAGTTGCTAATCCCGTTTTAATTGGTCAGACACATGTGTAAACGATGTAGCCGTTGCCGCCGCTCCCGTATGGGTTATTTATAATAATAATAATATATCGTTACGCTATATCCCTTGCGGGGTAAACAGAGCTATATCAGTTCAAAGAGTTTATTCTCATTAAGATACAAATCACTTACATGAGAACATTTTGCTTAAAAACTATAAAGAACAGTAAAATACTAAGAGCTCACTTGGCAAATACAGAACCATATTTGTTAGTATTTATCTTTAATATATTGTAGTAATTTAGTTCTGTATATGCCAAGCGAATAATACCTGTATGTATATTAATACCTGTATCCACTTTACACTTATATGTCACGCCAAATGTGACTAGCAGTGACGTGCATAAGATATTTGGACAGGGTAGACAGAATTCGCGTAATTAATTTGAATATTATATTATGACAGTAAATATTATATTGCTTTCATAGGAAAGAAAGATGGTGTGAATATAAAATAAAAATGAATATAAAAGGTTCCTTGTTTGTTTAACTTTAAACAATTTATTCCAGACTTATATATCGTCAGGGCAAGCAATGCTTTCATGCATCTATGGAATGAACGCTACTGGTGACTAGTAGCATAGCTGAGCGCCGCTCTTACAGCACTAGTACATATGACGTTTCTATTAGATACTGTCTTGGTTTCCTCACAATGATTTCCTTTACCGGTAAGTATGTAGTGTCTAAATCCGTACGTAATTTGGAAAAACCTAGAGGTGCGTACACTACACTATAACAGCAGTAACGTTCATTCCATAGATGCATGCAAGCATTGCATACCCTTATGATAAATAAGTTTGGAATAAATTGCTTGAAGTAAAACAAAAAAGAAAACCATTTATATTCATATATATTCTATATTCACGTTGTCTATCTTTCCTATGAAAGCAATATTCTTTTTTTATAATTTATAGACGAACACTTGACCTCAATCACACCTGGTGGAAAGTGAAGATGAGTTCGATGATGAAACGCGATCGCCTAGCAAATGCCTATTCACTCTTCTCTTAAAGATTCCCAGGTCATAAGATCGCGGAAATATGGCCGCTGGAAGCATATTCCACTCCTTAGCCGTTCGCATGATAAATGTAGAAGCGAATCTTTTCGTGCGAATATAAGGAACATCCACCACATACGGGTGGAATATAATATTTACTATCATAGTATAATATTCAAATTAATTAAGCGAATTCTGCCTATCCTATCCAAATACCTTATGCACGTCACTGCATAACAGCCACGATCACAATAACATTATTTAGCAATGAATAAGGATACCATCTTCTTACTGATGTATTTGTACAAAGTTTTACTTTACGAACATCGTTTATAATTTCCACAAAGAGATTAAATTCTTATTTTCCCTCACCTCGTATTGGTAAGGTCATAAAACTATGTAAGTATATTAAAATCTTTTGTAATCCGAGTTGTTAAGTGCGGACTATTTTCGAAGCCGGGATTAAAGTTACTTAGTTATGACGCAAGGATTAGTTGAGTTCATTTTTAAACTCATGGTTCCGCATATCGTTTGTTTTGACACTAGACATTGCGATTAAACAATTGTGTCATATAAATACTACGAAAATGCATTTGGCACGGTCCTTAACTGTATGTTTATTTTATTAATAGATACTTTATTCAAATATATAATACTAACGAACTCAATCAACATAGCCCGGAAGTGATCTCTCTATTTTAATACAAATCCATTATATAAACCACTCTGAATATATCTGCTAAATGATTTTTAAAGTTGCATTAAGATATGTGTAGAATAGTTCGTTTTTAATTAATGTAAATGTATGTATTTTTAATTTAAATCAACGGACGGAAAAAGAGGGGTGTTTTAAATTTAGCGCGTGTTTCGGTGTAAATATGGCTTTATATATTTGTATCTTGTCTATGGCATCGCAGTTTCTAAAAGACTAAACCGATTTTGGTTTAGTTTCTTTTTTTTTAAGCTGACTTGAGTACAGTGGCGCTCATCCAATACATGCATAAAAGCAATGCATTCCTTACAATAAATACGCCTTGGTTAAATTACTAAAGGTTAACCTTTTATACCTTTTTTGCTACTATTTATTTATTTCGTCTTCTCCTCTATAAGTTTTTAACCCAATGACGTAAGTACAATTTTTCATCTTCGACAATACAAACAAAAGTTCACTGTGACCATAAATCTACATTATTTATTGGTACTTCTATATTAAATTTTTCAACAAGTCGTCGACTCGGTCTGTTGCCTTTCGCTTACGATTCTATATATCCCCGAAGGAACCCAAACGCAATTAATATAAATCACTCATCTCTGTCTAGCGTAAAGGGAATGATTCACAGATGTTATTGCCCTCTCTATGTTGTTTATCGGTTATCTGTTTATCACACATATATTTTAGACGCGAAAAACCTTATACTTGTATATATGTGTATACATATATACAATACACAAGTGACGTGTATACATATATCCGAAAACGAGTGCATTATTAGCTCTAGATCTACAGGCGAATAATATTCTATTAGGTAGGGCGATTGCCCGAACTGGGTCGTGAGCACAGTGCATAAGTGTAAAGACCGTCATAGTGACTCGCTTTGATCTGTCGCGTTTCGAGATCAGCTTGTGCATATCCAGTAGCTCATATACCTAGAGACCTTCAGTCGCGGTATATGTGGGCCGACATGACGATGGAGACTATCAATGGATTATCGTCCTTTGATGAACGCTTTCTTTTTTGGACTATACTGTATTAACCATCATGTACATTGTACTATATCGAGCCGAAGTAAAAAAAAAAAATAGAAATATGAAGAACATGGTTTTTTGCTTATTATTTAATACAATAAACTCCATAATATTTATTACTTTTTGTATTAGTAAACGTCAATTTTGAAGAAAAGAAACAGAATTAAAGCTTGAGATAAATATAAAGATCAGTTTGTTCCTATTATATATTAAGTTTTTTGTCAAAAATAATTTATTTTGTGAGAACTTTGCTAAGCAAAGTCGAAATAGCATCTATAAATCTGTCTTACTGTGAATTCGTGAGAGATATAAAGCAGAAACTACAATACGATAATTCTCTCCACTCCGACGGGATTTTGAATTTCTTCTCAATATAATCGCTTCCGAAACGCTAGTAGTTTTTCATTAGGTTCGTTTCCTGGCTGGCTGAGCAAGTTCAGTTCTGTACCCACGGGAGTGCCCTTGCTTTGCTACCCTATCTGTAAATCGCTGGCTGAGAAACCTAAGTGCTCACCCTCTACGCCTGGTGTTGTAAAGACCAGCAGCATAAAAAAAGTTAATTCTTAGTTATGTACGGCGATAGACCAATTAAGTAATTAAGTGTCGCGTAAATGAATGACTTATAAACTAATCGAATTAAAACTAATTAAAGAATTTTTTGCTAAACTAAAACTAAAAATATACGTGTCTGAAAATACTTTTATATAATTGTGGTTTGAGGTAATAAGCTGACCGCAAGGTCAGATTAAAATACCCACGTGTTATGAGTAATATCAGTAAACTATGTTGCATCATTACTAAGTACAATTATGATTTACATTCCTTACACATTATGTACTGTAACTATAGGACTCGATAGAGATTTACATCTTACATCAGATGGCAAACACAAATGATATTTTAGGTCGCAATGATACAAGCTGTATAACGACAGAAATTAATAACCTATCTATCTTTTATTCGTAAATCGATAGCTATACCTTGCCCTTTCAAACCTGTGTATGCGAAAAGAGATGCACTATAGTTGCTATAGTAAAAAATCTGGACAGGGTAAGCAGATTCACATAATAAATTTGAATATTATATAATTATTATAAATATTATATTACATTCATGGGGAAGTAGATGGTGTGAGAATAGAATAGATATGAATATAAAGGGTTCCTTTTTTTGTTTAAATTAAAGGAATTTATTCCAGACTTATTTATCGTAAGGGCATGCAATGCATTTATGCATTTATAGAATGAACGCTACTGGAGGATAGGATAGGTTATTAATTTCGGTCATTAGACTGCATAGCTCCATACTGCATAATAATACACACTGTACTAAAGCTAAAATATGCAAAAGTAAATATTTAAAAAATATAATACTGTGGTTGCGTTGGCTTTAAAATAATGGACCGGTATCCATGCGCGCCAATGAAAGTGGTTGCAGGTTCGTAACGTACCTTTGTATTCTTCCAGAATAACTACGAATTTAAGCACCAAATGCTCACCGGTAAAGAAAAACATCGTGAGGAAATCCGCATGGCTCTAATAGAAATATCACATGCGAGTGCCCTGAGGACAACGATCAACTGTGCTGCTGGTCACGTTATATAACCGCAACGTGGATTATAGCCACTAATCTGCTAGCCCCAAAATGCATATCACTCATCAATCAATTTTGCTCTTTAACTAAAAAGGATAACGTAAATACATAGATCTAATATCGATACCGAGTAACGCCTTCACAGGTCGGACAGGGTTCTTATTACATACTGTGTGAGTAAAATGATTCAATTCTTTTGTAAATCCGACTTGAAAAATATTGTTTATTGCTCAGTTTCAGAAATGTTCCCTAACTTTCAAGACGGCTTTTAAGTTAATGAATCGTAAACCCACTACAGATTAAGGATTAAATAGTTTTTAATGGTAAGTTTTTGAAACCGGGCGTAAACCTATCAAGATATGCAAATAGAATAAACACAAAATAATTTTTTACACTGACAAGTCAAAACATGGCAAGACCACGCGTCAGGAAGCCATTAATTTGCCTTATATACGAGTAAATCATTATGTTTATTCCAATTATAGTACTTTGTACGCCTTGCTGAATCTTATTTAAATGGATGATTTATTTTAAGGCAACAATGTTGCTGTGAATTATTATATTTATTCGTGTGTATTTAGGTTGGCGTGTGTTTAAGGAAATGGGATTTGACAGGTGGAGGGTAAAATCGAAATGATACCGAGGGTATATATTAGGTGATTTTTTTTAAACCTACTTGCCAAAGTGTATATAAATTTTTGATACGAATTACACTTAAGCATTGAATAAACGTTAAAACTAATTTACAATGAGGTATTGTAAAAAGGCATATAAAAAAATATACAACAGTCAAAAACCTTTATATTAAAATCAAAACAAAACATGTGCTAAATAAGTAGCGAATATAAATAGCAAATAATTATTACAGGTGAAACGAAATAAAAAAGTTTATTAAACTGAAATACTTTAATAAAATTTTATTACAAATTTTATGATAAACTTTAAATTTAGAAATTAAATTGGGGAACTTATTATGTAAAAAGAATTAATTTTCAATTTCTCTTTGTAAATATATTGATTACAGCATCAAAGCGACCTCTGGTGTAAAGTGAATGCATCTTTAACGTACAGCTTAGAACGTTAACGCCGCCCAAGAGACCGCCCGCCCTACAAATAATTCAGGAATACGTAAAGAGATGTCGGATATAATTATCAATTATAATAAAAAATAACCCTTTTCATACTGTTTTAATTAAAATCTTTATAAATACATAACTAGTTTTCGAAGTATGTGCTTCTTTTAAATATTTTATACATTGGTAAAATATTATTTCAACATTTTTGCGGAAATACATATGGCTTGGTATACTAAAATTTATGATCATCCCCTGTATGTTAATTTTTTTAGAGGAAATTATTGAATTGTCAATTTTTTTGTAGACGCTGCATTCATTATCTTTTATGAAGAAAACACAAAAGGCATCACTTGTCACTAATTTAACTCTTTTTAATTTCCAAGAAACGTGTTGGTTTTATAGCCGCTTATGTTATATGTCTTAAGAACTAAGCTACTCTTGCGCATAGATGGGCAAAATGTAATCAGATTAATAAAAATGATTAATGATTACATTTTGTGTGTTTTACCATTAATATGACTGCATTTTGCTCATTTATGTTTTAAACATTACAGAATCCCAGATTGTGCGCACATATATGATTTCTTAATGTTTTAAATGGATTTAATCATGATTACAGAGCAAGAAAATTAAAATTAAGACTAAATTTTGTAATCATTCATTATTAATCAGATTACATTTTGCCCATCTCTGCTCTTGCGGTTCTACCTCCAAGGGAATTCGCTTGAGGAAGATATCGTCAAAGAGTTAAAATATACAGTATAAATATTAAATATCTCTAGTCGATTTTTTGTTTCTTTAAATGATATTGCTAGACTCTAAACCAGTATAGAGTTTGTTTTTCTGTCTTAAGCGCAATGTAGTCAAAAAACATCTTTTGCTCTAAAACATAATCACAGTTGCTGTTTTCACACCGGTCTGAATATACTACGTCAGAAGGCCTCAAGGTGCATAGGAAATATACTTCCATGGATTAATTCCCAGAAGTTATAAAGTTCTTAATGTGACTGCAATTTGGTTGGGCACAGCCATAGTTGGGCCATTGTTACTAGTGTAGTACTATCCAGATATAATTTCTAGGTATATCAAAAATTTAACCTACGGATACGAGCAGTACAACACCAATCAAAATGTTAAACGTATTGTTCATCTTTTATTTGCAAGCGTTTTCTCGCGGCAGTAATACTGTTCGTGTAGCATAAGCCTAACAATATTCCTTGTTTCAGTGCACATAAGACGCGCGCGCAGCATGCGTGGGATCACGTGATTGCAAATGGCGTCGGACGCGCGCCCGCGCTCGCCGCAAGATGGCGCACGAAGGAGGCGAGAATACACCAGGTTCCCTGTACATCTATTTTATTTTATTTCTTGTATCTCTGTTTCTGTTAGAATAAACTTTCTGTGACAATTACATTCTAAGTCTAACTTGAATTATATTCCTGATAGGTTCTTTTTTGACATGCGAATAAGAATCAAAATTAAGTGTCATTTAACTTTTATTCCCAACTGATTATTGCAATAAGTAGTACTAGATACTATTAGATAATAATGTCAAAACTAGATTTTATAAGAATTGAAACTACTTTGTTAAATTGTAGTCCTGAAGATTATTTTTAAATAAAGTTAGTTAATTTCATTGGTAACAGAATATATTGAATCAGTTTCTTTTTTAAGTGTGGCCTCACACAGTTACCTAGTATGAAAATTGTAAACATTGCTCCGAGGTCGCGTTGTCGCCAAATCGCCAACGTTCGCCTATTTATAGATGACGCGTCTTCCGTCTGTCTGACACCTGCCGCGTACACTATACGGGCGCGCTCTGCTTCGACTTGCCGATCGTGCCATGCCTTTCTTTTTAGCAAACCGTCCACTATTATCCACTTCAAAAGAAGCATACACAAATCACAGATATAACTCCTGAACTGTGCCGGAGTGGGTCGCGGGGAATCCTCCCGGAATTCGGCACCGGGTCGCGGGGGAAGTTCTGCCGCGCTAAATCGGTCGCATTCGCCGCCAAGCTTTTCGGCGGTTCGCGCGTGTTTCTTCTCTCACAGCTAAATTTAACGTGGTCGCGTGCGCAGGTCCCCGTACGTGACGCTGGGCGCGGTGCGGTACGCCGTTCGCCGCGCGCCGCCGCCGCGCGCCTGCCCCTGCCGCTGCTGCTCCGAGGAGGCGGTGGCGGCGTGCCTGGCCCGGGCCAAGCCAGACAGACGCACACTGGATCGCATCCAGCGCCACCTGGGCCGCGGCTCGCGTGACGAGCGGCCCTCGCGGCACCAGCGCCTGCAGGCCCTCACGGACATGCTGCGGCCGCGGTCGCACAATACACCGCCGCCGCCGCCTCCGCTTCCGCAGCCGCCGCACACCGCGCCCGTTTTGCCGCCTGTGCCACCGCCACGCTTGCGCCACCGCCACAGTCCGCCCAGAGGCGTTTCTGTTGACCGCTGTGACGACTTCGATACAGACAACATCACGCTCGTCCGCGTCGAGCCGCGCTCTATTGTCGGCTCCTACGCCCAAAAAACTATACCCTACCGCAGCGCCTCTTTTTCCCAGGGAGATTTTGCCCAGGAGAAGTACTATCGCGGTCCGAATAAACAGCAGTCAGCTTTTGACTTCGGTAAAAAGACAAGACCGGATCGCGCTCTCGCAGCTAGACGGGATACCGAGTCTTTAAGTACTACCACCGAAGGGAATGTGACAGAAGAGGGATCTGTTGCGTCGGTCGCATCAGTCGACTCCGCTGTTGGGTCCGATGAAGGGCTATTAGCGCATGTGTCTCCGGCAGCCCGGTCACCGCCGCCAGACGCGCCGCACAAGCAGCTTGGTGCTCGATCGTTGACGCACCCGCTGCCGCGTCGTATCCCTCCAGTGCGGGAGGAGGGACCTGTAGAATCTGGCGGCAGTCTGCCTGTGTTAATGACACCGCGCGTTTTACACGAACTGCGTGAAGAAAGTGACGGTTCTCAAGCAGACAGTGCACAAGCTCAAAGTGAAGGGACTTCTCCCCTCGAACCTAACCAATCGTTTACGTTTCCGCCTCTCCCGGATCCTCCTGTGAACGCGTGCGCTAATATTGACTGTGATTGTTCTCAATTTCCCGTGACGCTTGATGATCCAACGCTGGATAATACAAGTGATATCGATAGTTCTATACCAGTGCCCGTGTATGAGTGTATAGTGAAACAGTGGTCGAAGGAGTTACCCCAAGAGGAGACTCAGCGCTCGGATGCTGCGTCTGACGGCTCTCTAGACCGGGACAAAGAAGATGAAACAATAACTAGTGAGCAAGTTGCTAATTTATTGGCAGCCGTTCAGAATCCTTGCTCACCTGTTCCAATTGGTGGAAGAGAACGCCGTAGACCATTAGATAAAACTAAAAGAAGGAAAGGTATCTACATAACCACTCCTAGTGACGACGGAGGCGAAGAAGATCCTCCGTCTGTGAACGGTTGCAAGCGAGAGAGCAGCGACGCTTCCCTTCAAGACATGCGTCTCTCCGCTGAAACGAGAACGTCATCTTTACTTGGTGACAAATCAGACGATTCATGTACCAATGGACCTCCAAGTCCTTGTGAGGCTCCACCTCACATTTGGCCCAAATCTGAAGATGTTAAAACGAGACGGGCAAGATTTTATCAACAGAGTTCAGATGAAAGAGACGATGATTCCTTTCGAACGAGGCGAAAGTATGGAGATTCCCCTTCTGAAGCAGAGAGCGATACGTACTCGCGAGACAGAACAGCGTCGCCTTCTCCCTTCAGCCCGTCTGACACATCAGACGTGGAAGCGAGACGGCAGCAGTTCAAGGGGCCATTTGGCAAAAATTTGGAGGCGCCTTTGAGTCGATCGGTCGAAGTTGGTAGAAGGAGCTTCTCAGACGCAACTGTGCCGAGTCGTAAGACGAGCGTAGGAGCGATGTCAGTTGGAAGTAAGGGCCGTGGTCCTACCCATGTTCGGGCTACGTCTTCACCTTCGAAACTGGCCGGTGTAAAACCTGGTGCAGACTTGCTGGCTGAGCTGCTTCGAGGCAGTTCGGAGGCGCTCTCCAACTCTTCGACTTTCGATAACGTGATACTGACTCTGCATCAGCATAACGTGAGTACTTTCATTAGTTTTTGTTCTTAACTTCCTTTGTACTGTTAATATTGACCCAGATCGTATCCGCTAAACGAGCAACAAAGTAAAACAGTGAATTCGGTTATGATGTTTATCTAAGCAGAAAATAGCTTAGGAACAAACGATCTCGTGTTATTGCCAAATCTTTTGATTGTTTATGCACTGCATTTTTAACGAAGTTCCTAAACATATGTCTCATTTTGCCACGTATAGATAACACGAAAAAACAGCGAGTGATTCTAGATAGCTTGACATTACAATAATCTACGATTACTAATCGATCGATCAGTATTTAGTACGCTGTAGCACTATTCTTCAGTTCAACCTTTTCTACGTACGTGCTTCGTGATATATTCCTTGGCACTTGTTTTTAATTAACTGTAATATTTATTTTATTATATTATACTATTTATCTTTCTGACTTACCTTTAGCGTATCACACAACACGGGGTAATCAACTTTTGAAGTGTTTTACCTTGATCAACCTAATTTTCTGTGTTGTACGTTATAATATTTACCAAATAAATGTTTATTTTTTTGTTTATTTTTTTTTTTATTGTGACAAGGGTACTTCCTATCTTAATATTGTCAGGTTTAATGAATGAGTCTATAAATGTTCATACATTTTTTCGTAATAACTACAGTAATGGAGAATTACTTATTATTATTAAATTCCGTTATAAACTTCTATATGGTAAATGACATATGGTTCGACGAATCGTATAATCATAGAATGAATAATTTTTCGCTATACGGGTGATTATGTGTTTAAATCAGTGACGTGCATTGGTGCATTAGACAGGGTAGGCAGAATTCGCGTAATTAATTTACATATTATATTAGTACATATTATATTGCTTTCATAGGAAATATAGGTAGCGTGAATATAAAATAGATTTGAATATAAATGGTTCCTTGCTTTTTTTTTAATTTTAAGAAATTTATTCCAAACTTATTTATCGTAAGGGCATGCAATGCTTTTATGCATCTATGGAATGAACGCTACTGGTTTTGGCTACTGGTAAATAACTAACCGTGTAATGTCGATTTTACACAAATATATTCAAAGTAGACTTAATTATTCTTTAGTTAGCATGTTTTAAGGGTTGTCCTTGGAAATTATAATCTCAACCGCGGCAACATTCAATGTCGTACAGGTTTAAAATACATTACTCGTATTTCCCTGCATTTATTGGACCAATGTCGTATGAGTCATGCCACAGATGCTACAGGACAGTATTAAAAATGTTAAGGGCAATTGAGTTAATTTTAAATCTGTCACTAAACTAGTGTTGCGGCTCGAGCCCGATTATTAGTATTCGAGTGCCCTTATGCAACTCGAGTTTTTTCTTAATTTACACACATAATTTAATGATTTATACTGTGTAGAGAATTATTTTAGGAAGCATTGCTATTTTAATATTACGGTTTCAATTTGTCTGGCAAAGTGACAGTAGTGAATGAATGATTGGGTCTCACGAGTGACTCGAATCCAAATAATTTGGATTCGATATATTTGTCACTTGCGATTACGTTTTACCGATGTCACTCGAGTAAAAATGGACTCGATTCGCATCATTACACTGAACTCGAGAATTTTGGCAAGGACGTTTGTGTAATGTACAAAAAATACACTATATTTACATTTAAAAGTGGAGGCACGCATGTTTAAACGTTTCTTAATTTTTAAAATCCATAAACCAAACTTTCGAATCGACTTTGTGTGGGCAAAGTTATTTTGGATATTGCATATCATATAACTATTAACAGCTTTTGTTTGTTAAGAAAAATTACAGATTTTACAGAAACTTTAAATATCATGTACAGTGTAGTGGTACTGATATAGTATTGTTTTAATAATACTTTAAGTTTATAAGCTTACCTTCAGAATAATATACAAAGTCGTTTAGAGGAAGTTTTCAATTTGACACCAGCCGGAAGTGGCGTAAGGTTGACATTCGGTACAGCGCGGCGTACGGCGAATATAGATGTCACGACTAGTGATGAAAATGCCCGGGAATTTTCCCAAAGTGCCCAAAACTTCTATGGGGAATATTCCCGGGAATTTACGAAATGTTCGCGGAAGTGCTGGGCACTTTGGGAAAATTCCCGGGCATTTTCATCACTAGTCACGACTGCAGACGGCATTACAACACAGTATTAACCCTTCGTTACCGCAGCCCATTACATGCCACGAAGTGTGCATATTGCATGATGGCAAGTTGATGTTCGAATTTTCTCATTTAAGTATACATATTTAAATATTTTGCTGGTATATTAAATAAAAATTTAAATTAGGATAATTCTTAGTAATTAATTTTTTACTTTTCTATCTTAGTTTCCAAATACGAAATTCACTTTTTAAAGAATTGTTTTCTAAAAGCGTATATAACAGCATTGATTGCACTATAAGAGGAATTAATTTAATAACACTACAATATAAGGAACGGCAAATGGATGCCGGCTAAAGCCGGCGTTGGTACTCACAAAACGGAAAATAAATGCCAGCTAAAACTAGCGTTGGTATACACAAAACGGAAAATGAATGCCGGCGAAAACCGGCGTTGGTGCACACGGGGCGTTTTGTGAATGCCAAATATAACCGGCGCTGGTAACGAAAGGGTTAATTTGTAAAAGATTTTTATTCATACGACTGCATTTGTCGCGCGATATTTGAAGTAGTATATCTCAATTTATGTCATACTAATTGGTACTGCATAAAAGTGTCTTTTGTCGTAGCGGCACTTATTATTGACGTCTTCTACAGCCTACCGTTTGCCGTGTCGTACAGAATTCCACCTTTATGATCATCACAGGATGCTATTTTCAGAATGAAGCTCGGAGGTACAGTGCGAAAAACTTCTTGCGATTCCATACTGTGCTTTTAAAAACATGCAATCTCTATCTGGTCTACTTTTGGATATCTACCGACTTCCACCTCTTGATGGCACGAGCTTCTTTTCTCCAGAATATTGCCTTCGAGGATCAATCTAGGATGCTATATTGGGATCCTCTCTCCATTTGTATGGAGAAGGTTACTTTCTGTCTCATGACTGTCAAGATCGGTTTTCTTCCGTTTTTTCCAGGTTTTTAGTCTCTTTTCCATTATAGTGATAGCTCTATATAAAACAAAATTTTTTCGTGAATATTGACAATCCATTCATACGAATAATTTCGCTAAAATAAGTTGATTTATTCTTGTTTTATACGCGAAACCTACGGCCCACACCGAGCCTCTCCGTATCGAGAAACACCGCTTTCTGTAGCTGACCTTTAACAAATAATTATTGTGGACATTCGTTTTAAATCAGATTAAAATTTAATCAGTCATTCGTTCTTTAATTCTTCTATTTAATTTTGTACTAAATATTAATCAAAGTGGTTTAAAATTAGCATGTCAGTATTGAAAAAGAAAATCAACTTTGACGATTCAGTATTATCGTGTCGATCAAGTTTTTATTCCTTTTTTAAAGTTTTATTCGTGTAATTAGATCATTTATGATCTTTGGCGTCTTAATTGTTCTCGTGAAACATATACTGTGAAAAAACAGAAAGAAATCGCAAAATTAGTAAAAGTAATCATTGTTGGCAGTTGAGAAACATAAAGAAGTAATTTAGACGTTTTATTGTTTATAAATGACTATCACGGACGCTCATGATTAATACAACGACCCATCCTCAGTATTCCTTTGTTATTTTTCGATTTAAGTTTCACTGACATATTTTATCTTCTTCTTATATATAAAAATGAATCGCTAAATGTTTGATAAGCGCGAAACTCGAGAACGGCTGAACCGATTTGACTGATTTCTTTTTTGTTGTGTTTCTTGAAGTCTGGGGAAGGTTATTACGGAGAGAAAAATTTTAAAAATCCCCTGCAACTGTCTAAATATAACACTTTTCTGTATTCTCTTACAAAAAAAATCGTTATAAGTCAATTTGAACTTTAACACCATACCATAAAGTTTAAATGTTCGTTGACGGGTTCCGGGAAGGCAAAACAATTGAGTGACATATAAATATTAATGTCAATATTTATACATACAGCATTAAGACCAGGTTGCTACAAACAATTTTCAAAAAACAGCCGACGGGGAAGCTATTAACATTAAAAAAAACAATGTGACTTTGTTTTAGAGAAATAGGGCAGAACAAGGTCTGCCGGGACAGCTAGTATAACGATAAAAATATATATTTTTTTGTTATATTTCTTAAATATTCCCTTGCTACACTAAAATACAAATTACTGAGTCTGCCAACTATTTCTTATCATGCCGTTGCTGTAAATGTTTTACGTCTGGCCTATGAGCATCATTCCCTTGTAAAAAAGGTAGTTTTTCCCTAAATGTTTATTCTAAAAAGAATATCGCGTAGTTTTATTTTTATTTATTATTAGAGTTCCACCGTAATATTAAGCTTCACCCTGGTCATTCTCGCTCAAAAAACTACATTCGATAAAACTTTCAAATAGTCCGTAGCTAAAGCCTAAGGTTTCTAGCAAACTTAAACTTAAGACAATTGATCTGATTGTGAGCGTTAAATTACTCTCATTAAGTATCTGGTTCCGAAGCCAAGGCTGGAGCAACCAACCATCGATTAAAGCCGAAACTTTAAAATCTTACAAAATTAGTTCCAGATTGGGTAAAAGTCGATAATATAATGATTTTTAAATGTTTTAAATGTAAGGCTTATGTTGATATGTATAAACAACATTTCTTTTGCTTGTGGAAAATCCTCATTGTACCTTCCCGCCCGGACAGGGCGTGGTCGAGGTATGCCGCACTTGTATTAGGTAAACAACTAAAGGTGACTTTTAAACTTTGACTAGGACTTCGGGCTCTGTAATCAATGCCCCATAGCCTCGCCGCGCTTCTTGTGCGCTTACGGCCACGATTTTTAGGGGCAAGCCTTGCTTAGAGCGGTAGAGCGCGACTTCCCGCTCCACCAAGATCGCAAGGGTCTTGCACATATAAATAACATCTAGAATGTTCACAGGCAGTCATAATACCAAGAAGACCATCACAAAAACGTATATATCACAGATACTTAGCATTAACAATATAAACTCCAAAAACATTAGCAATATAATGCGAGCGTACATACGTAAGGCGCGCGGTCGATCGAGAGACGTCACATAATCTCCCTCCTACCGTCCACCGCGGACGATGCGCAAGCGATCTGTACAACCATTACGGCGTCCGCGAGAGTGGATCGGCAGAGTGCACGCTACACATCTAGAGAATATTAAAATTACTTCATAACTTGTCATAAGGTTGCTAAAGCCACGGCCGAAGCTTCAATCGGAAACTATTTATTATACTGTAGTTATTGTGTGGAAAGAGTTCATAAAACTAGATCATATATTAATGACGTAAATATTGTAAATATGTGTTGGCCGTTTAAATACTTTATTCAATGAGATGTGCAATTATAAAAAAAAGAAGATCGTATTGTATTGGAAAATTGGAAAGAAAATTTCGAGTTGGAGGGCTTGGTATTTTGGAAAAGAAATGTTGATTTAAATTAATATATAAATAAAGGAGAAATATTATGTAATTGTACGAATAATATTGCACAATATATAATATAATCTATTTACAACAGTTTCATTGAAGTAAGGAAGAGTGCCACAACATCTAACACACAAGTTCCTTATAATACTATCACGAGATATAAAAAAGCGGTCCAAGTTCCGTATAAACTTAAAATGTACGAAAAAAGTTATCATTGAATTTTTTTTTTACACTGGCTCGACATAGTGACTACAATACACCTGATGGTAAGTACAGTGCAGCCCAAAAACGAAAGCGAGCATCAAAGAATGAAAATCCATTGATAGTCTCCGTCGTCATATCGGCCCACATATATTACGACTGAATAACTCCAGGTATATGAGTTACTGGATATACACAAGCTGATCCCGAACCGCTACCGGCCGAACCGAGTCACTATGACGGTCTTTACACTTGAGTACTGTGGTCATGACCCAGTTCGGGCAATTGGCCTACCACCAAAAAATTAGGCTAACTATTCTCTTCTCTTCTCTAACTGTTCAGATTTTATTGATGTCATACAAAAAAATGATTTTCATATAAAACTTAGTTCATTACTGTAAAAAAATGTTTAATCAACTTTGTTAAATGTTGTCGCGAGTTCACACTTGCTCGAAATTTTAATTTTACCAATTTTATTTTCAGACAAAAAGCGTCTTACGTTTTCGACCATTGTACTATTGCATCTCTTGTAGTTTGGTATTTTTCCGTACTGGGCAGTTAAAAACAAGATATATGCAAAAAATATGATCCTATATTTGCTTCTTACCGAATTTTATGATTTTAGGTCAATGAAAAGTACCATATAGGATTTTATTGCTTTGCGAAAACGGCATAAATGTTAAACAAACACAATTTTTTTGGTAACCTGGTGGATATCCTTAACGGACCTTCAGGGGCCAGTGAGGGCCGCCCCCCGGTGTGTCGGACTTGCACCGACTTAAACCCCGGGCTGTTCCTTCTCCCGCCTGCCGAGTGCCAAGGGCAAATCTGTGCCACTTTCCTCGGCACCCGGTGACGTCTGGCCTTCTGCAGGCCCGCCTACTTGACAGGGGGTGGTTAAATAGTCCCCCCACGTACACCTAACATATTTGGCGGGGAGAATGGTGTAAAGTGTCACACTCCCCTCATTTCCTCGATTTGTCATTGGAGCGGTGTGCGGAAACACATCGCACACCGCTCACGCCTGGATAACAAATACAACACTACGACGATATATCCGTTTAATATCTCTTGAATGCGTTGGCTTTGATGTATGATTTTATCAGGACTAAGCACGCTTGTATATTCGATATTAATTTAAATGTCATATTTCCACCCATTCCTGAGAAAAAGAGTCTTGAAAGACAGACAGGTGGACAATAAAATGATCCTATAAGAATAAAAGATGATATGTATGTAAGTATTTATAGTGGTAGGGCAATTGCCCGAACTGGGTCATCACCACAGTACACAAGTGTAAAGACCGTCATAGCGACCCGGATGGCCTGTCATTTTCGGGATCAGCTTGTGTATATCCAGTAACTCATATACCTAGAGACCTTCAGTCGCGGTATATGTGGGCCGAAATGACGACGGAGACTATCAATGGATTTTCATCCTTTGATGGTCGCTTTCGTTTTTGGACTACACTGTACTTACCGTCAGGTGCACTGTAGTCACTATGCCGAGCCAGTGTAAAAAATAAATAAATGTATAATATGTCCTCACGTTATATCATTTTGGAGATGAGCAGATAAACATAATGGCTGTATCCACTTTTCGCTTATATGTTATGCTCAACGTGAGACCAGTAGCGATATAATAGATCCTATAAGGGTTTCGTTTCTCTTTTTAAGATACGGATCCCTAAAAAGGGAAAGTATTACATATAAAAAAGGAATCATTATAAGTAAGTTCTACATCCTTCATACAATCTGTGATATCAGTAATAAATGATATCACCACTGTAACTGATGCGAAATTTTACTTTAAAATATTTCGAGTTATCAAGAATTTGCATCTGATGGCTTTTACTGCCAACATTACTTAACGCCATTCCACTTGAGGTGTTTAATTTAAGTGAAAAAGATTGGTAAGTTAAACATATCCGCAACGTATACTTAATAATGTAATTTACATTTAATCGCTTATTTTTCCAAACGGTAGATTACTTTTTCTCGTTGGCCAGATTGAAGTACGCAATATTTTGTAACTCTTTTTATATAATTATTTTTTTTGTTATTATTTAATTTAATTAAAAGTTGATAGTCTTGTGTATAATTACTCGCTAGTTGTATTGAGGTAAAGCTGCTATCGCTTGTGGGAGGCTTGTTGATCAAAAGGCAGTCTTAGCTTCAATTTCGCGCGCGTTTTATAAAATTAGCGTGACTTGGGTGTCGTGTATTGAACTTCAAATAACCTTTCAGTGTATTTAAGTGCCATAACTTTATATAGCCGAGCGTAGCGAAGTTTCTGAGTCAATTTACGTTGTCGGCACTTTGTCAGTCTATCAGAGACCTATAATTTTTAAACTATATAACATGTCAAGTCGAAATTAATATCAAATACTTAGTACCTTTAGGTCTGATTATTTGGAACCATCTGTACGCGAATTCGGTTCATACCTACGTCACAGCTATTTGGGAACACACATCCCAGCTAGAACTAAGAAGTTCTCTAACTCTTATTGCTACCGAGTCCTTGGGCTGTGGAATGGTCTGACTGCATGTAGGTTCCCACCGGCCTATGATATTGGGTCCTTGAAATGAAGCGTGAAGAGATATTTGTTCAGGCTTGCATGATCGCTGCGACTGATGATGTCCTAGCCGGTTTCGGTCACGGCGACTGTTTCAACACCGGTTAAGAAATTCGAGGTCCAGTTTTCGGAAACAGTCAATTGCGCAGGAGATATTTAAGTGCATTACTGGACGCGCAGCCAGAAAAGCACTCTCTCGTCCGAGCTCCCTCAGGCCCGATGGAATGGAGAACCAGTACGATCGGGAGGGAGCAGGATGCAGGTTTGGTCGAGTTTTCCCTTCTCTAAACACCTGGTTGAATTGCGGTGTTCAAGATACCTTAGTCGCCTTTTACGACACCTCGGCAAGAAGAGGGGGGGGGGGGTGCTATTCTATTCTGCCGGCAGCCACCACGGCTTAAACTATCGATATATCGGTGTGGTCTATGTACCGTGTCAGGATAAAAAAAACCTGGTTGGTTCTTTTTAATTCTTATAAAGTTAGGTAATTTCGATTAGTAATGTTTTTACTTTAAAAGTGCTAAGTTTTAAGGAAATTTTCGGTGTCGATACCATCTAATAATGCCGCGAAGTCAGTGGCCAAGACTTCTAGTAATGAATTCAATGAAGGGCATATATTTATCAGCCAAGATAAAATTGATATTAAAATCAGAGATGAGCAAAATGTAATCTGAATAATAATTAGTGATTACATAATGTAGCCTTCATTTTACTTTTGTGGCTATGTAATCGTGATCAAATCCCTTAAAAACATTTAGGAATCATAAATATGTATGCAATTGCGGATTCCGTATTGGTTAAAACATAGATGAGACTGCATTAATGATGAAAAACGCAAAATGTAATCGTAATCGTTTTTCATTAATCTGATTACATTTTGCCCATCTATGATTAGAATACATATATATGCGAGAGACGATCGACAAATAAATTGTAATAGATAAGCTATAGACGATAATGACTCTTCTCACTTCCTGCTACTCCGAGATGGGACGTTATTACAGATGTCACGATCAATCTTTGCTTAATGAAGTCCCAAGATATTAAAATTACCGCCATAAATACTGATAATGCAGACTTTTCAACCTCATGGATTATTTAAATTTTATCGTTTTTAGATGTACTTTAAAAGAGTTTTTTTATTATTTTAAAAATTACACTGATTAAGGATGACTAATAAAAATGAAAAAAAAGGCCATTAAAGAATGTTTATTTACGGAATATATTACTTATTCGCGCTCATAACTTAAAGACCACAACCCATGGTGTCGCACGTCTAACATTATTTTCTTTAAATGGGAACAGCGAAGGAGTGGAATATGCTTCCACCAACCATATTTTCACATTCTTATGATGTCGGAGTCTTTAAGAGAAAAAATGTATAGATAATTGTTGGACAAATGCGTTCAATCAAAGAACACATCTTTACCTTCCACGATGTGTGATAGACGTCAAACTATTTTTTTTTACATTGGCTCGACTTAGTGACTACGGAGTTCCTGATGGTAAGTACAGTGTAGTCCAAAAACGAAAGCGACTATCAAAGGATGAAAATCCATTGATAGTCTACATCGTCATGTCGGCCCACATATACCACGACTGAAGGTCTCTAGGTATATGAGCTACTGGATATACACAAGCTGATCCCGAAACGCGACAAGCCAAAACTTGTCACTATGACGGGCTTTACACCCATGCACTGTGGTCGTGATCCAGACGGGCACCGGCGCCCTACCACCTCGCCGCTGCTCGTGTAGCACCACCCAGGAGTCACGTGTAGGGAAACTAGGGTAAAGCCTACGGACGCGAGCAGCTTCGACTCCCAAAAATATTACTCGTAGATAATATTATACACAGCAATGTATTTATATTGTGCCCTTAAAACGCTCTCACACTGACAACAATTAGAAAATGTTGCTACCTAAACAGGGGAATTTCAGTCCACAATTAGCTTATAAGAACTATTGATATTCTTAACCAACTGAATTATAACCATATGAATCGGTATTCGGACATATGTATACATTTCTTTAGTGTGATAAGAGTAAAGTTGAATTTATTTATAAAAAAATAACATTCCCGTTTAAAAACTTGTTTATTACGGAGTAGACGCGGGTATCGAGGGAGAAATCGGCATGAATTCATTTTAAATCCTGATTTATATTATTGTTAACATTTCTGTGTAAATATTTTGAACCATTGCATTGATTCTATTGAAAGGCGGATCAGTGTTTGCACTATAAGATTTTTTGCAGTAATTTGTGGTAAAATGTAAACGACGTTACGACTTAACTGAACAGTTCATTTGTCGGTTATAACATATTTTAACAAGTTTGTTGCGAAAGTCAGCAACTGCATCAGGTGGTTATCAGCATCAGTTTATGCTCACATGACCGTTAAGGCCGGGGCTTTTTTTTTGGTATCCAGAAAAAATCCTTCATTGGATCATCAGGGCCGCTGTGAGGGTAGCGACCCCGGTGTGTCAGACTCCTATTGACTAAAAACTCCCAACTCGTCCCTTTAATCGCTCCACCCGGGCTTGGGAAACCAAATTCATCCAGAGGTCGGGTAGCAAAAAATCTTGTTGAGGCTAACTCTCCGGAAGGGGAGCGAGCAAAGAGCCCACCCCTCGAAAACTATCTTTCACTTTCCCTCTCATAAGGCCGGGGCTTACCGCTAGCACCCCGCAAACTATTTTAGTGGAATTCGATTTCTTATAGAGACACAGATTTTTTGGCGGGATAGACAAATTTTGTAATAATTTTGAGAAAAATTTCGTAAACATCAACAATCTAAGATTTCTCACAAGTATAACTTGTCTTTATTACAAATAAAACCCAATATTTTTCATCATTTCATAGCACGCTCAGGTTATAAAGTTTCATCGATGTACTTAATCACTCTTCCCTTTTCCTAGTATATTAATTGAATTTTGTTTTATTTTACAATTCAACTAATACTACTGCTTAATGGATTGAAATGGATCTTTAATATAATGTCTTAAGTGTGTTATCATAATATTTTATTTTCCAGTGAATAAATAAACTAAATCACGAATTTGTCATGTTCATTACTGTTTATATAACGTAAAATTAGTTTTCTTCATCAAAACTTAGATTTTAAATAGTAATCAGGTGCTACCTTGAAATGTGGTCAAACTATACGTTTGTAGCGCACTTTAGGAAGGATTGAGGCGCTCGCACACCACTGCCTACGTAATACTTACGACGGTATGACGTCAAAGATAACTATATCTGTAAACTCAGCTATTTGTCTAACGTCCGAAGAAGTGTACATGATATATTAAAAATAAAATTTTGAGGTAATTATGACATCCGGCAGAAATATAAGTCTAAAATTGTTTTTGTTATTTCAAGGAGTCTTTTGGCTTTTTATTATTTTTGTTTACGTCACGAGTGCTATATTTGATGTTTGCGTACTTCTTCGTATAGTGACTATAATTATAAAAGTTAAGTCGAAACGTGCAGTTTTATGTCATTGCTATTTAAAATACATAGGGAAATTACAATAATATTTGTTAAAATGTAGTATGTATCAGCAATGTGTTTTCCCGGTCCATAACATATGGGAACGAAACATTGACGCTCACTATACAGACAATCCATCGCATGCAAGTAACTTGGAGAGGCATGGAGCGGGCTATGGGTACTCGT
Source organism: Automeris io (assembly GCA_036320925.1). Taxonomy (NCBI): domain Eukaryota; kingdom Metazoa; phylum Arthropoda; class Insecta; order Lepidoptera; family Saturniidae; genus Automeris; species Automeris io. The sequence goes on from JAUDJH010000001.1 coordinate 20,678,840, forward strand.
ATCTTTCTTAGCGACCAGGTGCGAGACACTGAGATTTGTTTGAAGACTAGGATGATTGACATAGCTGAAGTGAGCAGTCAGGAAGTAAAGCTGAGCAGGCCACATGCATCGTAAACATGATAATAAATGGGAAAAGAAAGTACTCCAGACGACAAATCAGTCCTAGGAATGTGGGGAGAGTTGGCCAGATGGACCAATGACGGTAATGACGTTATGTTCAGATGTGGGGCTACTCAAACCATGATATATTTAGTATTGTCCTCTTCAAGCACTGCTATTTGCTTTGATAAGGGTTTGATTGAGGTGTCTTCATTCTAGTGAAGCCACAGTAGAACTTTTACAAGAGTCAGTGGCGTGCATATCGTTTTCACACAAGGCAAGCAATCACTAAGAAAACTTACTTCGACTTTTCTATTACACTTTCTTTATTAGAGGACTGTGAAAACACGTTGTATTTTACTAATTTCGATAAGCACGTATTCCCATCACAATCACAATGGTGAATTTATCTATTATTGATTGATTCATTCATGTTAGAATTAGATGCTCGTAGCGCGTAGGGTAAACATTGCTTTAATGTTTGTTTGAGATGAACGCCACTGACAAGAATACTGATATTTGAGGTTTAAAATCTTTTCTAACTCTTACTGTTACCGAGTCGCTCAGCTGTGTGTGTGTGTGTGTGTGTAGTCTTCCAGCTAACGAGTTTCCAGCGTTGTATGATATTGGATCTTTGAAAACTATTGTGCAGATGGACATAATCACTGCGACTATCCATAGAGATTTCTCTGCTCATGATTGTCGCAGTTGTTTTTTTAAATGCACCATATTTACCATCAAACGTGATGTGCAGTGGCAGGTGTTTCACGTTTTTACAGGCCACAGGGACCGCTTTCCGTCAGCCTATTTCCCAAACTATAATTTTATGACGTTTAATAAGTTAATGAAGATAAACCGCGGACGTTTTTATTATAAAACGGTTTGCAATAAATCCGTTCGTGCGGCTCTTAAGCGATGACTCACTACCGATGAGACTGTACGTTTTCTTTATTTAGAATCTAACGGTTGTGCGATCGATAGCACCCTGGCTCCACTTGCCGATATGTAATCGAGATCTCGCTGTTTTAAATACCGTCATTTTTATGCTGGATCAACAAAGTGACTACATTGCAGAACGTACTGGCGCAGACCCTTACTGGTCATAGGGCTTTTAGAGTATACCTGTATAAATATAGGTTGGCTCCCTCCCCAATCTGCCCTTGCGATAATGATACGGAACAGACAATACTGCATCTACTGCTAACTTGCGCTAGGTTTGGTTTGGAAAGATTTAGTTGCGAGTGCAGATTGGGAAGGAAACTAACAGCTGCATCTCTGTCGGAGGTCATGGCATCTGATAACGGGAGACGAGTTCTTATGGGATATGCAAATGAAATGGCGCGCAGGGCGGGGAGGGAAAATAGGCGAGGCCATTGTAATGGTAGTCATAATATAGTTAAAATAAAGAGATGGAAGTTGAAATGTAAGAAAAAAAGAAATAGATTTAAGGTATTTGTACTAGAATAAGAAATAGAAAGAGAAAAGAACATGATGAAAAAGAAAAATCATAAGATCCCAATGACGCTGCATTTAATAGCAACGGTTTATGAATGTGACACTATTAAAAAAAAAAAACAACATAGCGTAGTCCAAAAACGGCATGACGGGGCTGTGGAGAATTGATTACAGTACCCACAGTCCCCATCTATATACAGAAGTAGTCACTTTGGGGATTTTAGCCGGTACAAGTCCGGCACACCTCGGCTGAGCCACCCCCTGCGTGCGGCCGGGACAATGAAGATTTTCCCCAAGTAAAAAAAAGTCCCAAAACGGCAATGATCGCTAAGTCGGGGCCCACATATACCACGACGGATGGTATGTGGGTATATGAACAACTGGATATACACAAACTGATTCGTAAATATCAAAGGTCGAAGCGAGTCACAATGACGGTGTTTACACTTGCGTATTGTGCTCACGACCCAGTTCGGGCAATCACAACTGAAAAGGAAAAAGGAGCATCATAGCGGGGTGTTCAAACGGTTGATTGCGATCTTCCTGTTCGAGAAAGCATTATAAATCGATCTCGGTAAAAATTGACCGATATCGGTCGATTTACAATTTTTGTTTCGTGACTACATGTTTCCTACTGAAGCAAGATTGCCCCTTATTAACAACCAATACCTTCTGATAGTAATGCAAGGAGAAACAAATGATGTCAATATATAAAAATAAAATATTCTAACTGTTTAATCTAAGCTTGTAACCTGTTTCCGCTATGATGAAATCTACCAATTTACTCTAGAATCCTATATCCCTCGTACTTGCTGCATCTAGCTATTTACGCCTACAGAACCGTTTGCTTGTAGTCTAAAAAATCTTGAGGTAGGTCGCCAACAATACAAGTTTGAGTACCCCTGTCTTTATTGTCTTGCGAATACTTAGGCTATGCTCAAATTCCCATTATATATATATATATATTTTTTTTTTTTTTTTTGTTAAAGACCAATATGTTTTCTGAGAAAAGTCTAGGCTAAGTTAAAGTAGCGTCTATAAATTTGAAATTATTATCTTAAAAAAAAAAATAGGAATCTTTACGCGTTCTTGAAAAATATGTCTTTACAGAAGAAAACGAAGTAATCTATAAAAAAGAAATGAAATAAAATTAAATACATTTATTTGGCTTTAAAATAAACATTGAAAATACAGAAAAATAAACAACACAGAAAAGAAAATACAAAAGACGAAAACATATAAACACGGTGAAATGGGCTCCGTTAGCTTATGGTAACATAATGCTACAGATAAAGTTTGCAGCGCTGGTTTTCGTGAAGGGTCGTGTTACATCTTGTCGAGATAACTGATAATAAAATAAAACAATAATAAAGAAAAACATGTAACCTAAAATAATATACCTACGTAAAATTAAACAATACTATGACCAGTGGTCGTGAGTATTTTAGGATATATTGTAGATTTTAAGTGTTTTCCTGTAAGTTTGTATGTCTGTAGTCGACTGAATTCTGAACAAAACAAAGGTTCGCTTCCTACGTTGGCGCAACCCTTACGCCGCGCGTCCCGTGACACCCTAGCGAACATTAGGGCGCTTTACACGACACCCTCATATAGGGCAATGCAACGCTATAACACTAAATAAGCTATTACATATAATAAACAAATCGACTACAAATGTAATAATGACACTAAATGGGTTCGAAATACGGATAATTTATGCCGAGTTCAAAACGGCTCGTTAAATTCTAAAACACTTTTAACACTTGAATCATTGTATGCATTTGTTTAATCATTGCTTAACGATTATGTTGGCGCAGTGATCGTGCATACAATGTTAACTCGTAGAGTTGTGGATTCGATGCCCACAAAGAGCAAATATATATTCCGGTTTGGGTGACTGTATCGCATCGATATTTTTTATTAGTATTTAAAACTGCTTAATACTTGATATTGCCTTTTTAAAATTGAGCGTTTAACGAGATTTTTCGGTTTATATTCCCTAGTAATTATTAATATTCTTCGTTCACCTTAAAAGCGATATAGCATGACGATAAATAACACGAGGTGTTATTTCCAACCATTATGCCATTTAAATCGACTCGAAATCATGATAAGACTGTCCAAATACCGTAATGCCATCAACGTTTATTTTCGTTTCGGTCTATTTCCACGCGTTTGAGACATAATAACTCTTCAGGATTTCCCAGAAGTGAGTGTAGTGGAAATAAAGTACCAGCTCATCGACAGGAAGATTTGTTGTCGACTAAATATACGCAATGTTTGAGGAAAATCGATGTTATTAGTCACAAATGTAAAAAAAGCATTTTTATAGTATCATGATTAGTCCGAAACTGAAAAACTGTTATTACGAACGCGTAAACAGTATTATTTTACGGAATTACAGAATTAATTAGCTTTAATGTTCGTCATAGTATGAGTGAGTGAAGAATCCAAGAAATTGAAGCTGTTTTAGTATTTTTTAAAATATATGTCATAATTATAAAATACTGTAACCAGTCACAGCCAGCACCGATATTATATATAAAAAAAATTGGGCAAATATTGTAATTAAAAAAAAAGGCGAGATACAAACCTGTATTTTGATGCTTTAAAAGTTTACTCAAAAGTATCATAAGATATTGTTGCCACGTCTTAAGTCATTCAATGTCAGGTTCACGAAATTTGGTTTGTCGGATAGCTCTCCTGCGCGAATAATTATACCTACAATTTGTAGAGCACTAAATTTTATAAAAATCGTACGGAAAGCATATTTTATATTATTGTATAATTTTGTCCATCTTACCGTTCATCTTCACCCGTTTATGGATTAAATTTCTATCACTCCTAATTTTCTATCTTCGGTTTTTTTATACCAAAAAGGAACCTTCATGCCAAATTTCAAGATTGTTGAACTAAAAAATTGATGGCTAGTTAGGGTACCCTAAAATTTCTATATATAGTAAATATATTGAAATCCAAGAATTATAATCATTCTGAGATCAAAAATATGATTTAAATGCAGTGACGTCCGCGAAAAGAAAATTCTTGTAACCTAGACCAGATAATGAATTTTCCGTTACAGATAAAGTCTGTTAAGTTTCTTCATATTAACATTTTAAAAGATAAAACCAAGTTTGAAATAAGATTGCAAACAACTTTGCAACGAGGTTGTTAGTTACACTCCGTCGCTACTCGCAAAGTAAAGTGCATAGAGCAGATTTCATTAAAAGTTTGACATCATCTTAAAGTAGAATTTTGCAGCAACATTTTATTTATGAAATATGATCTCAGCAGTAGATTTCACGAGGCTTCGTGGTCCTTTGAACAGTATGCCAGACTTAAATCAAAGCCTTGGGAAGGTTGTTCAAAAACGTTTCTATAGAGCAATAGTAGGAACTGAGAGTTCAATAATGTCTTTAGCAGTGCTTGTACTAAAATTATAAAGTTACAGAGAAGATCAGCATGGCTTCTGTGTAATGTGGGGTTGACAGCTGGAGTATGCTGAATTGGTACTGGTTAATAACCTCAAGGTGACAACTACCCAAGCGAAGTTCCATAAAGAAGGGTTGATCATGATTTGGTATTAACCCATACAATGTGCCTAAAGTTTGCGCCTTAACCCTTAGTAGCCTAATTTACGAAAGTGATTTTTTTTTTATATTACTGTGTTTGCTTGAGTGTCTAGATGAAGGGAAAAATAGCTAAAAAAATCACAATATTTATTTTACATATTGATTAAAAAAAACAGGTATCAATTTTGATACTTCAGGCATAAAAACTAATAGTAATGTGAACATTCGGTTTAAAAAATTGGTATCAAAATTGAAACTCTAGGTTATTAAGGGTTAAGCGCTCGCTCCTTTCACCTGGTGAGTTTTTGAAATCCCAAACACGTACAGATTTGAAGATAATTAAGCATGTATGAAGCTGAGACATGGATGCTTACTGAGAAAACTTAGCAGGGAGTGAGAGTTATGTAGTGTGATATGCTAGGCGACGAAATGGGTAATATCGACATAAGATGGAAAACTGAAATCAAGATGTCGTGAAATGTTTCACTAACTCAAATGGCGACGGGCAAGACGCTCGGTTAGGGCTACTGGTAATCGTTGAAATAACTCACGGAACATTGGGCGAAGTAGCACCAGAGCCCGGTCAGTAGACTCGCTATATGATCATGGGTAAAACTTTGATACGAACGACACAGATAAGATCCTACTGTCGAGTGACGTGTTGGGGATGTTAAACTCAGCGGATAAGTAAGTAGATACTGATGACGACTTCTATCAACTCTTAAAATCTGCAATACTATTCGCCAACACATCTGACAGAATGGCCTAGTTGAAGCATCAAACAATTCAAAGTACATTTAACCACGAATGCATCATTTGTCGATCGATATTAGGGCTTCCAACAGCGCAGCCTATCTTCAATCTCGGTATTTTCGGGAATAAAAGCTTTCAATCCTGGGATTCCGATATTTGCAGATTCCCGCATACAATAATGAATGATATTTATATAAGGGTTACTTTTTAATATTATTTAATGTTTTAGCGTAAGAAAACTAAAATTATTTTTTTATGGAAAGTAGCTACATTGCTTTGATCTTGATATTTTTGTTTAACATATAGCACCACTGCAGAAAGAAACTTCGCCAAAAAACAAAAAACGTCAATAATTTGACTAATTAAACCTTTGATTTATACATGCCACTTTAAATGGGCCTAGAATTTACTTAGATATTACAATTTATATAATATTATTAATTTATTATCAAAGTAAGTATATGATAAGTCACCGGTTTTTATAAATCGGACTTGCCTTTCAGAATACTTAAGCTATAACATAAGTTTCTATTGCATGAGTAGTATTATATTAAAGACGAAATTATTTCCCTGAGTAAAATCTAAGTAAAGTCATAGTACCGTCTATAAAGCTGAGCCGAAGAATATTTAACGTAGATTAACTATGTCTGTTTATGCTTACTTTCAAATCGTCGTATGAAATAATAATGTACATACTTTTTCACGCTCTCGCACATTCCGCGGGATGCCGCGCCCGTGATTCCACAAAACGCGATACTGGACATTACAACGGAATCTCGGAACACCGGGACTTAGGTATTGCTACACTGGAAGCCCTAATCGATACGCGAAGCTTGCAGAGCGATGTAACCCAGAAACTACATAGACGCAACACACGCCGTCTCACGCCACTGACCTATTTCACGACATGACTCACGGCGTGGAAACCGTATGTATTTATAAAATGTTTGTTAAAACTGAAACGAATGTCTATTGTAAATACACGGTTTTGCTTAAAAGCACTGGCTTTAGTGGCATAAACTGACGACAACAGCTTGTATAATTGACATAAGCGTCTTTAATGAACTGCGGAATAAAATCCCATGTTAGGCTTTGCAATATCAATATATATCGGTTGGAAGGAGCTTTTTTTATAATTTATAGACGAACGCTTGACCTCAATCGCACCTGGTGGAAGGTGAAGATGAGTTCGACGATGAAACACGATCGCCTAGCAAATGCCTATTCACTCTTCTCTTAAAGACTCCCAGGTCATGAGATCGCGGAAATATGGCCGCTGGAAGCATATTCCACTCCTTAGCCGTTCGCGTGATAAATGTAGAAGCGAATCTATTCGTGCGAATATAAGGAACATTCCCCACATACGGATGGTATCCGACACGATGTCTAGTGGTTTTGTGGTGGAATGGGGCTGGTGGAATCAAAGAATGTAGTTCCTGAGAACACTCTCTACCGTGCAACCGGTAAAAGCTTAAAATAGTGGTGGTTTTGTTCCGGGTAATAGATTCGAGGCTATGCTGCACTGTTGTGGTAGAGACGGTGTGTAAGTCACCTGCACACCACCTGATAGAGAGGTATAGGGGCGGGCTCTTTAAACCCACATCTCCTAGAAATGAAGCCTAAAAGGCAATTATTCGCTCGCCGGGTCGTTTGAAGAATACTGATCTCCAGACTCAGCCAGCAGTGATTTGAGGAATACCCCGAGGGTTTTCACTTCGTCTGATACATCTCACAGCGGTACTGATTGTTCTATGCAGAATTTAAAATAAAAATTGATGTTTTTGTTAGTAGATAATTAGCGAGGCTTCGATTTTTAATAACTTTTTCCGTTTAATTTATTTATCGATCGTCACGCTGATCCCCTTTTAGCGTAGGCAGAAAATAGAACACCACTTCTGTCTATTAACCCCCTTTGTTTCCTTAACATTCATTAATCCCATCTTGCACTTTCGCCATTTCTGCTTACTCCGGACCTTACCCTTCTTTATTTGGTCTGTGTAGGATTGCCCTTTCTTTTAAAGGAAAAAATAAATCATTATTTAAATAATACTTTTCATGTCTGTAATATATTGTACCTGATCGAAAGTTATATTTGTCTACCCTCTGTATAGAGATCAGTATCGAACCTTGAGCGATACCTAGGTTCAGCTCGGAACCCATGAGCTTGCAATGAAAATGATACAAAAGTTTTAGGTTTGTATATTCGAAAATGAGATCAATTACTATCAAAAATATTTTTTTGCGTAACTTTGGAAGAATATGGATGGTGAAAAGCTAGTTACTTCGGGAAATTTTAAGCTTAAAATTATCTTGCTAAAAATTATTATAGTTTGTCGATCTCCACAGTGTACGTTCACCATAAGATAAACGTCACGGCATTTTCCCCACATTGTAAGTTGATATGCGGTTTTAGTTTATTTTGATAACTTTCACGGATTTATTAACAGTTTATAAGCCATATCGTGTGCAAGAATATTGGCGCCTGGTGTATTTATATTCGACTTAAGAGATATTGATATAATTAAAATGATTAGTATTTTAGTTACTGATACTTAATTGAAAATAAAGGTGATAAATGGATCCAATAGGTTGCTTCCTACTGATAAATATTATTAAAAATAAAAGATATATTGTAACGAATAGAAGGTAAATTGAGTTATAGACGTATCTGCGCAGTAATCAATTTCTGACAGTTTACACCTCCTTCGACATGTGCGAAATTGATTTCCACTCTTTCGCACACAGCTTAGCTTATATGCCGGGATTTCTACTGACGTAATAAGTTTTACACTCGAGAATATCTTTTTGTTTATTCTATTTATTGAGGGGAGTTTTCAGAAATCAAAAGTGAAGAAATTCGCCAGAACTAAAGTCATCGACACAGCTCAATCTCAATGTCCGTGCCGCGGGCACTAGCTGCATGCACAAATAAGATAAAAAAGAAAAGAAAACATTTAATTAGCAGTCAAACAAAAGTGACGACTTAATAAAAAATAAATCTCACGTGAAAAAAAGGAAAAACAGGAATAAAAAAAACAATACAGGACCTATACTTTTTAACGTTTTTATTAATGATATATCATTGTGTTTTAAGAGTTCGAAAGCATATTTGTTTGCCGACGACTTAAAGATCATGAAACCAATACAGTCAGACTCAGACAAAATTGATCTCCAAGACGACTTGCGTAGACTTTCTTCGTGGTGTCAACAAAATAATATGTCGCTTAATCTAGATAAGTGCTATCATATTCACTTTAGTAGAAACAAAGTTATACGTTTAGGTAGCTATTTTATAAACGATCACAAACTAAAAGTTGTTAACTCAGTGAAGGATTTAGGCATTACGATTGACTCAAAACTTAAATTTGATTTGCATATGCTGGAAATAGTATCCAAAAGTTTTAAATTACTTGGTTTCATCACACGTATTTGCAAAAGCTTCAAGCTTCCGTATACTAAGATTAGGGTATTTGAGAGCCTTGTACGTCCTGTTATGGAGTATGGCTCGGTTGTATGGAATCCTAATTACGAGGTCTACAATAAACGCTTGGAGAGTGTGCAACGACGTTTTGTGTACCATCTCTCCTACGGTGATAATGTGGCGCATAAAATCTTGAGCTATCATGATAGACTGGTTTTTTATAAAATGCAATCTTTAGCTAGTCGGAGGAAAATCCTAATCTGACCTAATATTTTTATTTAAAATATTCAATGGATATCTAGATTGTGCAGAACTTATCAACAATCTAAAAATTAATGCTCCATCTCGTTTGCCCCGCAAAACAGCTTTCCATTTTTTTTCTATACCCTTCTTTAAAACTAACCTTGGACAGTTTTCTACCATGCCAAGGATCTGCAGGCAGTACAACGCACTCTCGCGACTCCGTGACTTAGACCTGACTGTTTCTCTTTCAAAATTTAGAACAGCGTGTAGAAAGGAACTGTATTTTTTTGTGTTACTTTTGTGTTACTTGGAATCAGTCACAGTTTCGTTTTAAGTTGTTATTTATACATTCTACAATATTGTCCTTTTGTGTTGTGTCTATGTATGTGTGTATATGTTTTTTCTTTTTTGGAATTTTTTTATTATTCCTTAATGTAAACTAGCTTTATATATTAATCACTGTGCATGCTGTGGTGCCCTATAATTGTGGGGGCATTTATATGTTCTATTTAAGTACCATGATCCTTTTGTTTTCTTGTCTAATGTTACCCATGTTGGGCACCCTATTATGTAAAATAAAATAAAATAAAATACATAAAAACTTTAGGAGGCCTCCAATAAGGACCATGCCCTACCTTATGTTACAGAGCACTACAATTATATATGTGTATATATATATATCTAGTATTCTGACAGGGCCCTGCTGACGACACAGCCACTTCACCGGCACAGCCTTTACACAAATTACCGATTTAAGATTTGATTACATAATAAAGACAAAGAAAAGAACACAAATCAACTAAATCACAAAAAAAACTCAATAAATGAAAACCGAATACAATCGGACTGCTCATTTCCGTGGACCAAACGTTTTATTGAATTACTAAAAATTGTTTTAGAATATATCCGAGTGTTAGACGGGCCCACCGCATCGTGAAAATTCAGATCCTCGCGCACCTATACATTCAATTTAATCTTGCAAGTTTACAAGATATTTCTTGAGCTTCACTTTAAAAGCTGCCCAAGACTGTAGAGGATTTTAGAATCTCAATTACAAGATTGTTCCAATAAACCAGGAAAATATCTTCTAAAGTTAAACTAAAATAGGTAACAAGTGTATGGCTTAAAATATCTTTGTTAGGAATCTTTCCAGTGTGATTGTAACCCAGTAGCCAAATTATCTCAACAGAAGCGCCATTAACACAAATCATATCCAAAAATATCTAATAATTTTATTGGGACGATCTTCAGACGGCTGGACGACGCATTGAATTTATTATCTCGTCAATTCTGTATGGAATTTGTAACCACTTTTACGCCAAGTTTCATAAACGCTCCTTATATTTTATGCCAGTTTTAAAGACCAATGAATTTTTACACTAAATCTGCCGGCGCACAATTTATTTCTATTTTAGAAATAGGTATAACATTGTTTATTTTGTTATAAATCAAATTAAATCGATAATATTAATCAACAACTTGTATCAGTAAAGGACTTGCTATTTTTCAGAATTAAAAAGTATTAGATAAGAAAAAATTAAAGACTATGACCGGTGGTCGTGGGTGTGGTAGTAGAAAGACACGGATTTTGGTGTTTTACTATTTATTTGCACTTTAAGGCACACCGAACTGCGACGCACACGCACGTACTCTAGCCTTGGATTTCGGTAGTCGACTGCCGACTGAAAAAAACCCGCGCGCGTGGTTTTTTTTATGGAACAGGGTTAAATAACTTCAGAACATTCGCGGTGATACAAGCGGTAGAAAACGCTTAGTATAAGTCAATACCTCTGCACGACTACAGCAAATTAATAATCTTAATATTTATAAGGAATTTAATTTCTCTCTCCTCCTTCTACAATAAATTGATAAGACGCTGTGTGGGTTTGCACCCTTATGTGGTTGACATTCCAGCTGCTCGCACGAAGCGATTCGCATTCTCTTTATTGCTGCGAACCACCAAGGAATGTAATTCACTTCCTGCGTCTATTTTTCTAGCATCTTACTACATGAGAATCATTAAACGACGAGTGAGTCTCTTGAAGAGCCTTGATTGAGGTCAAGTGTAAGCTTGTATGTAATTAAAAAATTAAAACACAATTATACTATTATCAATTTGAATACATATATACAGAAAAGATGTTAAATAATTTCTAGGGTACTCTAACATTGAAGGATAAAGAGTGAGACAGTTTTAGAAACTATTTCAATATAAAAATATTTAACTGGAGTAAACAAATAAATACATCATTGAAACACATTTTAAACGTACCGACATTGAAGTCTCGGTTGAGTGACATCTCAAAGTTCTAAGGCATCTCATATGTTAATTTTCTGACCATTACATTAAGATATAGTGTCTTTTTGCGGTTTAACATTTTACGTCAATATTTTTTCGGGATGAAATTATCTATTACTAGCTGTCCCGGCAGACCTTGTTCTGCCCTATTTCTCTAAAACAAAGTCACATTGTTTTTTTAATGTTAATAGCTTGCCCCGTCAGATTTCATTCTGAAAAAACTTATTGACCTGTCGGCTGTTTTTTGAAAATTGTTTGAAGGAACCTGGCTTTAATGTTTGTTATATGTATAAAAATTGACAAATACAGACATTAATATTTATACGTCACTCAATTGTTTTGCCTTCCCGGAACCCGTCCACTGACATTTATACTTTATGGTATGGTGTTGAAGTTCAAATTGACTTTTAAATATTATTACGATTTTTTTGTATGAGAATATAGAAAAGTGTTATTTTTAGACAGTTGCAGGGAATTTTTAAAAATTTTCTCTCCGTAATAACTTTCCTCAGACTTCATCAAACACAACAAAAAAAAAAATCAGCCAAATCGTTCTCGAGTTTCGCGCTTATCAAGACATTTTGCGATTCATTTTTATATTATAGATATGTAAAAATAAATCTAATGCAGTAGACATTATGGTTTATTTATACATCGACAAGGTTGTATTGTTAAAATATCTCTGTAATATCGTGTTAATGATAAAAATAAACTTTATATTTTAAAATTTCGAAGGCTTATCGAAAATCGACAAAACGCAGTCTCCACAAAGTAAAACATTTTTTAGTACTCATACCCTATCATTAAAAATGATGATAATTGCACAATTATTTACATTGCCATTAAATGAAAGTCAATGAACTTCACATTGAATTCTCAATAATCGTTTTAAATTAATAAACACGCCTTTAATAAATACGAGTCGTTGAGATCATGAAAGTGGGTAATTTATTGCTGGAACTTTTTTAATATAAATGTGAAGGATTTTTTTCTTATTAAATCTGGGTCTGTAGGTCATTGAGTTACCTATATCGGAAATATGGCTTTCTTTACAACGAAAGGTCATGCGGGCTATAAACTTATAATTCTTAGGGTTCCACACCTGAAGGCGCGGATGTGTCACATTGCATAGGACCGTCAAGGCAGAGACTCCGGCGTGTCAGGCTCCTACTGACTAAAAACCCCCGGGGTGTGCTTCGAATCATTCCCCCCTGGGAATACAGATTCTCTTTGGGAGAGGTGGGTGTAAGGAGTTCACCCCTCCACACCTTTCTCACGGTCGGTGCGCCGCCTTCCTCTCATCCGGGCAGCAGACGCCCTCAAGTCTACTGAATGATATGAAACATTCAGGTCTGTTGTCTCTTGTGGTCCTAAAAAAATCATATTTGTAAGTCTACGCAATGAAAATATATTGTTTATTTCGTATTTTTTATTGTTTTTGCTGTTTTTACAAAAGAATTAAAATCTACAGTGTTCTTCCCGTTTATCTATACTAATGAAAATCAAGAGGCTTGCCTTACACCATAGTTACAAAAAAAAGTACGAAAACTTGTTTTTTTTTATTAGGAATGTATTTGGACTTGTTAAAAGGATCGCGACTTATTTTAATACACGAGAGCTGCCGTTTACCAATAGCAAAGTGAAGTTCGCCCCTAAATCTGGCCTTCGTATTCGTAAGAGCAAAGTTCTTTCATAGCGTATTTGTGCAGAACCCTTGCTGCGCGAATCCAACTAACGCTTAGCTGATTTTTCCGAACTGATAGTAAATTATTTGAAGATTTAAGGAACGATCACACTTATCGCCGCGAAATCGACTTGAGCTGATCATAAAGAGTTTTATGTCCGCGTAAGACGTCATTCGCTTAATTTCGGATCGAGTGATGTAACTGAGGGCCTAAAATAACATTTGCAATAAAATATTCGGCTCATAACACCGTATTCAGATTACCTCGGAAATGGCACTGTGTTACTATTTACTAATAAAATGATGATGATGATGTCCTAGCCGGTTTCGGCCTCGGCGACTGTTTCAACACTGATTAAGAAAATCGAGGTCCAGTTTTTGGAAACAGTCAATTGCGCAGGAGATATTTAAGTGCATAACTGGACGCGCAGCCAGAAAAGCACTAATAAAACAAAGTACAAGTAAGTAAAGTAAGGTAATGTAGTTTTATTATAAGTACTAATAAAATACTAATTTACTAACTTTATTACAGAATTATCCCACATCGTATTTACATAATGTCTTACTTCTAATCCCTTTGTCACAACTCTGATGGTGGATGAACCCATTTGATGACGTTACAACGATCCTCATCGTGCTAGTACAGCAACAAACACATCCCATGATCTCCAAACAGCGTAGCCGGCGTATAGGTACACAGTTTGTGTAGTAAAGATATTCACTTAAACAATGAAAACTTCAATTAAAGCTTATTATTTTTAAACTATCCGGTCCGTAGTCTTTACCCTAGTTTCCCTACACGTGACTCCTGGGTGGTGCTAAACGAGCAGAAGCGAGGTGGTAGGGCGTCGGTGCTCGCCTGGATCGCGACCACAGTACCACAGCACATGGGTGTAAAGCCCGTCATAGTGACCAGTTTCGACTTGTCGCGTTTCGGGATCAGCTTGTGTATATCCAGTAGCTCATAGACCTAGAGACCTTCAGTCGTGGTATATGCGGGCCGACATGACGATGTAGACTATCAATGGATTTTCATCCTTTGATAGTCGCTTTCGTTTATGGACTACACTGTACTTACCATCAGGTACTCTGTAGTCACTATGTCAAGCAAGAGTAAAAAAAAAATTAAGCGTAGACGACTGCTTGCTAGTGTAGACACGCTATCAACTGACACGTTAGTCGTTTTTTTTTGTTAACCCGGTGGAAATCCCTTCAGACTGTCAGGAGAGTGGTGTGGGTCACTTCCCCGGTATATCGGACTTGCACCGACTAAAACCACCAGGGTGCCAACTATGTCCTTCGCTTATGTTTTTCTGGGTATCCGTATATTTCCTACGGACCCGGCGAGCGACTGGCCTTACCAGGCGTCCTCTCTGGGAGGGGACAATGGTTTCCCCCTCACTACCTCTCAATGAGGCGTAATGTGGGCACACACACGACGCCTTGTCTTCTCTGCCGGACGGCGGACGCTCTCAACGTCGATCGCCCGGACTGTGTCAGGAGGGGAGCGCGTTCCACAGTTGGTCTTGCACGAACTACTGTGTCCTTCTGTTTCGCCTCGTTCCTCCGACACGTTAGTCATATGTAGTGCAAAAATTATAATTTCAGTTCTAGCTTTGTTAAAATCAAAACGAGGATAGAAGAGTATAAAAGGCAAACTATACTAATTTAATAAAACATTCATGCATTTTTAGAGACACGTAAAACACACACATCGGCTCACATTGAAGCACACATATCAATTTTTGCCTTAAATGTTGCGAATAGCTATTACTTGTTGTTTCTTTTATTATTTAAATTTAAATATGACGGTTGTATAATGGGCAGATAATCTATACTAATATTATAAAGCTGAAGAGTTTGTTTGTTTGTTTGTTTGAACGCGTTAATCTCAGGAACTACTGGTTGGAATCGAAAAATTCTTTTTATGTTAAATAGACCATTTATTGAGGAAGGCTTTAGGCTATATAACATCACGATGCAACTCTTAGGAGCGAAGAAATGATGAAAAATGTGAAAAAAACGGGGAAAATTATTCATCCTTGAGGGCTTCCATTGCGTGCGCTGCGAAAACGGTTCAAGATACGAAAAATATATGTATGAAAGAATTATTCCTATTGAAATGATCTAAAAAAATGTATGCAGACAGTATATGTCTATCTTTTAAGATTAAGTCACTAGAACTTTTTTTATAGTAATAAAATTTGGTCGAAATTAATGCATTATTTGTTAAGAATTGTATCAACGTAATAATATTAATCTTTATCCAAATAAATGTGTTGTTGATTAAGAGTATTTAATTGTGAACAAAATTGTCTCTGACATCACTTAATTTCAATGAACATTTTAGAAGATATTACAAAACCTTATATAGCAAAACAACGTTTGCCGGATCAGCTAGTGTAGAAATAAAACTGTATAGAATAAACGTTTGTTCAATAAATAAACCAACTCGAATTAATAAATAAATAAATTGTTTTGTGATGGTACCAATGGTATATAATCGGCCCAGGTCGATACTGTGTCAATAAGTGTGGTCATTCCCTAATAAATATTTGAATGAGTATACTTCATAGTTATTAATAGTTTTTTGGACAGATCTCGCGTTTTAAGGATGCCATAGCACGCATGGTTGTGCTCAGAGATGGGCAAAATGTAATCTGATTGATGATTA
This sequence comes from Automeris io, assembly GCA_036320925.1. Lineage (NCBI taxonomy): Eukaryota > Metazoa > Arthropoda > Insecta > Lepidoptera > Saturniidae > Automeris > Automeris io. The sequence goes on from JAUDJH010000001.1 coordinate 20,695,040, forward strand.
ACGATTACAAAATGTAGTCACAATTTTAATTCGCTTGCTCTGTAATCATGATTAAATCCATTTAAAACATTAAGAAATCATAAATGTGTATACAATCTGGGATTTTGTAGTGTTTAAAACATAAATGAGTAAAATGCAGTCACATTAATGGTAAAAAACGTAAAATGTAATTGTTAATCATTTTCATTAATCTGATTACATTTTTCCCATCTATGGTTGTACTACCTAGAGTGGATAGAGTAGAATTCAGAGGTAGGTTGAGTTTAAAATATACCGACAGATCAAAGCCCTGACCAACACATCGGTTAATTACAACGCTCGCCAAGCGTCAGCTAGGGACAGATGGAAAGCTGTTATGCTGCGCCCCAAGAAGACATACTTGACCAAAACTGCTCTGCTAAGAAGAAGCAAAGATTCTGAGTTCACCAAAAAAGTGAATTAATTTCCAAATCTATAGCGTTCGTAGTCCGGATATCTCTCAGCCACTGAATCTGTTTGGATGTCAGCATACTGTCATCGTCAACTGGCACCAGATTGTTACGCTCGGGTGTTGCGTCACAAGTTGTAACGGTTGACGGAAATAGAGCTAGCGATGAGCGATTGTCGCTAAAAACAATCGCATTATTCAAAAACTCTTCATTTTTCGATAGTTAAAGTTCGACAGACTAAATTGTGGTGAAAACCGCATAAAGTTTTTTGTGTAGTTTAGAAGATTTTGAGAACACACAGAAATAAATTAGTAATATACATTATACCTGTGTAATCTATCTCATATTTAGTGTATGGAATGAAATACATTTGTTTCTCCACAAAGTAAACTAAACCTAAAAATTTAAATAACAGTAACACAAACAACATACAGAATAAAAATACAAAAACATATAAAGATGGCGAAATGGGCTCCGTCAGCTTAATGCCACAGAGGAAGTTTGCAGCGTTGGTTTTCGTGAAGGGGCCCGGTCGTGTTACATCTTATCAGAATTATTAACAAATAATAAAAATATAGTAAATAGAAAAACATATAGCTTAAAACAATACACCTACTCAGAATGACAGTCCGTAAATAGTGTTGTAATTGCCCCAGAAATCGTTCTACGTGTATCACAATTTAATAGGTCCATTTTGACACATATCTCAACCTATAATATTTAGGTATTTAGGTAGGTATCCTAGTAAATTGGTAGCAAATTTAGCCGATGAGACGAGGAATTGATTTAAAATTGTGTATTTGTTGTAATCGGTTACATTATTTAAGTTTTTTTATTTTTAATAAATCTTTTTCCGTTTCAGTCGCATCACAATAATGCTAACCAATTTTAAATGCTAATTACCTTATTACTTTCTTAGTTACATAGTTATTTCGAACAACGGTATACCTATATTTCGACTTCTCTAATACGTAGGTAGCCCCTGTGCAATCGTTATAATCCATCCTGAATATAGAGTTAATATTATTGGAGAGCCTTATTAAATAAATATTTCTTTTACTGGAATCGAATTGCTGTGGTAGCAACACTATTATCAAAAGTAAAGATAAAATTATGTACAAATATAAATATATATATGAAACATATCATAGTAATTTAAAATTGAATTTAGTTATGGAGTTTGCCTTAAATTGGCACTTAAAATATATTCTGTCGTATTATATACCATAAGAATATAAAAATTATAAAAATAAATTTTAAAGTAATAAATAATTATTTTAAATTTCATCCATTTCATTCAAAGTTACATTCTATAGTTGCTCTGGTACCCGTTAAAGGGGCATTCTTAGTTTATGATAGATGTAAATCACATTAATCCAGTCCTTGTTATATTATCATGATACAGTTATTGTTGTCTTTAAATCTACATATATATATATATATATATATATAAAAATCAATTGCTGTTCGTTAGTCTCGCTAAAACTCGAAAACAGCGGAACCGAGTTGGCTAATTTTGGTTTTAAATTAATTGTTGAAGTCCAGGGAAGGTTTAAAAGGTGAGCAAACATAAAAAAAAATGCTACGAATATAGTAAAAACAACAATTTCGTTTTCCCATAAAAACCACTCTGTTCCCAGCTGTCAAACATATGATGTCAATCAAAACAAAACAAAGGTATGCCTTTAACTTGACCAGAGGTTGCATGTCATTAACGAAAATTATAATTTATACGCCAAGTAGTCAAACAAAAAATAACACAAAAATGTCCCATAAGGCATTATATAATAGTAAAAATATCATTACCTTAGATATGACTTAAGCCTTTCAATGCAATTTTATTTCTATTAGACTGCGACAGGCCAATAACTTTTGGCAGAATGAAATCTGACGGGACAGCTATAAACATAAAAAAACAATGTAACTTTGTTTTAGAGAAATAGGGCAGAACAAGGTCTGCCGGGACAGCTAGTTATATAAAAAATAAAAATAAAATATGATATAGGCAAATCATTCCGCGACCTTTGTGAAAAAATACTGAATGTTGAAAGCAAAGAATACGATGTAATATTTCATAGTGAAAGAGACTGTAGAAATAAAACAGCATCTATAAAAATAGTCAACATTGTAAACATAATTGAGAACATCAAAGTTTTAAAACTATGTGCTATAAATAATTCTAATATACTTCAGAAGTGTCAATGCCAAGGAATTTTCTTTGGCATTACATCACATTACATCGACACTAGAAATCCGGCGTCGTTCAAAGATCTTCGATGTCGGTTATCGAGTAACGGCTCTCAAGTGGCATTGACGGGACATTTTGCCGGACGAGGTGATGGCAGGTGGAGTTATGTAATAATGGAGTAGTTGTCCAGACTGGGTAAACGCTGAGTATGACGTTCGGAATTGTAGGATGACGATATTGTAAAGATTGTGGGACGTACCTGGAAATGATTGGCATAAGAACAAGGACGATGGCATAGTATGTGGGAGACCAAAGGCCAATAGTAGTGTAAACTCACAGTGGGAATTTGGTAATAAAGTCCATTTTGACGGGTACGAAACTGATTCTCATCCCATGATCAGCAAATTTTTCGAGACGGGGTAGATATTATTGTCTGTCACCCCTCCCCTGTTCATTTCTAAGAAGATAAATATCACTTATTGCATAAGAAGCGATGTATTCACGAAAAATGACCTTTGTGTAACTTAAGACATAATAACGATATCTTATGAGACTCTCGAGTTAACTTTTAAAACGTCAAAACAAAGATTGTACAAATCTTCAGCATTTCTTTTGGAGAAGTTGGTCTACTTTTTTAAATATATTATTTAGTGGGTACCCTGGGTAGTATACTTGTCTGCTGGCCCTGGAATTAGGAGCCTGAGGCGTGGGTCCGAGCTTGCTAGAACCGGGCCGGCTGATTCCTGCTCTTTCGCAAGAAGCCCAATTTATATATCAAGGGGTGAAAGGCTATTTGGTTTGAGTGACATTTTTTGGTGACATAGTAATATATATTTGGAATCGGTAAAAAACGCTGATTCTGAATATATATATTACTATATCACCAAAAATATCACATAAACCAAATAGCCTTTCACCCCTCGATATGAAGCATAATTAAACTCTACAAGCGAATTAAAGGTCACTAACTAAATTAACATTCCATCAACAATCATGCTAGTCGAAAGTAGAATGTATGAGGTTCACATAAGCTTTCGAAATAACTCTTCGTCACGTTGTGTCAGGTACATAGTTATGGACTTTGTCTAAACCCTCAGTATTGTAAATTATTGAATGTAGACAAGTGTTCGCGTCACAAGGAATTTTCCGTGTAAATTTTCACCGCGTTTCGCGATGTGAATTCTGACCGCAACTTCGCAACGTGAGGGTAGAACTGTTATGAAAGACTATTAAACTTTTCCGTTCGGATTTCAATCAATTCGCAGTCTATCTTTTCGTTTCAATAAATGCATCTAGTGTTGAATGAATGTAGCCGCGTTAAAATATTTTTAGTTTTCAATACATCACTGTGAATCATTTGTTTTGTCTTCGGGCTATTTCAAAATGCTTGTTTATTATACATTTTTATTTGTGCGATAGGTACTTGTGTTTTATTCTGATAAAAAAGTGTAAGTTTTGAAAGATTAAATCCACAAATCTCTCATACAACTCAGCGAATATATAGCATGTTTGATTACTTTTATACAGTGAGACCTATTATGGTATATTTATACAGGCTAAACCAAAGTAACTGCCAATGGATCTTGATCTTTTGACGGTCGCTGCCGTCTATATACTATAATATACTTATTGCATCTAATTAAGTGGAAAATAACCACTCGCGAATGTATAGGTTAAGGAAAAAAAACTGTCGACTGCGGCTTTTTCTGAAAAATAAAACCTCTTAATGTTCGAGTGCCATAAGCACCTCTGATCACAGTAAAACGTTGATACAATTACGGTATCATTGTGAAAAAAAAATGCGAAATTTTTCGAAAATTTTCACGTTTAAATCGGCCATTTTTTTTTCTCGGTGTCTAATCGAAATTTTGTGCTCAGATTCTTAAAGAGCATCATATTTCGGTCAGGGAAAACGCAATGCTTTCTTTCCTTTTTTGAATACTTATAGTAACTAACCATCTGCACACGAGTAGTTTTATTTTTTAATGTAATATGTATACTGGTCTTGTTACGGTTCAAGATTTTGCTATGCATATAAATAAAATAAATACGGAATTGGAATGAAATTCTAAATTAAAAACAAAAAAGCTTTGACCCCGACGTGATTTGAACACGCAACCTTCTGATCTGGAGTCAGACGCGCTACCGTTGCGCCACGGAGTCACTGTGCTTGTTATTAAATTATACAGTCTAGACTCGAGATTATCTAATTGCGCTCACAAATATTTACAATGGATACAATTTTTATTCTTTTATACCTTTCACCGTGTAGATAATATTATTTCGAATGAAAAGTCATAATATGTCTATTGATTTTTTTATTTATGAAAAAAAAAAATTAATGTTACTCGTGGATGGAAAAGCAATTAACATATTTTTCTTATATCTTATTGTACCTTTAATAAGGCTTTCTTACTGGATTACTAGTTAAGCACATGAATAGTTATGAAATACGTAATTGAAATGACAAATAGTTAAATATTCTTGATTTCAGTTTCTTAATTGTTAAAAAATAATAATATATCGTTACATTATACCCCTTTTGGGGTGAGCAGAGATCCATTAGTGGTTGTTTCTATTTTATGCTTATATATTGTGCCCAACGTGACATGTAATCTGATTAATAATCAACGATTACAAAAATGTAGTCGTAATTTTAATTTTCATGCTCTGTAGTCATGATGAAATCCATTTAAAACATTAAGAAATCATAAATGTGTATACAATCTGCGATTTTGTAGTGTTTAAAACATAAATGTAAAATGTAATCGTGAATCATTTTCATTAATCTGAATATATTTTGCCCATCTATGTGGATAAATAGCTGCCTCTACTAGTTCCGTTCAGCTGCCGCATGAAGTGCAGCGCTAATGAGAAGCTCCAGCTGTTGGGGGCGTGTTGAACAACGGCTTCAGCCTCCGTTCTCTAGGTCTTACCTTAGTATATTCCCAGTTTTTTTTTTAACCCGGTGGAAATCCCTACGGACCGTCAGGGGAAGTGGTGAGGGCCACTTACCCCGGTGTGTCGGACCTGCCCCGACTAAAACCACCGGGGTGCCAGCACTGCCTCTCCTCGCCTTCGCCGAGCCTGGGAATCCGGATACTTCCGACGGCTCGGCGAGCGTTGGCCTTGGGCAGGCCTCATCTCTTGGAGGGGGAATTTAAACCCCCTCACTGCCACTCTGTTGGAACAGCGTGTGGGCACACACACGCCGACCCTTCCTCTCTGCACCGGACGGGGACGCCCTCAACGTCACCCGCCCAGCCTGTGTCAGGAGGGGAGCGCCTCGCGCTGGGAGTCCTGCGCGAATTGCTCCCTTCTCCCGAGCCGCCTTGTTCTGCGGCGGCGCCGAGGGTTGCGAGGAAGTATATTCCCAGTTATCGGACTATCTATGGGTCCCGTGACGTGAATACGTTAGTTCATATTTTTCCCTTTTAGTATATTTCGAAAAAGTTTTTTTTTTAATAATTTATAGGCGAACGCTTGACCTCAATCACACCTGGTGGAAGGTAAAGATTAGTCCGATGATGAACCGCGTCCGCTAAACAAATGCCTATTCACTCTTCTCTTAAAGACTCCCAGGTCATAAGACCGCGGAAATATGGCCGCTGGAAGCATATTCCACTCCTTAGCCGTTCGCACGATGAATGTAGAAGCGAATCTTTTCGTGCGGATATTAGGAACATCCACCACATACGGATGGTACCCGACACGACGTCTAGTGGTTTTGTGATAGAATGGGGCCGTTGATTATCCTTTAAATGTACGTAAAACAGGAGTCGTTTTTATTGAATGTGAGAGATGTCATGTCGTGGACGGATCGCGGTATATCACATTAGGGTCGTGATTTGTTAGCGGGCGCGAGGCAGTGACATCATCGTGTTACGTCTCATTAGGTCGTGTGAGGACGGTATAATATTGGAACTGACATTAATACACAAGAATGCTTCCAAGCTGCCGTGTAAACGTAAAGCTTTGCCGCAGAATAACGTACAGAATGACAGTTTCTAAAAATGTCACAGGGTTGTCACAAGTGGATATTGATTTATTGATTATATAGTCAAACATTGATTTATCTGTTTTTATTATTATTAATGTAATAAATTGTTATTTTAATTAGACGAAGTCCGTCCAACTTGACGACCCCGTAAAACCACGGGCTATATGAATAGTCAATGATCCCCAACAGCCCATAGCTTAGAATCTATAAACCTATGCGGAGACCAGCGACGTGTATAGGGTATTTGGACAAGGTATGCAGACTTCGCGTAATTAATTTAAATATATGTTATTATTGTAAAAATATTTTTCTCATAGGAAAAATACTTGGCGTAGAAATAGAATAAGTATTATTATGAATATTTCCATTTTTTGTTATTTAAGCAATTTATCCCAGATTTATTTATTGCAAGGGCATGCAATGGTTTTATGCATCTATCGAATGAACGCTACTGGCAGAGACGATACGTTCTTACGTTTGTACAATGGAAAATGTTTTCAAGAACTATTCTACCTGATACCTCTAGCACAATTTCAAACCCACATCATTCGCCTTTGGTCAGTGGCGCATCCCCACAATCTAAAGTCTTACAGACCCGTGAATATTTTTTTACAGATAGGCACTTGACCTCAATCTCACCTGATGGAAAGTGATGTTCATGATGATTATAGAGCGTGCTCAACCAACAAATACCGATTCCCTCATTAGAAAATTTCCATGTCATAAGAAAATTCTTGTCGTGTTCTTTGAAGTCATGGAGGAGGGGTATAGTTTTTTCACCAGGACTACGAAATGAGGTTTGTCAACTGTTATCTTTAGGTGGCGGTAACCTTATATACCACGTGGATCCTCTTTTTGCTAACAAAGCAAAAATGGCCGAAGCCTATGGAAAAAAAGAAACAGAATATACACGGATAGAACCATTTTATTCTTTTTATTATTTTAACAAATCATTACTGGTATAGTCTTGTTTAATGTGGGCGTCTTTGTCTTGGAGGATGAAAAATAGTACTCACATTAATTAAACACTCTAATTTTTCTATTCGTACGATTACATATATTTTCATATAATCACATTAATTTATAAATCAAAATTTATTTTTTCAAATTCCCAGAAGCAATTTCCAAAATCAAAACAATATCCTTCTAATTTTCAAATTCAATCAATCTTCCTTTGGTTTATAATTCTCTCACATAAAACGTTTTTTTTTCTAAACGGCCAGCATCATATTTATGTATAGATATGTAATCTAATTTTAAATCCTTCTGACACACAATCACTACTTTGCCTAGACAAATAGATGGGCAAATTGTAATCAGATTAATGAAAAATGATTACGATTACATTTTGCATTTTTCATTATTAATAAGACAGCATTTTGCTCATCTATGTTTTAAACACTACGTTATCCTCAATTACATACACATTTATGACTCCTTAATGTTGTGATATTTAATCATGATTACAGAGCAACAAAATTAAAATAACTACATTTTGTAATCGTTAATAAATAATCTGATTACGTTTTACCCATATCTGCACAGACAGCACTCTCGGTATCAACAAAAGGTGTTGAGTTGTAATCATGAGTTATTACGACGTACCGCAAGATCACTGCCTGTATTTAGACCAGTAATTAATTTAGCCAGTTCCGATTTGTAACACAGTCATTGAATATCATGCAATGTTTATACAATACGCATGTTTGACGTGCTGCCAATGTTTCTGGGTCATGAACACGGTTCAGTTAAGTATGACTGAAGTTTTAACGATGCCTCATTACGCTGTCTGGTTTGATCTGTTCGAAGGTGGATGAATTGGGTTCTCTGGTCAATTTGGTACCGACTATGGAATTAGGAACTATAAAAAACCGTACACACGTGCCTAAAGTGAGACCAAAATTCTTAAATAGAACAACATGGAATTTACACTATTTGTCATTAGCTGACGCGTCGAGATCTTCTGATTTTAATTAATATAGGTTTCTGTTTCGTACTTGTCCTACTGATATTATAAATGCGAAAGTTTGTGAATATGTTTGTTACTCTTTCACGATAAAACTATTGGACGGATTTGCATGAAACTTGTACAGTAATATAGATTATACATCAAAATAACATAGGCTACAATTTGTGATGATTTTATGTAATTTTGGTCGTAATATAACGATACATGTCAATTAAGTCGGAAAAAATCTGGCCTCTGAGAGCTATCTTGGCGTACACTGCCTAAACCATTGGAGTTACACAAAGATGATATACTGTAGGATTGTTTGTCTTGAATAGTTCTAAAAAAAAAACGGAAATTGACTTGCACCATATTTTTTACTTTATCATATAGAGATGGATACATATCTACAATTTATTCAAATAGCAGAAACATATGTAAATTAATAAAAACAACAGAAAAAGATAAAAAAGAAAAACGCATTCATAAATTGCGTAAATTTTCTCATAAACCACACAATTTTAATAAAGTTAACAAGCATTTGCTGCAGTTTATTAGTGCAAGATAGAAGATCTTTTCTTAGAAAGATTTTTTCTGATTATTCCTATTTATCTGCAAACATGTTTTTTGACTCTCCAGAAAACACCCAATAAGCCCTAGTGATCTTGATCTTTGGCTTTTCTTATCGAATCCTTTCCGGTCAACTTTCACTGGTTGTCACTCCACCTTGCTGGGGAGGGCCTAAGCTACGTTTGCCGACCAGCGGTCTCCACTCAAGGCCCCGTCTGGACCAACGCCTATCGGATCTTCGACGTACGAGTCCTGCCCTCTGCCGCTTCAGCTTTTTTATTTGTATGTAGCTACATCCCAGGAACTGGTCCTTTGTGATTTCGTCAATATTAACGTGTTGCCTTAAAATCAAAGAAAAATTGGGTGGTTATGTATCCTTTTAAAATTATTATAATACTGATTGGTTTACTACTTGTAAATAGCCTCGGTTTTAGCTTTGTTAAAGTTAAAACGATAATAGGAGGGTACAGACGCCACACTGCACAAATTTGACCTAGCTTACACATACAATATACATATAATATAATATCTTATTTACACTCAATTGTTACAAAAACACACACGTATTTTTTATTGCTGCGAGTTTCTGTTATTTTATTTTTCTATTCGTTGTAGTTTTTAAATATTATCATTGTGTAATTGGCACAACTTTACAACTGTACTGTATGTAATACAATTGTATGTGCTGTTCAGTGATAGTGAATAAATAAATAAATAAATAAATTTTTGTACATTTCAAGTTGGCAATACGCAGAACTATGTCTATTTCGTGTATATGTTCTTAGATGTTATAAAAAGGTTAAAATAATTTTGGTTAAAATCGTACTTAATTTGTTCTCCATCTACGCCGACGATTACTAACATTTGGAAATTACGAAATATCGTTCCGTCCGCTCGTCTCATATCTCATTGTCCGCTATAGATTTATTGGATGCCAAAATATCTCTCTATCAATATCACAGTACACCTGCTGCATTCCACTCTGTTATTTACGTACTGTAATGGTACGGATTTAGTTTTCTCTGACGGGGGTAAAAAAAATTTCATCGATCATATTCCACGCAAATAGTCTTTTGACTGTATTTACGAAGTTTTTGAGCCCCTTTACACCTAAGTGCGTTTAAACCTATTACCAATTTTGATGTCTTCATTAATATTTTTACATAGGCAATAAAATAAAAACCCCACCATGTGTGAGTCGGATTCACGCATTGAAGATTTCGTATAAACATAGTGTAAATTTATATCTATTATACAATTTTTTTTGGAGTGTAACTATTTACATAAAGTTTTATATAAAGCGAATAGCGCACAAGAGATTTGTTAATGGCGTCTATATTCTTAATGAGCTCACCATTTTCAGACAGAGTCGATACAAGAATACGTTACTTTGACCGCGTGACGCGTTGTAACGATGTCACGAAACGCCTGATTGTCCACGGAAAAGATGGAGCTGGGTCTCGTTTAAGATCTTAACTACGCTAGACCGACCAAATTAAGGCTTTGGCTAGTTCGTCGATATATGAAAATGCCCACCAAGCATCAATCCGGGTTAAATGGAGAATATATGACTGCGCGCTTCCAAACTTTACGCCTGACCACGACTGTTCTGTCAAGAGCGTACGATTGAGAAGTCAGATTTCACGGTTCTCAGATATCCTCACCCGTTTCTGAGAGAAAGGACTATAACAGGCGGACTAAAATGTAATTCTATAATGGTCCCTTTTTAGCCTATAAAGTAAGGAACCCTAAACATGTGTCAAGGATAGACAAATATTGTTTTTTTTTTTCACTATTGTCTTTCATTCAGAATCAAATTCTGTTACTTGTATTCAAATATATATTTATTATACTGGTTTGACAAAATGTCTACAGTCTTCCTGATGGCAGCTTAATCCAAGAGTGGCAACCACCACATAAGGACAAGATTAAATGAACATTTACGTTACATGAAATTTTAAAAATAATATTACAGTGATTTTATAGCAAAAAAAAGCTCTTTGGCCCCTTGAGTACGGCCCTGGTTCGGTAGCTAAGGCCGAGTCGGAGGCGTTTGAGATCAATTTCCGTCAAACGTATGTTCTATGATGGCCCACGTTATCGAGGTGTGTTTTATTCATCTATTTTCGTTTTGCACGTTATTGTCTGGATCCTACGCTGTGAACCGAATGAATTATAGATCAATTGGATTCCTGCTGAATGATGAATGGATCGCGATTCGGGGTAATGGCTGAATTTGTTTTTCTTATTTTTTATGGATTTTTGAGAGATACTACGAGTGTTGTAAAATATTTTTTCTTATTGAAGTTAGTTATGGTTTTAAACTATTTTCGTGAAACTAATGAAGAATTATTGATTAAAAATAGTGCGAATTTTTCTTCAATCATTAATCTGATATTTACCTATACTCTACGATCTCTTAAACTAATTCTCATACATACACCAATATCTTACGTATTATTTACATTCAGATAATTATTTTTCACTTGTCGCTTTTTACTATCATAAAACCACTTAACACCGTGTCGGATACCATTCGTATGTATGACCATCCGAATGGAGGCTGTCCAAAGACGATAATTTATTGACATTTACTGTTAATATACCAGCAGTAGATGGCCTCTAAGTATATAGGTATAATAGTACTATGATATAATGCCCCATCAATGTTTTAAGGCACTTTACCCACTTGTTATTTTTTTATGGAACAGACTATCTACTGATGCCCGGGACAGGCTCAACCGGGCTTATGTGGCGAGCACAGAAGGTGCTCAGCCAGCGTGTTTATGGGTTGGGTGGCAACGCAGGGGCACCCCTGTGGGTACCACCTCAACTTGGGCCGTCAGCCCAAATACGAAACCTATAGGAGATCTACTAGCGTTTCGGAAGCGATTACCTTGAGAAGAAACGCCGAAAGAAACTCAAGGCTGCATCAGAGTGGGTTACCCACTTGTCCGATAGTGCAATATTTATACTCCAACTAAATTACGAATATATCCGTTAACATATTGCTCCCATTTACTTCTTATGATTATCGTTTATCTGTGGCATACTAGATACAGTGTCGGATACCATCCGTATGTGGTGGACGTTCCTTATATCCGCACGAGAAGATTCGCTTCTACATTCATCATGCGAACAGCTAAGGAGTGGAATATGCTTCCAGCGACCATATTAAGCCTTAGGGCGATTTGCAATAACAAATTAAGTCTAGTTTAGGCTTGTATAAAACGCTATTTAATGGAAGCGGAAGTTATTAAAACTGGATAATTCTTCCAAGCTAGACAATATGTACAGAATCATGTTAAACAGCGTTTTATAATCTTCTAAACTAGATTTAATTTGTTGTTGTAAACCGTCCTTAGTGTTTGAATTAATTAGTAAACTTATAACAACTGAACCGGGTCTGTCTGAAATTTCACGTTACCGGTTAATCTTCGGAGAGATGTCAAGTGGAAGTATGAGATAATGTGGACGTAGGACGTGACAAATTGTCCAAAGGCCCGGGTTTATTTCGGGTATTATTAATTACTGTTATTAGTCTCCGCCATAACTTTGTTGCGAATTGCTTGCACGGTCGGCTGCACGGAGGAAGCATAAGAGAGGATTATTTCCTTGAGTCATTTTAAAATATTTTGTAGTGACCTACTTAATTAATTCAGACGATTTTTTTTTATTCCAATGATGTATTGACTGTAACACGTCTGATGGTAAGGATGGTGCAGTCCAAAAAATGGCTACGACTGTAAAGTTAAACCTATAGTTAGTCGCTATGGTAATGTAGGCCTGCATAAATATCTTTTTCGGCATCTCCTACGTTGGTGGCTTGGGAAAGACCTTCACAACAAAACGGGACTTGGTGGGCGAACGCAGAGGGCTCTCAACCAGCAACATTTATGGGTTGGGCGGCTACGCAAGGGCACCCCTGTGGGTACGGACCTCGACTTGGGCGGCCGGCCAGTTGAAAAACGAACCTAACGGTGATCTACCAGCGTATCGGAAGGCTGCGTCGGAGTGAAACAAATATCTCTTAAAGTCCAGATTAAAGGACCCGATATCACACGAAACACGCTTGCCTGAAGACCATTCCACAGCTCAATGATTCAGCAAAGGTATGAGTTGGGGTTTTTATTTAGTGCTGGCCGCAATATGAGAATTATAAGATACCGTGTAACAGTGACTTCGTAAATCCGCGCGAGTTGTTACTTTATAAAAAGGAGAAGGTAGATCAAGGTTGTTAGTTTTACAATAAACAGTGACCAATGTTATGCAGATACCATTTCAACTAGAACTACGAATTTCTCTAACATTAGGTCAGTATCACAATAAGTCCGATAATTCGATAATTCTACCGACCACTATAAGCAAGGTAAATGTGATACCAAGCAATGATGACAAGCAGTGACGGGCTTAGGGTTTTTGGACACGGTAGGCAAAATTCACTTAATTAATTTGAATATTATATTATGATAGTAAATATTATATTGCTTTCATAGGAGAGATAAATGACGTGAATATAGATTAGACATGACTATAAATGGTTCCATTTTATGTTTAACTTTAGGCAATATATTCCAGACTTATATCGTAAGGGCATGCAATGCTTTCGTGCATCTATGTAATGAACGCTACTGATGACAAGATTATGTGAACGGAGCCTCATTTGTTACATTTAGTACACACAAGCGGCCCACAATCCCTTTTACTCCAAGAAATTATGTTATCCAGTAAATACCTCCTTTGAGACAACAATTTATGTTAAACATGCGTTATAAATAGAGCGTAAGTAATATAATAATACCCTTATTCATACACTACACTGTTTTTTTTTACACTGGCTCGACATAGTGACTACAGTGCACCTGATGGTAAGTACAGTGTAGTCCAAAAACGAAAACGACTATCAAAGGATGAAAATCCGTTGATAGTCTCCGTCGTCATGTCGGCCCACATATACCACGACTGAATATCTCTAGGTATATGAGTTACTGGATATATACAAGCTGATCCCGAACCGCGACCGGCCAAACTGAGTCACTATGACGGTCTTTACACTTGTGTACTGTGGTCATGACCCAGTTCGGGCAATCGCCCTACCACTATACTGAAGGTCTCTAGGTCACTGAAGGTATCCAGGTATATGACGTGAACGCCACTAGCACTAAAAATTGTTGTGAATTTTATTCATGTTTGCTATTAATTAGAACTACTAAAACACGACTTCTAAAATTTTCGCGTTCTGTACTCAGTACAAATTCTTTAACGGGTCTTATGCGCGAACTTGCATACTTTTAATCATGGCTCGGCGTTTCGACCTTATGTCTAGGCCATGGTCTCGAGCAAACGGACGTGCCCGTGGAGTTTTCGTTAAGGTCGGGGAGTTATTTCCTCTAATTTCATTTGTTCTTGACAATTTGAACAGTTACGGCACACAGCACCCACACCATTTTTACAAGATCGTAGTTTTCCAATCGCTGGCTCCTAAGATATCATGCTGACACGTCATAATCAATTCCATTAATTGTGTACTTTTCTACTAGCGTTATCGATATACGAATCTCTATCTTGAGAGCTGAGCGTTCTCATACGGTTGTACTCTAATATATTACAATATCCATAACTATAAATATCACGATAACAAAAATAAAGTAACCCAAACCAGGATTTTCTAACTATTATATCTATATCCGAAAAATAAATGTAGTATGCAGTGATTGAATGCCTTATTTCGTGTTGAAAAATAAAACTAGTTTGACCCCGACGTGATTTGAACACGCAACCTTCTGATCTGGAGTCAGACGCGCTACCGTTGCGCCACGGAGTCACTTGCCAATTGTATAAATAAAGACATCTATAACAAACGTCGTTAAATAAATAAGTTATACATTTTATTTTGACTTAAATGTGCCGCGGAATTAAGGAAATACAAGGAAATTTATCGACGTGTTAAACGTACGGATAAAAGTGACGCGACATATTTTCTGTTTTCGTAAATTATTTCAAGTTCATATAGTTCGAATCGCGATTTTCCTTTTACTCTGTAGCAATTTTTGATACAATTATGATATAATGTAATTAAAATTAGGAGTTCACGATGCGTTAACTCGCTACAAATCATAGACCACTTTTGGCGCGTCTATTTGGTATGTTTACAAATTATTTCTTAATTCTACGGCTGAGATTTATATACGCTACTTAAATTTTACTTAGACTTTACTCAGGAAATAAGTTTTTTTTACAGATAACTGAAAATATGTAGTAATAGAAATTTGAGTATATCTTAGATACTCTCAGAGCTAGTCCAAGTTGATTATATCTGTAGTCTTTGATATTAGTTAAATAATATAATTAATAATGATTGAGTAAATGTGGTGGTAGAACACACCTCTAGGATATGTACTTTTTTATTTTGGGAAAATCTACATAGAATGTTGCTACAAAAATGGTTTGTAGCCCGCACACTAGTAGAGTTTCGAGGCATATAAGCTAAGCTTTGTGCAAAAGAATGGGAATCAGTTTTGCACACGTCAAAGCATATGTTAACAACTCCAAAAATGACCACTGATCGATATGACATAGTCCATAGCACCCAAATAACCTACGCCTGAAGTGTGAGAGCGGTCGTCCGAACTGAGGGCCTAGATAAAGTGACATTCGATAAACAACAACGATAGTAGAAAGTGCAAAATGTACGGAATTAAAATAAGCCTTCAAAAACACATTTCTACTAGCGTTATGTTGTGTCGTATATTTATCAAAGCTACGAATACTTACCAGAGTTCACATGCGCAAAGACCATCACAGTGACTCACTTCGGCCTGTCGCGTTTCACGATCAGTTTTCGTGGGCCGGCAAGACGACGAAATCTTTTTTTTTTATATAATTTATAGACGAACACTTGACCTCAATCACACCTGGTGGAAGGTGAAGATGAGTTCGATGATTAAACGCGATCGCCTAGCAAATGCCTATTCACTCTTCTCTTAAAGACTCCCAGGTCATAAGATCGCGGAAATATGGCCGCTGGAAGCATATTCTACTCCCTAGCCGTTCGCATGATAAATGTAGAAACGAATCTTTTCGTGCGAATATGTATATCTTCAATAGATTACCGTCCAAACCATTCAAATATTATCAATAAGGAAGTTTGGATGCATAAAATTTTATTTAGGATATTTTGCAATTAAAGATTAATCTTCTGTGTAATATTATATAATCTCATTGGATTAAATTAGTATTTGAAGAAATATGATCAATTTTGAATAAATGTTTACACGTAAAATCACCAATATTTCACTGCTTATTACATATTTATTTTGTTTGCTTAAAGTCTACGGATTATCAAACAATCTTTTATTCCCTAATTCTTTTTCTTAGGTATTGAATATCAAAAAATTCTCCCTTAGTAAGTTATGAAAAGAAGCCAATGTAAAAATTTCATGATCTAGCTTTAGTTGTTAAACTTTACGATGTCATGTCAGACAGAAAAGTGTTTTTATATACATATGTAGTTTCATATGAATACTGTAAAAATGGCTATTGTCAAAAACAACATTTAAATAAGCGAAAAGAGTAGATGCATCTTTTTATCTACATATCTGCATTGATTGCATTATTCAGACGTGGTATTTGGCACAAAATCATTCAATATACAGACAGCGCTCGTGTACTTGGTATATCGTAATAGGCTCACGGCCTGCCAGAAAATGTATAACGGAAAATTCTACCGTCATATTGCACGCATGGTAACATAAAAAATCGAATAGTACGCTCGCAAAGCAACATTTTAGTCTGGTAGATAAGACCGCGGAGTTTGGAGCTAATAAATTATAGATAATGCCACTGAAGATGTTATATTCAGTATTCAGCTGACCGGGCAATAAAATGCTGCCGATAAAACTGTATAACGATTATTAATATACTACCCTAATGAAACGGAATCCACTCAAATGAGCGGAACAAGAGCTATTGGAACAAAAGGGACGTCCTGATGCCTGGCTATACCTAGGTATTTGTTACACGCACCAACGTACGGATCATAGGAATTTAAACTTTATTACAGAGGGATAAAGTTCTTTAGTGGATAATTCATGAAATTCCAAGTCCATATGGAACGCTCCTGTAGCCCAAGCCAGTTTTTCAGCCAGTGTCGCGCGCGGCGCCACTGTCGATGGTAGGCGTCGCGACGCGCTCCCAAAACGCAGTATCGCGACTGAATATTCGACATTTCAATAATAAACAGTCTTATTAAACTCCCGTTCGATTTTGGATTGGTTGTGCTGATTTTTGGACAATCGAACGGTCGGTTATAATCGATTATGGTTTTATTAACGATACAAAAATAGTGTTTTATGTGCTCTACGGTGCAGATCGGCAAGGCAGACATGTAGAAATTATACACGCGATAGGCAAACCATTTCGCCACCAGGTCGGGGCGGTGCGTGCAACATCAATGTTGCTTTCAAAGACCCAGGATATTATAAAACGCTCTGATTTATTCAATATCTGGAATTTACGATACCTCATTGTTACTTGAATAAATGCTAGTGGGTAATGTTTTTAGTGGTTGAATTTTCTATCGATGAAATCTATAGAAGTATTTATTACAAAGCGAATTTTTAAACATTCGTAGAATGTGAGTTATTTGTTATCAAGTACGATCAATTCAGTTTATGGAATGCTAGCATACACGATTCCATTGCTCTTGATTTTAACGTATTTGAAGCTAAACCCGCATTTGATCATGGATTTTCGATAATTTGTAATTCTTAACCTTAATTTAATCGGTTTCACAAGAAGATTTAGGAGTTTTAAACTTAATATTGAATTAATATTATATCCGTATTAAAGATCGAAAAGTTTTTAGTATTTAACTTTTTCAAATTAAATAAAATTAAAATCATCATACATTACAACAAAACCGGAAGGTTGTGGTTTAAATGCTTTTAATTTATTTGGATTACTAATTAATTTAAATCAATTAACTCGTTAGATTCCAAAAAATAATTACTGTTTTTTCTTAAAATTTTAACACATTATTACGACTTGAAATTACAAGTAGAATCAAAGAAAAATAGTGCTAGAATAGAATTTGTTGTACCCTTTTTAAAGTACTGTAGTGATTGTATGTAAGGAATGCATGAAATTAGGTTATATATCTATGACATAAATATGTTGACCGTTTTGTAAAAAATAATATTTCAAATATAATATGTGAGCTTGTGTGACCGATGTTGTGGAGTTCTTCCTCCTTCAATCGAGCCCTTATTATCACTTTAAATTATATATTTTGTAAAAACTATTAATATAATTACTTACTGTTTCTCATTATTTTTATATTTTTATTTGAATACTACAATTCTTTTCCCAATTACAAGACACACTCTCTAGAATAAACAAATCATTCTTCATTTTCTAATTCAAAAACGATCCTCCTTTCTTTCCAATTCTATCTTACAAAATATTATTTTTAAATAAACGGCCAACATGATATTCATGTCATAAATATACAGGCTGATTTTACAGACGAGGGATATATTCAAGGAGGATATTCAGCATTCGATTCTGATTTCAAATATATAGGAATAGTGATATCTTAATATTTCCATTAAAACAAAGTAATTCATAGTCAACATATTAAGGGGCAATTACACGCATGATAGAATAAATAACAATTAATTATTAAGTAGGTATTTTGTCTCTCCTAAGCCAGGATAAAGTAAGAAAGGGTAACGAGTCAATTACGTGTTTACCTAAAATTACGTAAAAGGAATTTTATCTACATGCCATTCAATCGTGCACCACACGCGCTGCGGTGTCCAAACTTTTTACGGGTCAATTCTCGTTTGTTCGTCAATGTTTCTTTATTATTTGTTAGGGAATATTGTTATTTACATTTTTATTAGTTATAAGTAGGTATAAATTATTGCATTCTGAAATATCTCCCTCGTCTATAAAATCACCCCGTATAATCTAATTTCATGTACTCCTTACATACAATCACAACAGTACACACATCGCGGTATCACAGTCTTTTACCGGTTGCAAAGTGGAGAGTGTTCTCAGGAACTGCCTTCTTTGATTCCACCAGCCCCATTCCATCACAAAACCAGTAGACATCGTGTCGGATACCATCCGTAAAGATTCGATGCTATATTCCATCATGCGAACGGCTAAAGAGTGGAATATCCTTCTAGCGGCGATATTTCCGCGATCTTATGACCTGGGAGTCTTAAAGAGAAGAGTGAATAGGCATTTGTTAGGCGGACGCCTAACACCTTCCACCAGGTGTGATTGAGGTCAAGCGTTCGCCTATAAATTAATAATAAAAAAAAACACCTAAGAATTGTAAGAGTCATGCCTACCATCTTTACATCCAATGTGCAATTAAGTACTTTTTCTTTTAAAACCTGTGCTCGCCGTAAACTCCTCAATGTTTGTAAACCAAACGGATTATCTATAGAAAATGTTCTTTCATAGGGTTGGTGATATTTAAAAGATCAAGGCTAACTATCGTGGTATAAAGATCGCCTAGTCAAGGTTTTTTTTATATGTTTATTCAACCAAGACTCGCATTATTTTGTTTTTACCACCTTCCCCAATTTATAAATTATAGTATTCGTTAGTCCTTAAGATTTATTGTCTTTTATAGTGTCTAGATTTCTCTAGAGCATATCCTAACATAGTGTTACTAGCTAAGTTATTGGTGGTAAGGCGATTGCCCGAACTGGGTCGTGACCACATTGCACAAGTGTAAAGACCGTCATAGTGACTCGCTTTGGCCGGTCGCGTTTCGGGATCAGCTTGTTTATACTCAGTAACTCATATATCTAGAGACTTTTAGTCGTGGTATATGTGGGGCGACATGACGACGGAGACTATCAACGGTTTTTCATCCTTTAATTATCGCTTTCGTTTTTTGGACTACACCGTATTTACCATCAGATGCACTGTAGTTACTTTGTCGAGCTAGTATAAAAAAAGAATAAATTATATATGCCTAAAATGTCTAAGTATAATAAAGTCATGCATTTTTTTATGCTTGTATGAGATGCTCGCCACTGCCCAACAAATAGGTTACTATACAGAAATCATCGTACAAAAGTTATGGTGAATTATTTTCGTTATTTCGATCATATCTATTTAAGTAGATACAGCCAAAAATGTATCTCTATTTACCCTGAAAGGGATGTAGCGTAATGATAAACATAAGCCTTGCTAAGACTACTCAAAGGTCTTTATTTTAGATTTAATTTGTTTTTAATATATTAAGGTTCACGCTTACCCTCAACCATGATTAGGTATTTCTAAAAGAAAGTGAAGATATTATCTATAAAGAAACTCGTTTCCTCTAGTAAATACTGATATATTCTTTGCTTAAGGATTTCCGTTTTATACAAGGACAGAAAATACAAGCGGAGCAAATCCATTTCTCAGCGGAAGGAAAAAAGGGACGCATGTCGCTATGTATCAACAATTCTCTTGTAATCACGCACGACGTTTTGTTGACTTGGTAAAATAGGAGGTTGGCATTACATCTTACAACTCCGCCATTTGCCAGAATGCCCGTATTCGCACACATGTTCAGTAATCCTACTTCTGGAATACCACGGAAATGGATTGCAATATATGAGACGTATGGGATCTCCGTCTTGGGACACAATTTATAGAAATGCCCTCTTGAAAGAGAGCCGAGATAGTTGTAGAGTGCAACATAATTCATCGTATACCATAATTACCAAACGACTATATATTAATTTTAATAGGAACTAGTCCAGTATGCTCATGCATTAACACACTTCTTTTTTTCTTAACTCGGTGGAAATCCTTTCGGACTGTCAGGAGAGTGGTGAGGGCTACTCCCCCGGTATGTCGGACTTGCACCGACTAAAACCACCGGGGTGCCAATTATGTCCTCTCTACACCTTCGCCAGGCCTGGTTATCCATATATTTCCTACGGACCCGGCGAGCGACTGGCTTTGCCAGGCGTCCTCTCTAGGAGGGGTTCAATTGTTAACCCCTCACTATTTCTCAATGAGGAGTCATGTGAGCACACACACGACGTCTTGTCCTCTCTGCCAGACGGCAGACGCTCTCAACGTCCACCGCCCAGCCTGTGTCAGGAGAGGAGCGCGCGCCATTACCCCACCATAGGCTCCAATGATTGGTATCACGTATTGGTTACGTTTGCTTTCCTAAGAGACGTCTAAGAGACTCCTAATATTTAAAATTTTCTAATATTTTTTTCGAAACTGCCTTCGTTCACGAATTTATATTGGTATAAGGTTTTCTTTAATACTAGCTAGACAAACTGACTGCATTGCATCTGATAGAAAGTATAGTGTAAGAATGCCAACAACCGCCAAAGGACGAAAATCGGTTTACAGACGATAACGCTATATCGTGATTTTTTTTTACACTGGCTCGATAAAGTGAGTACTTTGCACCTGATGGTAAATACAGTGTAGTCCAAAAACGAGAGCGACCATCAAAAGATGCAAATCTATTGATAGTCTCCAACATCTCCAATATCGCCCACATATACCACGACTGAAGGTCTCTAGGTATACGAGTTACTGGATATACACAAGCTAATCGCGAAACGCGACAAGCCGAAACTGGTCACTATGACGGTTTTTACACTCGTGTCCTGTGGTCATGATCCAGTTCGGGAAATCGTCCTACCACCTCCAGTGATCTATTTCCGCATAAATGTGAACCCATTAACTATGCCTTTTTCTTTCACTATGAGCAACGTATGTGACTAAGATTTTAGTGCTTACCAATAGGAATGTTGTATTACCACTGGCACTATTTTTAGGAATACGGGATTGACCGCCCTTGACAATACATTTATCTATTTTACTAAGAAATTCTAGATTTATATGGGTTGGGTATCACGGGCGGCCTTCGAATCTAAATTTCAGAGGTGGCACCGTCATAAATAACAGTCAATTGACGTGGAGTTGTTGTTCTGATTTGACCTCATTCTTTATTAGTAAGTATGACTTGATTCACATAATTAATGACTACCTTTTGACTTAAATACTGTAGATTAAAGTAATATTCCAAGCGTCTACTTTTCCACGTTTTTACTATTTCGGAGCCTTTGAAAGGAGAGCGAACGGGCATTTGTTAGGCAGATGCGTTGCATCATTAGCCTCATCTTCATCTTTCTTTTAATGGATAAGAATAGATAGACAAGAACTTTCTTTATGATAATACTGCTCTAATGATGGTTGTCAGATATTCATGAAAGATAGATTCAAGCTTCCTCAGACAGCTTTGATTTAAATGTAATTATATGGTAACTAGAAAAATATAGTGATAACAAAATTAACATGCTATAACACAAAACGACTCATTATCGCGAGTTGCTTATAATAATATTCAAATATTATATTTAAGATTTGCGTAAAATGATTAGTTTCAGTGCTATAATTTTACTAGTATTTTGTATCAGGCATATTTTTATCCTTTAGGAGCTTATCAAGAATGTATAATGTAATATGATATAGTATGATATAATATAATATATTATAGTATAAATAAACAGGCCACTCTGACGTATGTTGTGGATGCCTTAATAGGAACTGTACATTTTTGGTTGTAACTGCGTATATATGTGTTGTGTAAATGAGTTATTGTACCGGGCCACTGGCAACCTTGTAAAAAGTAAATAAATAAATAAGAAAAACCTTATTCCTGAGATTTACATCCATCTTAGCGCGTGATAATTCAATTGAAGCTTTGTACTTAAAATACCTTATTTTATGTTAATTAATTTATCAGATAGCGGTAATACTCTTGTGTCATGCTTATGCGCGTTAATTACATGATAATTATGGAAAATATCCTGGATTAATTTAGAATAGGAAATACTTGCTAATGCTCTCTCTTATTGCCGCAAGTTATAGAAACGTAAGCCCACGTCTCGAAACAAAGATTGTATGAGTATAAAATCGAAATGAAGGACACGAAACCACAACAAGGAAATTCCGCAGTCGCCCATCGTAAAGAAATTCCAAAGCTGTAAATTAGAGGATGTTGTAACTATAAAATTTTGTTACAAAAGATAGTTTATTGTGCGAATGAAACAATAAACAGCGCAAGGACAAGCTGAATATTTCTACCATCATTAAATTACGTGAATTCTGTAATGTAGAAAATAATGCACGTAATTTTAGTTTTCTTTTTTCATAGTTTATTCTGTTATTCACGTTTCTTTTTCTGATATTGTGAACTAATAGGCAAACAATTATTAATAAAAAAAATTTGACTAGTCAATTGTAATTGTAATTGTAATTGTACAATATAAAATTGTAAAGGATTTTTTTTGTACCCGTTGAACAGTCCTACATAGGACCAACAGGGCAGTGACCCCGATGTGCCAGAATCCTACTTACTTAAAATCCAATGTTCTTCCAATAGCTTCACCAGGGCTTGGGAATCCAGATTCTTCCAGACTCCGGGGGAACGAACAGCCTCTTTAGGCTTCAATTCTCGGAGGTGTAGTTGTAAAGAGCTCCCCCTCTAAATCTTTCTTACGGCCAGCACACTCCCTCAAGCTATTGTCACCGGGGGATGTCGCGCTCGCTCTGGGTGAACGCATGCCTCCGGCGAAGGTGCCTTTGTCGCCGAATGGAAAGAAAAGATATTCGCTCTCTGACCTTTTCGGCGGCCTCCTGGTTAATCACAACCTTGCAGAAAGATATCACCTCTTGCTAAAGGAAGTTTTACTTCTATCTCGATTAAATCTATGTCGCTAGATCGTACTTTCCACAGAATCTATTGTCTAGTTTATCTGTGGGACTCGATTGTCTATGCATTAGAATGTTTAATTTACGCTAAGTTTGTCCTAATTTTTAACTAATATTAATGATAGGCGATTATCGCCCAGTTTTAGAAAAAAGTATTTTCCAAAAACCAAACACTTAAGTCATTTTTCTAATAAAACAAGATTCCATAGGCACTAAAATTGTCTAAAAGGAAAGTTCTAATGAGATCCATAAAAGAAATATAAATTTCAGAAATGCTTCTGTGTAAGCTTGTGAAGCTGAAATATGCGCCTTTGGTAGTATCAAATATGCTACGCCTTTCGTGAATGCTTTATACCTAAAGACAACCGGGCTAGAACTAATCTTTGTTAAGATAATATTCTTAGCACAAAGGTCAACGATGATAGTATATGGAATACATGCGCACTTCAGTTTAGCCGTTACATACCTGTTAGCAATACAGTCGTCCTTGTTCCCCGTTTAGCAATACTCTAGCGTGCTGCAATTTATATTCAGCTTTGTATTTAATCGTAGCTCTATGTTTATGGATATTATAATGCTTTAACAGATGTACTATTATGTATAGATGATAGCATGTACACGCCGCCTGATACGTAATTGTATTAAACGCTCTAAGGGTCGTTAGGGTGTTACGGGACGCACGGGGTAAGGGGTGCGCGCGCGCAGAGGATGCTCTTGCTAAAGCAGTCGACTACCGGGACCCAAACCTAGAATACGTGCGTGTGCATCGCAGTTCTGTGTATCTTAAAGTGCAATAAACACTAAAACACCAAAATCCGTGTCTTTCTACCAACACACCCACGACCGTCGGTCATAAGATTGAATTAATCTAGATAATACAATTTTACGTGCTAAATGCAACACTCTAATGTTATTTGAAAAACGTAAAGTACAAGTTGAAACAATTCTACTTATCCATTATACCGCAAGACTTCAGTAGATACGATAGTAGTAGGTGTTTGCTACGTAAAATACACAAAAGGTTGTTAAGAACATTACAATGTAGTACATAGATGATCAGTGAGATTCTTCAATAGTTTACATTTGTTTCACCGACCGATGTTTACTGATGTCTAATTGATGTTCATGTTTTATTGAACTAGATTTGATCTTATTTATGTACCTAAATACTACAGAGTTAGTTAGACCAGATTATAGACTTCTTACGGTACGCCAACTACGAGTCCGTATGGATAATCGGCTATGCTATTTGTTTCTAGAAAGTCGCTGCAAAAGTGACTAATGAACTATTAAAATTAAATCAATAACAATTTAAGCTAATAACTTTCACTGTTGTTATTGGGTTCTTTAATTTGTTTAGAGAAGAAAGGTCTGTTGTAATTATTATGACAGCAAAATAATGCGTCTTCATTCAAACGGCGTTTTCAGTATAGAATTCTTCTGTTACAGCAATAGTTTATTTTTGAGAAACATAACGGACTAAATATTAATTTGGTTTGCTTTTGCTATTAGATTAAAAGTAACTCAATATTAATTATCGTTTTATTTATGAGTTATAATCATTTTGTATGCGCTGCGCAGATTCTTTAAGTATGCATTAATCATGTATTTGCGCAATGAATGAGCTAGCTGCTTTTCGATCTTTATGGGAATACCTAGTTGATTTATTAATAGAACTGTATTAATTTGTAGCGCATTGGTTAGTGATCAATTTGAAATATTGCGTGGTTGAATGGTCAAGTCATTTACAATATTTGTCTTGACATGGTTTGCAAGTTTCCGTAATACTCCAATTTCATTGTTGTTGGGACAATGCTTGAAATACTGCGGAGTTAAAGTGTCGTTATATAAGATTGTATTCCTTTGCCCTTACGTAAATGCTGCTCAAGTATTTGTCAGTTATTTTCACAGAAGTTATAAAAATTATTTCGAAATTTATTAGATAAATCCATGATCACCATAAATTAGATTTACTTATTATCATTATATTTAATATAGAAAAATATCTCTTACATATTATATGAACTCGTTTACATCTTCATAAAAGTAAAGATGATATCTAATAGAATTTATTCTATTTCATATACAAAGATCCCTATGACAGTTGTTTGAAATTAAATTGCCAGGCTTTATAGAAATTACAATAAACTAGTTATAATCGAAGAAGGTAGTCCATTTCTAATTATAACTTGTTCGTTCTGATAATCAAATATCATTATATCATCATAGCCAAGGGACATCGTATTTGTAATTTGGTGTAGTGAGTGTGATTTCTTAAAAATGTTCAAGACAACAGTTTTTAAGGTCGATTTTGGAAAATGATGGAAAGTCATGACTTACGTAGTAAATAAAGCATAGCGTAGCAAGCATGATTAAATAATTGATTAACCATGTGTAGGTTCTCAAGAATAATGACAGGAAAACTGGCCTGTACTTACTACCTTCCTTTAAATAAGATCAAAATATTTAATGGCACCTTATTTAAAATCAATTTATGTATTATCAACCTTAACAATAGGATTTCATTTATTATGCTTAACCCTTTCGCTTTGCGAACAGCGCCATATGGCGCTCAGCTATAGATGCTCATTCTCAGCGAGCAGCGCCGTTCGGCGCTCAGGCAAATTTACCCGCGGCGGACGAACAGCGCCAGATGGCGCCCATCCGAAGCCGCTCTTTTCGTACGAAGGCGCTGTTCATTTGTTATCAATAACTGCCATTAATGCGTTGTTTTTGACGTGCTAGCAGCATACGCTTCTTGTGCAAAGGTTTTTTTTACATAGTCAAATGTAATTATCCACAAATTTTGCCCTAATCATGGACAAATGGATGACAAATGTGAGCTACGATGATATGGAACTTGGGGATGATATGGAGTTTTCATCGGATTCTGACCTGTCTGAAATGCTCCACACACCGCGTTTGGAACGACTCGCGTATTTTGTCGGCGCAGTCAATCTGGCATCGGCTGCTTAGAGCGCAACTCTTACCAGAGCATTCCGCCGCGAAAGGGTTAAAGTGGGGATGGTTAAGAAAAAAAAGATTCCAATGTATTGGTATTAAGGGTTTTGTAGAAACGTCTACTCAATATAAAAAAGTTTAGGTTATAAGGAAACATAGCAAAGCAGGTTATACAAGTACCCGACAATGGGTTGGAACGGGCGCTTTGTCACGGACCTTTCGTATCGAGTTTCTGATGCGTACTTTGCTTTGTAGTTTCCATTATGCTTGCCAGTAAGGACAGGTGAAAATCAATAGCACTTGCTTTATGAACTGTTGCAGTATGTATTCCTAGCAATATTGAAAACATAGATGGGCAAAATGTAATCAGATTAATAAAAATGATTACGATTACATTTTACCTTTTTTTACCATTAATATGACTATATTTTGCTTATCTATGTTTTAAACACTACAGAATCCCAGATCGTATACACATTTGTGATTTCTTAATGTTTTAAATGGGTTTAATCATGATAACAGAGTAAGAAAATTAAAATTACGACTACATTTTGTAATCGTTAATCATTAATCAGATTACATTTTGCCCATCTCTGATTGAAAATACTGTTATTGAAATGCTAATATTTTCAGTTACTGTTGCTTTTTCACAAATGCATGGAATAAACGATAAAAAAACTCACACTATTAGTATGGAAATCAATTAGAAAACCATGTTCAAGTTTTTCATGAAATTTAATACTCGAATCAGCTTACGTTTTTACATATCAAATGGTATTTTTTTTTAATTAGTGCCTCTAAAGAATCACTACGGTATAAATAGTCTATACAAAAGAAAGAAAGAAAAACATTTATTTGACACATGACATAACCTAAAATACAGAAGCATGTGTTAATCAAGGTAAGAAAACAGTCAAAGCAAATACCCTGTGTCACGATGATGCGCCGAAGGAAAGAATAAAGTTGATATAATTTGAAATTAAAAATGTACACTGACATAAGAAGAAAATATACTTAAAACTTCAATTAAAGATAGTAAAATAGATCGGAACTCGGATTCCCACTTTTAATATAAAGCACAACATCATTAGAACTATTAAATTACATACGAATTAATAATTACAAGCCATTGCCCATCTGCCTGTAAGCCATATAAAAACATTAAATACTAGTTCAATTTTATTATTGTAATTCATTGAAATCCACTTATGAATTACAGCAAACATGTGCAATAGATAAATAAAAAAATGTAAAACGTAACAAAACATTCCCAAAAATAAAACCAAAGATACATTAATAAAATGGTGTAGTGTTAAAAAGCAAGAAATGCGTCGAGATTATCTTAAATTAAGGTTAAGTGATACAAATACGGGATCTGGAAGCCTGTCGTTTCATACATCTGACTCAGATGATGAGAGTTCGGACAGAGGGAGCAGATCTTCGAGAAGCGGAATGGACGAGCCAAACAGTCTACCGCAAGCTGTGTCAGCTGCTCAGGTAAATTGCTTGCGAAGCATTTTTTCTTTCTGTGATACAAGCACACTTGCTGCGTCCTTTTCCCTACGTTCCTTTCTCGTCCTTAATACAACTCGAGTGTTGGTGTTGTTACGAGCATACAATTCTTCATACACAGCGAAAGACTGAAAAATACTTCCTCTGTCAGCATTTCCACGGTCTCATTATTGAAGAAATGTTAACAGAACAGCGAATCGTCATTTGTTGGGTAAACGTGTTCCATCACCACCCTCAACTTTACCTTCTACTAGGTGTAATTAATCTGAAATGTTTGCTTGCATTGGGTGCCAATATAGCATATTTTTAAATTACAGTCAAAACCGTTTATGGCGACATCGTTTCGAACAATATACCGGTTATAATGTCCCAGAACAAAAGCCTGGCAAAAGAAAATAGGGCCTCGTATCTCAAAAACATCACCGGTTGTTCCGACTATCGGTTTTTACGACAAAATATGTATTCGATGTCGTTGACTATATATGAACCAAACCAATTCGCCATTACATAAAGATAAAATTTTAGGTACAATTATTAAGTAAAATAGATAGATAGATAGATTATCTTAAAAAATTAGGAGACTATAGTAACGGACTCATTACTGGGCGCTATAAAACAGTTACCAAGGTTTGTTATGTTTCGGAGGAATTTGGAGAGTTAAAACCGTAGGATGGAGAAGTTTTAAAATAAACCGTATGATATTTTTGCGACAGTTGTGCTCTGGACATTGTAAACATTTTTATTCACATTACGATTCCTTGTTGGCTTCCCATTCGCTCTACTTTTATTACGCGAACGAATCGCCTATATTAACAAGTTCTTCATTTGCATTTTGTAAATGAAGAACTCCATATCACATTTTACGTTAAAGATCAATGTAACAATCAGTCAAAAACCTTTGTAAACCTTTGTGTCTAATTGTAAGTTAGCTGTCACCTTTGACATTATTAATTTGTTTTAAATGCACTGCTTTCGAAACTATATGTGAAGATCTGCATTGCCTTTAAATATAGTTTTTGTCAAAATTGTAGAACTTAATTGCCTTTATCATAACAGAAAAAATTTCGAAATGCTGTTTTACTATATTAGTTCGACTCTCTCTCTCTGTTATTTTTACATGTTGTTTGAAAACTCAAGGACGAATAAAAGTAACTGATTCAACAAGCAATAATTTCAGCTATTTAAATATTTACAATTGCTTCCCATTCCCATTCAGAGAATTCGTAGAAATATTGGTTAAATAAGATGCTGGTACAATGGGCAGTTTCAGTTCTGAAACCTTTTCTCAAGATTTCCTTAATTCGAATAAGGGCTTATTGTATTATAGATATTAACGAAAATTGTCACCAAGATACGTTAATCTAAAATGGAATTTTCTTTTGTAATACCATAAAACCTCTTCCAGATCCATAAAAGTGGCACTAACCAACAACAACCAACTTTAGTTTTAGAATCGGTGATGAAGGCACAAAATCAAATCGATATAATATCATTTTATAACTTAACTACAAAAAAGCTCCCGATTCCTATTAA
The DNA here is from genome assembly GCA_036320925.1 of Automeris io. Classification (NCBI taxonomy): domain Eukaryota; kingdom Metazoa; phylum Arthropoda; class Insecta; order Lepidoptera; family Saturniidae; genus Automeris; species Automeris io. The sequence goes on from JAUDJH010000001.1 coordinate 20,724,940, forward strand.
ATAACATTACCCGACTTTTTCCTTTAAAAATCTCATATTCCTTCGAATAAATCAACTTAATCCCCAATGTACCGGTTATTGAGTTTGTATATTCCTTCGCCGAATTCGATGATAGATTGTGTGTCTTATTATTATTGTGTTAACATTTTATATCATTTCGTAAAAAGCTTATACATCTAAAACGATAATTTAAGATTTCAGATTCATAGAAAATAATTGCAATTTGTATATATTGTGAGTAGTTTCTCCTTTCAATTATTTCAGTTTTTAATAAATCATTACCTTTAAAAAGTAAGTAACTTTTCATAATATGATGTCATCTAAATAAGTACATTCAAGTTGATAATTACAGCGTAGTTGAAGCTGACTACCACCAAGAGACAAAACTCCACAAACCAAATCCTGGCCATATTGGCTTGTTCCCTCTCAACTACTAAATATAGTATGTCTCTTTACGCTTTGTTTAGAAAATCTTACTTTTTATAACACACTAGCTGTCCCGGCAGACCTTGTTCTGCCCTATTACTCTAAAACAAAGTCACATTGTTTTTTTTAATGTTAATAGCTATTGGCCTGTCGGCTGTTTTTTGAAAATTGTTTGAAGGAACCTGACCTTAATGCTATATGTATAAAAATTGAAAAATATTGACATTAATATTTATACGTCACTCAATAATTGTTTTGCCTTCCCGGAACCCGTCCACTAACATATAAACTTTATGCTATGGTGTTAAAGTTCAAATTGACTTATAACAAAATTTTTGTATGAGAATATAGAAAAGTGTTGTTTTTAGACTTTTTCAGATAATTTTTTAAAATCTTCTCTCTGTTATAACCTTCCCCAGACTTCAACAAACACAACAAAAAAGAAATCAGTCAAATCGGTTCAGCCGTTCTCGAGTTTCGCGGTTATCAAGACACTATAGCTGATCCGGCAAACGTTGTTTTGCTATGTAAGGTTTTGTAATATCTTCTAAGATGTTCATTGAAATTAAGTGATGTCAAAGACAATTTTGTTCACAATTAAATACTCTTAATCAACAACACATTTATTTGGATAAAGATTAATATTATTACGTTGATACAACTCTTAACAAATAATGCATTAATTTCGACCAAATTTGTTTACCATAAAAACGGTTCTAGTGACTTAATCTTGAAAGATAGACATATACTGTCGTGGACATTTTTTTAGATCATTTCAAGAGGAATAATTCTTTCATACATATATTTTTGGTATCTTGAACCGTTTTTGCAGCGCACGCAATGGAAGCCCTCAAGGATGAATAATTTTGCCCGTTTTTTTTCACATTTTCCATTATTTCTTCGCTCCTAATAATTGCATCGTGATGTTATATAGCCTAAAGCCTTCCTCGATAAATGGTCTATTCCACTCAAAAAGAATTTTTCAATTCGAACCAGTAGTTCCTGAGATTAGCGCGTTCAAACAAACAAACAAACAAACAAACAAACAAACTCTTCAGCTTTATAATATTAGTATAGATTGTAATATCTTCTATGATGTTCATTGAAATTAAGTGATGTCAAAGACAATTTTGTTCATAATTAAATACTCTTAATCAAAAAAGCATTTATTTGGATAAAGATTAATATTATTACGTTGATACAACTCTTAACAAATAATGCATTAATTTCGACCAAATTTGTTTACCATAAAAACGGTTCTAGTGACTTAATCTTAAAAGATAAACATATACTGTCGCGGACATTTTTTTAGATCATCTCAAGAGGAATAATTCTTTCTTACATATATTTTTGGTATCTTGAACCGTTTTTGCAGCGCACGCAATGGAAGCCCTCAAGGATGAAAAATTTTGCCCGTTTTTTTCACATTTTCCATTATTTCTTCGCTTCTAATAATTGAATCGTGATGTTATATAGCCTATAGCCTTCCTCGATAAATGGTCTATTCAACTCAAAAAGAATTTTTCAATTCGAACCAGTAGTTCCAGAGATTAGCGCGTTCAAACAAACAAACAAACAAACAAACAAACAAACTCTTCAGCTTTATAATATTAGTATAGATAAAAATTACATGACGTTAAAGTCATGAGGATAGCAAAGGTGGAGGAACACTTACAAAATCTAGAGTGGATGAAAGAAACCGCAGAACAAGCTTAATTTCGATAATTAGAAAACTGTTATGTCTAGTGGTGGACAAAAATTTTCTCTTGATAATGCGAATAGGGAAGAAGTAGAACGAACTCCCAGTGTCGATTTTCAGATTCTTTTGTTTTGGAATCTTTTAAAGAAGTATGAATAAGCATTTGTTGACTAGGACCAGCCCATCATTGACCCCATCTTCTCCTCCCACCAGATGTGATGAAGGTCAAACGTCTGCCTGTAAATTATAAAAAAAACCAAGGAAAATGATAAAACATAGTTGCTAACCTTCGTCAAGTTTTTGAAATATCAGGTCAATACACAAATTAACCCGACCGCATATTTCGTAAGCAATTTGACTGAAAGCCTGCGCGATGTTTATCATACATTGAAAGCGTTTTTTATGTTTACGTGGATGATTTATGGTTTTGAATAGGGTTGCCATCTTTTGGCTTTTTCTGGTCCTGTCCGGCCGAATATTTACGTGTCCCACCAATTCGGTTTTCGGTAGGTTTTTTTGTCTATAAATAATAATAATATTTTATTACACACATTGACCTAGTCCCAAATTAAGCTTGCGCTTGTACTATGGCTACTAGACAAAGATATACATACTTAAATACATATATACAACCATGACTCGTGATAAACTCATCTGCTCATCACAGAAAAGTGTACCACTACTAGGATTTGAACCCAGGACCTTAGCATCGTAAGTAGGGTCACTACAAATTGCGCTATCAGGCCGTCAAATGATAATAAGTATTTGACGGATTACGATGTACAGATTAATTATAACTCTTTGATTATTTTTTGTTCTATCTGGTTAATGTTCTAATAACACTGCATTTAATAAACAATAACAATGCGAACGTTACGCAGGTACCCAAAAAATTTTTTTTGTGGGACTTGAAATTCAGATAAACCAAAAAGCAACACTAAAAAAGGATGAACACATAAATCTATAGGTTTTAGCTAGCGAGAGAATGAGATAGAATATACTATCTATTGCAAAGATGGGCAAAATGTAATCTGATTACTGATTAACGATTACAAAATGTAGTATTCATTTTAATTTTGTTGCTCTGTAATCATGATTAAATCTCTTAAAAACATAAAGGAATCATAAATGTGTATGCAATTGAGGAATCCGTAGTATTTAAATCATAGATGAGAAGAATGCTGTCATAGTAATGATGTAACATGTAATCGTTTTTCATTAATCTGATCTGATAATGCCCATCTATGACTCAATGTTATATCTATCGCGTGTGAACTCCGCACATATACATTTTTATTATTGAAATTATTTCTAACTATAAAACCGGTTGATCCAGCTGTAGGACATTATAAAATGTGATTTATTATTCAAATTAATTATGTCCGTCTTTTAGGGCTTAATGGTCAGTCTAATACAGAGTCGAGTCCGACATTTTTTATTTTAGAAGATGGCAACCCTATTTATGAAACGTTAATCTTGCTAAGTAAACGGTTATGTGAATGAAGTTTTCGTCCGATTTTTATCACGTTGATTATGATTACGCAACAGCACCTCTTCTTTTTTGTTTGTTTTTTTTTTCACGGACGCCCAACAAATACCGATTCACCCGTTGCTCGAAAATTCCCATGTCGTGTGATATTGGAAAACCTATATAGGAATTTAATTAAAAGATCAATGACCGTATTATAAGAACCTTAATTAGGTAGAAACATCGGAATTTAATTAAAAGTAAGTTCATTCGAGCGTAAGCCCAGTGAGGTATTTATAAATATATATAGAATAAAAGTTCTCTGCACAACCTGCTTACATCTCTCTAGAGCATCCGTGAAGAATAAGAAATAAATAATTCTCAATAAATAAATAAATGTAACCTCAAGTCGATTAAAAGTTCCTGTAGAGTGCCAATGATTAGATACCGTATTTATTGTAAACTTAGCTTTGTAATAAAGCCGAACTAGATCAAACACAAAAAGAACACATTAAAAAACATTACCTTATGGTCATAAACTTGAGTACACTAGGGAAATACATAAAGCTAAGTTCATGTTTACAATATTGAACGCAATTTCTGTTGAGATTTCCCGCAGGTTTTCCCTTGTGGTAGAGGAAGGAAAATTTAATGTTTTTATTACTATTGTATATTGACTTCTTTAAATCAACCCTGCATCGTGAATTTCTTAAGGCGGAGTAAACATTAATGTCTGTTGGAACGCCCACCCGCTCCGGTCATTTTATCTATGTTTTTCAATTAAGCAATTAAGCCTTATTTTATTAATATACTGGCTAGCCCGTTTAACTACATGCCGCCTAACAATTAATGAATGTCGTGTTAACTTATAGCTAAACCTCCTGCCTCTCCTACTGCCCTTCTGCCTCGCTGTCTCTCCACTCCCTCTCCTGCCTTGCCCCGTTATTCTTTCCGTCCCTCCCAATCTAGATTCGGGACTGCTTTAAAAATGCGTGAAGAAATATGCACGATTTTTTGCGGCTTTCTAAGCCAATTCTCTTCTTTAAGTCTATAATTTGTTACGATCTTGTAAACAATATCTGTTATGACCACGACTACATTTTTATTTCAAGGAAATGTGAGCTTTTTATAAAGTATTCAAATGCTAATTGGCAAGTTTTTGAAAATGTATTGTTACTTCCACCATGCACGCCACCAATTACCTGCGAAAGTAAACCCCCTCCGGTAGATCCTAATGTGTATGGAACCTCGTAAAATGTTTTATGGAGATCCGTATAAAGTAGAAATTATTTTGGGTAGATTTAAATCGCTAGTATTTCCTTTGTTTTGTAAATAGTATATGTGTAAATCAAATGTCAAATGTATTTGGGAATCGTAGCTGCTCGCGTCCATAGGCTTTACCCTAGTTTCCCTACACGTGACTCCTGGGTGGTGCTAAACGAGCAGCAGCGAGGGGGTAGGACGTCGGTGCACGTCTAGATCGTGATCACAGTACATGGGTGTAAAGCCCGTCATAGTGACCAGTTTCGGCTTGTCGCGTTTCGCGATCAGCTTGTGTATATCCAGTAGTTAATATACCTAGAGACTTTCAGTCGTGGTATATGTGGGCTGACATGGTGATGGAGACTATCAATGGATTTTCATCCTTTGATAGTCGCTTTCGTTTTTGGACTACACTGTACTTACCATCAGGTACTCTGTAGCAACTATGTCGTGCCAATGTAAAAAAAAAATGCGCGCCTTAATTAAAGCCAAAGTACGTTCTTTAATAAAAATATTTATGTTTTAACGATCTGTCGCGAGCTTACACGTCGTAGTCTCATGATTTTAATCAAATTCGGCTGTTTCTGTATCGTAAATATATCAAAAAATAGTACAGAATCAAATAAAAAATACTAGAGATCAAAATGAGCTTGAATGAACCTACGAAAACAAAATAAATGTTGCTTTACGTTAATCCGCGTGTTTTACACCTTTACAGTAGAGTAACGTGTCGTATATTTCGTAATTCCATGTTATACGCGCAATTTATTTAAATATAAATAAGCTTTGCGAGTTCTAGCTGTGGGTACATCAAAGTACAAAGTTGTTCATGCATATAGCCCTATCAACTATGAAACTTGCGTTAATTAGTTTGAACCGAAAGTTCGACTGCACTGCGCCGACCAACCCATTAAAACTCAAAACAATATTTACTTAAATAAAATTACAATAGCCTCTCGTCCGTGGAATCCCATTACAGGTTTTTCCACGGACATCATTCCTATGCTTAAAAAAACCGGATATACTCTAAATCCATTTTTTTTAATATAATATATAGACGAACGCTTGACCTCAACCACACCTGGTGGAAGGTGAAGATGAGTTCGATAATGAAACGCGATCGCCTAGCAAATGCCTATCCACTCTTCTCTTAAAGACTCTCAGGTCATAAGATCGCGGAAACATGGCCGCTGGAAGCATATTCCACTCCTTAGCCGTTCGCATGATAAATGTAGAAGCGAATCTTTTCGTGTGAATATAAGGAACATCCACCACATACGGATGGTATCCGACACGGTGTCTAGTTGTTTTGTGGTGGAATGGGGCTGATGGAATCAAAGAATGTAGTTCCTGAGAACACTCTCCACCGTGCAACCGGTAAAAGACCGCGAGGCAGGCAGCTCTACGTCGATGCTCGATGCTCTGCATTTTAATTTTTGTCTAAGAATCGTCACCAATAAGTCTACGAGCTCTATGATCAATCGTAATCGTATTCCAATTGGAATTTAGTATAACTCTAACTAGTTTATCAATAAAATATATTTCTTTATGTAATGTCTTACACTACACTTGACTTTGCATTGCATTGCAACTGTTCTGTGAGAAATAATACAAGTTACCTAATTAGGAATTTTTACCGTGCCCTGTAATGTAAAGGTTTATGTCGCTGAATTTGATGCGTATTTAAATTATTTTCTTTAATATTCAATACTTTTACTCAAGTTCATTCATATCTATCATCAAGCTGATTTCCTAATCAAATAAGCAGAAAATGTTTTCTATATTTGTATATTTCTGTCGTCTTCTTAACAATAATAGTTAATTTTACTTTAATTATCTTCAGACCTCTGCTTGTATCACAGTATAAATACAAAAATATTTTTTTTAATAATAATAAAACATCGTCACGCTAAATGCCTTTTGGCGTGAGCAGAAATACATAAGTAGTTGTATCCACGTCAATCGAAATTTTACTCAGTCTAATTTCATTTCTATTCTAATCTATTCAGTGTAGATATCTATACATATGTGGTAGGTCTTTGGCTGTTAATTTAACAAATAAAAGATTAGAATTCGATGGAATTAACCCCTAACTTGGCAGAATGTTCTTTCTTTGAATATTAAAATAATATTCATACCGTTTAACCCTTATGTTCCAAGGATGTCTAATAGAAACTAACCGTGCGTTCAAAAACTGAGAAATTACCTAAATATTCATATAAAAATATTAAGTTTACGCTAAAAACTTATGGCAATAGGTTTTGTAAATTCTGATGTACATATCTCCACAGATACACTATCAAGAAAAGGGTTAAGGAATGAATTGATGTATAGTATAGACAGGAATAAAAGCTCTTCAGGTCGCAGCAACAGCATTGTTCTCTAAAACTATCTTGTCCTCCAGATTAAAATATACGGCTGCGCTTAAAGCTTCTCGCTTTATGCTATATTTCCATGAATATACTATATATATGATTAAAATTTTTGGTGGTACGCACCGCCTAATATTACAATCAAAAGCGAGTCCAAAAATGGTACTTGCTGCTAGATGAGGCAGACTTGGGCTAGCCACCGGTTGTACGTGCGGGCTTAAGGTTGTGGAATCGGCATCCAAGACCAGTATTTCTTCTGGATTATAAAATGGAGCTCTTCAAACCACTCTCATCTAGGCCGACATTGTAAAGATGACACTCCTTGTGATCCACTGGAACATATGCGACAATGACCGCTTGCTGTCGTGTAGACTGTTCACCGAATTGCGATCCTTTCTCATTAAAAAAAAAACTATTATCTAACAATAAAATACTATTTATTTCGATCTCTCAATGTACACTTTAACAGTCTTAATATAGTTCTTGGTTCTTGGTTAAGCCGTGGTGGCTGCCGGCAGAATAGAATAGCACCCCCCTCTTCTTGCTGAGGTGTCGTAAAAGGCGACTAAGGTATCTCTTTAACCCCGCAATTCAACCAGGTGTTCAGAGAAGGAAAACTCGACCGAACCTGCATCCCGCTCCCTCCCGATCGTACTGGTTCTCCTTTCCATCGGGCCTGAGGGAGCTCAGACGAGAGAGTGCTTTTCTGGCTGCGCGTCCAGTTATGCACTTAAATATCTCCTGCGCAATTGACTGTTTCCGTAAGCTTGGACCTCGAATTTCTTAACCGGTGTTGAAACAGTCGCCGTGGCCGAAACCGGCTAGGACATCATCATCATCATAGTTCTTGGTATGCTGGACTCTGCAAAAGTTAGTTCAAATTGATATACCGTATCGGGAAAGATCGTTTTCCTTGTAGCTCGTTTCGCGCTCCATAAATTGCTAAATATCTTGCTAAATGTGATTTCCTGCAAATATTTAAAATATAATTACTTTGATCGTTTTTCTTTCACCGTGAAAAGCCCATAGCATAGGTGAAAAATTTTTAATCAGATGAATAAAAAACGGTTACGATTACGTTTTGCATCATTAATATGATTACGTTTCGTCTATGTTTTAAATACTAATGAATTCTCAATTGAATACAAGTTTATGACTCATTAATGCTTAAAAAAGTTTTAATCATGATAACAGATTAACGAAATTAAAAATACGATTACATTTTGTAATCGTTAATCATTATCTGACTACATTTTGCCCATCTTTGGGCTATGGCCCAGATAACATTGTCTTGATAATTCATGAAATCGAAAATATTTAGATGATATTTTATAATTATTTATAAAAAAAAATATATAAACGGTAGAGCTAAATATGCTTTAAAAATCAGTTAAGAAGAATTACGATGTATAAAAATTTTGAGAAGGCCGCAAAGGGTACATAACTGAAAAACCACAAGTAAAAGCATTCTAAATAATTATTTAAATGACGGAATATTTGCATAAATATTCATACGGAACCCTGCCTGGGATGCATATAGGGTTGTCAGTTTCACTAAACCTATATAATTTAATTTAAATTTTATTGATCCCACACTACCATGATCAATTAATTAAACGGTGTAATAATAATATATAATGATTATATTTGTGGAAAATTACACACATAGACTTTGGCCCAAAGTAAGCCTGCGCACTCGATGTTAAATATTTAAGAATAATTAAATATCTTTTAAAATAATATTTAAAGTCATATAACGGCTGTCTTACATCTTTTAAATATCTAATAATATATTATTTGTATTTATTTTTAAGTTCCTAATTTGTATTGCTTGTATTTTTAATATCATATTTATAATATCAACAACAAAGGAAGTGTTTTTCACTTGCAAAACAATTTTATTATGCCTATAGCTATAAGTACAGGTGTACATACAAGAATGTGGAAATGAAAACGATAGAAGCAAAACGAACGCTTGCAAAGCGAGTGCTGGAAAAATAAATAGAGACTGTCTAGTATTATTAATATTATAATATAGGGGTATTAATGCAGATTGTGAAGATGAAACATTATAAAAAATAAATATATTTATAAATATACCAGGATATAAAAATATATAAAATTACAAAGAGTTTTATTCCACTAAAGTGAAAAGTCACGGATGCACACAAATGCACTTACACACACATGCATTGACACAATACTCACTCTATTTGGATATGAAGTGCGACCCAAAACATGGTTACAAAATTTTATATGTAAGCGTAACTTCGTCATTGTCGCTTTAGTTTTTTATTTTATTACATTTTTTGTATATAATTTGACCTATAATGTGCTGTGAAGTTTATGACCGGTGGTCGTGGGTGTGGTAGTCGACTACTGAGACCCAAGGCTAGAGTACGTTCGCGTACGTCGCAGTTCGGTGTGCCGTAAAGCGCAAATAAACAGTAAAACGCCAAAATCCGTGTCTTTCTACAACCACACCCACGACCACCGGTCATATCTGGCGCCCCACGCGAGACGCAAGGCGAGAGTACGTGCGTGTGCGTCGCAGTTCGGTGTGCCGTAAAGTGCAAATAAACAGTAAAACGCCAAAATCCGTGTCTTTCTACAACCACACCCACGACCACCGGTCATATCTGGCGCCCCACGCGAGACGCAAGGCGAGAGTACGTGCGTGTGCGTTGCAGTTTGGTGTGCCGTAAAGTGCAAATAAACAGTAAAACGCCAAAATCCGTGTTTTTCTACAACCACACCCACGACCACCGGTCATAAGTTGCTTTTTAAATAAATAAATAAAGTACCTTTGTTTGTGTAATTTAATAACAAGCTTTAAGTTTGATAAAAGATAATTTATGTCAGCCCTAACATACCTTAACAGTGTTACCTAAGTGCTACTTGAATAATTACTGTGAGCTGAAACTTTTCGCTCGTAAATTCGGTGCTAAGGTGAAACATTTTGATACATTAAAAGGTTAAATAATTTTTGAAAATATATTAAAGTTACAAAATGAGATAAAAGTTCAGTGTATAAACCTTTGATATAATTGATAAGATGAAGCGTGAGAAATGAAATGAAATGAAAAAGTATTTATTTCGCCACAAATACACAAAAAAAAAGAAATTTAAATGTAGCAATACAAACAACACAAAAACAAAAGAAAATACAGAACATATAAACATAAAATGGGCCCTTCATCAGCCTAAAGCCACAGAGGAAGTCTGCAGCGCTGATTTTTGTGAAGGGCCCCGGTCGTGTTACATCATAAAAGAATTATCGATAAACAACAAAATACATATAGCTTAAATAATAAATACAAGTGATACTAAAATAAACTATTATATACAATAAATAAATCGACTACAAAATGTATTAGTGAAATAACTTTTACGTTTTAATAAATGTACTAAAGAGTAATGAGTTAAATTTCGGATAAAGCTGAAAATGAATATCATATGTGCTTTTCAAATCTGTTCCTTTAGCCGGAAATTCAGCTAGCGGACTTGTCACAGGATGTATTATTATTATTTTTTCTCTTTATTTATTTAAAGGGGTTTTGCCACAGAGTGACCACGTCACCCCCGTATAGGCGAAACATTTATAGTTAACTCAAGCCATCTCTAGGTAAAGTGTAATCAGCGTATCGGCCTGCTCGGAAAGCGGAGAGGACAAAATGCAATTTATAGCATGTAGACGTAACCCGATACGCAGTTGTCGCCCTAAGGGTCGTTAGGGTGTTACGAGACGTGCGGGGTAAGAGGATGCCCGCGCGCACGGGACGCTTGGAAGTTAGTCGACTACCGAGACCCAAGGCGGGAGTACGTGCGTGTACGGCGCAGTTCGGTGTGCCTTAAAGTGCAAATAAACTGTAAAACGCCAAATTCGTGTCTTCCTAAAACCACACCCACGACCACCGGTCATAAATTGCAAGTGCCCACAAGATAGTTGACAATCTGTATATCCCGAAGGATGCATTACATTATAATAGTTTTTACTACCGATAAGTTTAGAGTCAATACATGCAAATAAAAAAAAAAGTAAATTGTGTCTTTAATAGTAGCAATTGTCTGTTAATATAGATACTCCATGTAACATATTCAAAATATGAGTCAATTGTACAATGTTAAAACATTTTTGACCAGGATTGGTTTTAAAACTACTTAAAAACATTCAAATCTAACTTCCAAAAAATGTCTTTTTAATTTTTATTCCAACGCTTTGTTCCATGTCAAATAAGTAATGAGCTTTGAATGTACTTACGTTAAAAAAACCCTGTTAATTCTTTTCAAATGTCATTTCGCGGATCAACTTACGTCGGACGCTGCGTGGGATGAAGCCAAACTTTTTAATTATTACAGAATGGCCCACCTATATAAAATTACTCTGGACTTTTGTTTTATGGCGTAATTTTACAAGAGATCCTTTCAACGTTTTAGCAGGTATTTTATTTTTGTCACGTATTTTTTAACTCTCTCAAGACGTCTAAGTATTAAATGCTGTTTATTATTCGAAATTTCAATTCATTTAAGGAATATAATATTGAGGCGATCCCACCCTATTAAAATATTAATTTGTATTAGCGAAAACTTGTGTTTAATCTACAAGAAGCTCCCCGAGCATACGGATGAATTTGGTTTCCCAGGCTTGGGTGGAGCGATTAGAGGGCCACTCCGGGGGTTTTTAGTCAGTAGGAGTCTGAGACACTGGGTCGCTGCCCTTACGGCTGCCCTGATGGTCCTATACAGGATTTTCCCCTGGGATACAAAAAAAAATCTACAAAAGGGAGAAATCTCATTTAGGGGTAAAAAGACAAGCAGACCAATGTTACACTCTAATTAAGTTTCAATATTAAAGCTATTAAGCACACAATGTAATTAATATTCAAGTTATCCCCATTGTAAATAATGCAAATACCATCAATAACTCTATTATGATGATTGTTTTGATGACTTTTTTGGTAGCCCGGGGGAAACCCGTTATGAGCTGTCAGGGGGCAGTGTAGGCCCCCGGAGTGTCGGACTTGCACTGACTAAAACCCCCGGGGTGCTCCTTCTCCCGTCTTCCGGGGCCAAGGGCAAGGCTGTGCCAGCTTCCTAAGCGCCCGGCGATGTCTGACCTGTTATGGAAAGCCCTACGCGCGGCAGGTTCACCTTCGTTGTCTTGGAGCGGTGCGCGGGAACACATCGTGCACCGCTCTCGCCTTTTTTTTTGGTAACCCAGTGGAAATCCTCATAGAATCGTCAGAGGGTGGTGAGGGCCACCTGCGGGCTTCTCCACAGTCGGGAGGGTCTAAGATCCCTTGACCACCGCCTAGTGGTGCGCGGAAGCACGCACGACACCACTGGAGCTTAAAAGTCAGGCAACGGCCCCCTCAGGCTCATTGCCCGACGCTCCCCTCGAGGCGAAACTGCCAAGCAGCGACTTAGGTATCGCCGCTGGCTCAGCCTCTCTTTCTAGTACCGCTCTCGCCTTGAAATTGTTTTGAAGATTTGTTCAACCTTATTCAACCCTTTTCTTCCCTCCTTAATTTTTTTTTTTTTTTACACTGGCACGATATAGTGACTACAGAGTACCTGATGGTAAGTACAGTTTAGTCCAAAAACGAAAGCAACTATCAAAGGATGAAAATCCATTGATAGTCTACATCGTCATGTCGGCCCACATATACCACGACTGAAGGTCTCTAGGTATATGAGCTACTGGATATACACAAGCTGATCCCGAAACGCGACAAGCCGAAACTGGTCACTATGGCGGGCTTTACACCCATGTACTGTGGTAGCGATCCAGACGGGCACCGACGCCCTACCACCTCGCTGCTGCTCGTTTAGCACCACCCAGGAGTCACGTATAGGGAAACTAGGGTAAAGCCTACGGACGCGAGCAGCTTCGACTCCCGACTCTCTTCTACTTAATTTCCTATGGTTCCTTTTATTTTATTTTCGTTCTATTCCTTTCGTACCTTACGTATTGGATTACGTGGCCGGTTGCTACAACATCGGAGTTAACAAACATGTTTTTTAATTCTTACCTCTAATGTTATCTGTAATCTTTGTATATTATCAGAGAAACAGTCTTCTTGATTACGTATTCTGTTACGTCTATGTTAAGTTCTTCAAATGAGACCATAATCGATGTCTGTCTTTGGACTGCATCTAATTTACCATTAGGTTTAATCTAGTTCGGTCATCTTAGGATAATAAAACACTTATTTTGTTTACATCTACATTACATTAATATAAGTTTTTTTTATTTTGATTTTTAATCTATAATAATACATAATTTGTAATTCTCCCTATTTCTTCTTTCTGGCGTTTGACCTATCTTCTATCACCATCTAATTTCTTAACTTTTTCAGGGTCAAATTGTTTAAAATTATCGTTGTAATATTTTCAGAACACCATCAATAAAATAAAATATTCCGTTATCAGTGCGGTTGTATTTAAAGAATTTGTTTTTTTTTTTAAGAGATTCTACATTTAATTATTCTGCTACAAAATTTTACGTAAATTGCATGGAAATAATTAAAAAAAAAAAAAAAACGTACACATGTGTCAATGTCCCTAAAGAGGTTAATCTTCCTTTGCTGTTAGCTCCAATCGTGGACATCAATCTGTATTAACCTGTAGCTTTCTATCTATTTTTTAACATTCAAGCATCTTAGCTTCAACCTTCCTTTTCTCCGATAGCTCGGTATATTGGGGTTGAATGTTATATTGCCCGTGAATTCATATTTACTTCTCCAGTCTTTAAGTATTCGTATGTTATTACCACAAATGCAATACTCAATATTTTAAGGAATACCAGTTTGTGAGAATATTAAATGCTTCATACGTTTTCAATCAATTTATAATTTCATTAAACCCATAAACGTTTCAAAGATAATTAAATTAATATCGTAATCATTTAATCAAAACACAGCTTCCGCGTGCACCTTTCGCTTCAGATTACTAACTCATTCTTAATAGGGTGTGATGCGATGTCAACTGAATTCTCCGTAACATTAATAAGAGGCAGTTGTAAAGTATCAAGATTGTATCAACACATTAACAAAGTACTTCCCGTCTCTTCGATCAACAGCTGGTACCTTTCCACAGAGGGATTAATTTTCTGATAAATGCGAGCTTTCTGAATAATTATCAATACCGATTTTCAGTGGCAGATTTCAATTTTAGTAGTTCTTTGTGGTTCCCTTTACTTGTATTTATCCATTTATTAGCATGGGAGGGGTGGGGGGATCTATGTCTTCAGTAAAGCTGATCTTATCCAATTCATTTTTAATTGGTTAAGTAAATCTAGTTCAGTGACCTCGAAGGTTTTTCTTATGCAACCAATTATGAAGTGATCTTAATTTTAAAATTAGTGGATTGTAACGTAAATTATTCATTTCTGTATGTATTATCTTCCAAGGCTTATTATGACATAGTAAAGTAAGTTTAATAGCTTAATAAAATTATTAGTAGCCACAAAAAAAAATGAAACAAATTACACTATATAATAATAAGACACTATGAAATAATATGTAAAACAAAATTAAATATAAATAATGAGGTATTAATGTGTGGTAACATTGTAACAGTTTAAAATAACTTCATTTTTGTAAACAAACAACAGTCGAAACAGAAAATTACCGTTTGCTCGAGTCCGCACCAGGGCAAGGAAGATATAATTGGTGAGCGGAGAATTTCCTTCGTATATGAGGCGTCTAGATTTAAAACCCGCTATAACATATTTTTTTCAAATCCCAATTATTTTTAAATACTTATAATTAATCTTTGACTTCACAATCACATTCTTATAAGGTATTTAAATTATTATTCTAGAGTAAAAAAGTAAAAAATAAAAAATTCATATATAATATTTGCTTTGATAAAAACATTTCAAATTACTATTAGAACTATTACGTAATTTTGTACGAAAAATCGTTTTAGCGGGTTTTGAAACTACACACCTCATATATTAAATATTATTAATTATTATGTATTATATGGTATTACTTTAATTCCAGCTATTCATGAGGTTTAATAGAGCGATGCTTGATCGTAAACAACGGTTCCGAGTACCGTATGGCACGTGGATCTTGTTTACATATTGAAATCTGAACTTACAAAGTTATTATTGGTTTTTCCGCACACGTACATACGTATACTATTTCCGATAAAACGTGTGCGAGTTCGCAATACACGATCAATTACACGTCAGTCTCTACCGACAGTCATAAATTACGTTGAAATGAAAGTGGATAGATAGATGGCAGTAGTATGCATCCCACAGAAGCATAAAAAAGTTGATTATCTTGTTATTTTTGGACTTTTAATTCTGAGACTCCTAATAATTACCAGATTTTAAATCAATATATGTACCATAGATGGGCAAAATGTAATCAGATTAATGAAAATGATTAACGATTGCATTTTACGTTTTTTACCTTTTATATGACTGCATTTTGCTCATTTATCTTTTAATCACTACAAAATCCCAGATTGTATACGCATTTATGATTTCTTAATGTTTTAAATGGATTTAATAATGATTACAGAGCAAGAAAATTAAAATTACGACTACATTTTGTAATCGTTAATCATTAATCAGATTACATTTTGCCCATCTCTGATATGTAACATGGGATACTGTTCGCGTCTGTGGGATGGTTCGGTACAGTGCTTACTTGAAACCGTGGAAAGGTTGTAACGGGAGGTTGTCCACATTGTGAATAATCCAGATGCTACTAAGAATCTTGAACTGCTCCAGTTACGCACAGATATTGTTTCACTAAGCGTCTGCATAACAGCGAGTGTTCTGAAGATATATTGAACAAGTTCCACCTTGTCCCTTCCATAAAACAATCACGCGGTCGGGCTTACGATGAGTTGGTGTTCACGCACTGACAAATTAATTGTGGCAGAATTGCAATCTGCGTCTTTTTATGTTTTACGGGTTTTTAAGCGCCAACCGTCCTTTGTTATAAAATCATTCTAATTCAATTATACGTACGAAAAACAACAAAAATCTTTTATTCTAACACAATTCTCAAACAGTTGGTTATACCGTAAGTTATATCCAGGTTAGGACAAAGGAGTTCTCTCTTTCTTTTGTCGAGTAGTTGAGCTGTGGAATGGTCTTCCGGTGAGTGTGTTCCCACCGTTTTATGATATTGCGTCCTTTAAACGGGGCGTGAAGAGATATTTGTGCAGACCGGAGTGATCACTGCGACTTACGATAGGTTTTTCTTTACTGTTTGTGCCATTAGATGTGCTGTTGTCACTATACCGAGTCAATAATAAAAAATAGGAATTGCACAAGTACAACAAGATAATGCTTCTATGAAATGCATACTACTGACTAATGGAGTTATATATCTTTTTAAACGTCGAAATAAACTCATGGCTATTAGCTATTTTCCTTCATTTTGAGATGCTAGGACGATTGTCCACTTCATCTCGGTGTCAACTTTTGTACGTTCAGTCGTTTATATAGCGAGAGACCTTCAACCGTGGTATGTCTAGTTAAAATGGCTACAACGACCACTATCAATGAAATCCCGTCCCTTGATGGTCGCTTTTGTTATTAGGCTAGATAGTGGAATGACTTTGTTGGATCAGTATAGCAGAAAATTTTAGCTGTGTTCGTAGATTAATAGCAAAACCATTTCGTCTAATGGTTACCTTAAGACCCTAGTTTTTATTATAATTTTTCAGAGTGCTCCTTTGAGTTTTAGATACTTTTATGATACATGTACAAACGATCTGAAGCACTTACCATTATTATGGTTTCCGTAAAATCTGTGTACTCTGTGACTCAGTTTGTTTGCAAACACGCCTTGCCGCGTCTCATCACTTTGTTATGAGTTGAAACATTTCCAATAACGCACTAACACATGCCTCTTCACCGCCATACTTTTAGTGGCAGGAATCGAGTATTTTAATGGAATATAGTTATTTTCTATACTTATAAAGGCATGTTAAGACCAAAAGGTGTAGACAAAGTAACACTTGCATACATTTTTATTTTTACTAACAACGCTATCGCTGATCGAATGTTACACTTTTCTTTGTCTACCCAGGGGAAAATCTTGCGTAAGATCATCAGGGGCAATGCGAGGACTGTGACCCCGGTGTGTCAGATTCCTGACTAAAAACCGCCGAGGTATCCTTCCAATCACTCCACTCTGGCCTGGGAATCCAGATTCTTCCAGATGCCCGGGGATCAGACAGCCTGTTTAGGCTTAATCTATAGAAAGGTTGGGTGTTAACAGCCAATTTCACAAGTCATTTACTATTCTTTTATTTATTAAAATTTTACTCATCTTCCTGACCAGGGCGTCCAATTATGTGCAAAAACATCGTCTGATGTTTTCAGAGTGACTGGTCAGGCGAGGCTTGAATCCACAATGTGCATAGTCCGGTGTGCCGCCTAAGAGAGAGCTTTTGTAGGGGAGGGCTCTTTACTCCAACCCCTCTCAGAGAGTTAGTATCAACAACGCTTTTTGCTCCCCTCGACGAATTTGGTTTCCCAGATCCGGGTGGATCGATTAAAGGGACACCCCGGGGGTTTTTAGTCAGTAGGAGACACCGGGGCCGCTGCACTCAAATCACCCCATCAGAGCCATTAGTCATATGCAGGATTTTCCCTGGGATACCAAAAAAAGGCTTGCATCTAGAATTATCTTGCGATCTGGATTTAGTATCGTCTGCCCTTCTTCTAAGTGAATGTTTCACACCGAGCTTACCAAATACGTGATCTCCACTCGAGAACTTTCCTGTCCCAACGGTTATCCGCGCTAGGACCTACGTGCACTGGTCAATACCTCTACAGTTTGCTAATCCACGGAGCTATCCCGGTAAATCTCGTTCGTCTACGGATGTCTTCATTTCATATAATACCAGATAATTTGTAAAAATATTAGATGTAAAGTAACGAGAACCCGATGATTCACGTCTTGTTTCAATCCGTTCATGGATATCGGGAAGTATTTATCATTGGGTATGTTTTGAACAATTTCCAATGAATATTATTTATAATTTGTTTACATTTATATAGAAACGTATCGATGACTAACCGTTTAAGCTCTGATTTAAATAAAATTCGTATTGGTATTAAATTATTCAAGGCAAAAGTTCATTCAATTAGAACAATTTAAAAGTATTATATGTTGAATTTATTAAGTGTTTGAATAATGTACAAAGCCTTTTAAATATAACATGTTCTTAAACGAGCATTACGTGGTACTGTCCCTTTCTAGTATAATAACTCTCTTTTACGTTTGACTCTTTTTTTGGGAACTCGGTGGAAATCTCTACAGACCTCAAGGGGGTAGTGAGCCCCACGGTATTTCGGACTTACACCGACTAAAACTCCTGGAGTGTTCCTCCTACCTGTCTGCGAAAAAAATATGTATCGAGACATACTAGTCAGTTCAGTGCCTACTCAGCAGGGTGTCAAAGCCACACATGGCTCGACATATTTTCTGGTGCACACTACTGATGTTAATATGCACTTCGTTCTACGCTCAGTGTACATCTGAAAGTCCACTAACTTATACCAGCTTAGCGTGATTGGAACCCCGACGTGGCTGATCCCTATTACGTTGCTCTCTCAGTTAACCAATATTTAAGACTAGCAGATCCGGCAAACGTTGTTTTGCTATATAAGGTTTTCTAATATCTTCTAAGATGTTCATTGATATTAAGTGATGTCAAAGACAATTTTGTTCACAATTAAATACTCTTAATCAACAACACATTTATTTGGATAAATATTAATATTATTACCTTGATACAATTCTTAACAAATAATGCATTACTTTCGACCAAATTTGTTTACCATAAAAACGGTTCTAGTGACTTAATCTTAAAAGATAGACATATACTGTCGCATACATTTTTTTAGATCATTTGAAGAGGAATAATTCTTTCATACATATATTTTTCGTATCTTGAACCGTTTTCGCAGCGCACGCAATGAAAGCCCTCAAGGATGAATAATTTTCCCCGTTTTTTTCACATTTTCCATTATTTCTTCGCTCCTAATAGGTGCATCGTGATGTTATATAGCCTAAAGCCTTCCTCGATAAATGGTCTATTCAACACAAAAAGATTTTTTCAATTCGAACCAGTTCTTGAGATTAGCGCGTTCAAACAAACAAACAAACAAACTTCAGCTTTATAATATTAGTATAGATTGGAACCCCAACGTGGCGTGATGAACGTAATAACGGTGGTCTCTCAATTAACCAATATTTAAAAATTAAGATTTTATTTATTTAACCTGTTAACTGGGGAATTAGCTATTGCTCAAGTTGTTTCAGAATGGGAAATTTTTGTTCGCAGCGATAAGTAATATCACACCTCAAATAATAAAAGAATATCGTTTTTAACTTATGGTTTTCAATTTTTTTGATAAAATATGTAATATATTACAATTATTTCCATGACGAAGTATTTCGTCATACCCAGTTAACAGGTTAAAATAGGTGTTTTAGATTATATGAATTCTTTCATTTTTATCAGGTTACTTCATTGCTAATACTACTGGAATTGTTTAATATAGATCAGCCAAAAAGAGCTTAAAAGGATTTTTAATAATTTGAAGCACGCTGTAGTTGCACTAACCGAGTCAGTAAGTACTAAGTTTGTACTGAAATTTATTTTCTCTTATGTGAATATTTACTTGATAGTTATAACATCATATAGATATAATTATCATTGCTACGTAATTGTTTATAAACGACGAAATAACATTTGTACCCGGCTGTTATCAGAGAAAACACCTGTTATAATCATTTCTGTGTACATGGTGTTTTAAATACTACGTTAACCCTTTTTATACTTTTGTCTATAATTTTATATTTGAAGGACCGAATCTGAAATGAGGCGATCCGTCATTGAAAATCATTGACATAGCTCAGAAGCTTAGCAGGCTGGAGTGGCAATGGGCTAGTCATATTTAACCTAGAACCGATAACCGCTGGAATAGCTGTGTTTTTGAGTGGTGACCACGCCTCGGTAAGCATTGTGTAGGATTTTTTCTTGCTAGGTAGAGCAAAGATTTGCCCAAAGTGGCAGGTTATTGTGGAATGAGAAAAGCTGAAGATCGGGTTCAGTGGTGAACCTTCGGGGAATATATAATCTACATACCTATACAGAGAGGAAGAGAGCTGAAGGCTTAAACAAAATAAGATTATATCAGCAATTATGTAGAACGAAATGCAGTAAAAAAGAACAAAATGTATAGAATTGTCATAACGTGTCGATATGATATTTCAAAAGTTTATGTCAATCTTATACATTTTGGACTTATTCTACTTACGTTATCGCTAATTGAGTGTCCCCTTATAGACCTTAAGTCCGCTTAATTAGCTTAACAGTATAAACTTATTAATAAATATGAATATATCGTCACCATGATCGTAGCTGTTGTGGTCAAGTGGATAATTAACCGGTTTCCATGTGTGACAACGCGAATGGACGTAGGTTTGAATACCAGCACGTATCTCTGGGCTTATTCAGATTTTTAGGGCTTAGGCACCACATGCTCACCGGAGAAAGAAAACATCGTGAGGAACCCGCATGAAACTTCAGAAATATCATGCGTAAGTACTCTGAGAACAGCGATCAGCTACGCTACTGGTCACTTTGGGCACGACATGTAAGCCTAAAGTGGATACAACCAATAATGCATCTCTGCTCACCTCGTAAGGGCACTGGTCTCCACAGTTACATCCCTTTCAGGGTGAACAAATAAACAGGAATACCTCTATCCGCTGTGCATATATTCTTATACTATTTTATTATTAAAAGTAAGTTGAAACTGTTATTTAATAGTACGGGTAATAGTAAACGAATAGTCAATAGGAAGATATTTCACATAACATTTCCATTATACTGAATTCGGACCATATGCATAGGTATAAATTTAAAAACACCGTGGTCGACTGTTCAAAACGCCATCGATCAATCTTCTTATTTTAAATTTTGCTTGAATGGGATTGCTTAAACATAAATGCAACAGATTGTTGATCAGTGATTAACAAAAAATGTCGTCCAATCAAGTAATGTCGCCACTTTCTTAAGGTTTCTACAATAGCACAGGATTAGTTTGAAATAGAAGAATGTCAGCGTTCTGATTCAGTCAAAGTACGATAAAAAATGTGACAGGGCGTTTATTTACCCTCTTATGATTTATTCCTCTCTCGTTAGTGTGTTAACAAACATGAACTTTACTAAAAAACAAACACTACAATGCCGGAATAACTACCTGCAGGCCATATAAATATTTGCTCCGTGTGGGAGTTGGAACCGCAATGCAGAAATTTCACACACGACTTCTGCGTTAAAATGTAATTAGGAAAAACAAAGAAAACTCACGCATGCGTCAAAAATGAAACCAGAAATTTGTTCTTAGAACAACGTGATTGTATCACGGCGAGTGTTCTGAAAAGTTATTTAACCTTGTTCTACCTTCTTCCTTCAATTCAAGAATCACGCGCGCGGGTTTACGGAAAGCTAAGACTAAGAAGTTACTTAGACTTACTTTTGCCGATTCGTTTAGCTGTAGAATAGGCTTCCAGCGAGCGTGTTTCTACCGTTCTATGATATTCTTTTTCTTAGGTTGCTTCTCCACCACCGGAGGTTGGCCGTCAGCTCAGCGAACTTCCCCTCTATCTTGAGCTATCTATCCTATGAAATTGGGCCCTTTAAATGAAGCATAATGAGATATTTGGGCAAGCCGTCATCATCCCTGCGACCTTTGATTGTTTTTCTTTATTGTTGATAGTTGTAATTGTCTTTCGGATTGCACGATGCTTACAATCAGATGTGGTGTAGTCACTAGGCCGAGTAAGGATCAAAAACCTTCAATCGCTTATCGACACATCATGATCTCATAATTTTAATTATGGCGTACCTTATTTTATACGCTTGACCTGAATTGAATCACACCTCGTATAAGGTGAAGATTAGTACAACCATGTACCGCAGCCGCCCAACAAATGCCTATTACTCTTTTCTTTCATGCTCCTAAGCCATAAGATCGTGGAAATATGCTTGCTGGGAGCATGTTCCACTCCTTAGCTGTTCGCGTAATGAATGTAGAAGCAAATCTCTTCCTGCGGATATAATCAATGTCTACCACATACGAATGGTATCCGACACGGTGCCTAGTGGTTTTACTCGTATCTGAATGCAAGCCGCTTTCAACCGGTCATTCTAAAAGACATTAGGGAAGACCAGGCCCAGCAATAGAGGTTGTACGGCTGATATCTCGTGATAATGATGATTACTCATATCTAGAAATGCTACAGATTTAAAGAAAAGAAAATGGGCATTGAGGACCACACCTTTTTTAAAGGACATTATGCTGTTGGACGGAAAAGCCTTTATAGCTCCACCAGGCGAAAGGAGCTTACGATAACATAGAAATTATGTTGCTTCAAGTTTTGTACTGCCGTGTACTTTCTACTTGTAATTCCATGTGCGGCAACCGAGTTCTGAAATAGGACAATAATGTAAATCACTGAACGCACACCCTGTATATAGTTATCAGAGCTAGTCGATGACCTCGAGTGACTTGCGACCGATCGATACACGCCATCAATTATGTCTGACTGTCCGCTACTGGGTTATATACAGAGATGGGCAAAATGTAATCTGATTAATGATCAACGATTACAAAATGTAGTCCTAATTTTAATTTTCTTGCTCTGTAATCATGATTAAATCCATTTAAAACATTGAGAAATCATAAATGTATATACGATCTGTGATTTTGTAGTGTTTAAAACATAAATGAGCAAAATGCAGTGATATTAATGGTAAAAAACGTAAAATGTAATCGTTAATCATTTTCATTAATCTGATTACTTTTTGCCCATCTATGGTTATATGTATATCTATTTCACTGAATAGTACAGTACCCTAGTTTTGTGCTAAAGTGTACGTTCTTATATTTGACATTTAGAATTAGTCTTCATCTTCGGCCAAACCACATTCGGGAATTTTTTTTAAATAAGCCGAAATTTTAGTTAGATGTTAAGGTATCTAGGAAGCCTTTAGTAGTAGAGGGGCGGGTTTTAAAAAGTTATTTACCCTTGTTCCACCCTCTCCCTTCCATAATTCAACCACACGCGCAGATTTACGGACTCACACATACGGTAACTTACATCCAGGCTAGGATTAAGAAGTTCTCTAACTCTTACTTTTGCCGTGTTGTTAGGCTATTGAATGGTCTTTCGGCGAGCGTGTTCCCACCAAGCTATAATATGAGTTCCTTTAAACAAAGCGTGGAAAGATATTTATGCGCACTATCGATAGATTTTATATTTACTGTTGATTGTCGTTGTTGTTTTTTGGATTGCACCGTATTTACCATTAAGCGTTGCGTGGTTATTGTGTCGAGGCAAAAAGGCTGACGCCGAAACGCAACAGGCCAAAGCGAGGAACTATGTCGGTATTTGCACTTGGATACTGTTGGCACGGCCGAGTTAGGACAATTATATTGTCATCTTATATTATCTTACCCTATTCTATTCTTTTCTCTTCTATGGCAAGCGAGATCCGACTGTCATGTTATATTTTGATCCGTTAAATAAAGCGTTTAAAAGTATTTGTGCAGGTCGGAAAAATCGCTACAATTATTCATAGATTTATCTTAGCTCTCAAATCTCAATCGTCACAGCCGGTTGTTTTGGACTGCACCGTACTTACTTTGGATATAGTGTAATTATAACACTATAAAAAGAAAGAAAGTAAAAGCTATTTATTGGACACATAAAAAAAATACAGAGTATAGATTAATCAAGACAGAAAACAACTAAAGCAAATACCCTGTGCTTTGATGATGCGCCAAAGGGTTGTCAGCTCAGTATATCCAATGTGACCAGCTGACACCCATTTCGTATGTCAACGCGCAGAAAAGCGTAAGGAAAAGAATAATACAGTATATATACACAGGTCTAGAGACTTTATTTTCACCAGGGCATTTTACTATTGGGCGGGAAAGGCCTTTACAAATGCACTGGACATGAGAGGGCGAGCACTTTTAATATGAGATTTATAGACGCTATTTCGATTTTGTTTAAAGGGTTCTAAAAATAAATTTGTTTTGACAAAAAACTGAATATATAATAGGAACTTGAGTATACGCTTAGTATTTGCAGAGCCAAGTCTATGTTGACAAAATCGGTGACTTGCCAAAACCGTTGACATTCGTTGAGAAATATAAATTGTAATGTTATAGTAAAGTCTAAGCAAACTTGAAGTTACGTCTATAAATTCCAGCCTTAGGGCGCTCAGCCAGCACTCTAGAGACTTCAAAGTTTTATAGATAACGATATGTACCGCCATTCATATAAACACTTTTTTTTACACTGGCACGACATAGTGACTACAGAGTACCTGATGGTAAGTACAGCGTAGTCCAAAAACGAGAGCGACTATCAAAGAATGAAAATCCATTGATAGTCTACATCGTCATGTCGGCCCACATATACCACGACTGAAGGTCTCTAGGCATATGAGCTACTGGATATACACAAGCTGATCCCGAAACGCGACAAGCCGAAACTGGTCAGTATGACGGGCTTTACACCCATGTACTGTGGTCGCGATCCAGACGGACACCGACGCCCTACCACCTCGCTGCTGCTCGTTTAGCACCACCCAGGAGTCACGTGTAGGGAAACTAGGGTAAAGCCTACGGACGCGAGCAGCTTCGACTCCCAAAACACATATAGACGCCTACATACATATAAACATATAACACACACAAACACACCATATTCATTAATTTTATTTATGTTGAATCAAAATATAAAAATACATAGTTATTTTTCTTGTTTCAGGACACACGGACTCACGTGGTGGTGGAACTATATGAAACTGAGAAGTCTTATGTTGAATCGCTCGAGATATTAGTTAAGGTAATCCCCCAAGTTACACTAACTTTTTTCGATCGCATCGTAATTAACGCCTTTAAACATCTTACGTAAATTACATAAGAATAAAGAAATCAACGGAGTCGCATGAATACTCAGATGTTTGTAGATATAGAAGCTGTCTAAGGACGAATTTTTTGTATTCTATTTTGCATTTAATATTAATGAAAAACCATTGAGATCATTTAAAATTAAGTTATTTATGAGAAAAATCATTATAGATTTACTGTAATTCGAAGCTAAGAAAGCTACAGTGGCGTGTTAATTTAATCAAATGTTACATAATTTAACCGGTTTTAAGCGCGAATTAACTTAATTTATTTTTTTTACACTGGCTCGACATAGTGACTACAGAGTACCTGATGGTAAGTACAGTGTAGTCCAAAAATGAAAACGACTATCAAAGAATGAAAATCCATTGATAGTCTACATCGTCATGTCGGCCCACATATACCACGACTGAAGGTCTCTAGGTATATGAGCTACTGGATATACACAAGCTGATCCCGAAACGCGACAAGCCGAAACTGGTCACTATGACGGTTTGACGTTTCAGCCTGATTACACAGGCCATGGTCACAAGCAGACTGAAGCGCCGCGGTGTCTAGAATAAGAGAGGGTAAAGGAAGTAGCTTTCCGCCCTCGTCGGAAAGTCCGTGGACCTGATCGAATCGTCGAGCGATAATTGTAAAATAACTAAATTAATAATAATATTAATAATATATCGTTACGCTATATCCCTTTCAAGGTGAGCAAAGATATATTAATAGCTGTATCGACTTTGCGGTTACATGACGTGCCTAACGTGACCAGTAGCGTAGCTGATTGCTGTTCTCAGAGCATTTACACGCAGCATTTCTATTAGATGTCATGCGAGTAAAACTAAGTTAATTTGCGCTTAAGACCCCTTTAGGTCTCTAATGAAATGTGTTACTTTTTTGTTTTAAAATATATTCAAAATTATTTAATCAATATGGCCGACTGGAAAACACAATTATCTATAAATTGTAAAAATATTTTACTTGGCACTTAATATGACTAACTAACTTAACTATGAATTATAAAATTTCACAAATCCACAAAAAGAAGGGAAAGTATGCTAAAAATAAAATATATTATTAACAATGGAATGTAATTTTAAAAATGAGTTTGCATTTTAAGTGTTGACTGTAGTAGGCATATAATAAAATGAAAATAAATAATTGTCGGTTTCTCTCGTGGAAACTAACCGACGAGTGACAAATTCATTATATTTATGAACCCGACGAAACGCCAGGGCTGTCCGTACGCTCATTCCATTCATACGGTATTTTGTCATCAAGTCAAACATGTCGTGTAAAGATGGTTATAAAGTTGGACATTTTCGTTTTCTATTTGTGAAACAAACTATTTTAGGACTTATTTGGATTTGTAGAAAAGCTGTGGACACCATTAACACGGACTGTAGATGAAACTGCGTAGGTGCTTTATGATGTTTACAAGTCGTCTATTTATGTTTTTAATATTTGATCTTTTTATACATTCTTTAAACCCAATCGGTTTCAAATAATAGTGACAAAGGATTGTTTATTTCCTACTTAGATTTCTTTTATAATAATCAATTCAAAGCATACTTTACTGCTGTAACAAAAATAGAATTTAGTCAAATTCTAGATAGTCTTTGATTTTTTTAGCAAAATTATCTAGGTTTAAATATTTGTAAGAGCTTGTAGATCATAAATGAGCTTGCACATGGCACTAAATATTGTTTATTTCAACTAATGACGATGAAATTATAATTATATAGAAAAAATATGGAGGACGCAAAAGCAAAAATTTTTTACAACGAAACACCGAAAGTTAAACCAGTAGTTTTAAAATAAAAAAGAAACAATAACTGAAGTGTATATACGAATATGTCTGTATAATTTTAACTTAAATCTTAATTTAACGCTGCAAATGTCCTTTAGCATTCTTTACTGTAAAAATAAAATATTTTATAAAATAAATAAATAATAATGTCTGATATATTGACAGCCCTAGATATTCTTGCTTTTCTCCGCAAATTTTCCGCTTCGCCATTCCGCCAGTGGGGCGGACTACGTTCCCCCCTCAGGCCCCTTACAGCCCCCTTCATCTGTGAAGGACGGCTTTACATCGCCGCTGAAATGTGTATCAAGGTTTTTTAACGTTTGTGTATACCAAGATGATTTGATTTTAATTTGTGCTGCAAATTTAGTATTTCGAGGGAATTATTTTGGATGGATTTAGAATACAAAAGATGACCCGTAGTCCTCTTTAATTCGTGGAAGTAGTCAACTTGAGGTTTTAGCAGGTCCAACTTCAGACTTCGCTGCCAAGGCACCGTCGCCAGAGGGACGCGTTCGCTCGGAGCGAGCGCGACATCCCCCGGTGACAATAGCCGGGCAGTAGACTTGAGGGAGTCTGCTGTCCGGATGAGAGGGTGGCGGTGTACAGTGTCCAGCGCGCGGCCTGAGAGAAAGGTATTGAGGGCGTGGGCTCTTTACACCCACGCCTCCTAGAGAGGAAGCCTGAATAAGGATGTTCGCTCTCCGAGCCACTGGACGAATTTGGTTTTCCAGGCCTGGGTGGTAGTCAGTGCGAGTCTGACACACCGGGGTCGCTGCCATCACAGCGTCCCTGATGGTCCTATGTAGGATTTTCCCCCGGGATTAAAAAAAAAGTCCAACTTAAGCACATGCATGGTACAACACGGTATGATTGAGGTGGTAGGATGTTTGACCAAACTGGTACGTGACCATAGTACACAAGTGTAAACACTGTCATAGTGACTCGCTTCGACTTGTCAACTTTCAGGATCAGCTTGTGTGCGTCCATTGACTTATATACCTTTAATCGTGGTATTTGAGGGCTGACATGACGAAGGCATTGTCAATGGTATTTCGTCCTTTGTTAATAGCTGTCGTTATTTGGACTACATTCTACTTTCCATCAGATCCACTATAGTCACATTCTCGAATCAATATAAAACACTTTGGCAGTCATGCTTCATTCGCGGCCGAGACGGTCTTATGAGGACTTCACCCGACTAACCTTTTTTTTTTTGTTAACCCGGTGGAAATCTCTACGGACCTTCAAGGGAGCGGTGAGGGCCGCTCCCCCGGTGTGTCGGACCTGCCCCGACTAAAACCACCGGGGTGTTCCTTCTCCCGTCTGACGGATGCTAAGGGCAAAGCCGAGCCATCTTCCTCGGCATCCGGCGACGTCTGGCCTTGTGCAGGCCTCACCTACTAGGCGGGGGGACGGTTAAATAGTCGCCGCCCCCAGCGTACACCTAACACATGTCGGGGTGAGTGGTGTAAAGTGCCCCCCCCCCTCGTGTACAAGTCATTGGAGCGGAGTGCGGGAACACATCGCACACCGCTCACGCCAGGATCTGGGCGACGCATTCCCTCAAAGCGCGCCGGCCGGCGTCACCCGACTAACCTAACCTAACCCAACCTAATTTTGCCACCACAAGTGGCCTAGCAGACAATGGACCTGTTTCTATGCGTGGCAATGCGAATGGTTGCAGTTTCGAATCCCGGAATTTAGCTGTGGGTTTTTCCAGATTACTTAAGGATTTAGGCACCACATACTGATGAAGGAAAAACCTTGTGGTATAAAATAGAAATGTCATGTGTAAATGCCTTGAAAACGGCGATCAGCTGTGTTACTGGTGACGCTGTGCACGAAATATACGCGCAAAGTAGATACAACTACTTATGTGTCTTTGCTCACCCCGCAAGAGGTATAGCGTGACGATATATTATTATTTTAAAAAAGTAGAGATAGCACAGATAAAAATGAAGCGATGTAACTATTTTTTGTGATGAAGTTCCTTCTTATTTTGTTTAATTGTATTTTTTAAATCTGTTGTAGTTTTCGGTACGTTTTCTGATGAGGCCGACAAGGAATTACTTTTAATCTATTGTATTTATGTTTAAAAAACTGTTGAACTAAATTATTTGTAAATAAAATATACTTAGTAACAACAGACCCACCTTAAACGTTATTTAAACACCAATTTACGCTAATAGTAGCGTAAAAGTTATAACAATTTCATCGGAAATTTCACCCCTAGTTTTAATAACTTTCACGGATATTGGATAAGTTTCATAAATATAATCTCATTATTATGACGCTAGTTTTTGTAATGTAAAAGAAACCTTATGTCGGAAACATTCAGGGAAAAGTTGTTTGATAATTCACGGAAAAATACTTTCATATTTTTCCTATTTCTTTACATTGAGAAGGGTCGGTTCTCTCAAGCTGGCATTATGTTCACGACGTAATAGACTTGCGTCAGAATGATATTGAAAATGCTTTCATTATTACTGTGATACCTAGGAGCTAGGGTGCGGCACAAACGCCGGGTGCCGAGGAAGATGGCTCAGCCTTGCCTTTGGCATCCGGCAGACGGGAGAGGGAATACCCCGAGGTTTTTGTCGGTGGAAGTCCGACACACCGAGGGGTGACCCTCACAGCCTCCTGAAGGTCCGTTAGGGATTTCCTCCGGGTTACCAAATAAAAAAAAAAGGTGCGTCTCAAATAAAATCATTTTTTCAATTCACTAGAATTACCAATCTAGTCAAAATGACTGGTATTTGTCTTAGAGTATTTTCTTCTCTGATATTTTTCATTGTGAAACATAGTATGTCTTTTAATAATACAAGATATTGATAGATAAATGGAACTAAATTTATTTATAACAAAGGAAAATAAACCATGTTATACCTATTTCAAAAATAGATATAAATTGTTTGCTGGTATATCTAGTAATAAATCAAAAATAATATATTTTAATTTATAATCAGAATCAGTTAATAAAGATTTAAGTTAAAAATCATATAGTTTTTATTGGATATAAATAGTTAAAAATAAATATTGAAAAAATATATTTCAATAACTGTCATTATTTTAAAACATTAAGTGCGAAGGGAAATGAGTCAATTCTTATTTACCTAAAATTACGTAAAAGAAACCTTACCTACTTACCGATCAATAGTGCGCCGCACGAGCTGCGGTGTCTACAATTTTTACGGATCGATTCTCATTTGTTTATTAATTTTTGGTTATGATTTATTAAAAAATGTTATAAAATATGGCTGTACACTGAGTTGTCATTGCCTATTCCTTGGCAACAAATATGTTATAGTTAAAAAGTTGCTATTCCCGCGTCCTCTGTTTTTCTGTAATGGTTGCGTTGTTATTAGAAAGTGTATTTAATTATAATAAACTGATTTGTGTAATATAATGACTAATTAATCACGGCCCTCATAAACTCTAAACAAAAAATATAGTGATTTACATTTTTATGAATTACAAGAAGGTATACATTATTGTATTCTGAAATATCTCTCCTATTTATAAAATCTCCCTGTATTAAAATATATTTATCCCGCTCGAGATGTATGACACGGCGACCCGCTCGGGATATACAGTCAAACCTGGATAAGTGAGAGTTATAGCCAGGACCCGACATTTTAAGCTCTCAAAACCTCTGTTAGCGAGAAACAGAAACCTCTGTAAGAGAGGGTCGTTTTTCCCTCATGGACCTCCGTAAGTGAGACCGCTACTTATCTATACCTCTATATGCGACAGTCGAGCTTTATTTATTTATATTATTTAGGAGGAACAAATGATAGAACAAGTTACAAATTTAACATCTGCTATTTTTTGACTCATTCTTAACTTTCGTGGAAAATTCGACAAAATTTATGAGTTAGAGAAAAACATTCAAAATACAAAAACAGACACCCAAACGAAATTGATGGAATTTTTAAAGTGTAAATATGTTCTAAATAAAATAAATTTACATAGTGCTTGAATTTTTGTTTTGTTTTCGTGAGCATCTTGATACCTACCCTTATAAAGTACATATATGTCGAAATCTAATGAACGTAACATATACACACTATTAAAATTATATATGTACATTATACATTCTTACTTGCTGTGACTTGTTATTGCTGCGTACCTCTATAAGAGAGAAACGCTACCCATGTACCTGAATTAGCGTGAAACTCTGGTTAGTGTGAAACCTCTATAAGCGAGAATGAGATTGTGCCCCCTTGAACTCTTACTTATCCAGGTTTGACTATATATTATTCCGCAGATGTCCCGCTCTGGTAAAAAAAATATGGTCACGTTATATATACAACAAGTTATAATGTAAAATATAAGTGCTATTTTATAAATAATTCAGGCTTCGTCTAATTTAAAAAAAGGTTGTGAACTTCTAAGTTCGTAGACGGTGGAATTATGTCCCAAGTGATCGACAAATATGCAATCGCACCGTGTTGTTATTGTAAGGATTCATACATTTTTCATGAAACCTTCCGTCGCGTCGCAGTATACATGTCGAAATTCACTGAATTACATTTCCATTTGAGAATTGAATTTATAATAAAATCACGTTCTCTAAAGCTACTTCGTAGAAATTTTTATAACGTTAATACATAATAAAATAATTGTACCAGTATTTAATTGACGATATGTGATATCAACCAATTAAAATAACTAAAGTATTAAACCATTTGTTTTTTTTTTTGTAACACTATTTTTCTCGTGCTTAATGGGTGTCTTAAACATTTTAGTTAGATAACGTTTTGATAAATTAATTTGTATAGTATATTTCAACGAGACTTATGCGCGATATAACTTACTTTTAATTATGGTTCGACGTTTCAACCTGGTTAACGCTTCCTCGCTGCGAAGGTGCGGGTGTAAAGGACCCACCCTTCCGGAACCCTCTCAGGCGGCGAGCAGGCTCCCTAAAGTATATTGCCAAAGAATATGATATAAACATTATGTAACCTCATAATAATAATTATTGTATAATTGTTAAGCAAATATACTTACTTGAGTAGGCCAACATGTAATTATTGATAAATAGATATATAAAAAAATTGACCATAAAACAAAATCAATACAATTTTATATCGTGATTTATAAACATAGATGGGCAAAATGTAATCAGATTAATAAAAATGATTAACGATTACATTTTACGTTTTTTACCATTAATATGAATGCAGTTTGCTCATTTATGCTTTAAACACCACATAATCCCAGATTGCATACACATTTATGATTTCTTAATCTTTTAAATGGATTTAATCATGATTACAGAGCAAGAAAATAAAAATTACGACTACATTTTGTAATCGTGTATCATTAATCAGATTACATTTTGCCTATCCCTATTTATAAATTCACCAAAACAAATAATAATAATGTAACTCTTTAATTTTGTTCACATCTTTCGTGTTTTTGTAGAAATATCTTCAACCCTTAAAAAGTCCAGAGAACGCGGGGCTGCTCGACGCGTTTCTGGTCGACGAAATCTTCTACCAAGTACCTGGCATCTTGAACGTACATCAAGTCTTCTTGGAGCAGCTGAGGCGGAGATTAGAGCAATGGGATTTGCAGCAGAAAGTCGGCGACGTTTTCTTAGATGTGGTAAGCGATATTCTCTTTTTTTTTTTTTTTCTATTTATTTAAGGGACTTTTGTGCCTCGGCACATGCCAGCCCCATCGTATCCTAAACATGCACTACTAACATTTATTTCTGGTGGGGAGCCATCAGCCTGAACAACTCCTTTGCTTCGGCTGAGTAAGGTCTCGCTAAAATTCCGCAGAACATGCCTACATCAAATTTGTTCAGGCTAAAGGCTCCCATCAGAGAATCTCTTGCAGACTGAGATCGGACACACTCCATCAGCAAATGTTGTACGTCATCTAATTTCTTACACATTCGTAAGTTAAACCCTTGTGGGGCAACCTGCATGGAACCCACTGTGCCAGACTCCTATTTGTTAAAAATCATACCATCTGCTCGCTGCAAGCCGGACTTTGGAATTATTCCTACAACGGCTCTTAGAGCAAACAGTCTTCAATACGCGCCAACTTTAAAAGAAGTAGCTGTAAGGAATCCTCTCATATGCTTAATGACCAGCAATTAAAGCGGTATGTTGAAGGAAGCAATAGCTGCAGGTAGCAGCATTACCATTGTATGATATGCTACTGGAAAACTTATTGTTTAATTGGAATATGCTCCATAAAAACCTTTACAAAACAATAATTTTATTTGCTGCCGAGCAAAATTGATGCTTTATCGGAAAATGTTACAGATACGGTATAAACGGATTTCTAATGTTTTTCAGTTCACAAAACCCACCGTTATGGATACGTATATGTCATTTATAAACAATTTGAAGAAAGCGAAGGAGACAATCAAGACAGCTGCAGCGTCAAGGCCGGCGTTTGCAAAATTTCTCGATGCTATGGCCAGAGACCACAAAGGAAAGCTATCCTTGGACAATTTGCTCATAAAGCCAGTACAGAAGTTTCCAAGTTACAAACTGCTTATTCAGAGACTGATTAAGCATACAGGTTTGTTATAAGTATCTTTTATTGTTCTAGAAAAGTCTTTATCTAGATACTTTAAAAGAAGACCTCGAGTAACACTAATGACATTGTTTTTAAAATTAATTTTAATTAGTTTATTATATTCAGCGTCTATTAACGGAGATATATTGAGACATGATCCGAATTATATGTATAGGATTCCATTGCAAATTACACAAAAATATTTTTTTGAAAATGAATATCGTAGCGTTTAAGTAATGTCACTTTAAAATACTTCAGTTACATTATACTCTTGTCTTAGATCAGTCACATCCCGACCACAAATTACTACTAGAAGCTCAGAAAGAGATACACGAGTTATTAGAACTGATAAATTGTACGGAAAGAGAAAGCTTAGAACTCGAACAGCAGCAACAAACGTTAAGGGATCTGGAACAAATGATTGAAGGTCTCTCAGGCCTGGTGACAGCGGACCGCATGTTCCTAAGGCACGAGACGGTGACAATGCCATCAGCGCAAGGTACCATTAAAGATAGAGCCCTGTTTTTGTTCAATGACACTTTATTGATCACGAGCGTGAAGAGGCGGACTGGTACAATAAAGAAGCCTATTCCGTAAGTATTTGTTTCCATATATTCCTAATTTTTATATTTTATATTTTCTCGTTTCTTGTATTTTAAGATACTGCGCATTATATTTCGCATCCACTTTGAATATTATTTCAGCACTTATGAATTCAAAACAACACATTTGTTTTACTGCGTCGTTCACACGAAGTCTTATTATTTAGATATATGGCATTTTATATTGATTGATGAGGGATTTCAAACTTCTTAATGAATAATATAATTCCAAAAATGTAACAGAAAGATATCGATTGCCAAATTCATTTCAATCATGACTCTTATCAAAATATTATTTTCTTTTGAATTCTCCAATAAAACTTCTAGAATAGGGATTTGTGTTTCTGTTAAATCGTTTTAGACGCTTGCTTTATGATTTTCTTTATGTTATAACTGTTAATAATATTTATTACAGCCAACTTCATTTTAATGAGACCATGATATATAAACTTTTAATTTCAACTGTATGCTAGTTATTTAAAATCAAATCACTGTATATTTTTTGTATTATTTCTATTTTAAAATTTATCACAAATCGTTTGCGGCAAACAGAGATCTCGCGACTTCATTAAATTGTAACGACATGGAAAAGTATTTTACGAAACTTTGTTTCTAACACTTAGCACTTTTAATGTAAAACCGCAATTAATCGATATTACGAAATTTTACAGATGAATAAATTTAAAACTAAGTACGGATCGGATTCATCTATAGAGGACTCTGTATTAATTTGCTCCATACAAACATACCTACAAGCAATAACATTATAACTATATCGAAGGGTGAAAGGCTCTTTGGTTTAAGCGACATTTTTAGTGATATAGTAATTTTTATTTTATTTTTCGGAATCAGCGTTTTTTACCGATTCCAAATATATTTATTACAATGTCACCAAAAAATGTCGCCTTAATCAAATAGCCGTTCACCCCTCGATATGTTAACTTATACAGAGTTGTTTTTTTCCTTTCGAGTTACGGTACCCTAAAAACATACTCTTTTTTAATAGAGTTCAGAATCTTATGATATTTTAAGCAGTATTGGCAACATTTTAAAGAAAGTATAAAATACATTTCGCGCTGCTATATTTTTATAATAGATATAAAATAATACCTAATTTCTGTAAATAATTTGGTAGTAATTTTGTTGCCTTGGCTATGTAACTAAGTAACTATTAAAAAATTTCGAATTCCTAACTCCAGCGATAGACCCGGTACGTTCATTAGTATCTGTACTATTTTTTATGGTCCTATATTTATTATTTTTATCCTTTCAATATAAAATATCATTAAAATTGTATATAACAGCAACGAATTTCAACTTAAATTCGTCTTTAGAATATATAAAAATATTGCTTATTGAGAAAAATCACCCGTTTGTATTGCTTATAACTTTTTTACATATATACATTGAAAGTTTTCATTATTTATTGTCAAATTACAGGTTGTGTCTAACCTATACTTCAAAATAAGGGCCAAATGAATATCATAGTGATATTAGATTTTTAGAAGCTACGGACAAACGCAGGCACAAATTTCAAGTGCCCTAACTTAGTTCAGAAAGCTCGCTTCGCTAGGTCCATTATTCTGTTAATAATTTATTTCACATTAACATATTTAACGAAAATAATAGAGGATAGGTATTAATATTTTCTAATATATAAAATCTTAGTGTCATTTTATCTAATTTCAGAACATACCAAAGTAACATAGCAAGTCAAATGGAAGGTAACAAGTACAAATTACTCATGAGAATATCTTTGGCGGATCTCGAAATTGTTAAAGGTAAGCTTTATTATGTGTTTATTTCTTTCATTGTGCTATTGTGTAGATGGCGCTCGCCACACATATCGGCCGACAATCATGTTAGGCAAAGTTCGTGAGAAAACTTTACTATTACGAAACACATGTATTTACCATAATAACATTTGTGATTAGGCAAAGTTTTTAATAACTTTTTAGGTATTACGTGGATAATTACAATCCAAATCAGGAATAACGTCATCGAAGGGACTACACATATTTCGTAAGTCGTAAAAACCGATAGTTGTAACAACCGGTGATGTCTTCGACATACGAAGGCCTTTTTTTTGCCGGGATCTTGTTCTGGGTCAATATTACCGGTATTTTTTTCTAAACGATGTCGCCATAAACGGTTTTGACTGTATTAATTTTCTAGTATACCATCTTTCTTTCCGCCTAGTGAAGTTTTAAAGGCCCTTCTCGGCCAACAGTAGTTCGTCCTTTTTTTTTTTGTTAACCCGGTGGAAATCTCTTCGGACCATCAGGGAAGTAGTGAGGGCTACTCACCCGGGGTGTCTGACTTGCACCGACTAAAACCACCGGGGTGCCCGCACTGCCTACTCTTCGCCTTCGCCGGGCCGAGGGATCCAGATACTTCCGAGGCAACAGCAATTTGTCCTGTCGAAAATAAAGAAACATCGTTCTTATAATTAAGTGTTAATGTTGATATTCTAACTGCTTGTGCTAAGCGATTTGTTCCTTCCTTTATATAGCGTACGGCTAAGGAATGGAATTCGCTGCCAGAGTCTGTTTTTCCATTTCCATAATATATGGCAGTCTTCAACTTCATCCTCGGTTACCATCAGGTGTAATTGTTGTCAGGCATAAATCTGTTTGTAATTTTAAAAAAGCAAAGACTGTGTGACTTATAAAATGTATTATTGATATATGTGTTGTATTCTTTGTTTGTATTGATGTAAGTGCGCTTTGCGTACATTCGCCAATTCAAAAGTATATTCGTAAAAGCTTTTGAAATCAAGATTACTCCAATTCCACGATAATTTGAAATAAAAGTAGATATTTTGTATTCCCCTATAAAGTCATTTAAATTTACAGGGAAAATTTCAAAGAAAATTACATTTGTTAGCTTTCAAACAAATCAAATCGGAACAGTGAGGGAATTCAAGAGCTCTGTGTTTGTGAAAACTAGGTCAAATGTATCTACGTTTTCTTTACGAGATGTTAAAAGCTAGAATTTCCTTTGCCGAGTCACATCGCGCCACTCGAACTTGTTTACAAGGATTCTGAAGCGCTAAGCTTTATTGCATTTCTTGTTAGTCTTCAACTTTAGTACCTATTGTTCGACTAAGATTAATGAAGTTTGATTTATTACAAAGCTGAGGTAGGAGCATCAACCAGCCAATAAGGCGGCTGCTACATTAGTGAATATAGAAAAAACAAATCTAATACTTTGAAAGTGAACATAAAGTTTTCTTTTTGTTTGCCAAGGCAAACATAAGAGGAGGGCCTTCGTCAGACACTACAAAATTTGTAAGAAAAAATTGTCTTATAATGTCCATACTGACATTTACATTTTTTTTTATAATTTATAGACGAACGCTTGACCTCAATCACACCTGGTGGAAGGTGAAGATGAGTTCGATGATGAAACGCGATCGCCTAGCAAATGCCTATTCACTCTTCTCTTAAAAACTCCCAGGTTATAAGATCGCGGAAACATGGCCGCTGGAAGCATATTCCACTTAGCTATTCGCATGATAAATGTAGAAGCGAACCTTTTCGTGCGGATATAAAAAACCTACACCACATTCGTATGGTATCCGACACGATGTCTAGTGGTTTTGTGGTGGAATGGGGCTGGTGGAATCAAAGAATGTAGAAATCGATCTAATTATTGTTGTATATAATCGAAGACTAATCAAAAAGTCCCATAAACAAGAAGTCGTCGTTTCGAAATAAGTATTTTAGACTGTGACTTCCAAACATATTTTGTTCAATTTGTACTATCAATGCACATCTAACCCCGTTGAGTTCATAAAACGACTTTATAACATTACTTACGGGTATATTAAAATTGTTTGTGTTTTATTTAGAGTTCTGCATTGAAACAAAAAAATAGATGCTATTTTTCTTTGATAATAGATGCCATTTTTCAATACAGTTTCCAGTATTTTTTCAATCAATCGTAGTTTTTCGGATATGTTTACGAATTCTTTACCATCGAAATGGACGGGACGTCCTGTCTTTGATCAGAGAGGTGAAAAGATTTTTAGTGTTTTGTTAAATTCTTTTTGATTTTTTTCGTCTATTGATTTAAAGAATCACCGCTCAATTTTTACTTTATTTTTTTACAATTAAGTTGGAGTGTGTTCTTTTGTAAAATAATTTCATAGCCTATGTATTTAAAACAATTTATTCTTCGTAGTATTTTTTTAAAATTGGTTCGATAAGACTGCGGTTCGATACGGTGATGAATAATAGTTTTGAAATACAAAACCGCAAAGGATCAAGCATTCATTGACAACCGCCGTCGTTATTTACCGCATACTCGACGGTGTTGTATTTTTACAGCCAAAGACGAAAACCTAAGGCGGATCTTGCACGAAGTGGAAACACTCACCGAGGATGTGAACACGCTGACTCAGATCTCGGAGCACGTGGCTGCGTTGCACACACACCACGCGCATCTTGAGGAGCTG
This sequence comes from Automeris io, assembly GCA_036320925.1. Lineage (NCBI taxonomy): Eukaryota > Metazoa > Arthropoda > Insecta > Lepidoptera > Saturniidae > Automeris > Automeris io. Next base: position 20,763,556 of record JAUDJH010000001.1, read on the forward strand.
GTCCGAGACATGCTGCATTCCCTCAACCGGCAGTTGTCTGACCGGCAGAACAGTGACACACAACTGTGCTATATGGAGATCAGTGTTAATACATCGTGAGTTCTTTTTAGGATTTCGTCCCTCAAAAGTAAAAACGATCCCTGATAAGATCACCTCGTTGTTCGATATGTCTAGATCCTTTTCTTGATAACGCGTAGGAATACTAAGTCGAAATAATATAAAATTTTGAACTCTGCAATGCTTTGCAGCTCAGAAAAAATGAAACTTCTAAATCAAAACAATCAAAAGATACTTGTGCCTTTTCACTTTGAGGGAGGTATAACCTACAAGTTATTTGGAACCCTCTCGCACTCATACTGTTTATTTTTCTACGAAGCGCCAAGGAGTGAAATTTGTCACCTTTGTCTATTTTTCCGGTACCTTACATTATGGGACTTCAGGCAACAAATAAATCTCTTTTACTAGGCGAATGTATTCCATTGCTAGCTTCATCATAGCTTTCCATCAGGTATTATTTGAAGTCAAGCATAAGCCTGCTTGTATCAAGTAAAACATGGACACTTATTTTACTTGTACTAATATCATCAGCTGGTATGAAGCGTACGGTCAACGATCCCGCACCGAGCGTCGAAAGCGAGTCAACAGCATTTAATTATGATAAATGATTTTTAAAAAGATTTGCTTTACTTAATTAAATATATACGTTTTCATTGTGAGTTGTTGTTGCTTTTAGAAACGGTGCAGAAAATCTCACGATAATTTTCCCAAAAGCGGAAAAACGAAGTGGCTGGGAGGAACTGATCAACGAAACCAAGCAGAAATTATGTATGTACAGATTCTCATTGTTATTATTTGGATAAACTTTATCCTGTCCAATTAAAATTCTCACTTTACACATGTCAACTTTATTTTGATCCAAAATAACACTGAGATCTATTATGTTAAGATTTTCAAAAATTTCAAGAATATTTACAGGCTTCTCTACTGTTTATTTTGTAATCGTCATTTTTATATAGCCGCAATATTTGTGTTTTTTATCACCCATTGTTGGGCCTTTTGATCACTTTCTATCGGATGGGTTGACAGCTTGTTTGTATAGTTTTGGTTGGAATAAGCTGTTTAGTTACATTTTTCAGTCGTAACTCTACGTCTGTAGCGAGCTTAATCAACATTTCAGGTATCTACGGACACGAAAGGCCAGTTCCCGAGTTCTTGTCCCCGGTGCCGATACGCAAAACGCGTGCTGGTCTGCAATTCACTTGCGCTGCCCCTACATTACCACCGAAGGGGCAATCTCCTGATGTCTGGGTTAGTAACAACCAAAAATATTAATATGACCCTTAACTTGCGTTTGCTTCCCTCAGGACGAGTATATTTTAACCTAGAACCAATGGCAAACATCTTCCGATAGTCCAAATCACGAAATCACCCCTTAAAAGTAGGGAAAAAAATATAAATATCAGTTCCGCATAAAAAGCTATATAATCTCGAAAAATGACTTTTTACCTTACATAAATTAAGACATGATTAACAATTTTTATAAGACTTCTGAGTTAACTTTTATAATGTCAAAACAAAACTTGTACAAATTTTGCACCTTTTTTTATGGAGATGTTGGCTCACCCTTCTAGATACATTATTTAGTGGGTTCGCTGGGTGACTTGTTCGTCAGCCGCTCCTAGAATTTGACGCTTGGGGCGTGAACCTCAGTTTGTCCTCCCTGAGTCCAGGCTTGTGTATTATCGAAACCTGAGGGTGGAAACTACTAACTTTTAAATGCTGCTCAGGTGTGCAATAGTGATGGATACGTTGGGCAAGTGTGCGTGCTGACTCTTTCACCGAAGCCGCAAGTGACGTCATGCAACGGCGTCTGCAACGCGCGCATACTATGCGTAGCTTGCATTCCCCCTGCTCCCGCATTGACCAGACAACAGACCCTGGATATACCGTAAGTTTAAAGTTCTGCAGGTATAACTGGTAGGTGGTTGTTCGGTTGTTTTATAATTGTTATTTTATATACTAACACGATAAGCCGCAACCTCAAGTTTCATCATTAAATGGCGTCTGCATCGTGCACATACTATACGTCGTTTTCATCTTTTTTTTTTGTAACCCAGGAGAAAATCCTGTATTTTTTTTGTATTTCTGGTAGACTTACGCTTGACCTCAATCTCACTTGCTGGAAAGTGATGATGAGGCCGACGATGGAGAGCGCTCTCCCAGCAAATACTGATTCACTCGACGTTTGAAAATTCCCACGTCATAAGATGCTGAAAACACAGACGCAGGAAGTGAATTCTACTCCTTGGCGGTTCGCAGCGAAAAGGAGGAGGCGAATCGCTTCGTGCGAGCAGCTGGAATGTCAACCACATAAGGGTGCAAGCCCGCACGGCGTCTCGTCAATTTATGATAGAAGGGGGAGGGGGAAACCAAATCATACAACTCGGCCGCACACTCTCAAGTTTATAGTCTATAGAAAACCGAAAGGCAGGCCACTCTACGCGCCCCGGTGTACCAAACTGCGTAGTTTACGCGACGTAAGAGCCTCATCGCCGAGCTCGGGGGTCAATTGAGTCCAAAGCTACCAAATGGTGTTTGGTATAGGACAATCAGGGCAGCGATCTCGGTGTGTCAGACTCATACTGATTAAAACCTTCCGGGGTGCCCTTCTCATCGCTCCACCCGGGCCTGGGAATCCGAATTCGTCCAGAAGCCCAGGGAGCGAACAGCCAACAGGATTCCTACCTGGAGTCGTTTGTAAATTTCATATTTCAGCGAACACATCACTTTAATGATGAGTACAATGTAGCGAGTGATGTAAAGCAAAGGGTTGTTACGAACATACGTGGAGAGATAGTGCCGTCTCACCAAACTGTGTACCGCAGTCATTAGTAACGTGTGTGATACCAACTTTAACTTTCTTGCAAATTTTCGGGTAACCTGAGTGGTTGGGTGACTAATAAATGTATGCTACACGAAAACATAGCATTGGGGTGACCACAGCGTGCATTTTAACACGCTACGAGAGCACCGGTTCAAGATGATGAATATTCTCAGTTACCGTCAGCAAATTCCTAGCAAATACTCACACTTGCCTGATTAATTATGACTTCTCTGTGCTATAGCTGTCTGTAACACTATAAGTATTGCCTTTGCACTGCTGCCTTAAAAAAAGTAAATGCACAAGGACTCTACAAGGGGTTTGGTGATTAGGGATGGGGGTGATAATCATACATGGGCTGCTATCAAACGCGACAAGTCAAGGCGTGTCACTATGATAAACTTTGCACCCATAGCGAGGACTGGAGGTTTACCATCTCACTCCACAAAGCAGTAGAGTTGTCTAGAGCTGTCTAAATTAAAATTTAATATTCCTTCCAGAAGCACAAGTTCGTTAAACAGCACAGGTTCAATAAAGCCAGGAATAAGCATATCAGATCCTGACGATAGCTGCAAGAATATACGATTGGACAGGTAAGAAATACTTTATTACTTATAATTATCAAAAAGCAGGTTAGTAATATTGATCTGAGTATAAGTATATTGTCATTTTTAAAGACGTTTTAACACACAATAATCCAAAAATTAAAAAAAAAAATTGGCATTTACATTTCCTGAAGTTCTCGAATTTCCATTCCGGAGTTCCAATATCGGCAAACATTTAAAGTGTAGTTTAGTTGTCTGTCTACTTATTTGCCTATCATCACGATGATTCCCTAATGGGGTAGCCAAAGAAAGTACAACACCACTTATATTTCATTATATATTATTAACACTATTTTTGCGAATATATTTCTCTTCCTTAACCACTTCGGTACGGCGCCTATCGGCCACGAAAAGTTGCGCACAGCCGGCATTCACCATTCGTACGCTGTCAGATGCGCTCGTTCATCGACAGATCTGTGACGAGAAATGCGAGAGGATTTTTTTTTTCAGTTATAAAAATATTACAGATGTGAAACCGTTTTGGGCGATAGTCTGAACGAAACTAAAATTATGAGAGTAAACACTCCGCAAACGCAGAGATAAAAGAAAATTCCTGAATGTCGCATATAGTCGACACTCGGCCGTGCGCGTTTATATCACGGCCGTCAACTATAGGCGACGTTCATATCAAAGTGGTTAACATTCATTTTTCCTTTCATGCACTCTTGCCTATTCCTCATACTCTTGACATTAGCCTCCATCCAACCTCTCTTTGTTTACTCTATGTAGCACGTGTCGGCCAGCCTCAATTCATATATTTACTCACAAACTACTATAGATTTAACTGTAAATATACATCCCTTAATATTATTTATTGCAGCTCATCATCAAGCGATGAAGAGGATGACGGATCCTCAACAAGCGAGAACCAAGACGCCCAGTCGGAACGCAGCCAGGAGTCCGGCATTGTGAAGCTACACTCCAGCCTGTCCAGCTCGGGAGGACGCACGACCCTCACCCCTAACCACAGCAAGAGTTTGAGCACTCCCCACACGGGACAGAACATTCAAGTACACCCGGTTATGAAGAGCAGCTCTAACCCGGCAGTCGACAAGCAGGCCATGGGGATAAACTCTGGTTTGTATTATTTTAAACTTTTTAAATAAATACAACCGATAATTACCATTAATAACTGTGGTGGCCTTGCCGATAATGATCGATTTCCATACGCGTAAAAGCAAATGTTTGTAGGTTAGAATCTTAGCACGTTACTTTCGAGTTTTCCCAAATTACGTACAGATTGTGGCACCACATATTCACCGGTGAAGGAAATAATGGTGAGGAAACCCGTATGGCATCTAATAGAAATGTTATGTTTAAGTGCTTTGAGAAATTTGAAAATTATTTTCATGTGTTCTCGGTTATTCCAAGCACTTTTGACGTCAGAAGCTTCACTATGTTCTGCATAGGTTAAATGGCTCTTCTATTGTCTATTCTACTTAAACGAACCAGCGAAGTATCACTTTAGACACGCTTCCATACTTCAGTTTCCACTGTTTCTCTCGAGCATTATAACACAGAGCATTATTATCGCTCAGACTTAATTACTTTCATACTACCCAGGCTTCTGTGCCAATCGATCAGCCACGGATATACACACCCTTCAATATATTTCTAGTCTAATCTATATATTTCTAGACGGGGCAAAAACTACAGTCTGATACATCCCTCCTCTCTCGCCAGTACCAAATATTCACGAATCGACTTTGACCTTACGTAGCTTAAGATGTTGTAAAGATATCTTATGAGACTTTTGAGTTAACTTTTAAAACGCAATAACAAAGGCCTGTGCAAATATTCAGCTTATATTTAATGGAGAAGTCAGTCCAGTTTTTTAGATATATTTTTCAGTGGGAACGCTGAGTCATGTGCTCGTCTGCCACTCCTAGAATATTATACCAAGCCCGCCGGTCCCGGCTTTCCCCTTCCTAGAAACGGGGTACGTCTTGGAAAAAAAAACTTCCTCGAAAGAAAAGAAGAAAGTGATCTTGACCTTGTATTTTTGTTTTTATTATATCGAAAGAAATATTACAATTTAGCTGCCGTACTCCTGATTTTTTAGTATCTCGGATTGTCCTTTTTCTCCAAGTTACACAGTGTTATTGCCTATACACAGGGTGTTAACGTATTTTTACCAATATTTCACAATTATTTAATTTTAAATGTATTAGTCATTCGCTAAATTAATAAGAGGTAAGATACTTTTCGTACTCTTTTTTAAAGTTACTTATGTAATGTTAAAAATCATTCAAGTAGGCTTTCGTTGTTTTTAAGATTTTATATTGCTCTACCAATAATATTTTTCGATTCTTCAGTGCATGCACTAAAATTTTGTTTAATTTTGTTCTATTTCGTATAAAAATAACCTATTTTAATTGTATTACTATAGATTAAATATGACTAAATATATCGTTTTTCTTCTACGCACTTTTAGTCGGTGGACGATCTATTCTGGGTAAATTATTTTTCTATTATATTGCACGTTTTCGAGCATGAATTTGCGTTAATACCTGTACGAGTACATTGTGCATAATGTTGATTGCAAAATTATTGTGTATCATATATTTTTCATTGTACATTTCTTACATGAAATATTTGAAAAGCCTCATCTACTTGATTAGTTCATGATTTTGCTTATAACCGTCTATTATTACGACGTTAGCTATATAAGAAAATTAAAATGAAAATAGAAACAAATGTAGTAAATTGTTACATTACCAGCTTTATGCCATCTATTCAATTCTGTTAAAAACATAAAGTTATCTCATTACATATCTATTAATTTAATAAGTATCCAGTGTTATTTATTATTCTCGTTTTTTTTTATTTGATTCATAAATTACAATAAACAGATTGATTTGTATAATTAATTGCTTATGAAAATGCTTTTAAATACAACTGAAAGTGGCTGGCTAGTGGCCAACAAATTACACAAAGATAAATCACGTACGACATTTAAATATACCTGCACCTTTTAAGGTCATCATATCCTGCACTAGCAAAGTAACCAATACTAAGACTTTTTAAAATCCCTAGAATAAAACCTAAATCTTAACTTAAACGTTATTAGTGTTACCACCAAACTACAAATATGATTAAAATGTATATATGTATAAACATATAAAATAAAAAATACTACAGACAACCAGACAAAAACAAAAAACTACACTCACACTAATTGAGTGTCCCTAAACCACCTCCTTTCTTTTGTTTAAGGTTAGAGAATTATGCACATTTTTGAGGTTTTTTGAGCCTATCTTTCGAAGTGTTTCCCATCTTTAGTTAAATATCAAACTGCTCTAAAGTGCTCGACTTAGCACGCTGGGCAGATCGTATGAAAACTTACGCATTGGTGAAAAATCACCGTTTGAAAAATATTGACAAGCAAGGCAATAAACATTTGTGTAAGAAAATACCATGCGATAAAAAATTTCAGTACGGGCTAGACCGCTTTCGACGGGCTTTCTCAAATAATCCGAATATGGCACTTATAAAAAATTCCATACCATTGAACATACAAAAAAAAAAGAAAATATGTAATATATTCTGGAAATAAAAACTGTAAGGCGTGTGTGGTTGAAATTACTATAAACTGGAAAATTATTTATAAACAGCCTGTATCATGCGTGCTTAGTGACATAGTGGAATGAATTAGCAGTAAGGTAATTTTTTTTCTCTAAATTTACTTTTTAATTACATTTATATTATATCCAGGTACTTTATCATCACCGGCGAGTCGCCAGTCTTCAGAAGACAGTGGAACGACAGCAAACCAACCTACGATGTGGCTGGGAACAGAAGACGGATGCATCCACGTTTACAACTGTCTTGACAACATTAGAATAAAGAAGAACAAAATCAAACTCCAACATAACTCTGGAGTTTATTCCATTGTGTGAGTATACTATACTTGCCTATTTTTCTAGATAATTCGCTTCCTAAATCGCTAGAAGATTAATTTTATTGTCTACAAGCCTCCGTTTACAATTTTGCTTCTGTGAAATTCCCGTTTTGCGTGAAATAGGGATAACTTGTAGCCTAAGTTTTTGAAGGTCTATTCTAAATATTGGCGAAATAATTTTTGAAATCGGACGAAATATGTCTAATATCACCTCCAACATACAAATAAAAATTCTTCTTTATAATGAAATGAAATGAAAAAGTATTTATTTCGCCACAAATATACAAAAAAAAAAACAGAAATTTAAATGTATCAATACAAACAACACACAAAAACAAAAGAAAAGGCAGAACATGTAAACATGGCGAAAATGGGCCCTTCATCAGCCTAAAGCCACAGAGGAAGTCTGCAGCGCTGATTTTCGTGAAGGGTCCCGGTCGTGTTACATCTTATAAGAATTATCGATAAACAACAAAATACATATAGCTTAAATAATAAATACAAGTGATACTAAAATAAACTATTACATACAATAAATAAATCGTCTACCAGATGTATTAGTGATAGATACTATAGTAAAAATATATGTATATCTAAAAAAAAAGATAATGCAAGTTTTAATTTAAGCAACTGTTTAAACTCTGACAGAAGTCAACTATACAAACATGAAAATGCCTATAAATACAACTGTTTAAACAAAAAATGTTTTGATTTTATTTTTAAAACATCTCTTTCATTTAATTTTGGCAAGTAAGGTATAATCTATTTTATGATATATTTCAGGTACGTGGAAGGCAAAGTATTTGTGGCGCTGGGCAATGGCGACCTTGTTGTCTACTGCCGAGATATCGGTAAGCTACAAAAACAATTAATAAAAAAAAAAACGTTTATTGAGGAAAAAGGGCCAACACAAACATACACTTTTAGATAATACATGGTATTCGCAGGCTGCCTCGGTATCGCCGGGTGCCGAGGAAGATGGCTCAGCCTTGCCCTTGGCATTCAGCAGGCGGGAGATGGAACACCCCGGGGGTTTTAGTCGGTGCAAGTCCGATACACCGGGGGGCAACCCTCATCGCCCCCTGAGGTCCGTTAGGGATTTCCCCCGGGTCACAAAAAAAAAAAAAAAAAAAAGGGCTGCCTCGGTATCCTGCTCCCATGTTTCCCACTAAACGATATAATACCAACCTTGGTCACTTTTCTATAGTGCCAAGACTGTCACGTTTATATAACGAGTGTGTGTCCGGGGATAGAAACATCGATATTTTTGCGGATCCAATGCCGGCCTTCAAGAGGAAAATCAGGGAGCAGGTGTTTGTGCTTGGCATTGTTCTTGGTGTTATATAATTTTAAATTTTAATTTGAGGTACTATTTTCTGCTGTTGTTTTGTTTTTTTTTATTTATTTTTTTTGTTTTTCTTTTTTGTTTTTTGTTTTAGTTGTCTGTTTTGATATTGTTAGTTAATGCTTTTGGGCCATGCTGTGGCTGTTTATTATTGGTATCCGTTACCGACATTTAGCTTATGTATGTGATTCAGATTGTGAATGTGAAGTGTAATGGAGCTGTTGACAGCCCATAAATAAATAAATAAGTATCACGTCGTGTATCCTGTGTGCTATCACAAATCTCAAAGAGTACTCAGCTCAGTGTTTGCTGGGCGACGCTGTTACCTGCCATTTATCAATTACGCACTGGTCTGCGTTAGTCCGTAGGTTTACCCCCAACACATTTACGTGCATTTGATCTTCAAATGATGGTAACAGAAAAGACTGAAAATGTCTGCGATAACTGGATAAGTTTTTTTTAATCTATTTATCAATATACATAGAAACATACATTAGTAGCTGTAACCACTTTAGGTTTATTCGCCATTCTCAAGGCACTTATACGTGATATTTCTATTAGATACCATGAGGTTTTTTCTTTACGATGCCTTTACTTCACCGTTGAGCACATGGTGCTTAAATTCGATTTTAATCAGGAGAAACTTAGAGGTACGTGCTGAGTTTCAAACCTTCGACCAATCGAGTTGCCGCTGGTGGATACCGGATCCTTATCCACTAGACCATTACAACCACACTAAAGTATATCTGCTCACCTCGAAACGGCCATAGCGTGATAATATGTACAACCACTGAAGTTTGAATGCATGTCTTTCTTACAATAAGCTTAGTCCTCACTCTCAATCATAAACAGTGTACTGGCATTGGGCAAACTCATTTCGATTATAGTTTTAATTATTCATGACGTCCAAAAATGTTTTTTTTTTACTACACTACACTTGCTGGATAGTACAGATTTATTCAAATATAGCAGCCATTGCTAAAGAACGAGAATCCATTGATTGTTGCCAGCATTATGCCGGTCCATATGTACCATAAGACAAAAGAGATCTCTAAGCTACTCCAAAATAAGAGAGTGAAAAGTGGTACTTTGGTTGTAGACGGCTCATGGACGGAACGGTCCACGATTCCCGTGGGAACCGGCAGCAGTCCGGTTAGCAGCATGCTGTTGTCTGCTGGCAAGCTGTGGTGCGCAACGCACGCCTCCATCAAGATTATCAACCCTCACACATTGCTGGTAACTACCCTTATCCTCATATCTTTCGCCCACTAGAACACCCATAGATTCTACTGTATTGAAGAAACCAGGGCATTCCCAGTTACTGGAGGTTTTTGGGATTTGTGAGTTTCTTTACGCCAGGAGAAGACAAGCGACGTATGAAGCCGTTCCGGACAAAATCTTTGTAAGAATCGTTGTACAATAACACCTTATAAGTGATGAAGATTATTTTAAAAATTGTGTCACGTGTAAATTAAGTCTTTCGCGTAGTTCCAGAAACATTGCCTTAATTTTAAAACGTTTTTAAACATTATGTATCGTAAATTTGTATGCACTTAATAAAACATTAGTGTTTAAAAATGTTACGAGCATTTCTGAAACTGAGCTTTCAAGGCAGAGATTTATAGAGGCTTGTTACAGATTGTATTAAAAAAAATTGGTTCGTCTTTAAACCAGGCGGTGCGCTTCCGGGAGCGCGCCGCGCATATATTTAAATATGTTTGTAGACTTGAGGGAGTCTTTTGCCCGGATGAGAGGGAGGCGGTGCACGGTGTGCGGCGCACCGCCTGGGAGAGAGGTTTTGGAGGGGTGGACTTACTCCTACCCCTCCTTGAGAGGTAACTTCAAAAAGGCTTTTCAATCCCCGTGTGTCTGGATGAAATTGGTTTCCCAGGCCCTTCTGGAGTGATTAGCGAGACACCCCGGGGGTTTTCAGTTAGTATGAGTCTGACACTCTGAGACTGCTGCCCTTACAGCAGCCCTGATGGTCCTATGCAGGATCTTCCACCGGGATACCAAAATTTAATTTTTTTTATCCGTGTTCAGGTTGACGAAACATTCCAAATAAGTTCGGAGTCGAAGCCGATAAGCCACATGGCGGTGGCGGGCGGCACCATCTGGCTGTCGCTGCACAACGCCGCCCAGCTGCGCTGCTACAACGCCGCCACCAGGGAGCAGCTCACCGAGATCAACATAACTCCTCATGTCACTAAAATGTTACACGGTAACTACATACCATTGCACCATAACTTCTTACTATTACACAGTAACGCTAACTAACATAAGTGGTAAGTGGTGGTGGGGGTCTGGATCGCGACCACAGTACATGGGTGTAAAGCCCGTCATAGTGACCAGTTTCGGCTTGTCGCGTTTCGGGATCAGCTTGTGTATATCCAGTAGCTCGTATACCTAGAGACCTTCAGTCGCGGTATATATGGGCCGACATGACGATGTAGACTACCAATGGATTTTCATCCTTTGATAGTCGCTTTCGTTTTTGGACTACACTGTACTTACCATCAGGTACTCTGTAGTCACTATGTCGAGCCAGTGTAAAAATAAAAAATATTAAACAGTAATATCACAAATATCTCTTCACGCTTTATTTAAAGGACCCCATATCATAGAACGGAACACGCTTGCCGGAAGATCATTCCACAACTCGGTATTCATTCATTCGGTAGAAGTAAAAGTTATAGAACTTCTTAGTCCTAGCCGGGATGTGAGCTACCGTATAGTTGTGACGCCGTGAGCCCTCGCGCGTGGTTCTATTAAGGAAGGGAGAGGGAGAACAAGGTTAAATTACTCTTCAGAAAACGATTAGTAAGAAAATATCTCTGCGGAACTGGATCGGTTCAAGATGCGTAGAAACTTCTGGATCATCCTCAATGCGGACAGCTCTCCGCTGCAACTTATCCAGGGCGTGGAGATTAGTAACCATTGCTGCAAGATGACCTTTATCATCACCAGGTTGCGACGAAATAATCCGTCAGCACAAGGCGGCGTGCCTGCGCGTGACGGCTCTGCTAGCGCACCGCGACACGCTATGGGTGGGCACCAGCGCTGGTGTGCTGCTCACAGCGCCTCTGCACAACTCTCCCAACCCTCGCACCGGGCTCTTCACTCACCCGCAGCTCAATGGTACGTCCTAAACCGTCTCTACAGCTGTCACAGCATCTGGACTTCATTATTCCACCCTCACTATTTATGAACGCATTCTTGGTGATATGTGGCAATGCTTTTTTATGCTGTCTTGACAGAGTGGTACACTGTACCTGATGGAAAGTGCTGTGTAGTCCAAGATCGACAGTGGCTATCAAAAGGTGAAAATGCATTGTTAGACGCCGTTATCATTTCTGCCCATATATACCACGGGTGAAAGTTTCTAAGTATTTGGACAACTGGAGTTGAACGAGTGTGGAGGCAAGCGACGCGAGGCTTGCCGCCTGCTGTGGCTGGCCACTGCTTGTGGTGGAGGCCTCTTCCGCTTGTGGGAGACTTGTCTATCAAAGGCAGTCTTTACTGAAATCACACATATTACTTATTTGGCGCGCGTTATGTGTAATGCGTAGTAATGAAAATGCCCGGGAATTTTCCCAAAGTACCCAAAACTTCCTTGGGAATATTCCCGGGAATTTACGGAATGTTCTTGGAAGTTTTGGGCATTTTGGGAAAAATTTCGGGCATTTTCATCACTAGTAATGCGCCTGACCTGGATATCGTGCATTAAACTATAAAAAACTTTACGTTGCGTTAAGGGGTTTCGACATTTAACCCACCACGTTTGTCTACTATGGGTTGGCGGGTGCACAATGTCCAGAATAGGTGCATGCAGCAGCTTAGATGCTAGCAATATGCGTGCAATTCGGCATGCTGTATACATTAATCGACTCTTACAACAGCTCGGTATGATGAAGAGAGAGGCACTATTCTATTCTGCCGGAAAATGCCGCAACTAACTTCTGAATCTCCACTTTCTTCGTACCTTCCAGGTATAACATACGGCCACACCGGGCACGTGAGATTCTTGACAATAGTCGAAAATCAGGTGCCGCAAAAACAACCCACCAAATCCACGCAATCATCGCTTAAGTCCAAAGCGCTGAGCCGGCGATCAGCTAACGCGGAGAAACTCCAAAAGCAGGCGGAAACAAACCAGAACACTAAGGAAACCCTGGTCATATCTGGTGGGGACGGCTACGAAGACTTTCGGAGCTCTAGTATGACTGAAGACGCGGGTAGAGAAGATTCTACTAATCACCTCCTGCTTTGGAGGGTTTGAACGAATTTTACGGCCTACAGGGTTTTAAAAAATCCAAATATCGATTATCGATATTCGCTTCCTCGCCAAGGAAACCTAATCGAGTAAATTTCGATGATATAATCCAGCTTTGACGTCTATAATTATTGTAATGTTTAGATGTCATTTAATGTTTTTGAGATTATTAATAGCTTAGTCGAGACATTTAATGTCATAAATTAAACGTGAACATCGTACAGTATTACGAAATTATATTTCGGACAGTCTTTTCAATATTATCTAAAATGTTTTAGAGTCGTTTACATGTCTAACCATATCAAAGAAAGAGTTATAAATGTCTATATGCTGTTTGAATGTGAAAGTCGTAGATGTATTACAATAGTGATGTACCTAAGATCGATTTTAAGTTTTTTGTCAAATTATCGATATTTTGCCGCTTCAGTAATGATTTCGTAATAAGTGCTTACTTTTTCAGTTTTTAGAACAATGGCCCTGCAATTGCTTGATTCTATTATATTTAGAATTTAGATGAGTAGTTGCCAAAATATGGACACAGAATAGTTTTCATTAAATAAAAACTGTCGTTATAAAATTCAGTAGAATAAAATTTATCTCTCGTTTCTTTAAGATTTATCTACTTCTATAAAATATATCTGTAGTGTCACTTGATCACCAGATAATGTAAAATTTTTGAAATATATCGATAATTAAACTAAAATGTCAGTAGAAATTAGTAGTGCTTCTAGAATTGATTAAGTAAGCACATTTTGGTGGAATACCCTTATTGTCAAACAAACGAATTTTCCATTAAATGAAATATTTTTGAAGGTTTTGAAAAATTCTTATGACATTGACTTTATAATAAATATATTTTAAACTCAAAACATTAATTCAATATTTTATTAATTGCTCCTTTTATTTTGTGTATAAAATAACACAGAGTGTTAAATGAATGTTGTTTTTAAAAGTTTACATTTATTTTGCGTTTGATTTGATAATGAAGATCTTGAAACTCTGTTATCGAAACTCATAAGTCCCCTCTGCAGGTTTGAGGAATAGATTTAAACGATTTGTTAAAAGAGAATCGATGTATCTTTGAAAGCCATGGAAAATTATAAAGATATCTGGAAATAAAACTGATTGCTCAAAAATATCAATGTTACCTGATTCGAAATATTTGTGAGAGCATCAAAGTATATATAGGACGTTTGGACAATGTATCCTATGTTTATGATAATAAATAATAAATAAAAAGTCGCACTAATTTTCTTGGTTTTATTTAATTAGATACAACCCTATATATAACCCTATATCTATACAGATTCCAGTTCTTAAATCGATTATTCATAAAAATAAATCAATTAGGTACAGTTTTAAATAATTTCTCCAAGACTTTGACAACTTATTATCTCCGACATTCAAATCTGTATTTTTCTCACCTACAGTTTTTCTCTCCCTTTCACACTTTTATATTGTTTCCTTTATTTTATTTTAATAGGCTATCAAAAAGAGTGTTTACACATTCAACAAATAATAATGGAAAACATGTCTTGTACATCTACATTGCACCACTCCAATAACATGAAAGCGAAACATACACTATAAAGTAAATTTCCATACAAAGCGATATCCAATGCAAAAAAAAAACTAGTGGTACAGCGATAAAAAACAAGAGATCGTTAATACACAAACTATAAATTTAATTATATTAACAATAAAACAATTTAAAAACACTTTGAAAGAGGTTAGAGAATTATAAAATATTTCTTGACTTTCATTATGAATATAATTAAAGATTGTACACATGTTCCCTATCATTATAATTTCATTTGCTTCATATGTAACTAATCCTCGCACTTGATGGAACTATAGTTTTGTCCAAGAATGACAGCGACAGCCAAGAAAGAAATTCATTGACAGTAGCCATTTCCGTTCCGTCTGATATACACTGGGACTGAAGACCTCCAGGTATATGGACAATCGAAAGATCTGGTCAAGTGCGATTTACCGATTATGCCTATATAAAAATTGATTACAATATTCAATAAAACCTTAGTTTTAGCTAGATCAATGTCTGTAACTGTCTAAAATGATTATAAAAAAACGCTTGCGTTTGACCTAAGGAACATTAGCTTCTCCGTAAAGAAATGAGAGCGAATTGAGGCAACTAAATAAAATAAAATAATAGTCCAATAACCGTTTGTTGATAATAATTTTAAGTTTTATTTTGATATATATATATAATATTATCCTTGGATTATTTGTAGAAGATTAAATAAGATGCGATAATGAAAAATAAAAAAAATAAAACAGTTTTTGTATAATCAGATAACATCTTTTAATTTATCTTATTACATCGAATTATTTGAAGAATTTAAAACATTTAAAACTGCCGACATTTCTTTGTTATTGTTTATACAATATTCATTAAACTTAGGTACATTTTGCAGCCAAGTCGCTGATAAAATAAGTTAAACTGTCACCAATCGAAGCCGATTCATTAATTTTCTTGCCCCTACTGACGTAATACGGATCAACTTGGAGTCGATCTGTCAGTTTCTTTAATATCGCCCTTCTTTCGCGATCTTTTTCATTAAATTCCCTTTTTGGCTTGTCCTTATCTTCAGTTAGTAAATCAATAGCAGCACAAATGAGCTCTTTAACCTTTAATAAGTTGTTTTGGTGACAATCTGGAATATCTTTGTCATATTTTTTACCCCTGGCTATATAATAGGGGTCATTTCGTATTGATTTGACGATTTCTTCAATGGCAGCACGCCGAGATCTGGTTGCTTGGAATATATCATACTTTGTGTAATGTTTCTTACCTCTAGATATGTAATATGGATCTTCTTCCGCTGAAGAACGACTATTTCTTTCAATAAGTATGTAGTAAGGTTGTTCTGCATATATCCTGCTGTCGTGAAGCGTATTTGGGTCCGAAGGTTTAAAACGCGAGTCAGATAATTTTGGAATAATAGTGTTTTCGTTCCTTGGAGAACCGTTTAAAATATATTTCAGTTTACTATACCTACCTTGGTTTTCCCAAAAAGAATTCAAAGTGGCAAGTCTGTCGTCGCGCTTTAGTCGTGATAGGTTTTCGATTTCGTTTCCAACATTATTTAATGTGTTTAGAATCGAATCTTTCAAAATATCCTTTCGTCTCCCTCGACTAGGCCAAAAAGGTTCGATATCTTTTCGTTTACCACGATTCCCCCAGAACGGATCAGAATCTTCTCGTCTTCCTCGGTTTCCCCAAAATGGTTCAGAATCTTCTCGTCTTCCTCGGTTTCCCCAAAATGGTTCAGAATCCTGCCTTCTACCACGAGTACCCCAAAACGGTTCATCGTCGCGCTTACCTCTATTTCCCCAAAACGGATCATTGTCGTGGTTCTTACCTAGTTCGCTCGAAGCTAATTTATAAGCATAATCGTCCAATATTTTACTTGAATCACGTTTGCCTCTATTTCCCCAAAAAGGAATAAATCCTTTCATTTCATTTTTAGCGTCCGTGTGTAAAATATCTAAGCAATCTTTACATATTTCTTTCGAGTGTTCAAAGCTATTCTCCACATAATCAGGATAGTTTTCAGAAGATGCAATGTCGCGTTTTCCGCGTGTTGCCCAAAAGGGCTCTTCATTACTATATCTAAATTTATTCAAATCTTTAACAGCTTTGCCGTTGTTTTCCTTTACGTCAACTATGGCGTCCTGAGAAGTGTCCTTTTTTCCACGATTTGGCCAAAATGGTCTGTCTTCATCATCCAAAGCTCTTTTTACGCGTTCTCCTACGGCCTTTGGTTTTAAATGAATATCCTTTTCGTATATAGCTTTAGTTTTATTTGTTTTATTAGTATTTGTAAAAACAATATCTAATAAAAGTAAAATAAGAAATGTCAACAGTTTTTTACGCATCTTCTTAAAATCTGAAAACAAAATGAAAAACTCAAATAAATTTTATACATTTTTATACCTAAAAACAAACAAAGATATCAAATATTTAATACCTACACATATTATTATGTTTTCATACACTTTTTTAAACATAATACACTGTTTTTACATTTTAAAATGAACATTCAATATTACAATATTAATTATGAATATAAAAAAATATTTAGAGCGACCGGAGCGAGGACCGAGGTCCAAGCCACCAGTTGTTAGGAGCTCAGAGGGAGGAACCTCCTAACGAAGCGTGCCGTTTCGAGTAATATACACTATATTCTGTATCCGGCCCTTGATCCAACAACCCAATGAGGCTCTCTTGAGATGGTATTCGAGGCTCTTTGCGATTCAGCCCATTAGTTAATAGACTATCGGGACAATAATATTTGAATTCACATCCCATATACTGGTAATTGTGCAAGTTCTAAATATTTTACGAGTATCATTTTTATTATAATATTATGGTTCAAGCTTAATTTATAATAATAATATATCGTTACGCTATATTCTTTTCGCGGTGAGCAGAGATACATTATTGATTGTAACCACTTTACGTTTATATTTCGTACCCAATGTGACAAATAGCGCAGCTGATCACCGTTCTTAGGACATTTACATATAATATTAATATTAGACGCCATGCGGGCTTACTCGCGATACTTTCCTACATTGGTGAGCATGTGGTGCCTAAATCCATACTTAACACTAAACCTACCACGACGGGTCAAATGACCCATTTTAATTTTTTTGTTAGAATTTCTTGTAAATAAAAATATCACATCGCCATTTGTCTTTACTACTTTTTTTTTAAATACATCAAATGTATTTTTCAATATTTACTTCTCTCTTGTTAATTTTTTTACCGAGAAATATATGTAATCTGCCCTAACTATCGCAACGGGTCACTTGACCCGCTGTGGTAGGAATAGGTATACATGAAGTATCGGTAGGTTTAGTGTTAAACTGGAAAAATCCAGATGTACGTGTTAGGATTCGAACCTACGACCTTCCGCGCCGCCGCATATTGATACCGGACCGATATCCAATATGCCATAGTCTCTTGTTTAATTGGAATAATTCTTCTGTATTATAATGACATTACACCCATCGTAATCTTTGCTTCAGTATTTCATTAGAAATCTCTATGGAATATTATTGGGAGTAAACTTTTCTGTTTTTTTTTTTTTAGTAAAATACGATGAATATTCTCATAGCCATTGATCCCGAAGCACACCAAATGGATTTGTTTGACAATTTTTCATCTTTATACAATGATCGTGATCTAATCGATCTATTTCAGTTCGTCTTAGAAAAATAAAAAATTACATGTGAAGTCTCGATAGTAAAACGCACAAATACGAGTATAATTATATTAAATTTGATAAAATATCTAGACTTCTAAATGAGTTTTTAAATATACAAAGTGACAAAAAATGGAGTGAATTTTAATTGCTTACCTTTTACGATGTGGTACTCAAATCATTGTTTGTTTTTCACATGTATGGTTACAATTTAAGAAAGGCTGGAACTATTCTGAGGTCTTGTGTGAACCAGTGCGTCTTTTATATAGGAAAAGCTTGTGGGCGAGCTCTCTAGGGGTGTCACTTATAATTTGGTTTTTTTATTTGTCAACCCTGATCTCGAGAGTACGTGACCGTTATTAAATTAAAACAATAGTAGATGTGTATTGCTCTGGACTTCTGTTGCCTGTATGAAATAAGGGGAAGCGCTTTTATGATTCACGAAGTGTTTTTTAACACTAATATTTTTCAAAGCTCTCTGTTATACTTTTTCGCGAGTTTTATATTGTAATAGCTGATCCGGCAAACGTTGTTTTGCTATATAAGGTTTTGTAATATCTTCTAAGATATTCATTGAAATTAAGTGATGTCAAAGACAATTTTGTTCACAATTAAATACTCTTAATCAACAATAAATTTATTTGGATAAAGATTAATATTATTACCTTTATACAACTCTTAACAAATAATGCATTAATTTCGACCAAATTTGTTTACCATAAAAACGGTTCTAGTGGCTTAATCTTAAAAGATAGACATATACTGTCACGGACATTTTTTTAGATCATTTCAAGAGGAATAATTCTTTCTTACATATATTTTTGGTATCTTGAACCGTTTTTACAGCGCACACAATGGAAGCCCTCAAGGATGAATAATTTTCCCCGTTTTTTTCACATTTTCCATTATTTCTTCGCTCCTAATAATTGTATCGTGATGTTATATAGCCTAAAGCCTTCCTCGATAAATGGTCTATTCAACTCAAAAAGAATTGTTCAGTTCGAACCAGTAGTTCCTGAGATTAGCGCGTTCAAACAAACAAACAAACTCTTCAGCTTTATAATATTAGTATAAATAGGTATGTTAACAAGGAGGCCGAAATCTAATTTTAATGTATTAAATACTTTTGAAAGAATTTATGATTGGCTGTGTAGTTTAATTGGTTAGTTGGGTCAGGTGAATAAAATTCCGGGCAGCAGACTTGAGGGCGTCTGCTGCCCGGGTGAGACGGAGGCAGCCCGCAGTGTCTGGTGCGTGGTCTGTTAGAGGTCTGGAAAGGTGGGCTCTTCAAACCCATCTTTGAAGTTTGTCTTAATGGATTATTCGCTCCGCGGGTGCCTGGAAGAATAAGGATTCCCAGGTCCGGTTAGAGTGACTTGACGGACACCCAAGGGATTTTAGTCAGTAAGAGTCTGACACACTGGGGTCGCTGCCCTCACGGCGACCCTGAAGGTCCTACGTAGGATTTTCCTCCGGGTTTAAAAAAAAAAAGGTGAATGAAATTTTTTTTGTTAAAAAGCCAATTAGGCTGATTGTGCACCGTGCTGCGGTTAAATGTCCAGCCAATATCCGCGCTCCTGACTGTTGGATCACCCCGTTGGTTTATAGTCAGCTAGAGTCAGACACACCGGAGCCACTGTCCACAAAACGGCTATGACGGTCACCGTCGTTTTACCAAAAGAAACATTAAAGAAAGCAACGTGTAGAATGATAGAAAACAAAACTCTAGAAAACGCGAGCTTTGCTTAATAACTTTGTTTATTGGGCTAGATGAGGATAGAAACGTTTTCAATTATATTAATTATGTAAGTAATGTAAAATTGTATTGTCATATTCATAAAATTGAATTAAACATTAATTAAAACATAAAGTTTTTAGTGTGGTAGGTATGTAGATGCGTGGTAGGTATGTAGGTGCGTGGTAGGTATGTAGGTGCGTGGTAGGTTTGTAGGTGCGTGGTAGGTATGTAGGTGCGTGGTGTATCTGTGTCAAGAAGAGTGCGATCACTACATTTGAGGGACCAATCGATACATTGGGTGAGAGAAATTATGACAGTATTTAAAAACGATACCCTCACAACATTGTTGTTCGTCTGTCCAGGCCCTTTTTTTAGTACTCCTCGATGTCTCAAGTTGAAGTTAATATTAAGTACTCAGATCTGCAGGCGCTTGTAGAAGGAAAATAAATTCTATATCAACGTACGTCACATATAATACTTTTTCGTAATTGAATCAAAACTTATAAAAGTGACTACATCACAGTTAATGGAAAGTACTGTATAGTCAAAGAATGACAGAAACTATTAAGAGATACGACTCAATTGACAGTAGACGTCACCATGTCGGTCTACATACACCATGAGTGAGGGTCTCTAGGTACTTGCTGGGTAAGTTACTAGATTAGGTAGGAAACGGAGCTCCGTGCTGAAAGTGCGCACATCAACCGCGTGCAGTCTTCAGTATTCAGGGTCAAAGTTTTGGCTCAAAATGATTTTCGTCAGTTTTCAGAAGAAAAATAATACGGATGAATAAAGTAATACAATATTATTATTATTAAATAATAAGCGAGCAGCTATTAGCTGATGTGCCTGTATGTCTCAGCTGGTGCGTTCAACTATCACATATTGTTTAGCACTGGGTTGGCCATACACTAAAATCTGACTAAGGTTAGAGCCATTTTGGGAGTCGAAGCTGCTCGCGTCCGTAGGCTTTACCCTAGTTTCCCTACACGTGACTCCTGAGTGGTGCTAAACGAGCAGCAGCGAGGTAGTAGGGCGCCGGTGCCCGTCTGGATCGCGACCACAGTGCATGGGTGTAAAGCCCGTCGTAGTGACCAGTTTCGGCTTGTCGCGTTTCGGGATCAGCTTGTGCATATCAAGTAGCTCATATACCTAGAGACCTTTTTGTCGTGGTATATGCGGGCCGACATGACGATGTAGACTATCAATGGATTTTCATCCTTTGATAGTCGCTTTCGTTTTTGGACTACACTGTACTTACCATCAGGTACTCTGTAGTCACTATGTCGAACAAGTGTAATCTATTCAGTCTAATTTTGAAACTATTCGTTGATGGTGCGTCAACAATATCCTGAAGCAATTTACTCCAAACTTGCAGAATTCTGTTATCAAGTGAGTGATAACCAATATTCGTTTTTGCTTTCCAACGAACCAGCTGCACATCATTCACAGAACGAGCACAAGGATAACTACTGACTTGAAAAATATTACATAGCTTAGAACAGTTATATTTCCTCATTATTATCTTATATGTTTCGATAGGATCCCCAAGCTGGCGTTAATGACGACAGACAAAGAATTTTCAATCTCTCCTCATAACTTTCTTACGTAACCCAACTGGAATCTTAGTACTCCTCCTCTGGACAATTTCACGTAAATTGGTATCTTTGACAAAGTAAAGGCCCTAGACCTGAAAAGCATATTCTAGCAAACGTCGTATATTAGTTTCGTATATTTGAACAAAAGTTTCAGGAACTAAGTGCTGAATAGATCTCCGCACTGCATAAAGCATTCCATTTGTTGTATTAATTATAGTGTCAACATGCTTTACCCACATGAGATCATTACTGATGAAAACTCCAAGGTAAAATATAGTCATACATCGTGTACCGGCGGCGTTTCTACCTGGTGAATATAGTCACTGGTAGAAGCGAAAGGATTAAGGCATTTCTTAGGCAATTGCGTTCTATTACCAACCTCATCATAACCTTCGTCGTCACCTTTGATTAAAGTCAAGGGTTTTCTTGCAGACAATTTTTATTTATGATTTACATTTATTATTTTTATATTTAGTATTTCTATATTTAGTCCGACAATAAACCGTGTCCAGCTTAAAAATGCTCTTCTCTTCTCTTAAAAAATCACTCTTCTCTTAAAGGCTCCCAAGTCATAAGATCAAGGAAATATGCTCGTTGGAAGCATATTCCACTCTTTAGCTCATCATATGACGAAAGTACAAGCGTTTCTCTTCGCGCGGATATAAGGAACGTCCACCACATACGGATGGTATCCGTCACAGTGTCTTATGGTTTTATGGTGAAAGGGTGCTGGTGTAATTTGAGAATGTAGCTCCTGAGAACACTCTTCATTATGCAACTGGTAAAAGACTGCGAGGCAGGTGACTTTACGTGGATACTTTGTCATTTAATAATAATAATCACCGTCCCTTTGTCTGCCTTTTTTGTCATGTCATTGTTTTGTCATATAATATTTGTTTAATAAAAAAATTATGCAATAGGATAGATTTAATGAATATTTTATTTTCTGTGTTGCTAGTATAATATATTGACATGTGACCTTGCCCCTGAATCTCGAAAGGGGAATCTTTCTTCATTAGCATAGCTTCTCTTCGTAAGATGGTTTCTGGTTATTCGGAATTCTTGAAATATTTACTATGTTAGAATTGAGCATAGAATTACAAAATTAAACCACAAACATAAAGGCCTCACACATTAGAAACAAAACTAAAAACGTGGAACGTTTAAATAGGACAACTTGAAATTTCAATGATCTGTATTGATTGAACATGCTCTGGACTCCTGAAGTTATTGCACTATGCCGTTTTGAGTCGTATTTGTATCAAAAAATGCTGCAAAATAAAAAAAAAACATATAAGACTAAAATGATCATGAATGAGCTTACGAAAACAGAAAATATACTTTATTTTCCGCTGCGACTTTGGCGGTAGTGTCCTTCCATGTATTTCTAATTCCATAAAATTAAGATCGGCATACTCCAAAACTTAAATCGAGCCTAAATTTATTTAAAATGCTATTTGGTTAAATTGAAATCATCATCGACGTCGAATTAAGCCGGAAGCGATTTAATTCGACTTTGATTATGATGATTATGTTAATTGAAGAATTAACTAGTGCTTTATGCTTACACTAGCTGATCCGGCAAACGTTGTTTTGCTATATAAGTTATTGTAATATCTTCTAAGATATTCATTGAAATTAAATGATGTCAAAGACAATTTTGTTCACAATTAAATACTCTTAATCAATAACACATTTATTTGGATAAAGATTAATATTATTACGTTGATACAACTCTTATCAAATAATGCATTAATTTCGACCAAATTTGTTTACCATATAAACGGTTCTAGTGACTTAATCTTAAAAGATAGACATATACTGTCGCAGACATTTTTTTAGATCATTTCAAGATGAATAATTCTTTCATACATATATTTTTGGTATCTTGAACCGTTTTTGCAGCGCACGCAATGGAAGCCCTCAAGGATGAGTAGTTTTGCCCGTTTTTTTCACTTTTTCCATTATTTCTTCGCTCCTAATAATTGCATCGTGATGTTATATAGCCTAAAGCCTTCCTCGATAAATGGTCTATTCAACTCAATTTTTTAATTCGAACCAATAGTTCCTGAGATTAGCGCGTTCAAACAAACAAACAAACTCTTCAGCTTTATAATATTAGTATAGATTATATTTAATATGTTGTTGTATGCCTCCCTTAGTAAATAAAAGCAAATTTTTAAACTGACGTTGGTCCTCGTGATTGAAGGCGCGAGCAACAGCTAGTAGAAGTATAAAAAACATTATCTTGTTTAATTTGGATATTTATTAAATATATATATTACAAGGTATTTTTTTATGCTTCTAAGGGATGCTCATCACTGCCCCTCCTAGACTATTACTTAACGTTATTCGGTTCCCAGGAAACAATGTTTCCTGTAATTAAGCTATGGAATAATGCCTATATACCAAAACAATACTTAGAAAAAATGTGGATACTTGGGAAATGAAAGCAATCCAATTATCCTGTGGCGTTGTACCGTAAATCCTGAGGGGGTATCGCAGGACATCAATCACGAACTCTGTTCGCCGCACTTCTACACATTTCGTGGTAACTGAGGCCTTGAAGCTATCAGCTACAAGATATGTTTTTATCATTAAGACTTTAACATTAGATTTACTAGACTAGATAAAATTACGGATCTTTTATTTGATTTAGATTTTTTTTCTCTGAAAAAATAACACGACTTTTCTAATACAAGAAATTGACAGATATTATGGTTTTAATTTTATTTAAAACAAAGCAAAATATACCTATAGCACGTAGACGTAACCCGATACGCAGTTGTCGCTCTAAGGGTCGTTAGGGTGTTACGAGACGTGCGGGGTAAGAGGATGCGCGCGCGCACGGGACGCTTGGAAGTTAGTCGACTACTGAGACCCAAGGCGGGAGTACGTGCGTGTACGGCGCAGTTCGGTGTGCCTTAAAGTGCAAATAAACTGTAAAACGCCAAATTCGTGTCTTCCTAAAACCACACCCACGACCACCGGTCATATACCATGTTAAACAGGTGTTTAACAACTTAAACCCATTTTAGAAATATGCATAAGTTGTCCGGAGCTAAATTTTGTGTTAATCAAATGTGTGAAGGAAAACTTCGTGAGGAATGGGTTTTCCGCATGGTATATATTTAATAAAAATGTCATGTGTACCAGTTCTGTATGATCGGCGACCAGCTGCGCTACTGGTCTTGTTGGGCACGTCATATAAGTGCAAAGTGGATATAACCACTAATGTATCTCTGCTCACACCGAAAGAGATATAGTGTGACGATATAATATTATTATTAACCACATAAAGCATTCCCTTTCTGTTGTATAATGTAATATAATGTTTTACGCGGTTTGATCAATTTACGGTTTAAATCATCTATCTTTAAATTAGAAAAAATATACATAACTAAATCTTTTTTTCTCAGGCAACTGTGCGAAAAAAGGAATATAGTAAAACATGATACAATAATGGCATAATTTATTCATGGTCTTTTTGATTTCAAATTAAGTTGAGAGTGCGGCATTTTTTACTAAAATGTTTTATCTTTATTCTCTCCACGATGCATAACCACATTAATCTTATTTATTTTTTAAATACATTTCCCATTAATATTATTTTACAGTGTGTTACGAAAGGAATAAGTAAAAAAATATATAAGCGAAATACGTGCTTCGTCTTAAATAATGTTCTTTCTCAGAACACGACAGAGGTCACAATATGTTTGCGCCTTGTTGAGCCTTGATTACCCGTCCAGGAGCAGCTGTATGGGGAGATGGGGGTAAAATGACCAATAGCAATAAATAATTACAGCAAAAAAACATTTTTATTTTAATGTTAATTTCAATAACTTTGTTACTCAAAGAAATACTTATTTACCGTTTACTTAAAGAAAATATATATACTCTTTTTTTTTGTTAACCCGGTGGAAATCCCTTCGGACCGTCAGGGGAGTGGTGATGGATCACCGGCGTGCCACCTCTGTCCTCTCTACGCCTTTTCCGGGCCTGGGTATCCGTATACTTCCTACGGACCCGGCGAGAAATGTATATACTCAAGTACTGGCAAGTATAAAAATAAGAGAACAGGTTAGAAAAAATATTACAATAAAGACTACTACAATAAAATCATTTCTAATTTGTAATAACGGATTATTTTGGATAATCACATTTATATTTCAAATAATAAACTGACAAAAGAAAAACTGGTTATATAATAAATTTTATTTCAAGACCCAATTACTAATGACCGTAAAAAAATGTTTTACTATCTATGATAACTTCTTTAACAGTGCAAAAAAATAATCCTGTGGCATTTTGGGGGTACTGTAAATGACAAATTTATGGTCATATAGACATACTTTTCTCTGATGTGGCTCATTCTCCAAACGCCGTTTATATCTATAGAATACATATTATGTAAAAAAAATACTTTTTCAAATAAAAAAGCTTGCCGCTTTATCCCCATTCTTCTTCACACAATTCCTTCGAGTTTACAATAATAAGATTGCTAGTGTACCATTTTTCGCTCCGGTAAATATTGTTTTAATAGAATCCTATAAAAACGAAAGAATTTTACCTCAAAGCTTATTTAGCCCCAAGTTGTTGAACGAAACGGTGTTCGTCCAAGAAAAATATTACGTAAAAGATTTTCAACAGTTTTACAGCCAATTTAACCTCTATCAAACGAAGCGTGGAGACTAGACTGTAGCGAATTTTGATTATGGTAATCCACAATAATGGTTGAGTCAACATTATGATAATTTGAACATTAGGGTTAATAATCGCCTTGCTACATTTTCACCTTTGGGGCTTACAAATGGTGTCAATATTTTTTTATTCTAAACGATATACATATTGAATCACTTCGGCTTGTCACATTACAGGATCAGTTTCTATACTTCCAGAGTTATTCATACACAGTATCAGCATGAAATTGCAATGATCCTTTTTTATAATTTACAGGCTAAAGCTCGACTTCAAACGCACCTGGTGGTAGACGAAGATGAGGCAGAAGATGACTTGCGTTAGCCCACACAGGCAGTGACGTGCATTGGATATTTGGATAGGATAGGCAGATTCACATAATTAATGTGAATATTATATAATGATATTAAATATTATATACTCTCATAGGGAAGATATATGGCGTGAAAATAGAACAGATATGAATACAAATGGGTTCGTTTTTTTGTTTAAATTAAAGCAATTTATTCTAGGTTTATTTGTCGTTAGGGCATGCAATATTTTTATGCATCTATGGAATTAACGCTACTGCACACAGGTCTATTAACGTTTCTTTTAAAGGCTACCAAATCATAAGAATGTGAGAAAATATTCAGGGAGCGTATTCCATTTCTTTGCAGTTCACATTATGAAGGTTGAAGCGAAGCTTTTAGTATAGCTATGAGGAATATCCAGAACGTAAGGTATACATCACGGCGTGTAGTGGGGATCTGCAGCGAGTTGACGTGACGTGATCTTCTGTTCTTAATTACAATACGCCATTTCTGTGTTGTACAGATTCAAGAAATGCTGCAGATTTAATGGTAAAAGACAAGAGTAGATGATGAGCTTTTAGAAACAAATGTTGCTCTTTTTTATCCTTGCGTTTTACATTATCATTCTATGTATTTCTTAATTTCATGTTCATAGAGCTAAGTATGGTTTTTGCAAGTTTCCTTCTAGTATTAGTGTACGTCTTTAAGCGTGAAATTGTATGAAGCGTTTGATCACCTCCACTAGAGGATAGTTTGAGGAACATTAACTCCATCCGTTTTATTTATTTATACGAAGGTTGTCATACATTACCCCATTACACTATTTTATTCACATAATACAAAAATAATTATAAATGTATAGATCCTATTAAAGTATTTACAGCACGTTAAAGTGGCCTATTTTATGTTGATATTAATTTCTTAAGTGGCTATGACGGATATATACGTCATCAACATATGCATTACAAAACGCCTAAGACGAATATATTCGCATAAATTTCATTGTATATACCACTATGGATAAAACGAATATATTGGCTTGAGTGTAATATATGTATAAAAATATGTTTAGGAGTCCGCGTATCATTCGTTGCGTTTGAATGGGAAGAATGGGGACAGGTATAGGTCATTAAAAGTTAATAAAAAACAAGATTATCAGTCATGAAAAAAAGCGTTAATAACAATAATGAAAGGTAAAATCAGACAAAGCACTACGAATATATAAAAAAGATTAAAACAACTGCACATTAGAAAGGCGAAACAAATGTGTAAGCATAAATTCAATACAATCAAATTCTAAATAAAATCACCGATTAGATTATACTCTATGTCATCAATCATTGTCCTAAATTATTATGTGTCTCCCAGTAATCCGAACCTTTAAACCTCGTTAAGGAATCCGCAAACAAATCAAGCGAATTTCTAAGACAATTGTACGTTCGAGATATAGTCTACATAAGGCACCGTTGAAATCTTGGTTTGTTCTTTCATAAGGTAGATATAAAAGCGATATGGTAGGTCTGGAATATTTACTAGTGCTTTTATTGAAAATTTTTGAAGCAGTTGGCGATATTACTTTTAATATTGGCGTTAAAACGGAAACTAATGTGAAAAAGAAACTCAAAAAAACTTATATATAGCGGTCTGATACTATGGAATCCTAAAAATGTATTTTAATGTAACCTAGTCATCCAAAAATACATATGTTAATGGTATAAATAAAATCGATAATTTAATAAATTGCTCACTGATTATTTTCTTTATCGATGTACCGTTGTAAATCAGTGCACAGAGGAAATGGGTACTTAATTATAATCTAAGAAAATGTAAGTTGTTCAAAGATTTATTACATTTCGAACGGTGTAAAAATAAACTAACCGACCACCGGAATATAATGTTATGTGTAATTCGTTTATTTTCGTTCATAGCCAGTCACGATTTACGACAAGTAGCGGTACGAAAATAAAATTATTTTATTTTATTTATCAAGTCTTTATGGAAAAATGTAAACACGATCGAATGTGGATCAAGGCGGCCGTTTCATAACATGATTTGTGGATGCAAACGAATGGTATGATTGATTTCACGACACAAGTGTTTCAATAACTTTTATACAATTTTAATTTATTTTCCTTGGGATTTTATAATCGAAATTGTGTTTCAATTCAATTAAAAAAGTAGAAGAAAACTGAAGAAAAAGAAACAATACACATACTTATTAAGAAATAACAATAAGAAGGCATTTTTATAAAAAAAAAGAGTATTCTGAAGAGTTATTTAAACTTGTTCCACCCTCTCCTTTAGATCGAGCGCGACATCCCCCGGTGACAATAGCCAGGCAGTAGACTCGAGGGAGTCTGCTGCCCGGATGAGAGGGTGGCGGTGCGCAGTGTCCGGCGCGCCTTCTGTGAGAGAGGTATTGAAGGCGTGGGCTCTTTGCACTCACCTCTCCCAGAGAGGAAGCCTGAATAAAGCTGTTCGCTTCCCGGGCGGCTGGACGAATTTGGTATTCCAGGCCTGAGTGGTGTGATTAGAGGGACACCCCGGGGGCTTACAGTCAGTAGGAGTCTGACACACCAGGGTCGCTGTTCTCACAGCCGCCCTGATGGTCCCTATCTACATTTACCCTCGGGTTGCAAAAAATATAATTTTTTTCCACCTTTTCTCTTCTATAATAGTGCCACGGACGCGGGCTTATAGAGACACCAATAAATAGGGTTACTCACATCCTGGCTAGGACTAAAAAGTCCTTTTACCGTATCGTTGCGCTGCGGAATGATCTTCCAACGAGCGTGTTCTCACCATCCTATGATATGAGGTCCTTTAAACGAAAGGTGGGGCAAAAAAACAGTAATCGAAATCAAACACGACGGAGATTTTGGGAGTCGAAGCTGCTCGCGTCCGTAGGCTTTACCCTAGTTTCCCTACACGTGACTCCTGGGTGGTGCTAAACGAGCAGCAGCGAGGTGGTAGGGCGTCGGTGCCCGTCTGGATCGCGATCACAGTACGTGGGTGTAAAGTCCTTAATAGTGACCAGTTTCGGCTTGTCGCGTTTCGGGATCAGTTTGTGTATATCCAGTAGCTCATATACCTAGAGACCTTCAGTCGTGGTATATGTGGGCAGGCAAGACGATGTAGACTATCAATGGATTTTCATCCTTTGATAGTCGCTATCGTTTTTGGACTACACTGTACTTACCATCAGGTACTCTGTAGTCACTAAAAGTAGTGTAAAAAAAGATACAAAGGGAAAACAATACATTTTGCTGTTATCCGCGTAAGCATTATATTCAATTTCTCCAAAGACAATTATCAAAACAGTACCATATTAAAATGAGAACAACTCTATGATGTACCCAATAAATAGCTTATGGAATTATCCAAATTGATCTATAAATGATAGAGTTGCAGATAAACTTACATAAAATAATATAATATATACAATCAAAGTGAAACTCGAATTTAAAATTAAATAAAAGTGCAGGTTATAAACTTAAAACAGTTTCTATTCACAAAGTATACAATTCAAGTAATTTAACTTTAGAATAGTTGATTTGAAAGATGTTAAAGTACTAAAGAATTATTATTTTTTTCCTGGGGAAAAGTCCTCATTTGTTCGTCCCAGCCGCACGCAGGGGCCGGCGCAGCCGAGGTGTGCCGGACTTGTACCGGCTAAAAACCCCAAGGTAACAACTTCAGCATATAGACGGGGACTGTGGGTCCTGTAATCTATTATCCACAGCCCCGTAAGTACTAAAGAATATATCGTATCCTGACTTTCATCAAGAACATTATTAAAAGTTTTACACCTACATATGAAGAAGCCTGTTTGCCAAATTTGTAAGAACAAATGTTGAATATAACAAAACCTACAAAAAATAATAGACAACGTTAGCTGATAACCATGTATTCCATATGCTACCATCAATCTCGGCTTAACATGTGCTGCGTGATGCTTTTACGCGCCTCCCAATACTCATTATCATTATCATTGAAGCTCGAGGGGACTGACTGCGCAGACGTCACAGTGCTAAAATGATAATAAATACATAGAAGTTATAAATTTATAGACTAAATATAAAATAAAATATAAATATGGTAGATTAGAAAGAAAAGTCAAAATAGGGAGAGTAAAGTGGCTGGCAATAATTGTATGGGAAGCCGGAGACCTGGGTCAAGAGCGCTTTTCAGAAAAACGTGCCTCGTAGGAGTCCAATAGGGTGATAATGAAATGAGTGTATTATTTCAGCGAATTTATCTTTATACACGCTTGCAGTTTAACTGACTCTCAAATTACACATTTTAAATTATCGTGTCCTATTCACATTATAATTAACGTTTTTTTTTTCTTTTATTCTCCTATTTTTATATTTTTTATAATATTTCAGTAAAAAATGCTCACACGAGGCGATTCACCTCTTTTTAGTTGCGAACCGCCGAGAAGTGGAATTCGCTTCCGGCGTCTGTTTTTTCAACATTTTACAACATAGAAATCTTCAAACGGTGAGTGTGTCGGTATTCGTTTGGGTGAACGCGTTCCACCATCGGCCTCATCATGTTTCCATGAGGTGAGATTGTGTTCACTTGCAAGCCTGTCGGTAATAAAAAAAAACAGTTACAATGCTACAAATCTTTATATATATAAATCTCCTGTCACGATGTTTGTCCGCGATGGACTCCTAAGCTACTAAACCGATTTTAATGAAATTTACACACCACGTGAAGTTGGATCTAATTTAAAAGATAGGATAGTTTTCATCTCAATTCATAGTCGCAATATTATTTTATTGCAAATTATTTGTTTATTATTTAGCAGTCATAATTTACAGTTAGCTCCAACCGATTCTAAAAGATGGCGCTATCCGTTGACTGGATTGAGTAATTATTCAAAAACCAGTCACAGCAAAGCGTGGCTGGTCTGCTATAATTTATATGGCAGAACAACGTTTGCCGAGTCAGCTAGTAGAAATATATGTACATATCCATAGAGCCACAGGTACTTGCATTAAACTTATAATGCCCCCACATTTGCGTCAGGGGTTAATAAAAATTAATAAAATTTACAAAACCGCAGACCTTACGTTTCGCGGTTTTCATTAGAAACATTAACAATAGCCGCAGATAGCGGGACCGAAATAGTTTTCTACAATATTGTTTACGCAAGCACCTAAGGCCGCATAATTTTGTAACAATTTTATTAAATCGACGACAAATTAATGCGTACAGGATAATACATCGCATACGGCGATCATGGAGCTATGAAAATAACTTTTGCGGTTATTGCGCAATTTAATACACGAAATCTTCGGCAATTTTATTGTTTTATAAATAGCACTGCGGATAAATTCGTATGCGCTACCAAAACAAAATACTGTAAATGAAATGATTTCATTTATATTTATCATTTATACATATATATATATAAAAAGTTGTCATAACTGATATGTCATAGAATAACCTAAACTATTAAATGCTAAATAACATATCGTCACGTTATATCCCTTTCGGTGTGAGCAGAGATATATTTGTGGCTATATCCACTTTGCGCTTAAATGGCGTGCCCAATGTGACCATTATCGCAGCCGATCGCTGTTCTTAGAGCACATACATAATAAAATTTGGGCATTAGTTTCTTTGTATAGTGTAGGCATCCACTAAGTACGAATTTTTTTTAATTCTAAGGGAGTGAAATAGAGTATAAGATTTTAGAAAATTTGTCAATTTTAAAGTAAGCATTAACAAAGTTGATATGTAGCTTTATAGTTAGAAATGGAAAGACGTTTCGATAATTTAGTAAAATAAAACTCCAAGAGGAAAATTATGGAATTTCTTGCCGGGCAATGCCGGGTTAATAAACTTAACGTTATGTGTTTACAGACCTTGGAGCAGATCCCAACTATTGACATAATAGCTCACAAAATTGGAGCTCAGATAACTGTGTGTCCTCGCCTCCGACCATAGAATTGATTACGGTTGCAGCGAGAGAACCACCGCCCTTATTTCAGCGGCCAAATCGCCACGATCCTCCGCCCAAGCTGGGCATGTTTCCAAGGCATGTTGCGCCGTGTCCTCGAGGCAGCCGTCGAAGTCCGGACATGCTGCTGTGGGCTCCTTACCGGCAACTTGACACAGGTATTTTCCCGAAATAACCATGTCCTGGGAGCACTTACATCACCTGGTAGGAGAGCGCTCCAAAAGATCTTTCTAACCATTACTTCAGGACAAGACGGACTGCCTCTATAGTCCTGATACACCTGAGTTTTTTCCGTAGGCTTTACCCTAGTTTCCCTACACGTGACTCCTGGGTGGTGCTAAACGAGCCGCAGCGAGGTGGTAGGGCGTCGGTGACCGTCTGGATCGCGACCACAGTACATGGGTGTAAAGCCCGTCATAGTGACCAGTTTCGTTTTGTCGCGTTTCGGGATCAGCTTGTGTATATCCAGTAGCTCGTATACCTAGAGACCTTCAGTCGTGGTATACGTGGGCCGACATGACGATGTAGATTATCAATGCATTTCATCCTTTGATAGTCGCTTTCGTTTTTGGACTACACTGTACTTACCATCAGGTACTCCGTAGTCACTATGTCGAACCAGTGTAAAAAAAAAAATACAAGCGCTGGGATGCTTCAGTCTGGTCTCCGCTCTCTGACCGCATTCTTATATAGGACCATTTATTTTGGATTAATTTTATATAAGCTTAAACTAGATTTGATTTAGATTTTTTGGTGGCGATTACCCGAACTGGGTCATGTCCACAATACACAAGTGTAAAGACCATCATAGTGACTCGCTTTGGCCAGTCGCGTTTCGGGATCAGCTTGTGTATATCCCATAACTCAAATACCTAAATACCTTCAGTCGTGGTACATGTGAGCCGACATGACTACGGACACTATCAAGGGATATTTATTCTTTGCTGGTCGGTTTCGTTTTTAAGTTACACTGTACTTACCATCAGGTACTCCGTAGTCACTATGTGAACCCAGTGTAAAAAAAAAACAATAATTTACTTTGCTGGTGCAAGCCGCCCCTCGCATTAGTAATACTTCTATGATTTATTTGTGTTCACTATATTTTTCTCAGGAACTCGCTGTAATTGATGAGGAATGTAATAATAAATAAACATATTATTTTTATTCTCTATTGGGATCGTATCGGGCATTGAGCGATGAGTAATATATTTAACATAACACGGTAATCTTACATTGATTAATATTTCCCGTGATTTAGCTTTCAGTGAGATTGTAGAAATATGCTAAATCTATATATGTATATAAAAATCAATTGCTGTTCGTTAGTCTCGCTAAAACTCGAGAACGGCTGAACCGATTTGGCTAATTTTGGTTTTGAATTAATTGTTGAAGTCCAGGGAAGGTATAAAAGGTAAGCAAATATGAAAAAAATGCCAGGAATATAGTAAAAGCAACAATTTCGTTTTCCCATACAAATCACTGTCCCCAGCTGTCAAACATATGATGTCAATGAAAACAAAACAAAGGTATGCCTTCAAGTTGATTAGACGTTACATGTCATTAATGAAAATTATAATTTATACGCCAAGTATACAAACAAAGTATAACCAAAAATGTTCCATAAGGCATTATAGTAAAAATATCATTACCTTAGATATGACTTAAGCCTTTCAATGCAATTTTATTTCTATTAGACTGCGACAGGCCAATAACTTTTGGCAGAATGAAATCTAACGGGGCAGCTATTAACATAAAAAACAATGTAACTTTGTTTTAGAGAAATAGGGCAGAACAAGGTCTGTCGGGACAGCTAGTTGTATATATATTTTTTTACAACATGTTACAAATTCCTCTTGGATAGTCATGAACTCCGTAATGGCAGCTCCGCTCTGCCAGATTCCTACTGACTAAAAACACCCAGGGTGTAACTCAGCTCGCTGCTAGCCGGATCTGCAGATCCATATTTCTCCGAAAACCCGGCGAGCGAATAGCCTTTTATCTCTCCCTCAAGTTCCATCTCTGTGCGAATTTGGTGCAAAGAGTCCAACCCTCAGGACCCTTCTATCAGGGGTAGTTCTTCCGGATAGCAGATTCCCTCATGTTTACTGCCCAGGTCTAAAACTTAGATCAGCCTTTGTCTTCGTTTTTAAAGGTTTCGAACGCCTTACTGCTATCCCTTAACCCGCGGAACCCTAAATAGCTATTATTTTTAAATAACTATTATTATTTATTATATCTAATATAATAGATCTTAGATATACAGCTCTAAAGACTATTTCAAAGTTTCATTGATAATGACATGTACATACATATACGTATACTGTAGTGATTGTGTGTAAGGAGTTTGAAAAAATTGGTTATATATCAATGGCGTAAATATGTGTTGTTCTATGATAGACAATTGTAAAAAAGGTAGATCGTTTTGATTTGAAACTTAGAAACAAATGTCACAGTATAAATATTATACCTACTATGGTATAATATTTATACTGTGGAAATGTTCCAGAAATTACTTCATGGGCTTTCGTAAAGAAATTTATTTTTAATTTAATATATAATAAAGGACAAAATTTTATGTAAACGTTGTTTATGGAATAGTAAGTTAAAATATATATCGGCGAAAACTTAGACTGTTTCATTAATGTGAGAAAGAGCTCCACAACATCGGTCTCACAAGTTACTAATAGTAAAGTTAATAATATAGATTATTATTATTATTTATATATATATATAGATATAGAAATAAATGCACATATGCTTAGACAGAAAGGAATTTAGCTGGATGATACATCATTGTATAACAAGATTATCAATTAACTAAACAAAAGGTGCCAAATGTGACCTTTTCCTTTTAAATTTCACGTATGAAGTGCGTTCCCATATTTGCACATCTCTCAAAGTATTTTGTGAAGTATTTGCGTTATCAAGTACTTTATCAGTCCAATAATAACTGTAGCTGGTACATTTCGAGCTTGTTTTATGTACAATATTTATGTATTATCCTGTAAAGATCTTTATTTTATTTTAAAGGGAAACTTACAGCAATATATAAACAGTAAAAATATACACAAAAAATGATACATTAGCGGGCAAAGTACGCACAAAAAAAAATTATTCAAAAGCAAACATCAAGGTAAAAGACACAAAACAATAAAAGAAAATCAACCAAACACACGTACATATAAAAAGTATATATAGAAAAAGAAATACAGTAAAAAAAAAGAAATTTAAGCTAACATTTTCATTCTCACAATTCGTCTAAAATTAAAAATGAATAGAAATGTAAATTATACTTTTTTTACTCTATTGGTTGAATGTAAAGTACAAGGTTTAGAATATCTGTCAAGTCATGATAGTCCATTGACAATAGCTGTCATGCGGACCTAAATCACAATGAGAGTCATACATATATAGATAGAGAGCGTGGAAATGTTAAACGTATTTAGTTTTTTTTAACTTTCTTCTTTTTATATATCTACCTAATTTAGTTATCATAATGTTATTAGATTTGCTAGCTGTGGTCACTATTTAAAGACACACCATTTGTTTGTTGTTGTTTTGTTATAATAATAATGTATCGTCATGCTATGTCCCTTGCGGGATGAGCAAACATGCATTACTGACTATATCCACTTTGCGCTTAAATGTCGTGCCTAGTGACGTTCTAGGGTATTTGGACACAGTAGGCATAATTCGCGTAATTAATTTGAATACTATATAATGATAGTAAATATTATATTGCTTTCATAGGAATAATAGATGTCGTGAATATAGAATAGATATGAATATATATGGTTCTCTTTTCTGTTTAACTAAAAAACAATTTATTCTAGACTTATTTATGGCAAGGGCATGCAATGCTTTCGTGCATCTATGGAATGAACGCTACTGGTCGTGCTCAACGTGACCAGTAGTCCAGCTGATCATCCTCTCCGTTTTCAGGGCACTTACACATGACATTTCTATTAGGAAATTCAAATATGAGGGAATAGGACTACATTGTACTGTCCATCAAGTTCATTATAGTCACTTTGTCGAGCTAGTAAAAAAAAAACAAATCGTGGTTATATTAAATATTCGTTTATTAAAATTGGCACCGAAATCAAGTACTAATTACCATAGATGTGGTAACAAACGGTATACCGATATAAACAAGCGATTATACAGGATGATTGTATAGACGAGGGAGATATTCAAGGAGGATATTCAGCATTCGATTCTAATTACAAATATATAGAAATAGATATATCTTGATGTTTCCGTTAAAACAAAATAATTTATAGTCAACATATTAAGAGACAATTACTCACATGATAGAATAAATAACAATTAATCATTAAGTAGGTATTTTGACTATCCTAAGTCAGGATAAAGTACGAAAGGGTAATGAGTTAATTACCTGTTTACCTAAAATTACATAAAACCAATTTTATCTAGATGCCATTCAATCGTGCCCCACACGCGCTGCGGTGTCCAAACTTTTTACGGATCAATTCTCATTTGTTCATCAATGTCTCTTTATGTATTGTTCGGGAATATTGTTATTTACATTTTTATTAGTTACAAGAAGGTAAAAATGATTGTATTCTGAAATATCTCCCTCGTCTATAAAATCACTCTGTACATTAATTCTAATAATGCTTAGCGTGGGAACTATGCGAATTCCTTTAACTAAACGCCGCATTTATGAACTTTTGATATACCAAACGTTTCAGAGGTTTTCCTATTGCTCTGAAGTCCTGTCTCTCTTTCGCACTCTAGCGTTGTTGTTATAGCGGTCCTTTTTACACGTTAAAGCGGGAAAATCCTATGGCATTGCGGTCAGACTTGTAGGTTCGCGCGAGGGGAAAAGACGGCATTTTCGCAAACGGGGCGTGATGCGAGCGCGTGTGAAAAACTTTTAATGTGTGAACTGTAGTTGATGTAGTGATTAGTGCTTAGTTTATTGTGGTTGAAATTTATTTTTAGTTTCAGTGAAAGACGTTTAGTGAGGTAAGTTTATAAATTTACGGTATATTAATATATGTTTTTAAAATCTATTATTAACAGTAAAAATTGTTAATATTATAAATATGAACATGTGGGTGAAAATAGACACTAATTACAGTCAACCGCACCATTCCATAAAAACATTGAAGAATAATTATAAAAACTATAAGTAAAATTAAAAAACTCAGACGATTTGGTAATTAATTTGAAAAGTCTCATACTATACATAAAAATTAATGAAAACTGTGTTAAATTAAAAAAAAAACATAAGGGCGCTAATATTCTTTTGGATATTCTGCAGCGTGTGTGAAATATTTTAAGTTATTCTCATGTAAAAACAATAAGGTTTTTTGTTTTGTTTAAAATATTTTTATGAATAATTTTAGCTTTATTACTATATTTGTTTTAATTTAGGCACTGATTTAAACAACGACTAAAATCTGTTATTATAATAAATTGTTTATTTCTTATATACAAATTTTAAATTCTCTTCTACTGTTAGATATTAGCAAAAAAATATATTGTATATCATATTTAATAAATTTTAAATATAATTTTTCCACTGTTTAAGCCTTTGCTAAGTTAAACTCTGTCTTTTATTAAGTCCATTTACGTTCTCTAACTAGAAAAATAGGTGTCACTTGGCGGTCGATGCCATTTTTAAACTACTCTATACTTTCCATCAAGAACGATGTAGTCACCCTGTCGAATCAGTATAAAAATAATAACGATAAAATCAAGAATACCATTTACATTTGAAATTGAAATAAACAAGGTTTGAACATTTTCGATTCAATAAGTTTCAATAAATATATTCTCAATGAAACTATTTTAAAAGTAATACGCAATATAAAAAAATCGTGTATCTCTTTATGTGTTCATTCTAAAATAAAGGGAGAGACATTTATGTAATTCGAAAGATTCCACCTACTGTCTCATAAATATTCACACGAAAATATATCTGGTACGTAATACAGGTGTAATAAAATAGACGTGTTTTTCAATGAAAAACGTTTAATTAAATATTGCTTTTTTTTACACTTGCTCGACATAGTGACTACAGAGTAACTGATTGTAAGTACAGTGTAGACCAAAAACGAAATCGACCCTCAAAGGATGAAAATCCATTGATAGTCTACATCGTCATGTCGGCCCACATATACCACGACTGAAGGTCTCTAGGTATATGAGCTACTGGATATACACAAGCTGATGCCGAAACGCGACAAGCCGAAACTGGTCACTATGACGGGCTTTACACCCATGTACTGTGGTTGCGATCCAGACGAGCACCGCCCTACCACCTCGAAAAAAAACAAGACCGATAGAGACCAAAGATTAGAGAGCTGAGGTTTAAAGACGCTATTTTGACTTCGCTTAGAATTTATTGAAACTTTACAAATTATATTATTATAATGAATTAACATTAAAGTATATGGTCTCTCAGCGATTTTCTCAACTTGGACTTGACTTTAGTACTCAGGTTATACTCAAGTTCCTGTTTTATATTTAGTTTTTTTTTCAAAAGTGAACTTATTTCCAAAGCAAAGGGATTTTTTTTGGTAACCCGGGGGAATTCCCTAATTGACCTCGGGGGCGGTCAGGGCCGTCCCCCGATCTGTCGGACTAGTACTTACTAAAACCCCCGGGGTGTTCCACTTTCCACCTACCGGGATCGAGTGCATGACTGGGGTCTCATCCTCGATGACCGGTAAATCGTGCGGCCTTAAGCAGGCCTCTACTCGTTTGAGGAGAAGTGGTGTAAAGAGCCACCCTTCTCATACATCTTTGTTGTAGAGCGGCACGCGGGAACACATCGCGCGCCGCTCGCACCCTTACGTATGCCGCCCGCTCCTAAGCAAAGGCTAAGCCAAGTCAAACTAGCCTCTATAAATCACAGCCTCAGCCGTTTCTACATTAAAGTAATTGTGATATTTAAATACGAATAAAGGTTTCATCAAAATAAACGTAGATAATTCAGTTTATTTGGATTTGGAGAATGACGAGCATCTTTCGTGCCAAGCTACATAATTAATGGGTAATATTGTGCACGTAAGTCTTTCCGAGCCCCTTAATCCTTCGCAATATGCTCGCTATTTAATACCCAGTAATCGGCTTGAAAGTTAACAAACTCCTTTCTAAAGAATTCTTCGAACTACTTATTCTAGGCATCACATAGCCTTCATTTTTTGTACCTCTACTTCCACTTTGAAATAATCTCTATGGTGAAATGAAATTAAATGAAATTAAAAAAAAAACAAAAACCTAGAAATTTAAATGCAGTAACACAAACAACATACAGAAACAAAAGAAAATACAAAAACATATAAACATGGCGAAAATGGGACCTTCAACGGCTTAAAGCCACAGAGGAAGTCTGCAGCGCTACTTATTTGTCTGTATGGTACCTATCTATCCACCACTACGCTGATTAGGGTTGGCAGAGAGAGTGTAACATTATTTCTTTCTAATTGTTGAAACATCTTTCGCTTCCTTAACATTAATTAATCTCTTCATAAACTCCCCTTAATCAGAAGTCTCTTTATTTGGTCTGTATAAGGTTAGTCTCTATTGGCCTTGGTTCGAACTTGCTCTCACATTTATATTGTGTACCTTTTTCGTCATCATTTCATCACGCATCCAGTCCACGGGTCCAAATCAGAGAAACATGCTCTTGTGCAAGAGAAAGATCTCTTATACACTGTTTTCTGCACATTGACATAACAAACGGGTCTCGGCTGAAAATCAGCGCTGCGTGGCTCTGGGCGTCACATAGCATTTGCTGAGCTGACTTCCCTTTGGCGGATTATCACAGCACAAAGTGTTTATTTTTAAAAATTCACAGAATGGCACAATTTGTTTACGGGTATGGAGTGTGAAATGTTACGATTGTGTGAATTGATCAGGTAAATCCATACACACTCGTCGAAATGTACCCATGGGTCCTTTTTTTTATCTGGAACTGAATCTTGGACCTTCAGGGCCATCGTGAGGATGGTGGCCCCAGTGAGTTGGATAATCCTAGCAATATAGGAGGGGTGGCTCTTTATAGTTCCGCTGATTTGAACCTTTAATAGAAACCGCAGTACTCTGACGTCACATTACTATGAATCGTGTATGAAAGCCTTTCTAAACCCTGCGAATGGACTGTTTTTTATAGATATCAGTATCACGCAAGGTTTCTTGAATAAAATTAAATACAGCTAGAGCCTAAGTAACAAAATAATTTAACCCTTTTTTGGTTAAAGAGTGAAAATCCTCTTACGGACTAAAACCACCGGCGTGTCCCTCCTTCCGTTTGCTGAGTACTGAGAGAAACGCAGATCCAGCCTCCTCCGTAACTTGACGAAGTCTGCTGTGGTCCTAACCTTGATGCAACGTCGTGGAAGGAACCATAACATCAATATACTTAGTTTTTCCCTGCTAACGGTCGCTAGTTGGTATAGAGTGTCTATAAAACTCTATCCGCTTACGTCTTCCGCCTTGATATGGCGGTTGCACGCTGGCCGGCAGCTTGATGAAAGAAGAAGAAAGAAAGAAAACGTTTTATTAACAGCAGCCATATAACAAACATTGAACAATAGAACACACATAAAAGACCAAAAACATAAATAGAAAAACCAACCAAACAATACATAAAAAAAATAAAAATGTTTAGGCCGCCGCCAATAAGGGCCATGTCTCAGCTTGTGCTACAGAGCACTAGACTCTGCAGCGCTGGTATTCTGACAGGCCCTTGCGATCGACACAGCCACTTCACCGGAACAGCTCCACATATACAAACTCAATAAGACAAAAGAAAACAAAACTCAATAAGACAAAAGAAAACAAAAAAAAAATACAATAAACCAATATACACCTTTAAATACTATATATTATACCAAAAAAAAAAATATATAAAAAAAAAAACAGATCCACGCACATCCATGCAATTAATTTTGTTCACATAAAAGATATTTTTTAAATTTAATTTTAAACATTGCCCAAGACTGTAGGGAATCACGGATAGGTGGCGGTATGTCGTTCCAGCATTTCGATGCCGCGAACCTGAACGATCCCCGGAATGCAGTTGTTTTATGTTGCTGTATGATAAATATATTTCTTTTACACGCTCTACTGGGATACTTGGTATAGTCCTTGGTCCATAACAGTTTTGAGTAGAGGTAAAAAGGCATTTTAGTTGAAATAATACCAAATAACATACAAGCCATATGAAGATTTCGTCTCGCTTCCATTTTCAGTAGTTTAGAATTTTTTAGGAAAGGTGTTACATGATATCGAGCAGGGATATGAAAGCAAAAACGGGCACAAGCGTTTTGAACTCGCTGTATAAGTTTTTTAGTTCTACTCAAAAGACACGGATCATAAACAATGTCACAATAATTCAATTTAGAGAGAACGAGAGTTTCACATAGTTGTATCCTAAGATCTTCATTAATATAGGGTCTGATTTTGTACAGCATCTTCAGTCTGAAAAAACAGTTTTTTACACATTCAATAATATGTTTTTCAAACCTGAGAGAACTATCGAAAATCATCCCTAGGTTTCTAGCTTCGTTGACCAAAGGCACAGGTTCATTATTAATAAGAATATTTAATGAAATTTTGTCTACTATATTTATATTAAATTTCGAACCCAGCAACATGAACTTAGATTTCCTTGGATTAAGCACTAAACAATTAGAAGATGACCAAGTGGAAATTTGAGATAAATCATAATTTATCTTATTTACAGCTTCAGCTTGCTGTGATGGATAGAAAGACATATACAATTGCAGGTCGTCTGCATAAAGATGGTAATTACAGTGAGTAATTGCTGTAATAATATCAGCGCTATATAGAATATATAAAATAGGTCCAAGTATAGAACCCTGAGGTACCCCACGAGTCACAGGCTTAATGGAAGAAGAGACTTTTTCACCACTCGGTTTCATGATCTCAACATACTGTTTTCTATTACATAGATAACTTTGAAACCAGAGGACTGTCTTATGGTCAAATCCATAAAACGAGAGTTTAGATAATAGAAGTGAAGTATTAATGCAATCAAAAGCACGTGAGAAATCAAGAAGAACTAGGATACTACATTTTCCCTGATCCTGTTCGGCCAGAAGACTATCTACCACATCCAACAAAGCCGTAGATGCAAGTCCTTGGGTCTGGAACCACGGAACTCCACACCACTGATATGTGATGCTTAGTGTATTTTGCCACAGGGGATATGATAGTAAAGATGAATAATGAGGTACGTCGCGCCCACGTGATCCGAACCAGTTGGTGTAGCTGTGCGGCTTGTCTTTGCAAGACTTGGTGTCGAAGTGTAATGACGAAATGGTTGTGAGAGCAAGCGAAGAAATTTAAGCCACTGCCCACACACCTTAATCTATACTAATATTATAAAGCTGAAGAGTTTTTTTGTTTGTTTGAACGCGCTAATCTCAAGAACTACTGGTTCGAATTGAAAAATTATTTTTGTGTTGAATAGACTATTTATCGAGGAAGGCTTTAGGCTATATAACATCACGATGCAACTATTAGGAGCGAAGAAATAATGGAAAATGTGAAAAAAAACGGGGAAAATTATTCATCCTTGAAGGCATCCATTGCGTGCGCTGCGAATACGGTTCAAGATACCCAAAATATATGTATGAAAGAATTATTCCTCTTGAAATGGTCTAAAAAAATGTCCACAGTATATGTCTATCTTTTAAGATTAACTCTCTAGAACCGTTTTTATGGTAATCAAATTTGGTCGAAATTAATGCATTATTTGTTAAGAGTTGTATCAACGTAATAATATTAATCTTTATCCAAATAAATGTGTTGTTGATTAAGAGTATTTAATTGTGAACAAAATTGTCTTTGACATCACTTAATTTAAATGAACATCTTAGAAGATATTACAATAACTTATATAGCAAAACAACGTTTGCCGGATCAGCTAGTAATTAATAAGCTGAACCTTATATTAATGATAACATGGATCTTAACTAAATAATAATACATTTTATTACGAGAAAATATTATTATATCGAGGAGTGAAAGGCTATTTGTTTTTAGCGACATTTTTTGTTGATATAGTAATATATATATGACGGGATACAGCCTGTCAGGGCGCCACGTGCACTGTCTTCATCACTCATTTTAGAAAGGAAACGCGACGATCTCTGAGATGCGTCCGTTCGTTGCGACCGTCCAAATATGAATGCCTTCAAAAATGACTAATCCCGACCAACTCTCCTTAATTCAGTGTTGACAATTTTATAATTTAATTTTGTACTAAATCGAATAGTTGATTACGATTGCAACGCCATCTCTGATTCCATCCAGGCAGTAAACCTGGCATTTCCATTAATAACAATTTAGACGCCCTCACTCCGACTTATATATATTCTGAATCAGCGTTTTCGTCCGATTCCAAAAAAAAATTACTGTATTACCAAAAAATGTCACTTAAACCAAATAGCCTTTCACCTCTCGACAGAAACTAACAACAAAATGTTGGCTAAGTTAGTTAAATGTGGCTGTGGTGGATAAAGGACTGGTATATATACGCGGCAACGCTAATGGTTGTAGGTTCAAATCCCGGCACGATCTTTCAGATTTTTCCAGATTTAGTTCGGGTTTAGTCACCACATGTCCACTGGCAAAGGATAACATTGTGAGGAATCCCGCATGCCATCTACGCACGACACATAAACGGAAAGTGTATACAGCCTTTAATGTATCTCTGCGCACCCCAAAGGGACATATATAGCGTGACCATATATAAATAAATGCTGGTACGCGGCCACAACACGTTGTTTTCATCTCACAATATCCAAAAATCCCCCAGTAATCAATCTCACGGAAAAGTTACCGCTGTCAATCAAAATCCAATCTTATCATAAATTTTATTACTCCCCAAGATTAAGGGGGCGGTCGGAAAGCCTGCGGAATCTGATTGAATTGAATTAGCCGGCTCAGTCTTCAAGTATCAACACTTTGGTAATTCGCTTAACTTTTGCACAAATTTTAAGATAAAATCCATCTCTGTCCTATTATAATCGCTATGAGGATAATTGTACAGAATCAAGTCATTTTTCCCAAATATTGTTCGTATATTTTCCACATAAACATAAATTAATCTGTATTATAGCAATTTATTTCTGATTAAAACCAGCGCTCGTTTGTTTTGCAAAACTCCGCAGACGTAACTCCGTTTTAATTGACAGATTGTAATCTATCACTAGTGAATTTAATCTTTTTACGCAACCAAAAGTGCGTGATGTATGTTGTTACATTTTTGTATGTTTCTTCATTATTTTTTATTCGGCCTTTGTAGTATTGTAGGTATGAGAAGCACTTTACGACTGGAGTTTA
The DNA here is from genome assembly GCA_036320925.1 of Automeris io. NCBI lineage: Eukaryota > Metazoa > Arthropoda > Insecta > Lepidoptera > Saturniidae > Automeris > Automeris io. Next base: position 20,808,444 of record JAUDJH010000001.1, read on the forward strand.
AGGGGCAAGTGCTTTAGGCCCTCAGCTAGCTGGTTTTACGGGTTGTTGGCAATGCAAGGGTACCACTGTAGGTACGGTCCTTAACATGGGCGAAAATCAAGTAAAAACTATTGATAGTAATCTACTCATGTCTTAAAAGCGACTACTTGAGAAAAAACGGTGAAAGGCAGCAGAGTCAAAGTGTCAGTAGAGAAGACGGTTGAGTTATACCTATAACTTTTTAAAAATTAACTGAATTTTATGCAAAACTGTATAAATATATATTTTTCTAATTTAAAGTTATGTAGGGAAATAAACAGCGATATAAAATTAACAAAATTAGTCATAAAAAAGAATACAAGTCGCTTTGTTTACACAAAAAAATAATAAAATAAAAATCAGGTATCATACAAGGTGTCTCAAAAGAAAGTTCACATTTAAATCTTTTTTTAAAAGAAAAGTCTTAGCTTTATTGAAAAAATGTTCATTCAGGTGAAAATGGGCTTCATCGGAAAACAAGATGTTGGTGAACGTTGGAAAGCGCTCAATCATCTGATTTACAAAGGCAAGCCTCTGACCAGCATCTTGAGGCTTCAGTTCTTGCACTAACTGAATTTTGTACGGGTGCAGCTTTAAATCTTTGTGTAAAATGCGGCATAATGAAGATCTGTGCACATTTAAAGCAACAGCACGCTTCCGAATCGAGAGGTTTGGATCATCTCGAATAGACTGAGTAACACTGTCCACGATTTCGGCTGTTCTTGATGTTCTTGGCCGCCCAGATTTTGGTTTCTCCAGAGTTGACCCAGTCTCTTCAAACTTCTCAACCCATTTTGCAATGAGTCGAGTGCTAGGCGCATCACTTAAGTGACGAATATGTCGAATACTGCAGAATTTTCTACGCACTACAGTCGCCGAATTACCGTTTTTGTAAAACTCACGTACGCACAACGCACGGTCCGCACCAGAGAAACGCTCCATAGCGACTAAATTCCCAAGAGCCAGACTACCGACTGACATACCCCCCGCGCCCCTCAGAATAGTTGCTTTCGCGTAATAAGATAAGCAAATGTGAACTTACTTTTGAGACACCTTGTATAATAATTTAGTAACAGAAATCCAATAATAAGAAATTAGCACATATAAAAATACAATAAGAGCAAACTTAAACTGAATAATTTTGCCTCTGCAATCTCTTAAAAGAACCTATTGAAGAAAATATAATATTAACATCACAAGAAATTTGTTGTACACATTATCAATGCGAAATATGAAAGTGCTTGAATTATTTGGTCAGTTTTTAATGGAGTATGCCTTAATTGTGTTGTTGAGGAACGAGAGATGGCTGCCAAGAGTAATTGGAGCCATGGTTGGCAGCGAGAGGTCTTGGTAAAGTATGATGGCATGACGCGAATGGGTTATGAGGCCAAACGGGCCGCCGAAAGAGAAGGAGAGAAAACTTTTAGAATTTTTTTAGGAATGCCTTCGTATATGACAAGCGAGGCATTCCTCTCTGACATTTACCGGACGGTAGACCTGAGGGAGTCTGCTGCCTGGATAAGGCGGTAGTGGGTGTATATGTCTTGCATGCTGCCAGAAGGAAGCCCTGAAGCGTGAATTCTTTATACACGTACCTCTAAAAAAGGGTTAAATTATTTTGTTACTTAGGCTCTACCTGTATTTAATTGTATTCAAGAAACCTTGCGTGATACTGATATCTATTAAAAAACAGTCCATTCGCAGGGTTTAGAATGGCTTTCATACACGATTCGTAGTAATGTGACGTCAGAGTACTGCGGTTCCTATCAAAGGTTCAAATCTGCGGCACTATAAAGAGCCACCCCTCCTACATTGCTAGGATTACCGTCTATCTGATCAATGATTAGATTAATCAACCAATTTTATTAATATAACTAATGGGCTTTTTGATAAGTATCATTTTATTTATCTTCTAGCTTTGTGCTTATTGAGACCGAATATCCTTTTCGTTTTCCCAATAAGGTTTCATTCTTCCTGCCTAACCTAATGGAGAATTAGCGTGAAAATAAAGAGGTATTGTCAAGAATACGAACCAAGTTCATCCGGAGTAATTAGTGTTTATTGTTTCAGGTTAATTAAGAAAAACGCTTCGGCATATTGGAAATAGCTTCCGAGTGCGGGAAATTAGTTAATTATAGCGTAATACTGATGGGTTTAGTGTTTGGGAAAATTTTAATATACCAGTATGTGAAGTTTAAATAAATAATTAGTAATTATTAAGTAATTATACTATTATTGTGAAAGTGTTAAAAATGTGTAGGTAATTTATTTGAAATTAAATTGCAAGATCGAATTTAAATTATTATTATGTTTTCTTAACTGGTATGTAGTAATTTTACGTAAATTGGTGGTTTATCTAAAATTAAAATCTGGAATTGGTGAATTGAAATTAATTTAAAATGGCAACACCGTCGGCTTCAACGCAAGCACCATCGCCACCCCCACCAGGACCTGCTCCTAGCAAGATGGAGAGGAGAATGTCACATTTCAAAGAATACAAGTTCTTCAGGAGTTTTAGCGCTAAAGTGGAAAATTGGCCTATGCGCAAAGCCGAACAGCTGTGGAGGAAAATGAGGGAGCGCAAAATTGCAGGTATTTTTTTTCTATTTTATTGAAATAATAATGTAGACACATCACGCTATATCCCTTTTGGGGTAAGCAGAGATAAATTACATTACATTTTTCTCTATTAATACGATAAATTGACTCCACTGCTCTTGATAATGTAATATGATACAGTTTAGCCGTGGTGGCTGCCGGCAGAATAGAATAGCACCCCCCCTCTTCTTGCTGAGGTGTCGTAAAAGGCGCCTAAGGTATCTCTTTAACACCGCAATTCAACCAGGTGTTCAGAGAAGGAAAACTCGACCAAACCTGCATCGTGCTCCCTCCCGATCGTACTGGTTCTCCATTCCATCGGGCCCGAGGGAGTTCGGACGAGAGAGTGCTTCTCTGGCTGCACGTCCAGTTATGCACTTAAATATCTCCTGCGCAATTGACTGTTTCCGAAAAGTCAATTTTCTTAATCGGCATTGAAACAGTCGCCGTGGCCGAAACCGGCTAGGATATCATCAATGATACAGTATAATTAAACAGGCCACTCTGGCGTATGTTGTGGATGCCTTAATAGGAACTGTACATTTTCTATTGTAACTTTATGTATGTATTGTGTGAATTAGTTATTGTACCGGGCCACTGGCAACCCTGTAAAAGTAAATAAATAGTAAGTATAGTACAGTCTTTTAAAGGAAATTATGAAAAATAAAGAAATCAGCAATAACATTAAATAAAAGACTTTTGACACCTGCATACTTCCGTGTATCACGTATGGCTGTGAGACCTGGGCATTGACAAGGATCCATAGGGACAAGCTTGCTAAATTCCAAAGAGCTATGGAGAGAAGCATGTTGGGAGTAAAATTAAGGGATAAAATAGGAAACACCGAAATCAGGAACAAGACTAAACTTACTGACATTTTACAAAAAATCCACCAACTAAAATGGCAATGGACTGGCCACATGCTTCGCTGTAGCAAGGAAAAGTGGTGTAAGCAAGTAACGCTATGGTACCCAAGAGACGGCATTCGGCACAGAGGACGTCAAACAACAAGATGGGAAGATGAGTTAAAACTGACCCTCAGACCTTGTTGGACAAGAGTTGCGGTTGACAGCAGCCAGTGGAAGCAGTTGGAGGAGGCCTATGCCGTTAGGCACACCGCACTTAGAGACATAATCTAGGGAAATAATTATATTATAAAAAAAAATGTAAAAACTAAGTCGGAATAAAGGCTATTTATTTATTTATTATTATTATATAATACAGTCTAGAAACGCTGGCGACTACCAAAGGATGAGATTTTAAAGACAGTCGCCGTTCAGCATTGTCAACCTATCTTTTGAGCATGGGCCTCCCTAATACTGTGGTACCATCTTCGATCCTTTTTTTTAACCATAGGGAAATCCCTAACGGACCTTGGGGGGCAGTGAGGGCCGCCCCCCGGTGTGTCGGACTAGCACCGACTAAAACCCCCGGGGTGTTCCACCCTCCACCTTTCGGCATCAAGGGCTCGACTGGGGTCTCATCCTCAATAAACAGCAAGGCGTGCGGCCTTGAGTAGGCCTCTACAAGTTTGAGGAGGAGTGGTGTAAAGAGCCACCCCTGTCATGCATCTTGGTTGTAGAGCGGCACGCGGGAACACGTCGCGCGCCGCTAGCTCTCTTGTTGTACGACACACTCCCTCAAGTGTGCCGCCTGATGCCACCGCTAGAGTCAGATGGTGTGCCAATTATATCCAACCACACATCGCGACCTTTATAAACACCGTACGCTCATCTTGACACCAAATTATCTATCAGCTTACCCAGTCTGGGTCACCAGTCGCTATTTAAGCCTGCCGTCACCTCGTCTATCCAAGTGTCCTGCCTACTTCCTCTTGAAAGCCTTTACATGATCGACATAAACTTTAAAATCAGTCAAAATGACTTCTTTGGGCGATATAGTGTTAAAAACTACTAAAGAAAATTATTTTTCAGAATATTCTATATAAAAAAAATCAAAAGCTTTGCGCCCAACGTGGGGCTCGAACCCACGACCCTGAGATTAAGAGTCTCATGCTCTACCGACTGAGCTAGCCGGGCTGTGAATATCTCGTTGAAATAGCGCACCCAGTTGAATAATGTTGGAAGTAATGACGTCATTAATAAAGGTCACAGTTACGCCAACGTTTGGATATAATGCGACAAAACATTTACGTAATTTGTGGACACAATTTATCAAGCCACCCAACTGTACTGCAGCCAAATGCTTATTTTTATGGAAACGAACATAATTTAATTTTTTTTTTTGCTTTTAATAAGAGATAAACATAATAACGATAAACATGTATACCGGCTTAATAAAATGAAATATATGAAATTAAATATAACTTTATTCCATACATGCATTGTTTAAAAAACATATTAAAATGGAGGAAGGTGTACTCAATGATATCGACGGGTGAAAGGATATTTGGTTTAAGCGACATTTTTTGGTGATATATTAGGTCCTTACATATGAAATTGGCGTTTTTCGTACTGGCCACTTTAATCACAAATTTCTCCTCTTTGGTAAGGAATTCCAAATTCAAATTTGTACAGCTATAGACTCATGTATTTGTGCTTCGATGATCGTCATTAATTTGTTTTTTTCTTCTGTTTTTTTTTGTTTGTGTCACTCATTTTACAAAATGGAAAACTTAAAATATCGCATTATTTACGAGTACGAGTTCCGCCGTGGCACTAGTGCTGCGGAAACAACTCGAAGGGTGAATGATGTGTATGGCGGTCGTGTTGCAAAAGAAAACACAGTTCGTTTTTGGTTCCAACGTTTTCGTTCTGGAAATTTCGACCTGCAGAACAAGCCCCGTGGACGGCCTGAGACTCAAGTTGATAATGAAGAGTTGAAGGCTATTGTGGAAGCGGATCCATCGCAAACCACGTCCGAGTTAGCTGCAGGGTGCGATGTTAGTGATAAAACTGTTTTAATTCACTTGAAGCAAATTGGGAAGATTAAAAAGCTTGAAAGGTGGGTACCTCACGAATTGACTGAAGCAAACCGGCAAACGCGCGTCGACTGCTGCGTTACATTACTAAACCGGCACAATAATGAAGGTATTTTAAACCGAATCATTACCTGTGATGAAAAATGGGTTCTTTACGATAATCGGAAGCGCTCAGCGCAATGGTTGGATCCTGGCCAGCCAGCCAAATCCTGCCCCAAGCGAAAATTAACCCCAAAAAAGTTACTTGTAAGCGTTTGGTGGACTAGTGCCGGTATTGTTCATTACAGTTTTCTCAAATCTGGCCAGACTATTACGGCTGATGTATATTGTCAGCAATTGCAAACCATGATGGAAAAGCTAGCAGCTAAACAACCTAGGCTGGTCAATCGCTCCACGCCACTGCTGCTTCACGACAACGCTAGACCACACACTGCGCAACAGACGGCTACTAAATTAGAAGAGCTTCAATTGGAAAGTCTAAGACATCCTCCGTACTCCCCGGACCTTGCTCCAACAGATTACCATTTTTTTCGAAATTTGGATAACTTCTTGCAAGGGAAAAAATTCAACTCCGATGGGGCAGTCCAAATCGCCTTCAAAGATTTTATTGATTCCCGTCCGAGTGGTTTTTTTTAGTAAAGGGATCAATGAACTACCTATGAGATGGCAAAAGTGCATAGAAAATAATGGTTCATACTTTGATTAATTAAATATATTATATTAAAAAATATTCGACATTTTGTTCCTCCCATACAAAACGCCAATTTCATATGTAAGGACCTAATATATATATATATATATATGATGGCGATATTACTATATCGCCATCATATATCATATAGTTTCTTTCGGCGTTTCTTCTCAAGGTAATCACTTCCGAAACGCTAGTAGATCACCCGTAGGGTTAGTACTTTATTGGCAGGCGGACCAAGTCGAGGTCGTACCCACAAGGGTGCCCTTGCATTGCACCACACCCATATACTCGCTGGCTGAGCACCTTCTGTGCTCGCCCCCTAAGCCCGGTTGAACTGTAAATGCCTTTCCCGACAATCAGTAGCTAGTCCGCTTAAAAAAAAAAACGGTTTAGTTATGTCATCGGGGACACTATATTGAAGTGTTTGTCCATTATTCAACGTTGCTACAAAAAACATCTAAAAAGACATGAAAACAACCCATAAAACTCCAGTTATTTTAACAGGCTATTCGGTTAAGTACAACGTTTATAGACCTTTGTATCTATAACGCGAGGCAATTTTTATAGCAAACTTTATGTTTCGCCTGTCCAATCTAATCTTGTTGTACGTTGACGCGAAAAATACATAAACATCGGGGAAAGAAACCTATTTGTTACCGTTTTTTTATACCAGAAGATACAAGCTGGCAGCTTATGTACGCGTAATATCATCAACATAATATGTTATCAACATAATTTGACTTAACAAATGGCACTTATGACCGGTGGTCGTGGGTGTGGTGGTAGACTGATACGGATTTTAGCGTTTTATTGTTTATTTGCACTTTAACACCGAACTGCGACGCACACGCACGTACTCTAGCCTTGGATCTCGGTAGTCGACTGAATTAGCAAGCATCCCGTGCGCGCGCGCATCCTCTTACCCCGTGCTTCCCGTAGCACCCTAACGAACTTTAGGGCGTTTAACACATGCACGTATTGGGCGGCGTCTACATGCTATACACTTTAAGAAGTGAGGTCTTTTGCATTAGAATGCAAACATCTGAAACCTATCTGGCTGAAATAAATAAGGCGAGTCTACGAGAACTTCAATAATTTTAAATAAAAAAAGTTGATCTATTTCATTTACTTCTCACCATCACAACTTCTTAACCTGTATCAGGCACAGGTGCGGTCGGGTGTCGGTACTGTTGTCATCTTTGGGACGGATCCGCTAAATATCAGTTGGCGGCTTTGGACTCGATTGATCGTAGTGATCGTAGACTTATTGGCGATGATACTTTGACTAAGGTTAAAATGCAGAGCTTCGAGCATCGACGTAGAGTTGTCTGCCTCACAGTCTTTTAGCGGTTACACGGTGGAGAGTGTTCTCAGAAACTGCATTCTTTGAATCCACCAGTCCCATGCCATCACAAAACCACTAGACATCTTGTCAGATACCATACGAATGTGGTGGAGGTTTTTTATATCCGTACGAAAAGATTCGCTTCTACATTCATCATGCGAATAGCTAAGGAGTGGAATATGCTTCCAGCGGCCATGTTTCCGCGATCTTATGACCTGGGAGTCTTTAAGAGAAGAGTGAATAAGCACTTGTTGGACGGACTGGGTGCATTATCGCACTCATCTTCACCTTCCATTAGGTGTGATTGAGGTCAAGCGTTCATCAATAATTAATTTAAAAAAAATCACTTTTTACTAAAGAAAGATGTTTGAGTAACTCACAAATATATTTCAATGTTTCAAGAGCTTATTTTATTTTGCAAATTAACTATGACCTCTCAGTTAACTATGGGGTCATATAAACACGATTTGTTTGCGGAGATAAGCTAAGGTATAATGGGGATATTTGGGCTAAGAATTCCATTATGTTTAATGATAGGATTATTCACAGACATTTACGTGCAGTTGAATAATTTACAGAGATAGCGACAATGTATTAAAATGCGAATAAGTCTGAATTAAGCTAGAATACTTAATTAGAAGCAAGTACTACTTTAATCCAAATATTTAATTACATTTAATAAATAAATTTACATAACGGCTATAACTGTATTAAAAGTGCTGAAGACCATTCTAAATAAGCTTAAAAAAACAAAACTTAAAAAAAAACACTAGATTCAAGCGAGTCTCTAAGACAGATTTATAGGCGCTATTTTGACTTTGTTTAGCAAAGTACTCAAAAAATTTGTTTTGACAAAAAACTGAATATATAATAGGAACTTGAGTATAGCCATAGTATTCGCAGAGGCTAGTCCATGTTGACAAAAATCGATGATTTACTAAATCCTTAGACATTCATCGAATTTGTTGCGTCTATAATTCTCCGCCATAATTTCAAGCTACAAAGTAATTGTTTTCTATATATACTTTAAGTCTTTATTTTTAGTTCTTTTTTTTTTATACTGGTAGAACAAAAGGACTACATTGCATCAGATGGAATGTATAGTGCTAGTCCAAGAACGACATCGATTGGAAATCCGTGGACAGTCACCATTGCAATGTCGGCCCACATTTACCACGACGGAAGATCTTTAGACGGTTTATAGCTAAGGTTAACAACTGGATATACACAGACTAATCCCGAAAACGTCAGACCGGTGAGTCACTATGACGGTCTTTACACTTGTGTACTGTAGTCATGACCCAGTTTGGGCAATCGCCCTACCAATAAATCCTCCTCTATGATTGTCGTAGATTTTAGATTAATATTTATTAATACTATGTAAACAATATATTTACAGGAAAACAGTTATTCAACGCTTCCTTGTAATTTAAACTACGTTTGAAATGTAAACTAGGCCAAATCTTTACTATATGACGTCATAAAACAATCTATTTTTATTTCCTTCTTTGAATCAGCTAAAGTTGATCAACACAACCAAAACTATTGAATTTCGCAAATAATTTTGTACGTCGGCAAACGCATTTGTATAATTAACATGTATTTATTTTTAGTACTGCAGAAATAGATATTGGAGGTCTTTACCTAGACGTGAGTAGAACTAAATAAAAATAAATCTAGATTACAAAAACAGGACTAATGATGTTTCACATAAAAATTAGGTTGTACCAACAGTTTTACTCAACGGGTTTGCGCATCAAACAATATACTTACGGCACTAAAATGAAAGTTATTACAGTCTACGTCTATAAATTTAAATTTTGGCGGGTTTAAGGAAAAATCAGGTACCGAGAGTCAATTTACCAAGTAACAATAAAAATACAAAGTTTTTAATTTTAACTCCATTAAAAACAGTTTTCTATTACTAAAATAAATTATATACCAGTCAGATTCTCTGTGTAGAATTTTGTGTTCCTACTTTAGTTATAATTGCAATTTAAATCAACGAATATGTTGAAAATAGGATACTATTTTCACAGAAAAAAATGTGCAAATACACTTAATATTTTACAGTAACGTATTATAAATACAAACTATATACCTCAGGAAGATTTCATGAGAATGACAAGAACAACTGACAGATGAGTTGCGTTCTATTTTACTCAACACATTTTTTCCAATATAGGATCGACGTTTTTATAAACTGACATAACTTTTTTATTTATGAACCGATTTAGATATAATTAACACCATATGTTAAAAGCACCTTTTCATAATACATTAGTGAAGACCACATTTGAAACGGTTATGCCAATTCTGAGTTTAGAGGGCACAGACGCGTACAGATCGATTAACGATACTTATAATTTTTTACTAACTTACAACGCATAAGTGATTTTTTCTGGGCACTCGCATATTTGTATACACGTATGTAGTTGCAAAACATAGTATCTATAGAATGTCGGAGAGGTGACTGCGGAACGGTTTTGTTATATGTATTGAAAAGTATTTTAAATAAATATCCCACATTATACTTAAGGCATATTTACGAGAAACAAAGACAAAAAGTAATGATAGACTGCCAGTAAGGTGTGGTAATAACTGATCGTTTCGTTTGATTTTCACTTGCTATTACTTATTGATGTTTTTAAATTTTTGTACTAACAGTCTTTGCTCGCTGACCGCTATTGTCCTATCACCCCCTGCTGTTATATACTTCAGTTCAAAATTATAAACTAAAAAAATTGACTTTTCATACGTTGACTGTACTAAATATACTGACTTCACTTTCGGGTGTCCACCGCTCGCCACTGGCTCTCTGCACGCCTTTGCAGAGAAATTAAACCCTGTAAATTTAATTTGGATGGGAGCCAGATCGTTTTATGGCGCTGGTAATGACATAATAAAGATTTGCGGCCACTATTAAAGTCTTAAAAAATAACTACAAAAATAAGCCTTTTTATTGCAATCAATTTTCGTAAGACGCAATTTGTGTCTGTCCAATCATTGCGTAGAAACTATTGAACAGAATTTGGTAAGACATTATCTATTCTCATTTATAATAGGTATATGAAATTAAAAAATACATACAATAAATGAATGATGGAACATCTGTATATCTAGGTAATCAAAAACAGTTATGCCTGATGCAAAAAATAAACTAGGGCCACAAATAAACTAATCAAGGTTTATCAGGTCAAAATATAAATAGGTATTCTCAAATATTTTAAAGGCACAAAGCTACTTTGTCACTCTTTATCGTGCACAACAGTGTATATTCAGGTTTTGCACCTTGTTCCACCCTCTCCCTTCCATAAAAGAAGTACGCGCGCGGGTTTCCGGACTTAAGGCTATATATACGGTAACTCACATCCCGGCTAGGACTAAGAAGTTCTCTAATTCTTACTTTTGGCGACTGGTTGAGCTGTGGAAGGTTTTTTGGCGAGTGTATTTTGACCTTCCTATGATATTGGGTCCTTTAAGCAACACGTGAATTGATATTTGTGCAGGCCGGCATTATCACTAAGACTATCGATTGTTTTTATTTACTGTTGAAACTTGTAGTCGTTTGTTGGACAACACCATCGGGCATTTGGCGTGGTGTGGGCGCAATGCGGAGAAGAGTTAAGAAACGTAAACTTGGTTTAATAATATGTTGGTATTAAGGAATACTACAAATTATCTAAAACTAACCTTTGTTAGTTTTAAATATAGTTTAGGTATGTTCGAGACTTATTGAGAATTCCCCTGTATTTTTTTTTTCAAATAAATTGACACAAATAAAATCAGGTACCTGCTACCTGTTTCATTTATATTCCGAAAATGGTAGAACTTTCGGAATATATATTTCAATATTAGATTTGTTGGTCAGGATCCGAGGGCTCCATTACTTTGGGGCTCTAGTGTAAGGTATCGTCTAACCCTTTGGTACCTTCTCCACTGATCTAGAATGAATCACGTGGATTAAAGTATTTTCTATGTTTTCGTATGTTTAGTCGTATTCATATTGCTCCATCGTGTTTTTACCTCAATAGCATTTTTTAATACAAGTATAACATAAAAACGGCATTATTCTATAAAAATCAGGAGATTATATCGAGTCAACTTGCGATATATCGTTGAAGTTTCTTATTATTCTATTGATAACATATTCTTGGCTACACTTTTCGAACGCGTGTATGGTTTCTATATTCCAATACATATTTTATACCTTTGATATATTATTCGGTTCCCCTGTCTATAATAGTAATTTTCAAAGTCAAGCCTGATCGTGTATAATAATTGTTACTCCGTAATATTGTATTTGATCTATTTATTACAAGGAAATCTAGAATAATGTATTATTGTTAATATAACATTTATACACACACACTAAGTCACATACACAATCACACTACACATTTCACATATAACTTTTACTAACTTAATAACTTTTTATTTCATAACAATTATTTGAATTGCATTTAATGCTCTCATATAACTTTGTTATACAAATCATCTTGGTTAATCTGATTTTTTGTATGTTTTTCTGTATTAATAAAGTTAAATACTGTAGAGTTGTAAATAAACAAATAAATAAATAAATTATTTAAATAGCGCCTATAAGATAATTGAAGTCGCATAATTGCAATTGCTCGCAAAATTCTACAGGCGTTTAATATATAACTGTAAAATAGATACAGTATTATACATTATCATCAGCCCACCGTAGTCCACTGCTGGACACAGGCCTCTCCTGGCCACTGAACCCGGTCTTCGGCTCTTCTCATCCAAACCTTTTCGTCCACTTTCCGCAGGTTTACGTTCCATCTTTGCCAATTCACGGTCTCCACTCAAAAATCAGCTTGCTCCAACGATTATCGATTCTTCGGAATATATGATCTGCCCACTGCACCTTCATCGCTGCTATGGAAAGCTAAATCGATAACTTTGGTTCTCTGCCGAATAAACTAATTTCTGATTTTGAGAGAGATGCTCAAAATAGCTCGTTTCATTGCACGCTGAGCGGCCTTGAACTGATGGACTTGGACCGTTAGTGTTCGCATCTCATACGTCAATAATGGGTAAGACGCATTCCTTTAAAAACCTTAGTTTTCAGGCATTGTGTAATTTACGTAAAGAGCCGACATAATTTCCCAACCGCTGCCCAGTCCTATTGAATTCTTTATTTGGCTTCCCTTTCGATGTTGTTCCTACGCAACTGCAGTGTTTGCCCCAAGTATATATATTCTCGGAAACCTGAAATATTACATCAGTATATTGTATAGAAATTACTAGTGATATAACAGTGGCGAATGAAAATCACAGGAACAGAGAACGAGACAGAACTATGATAAAATTACGCGTGAAAAAGAGAAAGACTAGTAAAATAGCAGTCACAATTTGTCCCGTGTTTGGTTGCTGATATCCCAACTGCTCGTGTAAATGATTCATCTCATTTCTTATATTGCGTATCGACAAGGAGTGGTATTCGCTGACAGCGTTTGTATTTTTTTTTACACTGGCTCGACATAGTGACTACAGCGTACCTGATGATAAGTACAGTGTAGTCCAAAAACGAAAGCGACTATCAAAGGATGAAAATCCATTGATAGTCTACATCGTCATGTCGGCCCACATATACCACGACTGAAGGTTTCTAGGTATATGAGCTACTGGATATACACAAGCTGATCCCGAAACGCGACAAGCCGAAACTGGTCACTATGACGGGCTTTACACCCATGTACTGTGGTCGCGATCCAGACGGGCACCGACGCCCTACCACCTCGCTGCTGCTCGTTTAGCACCACCCAGGAGTCACGTGTAGGGAAACTAGGGTAAAGCCTACGGACGCAAGCAGCTTCGATTCGCAATATATTATTATTGTATTTCGAGTTTCGTATAATATCTCCAGTACACGCAACGAGTGAATCGGTTTTTGTTGGTCTAGCGATTCGTTTTTGACTTCATAATCGCTTTCAGTCAGGTATGGTCGAGGACAAGCGCGAGCCTGTTTGTAATTTAAAAAAAAATGTAAAATGGTTGTGATTTTTACTAGAAATTATTAGAAAATATAAATATCAATTTGAGTCTATACAAAGGGGATTAATTAAATAGGTAATAAGGGTGCGTGCTATAGAAACATTATATCATTAGATAAATTATTGTATTCACTAAATAATGTGTGAAGATTTATATAGAAAATGTGTGAAAAAAGTTATTAATAACTTCCGCTTTTCCGTTTTATTTCATGTCATATAAAATAAGGATCCTAGCTCGAAACTGAGTTTATTTTTGTCAAAACAAAGTTTTGATGAATTTTGTAACTTTGTCTAAAATTTTAGCAAGGCCAATTTAATTTTTGGACGAACTGACAATAAGCTATTAGAAGCTCTTTAAGTTTTTCTTTCGTTTGTCTTAGGATCATATTGTCGTATCTCTTGTAATTTAAGATTTTTTTAGTGTCCTTACTTAAAAAAAAACACTGTATAATACCGACATAGTTACTCGCTTGGCCTGTCGCGTTTCGAGAAAAGCTAGTGCACGTCAAGCCGTTCCTATACTTAGAGACTTTCCATCGTGGCGTGGCCAACATAGCGGTGACGAATGTCAAAGGAATTATGTCTTTTAATAGTCACTATTTTTTGGACTACAGTTAAATGTAGTTAGTATCTTTGTCGAACCAGTATTAAAAAAAATATTAACCGCGGAGCCGAGGGTTTTACTGGATCATCTTTGCGTTTATTTTTTAGTTCCATGCTTACAAGCTTCTAGCAAAATTTTACATGCAGATCTGGTCGGCAGATGTTGCGTTTCCCGGGACGTTTTATGTTGACGACATTGTTTTGTCGACTACCTAGGTGGTCCACGCAGTTGCTATTTATATTTACATAACTGTGTATTGAATGGCTTTTGTTTAGCTATCAAAGTAGATCCGTCAGCTTAGCGACCATAGAATGCACTATTGTAGCAGTATTGTTCGTATATATTCGTTTTTGACAGTAGTTTGACAAGGAGTAAAATAGATGGCGCTGTTATTCTAATAACTTCTGCTAAGCAATATTGTTTCATTTAGATTATGCTATAGCGGCTGGCAATATTATAAGTCTTTATACAAAAAGTATAAGGCTCATAATGGTCTATAAAAATCGTGTTGTAGATATTTTTAGTGGATTAATTCATATAGTTGAGAAATAAAGGTAAAAGGAGTGGGGGGGGAGCAGGGTGGTAGACAGAAGTTCTTGCCCAGCCTCAAGATATTTCAAGATCCGGTGCTGAGGCAGACAACTTAGCACACGTACTGTATAGATATATAACTGCATATAAGATTTATTTGAGATAAAGCCAGCCATCACATAACGCTAATGGGTGCCAATTAAATTCAATGTATTAATTATGTAGCGGAGTACTTGAGCGATTAAAATAATGGGAAAGTCGATTCACAACCTTCCTGATGATTGACGTATCACGAGAACTGATCGAATACTTTACCAAGTCTTATCAAGATTTTAAAGACCAGCTTAAAATTTTCTTGACTTTTTTGGGGAACTTCTTTAGCCAAAATAAGGGTTAATCACCCTATCAATAGGTCAATAATACTTCGGCGCTCTTGAGGGAGCGCGTCGCCCAGATCCAGGCGTGAGCGGTGTGCGATGTGTTCCCGCACACCGCTCCAATGACAATTCAAGGAGATGAGGGGGGGGTGGCACTCTAAACCACTCTTCCCGAAATGTGTTAGGTGTACGCGGGGGGCGGCGACTATTTAACAGCCCCCCGCCTAGTAAACGTCGCCGGATGCCGAGGAAGATGGCTCGGCTTTGCCCTTAGCATCCGGCAGACGGGAGAAGGAACACCCCGGTGGTTTTAGTCGGGGCAGGTCCGACACACCGGGGGAGCGGCCCTCACCGCTCCCCTGACGGTCCGTAGGGATTTCTACCGGGTTAACAAAAAAAAAAAGGTCAATAATGCTTTCCTTTTTTTTTATCTTATACTGGCTTGACATAGTGACTACCATAGATGGCCAAAATATAATCAGATCAATAAAAATGATTTCGATTATATTTTACTTTTTGTACCATTAATATGACTGCAATTTGCTCATCTATATTTAAAACACTATGGAATCCCAGATTTAAAACATTTATGACTTCTTAATGTTTTAAATGATTCAATCACGATTACAGAGCAAAAAATTAAAATTACAACATTTTGTAATCGTTAATCATTAATCAGATTACATTTTACCCATCTCTGAGTGTAAGTGCCCTGAGAACTACGATCAGCTGCGATATTGGTCACATTGAGCATTGCATATAAGCGCAAAGTGGATACAGCCACTAATGTATTTCCACTCACCCGGAAAAAGGTGATATATTAATATTTTGTTTTATTTTCATGCCGACTTTGCTAACTAATTTACTTATGTGCTATGTCTGAAATATGATATGATTTAGATCTTAGATGCTATGATAAACGCATATTTCAGTGAAACGTTTTATGCACTAGTGCGTTTATCAGGAACGCTGAGGTAAACATGCTACTACTGACTAATGGATAAACATTGGCGGGTTGAGCGACCGTAGTACCATGCGGCCTTTAGTACTTACACCATATTTTTTAATTTTGCAAGACACACTCCATTGTTTCAGTAAAACCTGAAAAAGTGGTGACACAATAGCTGCTTGTAAATTTGTGTACTCAAACTATCAGTTTGTCATTTTGTGTATTAACTTCTGAAATTTTCCGCGTCAAAGTTTTGTTTGTATGTCTTTGTTTGGTACTCATACTACAAACGCAAGTTTAATTTGGTTGAGTTTGTGTAATTTCTAGTAAAGTTCGCTGAGCTGATGGCCAACCTCCGGTAGTGGAGAAGCACCCTAAGAAGAAGAAGAAGAAGAAGAATTTCTAGTAATTATTTTGGAAATATTTTAAAAGTTTTGAAAGACTATCGTCAATATGCGTATAACAGGTACGTAAATTCTTTAGCTACCTTAAACTTTCTCTAAAATCCTTTGAAACATTTACTTAAAACAGTCAACCACATCCGAAAATCATCAATTTAGCCTGACGACTGCTTAGTGTTCTGGTCTCTAGGTTTTTTCTTTTTGATTATTATTAGCTACTCCAGGTTACCGGCCTTTCTGCGTGCAACGTACGTTCTTTATACGATTTAGGCACACTGAAGACAGACTCTGTATGTTATCTATCCGCAATTACTTTAGGACTGAGATATTCATAAAGTGGGCTGTCTAAAGAATCCTTGAACTGCGGCGCCAACACCACATTTCAAAACTGTCGATTCTAAGACTATCGGCGGCTCTTAATGTCCATGTCTCAAGCTGAGATTTATTAGATGGAACTTTACGTTTGCTTAGATTTCACTAGAACATTTATATTACGCAATGAAATTCAAAGGATTTGTTTGGGATTTGATTTGAGTTAGTAGGTGACCGATTTTGACAAAATGGACTTGATTCAACGAATATTGTGGTTATAATCAAATTCTTAATATATATGCTGCCTTTTATCAAAACGAATTTAATTTTTGAGAACTTTGCTAAGCAAAGTCGAATTAGCGTCCATAAATTTCATCCTCAGCCTTATAGAGACAAATGGAGATGTACTATACGTTTTAGGGCGTTTAAAAAAAATAAAAAACAAAATTCTTTTTCCTCGGAACCACGCTCAAAAGTTTCGTTTTAATGCCAAAATAGGCCTCTGAAAATATGAGTCCTTAATATTAATATTTAGGTTGTCCGCATCGCACTTTTCAATTTCCCATACAAATAACACAGGACAAAAGTTTTTTTTCTTTGATTTCTATAACTAATGAACGATATATCGTATTGCAATACCCAGTCATTATTTTTGTAGAGAATTTAACGCTTTACAAAAAAGGTCTGAAGTCAATTTTTGATAAATCAACTCGGTCATAAGTTATTCAAGATCGAAGTTTAACTTACCCTCAATTCAGCTGTTTTATTGACTGAATTGGCAAAATATTATGTTTTTAGAAAAATTGAAACCAAAACATTTTACAAAATATAAATTAGACTTCTGAAAACTGTTAACCTTTATTTCCTGCTTTATAGTAAATGTGGACAAGGTACTTAAAACGAATTATCATTGACAGTTAACCCAACATTTGAAAATTCTAGTTGTTGAAAATTAACATCAATCGTTAAACCTTTCTTGTAGAGCGTTAAATTCTCTACAAAAATAATGAATGGGTATTGCAATAAGATATATCGTTCATTAGTTATAAAAATCAAAAGAAAAAAAAACTTTTGTCCTGTGTTATTTGTATGGGAAATCGAAAAGTGCGATGCGGACAACCTAAATATTAATATTAAGGGCTCATATTTTCAGAGGCCTATTTTGGCATTAAAACGAAACTTTTGAGCGTGGTTCCGAGGAAAAATTTTTTTTTTTTGAAACGCCCTAATTCGTATATACACGGACCAGATGTGTAATATAATGATCTGATATCGTGGTCGCCCTATAATCCCGTCCCAATTGATGCGCGGGAGCACGCACTCATTGTATGGTAATTGTAGCCCGCGTCGTGTCAGCGGTAGGAAGGGATACGATTGTCTTGTTACAAGGAAGTTCGTTTATGAAACGCGATGCCGTTTAACCGCGACCTGCGAGAATCGTGCGTGACGGTATTCGGATTTATTCGCAGATTTATATATATTTTTATACTTTTGTTTTAGTTTATAACTGTATTTATAGGTAGTATAGTATAAAAATAAATCTATTTTAAGGACCTTGTTAATGAAGAATGATTTTTTTGTTTTATACATTCATTAATTTAAATAATGACATTAAATGGGACAGAATTCAACTGAAAGGAATAAAATTAAATTGGCAATAAATTGCACGGATTTGCAATAACAACGCTAACCTGTTAGAGTCATTTTAAATTTAGTAGTTTTTTTTAAATAACTAGGTACAAAGAATATGTACAATATTATTGAAAGAAAAAATTCATAATTATATAAACTAAAAAAAAAATCTTAATTCAATTAATTATTAAGAATAAAAAATTGATATATACTTTTAAAATTCTTTATGAGGGATTTTTTTTCTTTCGTTTCTTTTCTTTTATTATTTCATTATTTGTCAATATTTTTAAAACTCTTTGGTTATCTGTAATTAATATCTATAAGCGATATATAACTAGTGTAGATTATATTTGTAATATATACAATGACACTGTTGATAGCTTATAAATAAATGAAGATAATTTAATAAAAGCTCTTTACTCTTGCATTACTTCATAATTTATAAAAGGTCAACATTATCAACATATTAATTTTTATTTCTAAGTATTCAATATTAAGTAAAATTAGTTTAAATATAAGTTAAAATAATTTTAATATCATTTCAATATTAAGTTAAAATAGGTGTAAAATTTGAAAAGTAACTATAATATAAATTTATTTTAAAGTTGTAAACATTAATTTTTGAACATTCGTAATAAACATTAATCGAATGCGTCGTGCTGACAGTTTGAAGAGAGAAAGAAAGCTGACTATACTCTGTTACAGTAACCTAAGTTGTCGTATGATAACAATTTAAAACAAACAACAAAGTGGAATCTTCAAATAGCTTACTCGAAATTCGCAAGTTTTATCTTAAAAGTAATTTTTTTTCATCAAAACTTATATATTGGCCAAAAAGGCAATAAATTTCCTTTTTTGTAACTTTATTGGAGTTATTTACTCACTCGGGAAATGCATTTGCATTTTTACAGTTATTCCTGTTAAAGTTATATCTTTTTAAAAAAAGTTATTTGCTGTATTAAGTGAAGCAAATTTAGTATCATAATTATTAAACAATGCATCATTGCCACTGAGTGGCATCCTTATAATAAATTTTGGAGGGCATTAAACAAAACAACTTGTAATCCCATACTTTGCTTTTTCAAATTCGATAGCCTAGCCCGGTTTATTTTACGGTGGCACTCAGCAACGTTCTTCTCTCATGATATATGCTTAAAAATACATAATTAAATCGAACTAATATCACTTAAGTTAGTCGTAACTTATACAATCAAACTTGCGAGCGAAAGCTAGCAAATTATATGAATTTTAGTATTCAATTCAAAACCAACAATATATCTACATCAAACAGTGTTATCTGAAACCAGTCGTATTAAATAACAAATAAAATTAATTCCAGAGACAATGAAGTCATAGCAATTAATAAAATAAGCGAAAGGCTTTATAAATTTAAATTTCATTCATCCGCTAAGCGCACACCAAATATAGACAATAATAATTTTGCAACAACTTTCTACATAATAATGCCTGATTCACCTCTCGTGAATTAATTAATTTAATTTATCTGACAGATATTTAATTGGGTACAATTTGTCGTAATTAATGAGGCAGAAATATTAAATACAGTGGACATTAGTGTATCTAATTTGGTAATGTTTATAATAATTATTATAATTCATTTTAAAAACTAACAAAACTGTTGATAGAATGTGTCCGATCTGAATCTGTGAGAGAGGCGTTTGTGAACGCTTTTGGTCTGAACAGACTTGACGTCGGGATGTTTAACAAAATCTTAACAGAACTATTATCTGATGAGGCGTCTGGCCTGTTCAGATCAATGGCACCATATGTGATATGTTAGGTATTTCTGTATTAGGGTACGATGGGGCTGACATGCGTGCACACGTAAAAGTCCCTTAAATAAATAGAATAAAAAAACAAACAAAACTTTAATACTGGCTTATGAAAGCACAGTCGATTAGCCAAAGTTATTAAAAAGGAACGTGGTAAATTCAAATGCTTCTACAATATTGAATGAGATAAAAGCTCCTAATCTGTGTGGTCTTATAACTTCAATAAATGGAGTACTGCTGGAATTTCTCAGAAAAGTTGATTAAATTGCGGTAGGAAAATGAACCTTTGAAAACATTCAATAATTTTCGGTACACTAGTCTTTTCGAGGAATCCAATTCATGTTAAGAAATCGGAAAATCAGACAAAGATAACGATTTCGACAAGTTTACTTTTCACGTTAGGAATAAATAATTTAATTACATTATGTGGATACTAGGGATGTCTAAGCTAAAACTATCTTGATGCTATCGTTAAACGGATAGTGTGGATGGTTTCTTATTTATCTGTGATTTTTTTTATCCCAGGGGAAAATCCTGTATATGACCATCAGGGACGTTGTGAGGGCAGCGGCCTCGGTGTGTCAGACTTCTACTGACTAAAAACCCCCGGGGTGTCCATCTGATTGCTCCACCCAGGCCTGGGAAACCAAATGCGTCCAGACGCCCAGGGAACAAAAGGCCTTGTTGAGGCTACTTCTCTAGGAGGGGTAGGAGTAAAAGCCCACCCCTCCTAAACCTCTCTCTGGCGGCGCGCCGGACAACGTGCACCGATTTCTTCTTATCTGTGATTATTGTTCAATATCGTGTAAGTGACAATACTAATTTACTAAAATGTTGCCTCTAGAAAGAAGAAAAATGAATAGTTGCTAATATAACAACTTTGTATGAGCAGAATCTTAAATTTAATATTGTGAATAAAGATTTCAAATTAACTTTTGCAGTCATCAGTCATTAATGCAGGTTAACCCGAATAGGTAACTTTTTCGGTTTATCAATCGAAGTAGCTTAATCAATTACAAATACTACGAATAGAAAGCAAATAATTCATTTTGCCGCCGGCTGTGACGGCTGGTTAGAAATCTTTTTGTATTGCTTATGCTTAAGGGCAGATGTGTTTAGGTAATTTGATTTTTATTTGGATTTCCAGTAGTTCTTTTTCTGATGTCGCGATAACAGTAGATTACACACATCAATTATCTGCGGAAGCACAAATATGGTCTATGGAGTATATAAAACCTTTCACCTTTTGACCTGAAGTGTATTTACTCCGACGCGGCCTTGAGTTTCTTTCGGCGTTTCTTCTCAAGGTAGTCGCTTCCGAAACGCTAGTAGATCACCGTTAAGTTTCGTATTTTGGCTGGCGGCCCAAGTCGAGGTCGTACCCATAAGCCTCGTGGGTCGTGCCCTTGGGTTGCCACCCAACCCATAAATTGCCGGCTGAGCGAGCTCCTTGAGTGTTCGCCCTCACGCCAAGTTTTGTTGTAAAGGCCTCTCCCGGTCGCCAACGTAACGATAATTCGAAAAAGAAAAAAAACCTGAAGTGTAATTGCTCTCTTAGCTCACAGTACCTCTACATTGATGAAATCTGATTTTTTTCAGTATTTATTCTGAGTGAAATCGTTTTTAAAATACGGGTAGATTAATATTATATCCTTCTCTAGTGTCGGACTAAGGTAATACTATATGGTATATGCTGTAGAGCGGCGTTTCTCAGGAACGTCCGACTCTAGCGGCGGCACCGGGCGGCACACTTGAGGGAGTGTGTCGTCCAACAAGGATGCGAGTGGCGCGCGACGTGTTCCCGCGTGCCGCTCTACAACACAGAGGCATGAGAGGGTGGCTCTATACACCACCCCTCCCCAAACGAGTAGAGGCCTACTTAAGGCCGAACGCAGAGCCGGTTATTGTGGATGAGACCCCAGTCGTGGCCTCGATGCCGGTAGGTGGAAGGTGGAACACCCCGGGGGTTTTAGTCGGTGCAAGCCCGACACACCGGGGCCGTCCTCACCGCTCCCCGTGGTCCGTTAGGGATTTCCCCGGGATTACCAAAAAAAAAAAGGTAATATTTATATCATTCCTACTAGAGTTGCCCTTCTACCAATGTAACTGCCAAGAATTACTGGAAGATCACACAAAGCCTTAGGATCTAGTGTCTAGAATCAAGATCAAGTAAAGATCAAACCAAAATCGTTAATCATTTTTAACTAGTTAAGTATACCTTAAAAAAAAAACTAAGCAGAATATAGGAGCGTCAGTGTGTTCTGGATAGATACTTTTGTAGATTTGTGATTGTGTCTCCTGGCTTCATGATAATTTCTCTTGGACGGCAAGGCCTGACTGGTTGAAGGGGAGACTTCAATACATAGTTTCATTATTGAACTTCTAGAACCCTGATAGCAGCATGTTTAATTTGTGATGATCGATTTCATTGTCGTGCGTCATGGGTGCATTATTTTAATAAGTAGGTGTGCCTTTGTTTAGTAGCAACCTAATTTAAGACTAGATGAATGCGTGTAAATATTAGTAAATTCTTCATCATACTAGCTCGTAACGAATGTATTATTACATCACTTTTAGTCCTATAACTCTCTAAATTATTCACTAGGGTTAAAATAACATTGTCGCCTTGAAGTGCGGTAATGTAATATCTCGATTAAGTGAAGATAATACCTCGCTACAAAATATAATGAATACATGGTTTCTTTTTAATTTCAACAAAAATATTTTTTAATTTCCGTTGTGTACGCCTCATATTGATGGCGCAACGCGTAGTGAAAAAAGCTAGCATGCCATTTATAAAAATAAATAGGTAATGTTATAGGTTATTAGTTGATAATATTATGCTAATGAAAATTTATTTGAGTGTATGTGTAAGTTTTCACTGTGATTATTTTCAAAATATACCTAATTCAAATATAAAAGAACAAAATGTAGAAATACTAATTTAGGCACTGAAGGCTTATTGTCACCAACCTGTGAATATTTTGTACTTTCACTATTTTTTCAATAATTGAATGTAATAATATAATATAAGACTATCTTTCACCATGCCAGTGTGATGTAAAACATCGTAAAACACGCGTGTGCATTGCGGTAATTATAGACTTATTCTCGCCTTACGGCTCGCACATAATATCACCTCATTTGTAATGTCCAACTTAGCATACTTGTATCATAATATACTGTTATAAAATTTCTGAATTAAAATAAAAAAGTTAAATCTAAAACTTCCGCTTAAAACCAAAACAAATGGCTTACGGAATTGATTTCGAATTCCGTACACTTTAATTTATTGATTGACTAACTCATCGATTTGTCTCTATCAAAGTATAATTAAATGCTTTTAATGCTCGTATTATAACATGTTTGACAAGGCAGCCGTTGAATCTGAACGTCCATTCTTAGCCTGCATTTAAATAAGTGAAAACATGTCAAATAAACCTTATCTTAACTAACCAGCTGAGAGGTTCTGTCAATTTGATTTGTTTGTTTTTACTAGTTCATTGTCGGGTTTAAACCGTCTCGTTTATTTATTTGAGTCACTCCTATTATTTTATTTACAAAGAATTATTTTCTTCAACGGTCGTTATCTAAAAACAGGGTTCAAGGTTTAAATTCTTCTCTATAAGTCCTTTTGTGGTTTTTAACTCAGGCTGAGATTTATAAACGCTTAGCAAAGTTATCAAAAAATTAATTCGTGTTGACAAAATACTGAATATATACCAGGAACTTAAGTATAGCCATAGTATTCACAGAGCCAAGCCCATGTTGATAAAATCGGTGACTTACCAAATCCTTTGAAATTTCTTGAGTAATATAAATTATAATATTTTGGTAAAGACTAAGCAACTTAAAGTTACGTCTATAGAACTCAGTCTTGCTAATTTAAATTTAAATAGTGCTATTTTTTTCCGTTTGCTTTTATTTCTCCTTTTACGGCCTAAAATTAATAACCTATTCTATGCCCTATCTTAGATTTGTTACCACAGCAACTATAGTGCATATCTTTTCGCATCCACAGGCTTAAAAGGGAGAGGTATAGCTATAAATATACGAATTAAAGATAGATAGGTTATTAGTTTCGGCAGTTAGTTGTCCACGCGTTCAGACTTTTTCGTGACGCACTGTAAAAACCTCATATAAATGCAGGATTAGATATAACTGGAAGTATCTTTTACTGAGAGGAGGAAAATCCTTGAGTACATTTAGTAGTTCCCCATAAGCGTTGACTCGGTGGCAGTCTAGTTAAAAATACCCCTTGGTCATCGAACAGTGCTGTGAGTCACCGTACAGGCGCGGCTCTCCGAAGGTCGTATGTTTGTTTTGGATTATTTTCTCATTGCTTGTAATTAGATACAAAGGGTCCTTGTTCTGAGGCTCGCAATATAGAACAGGAGTTGTGTGGAGTAGCTCTTAAACTATATTTTCTCATAATTATAGAATAGAACATCATGCGAACAGCTAAGGAGTGGAATATGCTACCAGCGGCCATATTTCCGCGATCTTATGACCTGGGAGTCTTTAAAAGAAGAGTGAATAGGCATTTGTTAGGCGGACGCGGTTCATCATCGGACTCATCTTCACCTTCCACCAGGTGTGATTGAGGTCAAGCGTTCGCCTATAAGTTATAAAAAAATAAAAAATAGAACCGAAAAAAATAAATATTTATTCATTACCAGGCGGCAGTCTATTTAATGTCGTTAAATTTTCTCTGGAATCTTTTATGGCTGATGAAAAAATATTGAGCAGTGACAAGCATACTATAAAAGCTTTAAAAATTGTTATCTTGTTATACTTGGAGTTTTAATATGGACTTACATTTTAGTCTTATTTGCGTTTGTACGGTCTAATGGTGTTCACAGGAAATACTGAGCATAAAAGCTCATTCCACAACTTTAACATTACACGCCGGCGCTGTAACACATGTTGCTCGCATTGAAGGCTATGCTTAAAGGTTTTCACTCTATCGTTATTAAAAATATATGATTTCAATGTATATACTAAATAAATTATGTAATTTTTTAGTTATACGCATCGCTTAGTATCATAATAAGATGCAAGCCACCGGTGGTAAGTGCCGCCCAATGAGGCAGACTTGTGCGAGCCACCGATGGTACGCGCCGGCGTGATCGTATTAAAGAGTGCCAAAAGAAGGTTGTAGAGAGTGGCTCTGTTGTTATTACTGTTAAAGTTGTCGATCTACGAAAATAAAAAATAAACATTTTTTTACAATTTTGCGACTCCATGTTTTTCTGTGTATACTTTTGCCCTCTTTGTTG
This sequence comes from Automeris io, assembly GCA_036320925.1. NCBI lineage: Eukaryota > Metazoa > Arthropoda > Insecta > Lepidoptera > Saturniidae > Automeris > Automeris io. The sequence goes on from JAUDJH010000001.1 coordinate 20,833,941, forward strand.
CCTATCAGATATCTGGACATGAGGGCGATTGTAAAAATAACATTAATACAAGATTATTCCTTTTGTTAAAATAAGAGTAATTAAGAAAAATGATCTCCATTCAAGTTGATTTTTTTTTTTATTTAACTTTTGTACAAGTTAGTTGAACAGTAATTATAATGAAACGCAGAAAAATATTTTTATTAGCTAACGACGACTTGAATTCTATAAAGTCCCCGTTACTAAAACGAATTTTATGCTAAATGTGTTTTAAGGCTTAACCATTGATTTCCACCACACCAAAAAATAGGGGTCTGACATACCGGAGCCGCAGCTCTCGCAAATACTCTAACAGTCCTATGCAGAATTTTACCACGATTTACCAAAATAAGGATGTGTCTATACACACACACTGTCTACAACGACGGTTCTCCGAAGTTGGCCAACTCCACACTCATCCAGAGTTTGAGAAGGCCTGAGTAAGCCGTCCGCGAGCCGGTACCGTGCCAGAATGCGTAGCTTTCCCCCACGGCTGGGTTCCAGGGGGACGAGAGGAAACCTAACGGGTTTTAGTCAGCAGGAGCCTCAAGCACACCTGATTGTCACCCTCATGACGACATGGAAATACTATGATGGTATATGGCTAAAAAGCAGCAGTGATATAGCGGAGTAATTATTTTTTAGTTAAACAATAGACTATATTTATTCTGACTTACATATTTAGAAAAAGTCACAGACAAAAACTAGCTCCAAATATAACCTTTCTATTCTGAAATAGCAATTTAGACGTCATTACGAAATTACAAACACACGTCCAGTTTAAGAAGACCCCCGTTACCTATTTAATTCCTTTGCGCTAGTTCAAAGAATAATCGTTTTGAGATTTCCGGACGGGTCTTTTAGATTGGATCTTTTACGCACCTTATTTCACGTAATTATTTATAAGTTGTCACGGAGCGATAACTTTGAAATGTAAATTGTTTCGAATTTGAAACGTTATTTGAAAATGAAAGATGAGAAAATAAATATAAAATAATCAAGTTTCTTATTAAAAATTAGATTATTTTCACAGTTACTCGATTACTGCGCGTTTTATTGAACCAGTTCGTTCTTCTTAACCAGTAAAATTAATATTTAATTTTAATAATCTTTTTACCGTAAATCTTTTTTTTTGTTACCACAACTTCACAAACTTAAAATAGTTTCATAACATTTATTAATCATTTGTGACATTTTTATACAATTAATTATTTCAATTCTATTGTATTTTCGTGACTTTCAATTATTCAAGAGATAAATTACGTTGATTATAATGTCTTCAATAGGAAATCATCGCCAATAGATTTTTTTTTTACACTGGCTCGACATATTGACTACAGAGTACCTGATGGTAAGTACAGTGTAGTCCAAAAACGAAAGCGACTATCAAAGGATGAAAATCCATTGATAGTTAACATCGTCATGTCGGCCCACATATACCACGACTGAAGGTCTCTAGGTGTATGAGCTACTGAATATACACAAGCTGATCCCGAAACGCGACAAGCCGAAACTGGTCACTATAACGGGCATTACACCCATGTACTGTGGTCGCGATCCAGACGGGCACCGACGCCCTACCACCTCGCTGCTCGTTTGGCACCACCCAGGAGTCACGTGTAGGGAAACTAGGGTAAAGCCTACGGACGCGAGCAGCTTCGACTCCCAATACTACTTACTATAGATACTTTGTATGGGATTTTATGTAGACTCTATCCTCCGATAACAATATTCATTTCCACTCCGACGCAGCCTTGAGTTTATTTCGGCGTTTATTCCCAAGGTAACTTGCTCCTGAAACGCTAGTAGATCACCTTTGGGTTTTTTTCCTAGTTTGCCGTCCAAGTCGAGGTCCGTATTCACAGGGGTGCCCTTGCGTTGCCACCCAACCTATAACACGCTGGCTGAGCACCTAAATGTTTGCCTCTCTCGTCTGGTGAAATTAGGCCTTTCCCGGTTAACAGCATAATATACTGCCGACAAAAGACAACACTCCATTTGCAAGTACATTACATTACTTTAGTAATCTTCAAAAAGTAATTTTAAATGTAAACTAATTTCAAAATCGATAAAAGACGGCTAATAATAGTAGGGTAGAACGTCAACTAATAATACACCAAAATGAGAGTCGAGGACAGATGCATCCTGGAACTGGACTTGTATGTCTTTATTCCACGCTTCATATTTCTTTGAAATACTTTTGTGTTTCTAATTATAACAATATATGGTTACGTTACATCCCTTTCGGGGTGAGCAGAGAAACAGTAGTGGTTGTAATACACATCGCACTTATGCGTCATGCCAAACGTATCCAGTATCGTAATTATTCGCCGTGCTGGCTTATCCTCAAGATTGTTAGATTATTTTTTTTTAGTGTCGAATCGACACTTCAAGCGTATGAAGGTCTATACCGCAAGTATTGTGGCACTGCTCAAGAAAAGTTAGTTAAAAAACTCTCCAGCGGAAGCTATTCCGATATTTAAAAAGTAATAAGCGATACTCTGTCTTCACTCTGAATCAAAGCACATGTAAATTCAGTAGCGTTCATTCCATAGATGCATGAAAGCATTGCATGCCCTTACAATAAATAAGTCCAGAATAAATTACTTAAAGATGAAGAAATACCTACCTAAACACATTCATACGTATTCTGCTTTCACTCTATGTTTCTTTCGTATCACACGTATATAATATTTACTGTAATAGTACAATATTCAAATTAATTACGCGAACACTGCCTACCTTGTTCAAATATCCTATGCACGTCACTGTGTAAATTATTCCGTCATCACACATAAAGTGTGAATCTATAATATTAGTCAACATTTCTTGATTTTAAAAAGCTCATGCGATCGAATGTTTGAACCCCCCTGTTTTAAGAGAAGAGTTTTTCGGCGTCTGTTGGCCGGACGCGGTCCACCATAGCTTCATCTTTTTTTTATTCTGACACGGCATAGTGACCATACCACACCGGATGGTATGCAGTCCAAAAACGATGACTACCAACAGCAAAAAAAAAACATTGATAGCCGAGGCCATCATGCTGACCTGCACAAATATCTCTTTACGCTTCGCTCAAAAGACTCAATATCATAGAACGATGGGAACACGCTCGCCGGAAGACTATTCCACAGCCTAACGACTTGGCAAAAGTAAGAGTTAGAGAACTTCTTAGTCCTGGCCAGGATGTGAGTTACCGAATAGCTGTGACTCCGTAAACCCGCGCGCGTGGTTCTACTATGGAAGAGAGAGGGTAGATCAAGGTTAAATAGCTCTTAAGAACACTCGCCATGATACAGACGGTAGAAAACGCTGAAGTATGCAACTGGAGCGGTTCAAGATGTTCAGAAACGTAAGGATTGTTCACTATGCGGACATCCCTACTCTGTAACCTATCCAGGGCGTCGAGTGAGTACTGGACAGAACTGTCTTCCACTAGACGTGTTTGAGAATATGCATCCGCTTGTAAATTATCCAAAGGTATTTTAAAGTCAGACGCTAGAAATCAAATAAGAATAGAGATTCCTACGATTTTAGATACGAAACATAACAATTGTTTATATAACGACTAAAATAAATAACGGTTATAAGCTCTTATAACAGTACCGAATCTAAACAAAACCATTATTATCTGTAATGACAACGCCAATTAACTTGCACCGCAGTGTATTCACCTCAGCTATTACACTTCCGTGCAAAATAATTGCTTGTTACGACATATCGTGATGTGTAACTTTACGCTTTTGGAATGATATCGAAGATATTTAAAAGTCGTGTCAACTCAGCCAATATATTTTTTATACATTTTTTTATGTGGCAGGGTGATTGCCCTTAGCACGTTATGACATTTTGCGCATCGCTTGTTATATAACAGTGACAAATGATGATGATCTTGAAATAATGGCCGAATACTGCTTTGATAACGTTTCCGCATCACATTAAGTAGGCGCGGGATGGAGCTCCATTCGGCGAAGGTGGGCTCGCTGATGTATACATTCGGAAACCGTCAATTGCGCAGGTTTTATTTGGTGTGTGATGCTAGCGCTTTCACAAACGCACCTTTTCATCTAAAACCCTGTTAATCTAATGGAGCGGGGAAACGACTCAACCAGAAAGAGGCAGGATGCCGTGTCTGGGTACTAATAACTGACTCTATCAGCACCCTGAGCAGCACAATGTCCTGCTGCCTCGGTAGAAGTCTACAATGACAAATATAACCCGTGTTCCACCTATTACAAAAAATGTACTGGCACGATTAGGTCCGCATAATTTTATTTGATCACTGTTAAAAAACCAATGCCTGATCCGAGCAATAGACTCTCTGAAGTCTATTGCAAGGTCTTAACATCGCGAACTGGATAAATTCAAACTTTTTTTTATACTTGCTTGACATAGTGACTACATTCCACTTGATAGAAAGTATAGTGCCGCAAATGCACTGCAAAGACCACCGAGGGACGAAAATCCGTTGACAACCGCCATAGTTATGTCGATCTATATATACCACGACGGAACGTCTCAAGTATATGACCAATTGGATATACATAAAGTAATCACAAAACGCGATAAGCCTCAACTAGTCACTAAGACGGTCTTTACACTTGTGTACTGTGGTCATGAGCCAGTTCGGGCAACCACTCTACCACCATTGAGGCACTAGGCTTATGCAAGCAGGCCATCAAAACAAGCAACTATTAAAAAAGTTGATAGTTTTCAATTGAATGTAATAAAATTTAACAACTCAACTTGAAAATATTAACATACAAAAATAAAAATACAACCGCACGGCAGCCAAATACACCGAAGCAAGACTAATTGCGGCTCGCACTTGAAATCCGCGCCGATTAAAAATTAAAATAATTGTGTTACCGCATACCGCACGCAATCCAAACGAACTCTTACGTTTGTACTAAGGATGTGTAAATCCAAATTGATTCAACACAAGATGTAAATCTATAGAAATCAACCAATAACTCAATAAATATGTCGCACAGAAGGCCCTACTTTAAATAATTTAGTTCGTATCACTCTTCTACCATAAATTGAATAGAGCCCGTGCGGGTTTGCACCCATATGTGGTTGACGTTCCATCAGCTCGCACGAGGCAATTCGCCTCCTCTTTTTTGCTGCGAACCGTCAAAGAGAGGAATTCACTTCCTACATCCGTTTTTCCAACATTCTATGACATGGGAATCTTTATACGACGAATGAATCGGTATTTGTTAGGTGAGCGTGCTCCATCATCCGCTTCGTCTTCATTTTCCATCAGATGATATTGAGGTCATGCGCAAACCTATCTATAATGAAAAAAGACAATTTTATTTTATTTTATTTTTGGATAATAGAGTTGCCAGTGGCCCAATACACAATTTCACTCACACAACAAATACACAATTACAATTAGAGTGGCCTGTTTTATATTTTGTTAATGTTAATGCTAATGAAAGTCAAGGTTATAAGTCTGTGCATCTCTCATCAACGCGAAGACCTTTCTCTTGAACTTCGGTAGGGAATCCGCGAACAAATCAACGGAATCTCCAAGAAGATTGTAGGCCCGTGATAATCTAAAAAGTACTTACGAAGCCAAGGTCGGTTCGTTTAAAACCGGCGGATGAAAAAGGGAAACGGCTCGTCTGAAATAAATTTCGGTTTTATTTACCAATAAAACAATATTCGGTTAAATTTAAAAGAGCCAAAATTTTTGCTAATACTAAAATGTTTATAGCAAGCGATAAATTAACACTGATTCGTCTGATTGTGATTGTTTAATTACTCCGATTATAGGCCGATATTTAGCAAAAGCAGAAACCAATTAATCGGCTATTGCCACAAGCTCGGATCAAAGCCTAGGGTATATTAATATAAAAAATTCAGTTCAAGATTAGCTAAAATTTTAACAATATAATGAACATCTAGATATTATTAAAATAACCTCACAACTTGGCTATAAGTAATTAAAGCTGAAACTAGTAAATACACTAATAAACTCTTATATTATTTATTTTTACAAAAGATTTAGACTGAGAAATCTATAATAGAATTCAATAGACCAAAAAAAGATAGTAATCATCTCAAAAAAATCCGTGGATTAGTAAATCGTATTTCAAAATACGACTATACTGCATTAGACTTAAGGTTCATTTCTTATGGATGATAATTTAGGATTTAAGAGGTTGATATAAATCCTTATAATTAAAAACCTATAACTCACTCGTCTGTCAAAAGATTTATTTAGCGGATGCCTAGTGCGTGTTTGTAAACTGCGGTTTTCCATTTCACGGGAGGTAGCGATTAGTGATGTCGCTAATCGATAGCCCGGCGCGCTGTTTATCGATAATGCAAGTTTTTAGGACGTGCGGCCTCCCGCTTGTTGTGGCCCGTTCAGCCCGTTGTCTCAGCTTAGTCAAGTCGCTTCGTCGACGCGCAGTGCACGCGTTTGCGCGTACGTTAACCCCGCACTTGCGATCGAATCGAGTGTCAAATCTGACGTTTCGTAACACTTATCAAAGTTTTTCAATGTTTTAGTGGTAAGGAAACGCGAATCCCGCGTGTCCTGAACGAAGTACTCTGTCTATTAATGTTTATGTCAAGATTTTTGACGTATTTTGCTGTGCTAGTGATGTGATTGCTAAATATCGATAGTGTGTTGTTCTATAACTGTGTGTTTTGGTTGTTATCATGTTAAATGTCTTTCGATACTGATATGTCTGCTGTAATAAGCGATCTCCGATGGCTGCACGACGATGATTTGTTTGCTCTTTCGTGGCAAAACGGTATGTGTTCTTTTATCAATGAAGTTAGGTAAATAGTTGTACGATATGCATCTATTTGGTTTATATTGTTTGCTTTTAGTTGTGTCATTGTGACTTACTTATTTAAGGTCAGGTTACGTTGTTTATTACATTAACTGTTTGGAATAGGTTCCAATATGAACATATAAAAATACCACCGTATCCTTAGTGTAGCGGTCAGTGATTCCGCCTAAAATCCCGGATGTAGCTCGTTAGAATCCCGTTATAGTCAACTATATTAGTAGCAACTATATTTGCATCTGTTCTAATGAGGCTCTAAAATAAAAGTCTATAAATGATTCATTCATTCAGAAGCGGGACAATTATTTTGTTTACAACCATATTTATGATTTCTTTCATAGCACTATACCAAATTATAATTTGGCATTCCATTAAATGGATATCTAATTATTAAAATAATCTTCCTATAGATTGTTTTTAATAAAGAAAGTCAGTGAAAACTCTGTAATAGCAAATGTATGCTACTTTATTTGAAATTTTATTTCCAATGTCATACATAGCCGAACTCATAAATCATAACAAAGTTTGATTATAATTATTATCTAAATGTATAATATGTAAACGACTTAAAAAATCTTGTGATTTTAAGTTATATTAAAATTAGTATTTTTTGTATATCTTAAATTAAAAGTTAATTAGTAGTGATAAAAATATATTTACATAAGTAAATATTGTAAAAACAGGTAATTTTGTCGTAAAATACAGCTTTTTTACAAATCAACTTTCGATGTTGGGAATCCTTTGAAGATAAAGATTTGGTATTTGTTTACGTATTCAGTTAACGACTTGCTAACAAGCTCCTTCCTTAACTTTTATCGATAAGCAAATACGTCACTTCCGCATCCTTAGAGAGCTCACTTGGAATACAAATAAAGTATTTTTTAAATTATCTACTTATATATCCTGGATTTGTGTTACAAAATAATCTATTAAATCTTGTAATACCTGGAGAAAAAGCTTAGGAACTTTTTAAGCAACTTGTGAACCTGCAAGAGATATTTGGCACAGTTAAAGTTCATTTCGGAAAAAAAAGCCAAATTATATTTTTTGAATCCTATTTTTTAGATAAATATAAAAAAACATATATATAATAATGTATTTATATATGCTCGCAGCTGATATAGTAGAATCAAAATAACACTTTGCCTGTAAACGTCCTTTCCGTCTGTAAACGATGGTCTTTCGCGTCCTGTGGTTTTTTCAACACTTTAATGCACTTACAAATTCAAAAAACGTTACTAATATTTACTACTTTTAGTACTAATATTTTGAATATTAGTATTGAAATACCAATTGTTAATTCTAGTAAATTAGGGACCAAAGGGGACACCCGCAACTACTCTATTAGCATATATAAACAAATTGATTTGCTCAGTCACAGATGACCCCTGTTTACAAAGGATCTGTTAAAAATATTATAAGGGAATTTTCAAAAGAATCTCAAAAAATTTCAAATACTATTTTTAGGTCTCGACAAATGGGCAACTACTATTAATTAATTAGATAGTTAATAATGATTGATTGAGTAAAAGATGTACATCTGTAGAAAACAGCTATCAAATTAGTAAATCCTTTACTCCCCGAATAAATCTTTAAAACAGTGATGCTAATACAAAATAATTAGATTGAGACAGCTATAACAAGTTCAATGAGGAAAAAAGACGGAAAAAATTCAAAAGATTTATTCAAGTAATAAATCTTGTTCTCAAAATACAACTCACTTATTGAAAGATTTATTTTACACATGTCTATTATCGATAAAACCTTACACTGTTTAATGATGAATGACGGTGACTGTCAAATATATTTCGATTTTTTGATGGTCGCCGCAGTTCATTGATGTAAATGTTTTTAGAAGCTAATGTAAAAATTTCAAACATGGTTACCACATTAAGGAAAACGTAAATAAACCCACATTGTGTTTGATAAAAAATACACATGTAATTTGCTAAAACGGATGTGATGCTCAGATTAAGTACAAAAAATAAGCTAAAAGCGATTACAATAAATTGTTGCCATTGACGTATTTTATTTATTTTTGAATGGAACTTTCAAAGACGATCCTTGAGTAATTACAAGACCCTGAGCTCTTGTGCAATTGAGCTCCTCGGTTTAGAGCTTTTTTTTTAATCAATGTGTTTAAAGGGCTTTTGACTGCCGCATGCAGTCATGCCAGCCCTGTTGTGCTACACCATATATATAGATATAAAAAATAGAAATATAAACATTACACTAAGCGTTATAGACACATTATAGAAGATAGAGAAACCTTAGGTTCCACTAAACTATTGTAAATAAATTTATAAATTTTGTGAGCTTCTCGACTGCTGGGATTACTTAAATAGCTTTGATAAATGCCTAAGTCCAAAAAGTTGATGTTTAGGGTGCTCCTTAAACTTTCTTTTTCTTTTTTATTCTGGACACATTCCATCAACAAATTTTGGATATCCTCTGTTGTGCCACAGCGGATACAGTTTGGACTACCGACTTTTTTCTTAAGATATCCAAACTTGTTGAGAGGAACGTGTCCAGATCTAATTCTATGAGCTATTACAATATATTGCCTAGCTAGCCCAACCTTAGAAAACCAAGGAGTACGAGGAGGCTCACTCTGCATTGTGCTCGGTTTAGACCTGACAGCTGACTTAAACTTTGGGCGGTCGATTGAGTTTAGACCGAAAACAGCTGCTAAAAAATTGGGTCCTTTTTAAGGTCGGCAAGTTCTTTTCACCATCGCAACTTCTTAATCTGTATCAAGCGCAGGTGCGGGCGGGTGTTGAGTACTGTTCTCATCTTTGGGACGGATCCGCTAAATATCAATTGGCGGCTTTGGACTCGATTGATCGTAGAGCTCGTAGACTTATTGGCGATGATACTTTGTCAAAAATTAAAATGCAGAGTATCGAGCATCGACGTAGAGTTGCCTGCCTCACAGTCTTTTAGCGGTTACACGGGGGAGAGTGTTCTCAGGAACTGCATTCTTTAAATCCACCAGTCCCATTCCATCACATAACCACTAGACATCTTGTCGGATACCATACGAATGTGGTGGTTATTTTTTATATCCGCACGAAAAGTTTCGATTCTACATTCATCTTACGAACGGCTAAGGAGTGGAATATGCTTCCAGTTGCCATATTTTTGCGGTCTTATGACCTGGGAGTATTTAAGAGAAGAGTGAATAGGCATTTGTTTTGCGGACGCGGTTCATCATCGCACTCATCTTTACCTTCCACCAGGTGTGAATCAAAAGGTCCAAAGTCCAGGTCAAAAGTTCGCCTATAAATTAATTAAAAAAAAACATTTTAGAAATAATAATAAGGGTAATGAAGTAAAGGACTCGAGATCCTTTAAAACATGTATTCTATGGTTTTTTTTTTACTATAGTGGCTGTGATGGCCTCGTGGATAAGAAACCGGTATCCATGCTGACAACGCAAGCGGTCATAGGTTAGTTATATCCCGGCACGCACTTCTGTGTTTTTCCAGATTAAGTACGGTTTTAGGCACTGAATGCTCATCAGTATAGGAAAACAATTTGACGAAGCCTACATGCCGTCTAATAGAAATGTTATATCTACTAGTGCCTTCGTCTCGTTGAGCATAATATATAAGCGCAAAGTGTATACAGTCATTTATGCATCACTACTCACGCTGAAAGGAATATAGCGTGAAGATAAATAATAAAAATAAATTATTTATTAGAAAAACAATTACAAAGCAGTACATTAAAGTCACCTGACACCCAAATTAGGACTACCTATATCTTGGATGTCAGTAGTAGCGATCATCTCATATATGCGTTAAAGCATTGCATGTCCTTAAAATAAATAAGTCTTATGACCGGTGGTCGTGGGTGTGGTGGTAGAAAGATACGGATTTTTGGCGTTTTAGTGCTTATTTGCACTTTAAGGCACACCGGACTGCGACGCACACGCTCGTACTCTAGCTATGGATCTCAGTAGTCGACTGTTTTAGCTAGAGCATCCCTTACCCCGCGCGTCCCGTAACACCCTAACGACCTTTAGGGCGCTTAACATAAACACGTGTGTCTGGCGGCGTCTACATGCTATAGTCTGGAATAAATTGCTTAAAGTTAAACAAATCAAGAAAAAATTATATTCATATCTATAATATTTATACGCCGTCTATCTTTCCCATGAGTGCAATATAATATTTACTATAATAATGTAATATTAAAATAATTACGTAAATATCTGCTTACCCTGTCTAAATACCCTATGCACGTCACTGGATGTCAACACATTTCACACAATTTGTTTGTTTCCGGTTTATATCTGCTGCGTAGCGCCAATCTTAATTCCAAACAATACAATAATAATATTGCATACACTATACAATTAAAGTAAATAATAATTTCACAATAATGTTAAACCCCAAGTACATCTATTCCCGCAACAGTTCCTCAGTATCATTATATTTCAGATTCGACAAGCAGTCCCTCAGGTTCATCTTACATACGTAATTAGATAGGTTCATGATATTTAATTTATGGTTAACCTTGTTGTAAATCCTTGAACTAAGAATCCAAAATTGTTTCTCTGCAAAAAAAGCCTAATGAATCGGCATAGGGCAAACATATCTCATTCTACCCGATGTATCATTAATAGATTTTTTTATTTTTTTATTAATACATTATTCTACTAATATCACTTCATATTATCATACATTATTAGAGATGTACAGTGTCTTTAAATGCAACCGCAATATAATATATTAAAATAGGTTTTTCAAGCAAATATTAGCACTAGAAAGACTGAATATAGGTACAGCACATACGTATATAGGGAATAAAGAGAGGGGGGGTAAGTACATCTATTAATAAATGATATAAGATAATATATAAAAAGTCATGATATTAAAAAAAATATTTCTTATTAATTTTTTTTTTTATATAACTAAACTTTAAAAACAGTCTAAATGACTGATCTGGGCAATCTAGTGTTAATAAAAAACTCAAAAGTATTAATTAGTCACGAAAAAAATGAATGCAATTAATAGTTAAAACAATATTTTGGTAATTATAAATAATAAATTATTTTAACACTTTTTTATAGATTAAAAATCCCCTGTTACATAATAACTAAAGCTTAATTTAATAAATAATAATATATCGCAACGCCATGTCGTTTACGGGGTGAGCAGGGTGGCTGTAACCACTTTACGCAGCCTAAGTCCATTAATTAAAGCATTATTTAATAATAATATATCGCCACGCTGTATTAAGCTTAGTTTAACACCGTGTTACAGAAAACTTAGATTTGTAATAAGATGTGTTGGATTTAGTGTTAAAATCAATAGGTATTACAATATGATATCGTGAATATAATACGCGCGATGGCGAGTAAGTAGGAAATAATTTTCAAGGCAAACCGGATTCTTGCAGTAGCCCCGTGTTTATTTTGCTTGAGGTCTTCTTATAGAAACTAGGATTGTCAACTTCGTTATTCAATAACTATACCTAGTTATGTATAGTTAGTTACGGTATGGTGACCCGGCTTTTCCCGGATAGAAATAAATAGCCTGCTTTGGGATTAATTTTCCGAAAACGTAATGGTACGCATTTTGATTTTTAAACAAAAATCTAGATACCAGTTTTATAATGCTTACTTCAAAGTTGAGAGTTTTTGAACAAGTTCTTTAATCCTATTTCACCCTCTTAGGGATGGAATATAAAAAAATCCACTTTTAGTGAATGCTGACATCATACAAAGAATTCAATGCCAAAATTTCATGTTTCTAGCTTAGTAGTTCAGGCTCTATGATAATATATCAATCACTACAAGTGTTTTATGTATATATAGATAATATATTATTATGCTTTAATCCTCTTGGGGTAAGCAAGTGTCTTTCCGTTAACCGAGAATAATGTTTGACAAGAAATAAAGTATTATTACATAAGTAAAGGGAAAAAACTCGATAACCCTAAAAAATGTTTTTTGCGATTATAAACTTAGGTTGAGATTTATAGACGATACTTTGAATTTGCTTAGAATTTACTAAAACATTACAAGTTATATTTCTTATCTAGATAATATCAAAGTATATGGTATGTCACCAAATATCTCAACTTGTCTTGACTTTGTGAATCTTTAACCTATACTCAAATTTCTATTATGCATCCAGTTTTGTCAAAGATGATCTTATTTCAAGAATAATGTGTAAGCAAAGTCAATGTAGCATTTATGAACCTCAGCCTAAAACACAACATGATTGTATGGAAGTCAGTATCCTTGATCCGCGACTCAGAATCGCATTTAGACGTGTTTTTAACACGTTGCTGTTTAATGTGTATACCAAGAAAAATCTATAGAATACTATAGACCATATTAATAATTACATGTCGTGATGGAGCAATTCTGCCGCCAGATTCGGATTCTATGCAAAGGATTACTTGGAAAATGACCCTCACTTGGCCAAAACCTTGCAGAACTGTGTAATCATGGTTATGTCGACTCCACAGGTCGTAGCGCAGTTTCTATCGCTTGCCCAATCATTGGTGACCCAGGAGAAACTTCTGCATTGGATTGTCAGAGTCGCCATTAAGGCGGCGGCCCCGTATGGCAGACTTTTAGTACCTAAAAACCTCCAGGTTAACTCAACTTACTGCAAGTCGGGCTGGGAGAGTCGCATTGTGTAAATTGCCTATCTCAGGCTCTATCTCTGGGAGGCGTGGGTGGTAGGAATCCATCCTTTTTTGGTGACCCGGAGCAAATCTTGCATAAGACCATGAGGGCAGCAGCCCCGGTGTGTTAGACTCCTACTGACTAAAAACCCACGGAGTTTCCCTCCTATCACTTCACCCGGGCCTTGGGATCCAGATTTATCCAGTCGCCAGGGGTGCGAACAGCCTGTTTAGGCTACATCTCTATGTAGTGTGACTGTTACTAACTAACTGTTAGAAGTGGGTAATCTCTGGGTGTAAAGGGCCTACTCCTCTAAACCTTTCTCACGTGCGGTGCACCGGACACTGCACGCCACCTCCCTCTCATGAAGAATTCACCCTTCGTCTCATCCGGTCAGCTAACTCATTCAAGTCTACTGCTCGGATCTGTCTTCCATTGCGCCAACCGTGTCGTAAATTAATGATAATTTTCTTTTAAGCTCTTAATAAATAAAATATTATGAAACTCGCTAAATTTATTGCTGCAGCGAGAAGTATGGTTTATTTCTATTTTATTTTTAAAATTCGGCATCAACGTAAATAATTTTAACTTGTCTCTATTTTATTAGAGCGTGCCTTCTCAAAAAATTTCATTTAGAACATAAAATTATGTCACCTACGATATTAAAGTCAATTTATTGCCCTATTTTTATGTTTTTGTGTTTTGAGTTAAGATATTTTAATAAATTAGATATAAAAGCTATACTAATGCATTAAAAGAAACTTTTCGAATTATATTCATAATAACTTAATCATTAATTCAGGGCAATAAAAAATGCATAAATATAAAAACAAGTGTATGTTTATATGTTTATTTTTCGTATAAATTATTAAGTAATAATTCTGAGTCTTTTAATGGCCTATTTATGATACAATTTCATTAGCTAATGAGTAGATGCGTAAATTTTATGAAACATAAAAACCTCAGCTGTTTCATTAATAAATTACTTAGAGAAACTTAATTAAGTAATTAAAAAAAAGGTTTCTTTTTAAAGATTCTTGGCGTTATATCTCATAATTAAGGACAGAGAATGAAATATGCTTATATCGACATTACAGACCCAAGCTATCAGCTTAATTGATAGTAAGCGGAAATTTCTATAAACGACTGTAACACTAAAACTTATGAGGTTGCAAGATTGGTGGTGTCTCTGTATTATGCCTTGACACAGTAGAAACTTAATATGAAGCTATATTTAATATAAAAGTGTCAATTTATTAATACAACGAATTACAAATAATACGAGAGTAATAGGGACGTATTGAAAAAAAAAAAGGTTTTAAACTAAAGTTTCCAAGCCACTGTGTAGCTCTAAACCCTATTCTCTTTTATACATTACTTGAGGGGGTATTCTAGCCTGGAGTTAGGAATTTTAGGTATTATATTTAGCACAATAAAAAGAAACTAAAAAATAATTTTTACTAGCAATAATTTTCAACATATTTATTAATGTTTTAGGAATACGAAAAACGATTAAGTTAAATAATTTAAAAAGTTACAGACACTTTAATTTGGAAGTTTTAAAAAATGGCGCACCTAGCCCTAGATGTCTGTAACCCAGTAGCGTTCATTCCATAAATGCATAAAAGCATTGCATGCCCTTACTATAAATAAGTCTGGAATAAAGTCCTTTAATTTAAACAAACAAAGGAACGCTTTATATTCATATCTATTCCGTTTTCAAGCCATCTATCTTCTCTATGAATTTAATATAATATTTATTATTATTATGTAATATTCAAATTGATTATGTGAATCTGCCTACCCTGACCCGATATCCTATGAACGTCACTGCTGTAACCCAACTAGCCATCTAAAAAAAAATGCAAATCACAATATCCGAATTCTGTCCGAATTTTATATGCTTTTATTTTCACACATTCGAATCGCACAGACTACGTAAGTTTATTGATGTTCGGTTCTTCTCTCTCAGTGATGAAACTCTCGAATCTGTAACTAAATCACAAGCAAATGCTCCGGTCTGCGAGCGCCTTTAAACTAATTTTTTAACCATAGCTCGTGACCTTCACTCGCTGCCAATGGAAGTGCAGTATTATTTTTTACAATCTCAGAGACAAAAAGAACTTAATTGGCACGCCGAGGCGGTTGACCGTGACATTTTCCGTTGTAAAATCAACCGTTTATTTGATTTTTCTATGATATTTAGCATTTCTTGTCGCCTTCGGATATTTTGGTAGTATTTCAAACGCGTATCTAGTTTTATTTCCTTATGCGTGATAGATTTTAATAAAAAATACTCGTGATTAATGTATGATAAATTCTAATGCTATTTATTTGCTTGAAATAACCAGTCTTCAATTAATTCATGATTAATGAAATAACAACGCGCTTTTATTTAAAATATTTAAAAAGAAATTAAAAATCATTTATAATACTTAGTGCTTTTCCTAGTATTTTATCTACAATACCATATGTTACGCTATTTAAGTTTGATTCGTATTTATTGAGACGGAAGTCCTGTGTATTATCTGATAGAGAGGTCTTCAGGGGTAGGTACTTTACACGCACCTCTCCAAGAGATGGAGCCTAAAAGGATATTCGCTCACCGTGTCGTTGCAGGAATATAGATCCTCAAGCCTGGCGAAAGGCGAATTAAAGGGCACCTCGGAGATTAAAAGAAGATTCGTATTTATTATACCAAGTAACGCTAAAGTATTATTACAGAGGAATACCATTATAATCATTCGATTATAGTCGATCGAAGACGCATGCTTGACTTGGCTTTTCTTTATAAAATTGTTAATAATCCTTTCGAAGCTCCTAAAATTTTGCCATCTATAGCATTTTCTGCTCCTACTAGATTACCCAGAGCATCTAATTTTAACTTATGCCGTATTCAAAATTATTCCACAAACTTGGGTCAAAATGCACCCCTATGCAGAATGACAAAGTTATACAATTATATGTCGAGATCATTAGATCTCGATATATTTAACGAAAGTATTTACAAATTTAAAAAAAGGATATTATTAGAGAGAATTTTGCATAAATTATTGTTTTTTTCTTGCTTTTTTTTGTTTTTATTTCTGTTATAAATTTTAATTGGTTTAATTAGATTAGCTTATTTCTTTTTGTGTTACTCGTATTTTTATTTTTATTTTTCTTTCCTTCTGTGCATGTAGTCTACACTTTTAAATATAGTCGCATTTAAAACGTATCTTGTTCATGTCTTATATAGTTTTATGTGTTAATGTAGACTGTGTAAGTGTACTTATAAATAAATAAATAAATAATTTTACCGCATTAGTGTAAGATACCGACTACTATGAGAAGATCAAACTGTATTGTTTTAGCTTAACTCGGCACAGTGATTGCATCATCGAATTACCTGCTGATAGTCGTCGTGATGATGCCGGCCTACACAAATATCGCTTAAAGAACTTAATATCAAACGACGAAGAGAATAAGCTGGACATCTGACCTTTCGACAATCCTATGACCCGACAAAGATAAAGAACTTCTAACTAGTGCGAATATTTAGACACTTTCGTGTCGTTTGTATACAGGGTTATAGGTAACTAACGCACGGCCTCTTAAGGGTGGCTTTGATTTATCAAAACTGACAACTTTTGTTGTACGACTTTTTCTAATTCAATTACTTTTTTTCCCATACAAAAAAAATAAAAATCAGATTTGCAGTTCTGAACTTTTTAACTCTTCGTAAGGCGACGATCGCGCCACGCCGACAAAGGCGACCGAAGACAGACTTACGTAGTGCGCGGCGTCTTGTGTCGCTACTAACGAAGAAAGGGGTCTGCGGCGCGGTGAGCGGGCGTGGCGACATGTGCTTGACTACTGTGTAACACGGGTCATGTCAGTCGCAAATTTGCTTCCGTGTGCGCCGGCGCGTGACGCGTTCGTTTCATAAATCACAATGTCAAATCGATACACTAACATTGAATATACCGAAATGGTGCGTGTTTATGCTCGGTGCGGTGACAATCTGTCTGAAGCTTGCCGTGAGTCCGCGAGACTATTTCCGAATGTGTTGACACCGAGTAAATAGATTTGTGAGTATTTTTGTAAATAGTTTAATTATTGTAAATAGAGTGATTCCACTTTTTAAATACGCCTACATTAAAAAATAGTTTGCAATTATCTATCTTCAAACAGACCGCGCGCCTCTTTTGGTGCGATGAATTGCTTGATTACGTATCAATGTTCGTGTTTTTCTATTTACTTTTTTATTTTTTAGTGTAGCCAGTCCTAAGCCTGGATAAGTATGAAGGGATTGTGGATTCAGTGTATAAATATGTACAGATTGTACAACCTTTGAAACATTAACTTACGTAGAGGCCTTTACCGTGTTCATTTTACGATGTTCCCTATGGCAGACAAATAATAGGTTGGTTTTGTTTGTGAAACAATTATTTAATGTTTTATTTTGATTCTAGTTTGTTTTAATAGTGTATTAGTACGTCAATCAATAAACATTTATTTTCACTATTTAACTAAATATGGAAATTTACGTTCAAATAATTGTTATAAGCGACTTTGTAAAATAAACAAGGTATAGGGTTAATAAACTTTCTGCTACACAATCCTTAACGCTGCGTAGCAACGTAACTTTGCGCACGACTGCATAGCACCAGCTGATTGGATACCTACGCCAGATCGAATGAAAGTTGGAATATAGAGCTAACGATGACTAGATATTCACACTAAAACTAAAAAAAAAATCTAACGATGTATTAGGTTTTGGCAAAAGTCGTACAACAAAAGTTGTCAGTCTTGATAAATCAAAGGCACCCTTAAGAGGCCGTGCGTTAGTTACCTATAACCCTGTATATTTATACTCGGTCTTGAAGGATTCTTTATGGCATTATTAGATATTTATCAGCTTAAAATATTGGATATGTTGGTCAAATTTGATAAGACAAAACCAGAGATATAGCTTGACTAATATACACTACGAAATATTATAATGCTGAGGTCAATACAAATTAGTATGTATTTATTTTATTTACAATAGTTGCACCAACGTTTTTATACGTTTTTATTTATCCATATCTACACTATTGCAACTTGTATTAATAATAGTAGGATGATACAAAGATGTAGCTAGACTTTTCCGTAATAGCCGCCATCCTACACTGGAGAATTCAAGTGAATAACATTAAAATAGCTTTACTCTTTTTAAATTTATCCGCTTACTTTGAATTAAACGCGGCTATTTTCACATCGCTTACTCAGGCGAATTCGCGGGCAAAGGCTAGTGTTAAATATATAAATATCAGCTTTATTTTTGTTAATTAGACCGTACTGATTGTAGGTCATTATTACTAACAGTTATTTAGAATGCTTATCTCGATTACTTTTAAACACGCATTTGCATTGTTATTTGAAAACACTAGCTATATCACACTCGATTTCTAATAAATTTTGAATGTTTATGGATATCTCAGTTTAAGAATAGTAAAAATAAATAAATAATTAAAATGTGTCTACAAAAAATAAGTAAACCGAATCTAATAATTCTTTCGCTTATGGCCTTGTTTAATTAATATTTTCATATTTCACTTGCTCTTGTAATTAGGTAAGAGAGACTGAGTACGGTTGAAACAAAGGACGATTAAACAGCTCCAATATCTCGTAATTAAAATGATATTTTCTATTTGTTGTCAGAAAGTTCCTCTTTCATTTAACATATCGTAAAAATCACTTCCTTTATAAATAAAAACTATAGCATGTAGACGCCGCCCGATACATAATTGTCGCCCTAATGGTCATTAGAGTATTACGAGACGTGCGGGGTAAGAGGATGCGCGCGCACGGGATGCTTGCGAGCAGTCGACTACCAAGACGCAATGCGAGAGTACATGCGTATGCGTTGCAGTTCGGTGTGCCGTAAAGTGCAAATAAACAGTAAAACGCCAAAATCCGTGTCTTTCTACAACCACACCCACGACCACCGGTCATATCTGGCGCCCCACGTTGCCCATCCCGTGCGCGCGCGCGTCCTCTTACCCCGCACGTCTCGTAACACCCTAACGACCCTTAGGGCGACAATTACGTATCGGGTGGCGTCTGCATGCTATAAAACGCTATGAACCTGCGTGGCATATAAAAGAAATATCATATGTAAGTACCCTGAAACCTACGATCAGCTGCGCTACTAGTCACGAGCACGACATTTAAGCGCAAAATGGATACCATCACTGTATCTCTGCGCACCCCGTAAGTGATATAGCGTAACGATTCTTTTTATCATTAACTCTGAATAAATTTTCACCCTTTTTTTTGTTAACCACGGTAGAAATCCCTACGGACCGTCAGAGGAGCGGTGAGGTCCGCTCCCCCGGTGTGTCGGACCTGCCCCGACAAAACCACCGGGGTGTTCCTTCTCCCGTCTGCCGGATGCTAAGGGCAAAGCCGGGCCATCTTCCTCGGCATCCGGCGACGTCCGGCCTTGTGCAGGCCTCACCTACTAGGCGGGGATAAATTATCACCCCTTAAAACGCCCCTAATCTTATTAAAACTCCTTTCAGGGGGTTAAATTTCAACGAGCATTACTGCAAAGCGAATAATATTTTACTGACGGACGTAACACTTAAACTAATCACAACTTTGAACATCCCCAGCTTAGTCGTAATGATGATTACTAGACCACCGTATTATTGCAAGTCTCTTTTTACATCTTAATTTCACAACACTGACCTTATTCTTAAGGACATTGAGTTTAAATTTGAATGATTTTTTTTTTTTCGATTGCAAAGAAGTATTGTTGGCACTGGAAATTCTTATGTGTGTCGTAAATGCCTAACAGGATAGGCTATTTCTTATAAATTAAGTTTAAATATAAATATTTTATTCATTTAAAATAATCTCGTTGATTATTAATATAATAACAGAATTTATGTGCAATAAATTTTCAATCGGTTTCATTTCTTGCAATAAAAGTTCTACGTTTTCTTTCATTATTGTATATTTATAAAATTCTAATTTAAAAATTTTATTATGTGAAGGTGGCAGGGCCATTGCCTGAACTGGTTCGTGACCACAGTACACAAATGCAAAGGCAGTAATAGTGAATCGCCTCGGCCTGTCGCGTTTCGGCATCAGCTTGTGTACCTCCAATTGTTTATATACTTAGAGATCTTCAGTCATGGTTTATGTAGGCCGACATAACGACGATAGCTGTCAATAGATTCTAGTTCCTTGGCAGTCACCATTGGGCTGAAATTTATAAATACTATTGCGACTTTGGCTAGGAAACTTCTAAAAAAATAAATCCGTTTTGACAAAAAAAACTTAATGTTTAATAGGAACTTGAGTATAGCCATAGTGTTTGCAGAGCCAATTCCATGTTGGCAAAATCGGTTACTTACCAAATCCTTTGACGTTCAATTCATTGAATAATATAAATTGTAACGTTTTATTATTGTCTAAGCAAACTTAAAGTTACGTCTATAAATCTCGGCCTTAGGCTACACTGTGCTTTCAATCAGGTGTCCTGTAGTCACTTGGACGAATGAGTGTAAAAACTATTATGCGCAGGCAAGGCCGTTTACACATATTAAGTACACTGAAGCGCCTTGACCTAGTCTTTCCTTCATACTAATACTATAATAAAATATGTAAACCATTTTATACGAAACAAAAAATTACTTTATTGAAATAGATCTACTTTCAAGCAATTTAAAATCGTAAAAAAAAAAAAACAAATCTACAACCGGTACGAAAAGCAGAATCTGCCGAAAAGAGCCGGCAAGATACTCTGGGGCCCAATTCTCTAAGAAAATTTAGCGATTCCTTGATTTGATATCACGTCAATTTCGTAAAAAGTTACGACATTTGCAAAAATCGTATTCTGTATGATACTTTGTTGAAATTAATCAGATACGTTACCGTGACATGATATAGACGAGACACGATGTTAACGTGGTTTTCAAATGGTAAGAATTGATTGTGAAATCTAAATTGTCATACAGAATTAGGCCCCTGGTAGTTACACTTTTCCACTTACTGACACTTACTGACAAAAAACACAAGCAAAGTCTAAGACTCGGGCACTCTTTTGAGGTTACTTCTTATTCCTACTAACAAAATTATAATCTTGTAAATAAACAATATTATAAGATTTAAGGGCGCATATTTTGATATTTCATCACCAGGGGATAAAATAAGGTATGCGAATTAGTTGAAGATAAAGGAGGAGGCGGAGCGTGAGCGGGAGAGGCAGGCTTCCCTGTCTTCCCCGTCCCTCCGTCGCCCTCGTCGGACTGGGTGCGGGAGGGAAGCCTACTCAAGGTACTTTCTTCCCTAATGGATAGTGCGCTATGTGTTCCCGCGTACCGCTCCAAGACATTGAAGATGAGCGAGGGGTGGCTACCCAACCTTTTGCAAAAGAAAACGTATGGGAATTAGTTTGAAATACCGCCTGTCATGAAGTAAGAATGATGTAATGTAATATTTAGCTTTTTAGTAAGAAATAAAAAGTATATTTACTAAGGTTTTTTGAAAGATCTACCTCCCAGGGGGTAAAATAAGGGAATAAATGTGCTATACTTTTATTTTTACCAGGCAGTTCATAAAAAAATCCAATTGTTTTGGAGTAGTAAGACGAGGTTTAGATAAATAAATGTACCGATAATCTGACATATTTTGTGTATTAATTTATTCGTGCAAACAGCAAATAACGTTAAATGTATTCCCACACTAATCAATTTCTTCGTGTGTCGTAATAAATTCAATTTGTTTTAAAATAGAATCATCAATTTTTTAAGCGACTGATGGTCCGACTCGGTGATGTCATCGCACCTACTTAAGCGTATGTAGTTATGTACATGACACACAGTCGTACTATGAATAGTAAACAAGCCTACTTCATTAGACATGGCTGTTTGCTTTTTTAAGAATAGCTACGTAACCGCTATTCAGTAACCGATATTGAAAACTGTTCTTAATATCGTTATTGAGTTTGCTATATCACTATTCTTTTTTTTTACACTGACTCGACAAAGTGACTACAGAGTACCTGATGGTAAGTATAGTGTAGTCCAAAAATGAAAGCGACTATCAAAGGATGAAAATCCATTGATAGTCTACATCGTCATGTCGGCCCACATATACTACGACTGAAGGTCTCTAGTTATATGAGTTACTGGATATACACAAGCTGATCCCGAAACGCGACAAGCCGAAACCGGTCAGTATGACGGGCTTTACTCATGTACTGCGGTCGCGATCCAGACGGGGTACCGACGCCCTACCACCTCGCTGCTGCTCGTTTAGCACCACCCAGGAGTCACGTGTAGGGAAACTAGGGTAAAGCCTACGGACGCGAGCAGCTTAGACTCCCAATATCGAAAACGAACAACGCAAATCGCAACGCTAATCTATAAACGATTAAAACATTTTTTAAATTATAAGTACTTTAATGGGGCTTATGTGCGAATTAACTTAATTTTAATTACGGCTCGTCGTTTCAACGAAGTTACACAGGCCATAATCAATCAGATAGACGCGCCGCGAAGTTGTCTTCGGGGGTGGAAGTTACATCCTCTACCTTAACTGAATGTATTTGCCATCCGATTCAATAAAGGCTTTTCTTTTTAAGATAATTTACTAATATATATAATGTAAACTGGATACATAGTTACGCATTTTTATTTCACATCAGCTAATTCAGAGCAAGCTGATAATGACCTCGAACATAACTCTACGTGCGAGAGAAAAACGGGTAACGGTAAATTTATTCGGTTAAATATATGTATATTAATATTTTTTTCTTTTTATTTCTTTTTTGTAATAATGCTATTCCTGGAGTAACTTTTATTTAGAGGAGATTTTAAAATAATTTATAATAGGTTTAAATATACTAGTTACGAAACAAATAATGAAACGGACGCATAACAATTAACAATACCCTTTATCGTCGAAACATGGTACAGTTTTTTGTAGCTTGGCTTATAAAAGATCTGGGGCTTGACTCAACTGTTTTGGACGGTCCCATGCCTATTTTTATTCTCTATAAGTACATGTACACAGTATGTTAAAAGTTAATAAACTTGTATTGGAATGCTGAAGGTTGGGGGTAATTAGGGTTACCAACTAAATTTAAAACAATACATTTTATATAAAAAAAAAAATTAGAAAAACAAACAATTACAAAGCAGCACATTAAAGTCATCTGACACCCAAACTAGGACTATCTGTATCTAGGGAGTCAGCACATTTCACACAATTTGTTACATACAGTTTATATCCGCTGCGTAGCTCCAATCTTAACTCAAAACAATACAATAATAATATTGCATACACTATACAATCAAAGTAAATAATAATTTCACAATAATGCTAAACCCCAAGTACATCTATTCCCGCAACAGTTCCTCACTATCATTATATTTCAGATTCGACAACCAGTCGCTCAGCTTCATCTTACATTCGTAATTAGATAAGTTTAAGATATTTAATTCATGGTTAACCTTATTATAAATCCTTGAACCAAGAATCCAAAATTGTTTCTCTGCAAAATTAGACTTACGAATCGGCATAGGGCAAACATATCTCATCCTACGAGGTTTCCTTTTACTATCTGTCCTTATAAGGACCGCTCTATATTTACGGAGGACAAGTTTAGAGACGAAGATATCATACTTGCATCCTTTGAAAATATACTTAACACTGTGTGAGAATCAAATCTACAAAATTTAGTTTAAGCCTAAAATACCTAGAGGATATTGCCGCGACATATTTACGTCGGCATTACGACAGCGCAGCGATGGTCAATGAATTCTCTTCTTTCAACGGTCGTCATGGAATTGGAATGTATTGTGTCTACTATAAAGCAAGACGTGCTCACATGACGGAGTCAGCTTAAACGAAAAATTGAAAAAAATGTATATTTCGAGAGGCGAAAGGCTAATTGGTTTAAGCGACATTTTTTGGTGATATAGTAGGTATATATTTGGAATCGATAGAAAAACGCTGATTCCGAATATATATATATTTGCGGAAGGGTGGTGTAAATGACTCCCCTACAATATGCAATAATACCTCGGAATAATTCTGTAAAATACCATAATATTAAATCTTTCGTATAACTGACAACCTTTTTTTTGTAACCCTGGGGTAATCCTGCATAGCTGAGTGCCGCAGCCTCGGTATGCCAAACTCTTACTAAATAAAAGCCCCTGGGTTATGTCTCCTCATTGCTGCTAACCGGGTCACGGAGTCCACATTCATCCTTCAGCCCGGTGTACAACTGACAACCCTAATCATAATGCAAATTGTTTTTATTTATTCTGTGTCGCAGTTGTGTAGACGTTGTTGCAAATACGGTCGCATAATGTAAGAATAACTATTCACAAGAAGCTAGTTGTGTTCGGTTTATCCCGTGAGCAAGTTCCCGTGGGAATTATTACTCCAAGGAGAAAGAAAACTTAAATTTATATTTATAATAATATCTAATATTTATTGTTTTATATTGTTTCATACTCAACATTGCATAACTATAATAGAAATTGTAAACTTTGTCCTAACTGCTTCTACATTGGCAAAGAAGAAATATTCCAAGTCTTACTTTTAGTTAGTTAAACATCATTTTTTTTTTTTTTTATTCTTGAGAAAAAAGAGGCTTTTGACTACGCAGTCATGTCAGCCCCGTAAACATACAAATTTAAGTTCTAATTTCTAAAAATTTTTTAACAAATTTGTAAATTAACAGTGCCTGGGCACTCCCGGGCTCGGTTAAGTATTGATGGAATGCACCGAGATCCATCATATTTGCAGTTAAACATCATATCGAGGTGTGAAAGGCTATTTGGTTTAAGCGACATTTTTTGATGATATAGTAATATACATATATTCGGAATCAGCGTTTTTTTACCTTTTCCAAATATGTATATTACTATAAACACCAAAAAATGTCGCTTAAAATAGTCAAATAGCTTTTCACCCCTCGATATAATCACACTATATGTGTTTCCTATATACGAATCAATAATCAAACAAAGATAACTGAATCAAAATTGGTTTATCCGTTTATAAGCTACGATGTCACAGAAATACATACAAATATATACATTGAAATAATCGTTGAAACAAGCTCATTACAATAACCCGAAATAGTAGTAAATGGTGGTATTAAGGTCGTAGGGCAGTTACACGAATAGGGTCATGACTAGTGATGAAAATGCCCGGGAATTTTCCCAGAGTGCCCAAAAATTTCCTTGGGAATATTCCCGGGAATTTACGAAATGTTCTCGGAAGTTTTGGGCAAATTCCCGGGCATTTTCATCACTAGTCATGACCACAGAACACAATTACAAACACAATGTTTTTTTATACTGACTCGACACTACATTGCAGTTGATGGGAAGTACACTGTAGTCCTAAATCGACAAAAACCCCCAAGGGATCAAAATCAATTACCAACGCTTTATCGATCCTCATATACCACGAGGGAACGTCTATGTATGTAAACAACTGGATGCACACAAGCGAATCCCGAATTCGACAGGATGAAGTGAGTCACTATGCCAGTCTTTATACTTATTATTTATTTTTATAACCTTTAGGCGAACGCTTGACCTTAATCACATCTGGTGGAAGGTGAAGATGTGTCCGATGATGAACCGCGTCCGCCTAACAAATGCCTATTCACTCTTCTTTTAAAGACTCCCAGGTCATAAGATCGCGGAAATATGGCCGCTGGTAGCATATTCCACTCCTTAGCTGTTCGCATGATGAATGTTGAAGCGAATCTTCTCTACTTTCTTCTACTTTCTTCTACTTTCTTTCTTTACTTGTGTTATAGTCACGACTAAGTTCGGGCAATCACCCTAGCACCTCAACTGTGACTAGTCGACGACTTGCTTCAGTGTGTCGCGATTCGGAATCAGCTTGTGTATATTCTGTTTTTCATTTACTTAAAGACGTGGTTGTGGTGTTATATTTATTGGCCAGCATGTTGACAGCGACTTAATGGACGTTCATTAATAGTCGCTACCGTTATTGGGTTATAAGCAGGGATGTTACGGAGCTTCGACTCCGACTCCGATAAGTCGGACCTTCCAATTGTTATTACACCTCCGGTTCCGAAACTTTTTAATCGGAGGTATTCATCGGAGGTCACCGCCACTGTTGTAGTCAATTCATTTGATTTCATTTTATGTATTGTTGAAACATAATATCAATTAATCAAACAATAAGTGTTACGTAATTTGTAGAAGACATTTTTAAAAATTTAAATTAAAAATTTTAATGTGATTAAAATTATTAAATTTAAAACGAAATGTACATTTAAATTGATTACTATAAGGTTTTGTTATTTTACATTTACATTAAATTAAGTAAAATAGAAATTAACACAAAAACAACCCTGGAGCAAATTTGATTTAATTTATTTACTGTTGATTGGAAAATGTTACGCAACACAGCAATTTTTATTGTCTGTGTATTTGTAAATTTATCACTTTCTAATTAAAAAGGTTCACTGAATAATGTTTTTATTTGTCCTTTAATAAAACTATTTTATTCTGCCGTCACTTGTGACTGACGATGCGCGGACTCCGATTCCGACTTCGGTTCCGACTCCGATAAATCAAATTTGAAAACTCCGACCCCGACTTCGGTTCCGATAAAACTGCCTCCGTTACATCCCTAGTTATAACCATAGATGGGCAAAATTTAATCAGGTTAATAAAAACGATTACGATTACATTTTGCGTTTTTTATCATTAATATGACCGCATTTTGCTCATCTATGTTCTCAATACTAAGGAATCCTCAATTGCATACACTTTTATGAATTCTTAATGTTTTAAATGGATTTAATCATGATTACAGAGCAAGAAAATTAAAATTACGACTACATTTTGTAATCGTTAATCATTAATCAGATTACATTTTGCCCATCTCTGGTTATAACACACTTTCCATGACTTAAAATAATGGTCAACAACCACAGGCGATAGCATTTCTTAAAAAGTTTTACGTAATTCACAAATGCGAGGTTGTTATCTTATTTCAGCCGCACATTCCTTTGCCATTCCGATCGTATTCCAAGACTGGCTTTGGACTAGTATTCCTAAAGCAGGCGAGGCCAGACAAAGCTGCCTCACTGCCTTATCCGAGACGAGGAATGTAGGTATTAAGCAAGTGCATTTGTCTGGCAATACAGCCACAACAAACTATGTGTGGGGTCTGCAATGACGTTCATAGCAAATGTTACCCGTTATACCTGGGGCGAAAGCGTCGAGAATGCCCCCTTATTATGTCAATCAATACTTAAAATATCAACATAGTATTTTTTTCTTATACTAACTATACATAGTGCTACACCGAATCTTATGGAAAGTACAGTGCCTATTTTTGTTAACTCGGAATAAAACCTTGAAAAGGATCATCTGAGCCGCTGTGAGGGCAGCGACTCCGATGTCAGACTATAAACCTCCAGGGTGCTTTAACTGCTCCACCTGGGCCTGGGAATCGAAATCCAACCAGACATCCAGGGAGCGAAAAGCCTTAGGCTCGATCTTTGGGAGGTTTGGGTGTAACAAGGCCACCCTTCCAAGCTTTTCTCATGGGTGGCGCGTCGAATACTACGCGCTGTCTCCTTCTCATCCGGGCAGCAGAATCTCCAAATCTACTGCCAAGCGAGAGACAGCCGCATGCCGATAGTCGCTGTGATTATACCGACCTACACAAAATTGTCGCGACGATAGAAGGGTAACTCTACTCTAATATTATGAAATTATTTTGGATCAAATCTTTTATTTAAATATTTCAAAAACCAACCTATTGATCCGTTTGCATAGCCCCAAGTTATGTAAGTTAATGTCTAGCCCATCGAGGCCTTATCGGAGACCACCCCCCCCCCTTTTTTAAACCCAGGGGAAATCCCTAACAGACCTCAGGGGGCGATGAGGGTTGCCCCCCGGTGTGTTCCTTCTCCCGCCTGCCGAGTGCCAAGGGCAAGGCTGAGCCATCTTCCTCGGCACCCCGAGGACCTCTAGCCTTCTGCAGATCCCGCCTACTTGGCAGGGATCGGAGGCCCCCCTGGTCGGAGGCTCAAGCGAGCCGCCTCACCTGCCCCCCCCATGTTGAGCTATCATACGGCAGAAATTGGGATTTTCTTTTAAAACTCTTTGAATATCATTAACTTTTGCGAGTTGAAGGGATGTAAATAACTTTTACTGGTGTAACCGATTCAATATTTAATATCCTGTAACTCCAATCATATTACTGCAACAGAAATGTTGCAGGATCTTTTGGAATCAGCAGAATACTCAACTTTCCACTAGCTTATAGCAGAAGCATCATGTTCGAGCGCATTGAAACTGTCCCAATGAATTGGTTATAAATACCATAGTTGAGTCGTTTATTTATTAATTTTTAACTTACTATTCAACAAGCCGATCCTACAAAGTCATATCTGTATGTAATGTAAACAGCTATATGACTGACCGTATCAAACATTAATGCATAGCTTAGAATATAATGACTAAATCCATATAACCTTGTAACGAGGTCGAAACGCTTAATGTTGCAGCTTAAATTTAGGTATAATTATCGTTTGTATGTACGTATGATGTGAATCTTCTGGATCTAGAATGGCGTTGTTTTACCTTGATGAATTAATAATGCAATCAAATCATCAAGCTTTAGATTTTAAAGGTGAACAGAAACGAATTAACGGTTGAAGAGGTTGCATTCCATTAACTCGAAATTATTTTCACCATGAGCAATTTTTTTTTTGTAACCCGGTTGTAGTCCCTAATGGACCCCGGTAAGCGGTGAGGGCCGCCCCCCGGTGTGTCAGGCTTGCACCGACTAAAACCCCCGGGGTGTTCCACTTTCCACCTACCAGCATCGAGGGCACGACTGGGGTCTCATCCTCGATGACCGGCTGGGCGTGCGGCCTTAAGTAGGCCTCTACTCGTTTGGGGAGGGGTGGTGTATAGAGCCACCCCTCTTATGCCTCTGTTTTGTAGAGCGGCACGCGGGGACACATCGCGCGCCGATGAGCAAAATTATTGGTTTAATTACTTACAACATTATTTGAAATGATATTTGAGTTTCCTTACCAAAGTTAGCTATAGACTTACAGTTATAAGTGACGATTTGAACTGTACAGTTAAACTATTCAGTTGTTACTGACGCTCCTTAATCTTATACCTAGACGTTGTCAGTTTTGTTACACACTGTCATTCCATTGAATAGTTTAACAGTTCAATTAAGATTGTCAGTTTAGATTGTAGGTCTGGAGCTTGCTGATGTTTTTTTCATCAACGAGCATTTTGTTTTGTTCAAAAAATTGGTTTTAAAAATCGGCTTGATAACACTAGAAAATTCGTTAATATCTTTCGGTACGCGTCCTTAAAGGCAATTTAAATAATAATATGATAGCTTCTCTTTATTTGAATAATAATTTTAGTCTGTACCTAACGATAATAAAACGTTTTAGAACTATGGAAACTAAGTAACATCAAACGCGCAAAAATCGCGAAGCTAATGCGTAATAAAAATAATTTTGTAAGATAAATAGTGCTTGATTAACGGTATGTTTCGACTTTCGGCAAACTTTTTATTTTATTTTTATATTTATTAATTTAAAGGGCAACATACAGCAATGCATAAGAAATAAAAATGCACAAAAAAGATATAAGCCAGCAAAGATTCCACAAAAAAAAATACAAAACATAAATCAAGGTAAGAGGCACAAAAAAATTAGAAAACAAACTAATTATATACGTATAATTATATTTTGAATCGATTTAATAGAAAATAGGCCGAAACCGAAGCGAATGGGGTATAACTGTCAAAAATGTTTCAAACATTCCGCCAATATTTGATTGATTTGTTATGTGACAAATTCCATTTGTTCGTGAATAAATTGACAAGTCGACGACAAGCAAATTAAAATTGTATTAATATTGGCATCTAGATTACTTGATTTATAGGGTGAATCAATTAATAAACTGGAAATATTAAAATTTCATTTAAAATAGTTGACCAACTTCAAATAGAATCAGCATTATCACGTAAACCTCAATCAAAATCGTATTTCAATATACCAATTCGTCTAAAGCTTTGTACAGATTTTTGTTCATTTTCACGTTCGTAACACATTTTTTTAATTGAAAATTGTCAGTTTTTGATAGGATCTTATACGCGATTTTTATGTCATGTTTCACAAGGTCAATCACACCTGGTTGTAGATGAAAATGAAACCGATGAAGGATGACGTTTGCACAACAAATGATCATTCAGTCTTCTTTTAAAGACTATGAGTCTTTTAAAGATCGTGGAAATACAAATACAGGGAGCCAACACATTTCAAGCCAAAATTGAAGAAAAGTTCTAAGGTTTGGTTCTTAAAGGTTTGAAAGACAAAGCAAAATGTAATTTTTAAGGACAACGACTCATATTGATCTAAATTTGATTAAGCTCATACTTTCGTTATTAGACAAAGAAAAGTAGTTACAAAGTTGCAATTACTTATCTTTATTTATTTATTCATTATAATTGACAGCACATACTAAATACATATGTAGTGCTAATTACACAAGGATAATATTTAAAAATTCCTGTCTTATTAATAACTTTTTTTATGTTTGTGATGTGTATTTTGTTGTAGTTAGTAGGTTTTTTTATTTTAGGTACTTCTACCGGACAATTTCAATATAAATAAAATTAGCAAACACCGATCAACCTTCCTCGAATATTAAAGTCAAAATCAAAACGCTAACTTTGGCAAAATCACATTGGTCATACACCAGTGGAAAAGCCACAAGAAAGGAATAATAATATTTAAAAACTATCAAAAATAATAAAAAGCAAGCAATAGCCAACTCTCAATATTTGAAAAAAATTAAACATTTAAATTAAATGTATTTGGATTCAGAACTTATGTTCTCGTCGGTACTAACATGCCGAAATTCGGTTTCGGTCTCAAAATTACACGGTGAGGCACTAGAAATATTATAAATGGCGATTGCTCGAGGATCATTCGGCGCGTCATTGTGAAGTGAAGCGGCTAGACTATGATGTCATTGCTTCCTTGTTTTCGGCTGGTTTCCGCTACATGTAATTAAAGTAATTGCCTTTACTGCTATAGAATATTTCATTTCTGATGTTATGACCGCGCTCTGCGATGGAATGTGTAGTGGATCTATTAATAGATTCATTGTTGATGACCCGCTAAAGGCAGTTTTTCATTAGCCGATTCCAATCCGTCAATTCGCAAACATTTGATTTAACACGAATAGAAACAGAAATTAGTAATGAACCTACAGTGGAATTTCATGAATAAAAATAAAGTTGAAACAGTCAAACAATTTTACACACGTAAAACCACGACAAACAAAACAACAATCATAACAAACACATATAATTACCAAATATTAATATCCTTAAAACATATATTTTTATTAATATACTGCACCATAGTGCAGCACGATAGGACTGGCATGACTGCATGGGGCAGTCAAAAGCCCTTTAAATATTGATAAAAAAAATTTAATATACTGTCTATTTAAATTATGTTTTTTTTTAATCAATGTTTTAAAGGGCTTTTGACTGCCGCATGCAGTCATGCCAGCCCTATCGTGCTACACCATATATATAGATATAAAAAATAGAAATATAAACATTACACTAAGTGTTATAGACACTAGAAGATAGAGAAACCTTAAGGTTCCACTAAACTAAACTAAAACTAAACGGGTTCTAAACTATTGTAAATAAATTTATAAATTTTGGGAGCTTCTCGACTGCTGGGATTACTTAAATAGCTTTGATAAATGCCTAAGTCCAAAAAGTTGATGTTTAGGGTGCTCCTTAAGCTTTCTCTTTCTTTTTTATTCTGGACACATTCCATCAACAAATGTTGGATAAAATTATGGTTTGATTAAAAAACTATTTTACATGTAAGTTTTATAGTGGTTCTATCATATATTCTCTTACTATAAAATTGTAGGCTCCTAAATATCTGTTTCACGAATGAAAGGCACATTTTTTACTATAGTGGCTTGTTGGTCATCTTTCGCCACTACTGTACCTTGTATATCTGTAATTAGTTGTTAGTATAACAATCCTAGAATATGTATTTCACACGTAAAAATGTTTGAAAAAGCAAGATATAACTGTGGCTTAACTCTCTCCGTTCGGGTTAAGTAGAAGTTTTTATCGGTGACAATATTTTTTGTCGGAATCGTCAAATGAAAAAGCGGATGGAATCTGGCTGGTGTTTTGCACGATAATAAAATATCTAGGTGACTTATAAATCAAAATTAACTTCGTATTTTTATTCTACCGATCTGCAAGCTGTCGACCCAGAGAGCTCTGACTTTTTTAAGTGTATTTTAATCCTACTTCTGACTTTATTACTAATTGCTATTTAAGTTTCTATTTAGGTACTATCAGTTATCACTTTCGGTTTTGGCTGAAATCAAAGGTAGTGGGACGAATATTTGCTATTGGTTTCGACCATAAATCTAGTTTCGGTCTGTTACTACCATAATTATTACTGAATTCTGTTTCCAGGACCTTTTACATCTTCATACTTGTGTACTGTGGTCATGATCCAGTTCGGGCAATCGCCCCACCACCTACAAACATACACATGAACCCACATATATGTATATACACCAGTGACGTGCATAGCGTATTTGAACAGGATAGGCAGATTCACATAATGAACTTGAATATTACCCATATAATGATAATAAATATTATATTACTATATTACGTTCATAGGGAAGATAGATGGCATGAAAATAGAATAGATATGAATATAATGGGTTCCTTTTTTTGTTTATATTTATCGTAAGGGCATGCAATGCTTTCGTGCATTTATGGAATGAACGCTGCTGATATACAAACACAAAGCATACCCATTAATTACGAACTGTTTTGAGTTAGTAACAAGGCAGTACAAAAGTGGGGACAATAAAGCCAAGAATACAGCTTTTATAGTAAGTTAGTATAGGTGATGCGCGCGTTATCAAGGGGTCACATTCCATTCTGACTTGGAGCTTGATTGATAAGCGTTACATAACACGAATATATCACTAAGATTTTCTTACAACACTCTCAACTTGTGATTCGAGGTACTAACAAGCTTGTACTGTTTTACATACGAATGCTAGCGGCTTTTCCCGTTTTACAAAGGAGGTACAGGGTCGGATTAGGTAAACTATGTTAGAACCTTCAAAAATTTGGACATATCGAGTATATGCAAACAGCTGCTCGGAAGCTGGGGGTTCTTTTCAAGGTTAGGCGGCATTTTACGCCGACCCAACTTCTTAACCTGTATCAGGCGCAAGTTCGGTCGTGTGTGGAGTATTGCTGCCACCTTTGGGATGGTTCCGCCAAACACCATCTGGCTGCTTTGGACTCAATTGATCGCCGAGCTCGGCGACTCATTGCCGATGAGGCTCTTACGTCGCGTAAACTACTCAGTTTGGAACACCGGCGTGAAGTGGCTTGCCTTTCGGTTTTCTATAGACTATACTCTGGAGAGTGTGCGGCTGAGTTGTATGATTTAGTTCCACCCTCCCCCTTCTACCATAAATTGACGAGACGCCGTGCTGGTTTGCACCCTTTTGTGGTTGACATTCCTGCTGCTCGCACTAAGCGATTTGCCTCCTCCTTTTTGCTGCGTACCGCGAAGGAGTGGAACTCGCTTCCTGCGTCAGTGTTTCCGGCGTCTTATGACATGGGAATCTTCAAACGTCGAGTGAATCGGTATTTGCTGGGTGAGCGCGCTCCATCGTCGGCCTCATCATCACTTTCCAGCAGGTGTGATTGAGGTCAAGCGCAAGCCTGTATGTAATAAAAAAAAAATATTGTTTCTTCAATATCAATAACGTGCATCATATAGAAGCATAAAAATCATTATCTTGTTTTGCAGCAGTTGAAAACCTGATAGCGTAGTTTTTAGCGATTCTACTTACGATGCTAAAGTCTTGGGTTCGAGTCCCGGTAGTGGGAAACTTTTCTGTGATGAGTTTGTCACGAGTCATGGTTATATATATGTATTTAAGTATGTATACGTTTGTCTACTACTCATAGTACAAGCGCAAGCTTAATTTGGGACTAGGTCAATGTGTGTAATTGTTAGTAAATATATCGAGGGGTGAAAGGCTATTTGGTTTAAGCGCCATTTATTGGTGATATAATAATTTATATTTTTGGAATCAGTAAAAAACGCTGATTCCGTAAATATATATATTACTATATAACCAAAAAATGGCGCTTAAACTAAATAGCCTTTCACCCCTCGATATTATTATATTGTATAACTTGAATATTAAATTAAAACCTGGTAATTATCAGAGTAAACGTCTCAGTATATAAATTAGTAAATTTTTAGTGTCCGACCGAAAGTTCGGTTTCGGTTTCGGTTTCGGCCGAGTTTCGGCCAAAAATCAAGTTTCGGCGGCAGTTTCGGTTTCGGCCAAAATTGGCCGAAACTTTTGCCGAAACAGAAACTGATTTCGGTAGTTGTCGTACATGCTTACCTAACTTCGTTTCTCGCGGCAACGCTTTGGCGGACGCTGGCGGCCCTGTTTGGGATTCGTGCGCCGTTCGCATTGCTATTTTTTTTTTCGAATTTACGCGTTTTTGTTGACCGGGAAAGGTCTTCACAACTTAACCGGGCGGGTGGGCGAACACTGAGGGTGCTCAGCCGGCAATTTATGGGTTGGGTAGCAATGCAAGGGCACCCCTGTGGGTACGAACCTCGACTTG
The DNA here is from genome assembly GCA_036320925.1 of Automeris io. Lineage (NCBI taxonomy): Eukaryota > Metazoa > Arthropoda > Insecta > Lepidoptera > Saturniidae > Automeris > Automeris io. The sequence continues at coordinate 20,869,179 of JAUDJH010000001.1, forward strand.
GACCGCCAACCAAAAATACGAAACCTAACGGTGATCTACTAGCGTTTCGGAAGCGACTACCTTGAGAAGAAACGCCGAAAGAAACTCAAGGCTGCGTCGGAGTGTAACTGCGTCGTTTAGACGACAGTTGACGGATCTAATTCGCATTGCTCTATAGCAACACAACTTAGTCAGTGCGTTATCACCCAACGTAAACATTCTTTAGAGGTTATGTTTTGATGGAACTGATTACATGTAAGTTTTTGTTTCATTTTTTTACTTGACCACGTTAACTTTCAATACTTGACTACGTGAGTTTCGGTTTCGGTTTCGGCCGAAACTGAAGCCACGGCCGAATATTCGGTTTCGGTTTCGGCCGGAAAACCAGTTTCGGTCAGACTCTATAAATTTTACTTAACTAACATATGTATTAAATATCCTAGTATAACAAGATACATGATTATGCTTCTACGGGATGCATGCCATTGTTCGATAGATGAAAAGAACAGCAAACAATCAACAATGAAAGAAGATACAATAAACAAAGCAAAACAAAAACTAACATTAATGAACAAACAGAACGAAACAGAATATTATCATGCCGTTTGGGGTAAGCAGAAATACGTTGGAGGCTGTGGTGGCCTGGTGGATAAGGGACGGGAATCCACGTGCGGTGACGCGAATTATCGTAGGTTATATTCCCGGTTGATACATCTGAGTTTTTCCAGATAAAATACGGATTCTGGCACCGTATGTTCCCCGGAGAAGGAAAACATCGTGAGGAAACTCACATGACATCTAATAGAACTGTCATATGTAAATTAGAGATGCCACGAATATTCGGCAACTATTCGGTATTCGGCCTATTCGGCCACTTTTCTTGCTATTCGGTATTCGGCCGAATAATACGTACTATTCGGCCGAATACCGAATACCCAAACCATGTAAAAAAGATACGTTATATTACTCAAAATTATGTAATTATATCCTAATTACAACACTTTAGCAATTAAAATTGATCTGTGGTAAATTGTGATGGATAAAAACAAGCTTATCAGCATTTTTTTTGGTAGTAAACGATTACGCTTTTCATCGTAAACGTTACCAGCCTCAGAAAATAACCTCTCACTAAACACGCTACTTCCAGGAATATTCGGCGGCCGAATATTCGGCGCTTCGGCCGACAGCGTTGCCGAATATTCGGTATTCGGCCAATTCACTATTCGTGGCATCACTAATGTAAATGCCCTGAGAACGGCGATCTGCTGCTTTATTGGTCACGTTGATACGATCTATAAGCGCAAATATTGTATCCAACAAGCATTAATGTATAAAACAAAACAAAATATTTGAAAAAAAAAAGACCAATTAAATGCCGTTTTTAATTCGGCCTAAAAGTATAAGGATCAGAATTATAGACGTAAATATCGTAAAATCTAAAAAGTCAAAACTCAATTGAAGCGTCTAATTTCAAAACCCGCTAAAACGATATTTCGTACAAAATTACTTAATAGTCCCAATAGTAATTTGAAATGTTTTTATCAAAGCAAATATTATATATGAATTTTTTCTTTATTGCTTTTTTTCTCTAGAATAATAATTTAAATACCTTATAAGAATGTGATTGTTAAGTCAAAGATTAATTATAACTTTTTATAAATTTATGGGATTTGAAAAAAATATGTAATAGTGGGTTTTGAAATTAGACTGCTCAATTAATAAGGTTTGAAATTTCCAGTAACAGAGGTATTTCAATGTGAAAGTGTTCAGACCTCATTGGTATTATAAGGAACAGAGGTTTACCACTCATCCTGAGTCCAGTTAACCAGGATTCATTGTATTTCATTAAATAAATGACAGACACTGTTTTGCAAAAGTATTAGGTTTGTTAAAAAGTTTTCTTTTCTTTCACTTATTTTGAATATTCCTCAAAACCTAAGACAATAGTTATGGAAAGTCGAGGTCAATGACTTCTTAAAATGCCCGTATTCAACAATAAGTGACAATTTACATACTGTCAGTACAAAACAAAGTTATGTTAAAAAGGTCACATATATTTAAAATAACCCGGTATCGTTACGAAATCATCATTTTTCGGTTAAGTAGAGAATGTTTCTTGCTTAATCGTGTAAGAAGTATTTTGATCCGATTTCATAAAGTACAGATTATCAAGATTATAATTAAATAACTAATATAAGAACTACATTGACAATTCCAGTTTTAAGTTTTAATTGCTTGAAGAAAAACGTAAAGTGTGAACGAGTTTTAAATCATTGGTTATTCGTATTAAAAAATTGTTTTGTTCTGGTTTACGAAAATTGCATTTCACCTGATAGAAAAACAAAGGACAGCAGATAAACTGTGGCCTGAAAAAGGCTGGACGTCACTGGAAGCCGAGGAAGTTGACAAGGCCGGACCCTTGGTCCCGGCAGACGGGAGAAAGAACTCCCTGGTGCTTTAAATCGTTAAGAGTCCGTCAAACTTTTGCCGTCTATCACGACCCTAATATGCTTCATCAGGTTTTTCACTGGGTTACCAGAAAAAAGACAAAAACGGTGGAACAGTTATTTATTTAAAGGAAAATCAAAACATTTTTAAAAGAAAAAAAGGCCATGTAATCCAACCAAAAACCAAGGCCGTATCATCATACCAGCTATAGGACCACCCACAAACAGAGCCAGAGCGACTGGTCGAAAGCACCAAATATCCAGCGTCATCCTGCACCTAAACAGTATTTAGACACTTAATCAACGCAAGGCTTATGACTTACCAGACGAGAATCCATTGGCAGGATTCATATTGAAAATACTTTAAATTGTTTATATTTAAATATGCAGAAATTAGAATTAAACATATATATGTTTCTCAATGTATCCGATTGTATTTCAAGGCTAGATTGTAAGTTTTTTTTATTTAGAGGAAATTCCATTATGGACCTTAAGTGGGCGTTGAGTGCAGCCCCCTTGTGTATCGAACTCTCACCAACTAAAACACTCCTCGGTACTCCTTCATCCGCATGGACGTCGGCCGTGGGCACGAGCTCGCAATCCGCCACGACCGGCGCGCAGTAGACCTTGTAAGGCCTCCCTCAGAACATGGGACGGGCTGGAGAAATCTCGTCCCTGACGTTCTCAAAAATTATAAGAAAGTTGACTAAAGTTTTAACTGATAGTACAACTACGTGTAATTGTTGGGCTTGATTGTTCAATTTTTATTGTAGCAGTTAATTTATCCTTCGCGCTTTTAGCCGGGCAGTAGACTTGAGGAAGTTTGCTGCCCGGATGAGAGGGCGGCGGTGCGCAGTGTCTAGCATGCCGCCTATGAATGAGGTATTGGAGGCGTGGGCTTTTTATTCTCATCCCTCCCAGAGAGGAAGCCTGAATAAGGCTGTTCGCTCCCCGGGCGACCGGACGAATTTGGTTTCCCAGGCCTGGGTGGAGTGATTAGAGGGACTCCCCGGGGGTTTTTAGTCAGTAGGAGACTGACACACCGGGGTCGCTGCCCTCACAGTGACCCTGATGCTCCGATGTAGGATTTTACCCCGGGTTACCAAAAAAATATTTTGGAAAATCTTGTTTTTTTTTTGTGCAGGCCGGCATGATCACTGTGACTACTGACGGGTTTTTCTTGCCTGTCGATAGTCGTTGGTGTTTTTTGGACTGGACCATGCTTACCATCAGGTATGGTGCAGTCACTGTGTCGAGTCGGTATAAAAAAAATCCATCGCGCTTTTATTTTTGTATTAGTGTATGTCATAGAGATTTTAGTCTATCGAATCAATGAGAAAACGTTAAAGTAAATACAATGGAACATTTTCATTATCTTCATTTGCGAAGTAAATTATATTAAGATTCACACACGTCTTTGATTAGTGTAAACAAGCCACTATCTCTTTCAGCGACAATGACTTATGAGGTTGTTAAATAAAATGGAAAGTAAAGAATTCCAAACAGTAGTGAAGCCGCTTAAACACTATCAAAGTTTCTTTTTAATTCATTAGACTGGTTATAGTTTTATCTCCCACAAAACATTGTTCTACTGGGGCTTCTATTTATTAAAAGATCATTGACCTCAAGGCACGCATTTAGGTTGATTGGGGGCCCAATTTATACATTCAAGTTTTTATCGAAATTATAATTTATTGTGGAATATTTGAATAGTAAAATGATTAATACACCAGAATAATCAATCGTAAAAACAAGTTCTTAATTTTTTTTAAAGATGAATTTATGTGACCTGTTGTGTCCTCAGAACATTTATCAAATTCATATTTTACTAGCTGTTTTAGCAGTAAATTTTTCGTTCTGAGAAAAACTGAAGCTGGCTTCCTACGATGCAGTTGTTTAATGTACTGGATTGTATTTGTTTAAGTCTACAAGTCCTGGGAAAAGAGTTATCTAAGCAAAGCATAACTCGCCTACTGGGTCGTAGCATGTATTAAGTAGCGAAGTAAATAACTAAATTTTAAGTAGTCTAACGTTTACACGTGTTTAGTGAAATTATAAGTACACCATATCATCAAATTTATATATTAATATGTGTCGTGTCTGCTTCTATGGTATCGGGTAGTTAGTATAAATAATATAATAGTATGGTGCAGCCAACACGAGATGTTTGATAACTCTGAGGCAGAGATGGGCAAAATGTGAGCTGATTAATGATAACAAAATGTCGCATTTTTAATTTTCTTGCTCTGTAATCGTGATTAAATTCCTTCAAAATATTAAGAAGTCATAAATGTGTGTGTAATTGGGGATTCCGTAGTATTTAAAACATAGATAAGCAAAATGTAATCATATTAATGATGAAAAACGCACAATGTAATCGTATTCGTTTTTCATTAATCTTATTACATTTTGCTCATCTATGCTCTGAGGTTCGCGATATCATTGATCACTTGACTTGTCGTGGTTTGACATTTATTAACACATATCATTGAGGTCAATACGGTACAAATTGTATTCGCAAAGATATCTGTTGATATGCGGGGGTCAAGTAAAGTTGTTTTCCCTGAATACATACCTGCTGTCTCCGCAGTAATTATATAAAATAAATTGCATCCAGTTTGAATGTAAGTGATACAATTTTTTAACAGCAAACCTAATTAATGTGGCTGGGAATCAGACACTTTCGCAAGGGTAGGTGGAATGATAATAAAACTAATATTAGAAGAACTTTTTACAGCTGAGTTATTTAAGGTTAATAGGTACAGCATTAGCTGGAACAAAAATTAACCTACGTAATTATATGAAAAAGATACATCTTGTGTATATTTTTTTATATTGGCTCGTCATTGTGACTACAACGCGCTTGATGGAATGCACAGTGTGGTCCAAGAACAGCAGAGAATAATAAAGAACGAAAATCCATTAAACGCGTGAGTCAAAATGCTGGTCCAAATGTGCCACGATGAGAAATTTCTATGTATATAAGCAACTGTAGCACGGGTGTGTTCGAACGGAGCTTCTTGCGGACTGACGTGACGCGCAGCTAACGTACCGACCCGCGCTCCCGCGCAACCCTCACGTGATCCCGGTCGATAAATAAGAAAGGGAAGTCCCTAACGCTATTTCAGTCGACCAATCAAAGTTCATTATCAGAAGGGGAATTCCGCAAAACACAAAGTCGAGGCCCTCAACGTAATCCAACGGCCGCAACCGTCGCCTATGACCTATGTTCGTCCTACACAACTAGATATACACAAGCTGATCCCGATCTCTAAGCCTGAAATTTATAGACGCTATTTCGACTTTGCTTAGCAAAGTTCTCAAAAAACAAATTCGTTTCGACAAAAAATGGAATTATAATAGTATCTTGAGTATAGCCATAGCATTCGCAGAGCCAAGTCCATGTTGACAAAATCGGTGACTTACAAAATCCTTTGACATTCATTGAGTACTATAAATTGTAATGTTTTAGTAAAGTGTAAGCAAAGTTAAAGTTGCATCTACAAATCTCAGTCTAAGACGACCAAATCGAGAAATCGCCATACTAACTCAAATACTATAGATACAGACGTAAAAAACTATATTATATCGTGTTCCTAAAATAATTTATATTGCTTAAATTACCCAAATATAGCATAAAATCTGACTTTCGTAGAAAAAAAATTGCGCAATTTAAATAACCATTAAAATATTGGTCAAAGCCATTTAACGGGTAAACATACTATTTTAAGCTTTGATGACCCAACGAGATATTTATACTGATAATAATTATACCTTTGAGAATCTTTGAAATATCTTGCGTAATAGTCGAGTTATTTGTAACAGTTTAAGAAATCTTCAAGTTACGCTTCTACTGGGCTAGGCAAAATGAAATTAAACTCAATTTTAATTTACGTTACCTCCTTAGAAAAGCCTTAAAGACGTATACAATCAATAATCAGCTTTACAGTAACTCAGACTTAGCTAAGTCTAAGATTAATAGACGTGACTTTGACTTTTCTCAGACTTTATTTGTTATGGTCGTCAGCCTCTATACCTTTCGGGGTGAGTCAACGTGACCAGCATGTGGGACTTAATCTGAACTTAATATGGAAAAATCCAGAGGTACATGCCGGGATTCGAATCTACGGCCATTTGCGTTGCCGTAAATAGATACATCCCGTATCCACTAGACAAGCGCAGATTCAAGTGATACTAAAATTATGCATATTCCGAAAATTAGCCGAATTAGCCGTGGTGGCTACCGGCAGAATAGAATAGCACCCCCCTCTTCTTGCCGCGGTGTCGTAAAAGGCGACTAAGGTATCCCTTTAACACCGCAATTCAACCAGGTGTTTAGAGAAGGAAAACTCGACCAAACCTGCATCCCGCTCCCTCCCGATCGTACTGGTTCTCCATTCCATCGGGCCCGAGGGAGCTCGGACGAGAGGGTGTTTTTTAGCCGCGCGTCCAGTTATGCACTGAAATATCTCCTGCGCAATTGACTGTTTCCGAAAACTGGACCTCGATTTTTTTAATCGGAGTTGAAACAGTCGCCGTGGCCGAACCCGGCTAGGACATCATCATCATTCCGAAAATAGTACTATTCTAAAACATTTTTGATGCTCTTAGTACTTACTTTTTGATTGATTTCTTTTAAGAGAAATACATATCGGTTTTCTATAGACTATAATCTGGAGCTGGACTATAATGTGCGGCTGAGTTGCATGATTTAGTTCCACCCTCCCCTTTCTACCATAAATTGACGAGACGCCGTGCGGGTTTGCACCCTTTTGTGGTTGACATTCCTGCTGCTCGCACGAAGCGATTCGCCTCCTTCTTTTTGCTGAGTACCGCGAAGGAGTGGAACTCGCTTCCTGCGTCGGTGTTTCCGGCATCTTATGACATGAGAATCTTCTAAAGTCGAGTGAATCGGTATTTGCTGGGTGAGCGCGCTCCGTCGTCGGCCTCATCATCACATTCCAGCAGGTGAGACTGAGGTCAAGCGCAAGTCTGTATGTAATAAAAAAGTATAGCATTGAAAATAATGAAGACGAATATCCAAAAATAAATTAGTCCACAAAGATGTGTTTGCGCTGGCTCGATATAGTGACTACAGCGCACCTGATGGTAAGTACAGTGTAGTCCAAAAAGGAAAGCGACTATCAAAGGATGAATATCTGTTGATTGTCTACATCGTCATGTCGGCCCACATATACCACGACTGAATATCTCTAGGTATATAAGTTACTGGATATACACAAGCTGATTCCGAAACGCGAAGGGCCAAAGCGAGTCACTATGACGGTCTTTATACTTGTGTAATGTGGTCATGACCCAGTTCACCAATAAACTAAATTCAAAATAAACTACATATATTTTTTTTTTACAATTAACTTTATACCCAAAGCATTATATTAATTTATGTTCTAATAATATGCATTTCTTTGTATTACATATAATATTGATTTGATAACCCCAAATATATCTTCAACTAGGATAAAACCTCGTTACATATCGAAGGTTAATATAAATAAAAGCGTTTTATATTTCCGATGAAACTAAGAAGGCGGAAGCCAAGACCAATTGAAATTATATTCAAGGATAGTGGAAATGAACTGCACGGATAATATTATACGGGAAATTGAGGGATATCAAATATTTTGACCGGTATTCGATTAGGTCTGCGAAGGAATTATGCAATATCCGCATAAAAAAAACATATAACTCACACATAGAATACTCTACGAGGTAGATCGTAAATTACAGCTTATTAGCATAGCTTTTTATTAACTTTATGAATTCAGTGTTAGGATGAATAGATCGTTTTGTTATTTAATGTGTTTTTTGTTATTTATAGGAGTAGTTAAACTTTTATGTGTGAAATAGCCATACATACGGCATAAAAATCACACTCCAAGTTGGCTAGGTGTGGCGTTGTCCAAGGGTGCGAGCGGCGCGCGATGTTTTCCCGCGTGCTGCCCTACAACACAGAGGCATGAGAGGGGTGGCTCTATAAACCCCCCCCCCCCCCCCCCCAAACGAGTAGAGGGCTACTTGAGGCCGCACGTCCAGCCGGTCATTGAGGATGAGACCCCCAGTCGTGTCCTCGATATCGGTAGGTGGAAGGTGGAACACCCCGAGGGTTTTAGTCGGTGCAAGCCTGACACACCGGGGGCGGCCCTCACCGCTCCCAGGCTCACGCGCTTTTTGGGAGTCGAAGCTGCTCGCGTCCGTAGGCTTTACCCTAGTTTCCCTACACGTGACTCCTGGGTGGTGCTAAACGAGCAGCAGCGAGGTGGTAGGGCGTCAGTGCCCGTTTGCATCGCGACCACAGTACATGAGTGTAAAGCCCGTCATAGTGACCAGTTTCGGCTTGTCGCGTTTCGGGATCAGCTTGTGTATATCCAGTAGCTCATATACCTAGAGACCTTCAGTCGTGGTATATGTGGGCCGACATGACGATGTAGACTATCAATGGATTTTCATCCTTTGATAGTCGCTTTCGTATTTGGACTACACTGTACTTACCATCAGGTACTCTGTAGTCACTATGTCGAGTCAGTGTAAAAAAAAAGGTCCGTTAGGGATTTCCCCCGGGTTACAAAAAAAATGGAGGGGTAGAGCTTAGGTGCGCTGGCCTTGTACCGGCTAAAACTCTAAGGTGGATTACCTGTACGCATAGAGGAGAACTGTGGGTCCTGTAATCTATTCACCACAGTCCAGCCCCGCCGTGTCTTTTGAGCACAAAGCCTGGTGGAAACAACAACTTTTAACCCAAAGTTACCAAGCCGTGAGTGTTATTACAATAAAAAGTTTACAATAGAATTTTCTCCAAGCAAAAAAAGGGCAAGCATAATTTGATGCTTCGAAAAAATAAACTCTTTTAGTATACTCTATTTTATTTCTATTCACCGCTTGCACCGTTTTGCAAATTCCGTTTAAAGTTCTACCGTCTGGACATCCTTACTGCCAAATTGATCCAAAACTAACGTTACAGAGAGATCGTGATCGTCCAAAGCCGCCGTTATGGCCCGCGACTCTTTATAGAAAATGTATTCAAACTGCGGTCAAAGGCGGCATTAACTGTACTCCACGTTTATGGTTTAACTATTGTTTACCTTTGCTCCGCGAATATAGGCTAGATGACTCACTGATATCGGATACTTTGAATTCGGCCACAGTTCCGATACTACAGCTCGCTCACTTCACATAGACAGTGAATTGATGACGTGACGTTTTGATTTTGTACGCTCAGTTTTTGCCTCAGGGCTATGATACGGGGTTCAGAAGTTCAAAAATGTATAATATAGACATAATATAAAACATGTGAAATTTAATTAAGTTATGACTTCAATTCCTTACAATTTTGAACTTTTTATAAACAGTAGCATTTTCTCTGATAGAATTATACTTTTTTTAGGTCATCTGTCTTTTCTATTCTATGCATCTTTCGCCATTATGATCCTTGTTTGGTCATCTATTATATTTATTTCATTCATAGATATACTGTCTACATTTATGCCAATACGAATACATCATCATTAGTTTTAGATCCACGATTGGAGAAACGGGACCGCCACCGTGGCCTATGGGTCACAATTAGGGTTGCCATCCGTTAAGCCAGCCACACAGGTTTGGCTTTTTTGATATTTTCCGGCAAAAAATTGTGTACGTAATGTTGATAAAAACAAAATTAATTATTGTTTGTAGTCATAAAGGGTTCATATTGTAATAAAACCACTAATAAACAATTAATACATATAGCATTTATAATAAATATACAATATTATTCTTAGTAAATATATTACATTAAAATTTGTCCTAATTAGATCCCGAGACTCCCATTTTGGTGATCAACAGATTTTAAGTATATAGTAGTAATAGTATTTTATGAAATGCGCAAGTATAACAACATAATGTTTTTTTGCTTTTATAGGATGCACGCTACTGACATACAGCGGGAAACGTCTTGTTATTAAACAAATTAAACTAAAAAAACACTTTAAAATTATATTCGAATTTGAGAGCACATTTCACACCTCTTTCTATCTTAACCGCTGCCATCGGTTTCTTATAATTTTTACCCTCTCGTTAATTTTTAATAACCATACCTTTTTGATTCAACAACTATTTCTATAAATAATATAATACCATTCCATATATACATCTAGCAACGGAGATTTCTTTTCTGTCCAACTTTAAAAGGCAACGTCTACGCTTTTAGAAAGTATGTTTGGCTATCAAAACCGATATTTCTGGCTTTTAGGATAAAATGTCCGGTCTTATACAGGATCGAGTCCGGCTTTTGTATTTCAAAAGATGGCAACCCTAGTCACGGTCGCTAGGCGGTCGCACGGGCCAATTCAAATGGTTATCATGAAAGCATACACCTTTGCGAATAATATTATCATAATATTCAAGCGGTTAAGTTATTTTTATTCATATAACCTCTGCCCGCGATTACGTTTGAGTTAGCAATGAGAAAATAATAATATTTACACATAATACATATTACCTCATTCCACCCTCCCCCTTTCATTCAGTAACACGCGTGCTTGATTGCGGTGTCACAGTTTTACGTTGACTTCTATTTAGCTAGAAATAAGAAATTCTCTTTTTCTTACATTTGTCGTGTTATTGGGTTGTGCAACGGTCTTCCGCAGAGCGTGTTCCCTTTGTCCTACGATATTGCACCCCGGTGGTTTTAGTCGGCAAGAGTCCAAATGCAATGCGGGTTTCCTCACGATGGTTTTCTTCATCGCTGACATCTCAGCACTAAAATTAATAAGCGAATACTTTTAATAATAAACTTTATAACAGCATAGCTGGCATCGATATATTCAAATGTATTGTGTAATGTATTGATTTAGCTAATAATCATCTTGCGACACAAAAAAACGTAATTTTGCATACTGGAATCTGACCTTTGAAGATACTTGTTCGGCGAGCACAGTTGACGATAAATAAACAACTGGTTTCCACCAGCACAATGGCGCACTGTGTTCGCCTTATATACCTACCACGAGCATAGACTTGTAAAATAGACTGCTCCTGTTGCACAATCAAACATAGCGATGATTCTGTGAAACCGCACACACCGTGGTAAAAAGTAATAACTTGAAAATATCCAGTTGTCAGAAGCGCTAAAACAGGTTTGCTGAGAAATGCAAAATCTTTGATTAAAACTCCTTAAAACATATTTTGTCCTCTATTCCAGGATGAAATAAAAGAAAATTGACGTAAATTAATCTACGTACATTTTCCGCAAAGATAATAATTTATAACAAGCGTTTGCTTGTGGATTATAACACCTTATTGCCACATGCTGGCTATTTGCCGCAAACTACAATTCGTCATACGCGCTTGGCTTTTGGGGAACCAACCACATGATTGCGAATGCGTCAATATGTTCCAGACAAAAAAAAACATGGCGGACGTCGAGTTAATGCCAGTTCTAAGTTTTGACTTTTTGGTTGGACTAGTTTTGATTCTTAATAGCATACGACGAATTTATTTCGAGAAATATCCTCAATAGACCCGTTATTTATTTTATTAAGCAGATTTTATTTTTATTTTTATTTATTTTTTTACACTGGCTCGACATAGTGACTACAGAGTACCTGATGGTAAGTACAGTGTAGTCCAAAAACGAAAGCGACTATCAAAGGATGAAAACCCATTGATAGTCTACATCGTCATGCCGGCCCACATATACCACGACTGAAGGTCTCTAGGTATATGAGCTACTGGATATGCACAAGCTGATCCCGAAACGCGACAAGCCGAAACTGGTCACTATAACGGGCTTTACACCCATGTTCTGTGGTCGCGATTCAGACGGGCACCGGCGCCCTACCACCTCGCTGCTGCTCGTTTAGCACCACCCAGGAGTCACGTAAACACACACACACAATCTGTTATTAAACAGATTTTATTTTATCAAAGACACTAAACAACAATAAACGCCTGCTTATCCATTTTTAGTACTTTAAGCGGTTTTTTGACTTGGTGGAAATCGTTATGAGACAGTCAAGGCTGCTGTGAGACCAGCGCTCCTGATGTGTCCGGATTCTTATTGAATAAAACCACCGGGTGGTTCCTCCTACTCGTCTGGTGGGGCCAAGGGTACGGGCATGCCAATTTCCCCGGCTCCTGACAAATTAGTGCATAAACGCCTTCCAAACTTGCATTGATTTCTGATGGCGAAAACAGACACCCAAGCGGATCGACCACGAATGCTGGTAAGCCTACATAAGCCAAGCCAAACGCCCTATCCACATGTTTGGATTTGTAATGATTTGTTTAAGCTTGGCTAGCGTGTGGATGCGCCATAACAAAACTATTTTGATTGGTTGAAACAAATATATGTTAAGAAATCAAAGAATCAATCAATCCATAAGAAATGAAAGAATTTTCAAGAATGTTCTAGAATGACTCTGCATTAGTGCTGTTAGATTGATGTGATGTTAGCATAGATGGGCAAAATGTAATCAGATTAATAAAAAGGATTAACGATTACATTTTAGTTTTTTACCATTAATATGACTGGATTTTGCTCATTTATGTTTTAAACACTACAAAATCCTAGATTGTATACACATTTATCATTTTTAATGTTTTAACTGGATTTAATCATGATTACAGAGAAAGAAAATTAAAATTACGACTGCATTTTGTAATCATACTTCATTAATCAGATTGCATTTTGCTCATCTCTGGATGTTAGAATGATGTGTATAATGTAGAAAGATTAACTAAATGTGACGTCTTTTTCCTTTTTGTTGTATGACCACATCACGCAATGCATCTGTTTTCGAATAGGTGAAAAACGTTTAATACCACCCATTTACATGCGGCATGATTTAAAATTCAAATTCCAGTTTGTTGTTGAACGTGCAAATATGTGGCTTTGTTTGTACAAGTTTTATATGATATGTTATATTTTTTAAGTAAATGTTATGAATATAGAAGTCTAAGGCTGAGATTTATAAACGCTACTTTGACTTTGCTCAGAAAATGGTTTTCTCTTTAACACAAACTAAATTTATATTAGGAACTTAATTATACCTTAAATATTATAGTAGAGCCAAGTCCAAATTGAGAAAATTTGTGACTTACCATATACTTTGACATTAATTAAATAATATAATTTATTAAAGCAAATGCAAAGTAGATGAAAAGAAAGGCGCTATTCTATTCTGTCGGGGCATTACAACTAGTAATCTATAGTAATATTATAAAGCTGAAGAGTTTGTTTGTTTGTTTGTTTGAACGCGCTAATCTCAGGAACTACTGGTTCGAATTGAAAAATTCTTTTTGTGTTGAATAGACTATTTATCGAGGAAGGCTTTAGGCTATATAAAATCACGATGCAACTATTAGGAGCGAAGAAATAATGAAAAATGTGAAAAAAACGGGGGAAATTATTCATCCTTGGGTGCTTCCATTGCGTGCGCTGCGAAAACGGTTCAAGATATCAATAATATATGTATGACAGTTATTCCTCTTAAAATGATCTAAAAAAATGTCCCCGACAGTATATGTCTATCTTTTAAGATTAACTCACTAGAACCGTTTTTATGGTAATCAAATTTGGTCGAAATTAATGCATTATTTGTTAAGAGCTATATCAACGTAATAATATTAATCTTTATCTAAATAAATGTGTTGTTGATTAAGAGTATTTAATTGTGAACAAAATTGTCTTTGACATCACTTAATTTCAATGAACATCTTAGATTAACTTACAATAACTTATATAGCAAAATAATAAAGTCCGACAACATGTTTGATTTTCGATAAATAATTTGAGTAATGTTGGATAATATGAATAGACGTATCAATTCTTTATTTTTTAAGAACCAAACCCGTATTTGATCTTTGGTCAGTCATTTATCCTTTAACAGCCTTTAAAATTAAATTATATTAGGAAGAAATAAAAATATAAAAAGTACCTTTATTAAAACGATTCAATAAGGAAATCGCAATATTAATCAAACTTTATACATATTTATAACTTCACGAAACGCGAGCAATAAAAACAGATATGCAATAATACGTTAATTCTGCGAAGGTGAATTCAAGAAATACAGAAACCTTATTTGCCTGACTTTGTCAAAGGTCGTTTGCACTGATCAAGACTTCTTGGTCATTTGTATTCTTATGTATTCTTAGTTAGTGGATTTGTTAACTTGTTTATTTAACTAGATATCTTAGCTTAGGTTAGTACGGGTGCGGATTGGTCCGATCCACGACCGGCCAGCTGATGCCTTAGGGGTTGTCGCCGCTCAGGGTGGGGGCTCTGAGCGACCGTTAAGCGACCCACGAGAAGTCAGCGGTGCGTCGTGACGCGCTCTGTCGAAGTACACAAAGGGGTATCGGGAGAGGCGGGGTCCTCCCCTGTGATTGTGCCTGTCAGGCGCGGCGTAGTGGGGCTGCGGCGAATTGATTACAGGACCCACAGTCCCCACTAATTCGCAGAAGTAGTCACCTTGGGGTTTTTAGCTGGTAAAAGTCCGGCACACCCCGGCTGCTACCCCCTTGTGCGGCCGGGACGGTTCTATGAGGATTATGCCCAAGTAAAAAAAAAGGTAAGTATGGGTGAAATTTTTATTAAATTAAGCGATGTCTCCTGGGATATTCGTTTTAATAATAATATATCTACACGCTATATCCCTATCTGGGTGAGCAAAGGTACATTAGTTGTTGTGTCCACTTTGCGCATATATGTCGTGCCCAACGTGACCAGAAATGCAGCTGACCGCCGTTCTCATAGCACCAGTACACATGACATTTCTCTTAGATACTATGCGCGTTCCCGCACGATGGTTTTGTTCACGGTTGCGCCGATGGTGCCTAAATCCGTCCATTATCTGGACACACTCAGAGGTTCCCTGCCAGCAGTGGTGTCGGCAATGCTGGCAGGGTATGACAACTGGAGGGCCGTGGTCTCCTTCTGTGAGGATGTCATGTCCCAGAAGGAGGCCGCCGAGCGAGAACGCCAGAAGGCCGTTCGAAGAAGACACCAGGGGCCGGCAACCGCCCTGGCACATCAGTCCCAGCCGACCGGTCGATCCACGACCAGTTGACTGATGTCTTCGGGGTCGTGGCTGCTCAGGGTGGGGGCCCTGAGCAACTGGTTTAGCGGCCCTCGAGAAGTTGGCAGGGCATTGTGGCGTGCTCTGCCTAAATACAACGAGCAGTATCGGGGAGAGTATCATCTTCCCCCGAGTTTGTGCCCAGTGGGCGCGGCGCGACGGGGCTGTGGCGAATTGATTACAGGACCCACAGTCCCCGCCAATGCGCAGAAGTAGTCACCTTTAAATAAAAAAAAGGACACACTCAGAGGTATGTGCCCGGATTCGTAGTTACGACTATCCGCGTTGCGACAATGATTACATTTTGTAATCATCGATCTGATTACATTCTATGTTTTAAACACTAATAAAATCTCAATTGCATACAAAATTATGACTCATCAACGTGCAGAAGGGCTTTAATCATGGTGACAGATTAAAGAAATTAAAATTTACGATGTCATTTTGTAATCATTAATCTACTAACATTTTAACGAATATATGTTCACCTTTTGATCGAATGAGAGAGACATATAACAAAGTTAGTGACATTGACATCTTTCACTGCTCCCTATCTGGATTTCGGTCGGCTTTGATTGCATTGTTCTCATCTGAATCCGCTTGAGTGTAACGGGATAAACCTTATATGTTTTTTTTTTTAATTTTTATTTATAATTGTGCTGTATATATTTAGGTATACCTGTAAAGATATAACACGCGGCCTTAGCACTTGTATATATGTTTTTTTTAATGTTTTCGTGTATATATCGATGGTATATTAAATAAATAAATAAATATATCGGTAAATATAAATATCTTGCCCAACTTAAGTTAATATTTTATGACGTTGCTGTACCAAAATTTCAGTCATTAATGTATTTCTGCTCATCCCGAAAATAATACACCGTGAAGATATATTATTATTACATACTTGTGCATAAATGTGAAGTCACTTCTACAAATATTGTGCAACTTTAACTGTAGCCACTTCTGATTATATGTACACTATATTACATAAATAGTGTACGACCAAACTATCCAACATACTATAAAAATTCCGTGTTATGTTAGTGTTATGAAGAGAAATTATTTCCGCGAACCGTCAAATGAAAATTATCAAAGATACAATGTCGCAGAAATGTGCAAATATGCGGGAGTCCTTATTCTAAAATCTTTAACTTTCTTCGGCTTCCCTTGGTCGGCCTTGATGTTAGACTCGCTGACAAGCTTCTTAATTTACTTTCACTGGAAATAACTCTTATATATATATTGTCCCTTTAAATATTGTAATAGCATTTGCTTATGACAGGATATTAAATAACGTTATGCTTTGATGTTCTGAATGAGAAGTATCACTTTAATGTTAAATTGAATACTGATTACTTCATTAAAAAAGCTTTTATGCCAGTTGTATAAAATCTTTTTGACGAGCTAATAACGCTCTTTGATGATATTTATACCTGCGATGCTGAAAGTCGGAGGAAACTATTAAATTTCTACTACCGATGTACATAGCATTAAAAACAAAAACATTTAAAAATTATAAAAAAAATTACAGACTTAGGTACTACATGTTCACCGGTGAAGAAAAATATCGTGACAAAATCTACATGGCTACTAACAGAAATGTCATGTATGTATATGTGCTCTTAGAACGGAGATCAGTTGCGCTACTGGTCACTTTGAGCACGACAAATAAGTGCAAAGTTGATACACCCAATAATGTATCTCTGCTTACACCGAAAGTAATGTAGCATAATGATATAGTCTTTAAATATATATATATATATATATATATATATATATATATATATATATAATTCTCGTGTCAAAACGTTAGTAACCTTACTCCTCCGAAACGGCTTTACTGATTTTTATCAAATTTTATTTGCATATTCAGTAGGTCTAAGAATGAAATGAAAAAATGAAATGAAATATATTTATTTTCACCACAAACTAACAAAATACTAGAAATTCAAAAGCAACATTTCTGTTACAAGACAACAACATACAGAAACAAAAGCAAAAACAAAAACATATTAACATGGCGAAAATGGGACCTCCATCAGCTTAAAGAAGAAGAAGAATCGGCTACTATTTATTTTTCATACCCCTTTTTGTTTTGTAACCCGGAGGAAATCCCTTATGGACCTCGGGGAGAGGTGAGGGCCGCCCCCCGGTGTGACATGCTTGCACCAACTAAAACTCCCGGGGGTGGTCCACCTTCCGCCTATTGGCATCGAGGGCACGACTGACTGGGCGTGGGGCCGTAAGCAGGCCTTCACTCGTTTGGGGAGGGGTGGTGTATAGAGCCACCCCTCTCGTGCCTCTGTGTTGTAGAGCGGCACGCGGGAACACATCGCGCGCCGCTTGCACCCTTGTTGGACGACACACTCCCTCAAGTGTGCCACCCAATTTTTCATACCCCCTAAGTGATAAGCGTTGTTCACCCTTAACCATATTTTTTATTTTTTATTTTATCCTTACACACTTACAATAAGTTAGTTATTTTTTGTCTACACTAGAAATTACCTAGAAATAACTTATATGGCAAAACGATTGCGGGGTCAGCTAGGATTATTATAAATTTTACAAAAAAATAAGAGAAAGAAGGGAATGTTATGAAGTCAAGAATGTCATTGATCTGAGTCTAAACAAAGGTGAAAAGAAAACGATTTTTCACACGTTAAACAATTTCACCATTCATAGTTCCTCTCCCATGGCTTGTTTGAACACTTGAGATCTCAATATGTTTATTTAACGAAAGCGTTTGGTCACCAACCGTAATATGATTATGTTCCATAATAGAAAGTGAGAGATTCGCCGTTTTTTAAACAAATATTTAACTTGTAAATACTGCTAAGCTAAGTGCCGTGGTATATTTTATTACCGATATTGATTCATTTCGAATTTAGTATCTTGAAGTGATTATTAACGAGAAAAATTGATACTTTGCAGGCAATATTTAACTAATTGATTCTTGGTCATCTTTTGACGATACATTAGTAAATGATCAACGTAATACTATTTTAGATGTTAATCCCTATTCAAGATAAAACTTAACAATAATGAGCAATGAATAACATATATCAAGCTCCAACATGAACCATACTCTACTGAACTACAATAACCGTATTCACACAAAATATCATATATTTTTTATTTATTTTTTTATCCTGGAGGTAAATCCTGCATAGGACCATCAGGGACGTTGTGAGGGCAGCGACCCCAGTGTGTCCCTCTGATTGCTCCACCCGGGCCTGTGAAACCAAATTCATCCAGACGCCCAGGGAATAAGAAGCCTTGTTGAGGCTACCTTTCTGGGAGGGGTAGAAGTAAAGCCCACCCCTCCAAAACCTCTCTCCCAGCCGGTGCGGACACCATGCACCGCCACCCTCTCATCCGGGCAGCAGACTCTCTCATGTCTACTGCCCAGCTATTGTCATGGGGGGATATCGCGCTCGCTTTGAGATTATTCAATGTTTCATCTACTGTCATGTCTAAAGTACCAGTGTCAGTGTGTACATTAGCTTGTATCTCATTTTTATATCAAATTATAAAGCATTTTTAATTACCGACAGATCACGGTTAAATTGAAATACCACTAAAAATCCTTCATATATCTTCACTTATTTAAAACGCAATTCTTAACATCGACGGTTATAGTAACTGGTGTAGTATAGTTCCCCGTATTTATAATCCTTCAAACAAAGATATAAATAGACTCCACAGTAACAATCTATGTATATTTATTTGAATATAACCATCATGGTGGCCGGGCTGACGTCATTCAAAATGAGATTCATACAGTCTATCAGACTTAAAATTGAATACCATAGAATTGAATAGTAGGCCATGACCTAATTTCTAGTGCATTACAAGATTTTCAAGTAGGTACATCATGAGAAGAAAGGAACGTGATTGTTTGAAGTATATTTCAAGGTATTGGAGCCAGTTTTAGATCAAAACAACATCTGATAGATCTAATCTGAGCCACCCAAGTGCTGTGAAAATAATCTTTGATTCTATTTTATGGATAAGACTTCAGGCCTTTGTTAATGATAAAATTGGATAAAAATTCGCTAAATCGATTAAGTTTTCGAGTAACGTCTCTATTTAATTATTTTATATTTTTAGAAATCTTTGTCAGGTTAGACTATAGATTTATTAAAATTCAACGTTTGTTTTTGTTCTTTATGAAAACATTCCGGGTTTGCAAGAATTAAAAAATGGCGTACCCTGCCCAATATAACTTTGAATTCTAAACTTTGAATAAACTTTGAATAAACTTTGAATAAACTTTGAATAAACTTTAAACTGTAAATTAAAAACCATTTTCTATACCGGTCATCATATCCAAATTCGCATTTAATTTGTTTACAATTAGAAATGCATCGAGACGTCCTGTCAGAGTAGTAAGGCAATATAATTCAATAAACATATCATCAGCTTCATTGATGGGTACATTTACAAGCTCTATGCAATTGACATTTTCAATATCATTTACAGTTCAATGTTACTATTTCATTAGAGCTAAGTGCCACAATTCTGTTTATCTTGTATCAGAAAACTTATTCTTACATCTTCAAACATTTATATCCCCATTAATTGACACTCCTATCTTTACGAAGAGTTACTAAAAAATAGAATATTATCACAAAAATCATTGAATAATAAACATGTAAATATAAGCTCCGGGAAGTTGGCCCCGCATTTTTCGCGTAAGAATTTAGAAATTTTTTGAGGGACTGCCCATCGATTGCCCATTATTGCCCATCATTTAAATTTTTTTGCCCACCCCTATAAAAAAAGTTATGAAAGATTTATGTATGCGCGGGCCAGCGTCCGAAAAAATTTCAAAAATTCGAAAATGTCAAGGTGGATTCTTGAAGTTTGTCGACTGCCCACTTTTGCCCATCCTTTACTTTTTTGATAATTCAACTCCTAAGGGATGGAAATGGGGGTGGAAAAAAAAATTGAGGGGTCAAGAAATTTAGAATTATGCATTTTAATCTACATCGATTGCCCACTTCTGCCCATCCTTTACTTTATTGATAATTCCACTCTTAAGGGATGGAAAAAAATTGAGGGATCAAGAAATTTAGATTGGAAAATTATGGCTTAATAAGGTATATTCGTATTCTAAAGGACATCCTTTGGATTGCCCATCATTTCTTTTCGAATGCCCACCCTTAGTTACAGAGTTATTCTGCTTAGAATTTGACATACCGCACTGTTGTAGGAACATGTTACATTTTCGTTAGTTCACTAGATAAATTTTGGAAAATAAGGGCTCCATAAGGTTCATTCGCATTCTAAAGGACATCCTTTAGATTGCCCATCATTTCTTTTCGAATGCCCACCCTTAGATACAGAGTTATTCTGCTTAGAATTTGACATACCGCACTGTTGTAGGAACATGTTACATTTTCGTTAGTCCACTAGATAAATTTTGGAAAATAAGGGCTCCATAAGGTTCATTCGCATTCTAAAGGACATCCTTTAGATTGCCCATCATTTCTTTTCGAATGCCCACCCTTAGATACAGAGTTATTCTGCTTAGAATTTGACATACCACACTGTAGCAGGAACATGTTACATTTTCGTTAGTCCACTAGATAAATTTTGGAAAATAAGGGCTCAATAAGGTTCATTCGCATTCTAAAGGACATCCTTTAGATTGCCCATCATTTCTTTTCGAATGCCCACCCTTAGATACAGAGTTATTCTGCTTAGAATTTGACATAACACACTGTTGTAGAAACATGTAACATTTTCGTTAGTCCACTAGATAAATTTTGGAAAATAAGGGCTCAATAAGGTTCATTCGCATTCTAAAGGGCATCCTTTAGATTGCCCATCATTTCTTTTCGAATGCCCACCCTTAGTTACAGAGTTATTCTGCTTAGAATTTGACATACCGCACTGTTGTAGGAACATGTTACATTTTCGTTAGTCCACTAGATAAATTTTGGAAAATAAGGGCTCAATAAGGGTTATTCGCATTCTAAAGGACATCCTTTAGATTGCCCATAATTTCTTTTCGAATGCCCACCCTTAGATACAGAGTTATTCTGCTTAGAATTTGACATACCGCACTGTTGTAGGAACATGTTACATTTTCGTTAGTTCACTAGATAAATTTTGGAAAATAAGGGCTCAATAAGGGTTATTCGCATTCTAAAGGACATCCTTTAGATTGCCCATCATTTCTTTTCGAATGCCCACCCTTAGTTACAGAGTTATTCTGCTTAGAATTTGACATACCACACTGTAGCAGGAAAATGTTACATTTTCGTTAGTCCACTAGATAAATTTTGGAAAATAAGGGCTCAATAAGGGTTATTCGCATTCTAAAGGACATCCTTTAGATTGCCCATAATTTCTTTTCGAATGCCCACCCTTAGATACAGAGTTATTCTGCTTAGAATTTGACATACCGCACTGTTGTAGGAACATGTTACATTTTCGTTAGTTCACTAGATAAATTTTGGAAAATAAGGGCTCAATAAGGTTCATTCGCATTCTAAAGGACATCCTTTAGATTGCCCATCATTTCTTTTCGAATGCCCACCCTTAGATACAGAGTTATTCTGCTTAGAATTTGACATACCGCACTGTTGTAGGAACATGTTACATTTTCGTTAGTCCACTAGATAAATTTTGGAAAATAAGGGCTCCATAAGGATCATTCGCATTCTAAAGGATATCCTTTAGATTGCCCATCATTTCTTTTCGAATGCCCACCCTTAGATACAGAGTTATTCTGCTTAGAATTTGACATACCACACTGTTGTAGAAACATGTAACATTTTCGTTAGTCCACTAGATAAATTTTGGAAAATAAGGGCTCAATAAGGTTCATTCGCATTCTAAAGGACATCCTTTAGATTGCCCATAATTTCTTTTCGAATGCCCACCCTTAGATACAGAGTTATTCTGCTTAGAATTTGACATACCGCACTGTTGTAGGAACATGTTACATTTTCGTTAGTTCACTAGATAAATTTTGGAAAATAAGGGCTCAATAAGGTTCATTCGCATTCTAAAGGACATCCTTTAGATTGCCCATCATTTCTTTTCGAATGCCCACCCTTAGTTACAGAGTTATTCTGCTTAGAATTTGACATACCACACTGTAGTAGAAACATGTAACATTTTCGTTAGTCCACTAGATAAATTTTGGAAAATAAGGGCTCAATAAGGTTCATTCGCATTCTAAAGGGCAACCTTTAGATTGCCCATCATTTCTTTTCGAATGCCCACCCTTAGATACAGAGTTATTTGTTACCAACGATTTTAAATATTTTCGTTCCCTTGTCGACACTTTATAATCTGCAAACATCATATCATTCATGATTGGTTAGAATTATCGTTTATTCTAAACAATTATTATTATTATTCAATTCTATAAATTTTCTATTATCAAATCTAATGCAGCAGGTAAGGATTATTGCTTGAGAAAAACAATGTTCACCAATCGATAATAGCGATGAGTAAGAATTCAAATGATTATACTAGGTTGAGTATGAAAAATGTGTTGGAAAGTTAATGGTAATAAAACGTTAATGTTACTCGTCGATAACAATAAATATCGACTGCAGAATTAATGAACATTACTTAAATTGAAAACAAATCATAATAGAAAAACGATCATAATAATCTATAAATATTGCAGAAAATTACTTACCAACACGAAAATTTTGCTATTTTATTTTAATAACTAGCTGATCCGGCAAACGTCGTTTTGCTATATAAGGTTTTGTAATATCTTCTAAGATGTTCAAGTGATGTCAAAGACAATTTTGTTCACAATTAAATACTCTTAATCAACAACACATTTATTTGGATAAAGATTTATATTAATACGTTGATATAACTCTTAACAAATAATGCATTAATTTCGACCAAATTTGATTACCATAAAAACGGTTCTAGTGACTTAATCTTAAAAGATCGACATATACTGTCGGGGACATTTTTTTAGATCATTTCAAGAGGAATAATTCTTTCATACATATATTTTTGGTATCTTGAACCGTTTTCGCAGCGCACGCAATGGAAGCCCTCAAGGATGAATAATTTTCCTCATTTTTTTCACATTTTCCATTATTTCTTCGCTCCTAATAGTTGCATCGTGATGTTATATAGCCTATAGCCTTCCTCGATAAATGATCTATTCAACTCAAAAAGAATTTTTCAATTCGAACCAGTAGTTCCAGAGATTAGCGCGTTCAAACAAACAAACAAACAAACAAACAAACTCTTCAGCTTTATAATATTAGTATAGATATGATGTTACATTTATAAATTCGTAAGTAAACTCTGCAATTTCAGTTGTCAATAAAAAGTATATTATAATGATTCATATGATTAATTATAAAATTCTTCTGCTCCTGCAGAAGCCACATTTATGTAATTTAGCATAAAAGTTCTGTTGATGATTATCATATCTATGATGAGTAGAGTCGTGAGGAGACGTCACCATTTGCAGTTGTTCTTTTAGTTGATTATTTCAACCTGCCAGGTCAAAACACAGTAAAATATTAAAAAAGAACAATAAAAAATGAATGTCCTTTAGAATGCGAATGGACCTTATTGAGCCCTAATTTTCAAAAATTTATCTAGTGGACTAACGAAAATGTAACATTTTCCTGCTACAGTGTGGTATGTCAAATTCTAAGCAGAATAACTCTGTATCTAAGGGTGGGCATTCGAAAAGAAATGATGGGCAATCTAAAGGATGTCCTTTAGAATGCGAATGAACCTTATTGAGCCCTTATTTTCCAAAATTTATCTAGTGGACTAACGAAAATGTAACATGTTCCTACAACAGTGTGGTATGTCAAATTCTAAGCAGAATAACTCTGTATCTAAGGGTGGGCATTCGAAAAGAAATGATGGGCAATCTAAAGGATGTCCTTTAGAATGCGAATGAACCTTATTGAGCCCTTATTTTCCAAAATTTATCTAGTGGACTAACGAAAATGTAACATGTTCCTACAACAGTGTGGTATGTCAAATTCTAAGCAGAATAACTCTGTAACTAAGGGTGGGCATTCGAAAAGAAATGATGGGCAATCCAAAGGATGTCCTTTAGAATACGAATATACCTTATTAAGCCATAATTTTCCAATCTAAATTTCTTGATCCCTCAATTTTTTTCCATCCCCATTTTCATCCCTTAAGAGGGGAATTATCAATAAAGTAAAGGATGGGCAGAAGTGGGCAATCGATGTAGATTAAAATGCATAATTCTAAATTTCTTGACCCCTCAATTTTTTTTTCCACCCCCATTTCCATCCCTTAGGAGTTGAATTATCAAAAAAGTAAAGGATGGGCAAAAGTGGGCAGTCGACAAACTTCAAGAATCCACCTTGATATTTTCGATTTTTTGAAATTTTTTCGGACGCTGGCCCGCGCATACATAAATCTTTCATAACTTTTTTTATAGGGGTGGGCAAAAAAATTTAAATGATGGGCAATAATGGGCAATCGATGGGCAGTCCCTCAAAAAATTTCTAAATTCTTACGCGAAAAATGCGGGGCCAACTTCCCGGAGCTGTAAATATATTGTGACACATTGTAATAAATTTCGTGCAGTTTGAATTAACGGTAGCTAGTTTATTATAATTTGGAAAAAATCGTAAATATTTTTGTTTGACGGAATATCTTACAAATCCAGTAAAGTTCAAACTATATTTTTTTATTGGAATTTCTTTACTGGTTCTATTGACAGTTACTTATTTGTCAGTCTATGATACATAGCAAATTTATATAAAGTTATCCATATTTGAATGTTAACCGATTAGAAATCTTATTTTTCACTGAAGCAAATAAGCATACCATGCCTCATTAGAAAATATAGCATGCCGTTTTTATATAACTCAAAGGATTTACCATGCTCGCCTTCATTATCGTAAGTTCTGTTCTTAGATGATAAACACTTATCACCAAAACAGAATTTGAGCTTTATTTAATTTGTCTTAAAGCTCAAAATGGAATCGATCCTGAAGTTGCGATATTTGCAAACAATTGGCTGTATCGTGACGCTTGAGTTTATAATGTCACTTCTAGTATCTTCTGTATTTCCTCAATTGTAATTTGGTCCTTATTCTTTAACTCTCAAGGTTGAAATAGATTATTAAGAATAGCAGAATTAAGTTTGCCTATCGAATCCTGACAGTTTTTATAAAGAGCTTCGAAACATATAATGCGAGGATTGACATTAATTCTTCGTTATTGCGCTACTGATTTGCATAATCTTCCAACTTGTTTTTCTTGCATGACGGTTCATTCGTGCACAATGATTATTGTGATGATTTAAATGTAGTTTTTACATTATTTTTCTGTAGCTTGAATTTTAGATTATTATTTTGTGCTTGGTTTTCAAAACTATTATAAAACTGCTCTAAAAGGGAATTAAATTTTTTGATATATTTACATAATAAATACTTGCGAAATGTATTGATACTATATGAAACGATTAATGCGCTAATTGATAATTTACTAATTTTGCATGTAAATGTCATCAAACTGTTATTTTGTCTAATTCCCACTCGAAAAGATTGATATTTGATTCATTGATATTTAATGATTCATAGAATTTTATTTCCAAATCTTCTTTGGAGTCCTGATTAATATATAGCAAAAAATTACGAAATTAAATAATCTCTTAATAACGAATCTCATTACTGTTAAACAAGTTATGAGCCTTAGTAAGTCAGGTCTTTCCAAATTTAGTATTTATATCATTACGCCAACACACTTTAGGCTAATTATCACAACATTTCTAAATTAAGAACAAAAAATAAGATGTTTTAATGTGTTGAACTCAATCTCACTTTATAAGGACTGCAGTAATTGCTGACATAAGTTTTCCTTACTGTTTTCTTAGAAATAACACATGTGGCTTGTGAATTATGATGCGGTTGGCTCAGAACGTCACGGCCTCGTGGCTTACAATTAGATGGTAACACTTTGGAAGGTTATTATTCCTTTTTATGGAGACTTGTTATGGATAATACGGAGTCATTAAGCTTTTAAATAATTATTTAATTCTGGGTCGATAAAATAACAAAATTTATTAGCGGTCGCTATTATATTAAAACCTAAAGACAACACTCAAGAAAATTTTAATCAAGAGCCCGATAAAATTAATTTATTTAAGCAGTAAGGTGATTGACCGAA
The DNA here is from genome assembly GCA_036320925.1 of Automeris io. Lineage (NCBI taxonomy): Eukaryota > Metazoa > Arthropoda > Insecta > Lepidoptera > Saturniidae > Automeris > Automeris io. The sequence goes on from JAUDJH010000001.1 coordinate 20,895,853, forward strand.
TTGCATCGTGACCGCAGCACTCAAGTGAAACGGATATCACAGTGACTCGCTTTGGTTTATCGCGTTTCGGAATCAGTTCGCGTATGTTTAGTAATAAACCTACTATCATGGCAAAAGCTGCTCGGAAACTGGGGATTCTTTTGAAGGTCAGGCGGCGTTTTACGCCGACCCAACTTCTTAGCCTATATCAAGCGCAAGTGCGGTCGTGTGTGGAGTATTGCTGCCACCTCTGGGATGGTTCCGCCAAACACCATTTGGCAGCTTTGGACTCAATTGATCGCCGAGCTCAGCGATTCATTGCTTATGAGGCTCTTACGTCGCGTAAACTACACAGTTTAATACACCGGCGTAGAGTGGCCTGCCTTTCGGTTTTCTATAGACTATAAACTGGAGAGTATGCGGCCGAGTTGTATGATTTGGTTCCCTCTTCCCCCTGCTACTGTAAATTGACAAGACGCCGTGTGGGTTTGCACCCTTATGTGGTTGACATTCCGGCTGCCCGCACGAAGCGATTCGCCTCCTCCTTTTTGCTGCGAACCCACAAGGAGTGGAATACGCTTCCTGCGTCGGTGTTTCCAGAATCTTATGAAATGGGAATTTTCAAGCGTCGAGTGAATCGGTATTTGCTAGGCGAGCGTGCTCCATCGTCGGCTTCATCTTCACTTTCCAGCAGGTGAGATTGAAGTCAAGCACAAGCCGTCAGTAATTTAAAAAAAATGGGCGCACGTAGCAATGGCGACTGTTAACTGTATTTCGTCCAATGACGGTCGTTGCTGTTTTTGGATTACACTGCACTTTCAAAAAGGTGTAATGTAGTTTTGTTGAGTAAGTATACATAATAATTAAACTATCAGCAAAGGATTTGGTCTGTCTGCGCGTGGCCTTATAATCAGATATGAGTTTCCTAACAGACGCAGATGTTAAACACATTACGGTGGTGAAATAATAACCAATCATATGGTATCGTACCCAAACATAATAATAAACAAGCATTCCTATCATACTAACCGAGTTAAAAGCAGCAATATTTTGTAACTTATTTACTAACTTCGCCACGCTGGCATTCCTGACGTTCCTTGCTCACAAACAAACAATCAATTTGCAACAGCGTTCCAAACAAATATTTTAAACGTCAACCCATATATTAACCAACTAGCTGAGACCAGATTGCTTTTACTTATTATGAAATCTTAATTCTTATACAAAGACAAAATTTTAACATTATAACTTTTTTTATACCCTGGCGGAAATTTATATTGGCGTTTTCTTGCCCTCTTTTTTACTATTGTAAAATGTCATCATAATTTGTGTTTTTGTTACTGATGTAGAAATTGCTTATAATTGCTAGTTAGTTTTTTAACGTATAATAATTATATACCTATATGAATTTATATATCTTATAATTCGGGTTAAAAAAAACCGTTCTTAATTCGTCTCTTTTCAATGTATTAATGACGTCAGGACTCTCTCCGAGGGTGACTAAACAAGTCATAAAATTTCTAGTTTCATAACTTTTATAGATTCCGTGATGAATCAATGGATAGTATTTCACTTCTAAAAATATGATCTGGATTTGATACAGGCAGTTTAAATATTAAAATTCATGTTTTTTTATTTTTTATTTATGGAGCACCTCTCTGAAGGATCTCTACCTTAATCGCCAATTTTTTCAATGTTGAAAGAAGATCCACATTAATCTGCCCTATTTTAGCATATCCCTATAATAAATATTTTTAGTTAAATTAAATAAAGTGACCGTGGTAGTCTAAGGGATAATGGATCGGTTTTCATGTGCGGCTACGCGCATGGTTTTAGGTTTGAATCCCAGAATGTATCTCTGGATTTTTCTAGATTACGTACGAATTTAGACATCACATACTCATCGGTGAAAGAAAATATCGTGAGGAAACATGCAAAGCATTTAATAGAAATGTCATCATTGAATGTCAAGACACTCTAGAGAATGGTGATCAACTGCGCTACTGGTCATGTTAGGCATGACTTATCAGCCCAAAGTGGGGATACAGCCACTAATATATCCCTGCTCACCCTGTGAGGGATATAGCATAATTATATATTATTATTAAATGAATTGACCCACTGAAGCTGCAAACGGTTACTCGAAATACCATTACAAGTTTGCTAATATTTTTGAAACTTAATATACGTCTTTTGACGAAGAATGTGTGAAGATAAAATCAAAGCAAATAACATAAGATGTAAGCAGCGCAAGAAGTGATTTACTGCCGATCCCTCATGCTCGAAAGGGACTGACCTACATTTACATCACACGCAACGATTTATCGGATCGTTAAAGTAATATTAATCCATGCAGTTTTTCTCCTCTTCAGTTGTATATTTTTGGCGGAGTGGTCACGGTTTCGTGATGATACATTTATTTTAGATAATGATGCATCTCTACTTACTGTGGTCCTCAGTGTCACGGAAAAAGTGGCTATGGATGTTGTGTAGCAACTTTTAAAGACAACATAAAACCCACATTACACATTCACACAAGCTTCAAGCATTTACAATAGCCCTGAATATATTTATGTTATAATAATTGATGGAATTATATCAGCTGTCACTTTAGACGGTAAGTTATCTGCCAGCCATTGCGATGAATATTTAAACTGAGAGTTGAAGCTATTGTCTAATAATTCCTTGAGAGATTTAAAGAAAATATTATTTAAGGTAACATAACAGAAGATATAACAAACAGGGAAAAATGTAAATATTGGTTATAAGTTTATCAGAAATTAAAATAAATAGCAGAAGTCAATGAGTGTTGGTGCATTTCTCAAATGAAAATAAATGTAAATATTTAAAAGCCATTGGCTTTCTTGCACGTTTTTGTCAGTAGGGCAGTGTTCCGAACCGGTGATTCCATTTGACATTCATAATTGCCTCATTAATGTCTAATTTGAATAATTATATGTGACTTTGATTAAGTAACACAGGAATTTATATCAAGTTGTTTATTTACAAATCGTTACGATTTGTCGCCACGTGTAAAACTTGTTATGAATTTTTACGCAAATTCACGTTTCTCATACATTTCCGTGTCATTAACCTCTTCTTCATATGCAAATACTAAGGGCGCATGTATAATGACGACTGACAACTGCCAGTTCGCTCAAATATGGTAATTATGATGACGGCTTCTGCGCCAGTGTAATCCTGACTCATTCTGAGCATTTCTCGTGAAACTTTTCCGATTATTAGTAGAATATCGGAATCTTCCATTAAATCGCAAAGTTCCAATTAACATTATACTTCAAAATTGACGTCTGTATTCTTGGAAAAATGACAGTAATTACTACATTATAGGCTGAATGTATTAGGGTATCAGCTTTTCATTTGGAAAATATACACACGCCAGTGCTGGATGCATCTATCGTAATATTCGAGGAACAGTAATACCTGGCAATTTCTTAACTCTTAAGGTTTACAATTTACCTTTGTCCACAGAATATTTGTTGTATCACATAAAATATATAATCAATATCATATCATAGATGGGCAAAATGTAATCAGATTAATAAAAAGGATTACGATTACATTTTAGGTTTTTTACCATTAATATGACTGCATTTCGCTCATCTATGTTTTAATTAAACACTACAGAATCCCAGATTGCATACACATTTACGATTTATTAATTTTTTAAATGGATTTAACCCTGATTACAGAGCAAGGAAATAGAAATTAAGACTACATCTTGTAATCGTTACATTACATTCGATTTACCCACCTCTGATTACAATTTTACAGAAATTTTTACTGTTGCAAAATAAAGCTGTGAAGTTATATCAAAAGTGATGAAAAAAAAACCTCATCTTCAGCCTATTTTAATGCACTCCTGGATGTCATTGACCCCAGATGTTAAGATTGTCGTAGTGACTCGCTTTGGATGGTCGCGTTTTGGGATTGCTTGTATATGTCCAGTAACTCATATACTTAGAGACCTTCAGCCGCGGTATATGTGGGCCGACATGAGACTCAATTGATTTTCATTTGCCAATTTGAGCCAGTGTAAAAAAAATGTTTAAACAATTTCGTCAATAAAAATAATTTATCAAATAAACGTGATAGAGCCAAAAAGGAGAGAAAGGAAATGGCGTAATTTAGCGTTGAATGGATGTCAATAATGCAACGCCTTGTTGGCATGATCAAATCACTTTTACACAAAAATCCTTGAACCGACAAGTCCATAACAAATATTGAACACTGTGCAGTGCCCAGGATGCGGCCCACGCTCCACTCCAAGGCTTGAGAGCGCGAATCAATGGCACATTGTACTCTCCACTAGGGTTGCTCCCTTTTGTATAAAAATATTATAATGTTATGTGGTAATTTGATTTTAAACTATTGAATACAAAGATGTATATTGTTTACATATTACGTTTGCTTATTTAAAGTTTTTCCCTTTTTTTCTCTTTATTTATGGATTGGGCTTTTTTATTTATTTATTTATTTTTTTTACACTGTCTCGACATAGTGACTACAGTGTACCTGATGGTAAGTACAGTGTAGTCCAAAAACGAAAGCGACTATTAAAGGATGAAAATCCATTGATAGTCTACATCGTCATGTCGGCCCACATATACCACGACTGAAGGTCTCTAGGTATATGAGCTACTGGATATACACAAGCTGATCCCGAAACGCGACAAGCCGAAACTGGTCACTATGACGGGCTTTACACCCATGTACTGTGGTCGTGATCCAGACGGGCACCGACACACTAATAACTACAGTAATTACTACAATTCAGATCTATCTTAACTAATTTGGCGATACTATACAAATATTTGGCATCATCGCTGAGTGGCCTGGCCAGTATGGATTGGAGTGCTCCTACATCCATTGGCAAAGAGCCCCCAGGACTCGATCTTCTACAATTGTCGAACCGGGAACATTCCATCAGTATATGATGCACATCATCCGGTTTGTTACATATTGTGTAATTAGGCGACGTAATTTTTTTAACCATATATAGATATTAGGTCCTTACATATGAAATTGGCGTTTTGTATGGGAGGAACAAAAAGTCGAATATTTTTTAATATAATATATTTAATTAATCAAAGTATGAACCATTATTTTCTATGCACTTTTGCCATCTCATAGGTAGTTCATTGATCCCTTTACTAAAAAAACCAGTCGGACGGGAATCAATAAAATCTTTGAAGGCGATTTGGACTGCCCCATCGGAGTTGAATTTTTTCCCTTGCAAGAAGTTATCCAAATTTCTATTAGTACTATTAGTAATCTGTTGGAGCAAGGTCCGGGGAGTACGGAGGATGTCTTAGACTTTCCAATTGAAGCTCTTCTAATTTAGTAGCCGTCTGTTGCGCAGTGTGTGGTCTAGCGTTGTCGTGAAGCAGCAGTGGCGTGGAGCGATTGACCAGCCTAGGTTGTTTAGCCGCTAGCTTTTCCATCATGGTTTGCAATTGCTGACAATAGACATCAGCCGTAATAGTCTGGCCAGATTTGAGAAAACTGTAATGAACAATACCGGCACTAGTCCACCAAACGCTTACAAGTAACTTTTTTGGGGTTAATTTTCGCTTGGGGCAGGATTTGGCTGGCTGGCCAGGATCCAACCATTGCGCTGAGCGCTTCCGATTATCGTAAAGAACCCATTTTTCATCACAGGTAATGATTCGGTTTAAAATACCTTCATTATTGTGCCGGTTTAGTAATGTAACGCAGCAGTCGACGCGCGTTTGCCGGTTTGCTTCAGTCAATTCGTGAGGTACCCACCTTTCAAGCTTTTTAATCTTCCCAATTTGCTTCAAGTGAATTAAAACAGTTTTATCACTAACATCGCAGCCTGCAGCTAACTCGGACGTGGTTTGCGATGGATCCGCTTCCACAATAGCCTTCAACTCTTCATTATCAACTTGAGTCTCAGGCCGTCCACGGGGCTTGTTCTGCAGGTCGAAATTTCCAGAACGAAAACGTTGGAACCAAAAACGAACTGTGTTTTCTTTTGCAACACGACCGCCATACACATCATTCACCCTTCGAGTTGTTTCCGCAGCACTAGTGCCACGGCGGAACTCGTACTCGTAAATAATGCGATATTTTAAGTTTTCCATTTTGTTAAATGAGTGACGCAAACAGAAAAAAACAGAAGAAAAAAACAAATGAATGACGATCATCGAAACACAAATACATGAGTCTATAGCTGTACAAATTTGAATTTGGAATTCCTTACCAAAGAGGAGAAATTTGTGATTAAAGTGGCCAGTACGAAAAACGCCAATTTCATATGTAAGGACCTAATATTTATTTGATGGAAAGTGTCCAGACCGAAGTCGTAGAGCTTATTTAAAGTTATATGGACATTAATGTTTGCACAAAAATAATTATGTATTTATAATAATAATGAAACGGGATAAAAATTATTTGTACGCGTTACCCTCCTGCATTAGAAGCGCGAGCTCGCTTGGCATATTCAGAACTAAATTACTACAATATATTAAAGATAAATACTAACAGATATGGTTCTGTATTTGCCAAGTGAGCTCTTAGTATTTTACTGTTCTTGATAGTTTTTAAATAAAATGTTCTCATGTAAGAGATTTGTATTTTAATGAGAATAAACTCTTTGAACTGACAAATGAAAAAACGTATTTTCAATAGAAACGCAAAAATGAGATAGCAAAATGATGCGTACTATTGTTTGATTTAAAGTATAAAAAATGTTTTTTATAATATTAGTTGGCTGAGTAGGGCAATATCAAATAACAGTATTAATTATATTGTTTTTTTTTTAAAATTAAAATCCTAGATATTCTGTATTGATATTAGTTAGCCACTTTAAAAATTAAACTGTGTAGTATATAGTTAATGCGATTAGCTAAAATTATCTCGTCTTAATCGAGTAATCTTACTGTACAATCAGTTCTAAATTTGTGTAGATATTTAAGTGTGAGCTGGCAACCCTAAATCTTCTCTGTCTGTAGGTCATGAAAATTACTCGATTTCAAACGGTAATGATTATTTTACCGACGCGATGCTCGAGTAAGTAGAGTGGATCATGATATGAGTAATGATCTCCGAATGTTTTAGAAGAGAACAATGGATAAGAGAAATACGTTAATTTTATATTAATTCAATAAATATCACAAAACACAAAGTGCTTAGGTAAAAAACAGCGGAAAATTTGTAGGCGATCGTGTAAAACTGATGGAACCACTACTGTGTAATGTAATGTTGATAATTGATAGTTTACGTTACATAATTTGTAATGTCAAGTGTAAGCGAAGTCAAAGTTGCGCTTATAAATCTCAGTCTGTGTTCTTTGAAATTTTTACAACTATTGTTAGAATTTAGTCTAGAATTTTATTTACAAAATCGATTTTATATAATACTAGCTGACCCGGCAAACATTGTCCTGCCATATAAATTATTTCTAGTGAATATCTTCTATATTGGACAAATATTGATAATATTTATACGATACTAACGTCACTCAATTGTTTTGCCTTCCCGGAGCCCGTCCACTAGCATTTAAACTTTATGATATGGTATTAAAGTTCAAATTGACTTTTAAATATTATTACGAATTTTTTGTATGAGAATATAAAAAAGTGTTGTTTTTAGACTTTTTCAGGCAGTTTCTTAAATTTTTCTCTCCGTAATATCCTTCCCCAGACCTCATCAAACACAACAAAAAAAAATCAGTCAAATCGGTTCAGCCGTTCTCGAGTTTCGCGCTTATCAAGACATTTTGCGATTCATTTTTATATTATAGAAGATATAGTTCGTAAAACGTATTTTTTGAGTAAAGAGCACTAAGTATCGATTGATGAGTAGTATTGAACTATCGAATAAGCTCTATCATGCAAGGTGCCATATCGTGCGCAGCCTTCAGCCGTGGGCGGTAAAGTGGAGAAGTAATAACACCCACTTTACACTTTAGAAGCTTTCCGATTCAATATAGCCTTATTCTGAATGAGCGTGCCATTTTCTAATTTATTTCGTATCGAAAGATGGCTACTAAGTTATCAACTTACGTGTTGGAATTTTTTACCGTCCGCTGCCGACGTCTATTGCAACGTAAAGATTGAATTCGGTAGGTTGCGATGTACCACTCAATGTATTTATATGGAAACGCGTAAGATGTAGCTAACTGTGTAGCTCTGTCAACTGTCACGATTTTGAGCTTGATAGGTCACCTGACAGCGCCGTGCAGTCGCCTACATCTGACACCGTTACCTTATAAATGCAATCAGAGCGGTACGTCCCGATCTGGTCGCCACTGCTGCGTCATTGATGATCAGCGACTGCTTAAATCAGAATCACGTCTTTAGAAGCACTTTTTATGTTCACAGGCCTTTTGTATGTTCAGAGGCCCTATGTATTTGTAAAGTATACCACCTAATTCCCAAGGCTTTGGAAATAGACAGTTAATTCCGCGGTTTTTAGAAAAACACCAGACAAAAGCAACTAACTAACTTTCTTAACCGTAATATATTTTTGCTATTGATACAATTTGTTAAACAGCCCTGCTTTTTCGTTATCCGTTATCTAATTATGATAATAAGATTAATATAAATAGCCTTTTTAAGTGTATTGCACAGAATAATACTCTAAATGTGTCTTATTAAAAGAGCAGGAACGAATTTAAATGTGATATTTTTCAATAACGATGTTTTTAGATAGTTACCGCAATCTTGCCTCACTGTATTTGCATTTAAAATTGACTTTAAATTCGGTGATTTAAATCTACATTCAAAAATGTTAAATTTATTATTTTAATTTTATTATATTCGTTTTAATTTTCTAACGAAAAGTAACCTACGTTCCTCTTCAATAACTTATCTATTTCCAGGCTAAAATTCATCAAAATCAGTTCAGTCGTTTTGACGTGATAAAGAAGAATATGTACGTTCACACTTTTAAATTTATAATTTTATAGTAGGTTACATCTATGACTAAAAAAGTTAGTCAGCACCGGGATTCGAACTCACGACCTTCAGCGTCGCGGAAAGGGCCGCTACCATTGAGCTGTTAGGGGTCTAGGCAAAGTAACTTTGGATAAACGATAACGCTAATAGAAAGTGCAAAATGCAAACAATTTACACAAGCTTTTAAAATTTCATGTTATTACGTTATGTCAATGCCATACATTTGTACTTTTCTACTAACGTTATCGAGAAACCAATGTTACTTTATCTATGTAGGGGGCAGAACGTCAAATTTATCTATTTGTTGTATATATATAGCGCGGGGGCTTCGTTATTTTAATTATTAATTAAAATAACGAAGTCTTCACAATTCACTTGATTTAATTTTCATTTCTTTTAACAATTTGCTTAATTACCGAATTTTATTGTTAGCCCATCAACTATAGTAATTTAACAAAAGGGTCATATAAAATGAACATTGTAAACGATTACTTTTCAACACGTGCACTGGGCAATCATTGCCGACCATATTAAATCTTAGAGTGTGTGTATATATATGTATATAGTAGAGTTTAAATGGTGCGGCCTTGCCCGTTGGCGGGTGTTGCTCGCTAGAACTGAGGATTGCGCCGTCATATATATTTTTGTGACTCTTATAATATATTTTTTATTCAGATTCTTTCATTCAATCATATTGTTTCAAAATGTCTGAACCAGTGAAATATGACTTTCTGCATGCTGTCTACAACACTATCAATCGGGGCACACGATGCGTTAAAACGACGGCGCGGCGATATTCCGTTGTTTTACATACAAATATCCACGGTAGGGTACACGGTGCATTCTGGCGCAAAGTCGCACGCAGGCCGGGCTGGTGCTTCATGAGGCGAGACAGAGGGGAGTACATGCATTTTGTGCCCGTCAATGCAATCTTTGCGATGAGACATCGCAATTCCGCCTAAGCGCAACGTGTGCACCGGCTCTATGTTATTAGTATTATTAAACTGTATTATTATTTTGGGAGTCGAAGTTTCTCGCGTCCGTAAGCTTTACCCTAGTTCCCCTACACGTGACTCCTGGGTGGTGCTAAACGAGCAGCAGCGAGGTGGTAGGGCGTCGGTGCCCGTCTGGATCGCGATCACAGTACGTGGGTGTAAAGGCCGTCATAGCGACCAGTTTCGGCTTGTCGCGTTTTGGGATCAGCTTGTGTATATCCAGTGACTCATATACCTAGAGACCTTCAGTCGAGGTATATGTGGGCCGACATGACGATGTAGACTATCAATGTATTTTCATTCTTTGATAGTCGCTTTCGTTTTTGGACTACACTGTACTTACCATCAGGTACTCTGTAGTCACTATGTTGAGTTAGTGTAAAAAAAAGAGCAGTAAGATAATTATAGTTTATAATTATGAGTCGTAGCATTGGCATCTAACGACTCTAGACCTTAGTGTCAATTGCCGTCACAATTTGGGTCGTGTGACCATTTATATATTTTATAGTCTTTGTTTGCGACGATAAGACGCACTGTTGTCCCATTTAATATATTGTTTTGATTCGGCGCAATTTTTCTAATGGTATCTATCATACACAATAATAATGGAAAGTAATCAATGCATGTAAAAAAAGTAATTGATCGTTATCTGTACATGAAAGATGTATGAGAAAAACTGTTATTGCGGCTATTATAGAAATTTTGTTTTGTGTGTTTATGCGCTTATATTAGAAACGACTTGATTGATTTGAGTGCGGTTTTCTCTAATGTTTTTGAACAGGGTTTACTTAACATTTACTGTTATTTTTATTCAAATCGGCTTATAAATAAAAATAAAAAGTTAATTTAAAGAATCAAGACTAGTTTTTGAAAAATAAATAAAATCATTTAGAATAACTGTTCAGTTGATTGGCTGAGTAACTTTGGCGAAGTATTTAAGTAGACCAATTTATAATAATAGTAATATGTCGTCACGCTTTACTCTTTCGGGGTGAGCAGAGAGAGGTAAATTAGTGGCTGTTTGTACTTTACGCTTATATATTGTGTCCAGCATGACTAGTTGCGCTGCTGATCGCCCTACTCACGGCACTTACACGTGATAATTCTATTAGATGCCACGCGGGTTTTCTTTACAAGTAAGTATGAGATACCTAAATCCGAACGTAATCTGAAAAAACCTAGGAGCCCTTTTCGGTATAAAACCTACGAACATCCACTAGACTACTATAATCTGGTTTGTAGCAATTCCATGAAAATGACTACCTTTGATAACTATAGGAAATACTTTCCTTATGTGAGCCCACGAGTATTTTTTGTTTTATTTTTGGTGAGGTGTTACAAATATTAAAATAAATTATACTATTAAATATATTTTCATCCACGGCGTTACCAAAAAAAGTAAAAACCTTAGTTTAATCTTGGAAACGTGAAAGAAATAAAAATATTTTTTTTATTACGATTGGTTAAACTTTATTTTGTGAAACATGTTCAAACATTTAGTGCGGTCATACCCACGGACTTTTATCGGTTTAAAGACATATTTGAAGGAACGTTTATATGTAATAAAGTACTAATAGAGGCTGATATCTGAAAGCCCACACGCGATGATGGCATTTTAGAGAGGGTTTAGTAATCCACACCACTAGAATATCGATTCTTTATTACAGGGCTACACAAACGGTCGATCGCGAGAGATTTTTTAGTTGATCTCGATAAATATTGGTCGATATCAATCAATTCCCAATTTTATTTGACGCATAGTTGATACCCATTTAATTCTCAATTAAATTAAGTCCTTATTCTTTTTTTTTATAACGGAATAATCCCCTGCTAGCGGCAAAAGGCGACTTTAGAGACTGACTGAAATATCCTTATCCGAAAACTAGAGATGTACCGAATAAATCTATAACCAACTAGCCGATTAGGTAGAGATAACGGTCTCGCAAATATATGACAATATCCGCGACACATCGTTTACAATTGATTCGTGCGCAAGTCGCAACCATCGCGAACCGGTTGGAACATGTTTTATTCAGTCAGACCTGTGTTTTGTACAACTGTAAGAAATACCATCCTGTTACTTATATTAAAAGAAAAAAATTGGTAGTGAAATAAATGTTTATACTCTCTTTATTCATCTTAATTACAATATTTTTAAATTTTTAAAATAAATACATATAAAAAGATAATGTATAAATTTGAAAATATAGTAACATGTAGACCCACAGGGGCGAGGCCACCGGTAGTTAGAAGCTCAGAGTGAGGGACCTCCTAACAATGCGTGCCGTATCTAGTAGAACTGCTTTCTGTATCCGGCCCTTGATCCAACAACCAAGCGAGAGCCTCTTAAGGTGGTAATCGAGGCTCTTTGCGACCAGTCCATTAGTCGATACGACTATCGGGAACATATCGTAGAATCTACATCCCACATGCTGGTAATCTCGTGTGCGAGATCCAAATATTTCTATGATTTATCTTTTTCAGTTTAGTATTATTATAATAATCAAGGTTTCACCATCTTCTATCCCGTGTCAAGTTTATCCAATAATGCCTCACAATTTCACCACATACTCCACACAATCAATCTACGAGTGTAGGTAATATCTTGTGCAACAAAATTCCACAATTCCTCAGCAGCAACCGTACTTTTATGTCCTCAAATGACCTTACGGCATACGGCACAGACATTGAAACTCAACATTGTCTTCGTAGCTTGTACAAGCATCAACTGTTCAAACAAGTGTTCTATGTTAACGTTTCATTACTGGTTTATTGTGATAATACTTAATTCCTAACTAGTATTTGACCGCGGTTTCGTCTAACAATTAATACTTCGAGTAGTCTATTATTTTTGCCGACAATGCCACTCATCAGTGACCCCGTGCATCTACAACGATAGAGGGCTGGTTGCGTGATTTCTCCTCCTTTCACCTTTTTGTACCCTCCTTGAACCCATTCATCACTTTTTTTTGGTGTCCCGGGGTAAAATCCTACATATAACTATCGGGGACGCTGTGAGGACAGCGATCCCGGTGTGTCAGATTCCTACTGACTAAAAACTCCCGGGGTGTTTTTCCCATCCCTCCACCCGGGCCTTCAGATTGTTCCAGACGCCTGAGGAGCGAACAGCCTGTTTAGGCTTCCTCTTCGGGAGGGTTGAGTGTAAAGAGCCCACTCCTCCAAATCTGTCTCACAGGAGGCGCACCGGGCACTGCACGCCGCTCCCTCTCATTCGGACAACAGACGCCCTTAAGTCTACTGCCCGACCCTTTCATCACTTCCCTCCACTCGTTGGTCTCCTTCTTAATGGTAGGTTTTTGGGATAACATCTGTCTGAAAAACTTGGGTTTTCATGCGTTATCAACATAAGTATTTTTATGTTGTATCTTGGCTGATGGCCTTAAAGACAGTCATTGACATGCTACACATATATCTAATTCTTCTTTAATATACAAACTGGCGCTGGACTACAGCGCAGCTGATGAAAAGTATAGTATAGTTCAAGAATTGCAACGACGAACAAGATATGAGAATAAATAAACCGTCGTTATGTCGTCATGTCGGCCAACATATATCTACTACGACTGAAAACCTCTAGGTATATGAACCACCAGAGGTATACAAGCTTAATCTGAAATGCGACAGGCTGAAGCGAGTCACTATGACGGTATTTGCAATTGAGTACTTTCGTCATGATCCAGTTCGGGCAATCGTCTAATCACGTGAAAACTGATTCACTTGAGTTTTGGTTACTGTAACGCTCTTATAACTACAAGTGTAAGACTGAGATTTATAGACTTGACTTTGGCTTAGCTTAGACTTCACTCAAACAAAAATTAAATTATTTAATTGTTGTCAAAGTATATGCGGTAAGTCACAGATTGTGTTTACTTGAACTTGGCTCTGCGAAAACAGGCTATAAGATCTCAGCCTTGGAGTAATTGTATCATGTATTGTAAGTCGGTAGTATGAAAACATTCAATAAACAGTTAGCGCCGAACCGTTGTTTCTCTTAGTTGTTCCACTGGCGACGAGGTAAATAAAATTAACAAAACGCGTGTAATTCGGCGTAGAAAGTGCAATTATAGACTATTTATTGTGTAATTATAGTGTACAGTGGTGTCAAAATAAGTTTAAGTGCGTAAAATCCATTTTCAAGATGCCTATTGGGAAAATTGAGGCGTTCGATGTCAATTCAAAACAATGGCCAGCGTACATCAGACGGGTGAAACAATTCATCCTTTTAAACGAATTGAAGGACGCATTAAAAGTCCCCACGTTGATCACATTAGTAGGCGAAGCGACATACTCGTTAATGTGTGACTTATGTGCTCCCGAACACCCTGAAGATAAGTCATTTGACACGTTAGTAGATTTGGTGACGAATCATCTGGAACCACAGCGCTCAGAGATAGCTGAAAGACACGTATTTCGGCTACGTAAACAGCGGCCGGGTGAACCGCTCACGGAATATCTACAACATTTGAAACATTTAGCCGCAACTTGCAATTTTGGAAATAAATTAGAGGAGAACCTCCGAGATTAGTTCGTCTCGGGACTGGCGAGCGATTTGATGAGGTCTAGGATATTTGCAGAGAAACATATAGACTACGGTAGGGCGGTTGAACTAGCTATGGCACTGGAGGCTGCAGACAGACACGCGGAGGTGAGCGGCGCGAGTTCGGCGCCGGCTGGCACATCAGGTGCGAGCGGTGACGGCGGCAGCAAGGCAGGCGAGGACCTGCATGCAGTGCGGGGACGCGGGCGGCGCGACGGCGGCGGACGGCAAGCGGTGCGTGAGGCGCCGGGGCCGGGCAGCGCGCGCCGCACGGACACAGCTTGTTGGCGGTGCGGCAGGCAGCACCGAGCAGATAGGTGTCGTTTCATGAATTATAATTGTGACGAATGTAATGAGCGCGGTCACTTAAAGGTGATGTGCAGCAGAGGACGTAATCGCGGTAACGAGAAAGATGATATTAGACGGCAGAATTATATGGGTGAAACTTCTGAAGACGAATTTTATAATATTCAGCTTACTTTGGACGCTAGCTTAGGTAACAAGCCGTATTTCATTAAATTAAGGTTAGACAATGTTATACTGGATTGTGAGCTGGATACTGGTAGTCGTATTTCAGCCATTAACGAGGATTGTTATCTAAATTTTTTTAAACATAAAATCATAAAACGGGACAATGTAATTTTTCGTAGCTATGCCGGTTCACAAATTGAGCCTCTCGGGTATATTTTGGTAAATGTCACTTTAAACGATACGACGGTAAATGACCTTATCTTATACGTGGTAAGAGGAGGGGGTTGCCCCTTGCTCGGACGCGACTGGTTAAGAGCTTTAAAAATAAAACAAATTAACGTCCATGAAATGGTAGAGAATCAATTTGTGAACGGCCTCCGTCAGGAGTACCCTGAGGTTTTTTGTGATAAATTAGGAACGTGTAAAGAAACATTACGTTTACAGCTCTCAGATAGCAATGGGGTGTATGTCCGCGCGCGGCCCGTGCCGCTGGCGCTGCGCGGCCGCGTCGAGCGCGAGCTGGCGCGGCTCGAGCGCGAGGGCACGATTTACCGCGTTGAGCATTCCGACTTCGGCACGCCTATTGTACCAGTTATTAAAACAAATGGGGAAATTAGAATATGCGGAGATTATAAAATAACTATAAATCCAAAACTAAAACGAGATTTTTACCCATTGCCGCGAATTGAAGAATTGTTTGCCAATTTAAGCGGGGGCGAAGAATATACCAAAATAGACCTGAGACATGCTTATCAGCAGGTCTTGTTGGATGAAGTTTCGCAACCTTTCACAGCCATCACGACGCACATCGGAACGTTTGCATACCGGCGCGTGCCGTACGGATTATCGTGCGTGCCGGAATACTTCCAAAAAATGATGGAGGAGACGCTGCGTGGCGTGCCCGGGACTGTAGTGTTTTTGGATGATATTTGTGTAACTGGGCAGGACAGACATGTGCACCTACGCAATCTGAGGGCTGTACTCGAGCGATTACGTCTAATGGGCTTGACGGTGAAATTAAATAAGTGTTGTTTTTTGCAAAAAAGTGTAAAATATTTGGGGTTCATTATTGACAAAGAGGGATTGCACCCGGATCCTAGTAAAATCGAGGCGATTCAGAATGCACCCGAACCACGAGATGTAACCCAGCTAAAGAGCTTCTTAGGGTTGCTAAATTATTATGGAAAATTCATACCAAATTTAAGTACATTGTTAAACCCTCTTCATTGCTTGCTAAAAAAGGAAGCTCGGTGGCGGTGGGGTTCTCAGTGCGCGAGGGCATTCGAAGAGGCCAAGCGAGTTTTGTTGAGTAAGCGAGTTCTAGCGCATTACGAGGAGGGGCGGCCTCTCGTGCTATCCGTGGATAGCAGCGCGTACGGACTGGGCGCAATCCTCTCACACCAGTATGCGGACGGCTCAGAACGACCGATCAGTTGCGTCTCCCGAACGCTCAATCCGGCTGAAAAGAATTATAGTCAGCTCGATAAGGAAGCTTTGGCTATTTATTTTGGCATAACGCGACATCATCAATACTTGTTTGGCAGAAAGTTTGTTTTACGCACTGATCATCGGCCGTTGACTTTTATTTTTGGAACGAAAGGCGGAATACCGCAGACGGCAGCCAGTAGACTGCAACGATGGGCAGTGCGATTAGCCGCATATGATTTTTCAGTCGAGTTTGTGAAGTCATCGAATAACGGGCCGGCCGATGCGCTATCACGCTTGCCGTTGGCAAACGAACGCAGACCAATCGATGCGATGAGTTATATCAACTTAGTAGAAGATTGTATACCGATTAATTTTAAAGACATTAGTAAAGAGACAAAAAAGGATGCATTATTATGTAAAATGCTTGGTTATGTAATGCATGGTTGGCCGGCCGTTGCGGGTTCTGAAGAAGAAAAGCAGTATTTGGCGCGTAAAGAAAACATAATCACAGATTTAGGTTGCTTAATTTATAAATATAGAATTATTATACCGCCATCGTTACGACAAAAATTGCTCGTGGAACTGCACGAGGGTCATTTGGGAGTCACCAAAATGAAAAATTTAGCGCGAAATTACGTGTATTGGCCTAATTTAGATAAGGACATAGAATGTATATGCCGGTCCTGTGAGGCATGCCGCGAGGTCCGCGACGCGCCTCCGCACGCCGCGCTGCACCCGTGGGAGTTTCCGCTGCACCCGTGGCAGCGCGTGCATGCGGATTTCGCGGAATGTGCAGGTAACAAATACTTCATTTTGGTCGATGCTCATTCTAAGTGGCTTGAAGTTGTAAAAATGAGCAACACGGATGCTAAGAACACCACATTAGTTTTGAGATCACTTTTCGCTCGTTTCGGGTTACCTTCAGAACTCGTCACGGATAACGGCCCACCTTTTTCATCAGTAGAGTTTAATGAGTATTGTAGAAAGAATTGTATTAGACATATAACCTCGGCACCGTATCACCCACAAGGGAACGGAGCCGCAGAAAATTCGGTAAAAACCATTAAAAAAACCATAAAAAGAGCCATTATTGAGGGAGAAAATGTGTCTCAGGCTCTAAGTAAGTTTCTATTTCAATATCGCAACTGTGAACATATTACTACGGGGGTGTCGCCAGCAGTCGCTATGTTAGGGCGTCGGTTGCGAGGACGCTTGGACGCTATCAGGCCAAATGTGGCGGAGGTGGTGCGCACGGCGCAACAACGACAAGTAGCTAACGCGGGCGGCACTCGTAGAGAGATCAGTGTGGGGGATTCTGTGTTGGCGCGTGACTACTCAGTGCAAGGTAGTAAGTGGACGGAAGGTAAAGTCACGGAAAAAACGGGACCAGTTTCTTTTAAGGTGTGCACCGGAGACGGGCGCGAATGGCGTAGGCACCAAAATCAATTAATTAAAAATAGATACTCCTTAACACGCACCAGCACAGACTCTAACTCGGTGGAAAATGCAAATGATGTATACGAAGATGCGTCGGGTGACGTAGGTACGGAGGAGAGCGCGAAACCCTTGGAGGATGAACCTCCTGAACCGTCACAAGTAAAACCTCCGTCCCCGCCGGGCCCGGGAGCATCAGCACGGACGTTACGGGCATATAATAGAGATATAAAAAGGGATTTTATATTTAAAAGGGGAGATGTGGAGTAATTGTATCATGTATTGTAAGTCGGTAGTATGAAAACATTCAATAAACAGTTAGCGCCGAACCGTTGTTTCTCTTAGTTGTTCCAAGCCTAAATGCCGTAAAATGTGTCGAAGCGTGTCCGTGTCAAGATTACAGTTCACAAATAAGTATAATTTCTACTTTAACGTTCGCAATAGAAAAATGTACCGATCTCATGGCCTCAATTAGTAATTTTCCGCTCCCAAACGAGTTGAAAGACCCCATTGTTGGGCAAAACAATGTGAATTCGGCTGGGACTGATGCTCGGTGCTACCACAAAGAAAAATTGGTTAAGCCAACGCAACTTCACTCTAAATCTCTGCGATGTGCTGTGATGCAATTCGTTACAATTAGAGCCGGGCTACTTGTAAATACATCGATATCGATATTTTTTACAATTTCAGATTTATTCAAATCTTTTAAAGTTATTTTTTTTTGTTTTCACATCACATAGTGACTGTCCCACAATTGGAAGATACAATTCTAGGCGTCGACAAGCACACACCTGCAGAGAGGCGTTTGCGGTCATGCTGGCTTACACAAATACATGTATTTATTTATTTTCTATTTTTTCAAGGAAACATACAGCATTATATAAACAATAAAAACTATACGTAAAGTGATACACAAAGGAATAAAGTTTCTACATAAAAAAACAAGCTAAGGGCTACAAACGCGTCTTCTTATTTTTCACAAACGTTTCACGCTTTTTTTTAAAGAATACAGAGTAATAAGAATATGCTTCTCAGAAGGCTGTTCTACAATTTATTGACACAGCATAGAAAATAGTTAGAGAACGTTTTAGTTCTACTCATAATGGATGTTACGGTGGTATGGAGTTCTATTATAAAATTTTGTCGTAAAAAATTGTAACGGAGTTGTGAACTTGTAATTTTTCTATTAGTACATCATAAGCTAATGCTATTTTCTATTTTGTTTACAGGTATGTTCAAGGAAATATCACTGTTACCAAACAAGTCTGCAGTAAGATAATTATTCTTCAATTTATTATAAATACATTTTAGAATAAATTTGAGCGTAACTGTTTTATATTAACATGTTCATGATTAGTAATTACGAAAAGTTGGAATGATTCTAGATAGTAAATAACTTTATTGATAGTATATTTAAGTTAATAATAATAGTTTTTATATTAAAAGTTTATATCAATATAATATATCACGCGAGGTTGCAATAAAGATAAATTATGCCTATTAATTTATAACTTTATCGATAAAATACGTTCTGCTTTAATAACTATCGCATATTATTATTGAATAATATACACATTGGTGTATGTTTATATTCTTAATGTCAAAGAGATAGGAGTATCAAAAGTATCGTTTAATTAATTTTAAATACCTTACAGTAAGTACCTATAGGATAATACGATTTTTTTTCTTTATAATATCATTTAAAAATGGAAATAGTAACAGGTTAAATTTTTATCGATAAAACTAATTTTTTTCGTCAAACATCACTATCACCCTCAAATTTGACCTATATCGTTGAAAAACACGCTTCCTCGTTGATTCACAAACGTTCTACTGTGTAAGTACTGTGCGTTGTGCTTAGGGTTGCCATCTGTCTTACTTTATATGGACATTTTTGGCTTTTTAATGTTCCGTCACTCAAAATTAATAAAGGAACCCTTATTTGTCTGTCAAATTTTTTCTCAAGAACACGTTGAAATATCAAATTGAAATTAATACCAAATAATCACCTCTCTTTATTGAGCCAACATAAAACTTGGAACTTAAATTGATAAGTGTATATGTAATTATTGTCTAACTTTAAAAACGAAAGTCCAGCTTTATAAATTTTATATTTGGCTATAAAAAGATAATTCCTGACTTTTAGGACAAAATGTATATGTGCCGGGCACTTTAGGGAGAATGTCGTCCAATATACCCAGGCGTGGGAAATGTGTTTCCGCGCACCGCCCTCAGTTCAATGAGGTTTTTTTTTTTTTTTTTACACTGGCACGACATAGTGACTACAGAGTACCTGATGGTAAGTACAGTGTAGTCCAAAAACGAAAGCAACTATCAAAGGATGAAAATCCATTGATAGTCTACATCGTCATGTCGGCCCACATATACCGCGACTGAAGGTCTCTAGGTATATGAGCTACTGGATATACACAAGCTGATCCCGAAACGCGACAAGCCGAAACTGGTCACTATGGCGGGCTTTACACCCATGTACTGTGGTAGCGATCCAGACGGGCACCGACGCCCTACCACCTCGCTGCTGCTCGTTTAGCACCACCCAGGAGTCACGTGTAGGGAAACTAGGGTAAAGCCTACGGACGCGAGCAGTTTCGACTCCCAGAGGTGAGCGAGAGGTGGTATTTTACTCCACACCTTGCAAACATAGAAGAGCTGAGGCCCGCAAAAGGCTCTATTTCGCTAGATACTGAGTAAATTGGCAAAGTTGTACCCTTGGCCCCAGTAGACAAATAGGGGGAACATCCCGGTGGTTTTATATAGTAAGACTCCCGCACACTTTCTGCTGCCCTCATGACACCCTGACAATCCATGAGGATTACCACCGTGTTACCACAAAAATATACAGTCTAACATAACCTCGAGTCCGGCTTTTATATTTAACAAGATGGTAACCCTAGTCGTGCTTCAACTTTGGTATTTGGGTCGATGACATCGATGCGTTTTGTCGACATTAAACTTATTCGAGTGGATTATGTAAATGTTCGTTAGTAAACAATGGTCCTATTGTATCTGGTTTTACAAATTGATAGGTCTTTTATGTTGCACGAGTTCTTTGACCACGCCTGTGGTCAATATATCTTGCAAATTTATCAAGATCACAAGTTCTAGTCCAAAAGGGCTTAAATTGGAATATTTATAATAATAAATCTCGCACACATTACTACCACGTGGGATGTACATTCAACGATTATCGTCTCGGCAGTCATACCGACTGATGGGCTGATCGCAAAGAGCCTCGATTACCATCTTAGGAGGCTCTCGCTTGGTTGTTGGATCACGGACAGTATCCTTCGTCTATCGCGCTCTGGATTTTGCACTAGCTCCATGCGCTCGCCTGCTCGACCGTCCGTAGCACGATGCACCGTGAGACGATTCTTTGGAATTTGTAATGTTTATAGCGTAAATTAAATTTAGCCCTACCCGGACACCACATGATGTTGTTATCCACACTTTTTTATTTTGTAAAGCAATACAAATACTATAACGTTATATGTACGCAAGTATTTGATATTTATCTGTGCTTAAATATTATAAAACCCACAAATCTCGTATTTGTACGAGTAATTTAGACACATCTCAAACCTTGTGCTAAACAGTTAATCACCGCATGCCACTGTCGTACTGTGCAGGAAAGTTGTTTTCGCTATGTAGTATATAGTTCAAAAGGCAATCTTCGAGCAACAGCATCGATTTAAATAGAAAAAAACGCAGGCAACGGAAATAATAACCTTAGAAAAAACTCTGAAGTAAGTTCTACCCAATATTAAAGTACTTAAATTATAAATGATGTATATAATATGTAAAATTATAGCAATTATGTTACTGTAAAATGTATTTTTGTAAGCAAGAGTAGATAATTAGGTTATATGAATTCGTAAGTACTGTTCATACGGTGCTTTGGTCAGGACCGTATTTAGGTATTTTAATCACGTTCACCTTGAATGTGATTCAACCATAGATGGGCAAAATGTAATCAGATTAATAAAAATGATTACGATTACATTTTAGGTTTTTTACCATTAATATGACTGCATTTCTCTCTCTCTCTCTCATTGAACTCTAAAATAAGACTTTTATTATATTTGTCTTTTTTTTATGTCTCGGGGGATTATCCTGCATAGAACCACCAGTGAAGCTGTGAGGGCAGCGACCCCGGCGTGTCAGACTCCTACTGACTAAAAATCCCCAGTCCCTCTAAACGTTACACCCGGGCCTGGGAAACCGAATTCATCCAGACGTCCGGGGAGTAAAAAGCCTTGTTGAGGCAACCTCTCTGGAACCGATGGGAGTAAAGAGCCCACCCCTGCAATACCTCTCTCTCAGGCAGCACGCCGGACAGTGCGCACCGCCTCACTCTCATCCGGGCAGCAAACTCCATTCATTCTACTGCCCGGCCTAATAATATTATGTACTCGAATGTACTTCTACTATATTAAAATCTTTTAATTTTTTAATGAAACGAAGTGACAGTTTGCAGACGAAAACATTTTTTTAAATGAAATTAGTTTTTAAATGTAATTCGAATACCTAATGTGAGGCAGTTTTATTAATCTTTTTATGTTTTTTTTTCGATGCCTGTTATTTCTTTTGGGTGGGTATTATCTTAATGCTCCCTTGATACGGCCCTGTGTTTGCGAAAAGCAACCTCGTAACCATGGTTAACATTTAAACACAAGTTAAGATCGCGCAGGTGAGCTACGCACATTTTCTTTAATACAATGGTCTAAAACACAAGCTTCTGACTATATACCGAATATTTTTCTCTTTAGAATCCTTCTTGATACCTGGAATATTAATTGCTCAAAAATATAATGATGCGCTTTTAATCAGAACCGCTTCAGTGACATTTTAAAGTGTTTTTGATATTTCTTATGCTTTTGATTTTACCAACGAATACCTTTAGGGAAAGTAACATTCTTTTATCGATGACGTTAGTAGATAAGTGCAAAAGTAATTTGAATCAATATCTATAAATTTTATACTTTTCTACAAACGTTATCGATAAAAGAATGTAATTTCGTTTAAGGGCTCTAGTCCACTTAAAATATTCATTCTGTTTATTCTTGTAGTGTTCGTTAGTGTGCGTAAAGCAGGAGATACCACTGCTTTGTGCACGTGGGTGTGAGAGGGGATAATACTATGAGAAGCGCAGTAAAGGTAATTAATAATACCTTGAGGCAATAAGGTAGTACTTAAAACATCAGTTGCTTTCTACGCTTTAGCTCTAATCCATTTTTTTATAATACGTATTTTCAAAACCTATACTTATACAAACTTTTATTAACTTGAATATTTATTTAATTGTATACATACGAGGAAATACAGCTCAGTCTAAATTGGACTTTGTAAGATTTTGTAATAAGGTTACTTTTAGCCTCACTAATATCACCAACGATGGGCGATTATAACAAACAAAAAAATGAATCAATAAAAGAGAACAATGAAACTTTAGATTTTTTTATTCTGATTCGGCAATGTGGCCACACCACACCTAACGATAAGCATGGTGTACTCCAAAACACGATTACACCTACCGATTATCTTATTTGGGAGTCGAAGCTGCTCGCGTCCGTAGGCTTTACCCTAGTTTCCCTACACGTGACTCCTGGGTGGTGCTAAACGAGCAGCAGCGAGGTGGTAGGGCGTCGGTGCCCGTCCGGATCGCGATCCCAGTACGTGGGTGTAAAGTCTGTCATAGTGACCAGTTTCGGCTTGTCGCGTTTCGGGATCAGCTTGTGTATATCCAGTAGCTCATATACTTAGAGACCTTCAGTCGTGGTATATGTGTACCGACATGACGATGTAGACTATCTATGAATTTTCGTCATTTGATAGTCGCTTTCATTTTTGGACTACACTGTACTTACCATCAGGTACTCTGTAGTCACTATGTCTAGACAGTGTAAAAAAAAAATATCAACAGTAAAGAAAAACAATCCATAGTGGCAGTTGTCATACTAACCTGCACAAGTATTTCTTCATGCTTCATTTAGGACTCAATAGTGCGGTGGAAAAACGCTCGCCGGTAGACCGTTGCATAGCTCGGCGACTTGCCAAAAGCAGGAGCTAGAGAACTTCTCAGTCTTAGCCGGGATATGAATTACCCTATAGCTGTGACTCCGCAAATCCACGCGCGTGATTATCGATTTATTTATTATTACTAACTTTTATACATTACTCGATTAAAAATCGAGTTTGGATAATTCTCATCCCCGACAGCTGATTAGGATTATCGCTTGTATCTTTAAATTCGCACCATACACTGTTACGTCACAGTATCTTGTTAACGCGTCGATGTAAACAGATTCCCGATGTTTTAGATAATTGATACATTGAATGTATTACGACACAATTTGCCCTGGCCCCTGCGCTATTGGCGTGTCGAATTTGACGCCGTTATAAAAGACCTTGTCAATCGTAAAGATATGTAGGTGATTATTTACAATGTTTAGACTGTTTGATACATTTTTAAAACCCCTGTAAAAGTGTAGATCGATTTTTATCAGTATAATATATTTAGAGATACAAAATGTAATGGCTTAGTTGATAAAGTTCCGGTATCCGCGCACGGGAACGCCAAATGTCGTAGATTCGACTAGCGGCTCGTTCCTCTGGGATTTCCAGGTTAAGTATGTAGTTATGTACCACATGTACACCAGCCAGGCAAGGGGACAGGGCCTCTGAAATAATGCCTTGAGAGAAGAATCTCTCCCAGTACCTCACAATGTTTCGGGCTGAACACGTCACGCCGCTCCAGTCAATAGCTGACCCATTCTAAATGAGGTAATTACTTAGAGTTTATGAGGCCCTGAATAAACAGTCATAATATAACACAAATCAGTTTTTTATTATTTTATACACTATAATACCCGTGTTATGACTTAACGCAACCATTACAGAAAACAGAGAGAAAAAGCGGGAATCTTTTAATAGTTACATATTTGTTGCTAAGGAATAGGCCATGACAACTCACCATACAGCCATATTTTATAACAGTAATAAATGTCAAAATTCGATTTTACCACAACAAATAATTAAAAGACAAGTAATTGTTATGAATAATGTCAGTTTCACTTCCCTTATGGCCAAATGTAATTGTTAAATTCATTCAGACATGTATTTACGCACGTCAACGCCCAATCGGTGCCTTCCGACGTAATAGCAGATTTAAGGTCGAAACGCACTATAGAGGCGCAGCGCTGAGCGGCGCGCTGTATGTGCGTTATCGCAAGGGATAGCATGGTCAATATGACAGGCCAGGGAGAGTGAGGATAGGACGGGAAAAGGGGAGTGTGGTGCTTGAAGGACAGTTGGGAGATATAAGATAGAGCGAAGAGGTATAAGCCGAGATAGGGATATGGAGAGGAGATAAGGAAGTTAAATGATAGTGGTGAGGAATGGCCGAAGTAAGTCTAGCTACCAATATTCATGGAATAGAATTAAAATTGTACTCTATTATATTGATTTTATTTTCGGAAAAATCGTACTACTCTAAATATTAAACATAGCGTTTCTAATTCGAAAAAAAAAAAACGCGTCGAGCATTTACAAGGCGATTGAGTTACGTCGCGTATCATTGCGCCGCGCCTCTACAGTGCGGTTCCACCTTTAGCAACAAAAAAAGTTAATGTTTACTTTGTAAGAGAAATCATCGTACGGCAATTTGTCGGCTTCGTTTCAACGATATAAATTACGCACGAAAACTTACCAATTTTAGGTGAGCCGGTCGAACATATTTATGGGTTTACGACTCTCAGAGCACCATGACATGTCGCGGGAAGCGGTTTTGGTTTGATTTAGTTGATTTTATAACTAATCCTAAAATAAACAAGGTTAAACAATAATGAATAAAACATTAATCTAAATTTAAGAAGCGAAAATACTGGAAAAGTTTACTTGGAGATTTTAATCGTGGGAACCAGAAAGTCAATTAACCAGGTGTCTTTTAAAGTCAGTTACATTAAAACATGTATTTTCTGAAAGTTTTGGTAAAAGCCTATTAATAATGTTATTAGCAGTGTCTTTGTATAGGCTATATACATGCGATATAAACGAGGGAGATATTTAAGGATACAGTAATTTGAACCTTTTTACAACTAATAAAAATTTGAATGACTATATCCCTTAATAAATCCTAAAAAAAAAATCATGAACAAATGAGAATTGATCCGTAAAAAGCGTGGACACCGTGGCACGTGTGGCTTACGATTGATTGGCGAGTTGATAAAGTTCCTTTTACGCTATTTTAGCTAAACAATCGACATAAAGTTAGCTGCCTTTCGGTTTTCTCTAGACTATACTCTGAATAGTGTGAGGCTGAGTTGTATAATTTAGTTCCCCCTCTCCCTCCTACCATAAATTGATAAGACGCTGTGTGGGTTTGCACCCTTATGTGGTTGACATTCCAGCTGCTCGCACGAAGCGATTTGCCTCCTTTTTACTGCGAACCGACAAGGAGTGGAATTCAATTCCTGCTTGTGTTTCCAACATCTTACGATATGGGAATATTCAAACGTCGCGTGAATCGATATTTGCTGGGTGAACGCGCACCATCGTCAGCCTCATCATCACTTTCCAGCAAGTAAGATTGAAATCAAGCGCAAGCCTGTCTGTCTGTAATAAAGAGAAGTATTAACTCGTTTTCTTTTCGTACATTATATCCACGCTTAGGACAGGCAAAATACCAACATAATAATATTAAGACTGTGTTAAGAAACCGTTTTTTTTTTAACTTAGATTTTGTCCTGCAAATACTAGAACTACACCTTAATTCCTATTATATACTCAATCTTTGTCAAAATCGAATTTATTTCCTGAGCAAATTCTTAGTCTAAAAATCTAAAAATCTCACCCTTAAAATTCTATTAAAAGAGTTTGATATACTCGTGAACGCTGTCCTACTATAATACCTTTCCTACAACGAAGTAACTGGAAAAATATGCATAAATTCGGTTCATAGCATTTCAATGTCAATAGTAAAACGTAAAACTATATCAGTAATAAATGTGTGTGAAATTGACACAATAAAAATGGCTTGTCGGTCACATACCGCTAAAATTTTTACTCTTATGTCTAGTGACGGGGCGAAAGTAATACTAAACCGAATTATGGTATCTTTCGATTTCGGCCAAATCGCCTTTGGAGCAGTTACGCACTGGGTTAGAAACGAATTTGTGAAAATACGTCTGAGTTGGGTTTCCACCTTTTTTAAAACCAAATAGAGTATTTTTAATTTTCTAAAAAAAAAATGTAATTTATAAATACACTATGATTTGTTAATCCAATTATTTTCATATTCAAATAACTGTAGCGGCATAACATTTATGGATTTGCATAGATTTATACATATATACTTGTCACAGAGAGAGAAAAATGATTTTGAAATTATTGTCTTATGTTAGGTAGAAATATTGTTCGTTCACGAATAAACATCCGTTATGTAACGTTCCATTTATGCAAAGAATGGCCTTTAATTTTTGTGTAAAATAAATAATTTATACAAAATAAAGTATTTTTACGTACTTTATTGCCTATTAAATATAAAGTGCGTTTTTTAATAAATAAAGTAAAATGCTTTATTATAAAGTACGAATTGCAACCCTAGTCCGATTAGCTTCAGAACTATTTATACGATACAATAGTTTACCCACTACATCCGTCATCCGTTAATCTCCAATTCGGTTCCGAATATTGTCCGACGGAAATAGTTGAACTTTTATTTTAAGAATACTCTAACTTGCGAAAAGCAGCAAGATTTTTTTCGATGCGAACAGCCCAATGTAGACTCCATTGCAGAATGCAGTGACGAGCTTTGGGGCTATGGTCAGCAATTGACTGATGCAGGCTGAAATGATGATGATGATGCCTCTTGTATTGTCCTGAATGAGTCTGAACTATGTAGAATTTCATGTCGTGATGATAACAGCGTTTTGTGACGTTTGTAATTGACTCATAGATTCATATTATTAAAGGCAGTTCAAAATGCAATATCCGAACTCGGTCCGAGTTTTCCGGGCTCGTTTTTCACGGATTCGGGATACATTGCGTAACTGTTCATATGGTAATTTCTAAATACCTTTTAGGTTTCCGTTTCTGTTAATTTTAACAAGATGCATGTGTTTTATTACCTTGTAATAGATAAACGAAAAGTTTATTACTCTTCGAATATAAATAAACAAGATATCACAAAGTGTCTATAGAAATTGATGTTTTCGTTTTGTAACATGAATAACACTTACTTTTTATAACCATATGCTAGTTCTAAGTTATCTAAGTTGGTAAAGGGCCAATTTAAAAGCCCAACGGTAAAGGAAATTATCATAAGGTAATAGCAAATAGCGATCAAAAGGAAAATACTCGTACTTAAAAAAAATTAAATTTATAGTTGTGTAGAGGTGGAGTTCACACAAAACAGGAAGGAGAATTAGAAAAAACTTGAGATGACAAAAATAATATATTCAAATTAAAACAGTTTTTCTTAAGAGCTATAAAGCACACCATTGAACGTCACAAATACAATTCTAATTTTTTTGACATATTGACATTTATAAAAAAGTATAATTAAAAATATAAAAAAGGTATATATAAAAAGGTAGCCTACAGTTGGAATATATTTTTAATATGAGTAAAACCACAATTGACAATTCTCTGAAACATATAATAGTATATCGAAAGTTAACTAAAAACCAATCTTGCGACATGTAAAGACGTATGTATCCACGCCGCTAAGCACTTCACTAAAATAAAAATAAAAAATGATTTAAGTTATTCATATTAATTTTATTACTTGAGTAGTCTATGCTTGTAAAAATATTTGCTCCGAATTCACTGGCTGCTCATAAGCCTGGCATATGGCTCCGCAGTCTTTATATTCTGATCTATTATCCTTATAATTTGAAACTAATAAATAAAAAATGAAAAAATATTTTTCCAATTTTGGTTATTTGCCGAATTTTATTGATTGTATCATTTAATATCATCAGATCATAATGTCAGAATTACGAGAATACAGTTTTAAGTTTATTCGTAATATACATATTATATTTCTAATTTGGATTGTCCGGCGTGCTGCCTGAAAGAGAGGTTTTGGTGGGGTGGCTCTTTACATAGGGAGTTGGCCTCAATAAAGTTTCGCTCCCCGGGCCTGGGTGGACCGGTTAGAGAGACACCCTGAGGGTTTTTAGTCAGTAGGAGTCTGACACACCGGGATCCCTGCCCTCACAGCGACCCTGATGGTCCTATAAGATGGCGTTTATATGTCATGCTAAACATGGTCAGTAGCACAGCTGATGGGTGATCTTAGAGCACTTACACATGACTTTTCTATTAGAAGTTATGCGGGTTTACTCACTATGAGAGGAGTTTAATTTCAACACCCACTATAACATATTTTTTCAAATCCCATTTTTTTTTTACACTGGCTCGACATAGTGACTATTGAGTACCTGATGGTAAATACAGTGTAATCCAAAAACGAAAGCGACTATCAAAAGATGAAGATCCATTGATGGTCTACATCGTCATGTGGGCCCACATATACCACGACTGAAGGTCTCTAGGTATATGAGCTACTGGATATACACAACCTGATCCCGAAACGGGACAAGCCGAAACTGGTCACTATGACGGACTTTACACCCATGTACTGTGGTCGCGATCCAGACGGGCACCGACGCCCTGCCACCTCGCTGCTGCTCGTTTAGCACCACCCAGGAGTCACGTGTAGGGAAACTAGGGTAAAGCCTACGAACGCGAGCAACTTCAACCGAGCAACAAAAAAAAAAACTTATAATTAAAAAAATTATAAAAACTTATAATTAATCTTTGACTTCCAATCACATTCTTAAAGGGTTTTTAAATTATTATTCTAGAGTGAAAAAGCAAAATAGAAAAAAATCATATACAATATTTGCTTTGATAAAAACATTTCAAATTACCATTAGGACTATTAAATAATTTTGTATCAAAAATAGTTTTAGCGAGTTTTGAAACTAGACGCCTCATATATTCCTTCATTGAAAAGCATGTGGTGCCTAATTCCGTAAATAGTCTGGAAAAATAATACTTATGTGCCTGGAGTTGAACATACGATCATTTACATAGTTGCGTATGAGCACTCGTCAATTATCCACAAGGCTACCACAGGCACTATTCAAATATATAAATCACCAATTTAAAACCGTATATTGGAGAACACTTTTTTTAGTTATAGATTTGCGAGCTATGTGAAGTCCCAGGAGACATACACCATTTCTTGGTGGAATGTGTTCGGAGCGTTTCTATGAGAGAAAGCATGTAAAAACAATTTGGTTTGAACAGGTCTGATGTGGGAGTATTTCAAAGCGTCTTAGCTGAGCAAACATCTTGCGCAGCTGAGATGCTCTGTAGACTCACATATAAATTGTTTTAGTATTTCAAAGTATAGTGTGATTATGGGACTGACATGCTCAGCCTGATCCAAAGTCCCAAAAAAAACAGAGTTAAAAAAAAAAATAGTTATGTATAGATTTGTTGATATATTATTGGTTAAACAATTTTATAATTTGAAATCGAAATTATGCGGTGACAACCACTACAACAAGCATTTTTGTCTTTGTTTCGTCACGGAATTAGCCGAACCCGAATAAGGCCGAAAGCGAATTTTCAGTCCAACACTACACATTTCTTTTAACCTCGCGGTTGGCCGGCTTTATTCAATTACGTTTTATGGTAGCCAACTGGCGACACAACTCTCGAACTGCACGCTGATTTATTGCTCCGTTTATTATCGGAATTTATTGTGGCAACCCTGACCGTTATAGTTACATGCAAATCGATTGCAGAAATCATAAAGACGTAACTCTAAATAGAAGTGTTTACTGGGTTGAAGGATCTTTATTATTGTTGGTGGAGTACGAACCCTTAGCTTTGGCTAGCAGCGAGTTGAGAGACGCTTCGGGGGTTTTTGACCAATAGGAGTCTGGCAAAGACGGACTACCAGCCTATCCTCTGGGTAAAAAAAATATCTATAATAAATCTTTTCATCAATCACCTCTCCAGCATTCCGTAAATAAGTACAATTATTTTCCAGAACTTTACACAAGTCACACACACATACAAACAGAGAGAGAGAGAAAGAGAACAGAACTTTTTTTTACATATATACGAGGGGCCAGAAAAAAATTACTTATTCATATGCGCATATCTGTACGCGTTGATGACGGCTAATCTTAGAAACGATAACGCACAACCGATTCAAAATTCAAATGCCATACTCACTAGTATGGCATGAAAATCTGCTTTTAACATATAGTATTAGTTATAATTTTACTTTATTATAAAGCACGTAGTTCTATTATAAAACGGGAGATGGTGGAATGAGGTTTGAGTTAGGCGTAAGCAAATTCAAAGTACAATATACGAATCTCAGCCTTAGTTTTAGCTTAAATTAAAGTCAAATTTAAAACTCTGGCTTCTATAAACCAGTGCATGAGTTAATTATGAAAGAAAAATGTTTCATAAAATATTTATCAAGGAATTAATTCTAAACTACAGCAAAACACATGTGTAAACATTGGAACACATAAAACACGGTCCATTGCTCTTTGCCGGCAAAAAAACCCAAAAGAAAGTTAAATATTTTAATCCAATCTCTGTTAAATCGATATGTCAGAATTACATTTGCATGTGCCTTTTTTAATTTGAGCGACTGGCATGTTTTTTTTTGCTATATTTAGTTATTCATATATGTATTGTTTTGCGTGGGCGTACTTTGAACGGTGATAGAGAGTCGTTGACCCACCAGGGAGTTACTAACAATACAGTTGCAAAAAAATCTAACTTATTTTCATAAAACATTACGCCAATTCCTTTTTGGGAAAGTCAGAAATAATAAACCGACACTTATGTTTTTATAAGACCTTTTTGACTCTTAAACTAATTAAACCTTAATAATAATAAAAATATGCTGATCGCAAAGAGCCTCGATTGCCACCTAGAGGCTCTCGCTTGGTTGTTGGATCAAGGGCCGGATACAGAAGGCAGTTCTACTAGATACGGCACGCATTGTTAGGAGGTCCCTCACTCTGAGCTCCTAACTACCGGTGGCTTGGGCCTTAGGCCTCGCCCCTGTAGGTCTACATGTTTTTATATTTTCAAATGTATATGTTATTTATATGTATTTATTTTAAAATGTAATAATATTATAATTATGATAAAAATATTAGCAAACAATTATAAACATTGACCTAATCCCAAACTAAGCTTACGTTTGTACTAAACAAAGTTTTTTTTTGGTAGGACGAGTGTTGATGACCGGGAAAGTCCTCCACAACTTAACCGGTCAGCGAACAAAGATATACGTACTTGTCTACTACAACAACTTGTCTTATCTTAACTCTTCTCTTAATATCTATCTTGTCTTAACTTGTCTTACAACAATGACTCTCTCTGTCTCTCTCTCTCTGTTGACAATGTCTTTCTTGTCAACAATTGACTCCGGATAAACTCATAATAGAAAAGTTGGCTCAAAAAGTTGGTTGAGTAGAAACTCGAACTCAACACTATAGCATCACAAGTAGGATCTTTACAAACTGCGCTATCAGGCCGTCAATATTGCTTTACAAAGTATTGATTTTATATTTTCTAACATAAAAATACTTTATAACCCCTAATCCAAACTCTAAGTACGCCCGTATTATTTCTTGTACGTTATTAAAAACACAATGTTTTGAAAACAAGAATTAAAAGGGTTGAGGTTTGCCTTCGACAGCGCAGTCAGAGCTTTAAAATTGATGGTTTATTTTTATTATTCGTAAAAAATGACGCAATTTAGTTTAAAATTGAGTCGTTTTGTACACCACTGGCTGAATGTTGGAATTGACAGAGTAATTCTGACGTTAAAAGGATGTTCTGAAGATTATAAAATGACTTGAAAATATATACAGTTTAAAATGAATACAATTTTTGTGTCAATATAAATCAATCTACCAACTTTTTAAACATAATACGCATTGTACAGTTAAAGGCTTTAAGCGTCATTTTTTGGCGTTATTAACATGCACATATATGCATTTACATATATACTTTTTTTATTCGGAATCAGTAAATAAGATAGTAACTCCTCGATATGGTATCAAGATATTAGGGCGATCAAAAACTATCTGAAGGCTAAATTATCTGCATTTTATTTACATTTAAATTTTACTTAATATTTATCAAATTTCATTTTATAGATACTCAGATATAATACTTATACACTTAATATATTTTCTAGACAATTTACGCCATTGAAAAAAATCTTGAGTCTACAAAAAAAAAATCGCGATTTTTAAGTGCACTGCTCATTATTATAAAATTGAGTACCTCTGAGAAACAAGTGATAATTTGTTATATAATATTTGTAGTCACTAAAACCAAAACGGCCTGAGTAAAATTTTGTTTGCTGCAAAAAATATCCAAAAAACTATTTTATTTAAAGCCTCATGAATTATATCATTACTTTTCTTGTCCAAATAATGGAGTTTATTGTTCATATTTGTATATCAATGCATTTTTTATATATTTATAATGTACCAGAATAGCCCATATCGTTTGGGATATTACTATTTTGAAAATTATTGGAAATAAAACTTTTTTTCTTTTTTTTTTTGCGTACAATAAAGTTGTTTGTATTGTATTATTTATTGATCATCCCTCCTACACCAACACGAATCTTTTAATGCGAAGGAAACTCAAGCAGTCCTAAATGTATTTTCGAAATAAAAATGTAATTTTTTGTCCGGCTCCATCATCTGGTGACCAAATGTTACGCCTACTGGTGAGCTCAGCTATTATTACATCACACTAGCTGAACCACTGAGCATCGTTGGATGATAATGTAATATTTTTAATGTAATAGAGATATTTTTATTTTTTATATGTTACATTAACCTTCAATAGCAATTTAGGTAAATTTTGGAAATCCCATTTTTTTAGTCTGAAAGATAATCATACTGTCGCGTTTCGGGATCAGTGTATGTATGTCCAGTTCTTCATATGTGTACTTGGATGCTTTCAATCGTGGTATATGTGGGCCGGCATGCCGACGGCGACTTTCAACGAAATCTTGTTTCTCGACGATTGCTGGCATTTTTGGACCACACTATACGTATCAAACAAAAATAAAAGGGAAAAACATTTAATCACTGTAATCATGTATCTATCTACTTATGTGACAACATAATCTTAACGTAATATATTTAACGGTTGCTAAGCTAAACAAACACTGGTTATATAATTTACATAAATAATTCACAAAAATGCCATAAATACTGAGAAGTAAAAAAGAAAACCCTTTTTCTGTAAAAAAATACAAATTGTCGCGTACGACGTTCTTCCGCTACACACTCGATATGTCAGTGTAAGCATTCTATCAAGCATAGATGGGCAAAATGTAATCAGATTAATAAAAATGATTAACGATTACATTTTACGTTTTTTAGCATTAATATGACTTTTAACCACGTTGGACGCCAGATATGACCGGTGGTCGTGGGTGTGGTTATAGTAAGATACGAATTTGGCGTTTTACAGTTTATTTGCACTTTAAGGCACACCGAACTGCGACGTACACGCACGTACTCCCGCCTTGGGTCTCGGTAGTCGACTAACTTCTAGAGCCGTGCGCGCGCGCATCCTCTTACCCCGCACGTCTCGTAACACCCTAACGACCCTTAGGGCGACAAGAGCGTATCGGGTTACGCCTACATGCTATAGACTGCATTTTGCTCAATTATGTTTTAAACACTATAAAATCCCAGATTGTAACATTTTTCATTTCTAAATGTTTTAAATGGATTTAATCATGATTACAGAGCAAGAAAATTAAAATGACGACTATATTTTGTAATCGTTCATCATTAATCAGATTACATTTTGCCCATCTCTGCTATCAAGTAAGCAAGCTAGTGTCCGAACGAAGGCCGAAGCCGGAGGCGGTAGTTAAAAAATCTTAAGAAAATTAATTAAAAATTGACTAAAAGTGAAAAATATAATGATTTTAAAAACTTTAAAACGAAACGTTTGTATTAACTGTATAAAAACAATTTCTAGAGATGATTAAAATTTCTTTGCAACTGTTCAAAAATATTATCAATAGTGGCAGTTTGAATTAATGTGCGCATTCATAAAAGTGCATTCAAATTCGACACTAGCGAAAAACATTCGGTTTCGGGTAAATCGTCGACCCATGCTAGCAACCAAAGGTTTTCCTGAACGTGATTTTTATGGACCATATGTATAATTAAAACAGGTCACCTACATTAGATGCCATTTCATATTAAAAAAAATACAGAGTAGTTATCACGGTCTGATAGCGAGCGGCAATTGCCAGAACCCGAATCGCGCCTTACGCTGGCCGAACCCGACGCCGAAACTTCAGTCGGCCACTATTTAAAATGTAAAAAATAGGCCAGTAAACAAGTTCACCTTAATAAGTCCGCTCCGTGATCTATTCAGTAGCCAAAGCGGGTTTGTTCGCATGGGTGACGTCATCGACGGCCATGTTGCGTACGATTACGTCACACGCGTACGTAAATGAACCAGTTCATAATTTGCAGTATGTAAATAGCAGAGATGGGCAAAATGTAGTCGTAATTTTAATTTTCTTGCTCTGTAATCATGATTAAATCCATTTAAAACATTAAGGGCGGCTTGCACTAACAAATTAAATCTAGTTTAGAGTTATATAAAATGCTATTTAACGCTGATCTGTATTTATTGTCTTGCACTAAATCAAAATCTAAGATGTAACAACTCTTAAACTAAAATCACCATTAAGATGGAATCAAACCAATTCAGTTAATTGGCGTTTTATACAAGCTTAAACTAGATTAATTCCTTAGTGCAAGCCGCCCTAAGAAATGATAAATGTGTATACAATCTGGGATTTTGTAGTGTTTAAAACTTAAATGAGCAAAATTCAGTCATATTAATGGTAGAAAAACGTAAAATGTAATCGTTAATCATTTTCATTAATCTGATTACATTTTGCCCATCTATGGTACATAGTCAACTCGAGACAGACTGAGAGTATAATTATCGACAATATTGGTAATATTATTTTTTTAACATGAATATATTTATATGTTAAATGAAACTATATACAAAATTAATTTAATTTCAATATTATCTTATTTTTTATTTTTTTACATTAGAAGCATCACATTAAAATTCTGTAAGCGCAAAATGTCATTTGTAAAGAAGGATATTTTGTCCTTTTAAACGAAACTACGCTAAAAATATTCGGTAACAACATGACGTTGATTTCAAAACAACCCTGTAGGTCCCAAAAGATAACAAGCGTTAAGACATGGCTTTGCTTCTAAGATAAAGTTTTGTGGACAGTAAAAAAGGTTGTAAGAAGGCACTTATTGCTCGTTATCTTTCTCTTTCTAGATCAAACGCCGAAAGATTATATCAAAAGAATGCACATGGGTTTCAAATGTTAAATTTACTTTTGTAGGAATTATTTGGAGACGGTAATACTGGTAAACTGGGTCGTGACTATAGTACACAAGTCAGTGGCGTGCATAGGGTATTTTGACAGGGTAGGCAGAATTCGCGTAATTATTTTAAATATTATATTATGATAGTAAATATTATATTGCTTACACAGAAAAGATAGGTGGTGTGAATATAGAATAGATTTTAATATAAATGGTTCCTTTTTTTGTTTAACTTTAAAGAATTTAGTCAAAACTTATTTATTGTCAGGGCATGCAGTGCTTCCATGCATGTATGGAATGAACGCTACTGACACAAGTGTAAAATCATCATACTATCATAGTAACTTGCGTTGGCCTGCGTGTCTTATGTAGGCGACGGCGCAACGCTGTCAGGCGGCGATTTGCGTGTCAAGCTCTCTACTTTGTGCCATGGATCGGACACATTTACATTTAAAAAGTATACAGGGCATCATACCGTGACCTGGCAGCCATTTGTGGGTGTTCCTTATAGAGTTGCAACTGTCAAAATCCAACGGCTACCTTAAACGGTCGCTGTCTTTACCGCACTGTACAGTGCTAACCATTAAGAAGCTGGGTGATCATTTTGCCGTGACACTACGTGAAGAAAAAAGTTATGAAAGAAATTATGGTGGTAGGGCAATTGCCCGAACTGGGTCGTGACCACAGTACACAAGTGTAAAGACCATCATAGTGACTCGCTTTGGCCTGTCGCGTTTTGAGTTTAGCTTGTGTATATCCAGTAGGCAGTAACTCATATACCTAGAGACCTTCAGTCGTGTTATATTTGGGCCGACATGACGACGGAGACTATCAAAGGGTTTTCATCCTTTGATAATCGCTTTTCTTATTGGACTACACTATACTTACCATCAGATTTACTGTAGTCACTTTGTCGAGCCAGTGTAAAAAAAATACCCCTCATAAAATTGTATATTGATTCGAAGCTTATTAAGAATCTAACACTTTTCGTTGTAGGTGATCTTCCTACATACTTTTGATCCCTATGTCACTCCCTCAGGAGGCGGAATATCAAATAAACTTGACCTTAGTGGATGCCTACTCCATATAAAGAACTCAATATCCAAACTTCATATTTTTAGCTCTAGTAGTTTAGGCTCTAGGTTGATATGCCAGTTACAACAAATATGGATTATCTTTTCATGTGCTTGTATTTGTTAATTACATGTTACTTGTATAATTAAAAAGTTTATTGTTTTGTCAAGAATGAAGTGTAAACGTCTGTATTGTATTTCTTCAACGTTATGTCTTATCACCACAGTTCGCTAATGAGCTTGTTGAAATTGTATTTGTTGTTGCAAAAACCACGTTTGTGCTATATTTTCATCTAAACTATGTTAACTTATCATTTCATTCTCCTAAATACTTAAACATCTATGTATATAAAAATGAAACGCAAAATGTGTTGCTAAGCGCATAACTCGAGAACGGCGAATCGATTTGGCTGATTTCTTTTTTGTTGTATTTGATGAAGTCTGGCGAAGGTTCTTATGGAGTAAAAAAACATAAAAAATACGAGGAAAATAGTAAAAACAACAATTTTCTGTTTCCATACAAACCACTCTGTCCCCAGCTGTCAAACATATGATGTCAATCTAAACAAAACAAAGGGATGCCTTCAAGTTGATTAGAGGTTGCATGTCATTAATGAAAATTATAATTTATATGCCAAGTAATCAAACAAAAAATAACGTGTCACATAAGGTATTATAATAAAAATATCATTACCTTAGATATGACTTAAGTCTTTCAATGCAATTTTATTTCTATTAGACTGCGACGGGCCGATAACTTTTGGCAGAATGAAATCTAACGGGGCAGCTATTAACATAAAAAAACAATATAACTTTGTTTTAGAGAAATAGGGCAGAACAAGGTATGCCGGGGCAGCTAGTATTGTAATACAATTATTATAAATTTTCCATGCTTAGTACAAGATCTGAATAATCAGTAACTTGTAAATACATTGATATTAATAAAATAATATAATTTGTAATGTTTGAGTGTAGTCTAAGCAACGACAAAGTAGCGTATATCAAACTCAGTTTAAGATCTATTTTAGTTTTATTTATTTGTAGTTTTTATTATCGTTCAATCACAATTTACACAAGGCGTTGTCGCTTGCTAAGGTCGTGCAATGCTAGAGTTCATTTTTCTCGA
This sequence comes from Automeris io, assembly GCA_036320925.1. NCBI lineage: Eukaryota > Metazoa > Arthropoda > Insecta > Lepidoptera > Saturniidae > Automeris > Automeris io. Next base: position 20,934,344 of record JAUDJH010000001.1, read on the forward strand.
ATAACTGTTCATGCTAGTGTATTGTAGGAAGAATACGGTTACATTGTCCGGCGTGCAATTCAGATGACATGTTACTTGAGACGAACCATCCACTGTGACTTGAAATATAAATCACTAGCGACCATTGCCTAGCTTCGTACGCGTATCTTTGTTTTTTTCCAACACTGAAAGAAAAAAAGTAAAGAAAAAGCATTTATTTGGCATATAGCGTAACATTTAGAACGAACGGATAGGTTAATGAAGACAGAAAACAACAAAAGCAAATACTCTGTGTTATGATGATACACCGGAAGTCAGCTCAGCAAATGCTAAGTGACCAGCAGCGCCACCTAGCGCTGATTTTCAGCTGATACCCATTTATTGTGTCAGCGCGCAGAATACAGCGCGAAAGGTATTAATAGAGTTTAAATACACAGCTCTAGAGACTTTATAAAAGAGCAACGATATATATAACCTTTGATATTTGGTTACTCGTCTATATTAAGTTTAAAGAAATGCCATGTATATTTTCCAAACGCAATATTTTGTTTTATTCTCTGACAAAGCTATGTCTCCTAATAAAGACAGACAATATTTGATCGTTTGTATGTCAGGTATATATTAAAGTAAAGACATTTTCGAGGATATATTAACTTTTCTGTTAAACATGTTTACGAAAGCGGCTATATAATATTATAAAATGGGGCACTTTACATCAAACGAACAGCGATAAAGAGCAAGGTTCTGGAATTCGTTCATATTTGACTTTGTTCTTTTAACGTGTACGAATATGTTCGTATATTTTTTATTTGTATGAGATTTAGTTCTCCAGTTATGAAACATGAAATATTCAATGCAATCAAATTTCAGATTTTTTGGAAGCGATTTATCCAACATAAAAAAACAATTAAAATATTGATTGTTCTTTTTTATTCCGTAAGTAGATCTGAAAAACGTTTTCAGTACAAAACTGGAAGTAATCTTTTTAATTGATTTTTCTTTTTAAACATTGACTATTTTTTATATTTCAAAAACAGCTTCAAGTATACTAATTATAAACCTAAAGTACGATGATGGGTGAACTCATGTTTGGGAGGTATACAGATTAAAAACCCATGTACTGAGCACTATACTTGACATGTCCTAAACATGTGCTTAGGACGGTATGTTTATATGAAATAAAATGTAAGCTTAGTGAAACAGCTTCCATACATATCACTTATACACTTTAAATGTCAAAATAACTTTATTCATGTATAGAAATCTTAAATAATAATCTTTGATTAAATGAAATAACATAATGATAAAGTAAAAAGTGTTTTATTTTATAATTTTTACTAATTTACAGAGTGAATAAACGCTAAGACAAATTCTTTTTACAAGAAACCCTTCGGTTGGTGTGAAAACTTTTGATTAAAACTAAAGAAAATTATAATAAAGACAATTTATTTCATTTTATAATTTTCAAGATAACATCAATGTTAGAAATAATTATAATAAAAAAGAATATATTCTTACATCCTAGAAGTTAGAACAAACAAGAGAAATAGGAATAAATTCCAGAACCTTACTGCTTTTCCGCTGTCCGCTTCGTGTGAATTGACCCAAAATTTATATAAAAATATATTCCAAATAGTCCTTAACATTGACTGCGCTTTTTTATTGGTTCAACAAGTTACTACGGCGCTTCTGATGGAAAGTACGATGTGGTCTAAAAACAGCAATGACTATTAAGGAACGAAAATCCGTTGACAGTTGCTGTAATCCCACCGGGACACTTACCACGACAGAAGTTATATGAACAACTAAAGGTACACAAGCTGATCCCGAAATGTGGACCGAATCGAGCCACTATGAAAGCCTTTGCACGTGTGTAGTGTGGTCATGATCCAGGGTTACATGTACGTTGGGGTACATGATTGACATAGCTGGTTCTAAACTTTTTTTTTATATTTATTATTTATAAGGGCTTTTGTCATATCAGTCCTAATGTACCCAATACGGTGAAATACACCTCAGTGCTGAGAGAGTCGCTGATGAGTCAGTGCTGCCATGTCCACCAACAATTTCATAGTATTCCCTGTCGGATCACATAGGACGCCGTGAAAGGCACCTATATCACATAAGCTGACTCTGCATTGGCTCATCAGCGACTCTCTTGCACGTTTATTCCGGTCACACTCCATCAGCAAGTGATGCAAATCCTCCCGCCTTCCACAGGTACTGCAATTAGGCGATTCTATTTTCCTCATAAGATATGCAAAGCTTGCCGATGGATAGTGACAGGAACGCAGTCTTAACGCTACCTTGTTGTAGTGTCTACTCTGTAGGCTATTGATAAAGCATGGGGCTTAAAACTTAAGAACTGTCCTGCTTAAAGCGTTACGTATGGCCACCTTACGCATAACGGTATTCGTTCTACGGACAACTATTGCGTAACTCAGATTTTTTGCTGTCCATTTAATAACAGCGCCGTCCTTTGTTTGGGCCTTGTTAAACAGATGGAATCGATCGCGGTCGCATCAAAGTGAAGTATTTGAATTAAGTCCCACTTTTATGTAGTTATCTTGTTGGGAAATCTCTTGTTGTTTTATATTATGTATGTATATGATAGGAAACAATATGGTTGGAGAGTTTGTCAGTCTGCCGGAGAGACGCGTTCGCCTAGAGCAGGGGTCGGCAACCAAAAACCGTGCGGCCCGCGAAAGTAAGAACCGTTCCACAGAACGCCGCACCACAGGCGACAAATTTATAAATAACTAGCTGTGTCCGCGACTTCGTCCGCGTGAAATAGTTGTTTTGGGCATTTTAGTTAGTTATTTATTTTGAAATTGTAATATCTTCTAAGATGTTCATTGAAATTAAGTGATGTCAAAGACAATTTTGTTCACAATTAAATACTCTTAATCAATAACACATTTATTTGGATAAAGATTAATATTATTACGTTGATACAACACTTAACAAATAATGCTTTAATTTCGATCAAATTTGATTACCATAAAAACGGTTCTAGTGAGTTAATCTTAGAAGATAAACATATACTGTCCGGGACATTTTTTTTTGATCATTTCAAGAGGAATAATTCTTTCATACATATATTTTTGGTATCTTGAACCGTTTTCGCAGCGCACGCGCATGGAAGCCCTCAAGCATGAATAATTTTCCCCGTTTTTTTTTCACATTTTCCATTATTTCTTCGCTCCTAATAGTTGCATCGTGATGTTATATAGCCTAAAGCCTTCCTCGATAAATGGTCTATTCAACACAAAAATAATTTTTCAATTCGAAGTAGCAGTTCCTGAGATTAGCGCGTTCAAACAAACAAACAAACTCTTCAGCTGTATAATATTAGTATAGATTAATTAACTTATAGCAATAAGTTTCTATTTAATTGTTTTGCGTTCGCGGAAGCCGGAAATTCAGTTCAAGCGATCACAGTCAGTAAATTGAGAGTAACAATAAATATGGTAAAAATTTGTTTTATCTAAAAAAAATGTGTTTATTAGATGAAATGTGGCCTGCACCAATATACTCAAAATATTTGTGGCCCTTATATAAGAAAAGGTTGCCGGCCCATGGCCTAATGTGAGCGCGACATTCCCCGGTGACAACAACCGAGCAGTACATTTGAGGGAGTCTGCTGCCCGGACAAGAGGTAGGTTTTAAAGGGATGGGCTCTTTACTTCCACCTGTCTCAGAGGGGTAGCCTCAACAAGGCTTTATGCTCACCGGGCGTCTGTATGAATTTGGTTTCCCAGGCCCGGGTGGTACAATTAGAGGGACCCTGATGGTCATATGTAACACTAAAAAAGAGTTTGTCAGTCAGTATACAAATAATCTATAGATGTGCTGAGTATGATGTTGTCTGACTAGCTGATTGCGTTCTTGAGGGTATTTACTACTGATTCATACGCAAGTCGCAACCGCCGCTTGCGAACGTGTCGGAACACATTTTGTTTGCTTTTCATTACGTCCTAATTTTTACTTTTTCACTGGCCATAGCGGCGTTTTTGAACAACTGTGAGAAATATCCCCCAATATAAAGTGTAAAAATTTGTTTCAAAATATACTTATATGTCCTATTATTATAACAATCAAGGTTTTGTTTTTACTTCAGTAAATTCTCAGAAGATTGTCTCAGTCCCACTTTTGGAATGTGCTTGACCTGTACCGACTAAAAACCCCAAAACGACTACTTCTACGCATAAACGAGGCTTGTGGATATTGTAATCAGAGATGGGCAAAATGTAATCTGATTAATGATGAACGATTACAAAATGTAGTCGTCATTTTAATTTTCCTGCTCTGTAGTCATGATTAAATCCATTTAAAAAAATCATTTAAAGAAATTATAAATGTGTATACAATCTGGGATTTTATGGTGTTTAAAACATAAATTAGTAAATTGCAGTCATCGTCATATTAGAGGTAAAAAACGTAAAATGTAATCGTTAATCATTTTCATTAATCTGATTACATTTTGCCCATCTATGATTGTAATAATCAATTCATATCTAACCTGCAATGTCGCGCCCGCCAAGCACACAAACTTTATGAATACTCGGTGTAGTAACAGTCAAAGTATAATTTAACGTAAAATTCCTTTTATATACAATTTACTAAAAAAACTAAGTAAAAAGCCGGATAATCGACGATCTTTGCGGACTTCAGATGCTACTTGTATTAGGGAATTTTTTTCGAGATCTACTTCTTTAATGTCTGAATTCTATCACAAATACAAAAAACACAAAATTGATTTTTAGAAATCGCTCCTTGACTCGAATTTGGGAGTTTCTAACTGGTATTTAATGAGGAAAGTATTGCGCTAAGTGATCTTGGTATTACAACACCATTAGTACAATAAGATGAAACGGTATGCCATCGTTTGAACACAAGCGTTCTATTGTTCCGCCCAAGTAATACCAAATGAGTTAGCTTAGCCTTATAAAGACGTAATTAAGGGTTCAAGCAGGGCCGAGTGACATTTCTTTGCTATTGCAGAATAAACGTGACAGTATTGATAACTATCGCAGCAAAAACATTGTCATATAAATATGTAGGCAACTATCGGTCTCTTCTGCCAAACAAAATTGTGAGCTCTACAAAAAAGCAAGTGTTTACGCCGTTTATTATCTATTTTACATTTATATTATTTATTATTTTATATTTTTAATATAATCGTATGTTCTTTTATATTATACTAGCTGACCCGGCAAACGTTGTCCTGCCATATAAATTATTTCTAGTAAATATTAGGTCCTTACATATGAAATTGGCGTTTTTCGTACTGGCCACTTTAATCACAAATTTCTCCTCTTTGGTAAGGAATTACAAATTCAAATTTGTTGAGCTATAGACTCATGTATTTGTGCTTCGATGATCGTCATTCATTTGTTTTTTTCTTCTGTTTTTTTCTGTTTGCGTCACTCATTTTACAAAATGGAAAACTTAAAATATCGCATTATTTACGAGTACGAGTTCCGCCGTGGCACTAGTGCTGCGGAAACAACTCGAAGGGTAAATGATGTGTATGGCGGTCGTGTTGCAAAAGAAAACACAGTTCTTTTTTGGTTCCAACGTTTTCGTTCTGGAAATTTCGACCTGCAGAACAAGCCCCGTGGACGGCCTGAGACTCAAGTTGATAATGAAGAGTTGAAGGCTATTGTGGAAGCGGATCCATCGCAAACCACGTCCGAGTTAGCTGCAGGCTGCGATGTTAGTGATAAAACTGTTTTAATTCACTTGAAGCAAATTGGGAAGATTAAAAAGCTTGAAAGGTGGGTACCTCACGAATTGACTGAAGCAAACCGGCAAACGCGCGTCGACTGCTGCGTTACATTACTAAACCGGCACAATAATGAAGGTATTTTAAACCGAATCATTACCTGTGATGAAAAATGGGTTCTTTACGATAATCGGAAGCGCTCAGCGCAATGGTTGGATCCTGGCCGGCCAGCCAAATCCTGCCCCAAGCGAAAATTAACCCCAAAAAAGTTACTTGTAAGCGTTTGGTGGACTAGTGCCGGTATTGTTCATTACAGTTTTCTCAAATCTGGCCAGACTATTACGGCTGATATCTATTGTCAGCAATTGCAAACCATGATGGAAAAGCTAGCGGCTAAACAACCTAGGCTGGTCAATCGCTCCACGCCACTGCTGCTTCACGACAACGCTAGACCACACACTGCGCAACAGACGGCTACTAAATTAGAAGAGCTTCAATTGGAAAGTCTAAGACATCCTCCGTACTCCCCGGACCTTGCTCCAACAGATTACCATTTTTTTCGAAATTTGGATAACTTCTTGCAAGGGAAAAAATTCAACTCCGATGGGGCAGTCCAAATCGCCTTCAAAGATTTTATTGATTCCCGTCCGACTGGTTTTTTTAGTAAAGGGATCAATGAACTACCTATGAGATGGCAAAAGTGCATAGAAAATAATGGTTCATACTTTGATTAATTAAATATATTATATTAAAAAATATTCGACTTTTTGTTCCTCCCATACAAAACGCCAATTTCATATGTAAGGACCTAATATCTTCTACATTTGACAAATATTGATAATAATATTTATACGATACTAACGTCACTCAATTGTTTTGCCTTCCCGGAGCCCGTCCACTAGCATTTAAACTTTATGGTATGGTATTAAAGTTCATATTAACTTTTAAATATTATTATGAATTTTTTGTATGACAATATAGAAAAGTGTTGTTTTTAGACTTTTACAGACAATTTTTTAAATTTTTCTCTCCGTAATAACCTTCTCCAGACTTCATCAAAAACAACAAAAAAGAAATCAGTCAAATCGGTTCAGCAGTTCTCGAGTTTCGCGCTTATCAACACATTCTGCGATCCATTTTTATATTATAGATATATTTTTACACTAGCAACACTCACTCGACATTTTTACTATCTACTTCATCCGTTTCCTTTCCTCTGGGTTCGAACGCTCCGTATAGCTTCTGACGTGCTCGCTTTAAAATTCTATAAAAACGCTACAACCCTGTGTTATACAACTGTGAAAACACGAACGCTTTACTTAACCCACTTAACGCGTGAAATTGTGGTGCGGACGTCTGAACCAGCGTCGTAGACGGGACATATACAAATAAGTTCGTTCCCGGACTCCCTTCTTCTTCTCGCCAACTCACACGCACCACCAAGTATAAAAATTCTAAGGCTGAAATTTATAGACGCTTCTTTGACTTTGCTTAGATTGTTTTCTTGATTATGACAAAAACGAAATTAATACTCGTGTCTTAAGCATAGGCTGCGCGTTAAGCTAAGCAAAGTCTCAAATCGGAGAAATCGGTGACGCTACCAACAAAAGAAGATGCCGTTGTGTAACCAAATCGTCCGAAAATGGATAATTTTCGATTCTGCTTTTTCTCTTTGTTCCTAGTAACTTATAATCTAATGTTAATATCCGAATCTACTGCTTTTAACTAAATCAATATGTACTAACTCAAGAGATAAAAGGTAAATGTTTGAAATATTGAATAATTTACTTCGGTCTAAGTAGTTGAGTAACGTTCTATCGTTGAGAATACCCCGCGTAGAAGCTTTTAACTCACCCGCGGGGTTTCCCTACTGTTAATGAATAAATGTTGTCAGAAAATAAAAATAATGAGTGTTATTTAACTAAATTAACCGGCAGAATCAATTTTGTTAGATTCCAATGATTATTATTATAATCCGATACTATTCGTAAATTACTATATCTCTTTTTTATACTGTCTCGACAAAATTTCTACACTGCACCGGATGCGGTGTAAATCTATACTTAATATTATAAAGCTGAAGAGTTTGTTTGTTTGTTTGTTTGAACGCGCTAATCTCAGGAACTACCAGTTCGAATTTAAAAATTCTTTTTGTGTTGAATAGACAATTTATCGAGGAAGGCTTTAGGCTATATAACATTACGATGCAACTATTAAGAGCGAAGAAATAATGGAAAATGTAAAAAAAACGGGGAAAATTATTCATCCTTTAAGGGTTCCATTGCGTGCGCTGCGAAAACGGTTCAAGATACCAAAAATATATGTAGGAAAGAATTATTCCTCTTGAAATGATCTAAAAAAATGTCCCCGACAGTATATGTCTATCTTTTAAGATTAACTCACTAGAACCGTTTTTATGGTAATCAAACTTGGTCGAAATTAATGCATTAATTGTTAAGAGTTGTATCAACGTAATAATATTAATCGTTATCCAAATAAATGTATTGTTGATTAAGAATACTTAATCATGAACAAAATTGTCTTTGACATCACTTAATTTCAATGAACATCTTAGAAGATATTACAATAACTTATATAGCAAAACAACGTTTGCCGGATCAGCTAGTTCACGGATAAAACTACAAACATTTATGGATATTTCACTATACTATAAGATAAAGAGCACTGGTGAAGGAAAGCACTATGAGGAAACCCGAATGGTATTTGATAGAGCTATCATGTGTGTCTCGAGAATGATAATCAGCTGCGCTGCTGGTCACGTTCAGCACGACATACAAGAGCAAAGAGTTTGCAGCTGCTAATGTATTTTTGCTCACCTTGAAAAAGATATAGCGTTTAAGTTGTATGTTAACAAAACTTGTCTATTGTACTTTTATATTAATGCGTTTGGTTTTACTACGCTTTGGAATTCCCGTTGTTAATTGCGATCCTTTGTCAACGATTTTTAAAGCATACGACCTTTTTAGCAAGAACGCAATAGCCAATCTGTCACGATGACCAATTACTATCTGCAAAACAATTACTGTGAGTTTGACGTCAAGGCACCTTCGTGTACACCTGCAGGATGAGACTTCAGCCTGTGAAAAGGAAAACTCCAAGTTAGTACGTTTTAGGCTAGCAACGTGTCCAGACTGAAATTCACAAGTTCCAATGAATACGACAACAATTTCAACCGATACAATTACTCCCTAAAAGTAAAGTTTAACCAAAGTCAAAGTAGCTTCTATAATGGGTATACTTTTTTTGTTACATACAGGTTCGCGTTTGACCTCAATCTCACCTGCTGGAATGTGATGATGAGGCCGACGATGGAGCGCGCTCACCCAGCAAATACCGATTCACTCGACGTTTGAAGATTCCCATGTCATAAGATGCCGCAAAGACCGACGCAGGAAACAAGTTCCACTCCTTCGCGGTTCGCAGCAAAAAGGAGGAGGTGAATCGCTTCGTGCGAGCAGCAGGAATGTCAACCACAAAAGGGTGCAAACCTGCACGGAGTCTCGTCAATTTATGGTAGAAGAGGGAGGGTCGAACTAAATCATACAACTCAGCCGCACACTCTCCAGATTATAGTCTATAGAAAACCGAATTTGGAATACTTTGGAATTTGGTTACCTCAGTAATGAGTGTCCAATTCTCTGACGTTATTAATAATCATATTTATTTTTCTTGCTTTACTAACCATAAGAAACTACTTAGCTGTGTTTATTTAAACCTATTCGTGGTATAAACACCCTGGACCTGATGAAATACAGCTGTCACAATGTGTGGCCGTTTTGAAACTAAAAACAGCCGTTTCCTCGACGAATAATAACTAATATAGTAATAATAAAATGTTTGGTATAAAAGACGTAACTTTTGATAACGTTTATTTATAAGAATGTTTATTTCAGCGCCACAAGGGACTGCCAGACATTAATATTATTTTCAATTTTATACAACCACGTGTTTTTTGAAAAATATAATAAGTAACTTTGATCTGTTTTTAATAATAATAATTAAACACATTGACCTAGCCCCAAATTAAGCTTGCACTTATACTATGGGTACTAGACAAAGATATACATACTTACATACATATATACAACCATGACTCGTGATAAACTCATTTGCTCATCACATATAAGTTTTCCAATACCGGGACTCGAACCCAAGACCTTTGCGTCGTAAGTGTAGTGACCCACTACAAACTGCGCTATTAGGCCGCATCTATTTGTTGAATCTGTTATTATTATTTGCCAGTTTCGACCCACAACTGGGCAAAGGTCTCCCTTCTCTTATTCCAATACATTTGTGGAATCGGTGAAAAGCGATTTGGACATATAACCTAACACCCTTGTCCAATGTGGGTATGCACTAGTGATGCCACGAATAGTGAATTGGCCGAATACCGAATATTCGGCAACGCTGTCGGCCGAAGGGCCGAATATTCGGCAACGCTGTCGGCCGAAGGGCCGAATATTCGGCCGCCGAATATTCCTGGAAGTAGCGTGTTTAGTGAGAGGTTATTTTATGAGGCTGGTAACTGTTACGGTGAAAAGCGTAATCATTTGCTACCAAAAATGCTGAAATGCTTGTTTTTATCCATCACAACTTACCACTGATCAATTTTTATTACTAAAGTGTTGAAATTTGTAAAGAAATACATAATTTTGAGTAATATAACGTGTCTTTTTTACATGATTTGGTATTCGGTATTCGGCCGAATAGTACGTATTATTCGGCCGAATACCGAATAGCAAAAAAAGTGGCCGAATAGGCCGATTACCGAATAGTTGCCGAATATTCGTGGCATCTCTAGTATGCACTATGTGCAGAGATAGTGTACGCAGCAGCTAAGATGTTAACAATTTTAATCGGCTATTACGGCACCTCAATATGATGAAAAGAGAGGCACCATTCTATTCTGCCGGTAAACCTCACGACTCTCGCCCTCATAACAGCTCTGACTATCCTTGAGAATTTCCATCGACAGTAAAAAAAGGGCAGGACTTGTAAGAATTACTTGTCTTGCTACGTGGCTAATCTGGCAAAGCGTGTAACCATAATTGTCACTGATGAAAAACTTAACGGCCTATTGTGTTTACAATAAACCTTTAAAACAAAAAGGGCTATAGAAGCTTCACAATAACAGACATACGTAAATTAATACTTATATGGCTTTCCTAATGACGAACGTTAAAGAAATGGCGTTACGCTGTTTGTTGTATTATGGAGCTCAGCGGGGTGCTGGATGCACATTACACACGGGCACGGAGAATGACCAGCAAGTTGACGAACTTGCTCGCACGTATTGTGTAAGCAGGAAGAGAACATATCATGAATATTTTAACAGGTATTCTACTAGAACAATCTTTTTCAAATATTTTGTATTAGATCTTTAAAGAATATAAGGAACTGAAAGAGAGCTTAATAATTTATAATCATCCGATTTAAAAAAGCAGTAGGTTCTGTATTCGCTGGTATGAATTAGTTTTTAGTTATTAGCTATACATTTACCATATCCTGGTTGATAATTTAATGTGTATATATAGGTAATAAATAAGCTAATTTTATAATTATATATATAAATTAATAAATACAATAAAATATTAATAACGATAAAATAAACGAATAAAGTTTTGTTTATGGTGTCTGCGTTTACACTGTCTGTTTTATATATATGGATTTAATTATCTACTGGAAACAATAAATATAAATGTTGAACATAAAGTATCTATTTTCAAACTGGGCAATACGTTGATGGCCGGGACAGACCTTCACAACTAAACCGGGTAAGAGGGCGAATACTGAGGCAAGTGCTCTGCCGGCAAATTTATATATTATAGGCAACGCAAGGGCACCTCAATGAGTACAACCTCAACTTGGGCCGCCTGCCAAAATACGAAACCTAACAGTGATCTACTAGCATTTCGGAAGTGACTGCCTTGAGAAGAAATGTCGAGAGAAACTCAAGGCTGCGTCGGCGTGGAAAGTCTAGAATAATATCCTTAAGGCATGATCTTTATTTATTCATAGTACATTCTGTAATATATTACATATAAGGAAAACTTACTGTTTATAGATTCTAGCCGGGCAGTAGACTAGAGGGGGTCTACTGCCCGGATGTGAGGGAGATGGTGCACGGTGTTCGGCGTGCCACCTGTGAGAGATGTATTGGAGGCGTGGGCTCTTTATACCCACCCCTCCCAGAGATGAAGTTTGACGCTCTTCGCTCCCCAGGTGACTTGGCGAATTTGGTTTCTTAGGCCTGAGTGGAGTGATTAGAGGAACACTTCGAGGGATTTTAGTCACTAGGAGTCTGACACACCAGGGTCGCTGCCCTCACAGCGTCCCTGATGTTCCTATGCAGGATTTTCTCACGGGATACAAAAAAAAATGGATTCTAGCGCTTAACATTTTTTTTACTATTATTCTATCATTGTTAATTTCTTTTAAGTATTATAGTTTCTAAAAACGAAATATTTGTTTAATATAAAGATAATTATCAACGTTAAAATTTAGTATATGTTCTTCGCGTCCGTGTGTCTAATAAAAATTGAAACAAACAAGCCAACACTTATAATGTCACAATATTCTTTACTTTTATTAATAAACACTTGTATGTTATTAATTAAATTACTATGCATGAAACAGTGTTGTCCCATGTCATAATGCACCTCGGAGATATATTTATATGTTTGTTAAATCAAATACAAAATACTGAGACAATGGATATATTAATACAGATTTAGATGTATTTTTACAAATGCTATATAAAGAAAACAAAAAGCCTTATATATATTTTTTGTTTAATATGAATTTTGGTTTATTACTAGCACTAAGTTCTTAATACCACCATCATGTATAAAAATTTTTAATGGTAGGGTATTTGCTCAAATTGGGTCATGACCACAGTACATAAGTGTAGAGATCGTAATAGTGACTCGTTATGGCATGTTGTGTTTCGAGATCACCTTGTGTATCCAGTAACTCATACTTAGAAACCTTCAGACGTGGTATATGTGGGACGACAGGACGACGGAGACTATTAATAAATTTTCATTCTTTGATGATTGCTTTCATTTTTGGACTACACTGCACTTACCATCAGGTACACTGTAGTCACAATGACGAGCCAGTGTAAAAAAAAAATTGTACAGGCACTCAGTTAAAATAACTGATAAATGCCCTGTATACAGCTATTTCTGTTTTTTTTTAATTGTTTCTTTTTTGATTGATATAGTATTTGTCCAGGCGGTTATTAAGTTAGTTCACATTTAAAATTATTATTTAATTATAATAACGAGGAAAAACAAAATATATATCTTACAGACAGGATACAAGATGCATTGCGGCGACTCTCCGGCGCCGGAGCGTTATCGCTCCGTCGTTTTACGTACAATTGTCGTAGAAACCAATAATGAAAATTAAACAATGTTCTACACATTTGACTTATGAAATACAAAAGAAAATTCGATTACAAATATTGGAGAGTGGTCTTGTAAAATATTGTTTTATACCAGAGAGGTCGCACCATGAAAAATATTAATAATGACGGTGCTATAATTACACCCGACTTTACTGTAATCGGTATCGGATAATGAAAAGGGCCTAACATGAAAAAGCTTTAATATAAATTCATATAATTCATAATTACGTATTTCTTAAACACCGTCTTCGATTACATGTAATGCGCAATATCCTCAGTATTACAACTGTAATTTAACATTAATTGGTATAATTTCTTATAAGCATAAGCTTCGTGTACCTCGATAACACGTTTTAATGATACGCCATTAATAAATATCATTAATTAATTTTATTTATTTTAAGGTTTGTTCTCCACTTATATTGCGTTGCGTTAAAATCGCTTGGCTGTACTGGCTTTTTCAAAGCGAGAGCGGTGTGCGATGTGTCTCCGCGCACTGCTCTAAGAAAACGAAGGTCAGCTGTTATACCAACCCTTGCAAATGCTGACAAGTGGCATTACCCACAGGACAGACGTCGCCGGGTGCCGAGGAAGCTGGCACGGCCTTGCCCCTGGCCCCTGCAGACGGGTAGGAGGAACCAGGGCTATAGTCAGTGCGAGTCTGACACACCGGGGTCGCTGCCCTCACAGCGACCCTGATGGTCCTATGTAGGATTTTCCCCCGGAAAAAAAAAATGTCGTTTATAAATCTCACCCATCTACATGGTCCACCGTCTATAAACTATGTTTTACGTTGGGTACGAGTGCAAATATATATAATTTTGTAATTTTTATTACAAACTAACTGTCCCGGCAGACCTTGTTCTGCTCTATTTCTCTAAAACAAACTCACATTGTTTTTTTTTTATGTTAATAGCATCCCCGTTAGATTTTTTTGAAAATTATTTGAAGCAACCTGGCCTTAATGCTATATGTATAAAAATTGACAAATATTGACATTAATATTTATACGTCAATCAATTGTTTTGCCTTCCCGGAACCCGTAAACTAACATTTAAACTTTATGGTTTTTGGTATGGTGTTAAAATTCAAATTGACTTATAACGAATTTTTTGTATGAGAATACAGAACAGTGTTATTTTTAGACAGTTGCAGGGAATTTTTAAAATTTTTCTCTCCGTAATAACCTTCCTCAGACTTCATCAAACAACAAAAAAAAAATCAGCCAAATCGGTTCAGCCGCTGTCGAGTTTCGCGCTTATCAAGACATTTTGTGATTCATTTTTATATTATAGATAGATATTCCTAATTTACGTTGTGTAAATAAAATAAAGATTTATCAGTTTTTCTCTTCTATTTAATATATATTTTGTATAAAAGAAAATATTCAATTAATCACTAAAATTACAAGCAGAGTTGACCCATCGGTCAATTATTTTGCCTTGATTGGAAGACCAAATTGGAGTAGAAATAACTTATATTCTGCCATATTAAGTTAAGATTAATGGTTGTACCTGAATATTTGTTTAAAGATTGATTTAAGAAAGTGATAGTCAATTATCGTGAATTTATTTACAGCGAGAAATTAATTTATTTATATAAACACCTCGTTACGCTATATCCATTTCTGGGTGATCGGTTATAAATTAATGGCTTTTCCCATTTTAAGCGTATATGCCGTGTTCGAAATGAATTCTGGCTCAGATGATCGTCTTTCTCGAGGTATACTTATCATATTTGCTAGATCACATGCAGTGACGTGCATAGGTAATTTGGCCAGGGTATGCAGAATTCGCTTAATTAATTTGAATATTATATTGTGTTAGTAAATATTATATTGCTTTCATAGGAAAGACAGATGGCGTGAATATAGAATAGATATGAATATAAATAGTTCCTTTTTTGTTTAACTTTAAGCAAATTATTCCAGACTTATTTATCGTCAGGACATGCAATGCTTTCATGTATCTATGAAATAAACGCTACTGATCACATGTAGGTTTCCTACCGGTCTTTTCCTTCATCGGTTACCATGTCTCAAACTCAAAAAATGTGTTCTTCATGGCTAAAAAACTGAATTTATAATAGGTTCTTTAGTATAGCCTGAGTATTCGAAAAACTCATTCTTAATTGACGTAATCGGTGACTTACAATTTGCAATGTTTGAGGAAAGTTTAAAGAAAATCTAAGTAGCGTCTATAAACCTTAGCCTAAAGTCGTACTTAACCTGGAAAAAGCCAGATATAAGTTCTAGGATTTGAATCTCCAACTATTGGCGATCTTTTTTTATATAACGTGTAATAATTAATATTATTTGTGAAAATATTGTTTTAATTTAAAAAAATGGTTCAGTTAAGTGACTATATTGCAACTGATGGAAAGAATAGAGCAGTCCAAGGACAGCAAGGTTTGCCAAAGAACGAAAACCCTTTGACAGTTGCCATCGATATGTTTGCCCACATATATCACGACGTAAGGTTTCTAGGTATATGAAAAACTGGATGTCATAGATTGATCCAGAAACGCGGCAGGCCGAAGCGACTATGACAATCTTAACACTTGTGTACTTTGGTCAAGACCCAGTTCGGGCAACCAGCGTAAATAATTGCTAATATTTGTTGTATACGATGAAGAGGCAGGCACTATTTTATTCTGCCGGTAAATCCCTGCTTATAGATCATATACATAATTGTATGAGTATAATAGAAAATAAAACAGCATGCACGCATGCGCGTATGGATATGTGTGAGAGAGTTTTTGTGTTTTCATCTTTGCATTTATTAGAGGTAAGTGGATAGATACTGATGCTCCGGTTAAATCTGTTCTACATTATTTGTCTCACAAAATAGAAGTAGTGACCTGCCAAAGGTGTTCTAAATAAAATAAAAAATATTACATTTTCACGCTATATCTCTTTTGGGGTGAGTAGAGATACATTAGTGGCTGTATTTACTTTGCGCTTATAGCCCAAGGTAACTGCTAGCGCAGCTGATCGCCGTTCTCAGGGCACTTACAAAAGACATTTCTATTAGATCCCATGGGAGTTTCCTCGCGATGTTTTCCGTCATCGATGAACATGTGGAGCCTATACTCGATTCACGACCATTCGCTTTGGCTCGTATGAAAATAGGTCCATTATCCACTAAGCTATCACAGCTACTAAATATAATATTGTTTATTATAAGAACAATAAATGTTGCTATATTTAATTTTGTTTTATAGCTATATAATTCCAATGGAGTACGGTCTTTTTTCATCTCGTTTAACGTGTTAATATCTAAACTGCATCTTTACGGGAGCAATACCATATATTATGGTTTTATACTATCGATTTAATGTTTGTGTAATCCATATTATTTACTGCTATTCGTTATTATGAATGTAACTGTAATTTCAAAACAGATTGAGTATTTTGTTGAATTTACATTTATTTATAATAATAAATTATAATAATTTGAAGCGGTAGCACGGTTGTCGATTGGTCGAGTTGGGTTGTGAGCATAGTACTAAAAATAATCGTGTAGTAAATCGAATTGTGGAGAACTGCTTACTCCAATTAAACTATTTTTAACTTTTCACTATATATTTTATGCCTGCTGTATAATGCTGTATACTAATGACATTATTTTCTTATAGCTAATTATATATTTGCTTTTTTACAGGTAAGTGTCCTGAGACTCGACTAATATATGAAGTTTATGTAAGTTTTTCGAATTTCGAGGTTGATTAAGCTAATATATAAACTCCATCTGAGCTATCGAACGCTGATTTTCAACTGGCACCGATTCTGTGCATGAAGTCGATTTTTGTGTCTAAATAGGTAATTTTATTGAAACTCCACAAATCAAAGTAAATCAATATATGAGAATAGCGCAAATAAACACCGGTGAAATCAGTTCATTGACAAATTCATGAAGGATTTAACCCAAAGCATACTATCAATGACCGCGATACGTGCTTGTCGACAAGAAAACAAAGGCGAAATACTAAGGGCCTACTTAGACCATTCAACGGTACCAATCGATTTGACAATACGTAATGATTTTAAATTAGATTTCTTTCCATTATTTCGTAATACAAATAGAAATACTCACAATGACACAGTGAAGAAAAATACTGTTTTTCTCGCAACGTCAATTAAAGCAAAAATTATTAAATATCTGAAGTTAAATTAGACGCTTTTCGTTTATATTATCATATACAGGTTAATTTATATCGTTAGTTCTATGGTCCTAATTATTCTCTATATATCTGAAACTATATAATATTATATAGCTTCATAATAAATTACAAGAGTTTACATTAATTAAGCCCCTAGATGCGATTAAATTATTTGAAAACTTTTCTTTTTAATTATTTAGAATAATATTTTAAAGTTTTGAGTCTTTTGAAAATTATTATAGGTTATTACTTTTGTCCCAAAATTTTAATATTTTTTTTGTTATAATTTTTTTATGTTATATTAACTAACTTATTTTGTCTGTCCGTCTGTTTTCTTGTACGAGGCAAATAATTTTGTTGAAATAGTTTTGATTGAGTAGTAAAAACGAGGCACGTTTCATTGGTAATGAAGGGATATTAAATAATATAATATTTATAACTGACTGTCTCTCTCTCAGAATTGAGAACAGCGTGTGGAAAGTGACTGTTTTTTTGTGTGTTTCTTAAAATCAGTCACAGAATTTCAATCAAAGTTATTATACAATCTACAGTATTATCTTTTTTATATTGTTTCTGTGTATGTATGTATAATGCTTTTGTCTTTTTTGGAATTTTTCTAATATTCTATACTGTAAACTAGCAATATATATTAATTATTGTGCAAACTGTGGTGCCCTATAACTGTGGGAGCATTTATATGTTCTATTTTGGTACCATGATCCTTTTCCTTGATTCCATACTCAATGTCACCCATGTTGAGCACCTAATTATGTAGGATAAATAAAAAATAAAATAAAAATAAACATTTCTTAGAGGTTTACATGACGTATTATAAATGTAATAAGTAATAAATTGAACTCGTACAAAACATAGCTGACATTAGTTTATTTATAAAATTTGTGTATGTAATATGTATCATTAAAAAGGTGAATCATATAATTGATTTATTGTCTATAAATAAATATTATTTTTCTTTATTATCACATAAACATTAATTTTAAAATGATTGCAATGTACTGCTATTTGACCTTTTCTTGTATTTATCAAGAATAATATTAAAGAATATCTTTGATTTATTCACATAAGATTTATAGATCCATTTTATAATAGACATATTTCTACATAATTATAGACAATTAAACTTTTTGTTTACAATTACAGATATGAATGTGACCAGAATAAAAAAGAAAGCGAAAGCTTAAGGAGCACCCTAAAGATCAACTTTTTGGACTTAGGCATTTATCAAAGCTATTTAAGTAATCCCAGCAGTCGAGAAGCTCGCAAAATTTATAAATTTATTTACAATAGTTTAGCGGAACCTTAAGGTTTCTATATCTTCTATGGTGTGTCTATAACACTTAGTGTAATGTTTATATTTCTATTTTTTATATCTATATATATGGTATAGCACGACAGGGCTGGCATGACTGCATGCGGCAGTCAAAAACTAATTAAATAAATTTTTAAAAAATCAAAATTACAGATATAAAAATATCATATGAAATTATCAAGAAATGTTTATGAAAATATTGTTTGTCGATTCGTAAAAATGTTTGTCACCTAATTATGGATCTGTATGGGTGTGTATGGATATGTTTAGTGTGTTAGAGTTCTTTGACTGGGCTCACTGAATCACCTGATGCCAAATTCGGACGCGTTAATATGTGTCCACAAAATGATATTTATTTACAAATTTAAAAAAAGTTGAGTTCAGCTTGCTCATAACTACTTTACTATACTCATACTACCTTTGTGACTATGTCGTACGTCGAGTAGAAATTAAAGTAATTGTTTCGCGTGGAAGTCCCAATAAAATATTTACAATGTTTGGAAGATTAGTTTAGTTTAACACTTCTGACTAGACGTGCACACATGAGGACATAAAAATATACCAAAATCAATTAATTTATATCGGGAACTATTTTATTTATTTGCGCTCATAACGTGTTTTTTTTTTCAAACTACTTTCAGTCTAATTTTTTTCCTAAAATAATAATTACATTATTTATTAGGTATTTTTACATTTACACATAGTATATTCAATGAAAAAACAGCCACTGAGATAATTCTTATGTACCATATAAATAGTGTGCACACAGTAAGCGAAATACAAAAACAAGACTACAATTAAATCAATTTAAATTTTAAGTGAAAAAAAAATATACCTCTGAAAACCAAAATAATTCACGTTTAAAGGAGTTAAAATGATACTGCTTGCTACATTTCGCAAAATCCAAAAAAAGAAAGGCCAATTTGCACTTAAGCCTGTCTGTTAGATTTTACTGATGCCCAAACACGTGATTTAAAAAACCATCTGCCGTAACAACCCGTGTCTCTCTGCTACCCAGTATGTGGTATCTTTTTGTTATTTGCAGGTTTAATCAATTGAGCATGTGTGTAGGCAGATGTACTTTATTCGCCATGCGCACCCGTATGTACTTTCATAGACAGATGTACTTACATCTGCCTTCGATTTAATTTATAAATATAAGTTTTTTTCCGTTGGGACAAATTCTGTTATCTTGGGATGGCCTTTATAACTCCATCGGGAGAGAAGGGTGAGCATGGGGGTTAGACTGCGAATTTTAGGGGTTGCTGGCAACGCAAGAGAACCCTTGTGGCTAGGGTTGAGCGGTTATCAAGGGAAGAACTACCTACAGTGCTCAAGTAGTGCTTCGAAAGCGACTTCCTTGGGAAGAAGCCAAAAGACACTCAAAGCTACGTCGGAGTTGATAAATGACGGTGTTGAGCACATAGATTGCCAAAATATAATTAGATTAATTAAAAACGATTACATTTTGTATTTTTCAATATTAATATGATTACATTTTGCCCATCTATGCGTTAAACACTAATTATTCCTCAATCACATACAAATTTAGGACTCCTTAATGTTTATAAGGGTTTTGATCATGACTACTAAGTAATGAAATTAAAATTACGGCATTTTGTATTCGTTAACAACCAACCAGATTACATTTTCCCATCTCTGGTTGAGCATACACATTTTTTATATGTCATGATATTCTTGTGGAATTAATTTTAAAAAATGTATTCAATATTTAATTGTGATTCCAATTAGTGTAAATAATTATTAAAAAGTGTCAATGAATTCTAAATTAAAAGTCCGACAATAAACCGCTTCCACTCAACAAATACATATTACACTTTTCTCTTAAAGGCTCCCAAGTCATAAAATCGTGGAAATAAGCTCGCTGAAAGCATATTCCACTCCTTAGCTGGTTGCGCAATTAAAGTAGAAGCGAATCTTTTCGTGCAGATATAAGGAACATCTACCACCTACGGATGTTATCCGACACGATGTCTAGTGATTTTATGATAAAATGGGGCTGGTGGATTTTTTTTTTACACTGGCTCGATATAGTGACTACAGAGTACCTGATGGTAAGTACAGTGCAGTCCAAATACTAAAGCGACTATCAAAGGATGAAAATCCATTGATAGTCTACATCGTCATGTCGGCCCACATATACCACGACTGAAGGTCTATAGGTATGCGAGCTACTGGATATGCACAAGCTGATCCCGAAACGCGACAAGCCGAAACTGGTCACTATGACGGGCCTTACACCCATGCACTGTGGTCGCGATCCAGGCGGGCACCGACGCCCTACCACCTCGCTGCTGCTCGTTTAGCACCACCCAGGAGTCACGTGTAGGGAAATATGGTAAAGCCTACGGATGCGAGCAGCTTCGACTCTCTTACTTGCTTTACATGCCGCAGTACATGGGTGTAAAGCCCGTCATAGTGACCAGTTTCGGCTTGTCGCGTTTCGGGATCAGCTTGTGTATATCCAGTAGCTCATATACCTAGAGACCTTCAGTCGTGGTATATGCGGGCCGACATGACGATGTAGACTATCAATGGAGTTTCGTCCTTTGATAGTCGCTTTCGTTTTTGGACTACACTGTACTTACCATCAGGTACTCTGTAGTGACAATGTCGGGCTAGTGTAAAAAAATAAAAATAAAACTATGTTTTTATATAGGTCAGTAGATTATTAAACACATAATTTGTGCTGCCATTGTCCCTGACTCGTCGAGAGGATCACCGAGGCGTGGTCTCCGACAATGTGCCCATCAAAATACCGACTTGAACACGTTCAGCATAATTGTTAGGCATATCAAATTAATGTAAAGATTCATTGTGCCGGAATCACGTGGGTGGCGTGGCAAAACTAATGTAGGGTTGTGCGTTTTATTTCAACACGTTTTAAACTTTCGCGTCTTGTACTCGATTATGCGCGTAATAACTATTAATTATGGCTCGACGTTTCGTCCTAGTTACCCAAGTCATGGTCACGAGCAGACTGACGCGCTGCGAAGTTTTCGTCAGGAGCAGGAGGCTATTTCCTCTCCCCTCCTTTGTCCTTGATAATTTTAATAGTTACGACACATAATATTTATAGTATCAGCGTTTTATTTCAGTATTATTTTTTCATAATTAAGGAAACATACAGCAACATAAAAAAAATTACAGGGTTGACGTTCAAGGTTTGTATGCGAGTGGTTGTGTTCTGTTTCGTTGTTATAGCCTTCTAGACGTGTTTTTTTTTGGCTTAGTTGGGTGTGGACAGCAACTCAATGCCCGGAAGGCACAATGTTGCGAAGAAAACTGGTGAAGATGCTTAAGCTGAAATTTATAGACGCTATTTCGGCTTTGCTTTGCAAACTTCTTACAAAATAAATTCGTTTTGACAAAAAACTGAACTCATAATAGGAACTTGAGAATAGCCATAGTATTCGCAGAGCCAAGTCCATGTTGACAAAATCGGTGACTTACAAATCCTTAGACATTCATTGATTAATATAAATTGTAATGTTTTAATTAAGTCTAAGCAAACGTACATTTGAGTCTATAAATCTCAGGCTTAATAACGTCTGGATCATTCCCAATGTGGACAATCTTGCGCTGCAATCTATCCAGGGTGTCAAGTAAGTAAGTACTATGCAAAACTGTCCCGAGGATGCAAACAGTATTCCATGCAAGGTCTGATCTGGACTTTATACAATAGGTATAATTAACTCAACGTGAAAAACCGTCGCAATCTGTTCAGGATACCAATTCTATGCGATGTTGCGGAAATGAGCCCCTATATTTGGGAGTCGAAGCTGCTCGCGTCCGTAGGCTTTACCCTAGTTTCCCTACACGTGACTCCTGGGTGGTGCTAAACGAGCAGCAGCGAGGTGGTAGGGCGTCGGTGCCCGTCTGGATCGCGACCACAGTACATGAGTGTAAAGCCCGTCATAGTGACCAGTTTCGACTTGTCGCGTTTCGGGATCAGCTTGTGTATATCCAGTAACTCATATACCTAGAGACCTTCAGTCGTGGTATATGTGGGCCGACATGACGATGTAGACTATTAATGGATTTTCATCTTTTGATAGTCGCTTTCGTTTTTGGACTACACTGTGCTTACCATCAGGTACTCTGTAGTCACTAAGTCGATCTAGTGTAAAAAAAAATGGACTCAAAGCTTGAGATTACAGTAAATATACCTAGGCGTACCTAAGTTACTTAGGCTGTCACGATATTAGCTAATTATTTACCGTACTTCCAACATATCGACATAATAATTACAGTATGTTATAAACATCGATATTTCACTCGGCACTTCCCTATTCATGTTCTGCAATGTAGAAAAGACTGTATACATTCACTAGGATACTGTGTAGCTATTTTATGTACTAAACAAGCTCGTTCAACTATCACATAGCCTCGCATAAGCTGATACGAAAGCATAATTATAGTGAAATAGTGTATATGTTCTAAAGCTTACTGTTAAATACGTTTTTTATTTTCAGTGAATTTAACAACATACATATAATGAGAAAAGTGTCGTTAAAAAGCGATTTTGGAGAGAGTATACATTTTTATTTAATCCTATTTCTTTGCCTTACAAATGATACATTATTTGTTAATTATTATGACCACAGCACACAAGTGTAAAGTCCGTCATAGTCACTCGCGTTAGAGTGTCGCGTCTCGGGATCAGCTTGCGTATATCCAGTAACTCATATACCTAGAGTACTTCAGTCGCAGTATATATGGACCGACATGACGACGGTGACTATCAATGGACTGTCATCCTTTGATGGTCGCTTTCTTTTTCGGACTACACTGTACTTACCATCAGGTGCACTGCAGTCACTATATATAGCCAGTTTAAAAAAAGTATTGGAAAATATTGTCCAATATTTAATTAAACCAGTCGACAAGTTTTCGTGTATATAGAATATGCTACAGTTGAAATGAAAATTTTATAATTGTCTCAAAGTCCTTGTTAAAATTAGGTTAAAATAGGAACATACGCATCCCAGACTGAATATTAAAGCGAATATATTGCATATTAAAGCATGTATAATCATTTTAAACAGGGTTTCACCAATGTAGCGGTTTATATTAATTAACATTCGGTTTGCTCATAATTGTGCCCGTGAAGCAATTTATTTATTATTTATAGGTAACTTCATTAGGTTTGGTTTCGGGCGTTATACTCGTAGCAAATCCGATACCATTTATAATTATTAATACTTCGTCTGCGAACGGGGGTCTTTTTTTTTTTTTTACTTGGGGTAAATCCTCACAGGACCGTCTCAGCCGCACAGGGGGGTTGCGCGACCGAGGTGTGTCGGACTTATACCGACTAAAAACCCCAAGGTGACTACTTCTGCGCATTGGCGGGGACTGTGGGACCTGTAATCAATTCGCCACAGCCCCGTCGCGCCGCGCCCGATGGGCACAAACTCGGGGGAAGATGATACTCTCCCCGATACTGCTCGTTGTATTTAGGCAGAGCACGCCACAATGCCCTGCCAACTTCTCGAGGGCCGCTAAACCAGTTGCTCAGGGCCCCCACCCTGAGCAGCCATGACCCCGAAGACATCAGCTAACTGGTCGTGGATCGACCGGTCGGCTGGGACTGCCGGTTGCCGGCACCCTGGTGTCTCCTTCGAATGGCCTTCTGCCGTTCTCGCTCTGCAGCCTCCTTCTGGGACATAACATCTGCACAGAAGGAGACCACGGCCCTCCAGTTGTCATATCCTGGCAGCATTGCCGACACCACTGCTGGCAGGGAGGCGAACGGGGGTCTATCGTATCCTGTCGTATTTTCACCACTTAATGCACACAAATAATAAACATAAATCTTGCTAGTGTTCAAAACATTCATTTTGAAATATGAATTGAAAAATTCCTTCTTTTAGGGTCAAAAAGGGGCGCCCGGCGTTCCAATATTTAAGCAGGTATAACCAGAAATTGATTTTACTGGGACACAGATAACCTCCGTTTATAGCTGAAGTGTTAATAAGTTAATAGTAAATTTATTAAAAACAATGCAATTATTTCTAAGTTTTCGTTATTATGGGTTTATCGGGTGATCACAAATCACAATATTTTATTAATTATCAATGACTTCAAGTCAGTTCTTTAAAATAACGATCGTCATCACGTTGGAATTAAATTTAATTGCAGTTAACCTTAGAGTTCTTTTGTTTTCAATTTTCTAGAAATATATTTTTGTGACAAGTTTAAAAAAATAAACTATTTTATCGAAAAAATTACTTGAATGTTTTTTTGATTGTTTTGCACTTTGGACTGTGCCCATTATTTTTTATTTATTAAACAAAAAACATAGCATAATCACATTTTTAACAACAAAAAATTAGCAAAATCGATTTTTATTATTTATGTAATTATAAATTAATAGTTTTCCGATTTTCATAATACTAATTGAATATGCGAAAGCCGTTGCTCCGGAAGTAATTACACAAACTCTATTAGAGATTGAAGCCGTGCGCCACGTTTTGTGGTCATTTCGTGAAGTTGGATCAAGCTACAAGCGACTAGCGGTTTTATTGATGCATAGTTTTATAGACTGCTGCTATATTTAAAACAACCCACAGAGAATTTGTATATTAATATATTTTATATTTTATCAAACGTCAATAGTAATAAAATAATTTATAATATAATTATTCTTAATTTAAATACTTTGGAGTAATTACAACACAGATCTTATTATGCATGGTCATAGCACGCGTGGAATATTAACTACATAACGATATAAATTACACAATAATTCAACCGAATAGTTAGAGTATTTCTTTTTGTTACCCGGGGTAATATCCTGCATAGGACCAGGGACGCTGTCAGGGCAGCGACCCCGGTGTGTCAGACTCGTACTGACTAAAAACCCCCGGGGTGTCCCTCTGATTGCTCTACCTGGGCCTGGGAAGCCAAATTCATCCAGACGCCCGCGTACAAGAAACTTGCATAAGGCTACCTCTCTGGGAGGGCAAGGAGTAAAGCCCACCCCTCCAAAAACTCTCTCCCAGGTGGTGCGCCGGACACCGTGCACCGCCACCCCCTCATCCGGAATAAAGGCCTTCAATAACAATGTTTCTCGATATCCTGTGTGTATAGACAACGACCGGTTGCATCTTATTGTATATATTTATGATAATGTTTTATTATAGTTTATTTATTTAATAAATTGAAAATAAAAGTTATATTATTCTCATTTCTAAAGACTTTTAGACTTACAGAGAAACTGTAGAAATATATTTTTATATATCTCATTACAATAATTGTTGTTCTGCGCGGATGAATCTTTACATTTATTTTCAAGTATCAAATAACATAAGAAAGAAACACAAAACATATAATATACAAATTATAATGAGGGTCTCAACATTGTATTTCATCTTTATTAGGAGCTGTGCAATGTTTTCGTATAATTTTACTCTATGATATAAAAATACGTATTTTCTTTAACCAACCTATGAAATTAAGTACATAGAATCTTAAACACATTGTAACAATTTAAGTATGTAATATAAATTTGATACACGTGCAATCATTGTCGCCTTCCTTGATCGTAAAATTCTATAGTGCGATCTGACACGAAATGTATGTTTAATCCCTATATCAACGTAAGTATTTTAAAAGTAGCTTTAACAAATGTTTCGCCACATCTGTTATGCACTTGTGTGCGTAATTATATTATAATAGTTTATGCTTCAGAAGTAATCAGTGGACAATACAAATGAGGGGTATAAAAGCAAATAAGCCTTAGTCCAATTTTATTTCGTTTTTAATTATTTATTACAGCACTCATATTTATTTTAGTTACTATCAACGGATGTTTATGATTTGCCACAATTGCCGAACCAAAGTTAGTGTGCAGAGCACATACATCGAAGAACCGATGGTCGTTAGAGCAGACGGGTTCTTAAGGACCGCGTAATGGCAAACGTAGCTTAGGGCGCCCCCTGGCAGGTAGGAGCAAGGACTTGCAAAAAGTTAACGGAAAAATTGTAAAAGAAAACTGAATTCCCGGGCCCAATGGCGCTTATTGGGAGAGATTTATGTTCAGCAGTTGACTAAAATAGGCTAATGATGATGATGATGACTATAGAAACCATAAAGAATTCAGTGATTCTTATTACTATAGACATTAAACAAGTATAAATCAATCGACAATTTACTATTGATTAAAATTGTGAAGTATTTTCTATAATTCTTCTAAAGGATTCAACATTTATCACAAATGGATCGCTTAATCGCTTAAGTCTTTAGATTGTACCAACTACAACGGAAGCCAAAACGATCCATTGTTGAAATCAATTGTGATTCAACTGACAAATCAATTTAAACTTATAGATTAAATGTGACCAACGGGTAATATTGCTTCACGACAGTTTTCGTATTGTGCAAATTCTTGATGTACTATGTCCATTATTATAAAGGTAGTATTTACTTCAAACGAGCGATTGTTTATCTCTTATTGCTTTCGTTTCTGCTTGTACTTCTATTACTTTTAATGTTCTCGTCTTATCCCTTTACATATGACAAGTACTAGCTCACTTTAAGTCCCTTATTTCTATTTTTTGTAATCTTTGTAATATTTACATTATATATACAATTGTTAGCAAATAAATCAGTTATTTAATCATTTTTACTAAAACACATTTCCTATTTACGAATAAATATAGAGAACTATTTATCTGTTTTTGGGCTTTAGTATACTATATAATGGAATCTTTTTCTTGATATATTGTTCTTTATTTGATCAATATAATTGGTGATATAATAATTGTATTTAAACCAATCATACTAGGCATAAATCTAGATATTTCTTTAATTCTCGGTTCAATTGATGTAAATCTGATTAAAATACCAAAAGAACTGAATCCCACATGGTATGGGTGACTAAATTGCTTAGTTTATCTCTTTAGGTTCCTTCTGGTCGGTGTCGGTAATTAAAGGCGGAGGTACTTTGATAAAAACGCTAGCTGTCGCCAACGCGTCACTGCCATCTTGGTATTTGCCTCATGTATTTTAAAATTATTTCTTGTTACTATAGAAAACTGGTCGACAGTACCTAACAGATTCTCCTTAGCGAATTTTTCAAGATTTAATTCTTGAATTAAATACAGTGTAACCTCCATGTAACATCACTCGATTTAATGACAATCTCCCTAAAGCGTCGATATCACTCGGCTTTGGTTGGCTTAGCTTGTTTCCCATCAATAATACACTCTATATAGCATTACACCCACTATCAATAACGACAGAAATTTAATAATATAAAGTACTTTTTAAGTTGCCAAAATTAGTAAAAACTGCGCAGCTGTGTACGTTTTGTTGTCGCTTTATTATTTTAGCCCGTAATAAACTTGACTCGAAGCTCTGAAAGCAGCTTAATTATTGGAAAAGTACTTTCTTTATCACCAAGATGCCTCAGTATCGCAAGATATGAATAAAATAATTAAAAAATACAACAAAATTACTGGTGCAGCAAAAGACGTCAGACAAAAATAACAGACTATACTCAATAGCAAATAAGAATTTTTTTTTTATTGAATTTCTAGCACTAGTCTGGAATAAACTTTTTCTTATACAAATTTTTCTTCTCTCCGTTTAACGACAACTTTCTATAACGTCAAAATATACACAGTCCCTTGAGGGTCGTTATATAGAGTTTGCACTGTATTATTAAAAGTTTCAATATGTGTAAACTTTTGTTTCCAAAAGTTGTCTGTCGATAGAAATGCTAAGCCAAAACTCTAAACAATTTGATTTGCTTAAGGAAACCTAATTCATGAATGCTTTTTTTATTAAAATCGACCATAAATCTAATAGTGCCATTATTATATAAAAAATAATGACTATACGAGTATAACGTATATTGATCCGTATATTTATGGCTAATGCACATATTTAAGGCATAAATTCAAACATGTACAAACTTGTTTTGTAGATACTATACTTGCGCAGGCCATTTTCACAGTCCACACTGATAATCAAGGCACGTTTAATTAATTATCAAGGAGATACAGATCACCTAATGAATCATAGAACGCCGTCATCGTGATGACTGCGAATATTGACACAATGATTCATGTTACATGGCCATATCATCTATCTTATTATCACATCACGTCTCTATTAGTGAAGATATAGAAACTTGTTTTTTGAATTTAATTACTGTTCGGGTATTAAGCTTTGTTCTCGAGCCGTAATTTGCTCAACTGCTCGGCATATAAGGGTAAGAAATGGGAATTATATGTATGAACTGTGTGTGTTTTAAGCCGTGGTGACTGCCGGCAGAATAGAATAGCACCTCCCTATTCTTGCTGAGGTGTCGTAAAAGGCGACTAAGGTATCTCTTTAACACCGCAATTCAACCAGGTGTTCAGAGAAGAAAACCGGCCAGGACATCATCATCATCATCATCATGTGTGAACTCATTAGGAGAAATATATGTACAACAGTGGTATAAAGTGAGCTGATGATAAAGATGACGTGGAAAAAGATTGTTTGATATATAGTCCTTTTTTTTACTTGGGGTAAATCTTCATAGGACCGTCCCGGCCGTACAAGGGGGTGGCAGCCGGGGTGTGCCGGACTTTTACCAGCTAAAAACCCCAAGGTGACTACTTCTGCGAATTAGTGGGGATTGCGGGTCCTGTAATCAATTCGCCGGAGCCCCACTATGCCACGCCTGACAGGCACAATCACGGGGGTAGGAGGGAAACGCCGCCTGGGGAGGCTATACCAACTAGTGTACTTCGACTGACTTCTCGGGAGTTGCTTAACGGTCGCTCAGAGCCCTCACCTTGAACGGCCACAACCCCTAAGGTATCAGCTGGCTGGTCGTGCATCAACTGATCCGCTGGGGCTGGGGTTGACAGCCTGGCGTCTTCTTCGAGCGGCCTTCTGCCGTTCTCGCTCTACAGCCTCCTTCTGGGATGATATATAGTTTATCTTAACTAAAATTACCGTTTAGTCAAGCCCAGTTGGAGTTTCAAAGTTGGGGATGAAAATCTTGAAAGAAATCTACAAATATTCTTTATACAACAGTAATTATTGATACAGAGAGTATATCTTAAAGTTTTGACTAGTCAATATCTAGTCCACTCCAGTTGCAAGTGAGAACTATTTATCAGATTCCAATTCAATTAAGTTCTCCTGACGATTCCCAAATAACTGGTTCACAGTTTAATGTAAAACGAAAGTACGAATTTGAACTAACTCTCTTATCAGGGACCATTAGGCTACAAGCTCTAAATTAATAAATCATGTAATCGAATGCTGAACCACAGTAACCACAAAGCCAAATGGGACATTAGCCAACTTTTAGATTGCAGCTCGCCTTGACACTCCGAATACTTTGCGACGATCTCGAATTCATTCGTGCAGCGTGGGTGTTACCACAATTGTTCCCAAGAACAGCTTCTTCACTCGAATGGTCTGGCCAAGTTTTTTACCCAATTGAGTGTGTATTTTCTACAAAAAAAAAAATCCAGGGAACATCTTTGTAAATCTAGTATATTATTTATTCTTTATGAAAATAATGTCCCTTTTAAACGTTCGATGGTATGAGACGCCTCAACCAGTTGTATTTCGGAGTCAGCCCATACATAGTGGTGTATGTATGTCGTAACTTGATTGAGAGTGTTCTTACCTTAGTGAGAGTGTTTACAGAAAATCTATCCAGCTTTTGAAGATCAGCAGTTTTCTAGTTGTCAAAAGACATGTAAGCAACTTCTACTGGTAAAATTTATTAAACTTTTGGTGCCCTGTGATCTGAATTGAATTAAAATAACAAGATCCAATGTTGCAATATCATCTGGAAAAATAATAGGATGTTCAAATCTTCCCTAATGACCAGCAAAAGTATCCCGTTTGAGCTCATTAACATGATTTAAAAGAATAGATTACAGTTGAGTCAGGGTTTTTTGTGCGGCATCTAGAGGAGTAGACTGTATGAGGCTTCTGTAGGCTATTCGCTCGCCGGGCCAAAAGACGAATGTGATCTTCATGGTTCGGCTGGCTTAGGATGATGACACCACGGTAGCTCTTAGCCGGTAAGAGTTCGGGACACTTGGCCAGCCACACTCAACCCAGCTCAGATTGTTCATGAGAATTTTTTACCGACTTACAAATTTTGGATTAGTTCATTTGTAATTTTGTTTATGTAAAGTGAGCTAGCTATTCTATTTCTTGTTACGGATCGGCAATGTATCTATTCATATGGATACCAGATACAGTGGCGCTTGTCACTGATAACGCAATGATGTGTCTGATACTGTTTGCATTTCGTCACGCCGCTACCGACGGCTATCGTATTAAATAGTGTTGCGACATATATTATTAATAGTACCAATTTTATCCAGCGACGATTTTTTGGAGTCACGAGTCTCCATTTCACCATTAGGTTATTTGCACCCACAGCTAAGTAACAGTCTCCTCCATATCAAGCCACAAGGATCTTATAGATGCCTGCGGTGGTACTACCTCTTTTAATATTACATTATTCCTTTTATATTGCTTATCACGATTATTACATATAACATACAACTGTTACATATAAACTAACATGGCCTTTTTATATTTATATTATTCGTATAGAAAAGTAGTTATTTTTTCCAAAATACAATCTTGTCCAAATTTCTTAAAATATTATCTGTATTAGTTTTACTTAATATAAAAAAGAATATTGTAATAAAAGTAACGTATTTATTTCATTTTTCACATTTTCAGGGAATCAATATGTAAACAATAAAAAATACACAAAACAAAACATAAGCCAGTAAAATTTCCACAAAAGAAATCAAGCTAAGGGACACAAACAAAAGAAAAGTAATTAATTACATAGATATATAAAAGAAATACAACAAAAAAGAAAAAAATTCAAACTAACAATTTTTTTCTAACCATTTGTTTTCCCAACATTTATTTCTTATAAATTCATGAATACCGCTTTTATTAAACTGGTTAAAATATAGTGCCTTACTTTACTAAAATTACAATCAGGTTATGGTACTACAATTACTTAAGTAATACTCATTGGAAAATAATGCCTGTTTAAAGTTATACCTATATTCAAAATTACGAAACCTTTTTAAATCGGTCATGTTATGCACACCATAAAACCAGACAGAATTAAGTCATCACTACATAAATTAACTTAAATTGCTTTGATTGACGGGCTTGCATTGTAAAGTACTGGGTTCGTGTCTTATAACTATATCTGACCTGTAATACGTCCAAATTGCAGAGGCTATTATAAAATTAAACTAGAATGCGCTGTGAAATAGGTTGATTTGTAGCTAACCTGGTTTAAAGTATGTCTGAATGAATACTAGTGCTGACACGCGATATTGCGCGATTAAATTGTACTGAAAATTAAGGTTACAGAACTTTTAATAGATTATTTTATAGACTACACTTTGGATTATTGATCTTTGTAATACTTATTGATATAAAAACAATATAAGGAAGCAAGAAAAATCATTGATTTGACACACAACACAGAAGATTAATGAAGATAGAATACAAAAAAAGGAAATACCCTGTGTTGTCATGATGCATTAAAGGGATGTCAGCTCAGCAAATGCTAAATGACCTGCTGAGCCATCCAGCGTTGATTTTCACCTGACGTCTTTATTGTGTCAGTGAGGAGAAAACACCGAGAAAAAAGTGCTAAAATCACAAAAATATTTCGAAA
This sequence comes from Automeris io, assembly GCA_036320925.1. NCBI lineage: Eukaryota > Metazoa > Arthropoda > Insecta > Lepidoptera > Saturniidae > Automeris > Automeris io. The sequence continues at coordinate 20,966,682 of JAUDJH010000001.1, forward strand.
TCACATTTTCTTATGAAGATAGTTTACAATCCGCATTATTATAAAATATAGTTAAACCATAGTACAATTTAACCCGCCCGGTTATGTTGTGAAGACCTTTCCCGGTCGCCAACCAGAGATGGGCAAAATGTAATCTGATTAATGATTAACGATTACAAAGTGTAGACGTAATCTTAATCTTCTTGCTTTGTAATCAGGTTTGAATCCATTGAAAACATTAAAAAATCATAAATGTGTATGAAATCTGGGATTCCGTAGTGTTTAAAACATAGATGAGCAAAATGCAGCTATAGTAATGGTAAAAAACGTAAAATGTAATCGTAATAATTTTTATTAATCTGATTACATTTTGCCCATCTATGTTTTAAACACTACGGAATCCTCAATTGCATATACATTTATGACTTCTTAATGTTTAAAATTCAAAATTCAAATTACGACTACATTTTATAATCGTTAATCAAATTACAGTTTGCTCATCTCTGGTTAAAACTAATAACATAGTATATTTATTATCTTTGTCCTAGTCAATTTATGTTGGTATTGGGCGAAATGAGATTCTTTTTTATATGTAAGGATGAAACATAAAGGACCTCGTATTAAGCCGGGTTTTATAAGGTTAGTTTTATTAAGGTGATAGGGAGACGTGAGTCGAAAAAATAGGGACCAGTAGAGACGTCAATCGGAGATTCACAAACTTATTTCATCCTACCCTTCACTATATGGGTTAATTGCTTACTAACGCCCTCTATAATTTTTAATTTTACTACATTTTTGAAATCACAATCTCAATTATAGCTTTAATTACAGCTTGCAGCTTGAGTTTAGTCCTGCTTTAATTAAAAATTAAGTTTTAACAGCAACTGCTATAAGACCGTTTTGGGAGTGATTTTATCGTTCGAGGTTGATGTCGCATTCATTGGAACTTGTGTAGGTCCGGTGTGGACTCGATGCTAGCCCGAAACGATATAATCACTCCCAAAGTGGTGACCCCGAGGTGATCATATCGAAAATTGAACCCAAGCCTCCTGGGTGAGAGCCAGGTATCGGAACCATAGTGGAAGGTTACCTGGCTCTCACCCGGGAGGCTCGGGATCGTTTTCCGATACAGTAAATAAGTCTTAACTTTATAAATAATATCTAGGATTTGTTTGGTTAAATAAGACTGGAATAAAAAACAAATACTCGATATAATGTAATTGATTTTAGTTTAAAAGTACAATGGAAATCAATGGATCAATGGAAAGCAAACATAGCAGATTTTTAGAACATATTTGTCACGTACTTTGGAGCTGTGGAATGGGCTATATTTTAACAGGTATAAAACAGGGGCTCTTCGACAGGACAGTGATTCATCCCGACGCAGCCTTGAGTTTCTTTCGGCGTTTCTTCTCAAGGTAGTCGCATCCGAAACGCTGGTAGATCACCGTTAGGTTTATTCTCATTTGGCTGCCCGCCCAAGTCGAGGTCCGTACCCACAGGGGTGCCCTTGCGTAACCGCCCAACCCATAACTCGCCGGCTGAGCGCCTTCAGCGTTCGCCCACTTGCCCGGTTAATCTGTAGAAGCCTATCCCGGCTAACAGAAGAGGTCCTGTCAAAAAAAAAACAGGACAGTGAATAGTTTTTTTTTATCGACAACGCAATAACAACGCTTCTCGTGTTACAGTTGATTATAAGAAGTGACAGCAACCGCAATTCATTCATTTGACACTTAAGTTGAGATTTACAGACGCTACATTGACTTTGCTTAAACTGTACTCAAACATTGCAAATTATTTTATTTTATTAGTATTATATTATATGCCAAGTCCCTAATTTTCTCGTCTTGAATTTAGCTCTATGAATACTTAGACTATACTTGAGTTCTTATTTAATAATCAATATTTTGTCCAAGACGAACGTATTTCCTGAGTAGTTATTAATAACGTCAAAGTAGTGTCTATTAAACTCACTGTTATCCAGGTATTAATGTTTATACATTTTCAAAAATCAGCCCAAAGCCCTCGTTTTTCACCGGAAGCTGTGCCAAGGCTAAAAGGGAGCGTTATCGCCCACGTTGAGAAACACTATGTTAAATGTAAAAGGTCAAGAGAAGATTTGCCAAGTGAACTTTTACTGGAACCTTTCTTACATGTTATCCGTTAAGTAGTACGTGGGTAGGCCTTTAGTTGGAGGAAATAGAAATGTATTCCCTCTTCAACATACTTAGCCGGTTTTGAAATGAGCAGAATTGGTAGACAAGATTAGGTCAATAGATCTAGAGTAGCCGACAACTGGCCATCAACTTAAGGTCCAAGTGAAATGGACTTCTGTGGGTTTGAACATAAAAAAAAAACATTACAATAAATTATAATTAAATAGGAATTTTTGTATATTAGCGAAAAAAACTAATGCTATATTACTCTTGGCACACATGTTGCTTACACATCACACACACACACACATCTTGCACATCTTGTTGGCTTGTAACATATAGCGTAAGAGCATGAAATAAATCAATAGAATAATACAAGAAGAGCGTTTTCATCACCCATCATTCGACCTATGATTTTGAGTCTTCTAAATAAGGCGTGATTGGGCTTTTTTGAACGCCAGCACGACCCAGGCTACTTACTATTTATAGATTTTTTTACTATTAGGTGTAGCCAGATTATGGACTCCATTGTTCTTGTTATATTGGAGAAGTCTTTTATAATTCGAATGTCTAGAATTTTTTTTTAACAATTTTGTAAGCACATTTTGACTTTAGTAATCGGTGTGACAAATTTGATTTGAGTAATTTTCAATTCCGCGAAAACTTAGAAATTGTACATTGTTATTAATCATATGATATTTTTTGGAGTTATTATTTTTTCAGTTTATGATAAAAACTATTTTTTTTGTTTTTAATTTTTTTATTATGCTTTTATTTTTAATTAAAGTACAGTGAAGCCATTTTGCAGCGTTAGATTAAAAAAAAAAGATGATGATGATGTCCTAGCCGGATTCGGCCACGGCGACTGTTTCAACGCTGATTAAGAAAATCAAGGCCCAGTTTTCGGAAACAGTCAATTGCGCAGGAGATATTTAAGTCCATAACTGGACACGCTGCCAGAAAAGCATTCTCTCGTCCGAGCTCCCTCAGGCCCGATGGAATGGAGAACCAGTACGATCGGGAGGGAGCAGGTTGCAGGTTTGGTCGAGTTGTCCTTCTCTGAACACCTGGTTGAATTGCGGTGTTCAAGAGATACCTTAGTCGCCTTTTACGACACCTCAGCAAGAAGAGAGGGGTGCTATTCTATTCTGCCGGCAGCTATCACGGCTAAAAAAAAGAATGATTTCAAAATGCCAGGTTGCCATCGAGAGAGACGAGTGAAAGTGAGGCCGGGACATTCATACCCCGGGGTACAATACAACGTGTAATTATCGAAACATAGACACTTATTATCTCCTAAAAAAATCCGTAAAAGTCGGGGTCAATGCTCTCTACATATCACTTTTCATCTATGTAATAATTAGGTCTCTACATTTTTTATCATCTATACTAATATTATAAAGCTGAAGAGTTTGTTTGTTTTTTTGTTTGTTTGTTTGAACGCGCTAATCTCAGCAACTACTGGTTCGAATTGAAAAATTCTTTTTGAGTTGAATCGAACATTTATCGAGGAAGGCTTTAGGTTATACAACATCACGATGCAACTATTAGGAGCGAAGAAATAATGGAAAATGTGAAAAAAAACGGGGAAAATTATTCATCCTTGAGTGCTTCCATTGCGTGCGCTGCGAAAACGGTTCAAGATACCAAAAATATATGTAAGAAAGAATTATTCCTCTTGAAATGATCTAAAAAAATGTCCGCGACGGTATATGTCTATCTTTTAAGATTAAGTCACTAGAACCGTTTTTATGGTAAACAAATTTAGTCGAAATTAATGCATTATTTGTTAAGAGTTGTATCAACGTAATAATATTAATCTTTATCCAAATAAATGTGTTGTTGATTAAGAGTATTTAATTGTGAACAAAATTGTCTTTGACATCACTTAAATTCAATGAACATCTTAGCAGATATTACAAAACCTTATATAGCAAAACAACCATTGCCGGATCAGCTGGTCCAAAATAACGAATTATTGAATCCTTTTTTTTACATTAGTTATAATAACACAATAGATGCCCTTTTTGAAGTGTTTAATTTTAACTTGATTAATTACATATTTATTTTTATTTTTTTAAAACTGTCTCGACAAAGTGACTACAGCGCACCTGATGGTAAGTACAGTGTAGTCCAAAAACGAAAGCGATCAGCAAAGCACGAAAATCTATTGAGGCTCTGTTATCATGTCGGCCCACATATACCACGACTGATGGTCTCTAGGTATATGAGTTACTGAACATAACCAAACAGATCCTGATACGCGGCGGGCCAAAGCTAGTCACTATGACGGTTTTTACACTCGTCTCCTATGGTAACGACACAACTAGAGGGTTAGCTCCTTTTTTTAACCCGGGGGAAATCCCTAACGGACCTCAGGCAACGATGAGGGTTGCTCCCCGGTGTGTCGGACTTGCACCGACTAAAACCCCCGGGGTGTTCCATCTCCCGCCTGCCAAGTGCCAAGGGCAAAGCTGAGCCATCGTCCTCGGCACCCGGCGACGTCTGGCCTTCTGCAGGCCCCGCCTAGTTGGCATCGAGGAATCGCCCTACCACCACAAAATATCTTTGATTTTTGTTTTTTTGGATATGCGGATATTTTATTTCTTGTCATTACATAAATCTATAATTTTAACATCAAACTTAATAATGTACCTTAAACTATTGCACGAAAATTAAGATAATAAGATTAAGTAATCATTTTTAAATATTAACAATTTAAAAACTTCAATCCGACAAACAGACGTGAAATTTTGTATTTAGATAATTTATTACAACACACATTGCCATTTGCTAGGTACTTATCAAGTAGCAATTACATATGAATAGGTAGTTAGCTATTGAATTTTAAAACACTTGAAACTTGCTCCGTATCGAATAAACGACCTCGGGTTCTCATCGAGAACTAGGCTATCACATTCGATTCATTAATGTCAAATCGATTTATAATTAGTTGGCGTAATCGATATGTAAAAAAGTAATTTGCAAGTACTGGCAGCTTGTTAGCTGTCTTTTAAAAATAACACGTAATGCCAGAACAAATTGGAATCAATTAATTTAAAATTCGAATCCTTCGATCTGTATCTCGAATGACGTTTGAAATTCAAAAATTGACGACACTGTCAATACCTATTTATTATGTAGACAGTGTGTTTATACGGATTTATTACAATTTTCCTCCCTTCCCCACACAAAGTTTGAACATATTAAAATAATATAATAATTTGGATGTATAAAGTTATTATAATATAATAACGATATAAGATTCGCTTCTAAATTTATCGTGCGAACGGCTAAGGAGTGGAATATGCTTCCAGCGGCCATATTTCCGCGATCTTATGACCTGGGAGTCTTTAAGAGAAGAGTGAATAGGCATTTGCTAGGCGATCGCGTTTCATCATCGAACTCATCTTCACCTTCCACCAGGTGTGAGGTCAAACGTTCGTCTATAAATTATAAAAAAATAATAATAATAATTCTGACAATTATTTACGTCAAATCTTACTAGGTCACACTGATAGTTTTTTTTTGTGACCCGAGGGAAATCCTGTATAGGACCATATACATATTTATATACCATTATTATTTCTATATCACCAAAAAATGTCGCTTAAACCAAATAGCCTCTTACCCCTCGATATTTGTTAATTAAGGTTTATTTCATGTAAATTTATATTTGATTGATAATAATAATACATATTCACGTTATTTCGGGGTGAGCTGACATATACATTAGTGCGCGCCACTTTGGGCTTATATATCGTGACCAACGTGACCAGCAGCGCAATTAATCGCTGTTCTGAAGGTACTTAGCGTTATGATGTGTTATTATAATTTATACAAATCAAGTTCGGTATTAGTGCGTTCTCTATTTCACACACACACACACACACACAACAACACAACACAACACTACACACAGTCAGTCACAACTAACAGTCGCTAATTGGACGCCATAATCAAAAGCCATTATTTTGTGTAATAGAAATTAAAGCTTTGTACATAATTAATATATTTTGTAATATCTTAGTCCCGAAATGTCTTTGACCGTTTTAATTACTAAGGATACCGAATATAACTCTAAAATATCTAAAGGGTTATTTGTTATTCTGAGAAGTATTTTGATAAATATGAATTTGCCTTTTACGTCAAGGGTTTTTATGAAATTTCGTTTAAATTGATGTTTTTCAAGCCGTTTACTTTGCTCATTAATAATACTGTCACGCTATATTCCTTTCAGGGTGAGCAGAGATACATTAGTGATAGATATTGCCGATGAGGCTCTTACGTCGCGTAAACTACTCAGTTTGGAACACCTGCGTAAAGTGGCTTGCCTTTCGGTTTTCTATAGACTATACTCTGGAGAGTGTGCGGCTGAGTTGTATGATTTAGTTCCACCCTCCCCCTTCTACCATAAATTGACGAGACGCCGTGCTGGTTTGCACCCTTTTGTGGTTGACATTCCTGCTGCTCGCACTAAGCGATTTGCCTCCTCCTTTTTGCTGCGTACCGCGAAGGAGTGGAACTCGCTTCCTGCGTCAGTGTTTCCGGCGTCTTATGACATGGGAATCTTCAAACGTCGAGTGAATCGGTATTTGCTGGGTGAGCGCGCTCCATGGTCGGCCTCATCATCACTTTCCAGCAGGTGAGATTGAGCTCAAGCGCAAGCCTGTATGTAATAATAAAAAAAAAATATTGGATACAACCACTATGCCCTTATATGTCATGCTCGACGTGACCAGTAGACCAGTTGATTGCCGTTCACTTACACATGACATATATTTTAGACTAGCTTTTGCCCGCAGCTTCGTTCGCGTTTAGAAGCATTATCATTAATTAAATATAGTTTTTGCGGCTTTACTTTTGTTTAGCATATGTAAAAAAATAGGGCCTACAAAACTTCTTTGTACACAATATTCTTTACTAATCTGTCATTAGGCGCTAAAACTATCAAGGTATTATATTATACTAGCTGATCTGGCAAACGTTGTTCTGCCATATAAATTATCCATACATCCATTTTTGGTATCTTGAACCGTTTTCGGAAGCCCTCAAGGATGAATAATTTTTTTTCACATTTTCCATTATTTCTTCGCTCCTAATAGTTGCACCGTGATGTTATATAGCCTAAAGCCTTCCTCGATAAATGGTCTTTCAACACAAAAAAAAATTTTCAATTCAAACCAGTAGTTCCTGAGATTAGCGCGTTCAAACAAACAAACAAACTCTTCAGCTTTATAATATTAGTATAGATTATAGTCGAAAATCTGAGCAGAATTTATACAAACTTTCATCCTCTATTTTATCCCCTTGGGGATAGAATAGATCAAAATCCTTTCTTAACGGATGCTTACGTCATAACATTGACCTGCATGCCAAATTTCAGCCCGATCAATTTAGTGGTTTGGGGTGTGCGTTGATAGATCACTATGTCAGTCAGTCAGTCACCTTTGAGTTATATATATTTAAATAACGTACGGGCTTCTGCGCGACCTTTTCCTTCACCAGTGCGCATGTGGTGCCTAAATCTATGCTTAATCTGGAAAAATCTAGACGTACGGTTCACTAGGCTACCATAGCCGACAGGATTTAATGAATTTCTATCTAAATTTATGTATTCCAAGCCGTTTACTTTGCTAATTGTTAATATAGGCTATTTACCTTAATTAGAATTACAAATATCGTTACTTGTTGATATCTTTATCTATATCCCAATTGGATTTGAATAATAAGTTTGATAACGGTTTGTGTAATGTACTACGGCTTAACATTAAACAAAGAGTAACAAACTAAATAGTAATATCAATAGCGTTCATTTCATAGATCCATGAAAGCATTGCATGCCCTTACGATAAATAAGTCTGTAATAAATTGTTTAAAGTTAAATAAAAAATGGATCCATTTATATTCATGTCTATTCTATATTCACCCCATCTATCGGTTCTATGAGAGCAATATAATATTTACTATCATAATATAACATTGAAATTGATTACGCGAATTCCGCCTACCCTGGCCAAATATCCTATGCACGTCGCAGCGTAATATAATAATATACACGTTTCGGAGTAAGTAGAGATAAAATACCTGTGTTTTGTTTACGTTTATTTGTGGCGTCCAAAGAATAATAAGTACGACTGCTGGCGGTCTTCAAGGCTCTACTCATTATCTTATTGTTAGAAAGAGAGTCAGACAGGAATAAATTATAAGTGTATTTGTTATGTACGTTAATTTATTTATAATCTATAGTAATATTATAAAGCTGAAGAATTTGTTTGTTTGTTTGTTTGAACGCGCTAATCTCAGGAACTACTGGTTCAAATTGAAAAATTCTTTTTGGGTTGAATAGACCATTTATCGTGGAAGGCTTTAGGCTATATAACATTACGATGCAACTATTAGGAGCGAAGAAATAATGGAAAATGTGAAAAAAACGGGGAAATTTATCCATGCTTGAGGGGTTCCATTGCGTGCGCTGCCAAAACGGTTCAAGATACCACAAATATATGTAAGAAAGAATTATTCCTCTTGAAATGATCTAAAAAAATGTCTGTGACAGTATATGTCTATATTTTAAGATTAAGTCACTAGAACCGTTTTTATGGTAAACAAATTTGGTCGAAATTAATGCATTATTTGTTAAGAGTTGTATCAACGTAATAATATTAATCTTTATCCAAATAATTGTGTTTTTGATTAAGAGTATTTAATTGTTAACAAAATTGTCTTTGACATCACTTAATTTCAATGAACATCTTAGAAGATATTACAAAATCTTATATAGCAAAACCACGTTTGCCGGATCAGCTAGTATATTATAATCAGTGAAGGTGATACGCCCCTCTAGTCTAATTGTACTCGATTTTATAATTTGATTGGCTTTAAAGATAAGTATAAACGCTTTTGTTAGGCAAAGGGGTTCAAATCTACGGAATTAGTCATTTAAATATAAAATAAACAGTTTGGAAGAATGACAAAAGATTCAATATAAATGTAAGTGGAAACTAGAGCCGAGACCGTTCGAGACTTACTTACTCAGACTAAACGAGAAGAGTTCTGATGTAGGGTAATGTCAAAAGTACTCGAGATCGGCGAGAATCCATGCAGGGACTGATGAATATTAAGGAAGCGAAGGATGTTTGCAAGAATACAGAGAAGTGGCGTTTCATTCTCTCTGCCTACTCTAGGGACCGATTAGGGATGAATAAATAGATAAAATTTGGCTGTATTTTATAAAAAAAAATTATCATAGTTAAATGTTAGAGTAATGCAATAATTTCCATTAAAAAACTCGTTTTATTTTTAAAATTATTTTTAAAATACACGAATGGCTTTCTCATATAATAACATTATTAATAATAATAAATGTATATTCTTTTTTTATATGTATATATTTTAAAATGAATATATTGTGAATAAAATGAATAACAATAAGGTAGGTTAAGTTTTGCTCTTCCATATAAGGAGCGCAATGACACACTTGAATTATAAAAGCATTTAGGCTTTGTACACACTTAGCGGTTAATAATTTTCCACCCAGGTTATTGGTCGTATGCAATTTTTTTTAAATATTGATAATAATATTTTCATCACGCTATATACCTTCCGGGATGAGCGGGGACACATTTGTGGATGTATTCACTTTGCGCTTATGTGTCTTGCCCGATGTGACCAGTAGCGCAACTGATCGCCGCTTTTTTTCTTATTATTATGTGTAACTTTACCTTTTCTCATTGTAATTTGCACTTTTAACTATTTTACTAACAATGCCGATGTTTAGTAAAATTAGCATAAAACTAGCTACTATATGTATGTTATGGATGCGTTAAAAGGCACTATACTATACTACAGGGGTACTGTCAACCCCTGTACGAATAAAATTAAATGTTTAAATTCACTGCCTTGCAGCCACCCGTTATCATTTTCGAAGATTTGCGGTCGTTCTAGCGGTTAAACATGTGGTTATTATACATGTCGAAAACCGCAACAGGCGCGGTAAGTCTGCATGCCGTTTTCGCTTATAACCACAACATTTTGTGAGGCAATGAGGCAAAATCGGTACCAATGTATCTTATATACCGTTTGATAGAGAGAGCCTGAGAAGTGGGCTTTTTAAACCCTCCCCTTCCAGAGATGGAGTCTGTGAAAGGTTATTCGTTCGCTGGGTCGTATAAGGAATGCGGATCCTTAGGAAACTGGCATACCTGGGTGGTTTTTATAGTTGAATGCGAGAATTACTCCCGGGTTACAAAAAAGTTTTATGAGTTAATCATTTTTATTGCATGTTGCGTCATTAATTACAGCAATAGCATATTTTTTGCGTTTTTCTCATCATAGTCTCTCAAGGCTACAATAGTTACATTATGTGCCTGCAATTCGTTTAATAATAATAATAATCAAGCCACAATTATTCCATATTGCATTTTTACAATTAAAATATTTGTTAGTATTATTAGTTTTTCTTTTCTTAATTCCTATTGTTAGTAGCGTTAGTTAAGATTTGTGTCATAATTATTATCAGTGGACCTTTTTGGGTGAAGGGCTCTTCCAAGCTCCGCCAGTTAACTCTACCTTGAGCCAGCTCTGTCCACTTTTTACCCGCCACCGATAGGATATCGTCGTCCCATTTCTTTTTAGGTCTGCCTCTTTTTCTTTTGCCTTCTGGGTCATACCATTTTGTCGTTTCTATTGACCATCTTTTGTCTTTACATCTAGAAGTGTGGCCTCCCCATTGCCACTTAAGATGGAGTGCCTGTTATAACTGAACTGCCGGTTTCGGCTGTCAAATAGTAAATTAGATTATTGCGCCTGTGTACTGCTTAATCGCGTGGTGTAGACTCCTGTATAATCACCCGCAAGACGGCTAACCGGCAAGTGTGTGTGAAGTCTAATAATTTAAGCCATGTATTTATATTCATCCGACATTTTATGCGTAAACGATTATGCATTACCATGATAATATAAATTTAATTTGCATCTCTTAATTTCCCCGATGGACCACACACAAACTTTTTTTTAAACTTTATGTTTATCATTGACTTTAATATTCTCTGGTACAGTGTTCATACTCAAAAGGTTGTTTGTGTTTACAATTATTTTGCTTATTATTTTACGGTAATTAATCATTATAAACTTGTGGGTCAGTCACTGAGAATATATGATATTAAGAATGGTTTGAAAACAATATATGAATTAAAAAATATATATTGGAAAGAAAAAGCATTTATTTAGCACACAACTTGTAACGGGCAACACAGTACGATAGATGAATCAAGATAGAAAACAATAAAAGCAAATCCCCTATGCTGTGATGATGCGCCAAAGGGAAGTCAGCTTAGCAAATGCTAGGAGACCAGATGAGCCAACCAGAGTTAATTTTCTACTGACACCTATTTATTGTATCAACGCGCATAAAACGGCGAGGAAGGGTATAATAGAATATATATACACAGCTCTAGAGACTTTTTTAAAATTAACTACACTCTACTGTATATATATTACAATAACGTATCACAATAGTAATGCTTATTGTGTTACATTCGTTCATAAGTGACAGTTACCACTTATCCTCAGATGAACCGCCAGCCTGTTTGCCGACAAAAGTTTTAACTTAAAAACTACAGTTTATTTACAATGACGTGCTGTGTAGATACTTTAGAGCTTTAATCCTAGTGGGCCAGCATTATGACGGCAGCTGTCATTGAATTCTAGTCCCTTTACTGCTGGTCTTATACTAGACGTTGTTTTTCATTAAGCGATAAAATGAAAAGGAAAATGAAAATAAAAATGTATTTATTTCGCCACAAACCAACAAAAATCCAGAAATTTAAATGCAGCAATACAAACAACACACAGAAACAAAAGAAAATACAAAACATATGAACATGGCGAAAATGGGACCTTCATCAGACTTAAGCCAAAGAGGAGAGAAGCAGCGCTGATTTTCGTTAAGTGCTGTGTGGTCTCTTTAGACCTGCAAACCTATATACTGATGTAGACCAGTATGAACATGGCGATTTACAATCGATTTCCGTACTTTTACAGTTACTGCGTTCATGAACTTTGCTTTCCATCAGATGCGCTGTAGTCGCTTAGTTCAATCAGTAAAAAAAAATCAAACTAAAAATTTATTACGTCAAGATCGTGAACTTGACCATTGAAATAGTAGACACAATAATATCAGCATGAGAGATCGTTACAAAATAATTTTCACGTCGAAGCTTCGATCGACAAGATATAAGATAGCAAACGAATAGTCCGGTATTAGGTAACTGTAGACTCATTGACGGCGATAGAGTTTGATGGCAATATCTTATGTCAATCAAAAACGTCAAAATGTAAATTATATATCTAATATTTTGTTATGTTTACTTACACGTTATGCAAAGAATCAATAAAACTAATAACCTGAATAAATAATTAACATATTATGAGATTAATTGACATTTAAAAAGCAATAAAATTTTCACCAACATCATATTTCCGCATATTTATGATATCGGTTATGACTCACGGTTATCGTAAATTACATCTGGTTTTGATCGTTAAGTAACTTTAAGAGTTGAAATTTTACATTGCAATGCAAAATTCATACATTAAAAAAGGATTAATTTAGAAATTAGATATAAATAAATACTTCACGAAAACTAGCGCCAGAGACTTCCTCTGTGCCATTAAACTGACAAACACATGTCGCTATGTTTATATGTCTTAAGCTCTTGTACTTTTTTCTTTTCTGTACGATGTTTTTGTATTGTTTATTTTTATTGAGACGACTTAAGTGTTTTCTATTTTATTAATTTCATTTCAAACAATATACGATAACATACGACCTTTAATCACGACGAGTGACTTCTTAATATATCTTTTATAGAATAATTCCTGAATAAATGTTTTTTGCTTATTAAGAGCGGGTGCTATGGCAGAAAAATTTCGAATTATTATTACCTTATGGGTCACTTCTTCTCATTGCGCGTCACATTCGTCGAACCAAATAAGCAGTGAAGGTCAATTTTGCCTCACAATTGTTTTTAATTATTTCTTTTTTAATCATAAAATGATTGTTGTTAGTACCTTTGGTATATTATACCTATTAATGTTCTGTTTTACTTGAAATAAAGTAATAAATGAAATCCAGTTTATGAGTTTTACAAAATTACTTATAAGTTGTTAACTAATTGATGTTTATGTTCGAATCGAAACATTCATTGTGGCTAATGTATCATCTATATTACCAATATTTCTTTAAATGACATTTGTATTTCCCATATACAATAATTATTGACATAAGCAATTTCTATAAACTTACGTAATTGTGCCATATAGCTAAAATAAACAGTTCCTCACCTTCTATATTCTTAGTTACACTATCTTAATCTCCCAATTTCTATCATAATAGATAATAAACGGAACAATATCATAGCGATTTATAACATTGCATAACCCGGGCAGACTACAATGGGCAAAGATATGACTTTGAAAAATATATGGAATTGTGAAGTGGATGGCATTTCTATTGTCGATATCGGAATGTTGTGAACTTAGACATAAATAAAGGTGTCTTGTGCTATTTAAGTTGAAAGCAAAAGCGATTTATCTAATGTATTTTTTATGATCAATACGACGGCGATGTCGGAACTGGCTGGCACAATAAATGCACAGTTAATATTTTTTTAAAAGCTCTAATATCCTAAGAACGTGAATAAATTGACGCATGGAGCTCATCAATGGTATCTATCAACTATTTAGATGTAAATATATGCTCTACAATTATATTATTAACACAATAATGGTGAAAAACTGTTTACTACCTGTAGACATATCAGTTAGGACTGTGTACAAAGTTACTTGTATTATTTATTAAATTAATTCTTACTATCACTCGGAAATCCAAGATTTTATAAGGCAGTAATAAATAAATCATTTAATTATACTTAATATATATTTTGGGAGTCGAAGTTGCTCGGGTCCGTAGGCTTTACCCTAGTTTCCCTACACGTGACTCCTGGGTGGTGCTAAACGAGCAGCAGCGAGGTGATAGGGCGTCGGTACCCGTCTGGATCGCGACCACAGTACATGGGTGTAAAGCCCGTCATAGTGACCAGTTTCGGCTTGTCGCGATTCGGGATCAGCTTGTGTATATCCAGTAGCTCATATACCTAGAGACCTTCAGTCGTGGTATATGTGGGCCGATATGACGATATAGATTATCAATGGATTTTCATCCTTTGATAGTCGCTTTCATTTTTGGACTACACTGTACTTACCATCAGGTACTCTGCAGTCACTATGCCGAGCCAGTGTAAAAAAATAATAATAATAATATAATTGCAAAATAAACCGCATATTGTTATGTATTAGTGTGTATGATGTGACATTCAAGAAACTGCTTCTCTCATTTTATTTCTAAGTCCAGTTTACAAGTTTTTAATGGATCAATTGCCTCCAATATCGTCTAAACCTTTTTTAAATTAAATATATTAATGAGGCTTTAATGCATTCTTCATCAAATGCAAGACTCGTGAGATAAATATATCATATTATTTAAAATCAATCATACCAAAATGAAAATTGTATGCATCTATATCCTTTTTGCGTCAACCGACGCCGTTTCCCGGATACAATTTCAATCCTCCGACACTTCGCCAATGCTCAGAAACAAATTTACTTAATATTTCATAGTGGCCATATTAATGTTTCTGCTTATGACTTGGACCATACATCGAGGCTCGACTCACGAGTATTGATGTCGCTTCTAGTGTTACCATCAACACTTCCTATTTCACAATATTCCCAGAGTCAATAAACTGCCTCCATCTATCACGAAATATTATCCTTTTACCTTTAAACTTTGCTCCTCATACCTCGATTATTATCCTTTACATTTACAAACGAGATAGATTATGTTGTTGGCTTCTACTATAAAGTAATTCTCGAGTAAAAATTCTCGTGTCACAATGTTAGTTACCTTACTCCTCCGAAACGGCTTTACCGATTTTTGCCAAATTTTATATGCATATTCTGTAGGTCTTAGAATCGGCTACTATCTATTTTTCATACCCCTAAGTGATAAGGGATGTTCACCCTTAACATTTTTTTAAATTTTTGGACAAAAAATTTAGTTTTTATTTTTCTATAATGGGGCATTAAAAATATATACAACCCTAAATTTTTACCCTTTTATCACCAACCCCTATTTTTAATGGCCATTTTATTAATTTAATTAATCATCCCGCTCGATAACTGATCAATTATCACTTAGAAATAACTTATATGGCAAAACAACGTTTGCCGGATCAGCTACTGTATTATAAATCTGGAATAATTATGTAAAAAGTTGTATATCTATAGAAAACAGCTAAGGGAATAAATATTTAATTATAATAATAATATATTATATTATATTATAACGTCAAAGATACATTAGTGGCTGTTTAAACTTTACGCTTATATATCCGTGCCCAAAGTTACCATTACCGCCGCTGATCAACGTTCTCAAGGCACTTAAAAATGATTTTTTTATTATTAAGAAGCCATGCGGGCTTCCTTGCGATGATTTTCTTTACCGCTGAGTATGTGGTGCCTATTCTGTACTTTGGAAAAACCTTGATGTACGTCCGGGCTTCGAACCTACGGCTATTGGCGTCGCGCGTACACTGAAAGAGGAGTGTAGCTAATGTTACGTCTCACAGGGGTTAAATGTAAGTCGTTCCACCGTCCACAGAACCTGGATTCGAACCAAGAGAGCGGTTTCGTTACGAGAAGGCAAGGTTTGGAAGATTATCCATAGTGAAGCTAAAGTAAGGTCCCCCTTTTATAGCAGAGGAGTTTCTTTTATATACTAGAAGATTTATAACTCACTGATCTGTCAATGGATTTATTTCGCGCGTGTCTAAATTTAAGTAAAAATGATTTGTGTTTACTAAAATACTGGAAGATGCAGCACCTAATAATATTCTTTCTTACGTAATAACATTTCGTGATATAATATACCAAATCCTGTATATCACAAAATTTGAAAATACACTTTTATAAATGATATATTTCGCTATAAAACTGATTTTATAGCAGTTTGTAGTTCACTTGCTGACGTAAACGAGCTCTCAGAAATTAAAACTGGCTTTGATACGATAGCATTCAATATATCTGTCAAATACACATTCGCAGATATTTTGATATCCACTTAGATTATTTGTGAAATTAGAACACGTCTTAACCACATTTTCAGATATCCTAAATGCTATCCACATGGACACATCCACATCCTGTGGTTTTGGGGAAATATGACCGAAATTAATAACCTATCCAATCCCCTATCTTAGATTTGTTACTATAGTAACTATACTACATCTCTTTTCGCATGCACAGGTTTGAAAAGGAGAGGTATATCTATCGATCTACGAATTAAAGATAGATAATTAATTTCGGCAGGTAATGGACAAGGGAACGCAATCCATGTGACAACGAAATACCTACTTCTGGATTTTTCCAGATAAGTACGGTTTTAGTCATCACATGCTTTCGGTGAAGGAAAAAATTGTGAGAGAACTCGTCTATAGGTGGACTACAGGTGGATACAGTTAAATCAAATAAAATAATTTATTGTATTCCACAGCGTATACAGATATGTTTTTTTATTATAGCATGTAGGCGTAACCCGATACGCTCTTGTCGCCCTAAGGGTCGTTAGGGTGTTACGAGACGTGCGGGGTAAGAGGATGCGCGCGCGCACGGGACGCTTAGAAGAGTCGACTACCGAGACCCAAGGCGGGAGTACGTGCGTGTACGTCGCAGTTCGGTGTGCCTTAAAGTGCAAATAAACTGTAAAACGCCAAATTCGTATCTTACTATAACGACACCCACGACCACCGGTCATATTATTTATTTTATTTATGAACTATTGATCATATTGGACATGGCATGTAGGTATAGCCGGGAAGTAGACTTGAGGGAGTCTGCTGCCCGGATGAGAGGGAAGAGCAGTGCACGGTGTCCGGCGCATCGCCTGGGAGAGAAGTTTTTGGAGGGGTGGGCTTTACTCCTTCCCCTCCCAGAGAGGTAGCCTCAACAAGGCTTCTTGTTCTCTGGGCGTCTGGATGAATTTGGCTTCCCAGGCCCAGGTGGAGCAATCAGAGGGACACCCCGGGGGTTTTTAGTCAGTAGGAGTCTGACACACCGGGGTCACTGCCCTCACAGCGTCCCTGATGGTCCTATGCAGGATTTTCCCCCGGGATAAAAAAAATGGCATGTTACTAATGGATCTCTGCTTGCATTGAAAGAAATATAGTGTGACGATATTTTTTTCATTGTAAACGGTCCCGATTAATTCGCCTTCAAATAAAAAAAAAACAATCAAAATCAATTCATCCGTTTAGGAGCTATGATACCAGAGACACATACAAATACACAGAGTCGCAGAACATAAAAACTCGCGTTAAACTTATAACTCCCGTCTTTTTACATCGGTGTTTAAAAACAATCAAATTCAAAAGAATTACTTGTCGTATTAAATATTTGTTACATAAGGAATCGAAACCGCAATTCGTAGCATAAAAGTCAATTAATAGCTCAGCCACAGAGCCATTTGAGTCGTTTCGATTTTCGGCAATTTAATTTGAATTTAAAAATAGACGAGCAATAATCATGAATCAAGAAGAAAACATAAAATTCTTGCTAAAAACCAGTTGCCATTAAAACATACTTCAACTGGTACATCTTCTAAACGAGAGTCAATATAGATTTGATTGCAGACGAGGGGTCTTTTGATCTAATTTTAAACCGATTGTACATAAATTTTTCGTAATAGATTCGGCCCCTTTGATCATCGCATCGATTTTTAATCGAGAAGTTGTTTGTTTAGCTAATTCGAAAGCTGTTTCATAGTTCAAAGTTTTGGGTATGTTTTAGCATCAGGTGTTCGTTGCATTTGTGTTTAGTTATGAAATTCAGTTCTATTAAACGATAGTTTCTATGAGAAATTTGTTAACAATAAAACCAACTTCTTCAACAGTATATTAAAATATAATCGTCTATAGTTAACTTAATCTCCTCATTGATTTGTATGTTCCAATATAAAATGTGATTATTTAACTACTCAGTTTAGAACACCGGCGTAGAGTGGCCTGCCTTTCGGGTTTTTATTATATTTTATACTCTGGAATGTGTGCAGCCGAGTTGTATTTGGTTCTCCCCTCCCCCTTTCTACCATAAACTGACAATACGCCGTGCGGCTTTGCACCCTTATGTGGTTGACATTCCGGCTGCTCGCGCGAAGCGATTCGCCTCTTCCTTTTTGCTGCGAAACGCCAAGGAGTAGAATTCATTCCCTGCATCTGTGTTTCCAATTTCTTATAACATGGGAATTTTCAAGCGTCGAGTGAATCGGTATTTGCTAGGCGAGCGCGCTCCATCGTCGGCCTCATCATCACTTTCCAGCAGGTGAGATTGAGGTCAAGCGCAAGCCTGTCAGTAATAAAATAAAATTACCTTGTTAATATCTTTTTTTTTATACTTATAAATGTGGCGGTCTTGTGAACAATGGACTAGGTTAGATTCCTTGCGCGTGTCTCTGCTTTTGCTCTGCTTTTGCATTTGGGCCCCAACATCATCACCAGTGAAGAAAAACATTGTAAGGAAACCCACATGCTATCTTAATAATAGAAATTTCTTAAGGGCTTTGAGAACGGCGATCCGCTGCGCTAGTATAGTCACGTTAGGCACTATATATAATCGCAAAGAGAATATGGCCACTAATGTATCTCTGCTCACCCTGTAGGCAATACAACGTAACGATATGTATATATCATAGATGGGCATAATGTAATCAGATTAATAAAAATGATTACGATTTAATTACGTTTTATACCATTAACATGGCAACATTTTGCTCATCTATGTTTTAAATACTGCAGAATCCCAGATTGCATACACGTTTATGATTTCTTAATGTTTTAAGTGGATTTAATTATGATTACAGAGCATGAACAATAAAATTACGACTACATTTTGTAATCGTTAATCATTAATCAGATTTTACATTTTGCCCATCTCTGGTATATAATTATACTGGCTCGACAAAGTGATTTTATTGCACAATTTTTGTCAATTACCATACTGTTTCAAAATAATTGCAACATTGTTTTAAAATGATAGCATGCCTCATGAAAATTCAGCAAGCGCCGCATAGAGTTCGTGTTAAATTAAACTTTTGCCGTTCTCCAATAAATTATTAATTGTTTGATGGAACAAACCCGAGTTTCAATGGAGTATTTAACTGTAGCTTGTATTCGTGAGTTGGTGTTTGGATCTTCAAGAGAACTTATTTACTAGCTGATTTGGTATACTTTGTTTAACTTCAATAAACATGAACTCGCCATATGTAAACCTTATGCCGCATCTAATGAACATATGACTTGATTTGAAGTCATTTAGACTGTTTTTACGAATATATTGATAGAATATTGTAAAATACTTTAAAAGTAAAACAAAAGCAAAAAGAATTATATATATAAATTGCTGTCCGTTAGTCTCGCTAAAACTCGAGAACGGCTAAACCGATTTGGATAATTTTGGTTTTGAAGTTGTTGAAGTCCGGGGAAGGTTTAAAAGGTGAGCAAATATGAAAAAAATGCTAGGAATATAGTAAAAACAACAATTTCGTTTTCCCATACCAACCACTGTCAAACATATGATGCCAATGAAAACAAAACAAAGGTATGCCTTCAAGTAGATTAGAGGTTACATACATATCATTAATGAAAATTATAATTTATACGCCAAGTAATCAAACAAAATATAACCCAAATATGTTCCATAAGGCATTATAGTAAAAATATCATTACCATAGATATGATTTAAGTCTTTCAATGCAATTCTATTTCTTTTGGACTGCGACAGGCCAATAACTTTTGGCAGCTATTAACATAAAAAAAACAATGTAATTTTTTTAGAGAAATAGGGCAGAACAAGTGCCGGGACTAGTATCTAATAAAACACTAAAAAATTGTAGATATTTAGCAATGTAACATGAAACTGGCAATTCTTATAAAATGCTTGCTATTTGTTGCTTGAATCCCGGCACGAAACTCTGGATTTTTCCAAATTGAGTATGTATAAGCGCCCTGAGAACGGCGAAACCTGCTTCTGGTCACGTTGGGCACGACATATAAGGGCACAGTGGATACGACCACTAATAATTCACCGCTCACCCTGAAAAGGACATAGCTTAATTTTTTTTTTATGCATTAAGACACAAATCTTAAAACTTTTATACATAATGAGAACAAAATGTAAAAATTAAAAATGTGTTAAAAGCAAAATTGTATGAAATTTTAAGTCCATTTAGTGTTAATAATAAATTCTCATTTCTTGGTGGTCACCACTCTTATACTGAACTGCATCAGATGCAGAATAGTGAAACCAAGCTTATCAAAAAGTTGTACGAGTACGACAAGATTGAAATGTAAATTTTTAATTATTTTAAACGCCTTCGCTTTTTAACGCAAGAATGATTCAAATCTAAAATAAATGAGGGATAATGACCGACTATTACTGTCACAAAAATGGAAAGAGTTTAACAAACGTTTACATCATAATTTTGTAAAGTTTATGTGACGTAAAGCCTTGTCAACGAACCCTAAATTATATGAGTGACAGCGTACCCGGTTCGATACAGCGCAGACGGCAACC
This sequence comes from Automeris io, assembly GCA_036320925.1. Lineage (NCBI taxonomy): Eukaryota > Metazoa > Arthropoda > Insecta > Lepidoptera > Saturniidae > Automeris > Automeris io. The sequence goes on from JAUDJH010000001.1 coordinate 20,987,504, forward strand.
GAGTTTAAATCGTTGCAACTTGCATCATTAATTTTGCGCCTTTAAAGCTGACTTTGCCCACTGAGGAATTTAGAGTTTTCTGCTTATTAGCCTAGATATATAACCCAGTTAATATGAGCTCGATTTTATATTATAATAAACTCTGTATCCCGCGTCTTTGTCTTCCGTGTAAACGATGAAACGCTGCCGTATCAAAGAAAAAATCTATTTGCTTCTCTTTAATACTTGAATATATTTTGAAGCATTTCTTAATTACATGATTTATACAAATGTTTTGTAATTCTATATCATAATATTCTTTTATTTGTTGTAAGCGCCGTTGTTTGTTTTTTCATTTGTATTAAATGACTTTTGGATTTATATGAAAGCATGAACACAATTCGCGCCCGTTCAAACAAGCCGGCGTCGTATTGAAGATTTTTATCTCGCATTACCAAGAATTCTCATTAGGAACACGCGCTCGAGTTACAGCGATAATTATTCGAGTTTCGCGAAATTGTTAGCTAGCGGTGAGTGATAAATTTATTGATAAAGAACGTTAAATGTACCGAGTCTTGATAGAAATCCAAAATATATTCACGGAATACATTTGCGTTTTTTACTGGTTGCCACTTAAAGCAATTAGATTGATAACTATCTCCGTCCATGAATTGTGTTTATAATGAACTTTTCATTATAATTCGTATCATATATTTTATTTAATAAAACTGGCAAAAGGATGAAAAGGGCTCTCTGCGGCTGTTTTTCAACGATCTTACGTTTAGAAGTCTTTAAGTGAAGAGTGAATAGGCATTTGTTAGGGTGAATGCGATCCAACATCGTCCCTTTTTCACCTAGCAATAGTTGTGATTGAGGTCAAAGCAATAATCTGTAAATCATAAAAAATACAAATAATTTTAATTAAGTCAGGAATTCAATAGACACAACGTTATCTGGATATCAATACTAAAATTCCCTTATAACCGATTTTGTCTTTGATCTTGTAAATTGACCTTGAGCCCACTATACTAAAGGTAGGTTATTATTCTGGTTCAGCTAAGTGATTAACTGTAGCACTTCTGATAAGTGCCTACAGTTTAAAAATAAATTCGTTTAATAACCATAGATATTTACCAATAAAAACCGTTGTAATTTCCGAAATTACGCTAAAAAATTAGTTTTTTATTTATATCTTACAATAAAGCATAATAGTTTAGTTTATATGTTTCCAGCACAACTAAAAGTCCCTAGGTTTTAATTTTGATGAACTATTGTTTGTTTACTGGTTTATGGTTTAAGTATGGATTTTATTTCATCTTTAAAGGTGTAAAAAATTATTTGGGACTAGAATAATCTTGCTATATTAGCTATAAAAAATATAAATAAACTTTAATACAATGCATCAATAATGCATTATAAAAAAGTTACAGTATGATTCATATACGCTCGTAAATATTTATTGTCCGAAATTGCGAGAAAAATCAAGGTCAAAATAAACATAGTAGGGGTCGCTCACAATCTATATCCTTCATCTAGATTAATGATTTAAATTAGATAATTATTAGGCAACAATACAAAATCGAAAGTGAAAGGAGAACTGAAGACAATAATTGTTGACACGTGAAATATCTTTTATTTTATACGCATAAGAAAACAAACCTCATTGAAGGAATCGAAATCTAATTTGTAATGAAATTACATGGAATTAATATAATAAAAACACGAGAGGACGCGGGAACCAACGAGAATCAACGTATTTTCTGTTTTCGTAAATTCATTCATACTCATCTTCTATCGCTTTTTCTCATAAGTAAGACACAAACGGATTAATGTATTTAAAATTAAGCGATGATAACGCGCTATAGATCGTTGAAATTAAATGTTGTTCTACTTAGGAAAAAATATTTGCTTCCCTTTTGGGCGCGTATGTGGTATCCTAACGTGTATATATATGTGTGCTATTCTATTCTGCACCCCCCTCTTCTTGCTGAGGTGTCGTAAAAGGCAACTAAGGTATCTCTTTAACACCGCAATTCAACCAGGTGTTCAGAGAAGGACAACTCGACCAAACCTGCATCCCGCTCCCTCACGATCTTACTGGTTCTCCATTCCATCGGGCCTGAGGGAGCTCGGACGAGAGAGTGCTTTTCTGGCTGCGCGTCCAGTTACGCACTTAAATATCTCCTGCGCAATTGACTGTTTCCGAAAACTGGGCCTTGATTTTCTTAATCGGCGTTGAAACAGTCGCCGTGGCCGAATCTGGCTAGGACATCATCATATATGATATGATGAATGTATGATATGTCTCAATACTGTGGGAAAGGGCTATGTTCAGGGGCAGAACGATGCAATCGGGAATATTTGTCCGTGGTATATAGATTCTGGTTCTTTAATCTTTTTTCTATAAGTTTCAAGTCAGTGATTAAAGCTGTAGTGCCTTGTTCATCTCGGCAGTGTAAATAAATTACAATTGTAATCTAATACGGAATTCCATGGTCGTAGAGAGCGTTAACGTGTCTGTAACATCACGGCAGATCACGAGAGGCCTGGGGGCGATCAGAAATAATTATCTACGAGATATCGCTTAACCGTAACGCTTTGTCTAGACATGATGGTAGACTTTTGAATTATACTGACATCTGCTTTTCTATTTATTGTTGTATCGGAACGAAACTGTGGCTCCAGCTTCAGCTATAGCCACCTTTTGACAATTTGTGAAGTTATTTTCATAAGCTCTGAACAGTGACGTGCTTAGGGTATTTATGTAGGGTAGGCAGATTCACATAATTAATGTGAATATCATATAATGATAATAAATATTATGTTACCTTCATAGGGAAGATAGATGGCGTAAATATAGAACAGAAATGAATAATAAAGGGTTCCTTTTTTTGTTTAAATTAAAGCAATTTATTCCAGACTTATTTTTTGTAAGGGCATGCAATGCTTTCGTGCATTTATGGAATGAACGCTACTGGCTCTGAATGTTCCTTATACATATAAACATAAATCATAGATTTAAAACTTTGAAAAATCATTACTGCGTTACAGCGATCAATTTCGCTCGCCACGTTAGGCACGACATATAATGGATACAGCTTTTAATGTATCTCTGCTAGCGCCGAAAGCGATATGGTGTGGCTATATACAGTCAAACCTGGATAAGTGAGAGTTCAAAGGAGCACAATCTCATTCTCGCTTATAGAGGTTTCACACTAACCCGAGTTACTCGCCAATGCAGGTACATGGGTAGCGTTTCTCTCTTATAGAGGTACGCAGCAATGACAAGTCACAGCAAGTACGAATGTATAATATTATGTACATATATATTTTTAATAGTGTGTATATGTTACGTTCATTATATTTCGACATATAAGTACTATATAAGGATAGGTATCAAGATGCTCACGAAAACAAAACAAAAATTCAAGCACTATATAATTTTATTTTATTTAGAACTTATTTACACTATAAAAAATACGTCAATTTCGTTTGGCTTTCTGTTTTTGTATTTTGAATGTTTATCCTTCTAAATAATATAAATAAATAAAGCTCGACTGTCGCTTATAGAGGTATAGATAAGTAGCAGTCTCACTTACGGAGGTCCATGAGGGACAAACGACCCTCTCTTACAGAGGTTTCTGTTTCTCGCTAATAGAGGTTTTGAGAGCTTAAAATGTCGGGTCCTGGCTATTACTCTCACTTACAGAGTTTTCTCACTTATCCAGTTCTCACTTATCCAGGTTTGACTGTATTATTAAAGCATTACTTATCAATACATTATCTGAATGCATAAATGTGTAATTTACGACATAACGCCGGCCATTATCGACACTATCGCGTGAAAAACAACGTTAAAGGTTAATATCAGCAATACTATTAATAGCGTGTTTATTATAACTTAATCACCGAAGTAACAACCCGGCTTGCTTAGATAAACTCTACGATAAAAGTATGACCAGCCTTGTTACGAAACAATAGATTAGTTTTACAAATAAACATTCTATTAAAATAAAAATAAAAACGTCTGGCTCAATTATGTATCTAATTGTAATCTATTGCGACCATTCCAGTGATCTTAAATACGATATTTCTGCTGTAAGTTAGAGAAGAATTGGTATACCGTTGCTTCCAGTTAATGCTGCAGCGTCAGGTCCAAGATTTATTTTTATTGGTCAGTTTCGTCCCACTGCAAAGTAAAGGTTCCCATTACGTGTTCCCACTATATTTGTGGAACTTGTGGATAGGGGTTCGGACATTTGGTCCAATATGTACTGGCGATAGTCAACTATGTACAGAGAAGGTGCTCTTAGTCAGTTCTGACTGAGGACTGACTGTATATCTTATTTAGGCCAAACAAAGATTAATTTCAGAGCGGTTCAAAGAACACAGCTGTAGTCAAGAACCCGCATATGTATAGATCAGCTGTAGCGGATACCTGCTCTATGAAGGACCAAAGGACATCCGACGCAGCCTTGAGTTTCTTTCGGCGTTTATTCTCAAGGCAGTCGCTTCTGAAACGCTGGTAGATCACCGTTAGGTTCGTTTTTCAACTGGCTGACCGCCCAAGTCGAGGTCCTTACCCACAGGGGTGCCCTTGCGTAGCCGCCCATCCTATAAATTTCACTGCGTTCGCCCACCAAGCTCGGTTTTGTTGTGAAGGTCTTTCCCAGGCCATCAACATATGAAGTGTCGAAAACAAAAAAAAAAACAAAGGACACTGGATTGAGCTGAATAAGCTAAAAATCCTCCTCAGAGATCGCTTATATTATCGAAGACGTAAATGAGTGAAAACGTAGAAATTGTTCGCTGTGAAACATACAATTAACGCAGATGAAATCACAAACATAGGGTATAGAAATAAAATGCTGCGAAAAAAAACCAAGATATCAACAAACCAAATACATATATGTATTCAGGCAATAAGTAAAAGTGTAAACAATTTTATTACCATTATTATATGGAAATCAACCTTCGATACAACTATCAAAATCCAAAGCGGGTACAAAAACCAATTATTAACAATTTGTTTTACAATTTCACTACCAAAAATGGTCGGGTTATAACCGTATGCACGGACCGGATTCGAAATTATAGCTTCTATTATGAGATTTAATTAATTCAGTGTTAAACTGACCATAGTAATTGCTAGGGTTGTTGAGATGTCGAATTTCGGATAAAAATATAACAGTTCGGATATAAATACTAAATAAATATTCAGTTTGTTCGCGGATATCCTGTTAAGTATATTTTAATGTGGGTATTATTATCACTTAATTATTTATATTTCTACAGTATAAATAGAAAAAATATAAACAGAATAACGTTTATTTGACTAATAACATAAGAAAAGTAGGAATATGATAAGGAGGTGCTATGGTGATTGCCTAAACTGGGTCGTAACCACAGTACACTAGTGTAAATACCGCCATAGTGACTCGTTTCAGCCTGTCGCGTGATCAGCTTGTCCATGTCAGTTAAGTCATATACGTAGACACTTTTAGTTGTGGTATGTGTGAGCCGGCACATAGACGGCGATTGTACATGGTATTTAGTCTTTTGGTAGTCACTATCGTTTTTCCACTTCACTGTACTTTCAATCCGGTGTGTTGTCTTTTTTTATCAAGCCAGTATATAAAAGAATAAGTAAAATTAGATTTGAAGTCGCTCTTACTATTGTCTGCCTGTGTGCTTGGTTATTTCATCTAAACTACGCAACGGGTTTTATTTTAGCATAATTTAGTAAGTTTATGCCTTTATATTCAGTTAAAACAATACCAGAGGAATTGATCTCATGCCATGTTGTACTAGGTCCGATTGTTTATATTAAAAGAGATTTTTTCGTATATCGGTAACACATTTAGTTAACATATATCTCAATCTAACTACGTAAAATGTAATCATGACCGTAAAATATATATTTATAACGCAGTGTTTGAAATTATACTAAATATTTTATCAGATATGAATACTGCTATTAATTCATTTGGATTTCGAGTAATTTATGGTAGGTTCTCTAAAACTTTGTTATCGCATTTGTTAAAGCGCCAGAGACTGTATTGCCTTTGGGTTATGACATAAGAGTTATCAAAAACGGCATATAATTTTGTTTTTTGCATTGTAGTTGTTTTTAAGACAGCACCACTTGCCAGTAGACTGAGCGCTTGTTTACCATACTTAAAAAAAAAAGAAACTGTTGCAAAATATGGATATCAATGACAGCCCTACTAATAGCGACTTGCTAAGGAAACGATAACCATAGTCTATGCCAAGCACCTTGACCGGAAATCGTACACTCATCCGCACGTACTCCTTCCATTGTTTAATTTACACCGTTTCTTTTGTAACATGCTCACTCAGACAATAGGTTATGAAACCGCAATGAATATAAAATTACTTATTCAGTCGCGTTATTTATGATTCACTTCGTGGGATCGACATAAGTCATCAATATGACGGCGAAAGACACTTGATTATAGGCTAAGATCTGTAGACGTTACTTTGACGTAACTTTGTATTTACCAGCTCGATGTTTGCTTAACAATCACTTTGCAAATTCCAAGTTTTTGTATATACAATCCTAGAGATGATCAGCAATCGCTAGGTCAAATCTATCGCACGGTAAGATAGCAATAAAAGAGCATTAATTTATCAGCCAACATAATCCATTACTTGGCATAAGCCTTTCACAATTAACATCATTGAACGCTAATTGTGGCATATTTTTTTTTTATTTATTTAATATGTATATTGTTTATTAATTAGCTATGCTTATTTACCATAAGGTGGAACGTAGTCATTTATACCAACGTTATAGAACCTAAATATGAAGGAGAAAAATGATCTTATAAAAAAAATTGATAAACAATAATGGTAAATGAATGAAATCAACGTCAATATTACTTAAAGGAAATAATATAGGTTTAAACTTTATTAAATAATTTGACGTTTCGACCTGGTTACACTGGTCATGGTCACGAGCAGACTGCTGCACCGCGGAGTCTTCGTCGAGGGCAGGAAATTACTTCTTCTACCCTCTTTTGTTTCTATCAACTTGAATAGCCCCGACACACCACACTCACAGTATCATCACTTTTACAAAGCGACATAAAAATCACCGGGTTTCACGCCGATGGTAACTTAAACCGATCGTCATCAAAAGTAACTTAATTCGCGCATAAGGCTTCTTAAAATATTTATAATGAATAAAAAACGCGAACGTTTAAACCTTTGAATATTTATAGATTTCAACCTCAAATAGTTACGAATATATTAGTCTCCCATTACCAGAATAACGTTTTAAGTTTTCTAAACCCATTAAATCAGCGTACATAACCCCGGCAAGGTCTCTCTATGACGCAATAAGCCCAAACGAAACTCCTCTCGCCGTGAGCTTATGTGGGGGTTTCGTGTAACTTAATTTGCAAACTCAAATACATTCGCTGTAAGTAAAACGAACGTAGGAGAATTAGAGGCTGCTTTATTTAATTATCTATGCCAGTGTTTTTCAATCTTTTTTTGTATGTAAAAATATTTTGGTACTCCCTACTATCCACTGTTCCTAATGTTTTTTCTATTATATTACGCATTATTTATTCTATATTCATCATGCGAACAGCCAAGGAGTGGAATATGCTTGCAGTTACTTTATTACCACATTCTTATGACTCGGGAGTCTATAAGAGATGAGTGAATAGGCAGTTTTTAGGCGGACACGGTCTTTTTTTTTTACACTGGCTCGATATAGTGACTACAGAGTACCTGATGGTAAGTACAGTGTAGTCCAAAAACGAAAGCGACTATCAAAGGATGAAAATCCATTGATAGTCTACATCGTCATGTCGGCCCACATATACCACGACTGAAGGTCTCTAGTTAAATGAGCTACTGGATATACACAAGCTGATCCCGAAACACGACAAGCCGAAACTGGTCACTATGACGGGCTTTGCACCCATGTACTGTGGTCGCGAACCAGGCGGGCACCGACGTCCTACCACCTCGCTGCTGCTCGTTTAGCACCACCCAGGAGTCACGTGTAGGGAAACTAGGGTAAAGCCTACGGACGCGAGCAGCTTCGACTCCCAAAAACAACTTCAACGACTTCGGTCTTACATCGAACTCAGCTTCAACTTCCACCAGGTGTGATTGTGGTTACACGTTCGTCTGTAAATTAAAAAAAAACAGACAAATTCGTAAAATATTATTATAATATACTAGCTGTAGAGGCCTGGCATTTCCCGGTAAAAACTTTCGATTTTAACCTCTTGGATGTTGAAACTGACGGATTTTCAAATAAACTTTGAAGCCCTTTTCACCACCTTAGGGTTGTAAAATTAAAAAATCCATTCTTAGTGGGTTTCCTCAAAAAAACACAATATCCAAATTTCATATCTCTTGCTTCAGTAGCTTAGGTTCTTTTTTTGGTGACTCTCTGGTCTGTCGGTCAGCCTTAACCACCGGAGACTTCCTCCTATCCGTCGGCCGGTGTCCAGGGTACGGCTGTGCCAATCTCCTTCGATCAGCATCTGGCGAGTGGTTTAGGCTTTACGATTATTTACTTGTTTTGTACATTTTTAGGGAATCATACAGCAATATTTACAACAACAAAAAACAACAACAAAAATATATAAATAATCCAGCAAATTTCTCCAAATAAAAAAATTAAGCTAGGAAACAAAAATATATATATATATATATATATAAAAAACAAATACAACGAAGAAGAAAAAAATTATGTGATATTAAAGACAATCTTATCATATTTATTATTTAATGTTATGTCAGCCAGTTCAAGTGATGAAAATGGCCGGGAATTTTCTCAAAGTGCACAAAACTTCCGAGAACATTTCGTAAATTCCCGCGAATATTCCCAAGGAAGTTTTGGGCACTTAGGGAAAATTCCTGGGCATTTTCATCACTAGTCAGGACATGTTCACGTTTCCAGCTAGTGTTGTGCCTAGTTTAGGTGACTTACCATCTCTGCAGAGTTACAAAGATTTATAAAAAATAAAGATTATTATTGTTTTACCTTTATTATAAACGAATAAAAAACAGGCGCTACAAAGTTAGCGACCGGCAAAAAATGTATTAGTTCATATCACTATTGTTTACTCAATTTTAAAACACTGTTGTTTTTTTTTCGGCAGGATAATAAGCTGTTGGCTTTGCAAGGCCTTTACAACTTCATCGAGTGCCATGTAAACGGCCGATTTACATACATATTTTAATTTCCCTGAACAAGTAAATGAATAATTATTTAATAAAAGTTATTTTGAATATGACTTACAAATATTCTACAAACTTAGTTTTGCTGTATTCAAACTTTCAAATGTTCGAACATCGCTTACGCGTCGAGTTTTGATAAAAGCAATTATATTTGTCGGTCTATCCAAATAACCACGCTATATTTGCAGTTGTATAACTAAAAGTTTGTATTGAGAAACTCCACCGGTTGTGGTAACAGACGGCAATATGAAATTTGCATATTTTTTGTTGATACATCGGCCGCACTGGCCACTACAGACTGCATGACGCGTAGTAAGTACTTGCCGTTTTGCAACCGCGCGAAGATAAATGGCTTAGTGTTGGCCCGTGTTTTATCGATATCATTATTTTTTTTTATTACATAGAAGTCTTACACCTACCTCAACTCACCTGATGGAAACTGATGAGGTGGCCTATAGTATATAATTTTTTTAAATGATTTACTATATTTTTATTGTATTGAAATTATATCTATTAAAATTAATATACAATATAATAGATAATTAAAAGAATCGTAACTTTCTCTTGTCGATTAAAATAATATTTTTAGTACCAAATAAACAAATAAACAGAAAAGAAGGTGATTTAATGTTAATTTATCTATAACACTAGATTTACCGAACCAGTCAAAATTATTGGTTTTTATATTTGTCTTCGATTTTTTTTATTTCTAATATTTTTTAATTCCGAAAATAACATGTCCTTTACTAATACAAGATGTTGATTAATACTATGGATTAATTCTATAGATTTATAACAAAACAAAATAAACCATGTTATACCTATTTCTAGAATAGAAATAAACTATTCGCCGGGAGATCTAGTGTTAAGCAATGTTTAAAATTTCAAATCTTTAGCTAATTGGTACGAGTAAAATCGATTATTGTAATGAAGTACTAAGAAGTTAAGACAGCTTAGCGAGATATTTAAAACTCGTTAAAAGTATTTCTATGAGAAGTTAATAAGATTAACACATCACATTCTAAACTACCCACAAGTATGTTTTAAAATCAATAAAAGTTATTTTACTGGTTGTGAAGTCGATTAATACAAAGTAAATCTGTTTTAAACTGTTTTAAGCTATAGATTAAAATGGCCGACGCAATTCAATGTCTTGCTAATGAAGACGAAATGACTACTACGCCCACTTTTGAGGTTATCTGGCAGCTTAATTTCATCAAAGACTCACTGCAGGTGCTTGATTAGTTTATTTAAAGTTTTCACTAGAATTTTAACAGCAAATTTACATCACTCGCTCATCATAATTCAAAATTTACGTCAAACAGCGTTGCTTTGCAAGGTGATTTTAACGTTGCTTTGAGGAAAAAAAGATCGGTATTCCTATAAATTTTTGTTCGTATTGCATAAAATATTTAGATATCTTAATATTGAATAGGATTCAATGGAATATAATGATACTCACCCTCCGTCGGCTTCGCCGTACTGGATGCAGGAGGGAAGCCTACTAAAGGCACTTCCCTCCCTAACGGATTGACGCCTGGGCGGCGCACTTGAGGGAGTGCGTCGCCCAACATCTCCAAGGCGAGAGCGGTGCGCGACGTGGTCCCGCGCACCGCTCAAAAAAAATGAAGGTGAGCAAAATAGTGTGCAGGGACCTTCCAGCAATAGACCAGACGGCACCGGGTGCTGAGGAAGCTGGCACAGCCTTGCTTTTGGCCCCGGCAAACGGGAGATGTAACAGCCCGGGGGCTTTAGTCGGTGCGACTTTGACACACCGGGGGTGACCCTCATCGTTCCCTGACGGCCCATAACGGGTTTCCTTTGGGTTAAAAAAAAATACTTTTTTTTAAGCTGGCTCGACATAGTGACTACAGAGTACCTGATGGTAAGTACAGAGTAGTCCAAAAACGAAAGCGACTATCAAAGGATGAAAATCCATTGATAGTCTACATCGTCATGTCGGCCCACATGTTACCACGACTAAAGGTCTCTAGGTATATGAGCTACTGGATATACACAAGCTGATCCCGAAACGCGACAAGCCGAAACTGGTCACTGTGACGGGCTTTACACCCATGTACTGTGGTCGCGATCCAGACGGGCACCGACGCCCTACCACCTCGCTGCTGCTCGTTTAGCACCACCCAGGAGTCACGTGTAGGGAAACTAGGGTAAAGCCTACGGACGCGAGCAGCTTCGACTCCCAAAAACGACCCCGATACTGACGAACTGTTACAGGAATAATTGCATGTAAACATGATTGTAAATTGTATTGGTTGAATGTAGAATGGATTTGTTTCTGTTGACTTATCTAAACTTGTTGTATTTATTTTTGTTCCTATTTTTGAACAATTAGAGCTTAACTTTTGTCAATGTTTAAGATTTTTTTTTTCTTGTCCATATTTATATTAATTAAAAGTTAAGATTGAAGCTACGCAGTGGATATTAACTACATGTAACATATATGAACAGGAATAATTCTGACATCTAAGATACAGGTAGCCCTAGTTTGGGTGTCAGCTGACTATAATGGACGGCTTTCAAACAGTTTTTTTAATAAATGATTTTTTTGAATTTGAATAATAATTATAATAATTTTATTGGATCAAAAATTTTACATTATATAATTTAATTTACGTTGACGCCTGCACTAGTCGTGAGACTGTATCGCAGACGTCAGCGCCCACCATTACAGAGAATACAAATAATTACAAAAATATATAACAATATACAGACGTGTTGTGTATAGGTGTGATTCTTAATCTACTGTTAGAGACATGCAAACAATAACAGATACTAACCGGAATTTTAAAAAAGGTGTAATGTAAAACACAATTTCTTTGATAGATTAAAAGGATTATTAATGATTACATTAAGAATAGAAATAAAGAGAATTGTAAATAATTTTTAATTCAACAAAAAGAGTTATTTTTCTGAGTCATAAGTTAAACAACACTAGTTATTGTTACGGGATCGCAATCTTCCTTAATGTGCTATGTTAGATGGAAATATTAACCTCTAAAATGAAAACTTTAATGTCGTGTAGCATCATAAATTATTTTATGATGTAAACCTATAAAGAATAATAGCCATTAATACTGAGCCATGTAAAGTACTCGTAAAAGATAAAACCGTAGTGATGTCGCATGTCAAAGGTTATCGACTCGATATGTGTCAATAAATTTCGATACACAATCACGACATTCTCAATGTGTACTCCGCTTCTACGGGCACCAATTTACGTAAGTTTTTTCTAAGTTCAAGTGCTCTCAGCCGTGATGAGGTCATGCAGTGATTCTCACAACGGGACGTGGCAATGTTGTTTCTGCCGCCGTCAAATTCGTTCAAACTATAACCTCACTAATTGGATGCTCAATTCCATGTCAAATTCTAAGTTTGTTGACAGCGAGAGTAATTTTGTTGAAGTGCCATTTCGCAATATATCTCACGTCAATTGAACTGTCACAGGCCATTATATTCAATTATTTAAATTGATTAAGTGTTTATAGTAGCGTAGTAGTGTTGTTATTAAAAACTTTTACTTGTAATTTCTGTCATTGATCAGAATGAAAGGTAGTTTAAAGCAAGTCATGGCTATTTAATTATTTTAAATATTCATTAATTTGTTATAACTTTCTAACGTTCTTTAAGTGTTTGTTGCATTGAAAACTAGCTTGTTACGCAAAACATAATATATTAATACAACTGCTAAGGAATTTATTACGTTATAATTGAGTGTTTTGGGTATTATAAAAGCTAATTATTTTCATTAATTTAAATTAATAAGTCATAAATGAGCATGGATGTTTTCATTTCCTTACTTAAGTGGTTACATAACCGATATAATTTTCAGATTTAAACAGCTTTAAGATATTAAACTTCACTTGTAGTATCGATTCGTTCTACGGTTTGTAAAGTTAACAAATTGGCATACGATTAGTGCTTTTTAATGCCTAAATATTAAAACGTTTCTTTTATAAAAAAATACAAATTGGTTTCTAAGTTTTTTTCTGTTGATATAAATATATTTCAAAAATATATAGTTTGAATTTTTAAGCATCCGAATAAATCTTTTAATGGACGGCTAAAAACATTTCTTATACTGGTTCGACAAATTGACAGTGTAGACCAAAAACTACAGCAACTATCAATGAATAAAATTTCATTGATAACTTTCGTTGTCATGTCGACCTATATATACCATGGCTGAAGATCTCTAGGTATATAAGTTATTGGACGTACACAAGATAATCCCGAAACACGATAGGACGAAACGAGTCACTAAGATGGTCCTTACACTTGTGTACTGTGGCACGACCCAGTATATAAAGCTCAACAGAATTTTACATTTTATCTAACTTGTCCACACCCATACGTATAAACCTCCCTTTTCTTGAGACGTCATTGCACATGACTCCGGTCATTTCGCTTATTAATTAATTTCGCATCCTCACTGTGAATTTACTGGCATGATTATTATCAACCCGCATCAGTAAACTTTTGGCCACAAATAGCTTCTAATAAGCATTATTGAGATTTTCTTCTCTTCTCATCTAGTTTGTGCCTGCTATCTTTTACAAGTAATCGTTCTATCTAGATGAGAAGCTCGTGTTACGTTACAGGATTCGTGAAGTATTCGTACTTTTAAGAATACGCCAGTTTAAACTATAATTAATTTTTCGCCATATGTAACTTCCTCACCATATATTATAAAAACTAAAATGACCTTTAAACTCACCTGTCTATCTTTTTATCATAACCTATTCATTGACACCATATCAATGAGTTCAAAGATAATTATTTTGCTATAAATTGCTGAAGAGTTTAGTATCCAGCTAATTCCATATGATGTTGAAGTTATAGAATAGTATATTTGGAACTGCTCAAATCATACGTTTTAGTTGTTTACATCCTTTCAAAATTTAGAAAAAAGCTGATCAAATTTCCTTAAAACCGAAGAACACTTATGATCAAGTCACTTGTCAAATAAAGTAACGTAAATTAAAATCGATTCATTCCTTTAGATCTCTTGTGCAACAGACAGACAGACATATACACAAAGGTCACACGTAAAGTTTATAAAAGTCCTCTTTTTGCATTGGGGATAAGAAAAGTAAAAAATATAATATTGTATCGTCACGCTATATTACTTTCGAGGTGAGTGATACATTAGTGGGTGTATCCACTTTGCTTTAGTGGTACTGAACGCGACTACTGGCTCAGCTGATCGCCTTACTCAGGCATGTAAGTACATATGAAATTCCTATTAGATGCTTTTTTTTTACACTGGCTCGACATAGTGCTCACAGAGTACCTGATGGTAAGTACAGTGTAGTCCAAAAACGAAAGCGACCATCAAAGGATGAAAATCCATTGATAGTCTACATCGTCATATCAGCCCACATATACCACGACTGAAGGTCTCTAGATATATGAGCTACTGGATATACACAAGCTGATCCCGAAACGCGACAAGCCGAAATTGGTCACTATGACGGGCTTCACACCCATGTACTGTGGTCGCGATCCAGATGGGCACTGACGCCCTACCACCTCGCTGCTGCTCGTTTAGCACCACCCAGGAGTCACGTGTAGAGAAACTAAGGTAAAGCCTACGGACGCGAGCAGCTTCGACTCCCAAAATGCTATTTCTTTCACTGGTGAGCAAATGTTGCTTAAGGCTGTACTTAGTCTGGAAATAGCCTGAGGTACGTGCCAGGATTCAAACTTATGACCATCTGCAATGCCACGCATGTACACCGGCCCCTTATCCACTAAGCCACCACAGCGCCATAAAATATGTGAATGTTTTTAAATATAAATTATCGATATATTAAATCAGCACTCCCATCCTTAACTTAAAAATGTCGATGTACCAGGGTCGCAAAGTAAATAAAACGGTACAAGCCGGCTTTTAAGTTTTTCCACATCCGTCCGAGCTGTCCATCCAGTGTTTATTTAATGTTAAAAGCCTAGGTTTTACTGCGTTCATGGCCTTGAATTGATGAGGCATTTCTCTAATGGCTGGCGGAACAAAGGAACCGTTTCTGAACACTCACGTGACTTAGTAACTATAAAGTTAAACGTTTTCACATAAGCTAAAGGAAACTAAAATATTATTTCTGCTTTTACCAATTCAGACGGAGTACATTTTGTGTTTTTTTGATTTTATTAGTTTTTTTTTAAACTATTTTAGACCAGACCATATTCATATCAGATGACAAGCGATGATGAGACTGTCGAGGCAGCATGCTCGACAAACAAAAATTAATTCGTATGAAGACTCCGATATTATTTGAAGCTGTAATAGAGAAGCTGGCGACGAAGGCACCTTATAAATTTTTGTTGTACTCGTATTATTAATTTCGTATACCTTTCAAGATTGAGTAAACTGGTTGTGGATAAAAATAATCTAACTCATTGATGATCTTCAAGGGGTGGGAATCTAATGACATTCGCCATTGATTTTTTTTTTGGTATCGCGGGGTAATGTCCTACATAGGATCATCAAGGTTGCTGTGAGGGCAGCGACCCCGGTGTTTCAGACTCCTACTGACTAAAAACCCCCGGGGTGTCCCTCTGACTGCTCTACCTGGGCATGGGAAGCTAAATTTAAAAAAAAGGTAAATAGCCTTATTCGGGCATTTTTTGGGAGGGGTGAGTGTAAAGAGCCCACACTTTCAACCCTGTCCAACTGCTGCTAACCGGTGCGTTTTCGCTCGGATGCGTAGCCTTGAGTTTCTTTCGGCTTTTCTTCTCAAGGTAGTCACTTCAGAAACGCTAGTAGATCACCCGTAGGGACAGTATTTTTATTTGGCTGGCGGTTCAAGTCGAGGTTCGTACCCACAGGGGTGCCCTTGCATTGCCACCCAACCCATAAACTCGCTGGCTGAGCACCTTCTGTGCTCGCCTCCTAAGCCCGGTTGAACTGTAAATGCCTTTTCCGGGATTCAGTAGTTAGTCCGCTTTAAAAAAATCCCTGTCCAACAGACGGCGCCCCGGACACTACACACCACCTCCCTCTCTTGACTTGGAGCATATCCTGTGTCAACCGCCTTCAGCTGGGCTTCGCGACCTTCACAATGTAGTCAAGCCACGTGACCGTCGGGAATCCCAAAAAAACATAGTTCTAGCCATTTTACTGCCAACCCTAACAAGTTGTATCATTTAAACAGATAGCGGAGTCAGCTATTAACGTATCAATGTCCTATATTAACGTTACAAATGTTTATTTCAAATGAATTAATTGATCTCTTAAACTGTACATGGAAAGCCGTTTATCCGTCTGTAGAAGGCAGTAGAGGAAGCTATCAAGGCCGTACTAATAAATACGCCTATGAATCTCAGTGCGATCTGTCACAAGCCAACGGAATGTTAACTTTAATTTATTTTAAGATCTTTTTGCACTGCCTATAATCCGAATCCGTAACAATAGAAGCCTACAAAATACGCACCGTGTTTGCATCATGCATTTTGTATTACATTTGATTCTAGTTCGTGAAAATACGAGCCTAGAAATCTCGGATTGACTTCGGATATTGCATTTTACACTGTCTTTGATCCTAATCCAAAAAGTATGGACTTTGGCATAATGCGACGATGTGGTATTTCGAAAGCTTATCAGCAAACAATCTTTTACATTTATATTCCAGCGTTATCACTGATCGAACGTTTCGTTCTCTTAGTCTGAAACTTTAGACGCTATTTCGACTTTGCTTAGCAAAGTTCTCAGAAAATGAATTCGTTTCGACAAAAAACTGAATATATGAGTATTCGCAGAGCCAAGTTCATGTTGACAAAATCGGTGACTCACAAAACCTTTGACATTCATTGAGTAATATAAATTGTACTGTTTTAGTAAAATCTAAGCAAACTTAAAGTCGCGCTTAAAATCTGAACTTTAACACTCAGGTCGAAACTTCGAGTCACAATTAAATATAAGTTTATTCGCACAAAAGACCTGTTAAATTATTTATAATGTGATTCTATAAAAATGAGTAAAAACGTTCTTAAATTACCCAATGGAATTGCTATATTTTTTTGTTACAGTTTTTCATTTACCTGATGCCTTTTAGTTTAGGTAGAAGAGTAAAATACTCATCATCAGGCAGTAGCGTTCATTCCATAGATGCATGCAAGCAATGCATGCCCTTATGATAAATAAGTCTGGAATAAATTGCTTAAAGTTAATCAAAAACAGGAACCATTTATATTCTTATCTATTCTATATTCACGGCATCTATCTTTCCTATGAAACCAATATAATAGTTACTATCATAATATAATATTCAAGTTAATTACGCGAATTCTGCCTACCCCGTTCAAATCCTTTATGCACGTCACTGCCATCAGGTATGTATACTGTGGTCACTATTCAGTTACAGAAAAAAAAATACAGTAAATTATCCTTGTACAGTCTCACCATAAGTGCTAGGTTTTAATCTCCTGCTAAGTATCTCCACGCCGTGCGCAGGAGTTCCCAAGTAATTAGCTTTGGCGTTGTTTATGATCGACCTGCGGGCACCGAGCGGCAATTTGCGCCGATATATCCTCCAGCGTGCGGCGAAGTGCGTTTTTAATCATTTTATATTAAATTTAACCCATCGATTTACCAACACATGTGTGTCAAATCTATTCAAAAATGACCTTACTTATAGAGAATGATGACGTAAAAAACAACAATAATTGCAACCAAAATTGAGTGAGTGTGTGGAAAGTCTTTGTCCACTGTTAGATATTGGTATCTCGAAATAAGCGCCATCAAGCCTGGACTTCCAATTATCTCATAGTTTATTTTTCGGTCTTTTTCGCACCTCGTGGCTCCTCCTTGCCCTGGGGAGTCCCGTGCTATGTTTTCCCATTCGCGGTCTCCATTCTAGAATCCGCCTGCTCAGATGGTTCTTCGGCGTAAGAGGTTTGTCTACTATCACTTTAGTCTTCTAAAGTAGAGTTATGTCAATTTGTTCTCTGTCGGATAACTTCATTTTGGATAATAGTCCGTGTGGAAATTAAAATAATATATTTTTACTTTATATCTCTTTCGGTGTGAACAGAGATACATTAGTAACTGCATCCACTTCTGCGCTTCTGCAGTAGCTCACTCACTGTACTTACCATCAGGTACTCTGTAGTCACTATGTCAAGCCAGTGTAAAAAAAAAAGCTCTGTTGATTGCCGTTCTCAGAGCACTTACACATGATATTTCTATAAGATGCCATGCAAGATTCCTCACGATGTTTTTCTTCATCCTTGGTCATGAGCAGTGGCGTGCATTGAGTGCTTTTTTTTTTTACTTGGGGAAAATCCTCATAGGACCGTCCCGGCTGGGTAGGGGTGGCAGCCGGGGTGAGCTGGATTTTTACCAGCTAAAAACCCCAAGGTGACTACTTCTGCGAATTAGTGGGGACTGCGGGTCCTGTAATCAAATCGCCGCAGCCCCACTACGCCGCGCCTGACAGGCACAATCACGGGGGGGAGAAGCCACCTCCCCCGATATCACCTAGTATACTTCAGCAGAGCGCGTCACAACGCACCGCCGTCTTCTCGGGGGTTGCTGACCGGTCGCTCAGAGCCCCCACCCTGAACAGCCACAACCCCTAAGACATCAGCTGGCCGGTCGTGGTTCGACCGATCCGCTGGGACTGATATGCCGGGGCGGTTGTCGACAGCCCGGCGTCTTCTTCGAGCGGCCTTCTGCCGTTCTCGCTCTGAGTGCTAAAACAAGGCAAGCAATCTGTAAAAAACTTACCTCGGGTCTTTTACATCTCACCAGCTTAGTGCTACACAGGAGCTTTGCGTCGAGCACTAAGTTAGCGGCGTTAAAAAGCTAGCCGAAACATATCCAAGCAATATTTGTTCACTTATAATGTGGTGTGTGCCCGAAAATATATAGTTTTATCAGGTCATGTTTCTTCGCTGCTTTATGAAAATTATTTAAATCGTAACTGTGACGTCCTAAGCCTGTTGACGTAGCCCAGAATGTCACTCTTTGGGTCGGAGATTCCTCCGCGGGTATAAATTCGATCAGTTCAAGTTTGCGAGGATCTGGACAACTACAAGTATGTACCTGAGGACAGTGTGGTAGTCCAAACCAGGGCGTCTGATGGTCTTCTGCTGGATCCAGTCTTGTCACCACACGAAAGTAGCACTATACTTTGCACGATTTGTTGAAATGTCAAGATATGGCAGCCTTATAATCGTTTTGCACACACACGATAGTTATTTGCCCGTTGTTCGAATAGTTGTTAGAGAGAGTATTTCAGCGCGGCTGACCATACGATGACAACAGAGCATTCCCCACCACTGGTTTGGAACCAATGATGGTAACGCACTGTCCCGGTATACTCATATAGAGTCTTGTGATTGGCCAGTCCGCGCGAACCGATGAACATTGTGGAAAAAATAATAATTTAAAATTACGTTACGCGTACAGTAACATCCCGCAACATTCCAATTGCTTTTATTGTTAGGAAATAAAATGCAGCTATGATGGCTTAGTGGATAAAGAGATATCAATGCACAGAAACGCGAACGGTCTTAGGTTTTAATCCCGCTATATCACCACAGGTATAATAATCAATGTGAAAATAATAATAAAATATATCGTTACTCTATATAAATTTCGGGGAGAGCAGAGATCAATTAGTGGCTGTATTATTTTGATTCACCGCTATGCGTCATAACTTCGATATCTTCGCAATAACTCATGAGTTCTGAACTTAGAATTAGATTGAATTACCCATCACTCGGGAGAAAAATATCACGAATCAGCGCATATTCCGTTTTACTTTTTAAATGTTGGCAATTTTTTTTATTTAATGCCCTGAAATTAACGATCAGATGTCTACTGGTGATGTTAAAAATCTCGGAAGGATCAGTGACTTTCTTATAACTTATAAACATATATTAATTTATATAATATTATAAAATAGGTTCTATAACAAAAAAAATACGGACAATTATATAAAAACACCAATCCCCAAAATAAGCTTGCCTAAATAACCAAAGTAAAAAGTACAAAAACGATACATAGTGAAGAAGAAAGTACCATTGATCAAAAATAAATATGACGAAATGAACACTCCAGGGTCAGCTAAATGCCACAGAGAAATCCCGGCGTTGGTTTTAGTGAAAGACCCTTGTGTACATCTTATTAAGAAAAATAAAAACGAATAAAATAATAGACAACAAATACATTAAAAATTATATAATAAAAAACTTAAAAGAATATACCTAGTTAAATTGTACTATGAGTGCTAAGGCATATAAACTCATATACAGTTATAAACATACTTATATGTGATATTGAATTAACCAACTTGTATATTATGAATTAGTTTTAGCTATAATCAAGTATCTTCGCAAAATTACATGTGGGAATAAAAATAACCGATTTGAATATAAAACTGCTTGTATATTTACGTATATTTATTGATATGGTGAGATATAAATTCATTTGATGTACGGCGCGTTATCAAAAATACAAACATTGGTCGTGATTTGACAATTCTCATGGTACATTACGCGTTTGAAGTTTTAAAAATATCGACTTCTCGTGAGAAAGTCTAGTTTAGATCTATTTTGTAACACTATTCTCTGTTTCGACTTTGTTTAGACATTATATCGAGGGGTGGAAGGCTATTTGGCTTAAGTGACATTTTTTGATGATCTAGTACTATATACATTTTCGGAATCGGTAAATACAGCTTATTCCGAAAATGTGCATTAGAGAATATCACCAAAAAATGTCGCTTAAGCCAAATAGCCTTTCACCCCTCAATACGTTTTAGTGAAGAGAAGTCTTCATTCATTATATTGGCTTGACAGATTAACTACAGCGCAACAGATGGAAAGTATATGACAACGACAGACAAGGAATGAGAATTCATTGATAGTTGCCGATTGTAGGAATCTATGAAAACAGAACGTACACAAACTGGTCTCGGAACGCGACAGGCTGAAAGTAAACTAAACTACTACTTCAACTACTGGCTGAAGGCGAGTCAGTATGACGGTCATTGTACTTACGTGCAGTCACGACTCAGTGCCGACAATTGTCTCACCATCTCAATTAATCCTTTACTTAGGCTCTTAATCTTGTCTGATGAAAAGTGATGATGAGGGTAATGATAGAAGACGCCCAATAAATACCAAATCACTGGAATATAATTAAATTTGAAAATTATTACTTTGTAGTTAGTTATCGAAAGCACTTGAAAGATCGCTTCATTAACGTAAAAGACGATTGAATGGATGCAAAGCCAATAAAATGCTTGAAGGGTTGACGACGGGCATTATTCGTAGACTTAAACTAAGGTTGTCGCAAATAATATTATCTCACAGGTTTACATCAAAGCCTCAAATCTTCAAATTTTTCGAGGCGAGGCAAAAACTACCGTCTCCCAAAGCCGGCCATTGTTTCTTAATTTATAGATTAGTGCAGAGAAACAATATTAAATGCACAATTTTTAGAATTTCCGTACTCTACAACGTTATAACACTGTAAATATCACTTATCATCTAGAAAGGAAATATTCACGAAAAACTACCTTTGATCTTGCATAACATAAAACGTGGTAAAGATACCTGATGAGACTTTTTTTTTGGTAACCCGGGGAAAATCCTACATTGGACCATCAGGGACACTGTGAGGGCAGCGACCCCGGTGTGTCAGACTCCTACTGACTAAAAACCCCCGGGGCGTCCCTCTAATCACTCCACTCAGGCTTGGGAAACCAAATTCGTCCAGTCGCCCGGGGAGCGAACAGCCTTATACAGGCTTCCTCTCTGGGAGGGATGGGTATAAAGAGCCCATGCCGCCAGTACCTCTTTCATAGGCGGCGCGCTAGACACTGCGCACCGCCGCCCTCTCATCCGGGCAGCAAACTCCCTCAAGTCTACTGCCCGAAGATGAGACTTTTGAGTTAACCTTTTAAATTTCAAAACTATTGCTTTTACAAGGTTTCAGCCAATTTTTAAAGGAGAAGTTGGCTTAGTTTTTTAAATATATTATTGTATGGGTCAACTGGGTGATTTACTCCTCTTCTGTCCTTAAAATTTGCGCTCGGAGTATTGGCCCTGACTTACTCCCCCCCCCCCCCCCCCACTAAGATACGTATGATATAATGTGACGAGTCCATAGATATTAACTGGTAATATTATTACATATGACAAAATAAAGTATCACGTGTTAAACTCAAAAATATTGAACGGATTTCAATGCGAGTTTTACCATAGACAGATTCAAGAGTAAGGATTAGGCGCATAATTTTGTTAGAATATTATTATAATGTGATTGAAAAGATTTTTAGACGGTTAGAGTATTAAATCATTGTTAACTTAAATACGTTAGTTACTTTAAGCTTTTCGTGCATGTTATGCAAGAGGGGAGTGAGAGAAGAAGAGTAGGTTTAGATAAAGGTTAGCACGACCTTTATTGACTACTACTGTTACAAAGTTCGCCGGGTAACTAGTTTAAAATACAATACAAAATACGTCAATAGTTTTCCAGCAAAATGGATTTGAATACAAAAAACATTTTACCAAAGCAAAAAAGTAATTTGAAATCTCGAATTCACGACAATGGTCACAGACAATGACATTGTAAAGTCAAATCGGTCACGATTTGTATTATTTGTATAATGGATGAAGTAAAATTGTCTTTCTGCGCCTTTGCGATCGATATACGTGACTGAAATTTGATTAATTCTAGTAAGTATAAAAGATACAGTTTCGCAATAGTACTGCATATTAAGAACCTTTCCCACTGCATATGACCCGAGTCCGAAAAAATATAAATAAAAAAAATTCGAACCGAGTTCAGATATTGCATTTCACGCCCCTTTGATTCAAATTCCTGAAAATATCAATAATCCTCGAGCTCACTGATATTGATGATGTCTTACTAACCGGATTCGGCTACAGCGACTGTATCAACACAGATTTCTCCGGTCGTGTGCTATTCAGAAACACTCAATTGCGCAGGAGATATTTAAGTGCATAACTGGACGCGCAGTCAGAAAAGCACTCTCTCGTCCGAGCTCCCTCAGGCCCGATGGAATGGAGAACCAGTACGATCGGGAGGGGGTAGGAAGCAGGTTTGGTCAAGCTTTCCTTCTCTGAACACCTGGTGGAATTGCGGTGTTAAAGAGATACCTTAGTCGCCATTTACGACACCTCAGCAAGAAGAATTCTATTCTGCCGGCAGCCACCACGAGCATTACATCAACAAAAAGAAAATTCAAATAATTCAAACTCCATTAAGACGCAGCAATATTCTTTTTTTTATCCTGACTTGGCACAGTCACCACTACACATGGTAAGTATAGTACAGTCCTAAAACAATAAAATAAATGCCGATCTAGGCGGCCTGAAAAAATATCTCTTCACGCGTTGTTTAAAGGGCCGATATCCAAGGCCGGTGGGAACACGCTTGTCGGAAGACCATTCCACAGCCAAACGACACAAGGAAACTAAGAGATAGAGAACTTCTTAGTCCTCGCTGAGATGTGAGTATTGTGAATACTGACAGTATTTAGATCCAAATTGAAGATTAACCGATTACGGATATGCACAGTGCGTGAACTATCATATAAATGATTCTACGTTGGAACGTGATCTCACAAATTTCTGTCAGATGCAGTGGGTAACTAGGGTGATCAATTGCCAATGAGGAACTCATGTCACGTAAGTTATCCAGTTTAGAGTAGCAACGTATGGCTTAGCCCGCCTTTTGATATCCTATTGACTGTACACTAGATTGAGACTATAGTTGATAGATACAGACTGTACTGTACTGTGTGTCTTGTACTGTAGATTGAGGCTATATTGCAGGATTTAACTCCATACTCACCTTTTAACCTTAAAAATATTTCTATAATCGTTAGCATTTTCAAGATATTTTGGTAAACACTCCCCTTTTAGTAGAATGGTCTTTAGCTATAACTAGCTGTCCCGGCAGACCTTGTTCTGCCCTATTTTTCTAAAACAAAGTCATATTGTTTTTTTTTAATGTTAATAGCTTCCCCGACAGATTTTTTTGAAAATTGTTTGAAAGAACCTGGCCTTAATGCTATATGTATAAAAATTGACAAATATTGACATTAATATTTATACGTCACTCAATTGTTTTGCCTTCCCGGAACCCGTCCACTGACATTTAAACTTTATGGTATGGTGTTAAAGTTCAAATTGACTTTAAAATATTATTACGAATTTTTTGTATGAGAATATAGAAAAGTGTTGTTTTTAGACTTTTTCGGACATTTTTTTAAATTTTTCTCTCCGTAATAACCTTCCCCATACTTCAACAAACACAACAAAAAAGAATCGGTTTAGTCGTTCTCGAGTTTCGCGCTTATCAAGACATAGCTGGTCCGGCAAACGTAGTTTTGCTATATAAGTTATTGTAATATCTTCTTTGATGTTCATTGAAATTAAGTGATGTCAAAGACAATTTTGTTCATAATTAAATACTCTTAATCAACAAAACATTTATTTGGATAAAGATTAATATTATTACGTTGATACAACTCTTAATGCATTAATTTCGACCAAATTCGATTACCATAAAAACGGTTCTACCGGTTCGGTTCAACCGAACACAACCGAACACAACCGAACACATCCGAACACAACCGAACACAGCCGAACACAACCGAATAGAACCAAACACAACCGAACACAACCGAACACAACCGAACACAACCGAACACAACCGAACACAACCGAACACAACCGAACACAACCGAACACAACCGAACACAACCGAACACAACCGAACATAACCGAACACAACCGAACACAACCGAACACAACCGAACACAACCGAACATAACCGAACACAACCGAACACAACCGAACACAACCGAACACAACCGAACACAACCGAACACAACCGAACACAACCGAACCTAACCGAACACAACCGAACACAACCGAACACAACCGAACATAACCGAACACAACCGAACACAACCGAACACAACCAAACACAACCGAACACAACACAACACAATACAACCGAACACAACCGAACCTAACCTAACCGAACACAATCGAACACAACACAACCGAACACAACCGAACACAACACAACACAACCGAACCTAACCGAACACAACCGAACACAACCGAACACAACCGAACACAACCGAACACAACACAACACAACACAACCGAACACAACACGAAAAAGTGTTAAAGTTCAAATTGACTTTAAAATATTATTACGAATTTTTTGTATGAGAATATAGAAAAGTGTTGTTTTTAGAATTTTTCAGACAATTTTTTTAATTTTTCTCTCCGTAATAACCTTCCCCATACTTCAACAAACACAACAAAAAAGAATCGGTTTAGTCGTTCTCGAGTTTCGCGCTTATCAAGACATAGCTGGTCCGGCAAACGTAGTTTTGCTATATAAGTTATTGTAATATCTTCTATGATGTTCATTGAAATTAAGTGATGTCAAAGACAATTTTGTTCATAATTAAATACTCTTAATCAACAAAACATTTATTTGGATAAAGATTAATATTATTACGTTGATACAACTCTTAATGCATTAATTTCGACCAAATTCGATTACCATAAAAACGGTTCTACCGGTTCGGTTCAACCGAACACAACCGAACACAACCGAACACAACCGAACACATCCGAACACAACCGAACACAGCCGAACACAACCGAATAGAACCAAACACAACCGAACACAACCGAACACAACCGAACACAACCGAACACAACCGAACACAACCGAACACAACCGAACACAACCGAACACAACCGAACACAACCGAACACAACCGAACACAACCGAACACAACCGAACACAACCGAACATAACCGAACACAACCGAACACAACCGAACACAACCGAACACAACCGAACACAACCGAACATAACCGAACATAACCGAACATAACCGAACACAACCGAACACAACAGAACACAACCGAACACAACCGAACACAACCGAACACAACCGAACACAACCGAACACAACCGAACACAACCAAATACAACCGAACACAACCGAACACAACACAACACAACCGAACACAACCGAACACAACCGAACACAACACAACACAATACAACCGAACACAACCGAACCTAACCTAACCGAACACAATCGAACACAACACAACCGAACACAACACAACACAACACAACCGAACACAACCGAACACAACACAACACAACCGAACCTAACCGAACACAACCGAACACAACCGAACACAACCGAACCTAACCGAACACAACCGAACACAACAGAACACAACCGAACACAACCGAACACAACACAACCGAACACAACACGAAAAAGTGTTAAAGTTCAAATTGACTTTAAAATATTATTACGAATTTTTTGTATGAGAATATAGAAAAGTGTTGTTTTTAGAATTTTTCAGACAATTTTTTTAATTTTTCTCTCCGTAATAACCTTCCCCATACTTCAACAAACACAACAAAAAAGAAATCAGTCAAATCGGTTTAGTCGTTCTCGAGTTTCGCGCTTATCAAGACATAGCTGATCCGGCAAACGTAGTTTTGCTATATAAGTTATTGTAATATCTTCTATGATGTTCATTGAAATTAAGTGATGTCAAAGACAATTTTGTTCATAATTAAATACTCTTAATCAACAAAACATTTATTTGGATAAAGATTAATATTATTACGTTGATACAACTCTTAACAAATAATGCATTAATTTCGACCAAATATGTTTACCATAAAAACGGTTCTAGTGACTTAATCTTAAAAGATAGACATATACTGTCGGGGACATTTTTTTAGATCATTTCAAGAGCAATAATTCTTTCATACATATATTTTTGGTATCTTGTACCGTTTTCGCAGCGCACGCAATGGAAGCCTTCAAGGATGAATAATTTTCCCCGTTTTTTTCACATTTTCCATTATTTCATCGCTCCTAATAGTTGCATCGTGATGTTTTATAGCCTAAAACCTTCCTCGATAAATAGTCTATTTAACACAAAAAGAATTTTTCAATTCGAACCAGTAGTTCCTGAGATTAGCGCGTTCAAACAAACAAACAAACAAACAAACAAACTCTTCAGCTTTATAATATTAGTATAGATACTAATAGTATTTGTAAACCTTTTGACATTCCCCACTCTTCCTTACAAACACGTGTGAATACTGAAGCTATACTCCAGTTCCTAATATATTAAATTTTAGAAAAAGACGAACTTAATTTTGAACAAGGCTTAAGCAATAGCAAAGTAGAAATTAAAAAAAATTGTCTGTAGAAAAAAAAACTTATGCGTACGTATATTTTAATCCTATAGCCATTTTAGCGAATTAATGTAAAAAAGATTGTCACATTTTGAAAAGAATTGACTAAATTCGAAACAGGTGATAGTTTTGAAAAATAGTTCGGGCTTTCCATCGACAATTGTAAACCTGAACACATCGCGCATAAATACACTCATCATGGACTAGAATTTAGCGTGTCATCTGTTTTCACCGCACTACGGCACCGACACGCATAGTGTTGTCATATCAGCTCAGAATATCGATAGGCTCGGCGAGCGCTTATCTACAATCGACAGCTACCCGATTGAATTGTGCTGAACCGAGAATATGAAATTATTTTATCGTAACAATGTGATCTGACATTTGTTTGTTGTTGTATACTATTTAATTCGTAACAAATATCGATAACGTAGTTTTTGGAACTTTTGTTGACAATATCATATTACGGTTGGTGGAATTTAATATTACAACTAAAATTTGAACATGTACAAAACCAGACACTAAGATTTTGCGTTTGGAAAATATTACAAGATGAAAATTAGTGAGCGGGTGTGTTGAGTTGGTATTGTTTATGTGTTGTATTTGTTGGAATTGTTGTCAAGGATGTTTTTTATTTTCATTTTTTTTTTAGGTTTAACCATTTATTATGATTAATCAATGCTTTTGAGACATGCTGTCTATCTATTAATAGTATTATTTTTGTGTATCCCGGAGAAATATCCTGCATAGGACCATCAGGGACGCTGTGAGGGCAGTGACCCCGGTGTGGCAGACTCCTACTGACTAAAAACCCCCGGGGTGTCGCTCTAATTGCTCCACCCGGGCCTGGGAAGCTAAATTCATCCAGACTTCCAGGGAACAAGAAGCCTTGTTAAGGCTACCTCTACCTTGTTAAGGCTACTCTCTGGGATGGGAAGGAATAAAGCCCACCCTACCAAAACCTGTCTCCCAGGCGATGGGCCGAACACCGTACACCGCCTCCCTCTCATCCGGGCAGCAGACTATATGTTACTAGTATCTGTTGGCGACATTTAACTAGTACACGAGATTTTATTAAAAATGGTATATGCAATAGTACTGTTGATAGCCCATAAATGATTTCTTTCTCCAAATTTTTAAGTACGTTATAGTGGTTATTCTCTTAATCATTTAACATGTAAATAAAAACCCATATATTTATAATTTAAAAATAATTACCTACAAATAATTAATGGTGATAATAAATCTTAGTTAAGACTGGTGTAAAAATATTTCAATATCGATAGTTAATTATTGGTACTGGACATCTCTAAGACTATGTCAGCATAGCAGGGGATCATGTTTTGACTACATTAGGGTGTGGCCTTTCAGTATTGTTTATGGTTGAATTGTTTGTACAGGGATTATCAGAAAAGGGTTTTGTGTTATCAAAGCATGTATTTCCACTTCGCCTTTTCAAGGATTTTATTTTACAAACGGACACATGACTCTAATCACGCCTGGTGGAAGGTGAAGAGCATTGTGACGATATTCCACGTCCGCCCAAGAAATGTCTGTTCAATCTTCTCTTAAAGACTCCCAGGTCTTAATAACATGCAAACATGGCCGCTAGAAGCATACTCCACTCCTTCGCCGTTCATATGATGATCTAGAAGCGAATCTTTTCGTGCGGATATAAGGAAGGTCCACCACATACGGATAATCCGACATGACTAATGGTTGGACATGAAAAGTGGTCTAATGGTTTCATGATGGAATCTGGCTGGTGGAATTAGAGAATGTTATGTAACTGATAAGTTGTTTTATAGTGAAATGGCAAAGGTAATCATGCTGCAACTGATGGTCTCTCTTCCTCACTGGTCCTTAGCTGCTGAGGATCTTGACTTCATTTCATTCGTGAGACTAGCTGCCTCCATCAGTTCCTTTCTGCCATCTAGAGTAGCACGGCGCTAAAGGGAAGCTCTAGTTGTTCCGACCACTGTTTAGATCTCTGATCTCTGGCCTCAGAGTCTTTTCTTGTCTTTTTACCTTTCTAATTATCACCAACCATTCTAGGAAAACAATGGCAAGTTCATTGAAATCCAAGAAACTTAAGTTCTATGGCAATTGCCGTAATCATAACGGTCCAAAAATACCCCATCTGACGGTATCCAGGTGTATATAAAGCTTGATGTACATGAGCCAATTCTGCAAGTCAAGAGGTTGAAACGAGTTACTCAGGTGCTGTGGTCGCTCTACCACCTCACGAATGCTTGTTTACCACCCAGTGGATATATGAAAAATGTTTCAATAAAATATTGGAAAAGCTAATTTCAATAATCGATCGTCTATAAAAGATATCTTGTGAGCTGAGTTTATTTTATAGACTTTCGCAACAAGTTTACAATTATAGGTATACAGATGTTGAAGAAATATATAGTACTAGTGTAATCAAAGCAATATTTCTATTTTATGTGCTTTAGTATAACTTTTAATGAACCGTGCTACTGTTTAAAGTTTGTAAATCATCGTTAGTACGCTGTTTTTATTACACTCCAGTGTATAATCATTATATAATAATAAATATATAATATATTATTCAGTGAAATTCAAATTATATTTATTTTTTTGATAAATTGTGGCCTTATAAAAATTTATAAATGAAAGATGTATGGCTTAGTTTCAGAATAGCTCCGCAAATTTATAAACTCTTTTGTACACTAATGTACCATTAATTGCATACAATTTTATAGTTCATTAGTTTTTCAAAACGTATTTAAATTAAAAAAGCATTCTGTAAAGCAAACTCTGCTTAGATTTTCAATATAATTTAATAAATCAAAATAATTTACTTAATATACTATGTATGCAAAAGTAACACAAGCCGAAATGAAATTAAAAAAAACTTATCGATTAAATATTGAATGATTATAAATAATTATAAAACGAAGTTTGAATAAGTACCAAGTGGGTAAGTATAAAAGTAGCAATATAAACATTAATTTTGATCTCTTAGATAGAAAATACAGTAAAATTATTTTACGTGGTCATTATATTTTATCGACGTCGATAAAACATGTTTAGTCACAACACTTTTAATAACCAGACCATGTTTGTAGGAAATGAATTACAATCGATACTTTGTTACGCCGCACGTCGATATTATTTGCCAATGTCAGGATAATTTCCGTGAAAGTTGAACGTATAGATAGGTACATAACAAAAGTTACCGCAAATTTATTTTCATTCAAATCTTATAATATAATAACATACATATACACATTACATACATACAATATGTATATGTATGTATGTATATGTATTGTATTATTTGTTACATTCTTGCTATTTTCCACAAATAATATGTTTTTATTATCACTGTGTTCGATTAATGTAGTCACTAAAATTATTTATAGAAATAATCTTTTGGTAGTTCATAAATGTAGTTTTACAATGTTTAGCCATGAAAATGGACATAAAAATACGACAATATTTATTTTATAAATTCAAATATTTTCTTCCGCTATATTTTAACATGTGATATTTTATATTTAATTATTAATAATATTTATATTTAATTATTGCACTAGTATACGATAATACTTTTTAACAGTTTTTATTTAATTTATCGCAGTAAATTGACTAAATATACGAAATTATACTAGTGAATAAAACTCGACTCTGTTATAACATAGAATCAATTATCAACCAATATGAAGATAACGAAAACTAAAAGGTTGCACTTGCGCGACAATAAAATTTTTGCAGTAAATTCTAAAAATCGAGAATTTATATTTAATATTGAGCAATACTGCAGGTTATTAGGTGTTCGAAAAGAGCCCATAAATATATCTAGCGCCGATAAGGATCTCGCAAATTCCTTGCGAGATCGGATGATCGTGAATCCTTTACGTGGGTGCGTAAGACGCTACATTGTTAGTGTTACTCCTTAGGGCCTGAGGTCACGCACTGCATCCGATGAAAATCCGTGAAATTATGCTGCAATGTAGTAGCTGTAAGCATAGATGGGCAAAATGTAATCAGATTAATAAAAATGATTACGATTACATTTTACGTTTTTTACCATTAATATGACTGCATTTTGCTCATCTATGTTTTAAACACTACAGAATACCAGATTGCATACACATGTATAATTTCTTAATGTTTTAAATGGATTTGATCATGATTACAGAGCAAGAAAATTAAAACTGCGACTACATTTTGTAATCGTTAAGCATTAATCAGATTACATTTTGCCCATCTCTGGTTGTAAAACTTAGTCGAGTTAAAGATATGAGATTCAATTTTACACTGATTTAGGAGAAATAAACATCACGCATTGAAAATATGTGTTATTATGAAGCTGTGAATTTTAACACTAAATTTACTGAACCGGTCAAATAATTGGTCTTTATATTTGTCTTAATTTTTTTTTTCTAATACTTTTTGTTCTGAAAAATAACATGGCCTTTACTAGTATAAGATAGTGATGAATATTATGGATCTAGTTATATTTATAACAAAGCAAAATCAACCATGTTATACTTATTTTAGTGTTAACTAAAATGTTAAGAGACCAGAGGTTTGACGAATTAACATTTGATGAGTATAAGGCTAGTAAACTGCAAAACGGGACCTCGAAGAATTTTTTACAGGACAGTCCGCGCTAAAATGTGACACATTAGTCCCTTGGGATTTTAGCCCGTGTAATCACAGCACTCTTCGCTTGCACTACCTCCAAATGCGGCCGAGTGGCTCTTATTAGGATACTGTTCAAGTTTTTTTATGATTTACTGGCGGATACTTGACCTCCATCACACCTGGTGGCAGGAGAACATTAGTCCTACGCAGTCCAACGCGTCCGCCGAATAATTGCCTTTTCACTCTTCTCTTAAAGGCTCCCAAATCATAAGAACGGGGAAAACTGGTTGCTAAAAGCATATTCTAATAATTATCTGCTCGCAAGTAAAAAAGAATACATATTCTAAGTACATGATAACAATTTCTATCTTTTATGAACATGAGAATAACAATAAAAGGCCAAGAACAATTAACTTAATTATTTTACCCATAAATACTCCAAAAAGTTGGAATTCGTTTAATCAGCTTTCTTTTTTAGCTTTCACGACGGTGTTTGGACTGTACTGTTGGTTCCAACAGAAGTAACGTAAGAGAAATCAAAAGTCATACGTTTAGCCTCTTTGATTCGCCTAGCATTTATAATCCGGCATAGCGAACTAACGAACACGCCTATCGTACGATAGGCATAAAAAAATTGCTAATTGTTTGGCAATCGGCCCGAACTTGTTTGATAGAAAGTCGCATATTAATAAATTGACTCATCATTTGGCAGACTTTATGGAATGGCACCTCTTCCGGGGGATAATTCATTGTATTAAAATTATTAAAGATATATGTATTCTTCAGTTGTGAGCATAATCATTTTACATCAGGTATGCAAACATTTATTTAAGACCCCGCTAATACAAAATTTTACACAACGCAAAATGTAAATACTTTTATTTAGGATTTGTTATAATTAAAATTTATAACCAGGAAATTATATTAATATTGTTATTTAATTAAAAAAAAAATTGTATTAAGATGAATAAAATTTTTTTTCACAAGTCCTATGTTTACAAAAGCACTGCTTTTAATTGCGAAGAAATCAGAGTTTTGGGCGCGACCACACACTCCGATCAGTATAGCTCTAGGCTTTGCAAAATGTACTCTGCTTTTTGTTTGCGGCGCTGCATTCGCATAATTAATTTGTATTAGCCAATGATTCACTTTTATTAGGGGAATGATAGATGGTGTAAAAATGAAATGTATTATAATGATATTAATGTTTCCTTTTATTGTATTTAACTTTAAGTAATTTATCCAAGACTTATCCATTTTAAGGTATGCATTGCTTTTATGCATGACTCGGATGAATGCCACTGGTATTCTTTGATAAATAAGACATCATATCAACGATTTTATACTTAAAACGAAACCTTTATAGGAATTCTTTGTTCCCCGTCTATCAATACCCTTTTTCTCAAGAACCTGAAGAGATATTTAGTTGAGATATCAAATTTCAAGACTTAAGTCTCTCATAGCTCTGAAAAAATATAAAACTCTTAAGTCAACTCAATCGTAAAATATATAGATAGCCTTTTGTGTCTTATATTTTATATTCGATAACCAAAAATCAAAACTTGTAAGGAGCAATGTTTTATAGCTCGAGTAGTTGCATCGTAGAAAATGATTAATTTAAACCTACAAGTTTGTACGGAGCTCTCGGAGCGATAGTGCAACTTGTACTTGGCCGGTTTTTTACATCTTTTTTTACATTAAGATTTTGTCCTTAATTCGTATAATGTTACTACCAGTTTTAACTTTTTAGGTTATCCCCCATTCCTTTTATCAGTTCAAAAAGTTTATTCTCATTAAGATACAAATCACTTACATGAGAATATTTTGTTTAAGAACTATCAAGATCAGTAAAATACTAAGAGTTCACTTGGCAAATACAGAACCAAAATTGTTAGTATTTATCTTTAATATATTGTAGTAATTTAGTTTTGTATATGCCAAGCGAGCTCGCGTTTCTAATGCAGGAGGGTCACGCGTTGTATAGTTGTGCTCCCTCAAAAGTGATATTCCGTTTTTCATAATTACTCCGTGGCTTAGGAAGCATAAGCAAATATTTATTTTATAGATCTATTTTCCAGAATTCTGTCATATGTACTTGGAGGAAGTGCACAATTCACATTGTAACTATCTAAAAAAGTTTTAATAGAAATCTCAATATCGATACTGTAAAACAATCTCTATGTTCGTTAATCTCTCTTATATATGATGGGTTAAATTATCTAGTAGTCGAGTACCAAAGCCTGACTATTAAAATAAATATATTTATGCCTTGCTCAAAATAGGTCGTAATTTTCTTCAATTTTCAAAGTAATCATAACTGAGAATATAATTTTTAAGTTCCGTCGTCTTGTTACAGTCACGCATCAACTTATAATAACTTAAAGACGTTTATGTGAGCTGGAGAAAAGCTCTCAACAGAAGTTATAATGAAAGATAGTTATCAAGTCGATAACAATCGCATGGGATCACTCGTGCGTGCGGAACAAGTGACGCGAACTGGTTTTGTCGATAAACGGTAGCCAATGAATCGATTGCCGATCGATTTGTCCTATCGATATAATTTTGTTAGGGCTGGCACTTTACATAAGATTTTGGTTGTTAAATATTACATTATTTACAGCTCGATATACAAACAAGCGTATATTATTATTTCTGGACAATTACACACATATTAACATGTGGCTGTGTTAACAAAGTGGATAATGGACCGGTCACACGGTCGACATGAACTCCTGTACGCACCTCTGGGTTTTTTTAGATTTAGTAAATTTCGCCAATCACGTGCTCATAGAAGAAGAAAAGCACAGAAAAACAAAAGGTAAGAAAAAGCGGATAGCTCATCATGTGAAAGATAGAAATAAAGAGAAACATGTATTTCGCACACATAACACAATACATAAAAGTAGCTTAATCAAGGTAGAAAAGAGCACAAGCAAATACTCTGTGTTGTGTTAAGGCGTCAAAGGGAACTCGGCTGAGCAAAATAATAGCTATAACACAATACAACATCAGAACTGACTGCTTCCTGCTACTGATCTTAAAGATAATATTTTCTAGAAGTTCTTCCCACTGTGTTATCACTGTACTATAAACATGGATGGGCACAATGTAATCAGATTAATGAAAAATGATTACGATTGCATTTTGCGTTTTTCATCATTAATATGACTGCATTTTGCTCATCTATGTTTTAAACACTACGGAATCCTCAATTGCATACATATTTATGACTTAATGTTTTGAAAGGATTTAATCATGATTACAGAGCAACAAAATTAAAATTACGAATACATTTTGTAATCGTTAATCATTAATCAGAATACATTGTGGCCATCTCTGACTTATAAATAATTTCATCATTCAAAAAGAGATTAAAGATTATATCTAATTAAAAAAGGAAATCTAAAATCCCATAAAATCAATATGACAATTTTTTTGTCTATGTACTATGTATATTAGTTTGAAGTGCTTAGTAAATAACTTATTTTTTTGTTTAAATAAATACAAAAATTATATCGACTGCCGCTAACCCTAACAACAACAGCGGCTAGACAGACGGGGTCATTTCGCGAATGTTTGTGGTGAAATTGATTGAACTGAGAAAGGTGCAGCCACAATCGACGATGCCGCTGATGGTAAGAAAGTGTCCAGAGCAGCATTCTGCGTAGACACGTGATTTCACGCGATCATTATTGCAAGACGTGTTTCCCTAACATCACATTAAATTGCTGCCAGTTTTTCTAATTAAATTAAACTTCTGAATGTCACCTTACTCGGATGTTTCAATTATCCAAGTTTCCATAGCCATCGTGTGGCGACAGGTTGTCTCACAAGTCATAATACTTATGTGGGAAAATATATTTTCCTTTTTAATGTTGTAGTGTGTATTATTTCTGTTTTAATCTTTATTGCAACTACAGTTAATTTAAAAGTTAAGTTTCTGCATATATTATTTCGTATTACTGTAATCTGGATAAAACTTAATACATTATTCATATTATTTGTAAAGAACCAAGTATTATTTTATAAAAATAGTTAATTTTTAAGATTGGGTATGTATATTTGGCTATAAACTTCGTATCAATGGATTTCAACATGTTTCTATTAAAATTGTGATTAAAATAGATAAAATTCAATTTAGAATGTAGTAATAAAGGATACCAGAGAATTTGGCCTGATTCGTCCAGTTGCGACTTGCGATAAAAACTGGTGCATTTTCAATGAAATTTTCAACCCATTACATTACCCTTTTAAAAGTGGAATATCAAAAAAATCTAATGAGGATGACTTTGTCCTAAAAAGAAAAATATGTAAAAATTTCTAGCTTCAGTAGTTTAGACTATACGGTGATAGTTCAGTCAGGACAAATCTTTTTATATATGTAGGTTTTGATAAAGAATTCTATTTTTTTTTTGTTTTGATTGCTATAGTAGGTATTATTTGTTAACATGCTCATCAAAAACTTCAAATGATAACTATCCATTATTTGCTTCTTTAATTGATTATCTAAACAAGTCATTACCATATACCTCGAGTGACACGCGCACTCAAGAACAAACTGTCATGTCAGTCAGAACCATACGGTGTGAATTTGAAATTGAATGCAAATACCGAATGCTTATTCAACATACAGGGAAATTGAAACAGAAAATTATTGACTGGAATTGATTTGGAATGGTATGGTTCTGACAATTGCATTTCTTGAATTAAACGCTGTTGTGGTTTTTCGAGTGAATTTACCGGTAAGAAGTTAATTTATTGCAGTTAGATATTAAGGCAATCAAACCTCGGAAAACTGTTCCCATAAATTATAATAATAAATAATAATAATAATAATAAAATTATTTATTCGACAAACAACTACAAGGCAGCACATTAAAAATCAGCTGACATCCAAACTAGGACACCCTGTATCTTGGATGTCAGCATATTTCACACAAATTTGATACAGTTTTTTACTGCTGTGTAGCACCCATCATATCTCAAAACAATACAAAAACAACATTACATACCAAACAACAGACCATACAAACAAAGTGAATAACAATTACAAAAGAATGTTAATATTAAAGCCCAAGCACATCTACACCTGCAACAGTTCCTCAGTATCATTATATTTTAGATTCGACAACCAGTCTCTCAGCTTCATCTTACATCTTATTATGCGATCAACTTTTGAACTGTTTCTAAAGATTGCACGAAAACATACGAAAATAGTTTTCAGCAGAAACCTACAAAGTGACCATTTCAGAGCAATTGAAGATTGATTGATTGATTTTTTTTTTTTGGGTGTCAAAGCTACTCGCGTCCGTATGCTTTACCCTAGTTTCCCTACACGTGACTCCTGGGTGGTGCTAAACGAGCAGTAGCGAGGTGGTAGGGCGCCGGGCCCGTCTGGATCGCGACCACAGTGCATGGGTGTAAAGCCCGTCATAGTGACCAGTTTCGGTTTGTCGCGTTTCGGGATCAGCTTGTGCATATCCAGTAGCTCATATACCTAGAAACCTTCAGTCGTGGTATATGTGGGCCGACATGACGATGTATACTATCAATGGATTTTCATCCTTTGATAGTCACTATCGTTTTTGGACTACGCTGTACTTACCATCAGGTACTCTGTAGTCACTATGTCGTCAAGCCAGTGTAAAAAAAAATTGAATAAGAAAAGCTAATTATGTTAGAAATGAAAGAATAAATTAGAAATTAAACTATTCCACTCACTTAAAACAAAATCAAGATTACACTATCTTTAAAATAGTCCTCTAAAATTATTTCAACACTTGTCTATACTAACAGAATGATCGTAAGCCAATTAACATAGTATTAATTCCACTTAGAAATGGTAAAGTTTAAATAGAATTAAATGTATAATATATTTTGACTAACATACAAAGCAAGGGATAATGGCTGGCTTGATTAACCAATTATTTTACATCCATAATTTCGCTGACAATTTAAAAGGGAGAAACAGGAAGCGCTCACTAAATTAGGAAATGGTCATTTGTAACGTGGGTCTGCGCTTTCATTAATTTTAATTGATGTTTATAGCTGGGCTTAGTCGTAGAAAGGGGTTTGATGTAACGTTTTAACTCATAGCATATGATATATAAAGTATAATCTATATTAAAGTTCCGCAATGCGGGTGATATTAGTCTTCTCTATTAGATTTTTTTTTTTTTTATCCCGACTCGACACAGTGACTGCACCATACCTGATGGTAAGCATGGTACAGTCCAAAAAACGCTAACGACTATCGAAAGGTAACAAAAAACCCATCGGTAGTCGCAGCGATCATGCCAGCCTGCACAAATATCTCTTCACGCTACGTTTAAAAGATCCCATATCATAGGATGGAGGGAACACGCTCGCCGGAAGACCATTCCACAGCCCAACGACACGGCTAAAGAAGGAGTTAGAGAACCTCTTAGTCCTAGCCGGGATGTGAGATACCGTATAGCTGTGACAACGCAAACCCGCGCGCGTGGATCTATTCAGGAAGGGAGAGGGTGGAACAAGGTTAAACAACTCTTCAGAACACTGGCCATGATACAGACGGTAGAAAACGCTCAGTAAGGCCACATCTCTGCGCAACTGAAGCGGTTCAGAATATTTAAATACTCCTAAACTAAATCGAATAAATAATATGGTATTAGATATATATCTTTATTTCTATTGGTTGCCTTATTTGACCCGTTTGTTTACCTTTGTCTGTTTGGATTCGTAGTTGTAGGTTTAAGAAATGTTTCCTCTTAATCTAATATCGCCCTTGCAAGAATCTTGCAATCCGATTTAAGCAACCACAGTGGCAGAAGAGCTTCTGTTTCGATATAAAGTGAAAAATTATTCAAATTTTATCTTTTACCTTTTTACATTGTGGAATAAGCTTAAATCTGACGTCTATGTTAAGGTCTCCAAGTAACATAGCAATGTAACCATTCTAGATACTCATGGTTGCTTTTATTACTGATAGTTTGGTCAAGCCTGTGGCATCATTGCCCTCGCTAGTTCATGCTCTTTATATAGCTAATATCAATGTTTGGATTATATCGTCGGGTGAAAGGCTATTTAGTTTAAGCGGCATTATTTGATGATATAGTAATATATATATTTTGGAATCGGTAAAAAACGCTGAAACCAAAAATATATATTACTATATCACCAAAAAATGTCGCTTTAGCTAAATTGCCTTTTATCCGACGATATTATCTCCACCCATCCCTAATAGCTACGATTTTTTTTTGGATGATGTTCTTGTACAATAGTAGGACATGATTGCCAATTCGTGATCACAACACATAGTTATAGTCCATCATATCTTTATTAATCAGTATGATGTAGATAGTCCGTTTCTCGTAGAAAACGAAGAAAAAGAAAACTGTCTTACTGATATTGTTAAAGTTATGAATTTATATTGAAAAGCTAGTACAAAGCAGTAGGTGAAATAACAAGCAACTTAGAAAAATATATTCAATTGAAATAGATATCACAGTTTTCACATTTCACGTTACATTTGTATTCTCGAATTCAATGCAGCGCTCTGCAAAGATGCGCTGTAATAACGAGGTACATAAAATAGGAACAAGTATTGTGATATCGGAACAAAACTCATACTTGTGATTTGTAGCCAGCAGCACGGGGGAGCAAAGATAAAAATAGACGATAGGACTTACACGCGAGCCCGCATGCTTATTAGTGATGAGATTTTATCGATAATAACAATCTAAAGTCGGGAATACTATAAATGTTCCATGAAGAAATCGTATGTGTGCATAAAAATATAAGGGTAGCAGATATAACCGTTGGCATTGTTTTTAAACTGTGAGTAAGGGTACACGAACCTTGGTTTTACCACCTTCAATATATCTTAGTATGAAGACATCGCAAGGGCTACGTTTTGTCTTTTAATTCTCACCAATCTAGACAAAATAATTTAATGATTAAACTTAACAACATTTCAAAAAGCTTAATACGCTTTCTGTGTTTATTTTTCTTTTATTTTAATAGATGTAACAGAAACCATTATGCATATTCTGTTTTAAAAATATGTTTTTGCTAAAGTGTTATATGTTTTTGTTTTCTTCCTTCAAAACTTTGAATAAATCAAAAACACAAGTAGACTACCTTTATCTCCATCTAATATATAATCACTTAAAGTTTTAGGCCAGGTACGTGAGAAAGGTCAACGCTATCGATTACACTGCAATTAACTATAAACATCGATAAAAAGGGAAATATGCAACACTAAACAGGAGCCCTCCAGTCGATTGCACAGTGGAAATATATTATGGCTAACTATAAATAAAATAATAGACGCTCGAGATAAAATGGTGAAATAATTATTGTACACACCACGGCACCATTATGAGGTGAAACGTGAGATTCAGATGAGTTTGAGAAATTGTACTGAAGATAACCACTAATCGAGACGATCGGGCATTGTGTGAACTCAGAAAACCCACATTTGGTTCTGTAATAAATGTTGAACTAATTATTACATCTCTGGTCATTGAACCAAGTTCTATTGATACTGCACTATTATTTGATGCATGCTGTTTTGTTAAATTTTGTTGGATTTTGGACTTAGATATAAAAAAGAAGTAATTTACCTAATTTAGCTACTGTAGGTTTATTTTTAATGATTTTAGAAGTTTGTGTTCATTAAATTTTGTATATGATTTTTATAATAAAATTAATAAGAGTAGTATATTATTATTGATCCAAATATATTGTTTAATATTTTATTTTACCATTTTCAATAAAACATTAAAACAAAAAATTATATGATTATATTTTAGAAACACACGCTTACATGTTGACCTACTAAATTTGAGAAATTCTGTCTATTATTAATTTTAGTTAAATTATTAAATGAAAAATATAACATAGACAATCAAAAATAAGAAAAAATGTAATATTATTCGCTAAACGTAAATAATTACAGAATGTTAATAACATGCAGGCAAAAAACAAGAACAAAACGCTTAATCAAACTATTAGCAGGAATTTACCAGCGCTGGGGAGGTTCTGCACGATGCGGTTAATTAATGCCAGGTTGCTTGTAAACTGCCAACTTAGATAATTTAATATTTATTGAGTAATAAAGAAGAAATTGGACCACTTCAAACATAAATAACCTTAATTACTTAATAGCCATACTGTGCTAGATTTAACTTCAAATCCTGTATAATATACTTGCAGACAATCATGATGGAATAAACTATTCTGCAAAATGGCTACATTTCTAGTTTATGAGAGCAGTTATATTTTTTCTTCTAAATTACTAGCACTTGGATATAATAACAAATCTACTAAAATAGCATCAGTAATACGCTGATTTTTAACGACGGCTTGGTAGTCACATCAGGGGCCTTTTTTTCTTTTTTTTTTTGGTTTATCGGGGGAAAATCCTGCATAGGACCATCAGGGCCGCTGTGAGGGCAGCGACCCCGGTGTGTCAGACTCCTACTGACTAAACACCCCCGGGGTGTCCCTCTAATCGCTCCACCCGAGCCTGGGAAACCAAATTCATCCAGACGCCCGGAGAGCGAAATGCCTTGTCGAGGCTGCCCACCCTTCCAATACCTATCTCATAGGCGGTGCGCCGGACATTGCACACCGCCACCCTCTCACCCGGACAGCAGACTGCCTGAAGTCTACTTCCCGGCTATTGTCACCGGGGACATCAGGGGGCTTGTCTTGACAGTAGTTAACATGTGTAAGGAAAACCTCTATGAAGTACCAATTGTCATCACCATTATCTGTGCCATCACCTATTCGTTATATTATTTTTGACAAAGGAAATTTATTTGTAACAGTTAATGACAAGCTTTATACATAATACACATTTTGATCTAAGCTCTGATAATGTGTAATCTAATCTTAACCACTGCGCTTAAATTTTAGTGATTCACTTTAAATTACATCAAAAATATAAACTACTATTTAATATTGTAATCGTATCTTAGAATTTAACTTGCGATTGTTCTTCTTTAATCACTTTCATTGCAATAATATTCCTCGCTGCGGATCGTAAAATTGTGCACTCTATATGAGCTTCAAAGCTTGCAGATTCGCATCGCATAACGTGATGTGGTTAATCTTCTACTTAAGTGGGATAATTTTTAAACCAATTACATTGACTATTTTTAGAATATAAGCTTTTTTCTATAAATTTCTCAATAAACTCCTAAATAACATTAATTACTTCAGTTCAGAGTTAAGTAATGCGAACGCAAAAAATATGAAAATAATCCAATCACAAAATTACGAAATAGAACATTAAATGGAAGTATTAACACTGATTTATGTGAAAGAAAATGGTTTGATGGAAGCAATTAATGCAAATTCAAACAGATAAAATAAACATATAAATACTAATGCAAAATTGTAAGAAAGACTAATTTTACAGTAAACTGACTGAATTGTTGTAAGATTGGAAGATAAAGGAACTGACAATGTTTTATTAGACGTTAGTAAATACCAAAAGAAATAAAAATTTAACATTCAAGAGATCTTAATCTATACAACTTGGCATAGATAGAACGAATTACGACTTATAATAAAATTTACTGCGGTTACACCAATTGAAAGGAGAGTATTGAAACCAAATGGCTCCTTTGCTTGAGGAAAGTAAAAGTGGTATGTGGGCCTCTTTTTATGAATGATTTATGCGTCTGCATTATACGGTCCTTTACGAATGTTTATTTCTA
Source organism: Automeris io (assembly GCA_036320925.1). Lineage (NCBI taxonomy): Eukaryota > Metazoa > Arthropoda > Insecta > Lepidoptera > Saturniidae > Automeris > Automeris io. The sequence continues at coordinate 21,030,308 of JAUDJH010000001.1, forward strand.
TTTGTGTAATGTCAAGCTTTATGTAGTAGCGAGGTCATGAAATAAACATGACTTGAATTTTGCTACATACTTTATTTTGCATGATTCTTTGAAGACCGTTGTAGTTTCTAAAAAAATGTTTATAATCAGTACAAGATTCGACATTTTATTTTGCTAATTGGATATTACTTTGATAAAGATCAGATTGGGGATCAGATTTAAAAATCTATATGTAAAATTTCCATAATGATTTGTTTTTCTTTTTTGCCATAGACAAAAATCATTTTGGGTTTTTAATGGTTTATTATAATTCTGATTTAAGTTGTAGAATGTAGATACAATTATGGATATAGGAGTAGCTATAAAATATTATAATTTTTTCAACTTCTTCATTTAAAATCTTGATTTTAACAAGTATAAGTATTTTAATTTCCCTGTTGAATTCCTCATTTGTGTTATTCATTACTAGCTGGTGACCCGGCATTGCTCGGATTGAAATAAAGGAATACATACATGTTTGACCTTAACAATTTTGAATAAATGTGATAGGCTATCTTATGTTCGAGAATAATTGTATCATCAAGTCCCGTCCTCGTTCCTACTGGTACAGAATTTATTTTAGGGATAAAAAGTAATCTGTCTACTATTCATGATTTTCGTCTATTTTTATATTAAATTTCATCAGAATCTGTCCAGCAGGTTCGACATGAAAAAGCAACAATCTTTCAGAATTATAATATGTGTGATTTATGATATGACTTTATATTTAATTAAACTTTATTCTATGTACTTATCTTTTAGACTGTTATAACAATTTACTATTATAATAAATTTACTATATAGCTAAATAAATATCAAAAATTAGGAAGCGTGAATGATTCACCCGCCTTTGACGCAATAACTTTTGATTTTAATTGATGATTCAGAATATTTCTTTTCAATAGACGTCTATTGTGATCTGTAACGTCATTGCCTCGTTGCTAAACGATCGATGCATCCTACACGATCATTTTAAACAATGCGAAAGCATACTCCCGCGTTCATACGCGTGGGCTTGACAATTTGCCCATTTTTTCCTGATCGTGATTGCTTATTCAACCATTTAGGAAATCAATTTCAACAGTGTAAATAGAAAGTTGCTCTTTATCATAATAGACTTGTAATAGTTATTTGCCAAATATAAATGAATAATGTAACGTTGGAATAGTTTGTTTATTAGTGTTCGACCGAAGCTTCGGCTGTCGCTTCGGCATTAGCCACCTTTTGATAAGTTTTAAGGGCATTTGAAGAATGTCTAGAAGCAGTTTATAACAAATATAAACCTTTAATTTAAAAGTTTTTTTGATATCTTAATAGTATTCACCTTTAGCCTATCATGAACTAAATTTCCTGGGAATTTTAAACCATCAGTTGTGGTAATAGCCGATTAATCGACGTGTACTTCAACCAGTAATCGACCTACAATCGGGACTCTAATTAAAAGTAGTGTAACAATCACAATCGGGTTAATTAGTTCTAATTAGACGCTTGCTAGTAATCTTAGGCTTTTGTCAAACCTCACATACTCACATTTGATATATTCTCTAATTCCACCAGCCCCATTCCATCATAAAACAACTATACAACGTTTCGGATACCGTCCATATGTGGTGGATGTTCTTTACATCCGCATGGAGAGATTCGCTTCTACATTTATCACGCGAACAGCTAGGATGTGGAATATGCTTCCAGCGACTATATTACCACGATCTTATGACTTAGGAGCCTTTAAGAGAAGAGTGAATAGTGAATTGGGCGGTCGCAGTTCGTCGTTGGTCTTATCTTCACATTTCACCAGGTGTGTTTAAGGTAAAGCTACCGTCTGTAAATTACAAAAAACTTCGGCCCATTTCAAAATATTACTATAGTAAGTTTTGGCCAAAGTTACCCGAAACCGAAGCCTTCAGTCAGACACTATTGCTTGTGTATAAAATATTTACTTTGATGATTGGAAATTTTCGATTTTATTGTGAATATAAAACGAAAGGCACAAAAAGAAATATTTAGTCAATTTCTGAAGGGATATCCAAATAAGGTTAAAATAGAATGTTAAACTCCCAGAGATAAAGTTTTATGTACGAATTACATCATTAGTTTTAACAAGTAGGACCGTTTTAAAAACAAATATCAATAATTTATATCCAAGTACTTGCCTTAAAAGGGTAGTTATATAATAATTATCTAGATCAGTTTTTATTCGTAGTTGATTAGATAATTATTATGTATTTATAAGTACCCCTTTATCTGTTTATAAAATCGTGTTGTACTTGCCTTATTCACTTATAAGCTTAATATAGGCTATATAGGCTTTATAGCCTTTACTTAAATTAATAATTGTTTTTTTTTTACTATAAATTACTTTGTTTTAATGGAAATATTAAGATATTACTATTTCTATATATTTGGATTTAAAAATCGAATGGTGAATATCCTCCTTGAATATATCCCTCGTCTATAAAATCAGCCTGTATAACACGATAAAAGGGTTCTAAGGTATATGGAAAACTGGATATACATAAAGTTATTTCGGAACGCGACAGAGCGAAGTGAGTCACTACGACGGTCTTTACACTTGTGTATTTGATCACGACCCAGTTCGGGTAATCGCACTAATACCTCAAAGAAAGGTAATATATATTTACAATATATCTTCAATATTGCCTTAATCGACGGCTATATAAATAATATTTTCTAAAATGTTACCAAGCGGGTATCGTATTGGATTCATCAACATAATTGATTTTCTTGTACGTCTAATATGAATAACGAATCAATCAAAATATCATTATGCTCGCGTGTGTTACAAAGTATAAGTACAAGCGATTTTATTTATACGATGAAAAATAAAGTACATATTCAATAAATTCGTGTCTGTCCGTATTGATCCACTGTTTTTTGTGTCGAGTTAACTGCAACTTTATTAAAATCTCTTTTATTCTTCTTTTGATTTTTTAGTTACAATAATTTCGACGGTACAGTTTTTACGAACTGTTGTAAGTAATTATGAATGTGACACTACTGACTTTATTTCTTTTACATTATTCCATAAGCCCTAATTTAATACACAAAGTAAAAACAAGTAAAGTTTAATCTAGAATACAGAGGCGTGGGAGTTAAGGAGAAACAAAATTTACTTCTTTACTTGTATCAAAAACAACAAATAACAATGAGAGCTTTTACTACTAATTATTGTACTAAAATGCTACATTAAATTACTACATTACAGATATATTACAGCTACACATCTATTTGATTCATTTTTATTTTATTTTCCCTTAATAACCTTAATTAACTCTTATATTGAAACGACATTTAGCTATTTTGTTTTATGTTAATTTCCTGTAAAAGAGGAATAATCTCATCATATATTATTTTGTTAGATTTCAAGGGAATTATGCAGCGTTTTCGATGAAAGCCTTCAAATGACTTTAATTTTTCCAACATTGTTTATAATTATCGTCATAATTCAACCAATTTGCAACAAAACCTTAACTATTTATACACTTAAACCTTCCACATAAATCATTCTGTCTAATGGGGAAAACTGCATGAAAATCTGTTCAGTAATAACGCGGTGGGAATTTTATAATATGTAATGATTACGCTCATCTTTCTTCACTTGTACCACGCAATATTTACACAGATCAGTCTCGCACAATAGATTACTTACTGTCTCATAATAAGCTGTCGCATTACTTTGACCGAACACAAAGTCTACATAATCAATTGCTTAATTGACTGTACGATTTCTTGTATCCAACAAAAGGTGTCCAGTTTCTAACTATCAATAACGACGATATTACTACGTTGTTTTGTTTTCAATTTACATTTAAGATGTATTTTTTTGTATTTGTATACGGGTAAACGTACTATCAAGTAAATTTATAAATGGATATTAGAGCTCCGTCAAGGGCTTGAGAAACGGGGAAATCATCAAATCCAACTCGGCAGGGTAGTGTTCAGAAAAATACGTAAGGTTTTTTCCGTATAAAAAACTTTAGTGCTTGAAAACAAATTTGCAATAATAATAATAGTAATTTTTTTTTTTATAATTTTTGCTAATAGTATCTGACCGAAGCTTTGGCATTCGGCCACTTTCTGCATTCGGCAAATTTTGGCCGAAACTGAAGGTTTCTCGAAGGTGTTGGAATTCGCTTCCGGCGTCTATTTTTTCCAACATCTTATGACATTGGAATCTTCAAACATCAAGTGAAACAGTATTCGCTGGGTGAGCGCGCTCCATCATCGGCCTCTGGGATGTCGACGATGACTGTCAGTGTATTCTAGTCCTTTGTTAGCTGCTTTTTTAGAGCTGTACTGTAGTTTCCATTTTGTGTGCCAGACACTTTGTCAAGTCAATATAAAAAGAAAATGATTTATTACAGTTTCAAATTAAGTGTGTAAACAAATTATATTCAAATATGTTACCGGTTTGCGTCTGATCCCATCTTGACATTCATTCGCACAGTTGTAAATCTTAAGGCATAATCCCATAGCGGCACACGGAATTATTGGCTTTTACGAGCGTTAGTCAAGTTTTCACGGAATGTGAAAGCGCTAAATAGTTATATTTTACTGTGCGCAGTTTGTTGATAATATAATCATCGTTTGAATACTTTTTAGAAACCCAACATTATCTTAGAATGACCACCATGAATCCAATTTTACATCAACCCATGAATCTCATGAATGAAAACCATGAATCATAATTTTATACTGAAAGGACCATCTAGCTACATATATGACTAGTTAATATTTACTGAACTAAACAAATACTAGTTGAATAATTTTAATTTCATAAAAATATCCCAAATCTACCATAAATACTTTAGAAGTAATAAGGAAAAGTATTCTATAAAAAATTCAAATTGTTACTTACGAAGTTTTTTTGTAATCCACTCGATATGTCGTTGTCACCTTTACGAGATAAAAAACAAGGTATTTGCTCCTATAACCGGACAGTAGACATAAGCAGTCTGCTGCTCGGAGGAGAGGGAGGTGGTACGCAGTATTCGACGTGCGGCGTGCCGCCCGTGAAAGATGTTTGGAGGCGAGGGCTCTTTACACCCACATCTCCCTGAGAGGAAGCCTGAATAAGGCATCTCAGGAATTTGGCTTCCCAGGTCTGGGTGGAATGATTAGAGAAACAGGCAGCTGAGTAAAAACCGGGAGTGTATTAATATTACTTATATGTAGAATATTCACTGATAGGTGATTTATAGACGTAGGGTTATCTACATAGATTATTTTTTTATGTTTTCATTGTATACTTAAGGGTCGCAACTCAAACTTTGTTTCGTTATGTAAATAATTCTATTTATATTTTAATAATAATAAACAACATATCATCATGATATATTCCTTTCGAGGTCAGCAGAGATGCATTAGTCGTTGTATCCACTTTACACTTTTATATCGTGTCAAACGTGACCAGTTGCACAGTTGATCGATGTTCTAAGGGCACTTACACATAACATTTCTGTTAGATGCCATGCGAGGAGTGCTACACCTATATATATTTTAATAATAATTTACTAATAGTTATTTAAGAAAACCCTTGGCAAATATTTAAAGATTGTAACGTTTTATTACACAATCTTATTTATTTTCTTTATACACGAACATATGTATATACGGATTCCAGGCTATGTTACCCACGGATTCGTTTGCAACAATAGATTTCCCCTTTACGAAATAATAAACGTAAGGCCGGTTGCACACTGTACAGTTACGCGACGATTACCGTCCTATGCCATTGTTCGTGACCATTCGCGGTCTAGTGCTTCGTAATTACACGCTTTACTGGCACTTAGGGGTAACAACTATTGTAACTCGTAACCATTTCTCATCAGTCCATTTGAGATTTTTTTCTCAACTTCGTGCACTCGATGTCGAACAAGTAAATAGACATTTACAAGAGAATGTATACATTTTTGTCTAGTCAAAGTCAATTGATTTTACGTCGAATAAATATTAAATTGACTTTGTAAAGTATAATTGCGTTGTGTATTTTTATTATCTGTATATAGATATGTCGTGACTTCGTTCGCCTAGAAGTAGTACTGTGGTTATGCTAATCATTATTTCAAGCGGAAATATTTGTATAAATGATATAAATTCTATCATTTGTTTCTTATATAAATAATTATAAGAACAAAATATAAAACTCAATTAGTACCAATAACTTACAATACTCGACAATAGATGTCGTCAGTGCTTTTTTAAACTTTTTAAAATAAAAATAGAGGATACTTTTTCGGGATAAAAGAAGCCTATAATTTTATCCAGTATCTGAGTATCACTAAGTGAAAATTCATAAAACTCCGTTCAGTAGTTTTAGTGTGAACCCTTTACAAAAAACAGACAAAGAGATAAACAAAATATAAAAAATGTTGATTTGGCATCTATATTCATAGCAAAGCCTTTCAAAACTGTAAAGGTATTCGTCCGCTACTATGTTATAATATTAAAATATATCAATGAATGGTACCATCGTTTTCAAAATATAATGAAATTTATAATTGGATGACTTGGTCACCAGAGACGAAGACATGGATCAATAGCGCTTATTAGCAGTAGAGAGTACCTAAATATTAACCATCATATTAGCACTATCTTTAACTTGTTAACCGGGGAATTAGCTATTGCTCAACTCGTTTCAAAATAGGGACTGTTTTGTTCGCAGCGATAAGTAATATATCACACTTCAAATAATAAAAGAATATCGTTTTTAATTTATGGTTTTTATTTATTTTGATAAAATATTTAATATATTACAATTAATTTCCATGACGAAAAATGTCATGCCTATTGCAGTAGGCTTTTATGTATGACGAAATATTTGGTCATACCCAGTTAACAGGTTAAAAGATGCTAAGATAGGTCTGTAGGTTGTTCTAATTTTTATATTATATTAAAAATATGATTAAATGTGAAAAAAAAATCAATCACAATAAAAAATGCAATAGAGAAATCGTTAGACAATGATATCATAATTATTGTCACAGATTGTATTGTTCAGTCAGTTTGAATCAATAAAATATTCCTTAAAATACCTCAGACAGTCAGCCATTGTATCAATAATGTATCATTCGATCCCGTTACACGGTTACACGTGTTCATTGTAATTCAAATTGTGTGTGAACTAACTATCAGGGAGTGATATGTACGGTTTGTTTTGTTTCAAGTTTCGTATGGCGCCTAAATTTTAAGCAACCAATTTGGAGTTTGGTAGAGTCTCTTGGTAATGAGGCGTTGTTCTTAAGGATTTTTTTACAGAAAATGTGCCAAATAAGAGCAATTCTCTTAACTTATAAAAATCCAATAAAATTATATTAAACATGTAAAAATTTCCCAACCCAAGTACATATTTATCTAACTATAAAAGATACTGAATTTGCGTAGATTTTGCTTAGAAAATAAGTTAGTCAGAAAATAAGTTCTTTTGTAAAAATATCATCACGCTATATTACTTTTCGGGTGGGCAGCGATACATAAGTGGATGTATCCATTTTGCGATTAAATGTCCTGCCCAACGTGAGCAGTAGCGCAGCTAATTGTCATTTTTAAGGCACTGATGATGATGATGATGTCCTACCCGGTTTCGACCACGGCGACTGTTTCAACACCGGTTAAGAAATTCGAGGTCCAGTTTTCGGAAACAGTCAATTGCGCAGGAGATATTTAAGTGCATAACTGGACGCGCAGCTAGAAAAGCACTCTCTCGTCCGAGCTCCCTCAGGCCCGATGGAAAGGAGAACCAGTACGATCGGGAGGGAGCGGGATGCAGGTTTAGTCGAGTTTTCCCTTCTCTAAGCACCTAGTTGAATTGCGGTGTTCAAGAGATACCTTAGTCGCCTTTTACGACACCTCAGCAAGAAGAGGGGAGGTGCTATTCTATTCTGCCGGCAGCCACCACGGCTAAAGGCACTTATATATGTACGAATATGCCATTTCTCTCATACGTCACGCAGGTTTCCTCACAATATATTACTTCACCAGTGAACATGTGGTGGTATAGTGGAATATTACACCGAACCTAAAAAAGCGTTGATTGTTTTCTCAAACGTGTGCTGTGACTTTTCCGACGGTTTACAGATTTCATGTAATCGTCCAACGGTTGCCGTCATTACGTCTAAGTGGGCTGCGTGGATTGAAGCTGCAAGAAGCACACGGCTTATTGCGGTTTTCTGTGATTGAATTTTATAGAAAGCGTTTAAAGCTGCTACACTGTTGCAGTATTATTGTAAGAATCGCTAATTTGAGTTTGAACTGAAATATACGAGACGGTGGCACTGATTTAAATCTTTACTGTGTTATCTTGAAGTATTAATCAGTGGTGTGCAGTCGCGTGCATGCTATAAACACACAAAAAGCATTACCTAGCTATACTTTGAAATATCTATATATATAAAAATCAATTGCCGTTCGTTAGTCTCGCTAAAACTCGAGAACGGCTGATCCGATTTGGCTAATTTTGGTTTTGAATTAATTGTTGAAGTCCAGGGAAGGTTTAAAAGGTGAGTAAATATGAAAAAAAAAATGCTAGGAATGTAGTAAAAACAATAATTTTGTTTTCCCATACAAACAACTCTGTCTCCAGCTGTCAAACATATGATGTCAATCAAAACAAAACAAAGGTATGCCTTCAAGTTGATTAGAGGTTGCATGTCATTAATGAAAATTATAAGTTATACGCCAAGTAATCAACCAAAAATAACCCAATAATGTCCCATAAAGCATTATAGTAAAAATATCATTACCTTAGATATGACTTGAGTCTTTCAATGCAATTTTATTTCTATTAGACTGCGACAGGCCAATAACTTTTGGCAGGGTGAAATCTGACGGGGCAGCTATTAACATAGAAAAAACAATGTAAGTTTGTTTTAGAGAATTAAGGCAGAACAAGGTCTGCCGGGACAGCTAGTAATAAATATATTGACTTCAAATCTGCTAATTAACAGAATACAAATCGCAGGCTAAGGCTTACAGACACAACTTTAAATTTGCTTAGACTTTGGTAAAACATTACAATTTTTATTACTCAATGAATGTCCAAGGACATACTTAAAACTTAAAGTTTAAGTTTTTTTAAAGACTTTCTTTAAAATATATTATTTAATAATATATTAAATTCACGCCGTATAGCTATAAAAATTTCACATTAGAACAATAAAGTTTCTTATTTTATGGCTAGAAAACATGTTTCTGATTGTTGATTCAATATTAAAATTTCGTATCGTCTTAACACTAATGAACAAAACTGCTGTTTATTGCATAAAACATAATAAAATTTAATGATTTTTATAACTTTGATAAGATTAAGCCAATATATACTTTTTCCTGCATCTTTGCTCGTGTAGTCACTTTTAATTGAAAATATAAATAACAATGATTTCAATTTTACTGTAAGCTACAACAAAATTTGACTCTGGAAATATTTTGTCGTGTAATTTTATTAATATTAATGTATCCTCGGACACATTCCATCTAAAAAATTTAAACATTTTATGAAACTAAATGATCCACTGTGTGTAAATTGTGGAATCATAGGTGATATCCACCATTTGTTGATGGAATGTGTCCGATCTGAATCTGTGAGAGAGGCGTTTGTGAGTGCCTTTGCTCTGAACAGACTTGACGTCGGGATGTTTAACAAAATCTTAACAGAACTATTATCTGATGAGGCGTCTGACCTGTTCAGATCAATGGCCCTATATGTCATATGTTAGGTATTTCTGTATTAAAGTACGATGGGACTGACATGCGTACACACGTAAAAGTCCCTTAAATAAATAGAATTAAAAAAATGTATCCTCACGCTATATTATTTTATAATCTATCAGTTACAAGTAGTCTATTTAATTTATTTTCTCTTATACGTTTGCTCTTGTTTTAGGTATTCATATATGTGTGCTATGGTGTCACTAATACATTTTGTAGTCGATTTGTTTATTGTATGTAATAGTTTATTTTAGGATTATTTATTTTTGAGTGGGTGTATTGTTATTATCTAAACTTATTATTATACTTTATACTTAAAATTATTTAAGCTATATGTTATCCTATTTCTTGTTTCTTATGTTTTTTATTGCTTAATAAGATGTAACACGACCGGGGCCCTCCACAAAAATCAGCGCTCCAGGCTTCCTCTGTGGCTTTAAGCTGATGGAGGTCCCATTTTCGCCATGTTAATATGTTTTTGTTTTTTCTTTTGTTTCTGTATGTTGTTGTCTTGTAACAGAAATGTTACTGCTTTTTAATTTCTAGTATTTTGTTAGTTTGTGGTGAAAATAAATATATTTCATTTCATTTCATTTCATATCCATTTCGGGCTGAGCACAGTTACATTAGTGGCTGTATCCACTTCACGCTTATATGGTATGTCATGCTCTATGTGGCCAGTAGCGCAACTGATTGGCGTTCTTAGGATACTTACATTGATGACATTTCCTCGCGATGGTTTCATTCACAGGTGAGCATGTGTTGCCTAAATCCTTACGTAACCTGGTAAGAACACAGACGTAAGTACCGGGATTGGAACTTGCGACCGTGAACAGTAACCGGCCCATTATCCACTAGACCAGCGGTTCCCAACCTGGGGTACGCTAAAGTTTATTCAAAAAAAAATTATGGCGGTAAAAAGTATTATAAAATATGCTTTCTAGGATTAACAATTTTTTTATAATTTTTTCTCGTATGATGATGATGATGTCCTAGCCGGTTTCGGCCACGGCGACTGTTTCAACACCGGTTAAGAAATTCGAGGTCCAGTTTTCGGAAACAGTCAATTGCGCAGGAGATATTTAAGTGCATAACTGGACGCGCTGCCGGAAAAGCACTCTCTCGTCCGAGCTCCCTCAGGCCCGATGGAAAGGAGAACCAGTACGATCGGGAGGGAGCGGGATGCAGGTTTAGTCGAGTTTTCCTTCTCTGAACACCTGGTTGGATTGCGGTGTTAAAGAGATACCTTAGTCGCCTCTTACGACACCTCAGCAAGAAGAGGGGGGTGCTATTCTATTCTGCCGGCAGCCACCACGGCTTTCTCGTATATAACATTATCTAATATCATATTACATTAAATATGTTTGCCTGTTTATATTTCTTCAGCTGTATTTTTTGAAAGTAAATATATTTGTATATCTGAAATTACTAAATGATTTCTTATTTGTGTGTATACATATGTATGTATTTGTGTGTGTGTTAGGGGTAGCCACTAAGTAAACAATCAGGTAGACCAAAACCATAATTAATAATGGGGTATTCTTGTTTTCTTTTTTATACTTATTTTTTCGTTATTGGTTTCCTTATAACAGTATACTATAAGCACAAGCATTCATTTAATTTAAAATCAATAAAATTTTAAATGGTTTCCTCGTCTCGACATCTGATTGATACGTATCTACATATAATGTGGGATTGTCCGTCCATCCGTTTCCTCGCAATACTCATGTGTAATGCATATCGCGTTGCGCGATGCGCTTTAATGCATTCTTATGAATTGCCGTAGAATAGAGAGCACAGATAGGTTTTGAGTTTATTTACTATAGAATGACCCCACAGATTCTATAGACCTGGAATGGCTTTAGGAGCAATTTGACACGGCATCTGGTACGAATACGTGAAAATAAAAATCAAGAGAGCAAAAATAGGAGGGAGGGGTGGTAAAATGGAAGTAGGAGAGAGGAGGTAAGCTTAGCTAAAAGTTAACATGACATTCATTGGCTGTTAGGCGGTTCAAGTCCGTCGAGTCAGCTAGTAAAAAATTAATCGGAGTAAATATTGTATTTTTTTATTTGTTTCAGGTAATGACCTAACCATTTTGGAAGTTAATAGCCAGCATCTCCTAAAAGGTATATTTTTCTTTGTTATTGATGTATTGTAGTCGACCGAATAGAGAGCACCTTTCGTAATCGGATTGCAGCCGGCAAAGAGCGCTGACTATCCGGCTGTTTGCTTTGTATATATTTCCCAGTAAAATATATATAAAATTAATTACATTAAATTAAACCTACATTAATATAATAATTATAAATGTTTACTTGACAACAAATGCTTACATCTTAAATGACAGGGCAATAAGTCTAACAGATGTACAGAAAGTTCACCCTGCCCCATGCATAACCAAAAATCAAGATGTCGTAAGTAAAGAAAACAGGTTGCGATATGTTTGCCAGCGGGGGTTGCGATATACGCAGAAATTAGTTGTAAAGGGAGTGTCACGGCAATTGCGGAATATTTCTGAGAACCTGATCAATTTTTTTTTGTATCCCGGGGGAATATCCTGCTTAGGACCGTCAGGGACGCCGTGAGGGCAGCGACCTCGGTGTGTCAGACTCTTACTGACTAAAAACCCCCGGGGTGTCCCTCTGATTGCTTCACTAGGGCTTGGGAAGCCAAATTCGTCCAGACACCCGGGGAACAAAAGGCCGTGTTGAGGCTACCTCTCTGGGGGAGGGCTGGGAGTAAAAATCCACCCCTCTATACCTCTCCCTCTGGCGGCGCGTCAGACACCGTGCACCCTGTCATCCGGGCAGCAGAATCCGTCAAGACGCCCGAGACCCTGATCTATTCGTCAACTTCTTTCGACCGTCTAGTCGGCTAGTCGGCGAAAATCACAGTCAGCACATCTTTTTCTTTTTTTTTTACACTGGCTCGACATAGTGACTACAGAGCACCTGATGGTAAGTACAGTGTAGTCCAAAAACGAAAGCGACTATCAATGGATGAAAATCCATTAATAGTCTACATCGTCATGTCGGCCCACATATACCACGACTGAAGGTCTCTACGTATATGAGCTACTAGATATACACAAGCTGATCCCGAAACGCGACAAGCCGAAACTGGCATCTCTAATTTATTGTTTAAATTTGCATATTCATTTCAGCAAGAAAGAAAATTCGAGAACAAACGGCTCGACATTTTTCAGTTGATGTATCGAGTTACGTACGAAAGCTGTGGATTAGGCTCGTATAATGAAATTTTTTACCGAAACGAGTTTTAGCTTTCAGTACATTTTGTACGTGATTTTTATAAAATATTCGCATCGTTGCCACTAAATTGGTAGTATTTTTTACGTCAATAAATGACAAACGAAATGAATTTCACTTGATGAAAAAACTGACAATTATGACCGAGTACATCAGAAGTGCAGCTTTGAAGAACTAGCAATGAGCGTTGCGCACTGCAAATAGTTTAAAAAACCATATATTTGTTTAATAACTAAAATACGGTATTAAGTATTGCAATAACTATCAATTGAGCGAAGGTGTGTATTTTTTTTTATACCGACTCGACACAGTGACTGCACCATACCTGATGGTAAGCATGGTGCAGTCCAAAAAACGCCAACGACTATCGATCGGTAGTCGCAGCGATCATGCCAGCCTGCACAAATATCTCTTCACGCTACGTTTAAAAGATCCCATATCATAGGATGGAGGGAACACGCTCGCCGGAAGACCATTCCACAGCCCAACGACACGGCAAAAGAAGGAGTTAGAGAACTTCTTTGTCCTGGCCGGGATGTGAGATACCGTATAGCTGTGACAACGAAAACCCGCGCGCGTGGATCTATTCAGGAAGGGAGAGGGTGGAACAAGGTTAAACAACTCCTCAGAACACTCGACATGATATAGACGGCATGACATTACATGTCGTATCATGTATTGACATGATACGACACGACATCGTTATCTCAATAACTATCTGTTAATTGAAACTATTTTGGTGCAAAACGACACCCAACGATATTTCAATATACATGAAAACAAACTTCTTAACCGATAACACCTGACAGTCGCCAAATACAATAGGTGGTTGCTTTCACCATAATGCTCATTGGTGATGAAAAAGATCACGAGGAAACCCCCTGTGATATCCAATAGAAATGTTATTTGGAAGGTCCTGATAACAGCGATCTGCGCTTCTGGTCTCGTTGGGCATGACAAAAAGGCAAAGTGATACAAGAACCAATATATTCCTGCCCGCCTTGAAAGATATATAGCGTGCCGATATATAATTAGAAAACATGTTATTAATTAAATCTGTCATATGATACCCTATTAACATGAACACATTAATCGACGTTATAAATTATTTTTATATTTAGTTGCATTCGAAAACGATACTAAAATTACATTTTTATTAATATATCGAACGTATTTTCACATAAAAATATAACAAAATAATTAATATGTGAGAAACGAGTTACAAAGAAAGATAATATTTCTACAAATAACATAAAAGCAGTAGCATTATTTCTCATCGCTTCTAAGGGCCAAACTACACAAAATACTTTTACGATGCTAAAGGCAAAAACACACTCGTGACTTTGAAGTTTTACTGATTGTAAGTAACATAAAACCACTATAGACTTGGTATCCTGAACTGAATGCGACGGTTTTTCACGCCCAATCAATTGTATAAAACCTAGGTCAGGCCATGCATGGAATACTGGTCGCATACCTGAGACAGTTCTGCCCAGTACTAACTCGACACCCTGAGATTTTAGAGAAAGGCTGTCCGTATTGTGAATGACCCAGTCGTGACTAAGCATCTTAAACCGCTCCAGTTGCGCAGAGATGTTGCCTCACTGAGCGTTTTCTACCTTCTGTATCATGGCGAGGGTTCTGAAGAGTTATTTAACCTTGTTCCACCCTCTCCCTTGCATAGTAAAGCCACGTACGTTGGTTTACAGAGTATAGTAGACTATAGACTATAGACTATAGACTATAGACAGAGTATAGTAGGTTTACAGAGTATATACGGTAACTCGCATCCCGGCTGGGACTAAGCAAATCTCTATTTTTTATTTTTGCAGTTATTGGGCTGTGGACAGAGATGGGCAAAATGTAATCTGATTAATGATGTATGATTACAAAATGTAGTCGTAATTTTAATTTTCTTGCTCTGTAATCATGATTAAATCCATTTAAATATTAAGAAATAATAAATGTGTATACAATCTGGGATTTTGTAGTGTTTAAAACATAAATGAACAAAATGTTGTCATATTAATGGTAAAAAACGTAAAATGTAATCGTTAATCATTTTTATTAATCTGCTTGCATTTTGCCCATCTATGGCTGTGGAATGGTCTTCCGTTAAGCGTGTTATTACAGTCTTGTGATATGGGCTTCTTTAAACGAAACATGAAGAGTTATTTCTGCAGGCCGGCATGATCGCTGTGACTATTGATATTTTCTTTGTAGTACACAATGCTTACCAGACGTGTTGTAGTCACAGTTTCCACTCTTGATAGAAAAAAGCATAATTAGGATGCTATAGTTATCATGAACTAGAGTTCAGCCGAAATTCTGTAAAAAAATCATGCTACTGTTCAAAACATTCATTTTAAATTAACGATTGGAAATTCTCGTCAATTAGGGACAGAAGGAGGTCCCCGTTGCTCCCCTATCTGGCAGGTATAATCAGTAATTGATTATACTCAGACACTGATGACCCCCATTTAAAGACGAAGACGTAGGTCCTTAAAATAAATCTTAAACAAAATGTCTTAGATTTTTTTAACTTTCTACTTTAACCGCCACCTTTGATTGAACACTGCCAATAATATCCCTGCATATCCCTAAAAATATTATAGCGTGAATATTATTAATCTAAATACATCCCATCTCCATTGTCCGGAAGTAGATCACGGACCACGCTGAGTAATTACTTCGGATATTCTCGACCAGCCATCAATCATGGAGCCCCATTTACATTGAATGGTCCTACAAACGCAGGGTCATTGGGAGTCACATTGAATTGTCGCATGGAAACGCCCTTACTGGGCTTATATTGGAATAATATTAACATAGAAATATGGATTAAAGTCTGTATAATCGACTTCTTTAGAATCAATTAGTGATATGATTAAAATACACTAATTAATGTAAGATTTATTTTATTTATTACAACTGCAAGGCACAATTTAAGCATAAATTAGGATTTTTTTATAATTTAAAAGCGAATGCTTGACATCAATCGCACCAGGTAGAAGGTAAAGATGATTCTGACACTGGATTGCGTCCGCCCAACAAATGGTTAATTTACGCTTCTCTTAAAGCTCCCAAAGTCATAAAAACATTGAAATTTGGTCGCTTCAAGCATATTCCACTCCTTAGCTATTCGCATGATGAGTTTCGAAGCGGATCTTTTCGTGAAGATATATAATTGTGGAATATCCACCACATACAGATGGCATCCAACAAGGTTTCTAGTGGTTTTATGATGGAATAGGGCTGATTGAATTAGAGAAAGTAGCTTTTGAGAACACCCTTGGATTTAACTTATATTAATGTGTGACATTGAAAAAGAAAATGAAGAGATAAGGTACAAAAAATAGAAAATGGGAATTACTACTAATTAATATTCAATGCTAGTCCATGGTATTGTGAAAAATAGTATTATAATATAATTCAAACAAAAAAGGAATGAAGAAACGCTTCTCGACTTATCTGAGAACGCGCATCTCAAACCCTCGGCTTTAGCATTAAATTATAAACTTTTTTACAGACTTAAGGCAAATTACAAAGTAATCCCGTAAGTAGGGCTTTTAGAATTTGACTTGGCAAGTATTTAGAACAAGAGTTGCTAACTTTGAATTCTTTATTGAGGGTTTAATACTGTAAAAATGATGAAAGTTATACAAGCTCATAATAACTTTATTGAAATTATTTTTTCCCCATTAAAAGCACTTTTATTAAGTAACTTAAACACTTTTATTTTCTTAATCATGCAACGGATCTTGGTGTGGCTTTCACCGACATTTTTCTGGAAATCCGCATGGCATCTTATAGAAATTTCATCTGTAATTCCCTGAGAACGGCGCTTTGCTGCGCTACTGTTCACTTTGATCAAAATATATAAGCGCAAAGTGGATATAGAAACTAATGTATCTCTGCTCACCCTATATGGATATAGCGTAGTCTAAATGGACTTTTATACTATAGTATTTACATAAATTCGTACAGGCAACTATGAATAAGAAACTCGCGAAAAAGATGGCAATAGTTGGAACCAGGAACTTCTAGTCTTACTATAGCAGTGCGTTCTTTAGTTTTTAAACTTAAATTTAATTAACTAACGTTATTTTAATTCGTTCCCATACTTTTTTGCACGATTAAGAACTTTAAATATGAATGTCAGAGCATTAGAAGACCTTTTATTAACACAAAATTCGTAACCTTAATAAATATTGTGGAACGCTAAGGAGAACCAGATACGTCAGCCAACCTAAATATGAGCTGAACTTTGACATCATTAAAAACGAATTTGATAATCTATAAAACACAATTCATTTCCTCGACGGCTCCTTTGAAGAAAAGTGTGACACTGTCTATAAGATATGATGAAAGATAAAAAAATGTATTCTCTTGAATTCTGTTGTGTTCGGTTTTGTAATGTGGAACTTTTATTATAATTTAGTCATATTAGCTAGTATATTTTATTACTTAAGGAGTATAAAAGCAAGAATGTTAAACTATTTTTTTTATTACAATTTATAGTCTAACTTGAAATTAATTATATCTGGTGGAAAGTGAAGTAGAGGCTGATGATAAACTGCGTCTGCACAATAAATGCCTAGTCATTCTTCTTTTAAAAGCTCCCAGATCATGCGATTGTGAAAAAACAGACGCAGAGAGCGTATTCCATTCATTTGCTGTTGGTATTATGACGAATAAAGCGAATTTTCTACTATGGATATGTGTAATATCCAGAATGTATGGACGGTATCTCTCTCAGCGTCTTGTATATTTGTGGTGTAAAGGGAATGGCTCCAGAGCACAGCCGACTGCAAGATAGGCGACATTACGTTGATGCTCGATAGACTTATAAGTGCTATAGCATGTAGACGCCGCCCGATACGTAATTGTAGTAAACGCCCTAAGGGTCGTTAGGGTGTTACGAGACGTGCGGGGTAAGAGGTGCGCGCGCGCAAGGGATGCTCTAGCAAAAGGAGTCGACTACCGAGACCCGATGCTAGAGTACGTGCGTGTGCGTCGCAGTTCAGTGTGCCGTAAAGTGCAAATAAACAATAAAACGCCAAAATCCGTGTTTTCTTACCACCACATCCACGACCACCGGTCATAGACTGCATTTTCGCCTCAGTTGAAGAGTTACCTATACGTCTCCTTTTTTTTTTTTTTTTTTTTTTTTTTTTTTTTTTTTTTTTTTTTTTTTTTTGTTAACCCGGTGGAAATCCCTACGGACCTTCAGGGGAGCGGTGAGGGCCGCTCCCCCGGTGTGTCGGACCTGCCCCGACTAAAACCACCGGGGTGTTCCTTCTCTCGTCTGCCGGATGCTAAGGGCAAAGCCGAGCCATCTTCCTCGGCATCCGGCGACGTCCGGCCTTGTGCAGGCCTCACCTACTAGGCGGGGGGACGGTTAAATAGTCGCCGCCCCCCGCATGCACCTAACACATTTCGGGGAGAGTGGTGTAGAGAGCCACCCCCCCCTCATCTCATTGAAGTTGTCATCAGAGCGGTGTGCGGGAACACATCGCACACCGCTCACGCCAGGATTTGGGCGACGCACTCCCTCAAAGCGCGCCGCCCGGCGTATATCCGTGTCACGGAGGAAGGCTGTTGGCGTAGGCCCTCCTCCGGCGTCCAGTCCGAGCTGGGCGGCGGATTGGGTTGTCGGGGGTGGATATTGCCTCCCGATCCCGCTCCGCCGCCTCCTTCACCTGCATTGTTGTCTCCGTGAAGGAGAGGACCGCCTGCCATGCCCTGTCACTACCGACCATCGCGCGAGCGAGTGCCGGCAGTGACAGGTCGCCACCCACCACCCTGACGAGTGCGGCCCTCTCCGTAGCCCAGGCTGGGCATTCTTCTATGACGTGTTGTGCGGACTCATCGAGGCAATCCGCACAATGGTGGCACCTCGGTGTGGGCTCGCTACCAGTTGTGCGGCACAGGTATCCACCAAAGCTGCCATGCCCAGTGAACACCTGCACCATCCGGTAGGAGACCACACCGTGGCGCCGCCCTAACCATTCCTTGAGTATCGGACGAATTGCCTCGATCGTCCGCAGGCCGTAATTTGAATGCTCCAGCCTGAGCCGCCATGTCTCTATTGAGTCGGCGTCCAGCAGACGCCTCTTTCCCTTGACTTCGGTCGGGGCCGGTCGCTGGCCCCGGGCCCTTTGCTCCTCGCGCCATGTATAGAGTGACGCGAGTGCTCGGGCATCCAGGTCCCAGGGAACCGACCCCGCCAACAGGCAGGCCGCGTCGCACGACACCGTAGCGTACCCCCGGACCGACGCTATCGCCAGAGCCCTTTGGGGGCGGCGCAACAGCCGTATGTTGTGGCTGTTGAGAGCGTCGGCCCAAACCGGGGCACCGTACAGTGCCATGGATCGGACCGCGTTCACGTAGAGGCGTCTGCAGGACACCCCAGGTCCACCGATGTTGGGCATCAGCCGCTTAAGAGCAGCGGCTGCACCTACCACTTTCGGCAACAACCGGTCAAAGTGTGCGCCGAATTTCCATCTGCCGTCGAGGACGAGACCGAGATACTTCATCGTGCCCCCGACGGCTATTCGCACTCCGCCTATAGTGATATGGGCGTCTGGAGGTGGTGCGGACCGGGGCCCGTGAAAACAGAGGACCTCGGTCTTTTGAAGTGCCACCTCCAGGCCCAAAGCGCGAATTCGGCGCACAACATGGGCCGTACCGGCCGTTGCCAGCATCGAGGCCAGGCGGTAATTCCTGGCGCGGGCAGTGACCAACGTGTCGTCTGCGTAGCAGACTAATGCAACCCCTGGGAGGTTCTGCCCGCGCAGGACCCAGTCGTACCCGATGTTCCACAAGAGGGGCCCTAAGACAGACCCCTGTGGAACACCGCGAGACATCTCCCAATCCGCCCAGCCCCGCTGCGTTGGGTAGGTGACCCAGCGGTCCCTCAGGTAGGCGTCGATGACCCTGCGCAGGTACTGCGGTATGTTGTGGTACCGCAGTGCCTCCTTGATGCAGCTCCAGGGCATGGTGTTGAAGGCGTTGGCGATGTCAAGGGACACCGCCAACATCACCCCACCACTGGAGACTGCAGCCTGCGCAGACGCCTTAACCTTCAGGACCGCATCAACGGTGGACCTTCCTCGGCGGAACCCAAATTGGTTCTCCGCCAGGTCTGGACCCTCGCCCTCAAGATGTGCGACTATGCGGCCGACCACCACCCTCTCGAAGACCTTCGCCACTTCGTCGATCAAGACGATAGGTCTGTAGGCGGAGGGGGAGTCGGCCGGACGTCCCGCCTTGGCGAGGAGAACTAGCCTGCCCGTCTTCCACCGCCTGGGTATCGCGGCTTGCGACAGGCAGGCGTTAAAGAGTCTCCTCAACCACTCTTCCATGGCATCGAAGGCGAGGACCCAGACCTTGGCGTGTACGCCGTCCAAGCCCGGAGCCGTAGATTTACCCTTTATGCGCTCAAAGACAGAGCTTAGCTCCTCCCTGGTGACCAGTGGCACCTCAGGGTCATCGGCAACGACGGCCCAGGGAGGCACCATTGGCGGGGGCTGATGATCTGCCCCCTGTGGGAACAGGGAGGACACTATCTGGCCGACCAGTTGCGGCTGGAGTGTCTGTGTCAGCGGGGGAGACCACGGGCGGAGTTTGTTCCGCACCATGCGGTATGGTGTCCCCCACGGATCCCTATCGAGCATCTCCAGCAGCTCCTGGCGGGCTCTGTCCTTGGCCCTCGCGATCTCTATTTGGAGGGAGGCACATTTTTCCCTGTATGTGGCGTACAGGGAGTCCTCCCTCGCTAGATCGCGTATCCTTCTTCTACGGCTCCGGGTGTAAGTCCGTTTCGCCGCCACACACTCCTTTCTGAGCTGGGCTATCTCTTCCGACCACCAGAACACCCTCCTCCGGCGTCGGTTGGGACCGCTCTTCGCGCGCAGCATGGAGGCGTCGCAGGCGACCGTCATGGCTCTCCGGAGCCGGTCCGCCTCTTCCTCCACTCTCACTTCGCCGTCCGGCTCCGGGATCCAGGCCTGGACGGTCGCCGCCTCCTTCAGGAGCTCCGCATCCAGGGTGGGCAGACGCCACCTTGGAGGGTCCCTGCGCGCGTCCCTGGGGCCCGTGTTGGGCTGGGCCCCCCGACGCGGATTCAGCTCGTAACAGATGTAGCGGTGGTCGGAGAGAGTCTCCTCCTCCGTTACGACCCGCCATTTTTGAATGCGGCGTGCCATGGCGGGGCAGGCCAGTGTTATGTCAACAATAGACCCACCCCGCGCACGCACGCATGTGTTTTCGTTCCCTATGTTGACGACGGACAAGCCGACCCCAAGTATCCACTCTTCCATTGCCTCGCCTCGAGTGTCCGTCGCCGGACATCCCCAAGCCATGGACTTGGCATTGAAGTCACCGGCGACGATCAGAGGGCGAGGAAGAGTCCTCACCACCAGGGCTCCGAGCTGGGCTAGGAACCCCTCGAACTCGGCGAATGGCTTGTTGGGGGAGAAGTAAACGGAGATGACAGTTAACTCCCCCAGTGTGGCCGCGACGTAACCCGTACCCCTCGTGACATTGCCAAGGGGAGGGATACCCGCGGCTGGCCTGATGACAATGGCCGCCGAGTTCGTGACATCCCCCACCCAGCCGGAGCCGTCTGGGGGAACATAATATGGCTCAGAGACCACACCCAAATGGATCCCCCACTGGGCCAGGGTCTGGGAGAGAAGGTCCTGAGCCCTGGCACAGTGGTTGATATTCCCCTGAAGGAATTTTATTCGGGTGTGATCCATTAAGTGGCCGTGGATTCTGGGATCGGCTCGCTCGTCGTCCTATTGACGTCAGAAACGCCCTCGGACATCGGAGCATCGCGCATTTGCTCCGAGTCAGGGGGAGCAACTGGCGTCTTCGTCTTCTTAATTCGGAGGGGCTTGGTGGCCACCGCACAGGCCTTCCCCCCCACTACATGTTTAGCCGGTTTGCCGGCTGCCCCGCACACAGCGCAGTGTGGAGTTGTCGCCTTGCACTCGCGAGCTAGGTGACCGAGCTGGCCGCAGCGGTAGCACTGCCGGCTCCTGTCCACCTCGGCCTTGCAGGTGCACTGCACGTGTCCCGGCTCTAGGCATCGGAAACAGCGCAGGACACGGGACTGCAGGAGTGTCACCCGGGCCGAGACGAATCCAACGAGGATTCGGCCGCTGTCCACCATCTTTTGCGCGGCGGTCACCGGGCACTTTACTAGGACCGAGCCGAGTCCTGTACGATCCTGGCGGATATTACCCACCCTGACCGTGTCGGCTCGGCATTCGGCCACCCTGGCAACCGCCACGGCCACCTCCTCCTGGGTTACGGAGTCGTCTAGCCCGGAGACCCTGAAGTCGGCCATCTTTGTTGGCTGCGATATGACCACTTCCTGAGGGAGGACCTGACGCAGCTTTTCCGCCAGCTGAGTGGCTGCATCAGCGTTGGCAGTCGCGGGGATCTGCAGGATGCGCGCTCCCGTGACTGCCACCTTCACCCTAAAGCCCTCGCTGATGCCAAGCTCGTTGAGGTCGAGCCGGTTCTTGGCCTCGGTGAGGACGTTCCCATATGTGAGGCCCTTCTCCTCCGCTGCAGGCGGCAACCTCACTATTACCGCCGCCGTGCGCGGTACTTTCAGCCGAGGCTTCGGCTGTTCCGCCCGCCTGGGAGCCCTCTGTGGGGGAGGGAGGGGAGGAGCCGAACGGGTAGGCGCTTGCTCTGCCCGGCGAGCCTTGCGCCTGGTCGTTTTGCACACGACCTCCTTCCAGCTCGGCTCCTGCGAAGGTCCCGACTCAGGAGGGAGCTGTGGCTGCTCGACCTCCTGCTCTGGTGGGGCGGGAACCTTCGTTTTCTTGCCTTTGCCCTTCCCCTTAGATGATACGGGGTTGGGCGCGGGCTCCTGCTGCTGGACGACTTGCGTCGACTCCTCCTTACTCTTCTTGCTCTTCTTTTTCTTTTTTCCCTTCTTCTGTCCCTCAGTATCCTGCTGTGCCTCTTTCGGTTTCCCGTCGAAGGCCAGAGGGGGACGGTGGTTTTTCGGAGGGAGGAGTCGACCGTCGACCTGCAGTCCCTCAATTCTGGCGTCTTGTCTGAAGGCCAGCCTTTGGAAGAGGGATTCCTCAACCTCTTCCAAGGATCTGGCCTGCGTCCTATCAGGGGCCTTTGAGGAGGACGGGATGTCCAACCCCAAAGTGTTGCGGCCACGCACCTCCGCGCGCAGCGCCGCCACGTCGTCCTGGAGATCGCGTATCTTGTCTTTTAGACGCTGGTTCTCCAGGCGCAACTTTCGATTGTCTTCACTGGCTGTGGCGCGGAGTGCGGTCTCCAGGACCTCAGCTACTCCTCGTGTCGCCTCCTTCACCTCGTGAATAACGCTGCCCTTGACATTTTTTGACTTTACAAGGGCATGCGTTATCACCGACAGGTGCATCTCCATGGCTTCACGGCAGCCGTAGGAGGTTGTGTCTTCCTCTAGCGTGGATGTGGCTGAGAGCTGAGACACTCGCGGACGGGCACTCCGCGACGTCTCGGCTAGCTCTTTACGCTCCTGGAGCAGCCTGTCCTCCTTCTCCAGGGCGAGCAGCTCCTTTTTAGCGGCCCGAAGGCCGACGTGCTCGCCAGTAGTCGGGGGACGACCTCTGCCCCGTTTGGCAGTCGCCACCGCCTTTCGTGTAGCGTCCTCGTCGGAGTCGGACGAGCGAGCGCTTCTATATCGCCTCTTCCGATCTGACGCTGTCGAGGTGACTGACATGAGGCTCTGGCCGGAGTCAGAGTCCTCGAGTCTGGTACACACCACTAACGGAACCCTTACGGGTGCATTCTCGGAGTCCATGTTCAAAGCTTTTGTCGTCGGAGCGGTAGGGGGGATATCCCTACCGCGGAGTACAATTTTGCCCCCCCCAGAGAACGCGGGGCAGCCCGGGTCGGACGAGTCCAACCCGGGGAGGGATTCTCCTGCCGCGGAGCGGCCGGTACCCTCCTGGGGTAATAACTTCTTTAATTGTACTTCCATGATAGTTTTTTTTTGCGTTCATCATATTTTCATTCGTCCGCAGGTAGTGAAGAAAGAAGAAAAGGGGGTAAAAGGGGACATAAGGGGGGAAGAAGAAGAAATAGATAATAGAAGAAGAAGTGGGAAGATAGAAAAGAAATCATACGTCGCCTACCATAACCTAACAGAAAAACCCTATCGAAGAAACCTAACATACTATACCAGGAGTTGAGGAAGACGGGAGTAAGTGGGGATGGGGTAGGAGTGGGAGAAATAACTGGGGAAGGATAAGAGAGACGAGACGGGAATACAAGGTAAAGGGGGAGATGGGAGAAGGAATTGTTGGTCCTCTTCGCCAATAGCCAGCAATGCCTAAAGAAAAACATTGCTGCCTATTGTTGCCCAGGGTGCACCACGAGGAGGTGAGACCAACTTCGCACCCCTACCTATACGTCTCCTAGCTCAACGATCAATTGAGTCCAAAGTAGCTAATTTATATTTTGCGTAGCCTCCCCAAATTATACATTATATTAACATTTTCAAAATGAAGACTATGATTTTTTTATTTTTGTGTCTATTTTGAATGAGATTTGAGATTGCTGAACAACGATTTAATAATTTTGAAGCTGAGGTAACTCCGTACCTAACTTACACTATTCAGAATTTTGAAATTGCATACAACAAAATTATCTTTGTAGAAAACCGAAAAAATATTGTGAGTTTTGTAATTTTTGACGAAAATTCACCGATTTTTTGTCAAAACAAAAAAAAAATGAGAGCTTTCTAAGACCAGGCGTGGACAAAATGTAATCAGATCAATAATTGACAGTTACAAATATAATCGTTATTTTCATTTAGTTCATCTGTAATTATGATTAAAACCCTTCTAAACATTATAGAGTCATGAATGCAATTGAGCTTTCATTAGTGTGAAAAATATAGATGGGCAAAATGTAATCAAATATATGATGCAAAATGTAATCGTAATCGTTATTCATCAATCTAATTACATTTTACCTATCCACGACTAAGAACGTATTATCGTAATTTTTTTACATCCCTTTTCGATACATATATAGCAATATAAAAAATGTACATACATATAGCTATACTCGTACCTACAAAGGCTGAATTCATATCATATATGTGTCAAGTTCAAATAATTACTGTGCATATAAACAAAAAACATGATATTTAAACACGCTGCTCTGTCTGAAACATCAATGACTTCCGATTAAAGAGGTCGCTACTTAATTAGGTCATTACAAAGCACCGAATATTAAGTTTTAGGCCTTTTGTCTGGTTATTGTAATATGCAGTATGTTTTGAAAATCCTGTCTGACCCGAAAGGGCCATATTGATAACGCAATAACATTACCAAAATACGTCAGAAAATTATGTTATTCGTAAACATTAAAAAAAAAAAAAAAAGTTGCTAAAAATAATATATCGTCATGCTATATCCCTTTCGGTGTGAGCAAAGATGCAATGGTGATTATATCCACTATTGGCGACGCGCTCAGTTATTGTAGATATAATAACCTGGTTTAGCGGCCCTCCAGAAGTTGGCAGGGCATTGTGGCGTGCTCTGCCTAAATACAACGAGCAGTATCGGGGAGGGTATCATCTTCCCCCGAGTTTGATCCATCGGGCGCGGCGCGACGGGGCTGTAAAGCTACAGCCAGATATTTTTTTCCCAAAATCTATTTTAAGTTACGTCATTAAAACGATATATCGTCGTATCTATTCAACCTATAAAGTCGAATGTTTCCCATTACAGTATGCAAAATATTTTCAATCAGATTTTGATTGAAAGAGTTTAATTAACATCGACGTTGATTGAATTGTAAAACTCGCTCTGAAAATATATTCAAATGAATCCTGATAATCAATTCAACTTTTAGTTGGCTCACTTTGATACTCTCTATAGACTTGTTTCTCGCTTGGCAGCTGGCAGACGACTGACTATTCAACCTCGCGGAAGCTATAAAGAAATAGGGTGGCCATATAACTATTCCCTTTGACGTCAAGACAACGATTAGTGTTGCCATTTTAACAATGAGCGTAACAGAATAACTTCGCTAATTAGTTTAGAAATTGTTTCATAATATCTTTGCAATTTATAAACCATTTTACAGGTTTTTCTAACCCTGAATTCACAAAGTATCAAACCACGCATACGCATGGTGAAGTCCAAAAGCGACAACAACCAACAAGAATTAAAAAAATGCTATCAATATTCGCAGCGATGATGCTAGCCTGCACAAGCATCTCTTCATGCTTCGCTTAAAGGACCTCATATCATAGGGAGTCGAAGCTGCTCGCGTCCGTAGGCTATACCCTAGTTTCCCTACATGTGACTCCTGGGTGGTGCTAAACGAGCAGCAGCGAGGTGGTAGGGCGTCGGTGCCCGTCTGGATCGCGACTACAGTACATGGGTGTAAAGCCCATCATAGTGACCAGTTTCGGCTTGTCGCGTTTCGGGTTCAGCTTGTGTATATCCTACCTCATATACCTAGAGACCTTCAGTCGTGGTATATGTGGGCCGACATGACGATGTAGACTATCAATGGATTTTCATCCTTTGATAGTCGCTTTCGTTTTTGGACTACACTGTACTTACCATCAGGTACAATGTAGTCACTATGTCGAGCCAGTGTAAAAAAAAGGACGGTAGGAACGTTATCACCGGAAGACCATTACAAAGCCCACCGACGTGGAATACTCTCCGGTAAGGTGGAGCGACGACCTGTCAAAGGTGGCCGGAAAGGATTGGATGAGAAAATCCGATGAACGACCTCAATGGCACTTGTTAGGAGAGGCCTATATCCAGCGGTGAACTAGGACAGGCTGATGATGATGAGGGTAATTGCCCGAAATTAGTCGTGACTACAATACACACGTGTATATACCGTAATAGTGACTTGCTCAAGCCTGTCGTGTCTTGGGCATCAGTTTGTGTATGCCCAGTTGTTCATATACCTAGAGACCTACCGTCGTTGAATGTGTGGGCTGACGGCGATTACTGTCAATACTACACGCACACAAATGCACTCACACACTCAACACTCACACAACACTCACAAATGACGCACACAACACTCACTATACGATACGGGGAGCGACCCAAACATTTACCAAAATTTAATATGTTTTGTACTACGTTATTGGCATTTTAGATTTTTTTATTTCCTATTTTTGTATATCTATACTATAATATTATAAAGCTGAAGAGTTTGTTTGTTTGTTTGTTTGAACGCGCTAATCTCAGGAACTACTGGTTCGAATTGAAAAATTCTTTTTGAGTTGAATAGACCATTTATCGAGGAAGGCTTTAGGCTATATAACACCACGATGAAATTATTAGGAGCGAAGAAATAATTGAAAATGTGAAAAAAACGGGGAAAATTATTCATCCTTGTGGGCTTCCATTGCGTGCGCTGCAAAAATGGTTCAAGATACCAAAAATATATGTAAGAAAGAATTATTCCTCTTGAAATGATCTAAAAAAATGTCCGCGACAGTATATGTCTATCTTTTAAGATTAAATCACTAGAACCGATTTTATGGTAAACAAATTTGGTCGAAATTAATGCATTATTTGTTAAAAGTTGTATCAACGTAATAATATTAATCTTTATCCAAATAAATGTGTTGTTGATTAAGAATATTTAATTGTGAACAAAATTGTAGACACACTGTTGTTGTGTTGTGTTGTGTGTTTGACATCACTTAATTTCAATGAACATCTTAGAAGATATTACAAAACCTTACATAGCAAAACAACGTTTGCCGGATCAGCTAGTAATCTTATAATATGCTGTGTAGTTACCATTAAATAAATAAATCTAAATATATATAACTCAAAGGTGATTGACTGACTGACATAGTGATCTATCAACGCACAGCCGAAACCACTGGACGGATCGGACTGAAATTTGTCATGCAGGTAGATGTTATGACGTAGGCATCCGCTAAGAAAGGATTTTGATAAATTCCACCCCCAAGGGGATAAAATAGGGGATGAAAGTTTGTATAAATCTTCTTAGATTTTCGGCTAATTGAACTGAAATTAAATATTGGATCTACTATGATGAAGACTCATACAAGAATTCAAGATTGAAATAATCATTATCATAGCAAAAGTACTTTTTCCACGCGAATGAAGTCGCAGGCACAGCTAGTAAATAAATAAATAGATTTGCGTCCCTTGCGGGTCGTTGCAGTTCTAGCAATACACTGTGCTTTCTCCAAGCCCGGTTTTGTTGTCCAAGCCCGGTTTTGTTGTGAAGGTCTTTCCCAGGCCACCAACGTAGGATAGGCCGAAAAAAAAAAAACTGTGCTTTCTATGAGATGTATATTCGCTTTGTGTAGCCAGTATGTTAAAAATAATGTCTGAACCTCTCGGCTCTCCGAGTTTATTAACGTCTTTCCTAATCGGATAGTTTCTAATAAATTGACCATTGATTTATCTTAATGAAGAAGTAGTCCATAACGCCCGCAGCATCTTCCCACCGCGTCCACACATCAAACGTTAATTTGTCGGTTAACTTTTATAAACTGCGGTTATCTCGATTGGCTGGCCTGAATACGCAAGCTCGGGGTCACGATACTGAGGTGAGTACGTGCCACCGAACACAAATAAAATGCAGAAGCATTTTCTCGAGACATTAAGCGCGAAACTATAATCAAAATCAAGTCTAAAGATTTCGCAGAGAGAAAGGCTATTTGGTTTAAGCGACATTTTTTGGTGATATAGTAATATATGTATTGTTGAAATCAGCGTTTTTTACCGATTCCAAATATATATATATATATATATATATAAATGTCGCTTAAACCAAATAGCCTTTCACCCGACAATATATATGTACTTCATTTAGTGTAGAAACAACTTTATTCAACATGAATTGAATATGAAATGAAAATTTACTCAAACCGCATTGTTGTATATTTTGTAGATTCGAATTTCTCTACACTTTCTTAAAAATTAAAGTCCCTCCCCTCTCCCTTCTACCATAAATTGACAAGACGACGTGTGGGTTTGCACCCTTATGTGGTTGATACTGCGGCTAATTGCATGAGGCAATTCACCCCCTCTTTTTGTTGCGAACCGCAAAGGAGTAGAATTATCTTCCTGCGTTTGTTTTTCCAACATCTTATGACATGGAAATCATCAAACGACGATTGAATCGGTATTTCTTAGGTAGCGCGCTCCATCATCGGCCTCATCATCACATTACATCACTTGAGATTAAGGTCAAGCGCAAGTCTGTCTGTAATAAAGTAAAAAAAACTTGTAAAAAATAACATCTTTATGAAAGTACAAATTGTTTTTTATTCTTTATTTGTGTTAGACTTTGCTTCGTGCCAAATGTCATAGTTCTATGTCAACGGGAAGCACTCTATGGGACGTAGTACCCTTTTAACCTGCAAATATGATAAAATATGGGGCATGAATAGACAAATCCTTTGATTGCGTTCACTTAGGCTTAGATTTATAGACGCAACTTTGAATTTGCTTAATTAGAATTTACTCAAAATTTCAAATATATTATTAAGTTAATATCAAAGTAAGTTATCAATTTTCAAGATTTATCAACTTTAACTTGGCTCTGTTAATATTTATGCTATACTAAAGTTACTACTATATATTTAGTTTCTTCTCAAAGACGAACGTTTTTCTAAGCAAATTCAAAGCAGCGTCTTTAATTCTCAACCTTAGAAATATGATTTCCCCGGAGCTATAAAAGACAACAAACCTGAGTATTTAATATTTGAACTTGATAAATCCATGCATTCCTGAAAAAAAATGGTTTTGACAGTCAGCTGGCAAACAAAATGATTCTGTAAAGGTTCCTATTTAACTTTTGTGGTACGGAACCCTAAAAATAGAAGCTTGATATCGAAAACAAAATTTAATATCACGGGTCACGTTTATATCATAAATAAGACTGATATGCAAAGAAATCTTAATGGGATCTCGGGTTTAACGCCTCGCCTTGATTGCTTAGAAAGCAATACTTGATGCAACGATTTTAATATTTAATGATTCGTTATTAATTTACAGTATAGTAACTAACATATGTTCACGACTTAAATTATATTAGTAATACTGGACTAGTGGATAAGGGACCGGTCCATGCGCAGCGTCGCGAATGATTCTGGGTTTGTATTCCGCTTCGTACCTCTGGGTTTGCCTCTGGGTTACCTCAGTGTGGCCAGAGTATTGGCTACACTTGGTTATATAATACTTTAATAGGTGCTGGTGATATGGACAACAATTGTAGCTTTACATTTTTATATATTATGACCACGTTGGACGCCAGATATGACCGGTGGTCGTGGGTGTGGTTTTAGTAAGACACGAGTTTGGCGTTTTACAGTTTATTTGCACTTTAAGGCACACCGAACTGCGACGTACACGCACGCACTCCCGCCTTGGGTTTATTTCGAATATTTTCTTTTCTCTTCAAACTACACTTATTACTTGACACAAACCTATTTTGTTCATCGTTACACATCTAAAATATATCGTTAGGTTTAACCACCATGTATTATTAATACCTCTTTGTACTCGAGGTCATTCCTGTGGCCTTAAAAAACGGTGAGCGACAGTAGTAGCCTTCATTCCGTAGATGCATGAAAGCATTGCATGCCCTTACGATAAAAAAATCTGGAATAAATTTCTTAAAGTTAAACAAAAAAGAAACCATTTATATTATATTTATATATATTTTATATTCACTCCATTTATCTTTAATATGAATGCAATATAATATTTACTACCATAATATAGAATTCAAATTAATAACGCGAATTCTGCCTAACCTGTCCAAGTACCCTATGCACGTCACTGAGCGACAGTCACCTCTCGAGTACAAAGGGCTAATACGATTTGACATATTATTTTCTACCTTTTGAAAACCTTTGTTTACAGTTTTTTAGTACAATTAAATGAATTTACTACTGAAATTATTAGGCTGATGCCATACTGTTTATTATTTATGTTTGATTTTCACGTGAATTACTCCACTCGTTAATTAATCAACATTGTTTGTTGAAGGGTTAGGGATTTCTCAACATTCTTAGCGACGTTGCGGTCTTTATTTCGCTTTGAAATTTGAATTTACTCTGTTTGCTCTTCACAACTGAAGGAGAAAGCAATTAATTGTACGCAAGTTTCGGTTGTTATTTACGTTTCTTCGGAATGTTCGCCTTAATTCTTGTTTTATAATAATACTCCCTTTAACGTCTTAAGTGGCTATGACGGATATATGTATATGTCATCAACGTATGCATTACAAAACGCCTAAGACGAATATATTCGCATAAATTTAATTCTGTATACTACTAAGGATAAAACGAATATGTTGGCTTGAGTATAAGTATAAATATATGTTTATGAGTCCGCGTATTTTTTTTCGGTATGTCCTACGTTGGCAGCCTGGGAAAGACCTTCACAACAAAACCGGACTTGGTGGGCAAACGCAGAGGGCGCTCAGCTAGCGAGTCCGCGTATCATTCGTTGCGTTTGAATGGGAAGAATAGGAGCAGGTAGTGGGCATTTCTTTTGACGAAATGAGCCACTTAAGAGGTTAAATAAAATGATATTAATTATTGTATTACGAAGATCAAATACAAATAGAGGATTTAACTTCTGACTCTCGATGATAACAGAAATCGATCTTATTAGGAAAGTAACTTTAACTTAAGGAACGGACTAAACAGTTCCAAAAGCCGTTTATTATAAAAGATATTGTGTTACCTAATTAAAGAAAATGGTCCAACATTTCATATTATACGATGATTTCAATAAAGTGTTTTTTTTTAAACTACAAGAGATATGACAATATGGTTTAAGGAACTTAAAGCTGTTTTCGTTTGAAAATATAAATGTCATATATAAAATTTTGATCAAATGTGAACTTCCGACAATAATTAAAAATATTGGTCAAAAAATTTTTGCTTTATTAATTTGAGTTTCGTACCTGTAACATTATTTCGTATGACGTGAAAAAAAATCTGAACAGCAGAAGTTAGTTAAATTCAATGATAACTTTTTTCGTACATTTTCTATACAAATCTATACGTATTGAAGATTGGGTACTATAATTTTCACTCGAAACAATAATGGTCGTCAGTTTATAATATAAAATTACAGAATTAATGATAAACGAACCTTTCTTGTCCTAATTAGTAGTCAGATCCTAAAATATTTTGTAAGAATAAGATATTGTTTTAAATGGAAAGCTATAACTGAATTTGACTAACTTCCATTGTTCAGATTTCTTTTATATTGTACATGATAATAATCCTGGTATGAAGTTGAGTTTATTTTATGCAAAAAAGGGAATCCTTTTTTAACTTTTTGTCGTAAGTTTACGGTGAACCAAATTTTTAGTAATGCCAATTTTATATTCGTATAAAAAGAACTAAAGTTGACTAAGATCATATTGTCGTATCTCTTGTAGTTTAGAATTTATCCAGGCTATTTATAAGTAGGAACTTAAAAACACTCTTTACAAGAAATTAGCAATTTTTTTACTACCTATGCCAGTGTTTATTAAACTCTTACTTAATTAAAATTCGTCTTTTAATAAGTAATTCTGATTGTAACCATTGCCTGGAAAACTAGGTCAACATGAGCTAAAATCAAAGTAACTTTTTTGCGTATAAAGATAAAAGTATTTATAATGTATAAAAAACAACCTCGTTAACAAAAATCTGTTATAATGAAGAAGCATGTCAAAAAATAACTTTGTTATGGAACCCAAAACAGTATCACGTCAAAATGCAAAAAATAAATTGAAAAGGGTTCAACAAAGGTAAATTGAGTTAGGGACGTGCTTTGTACATAGACATATTATACAATAGACTGCCTACATAAATTATTTTCGTACAGACAGAAAAAAAGCATTTATTTGACACAACACAAAATGATAAATTAATCAAGAAAGAAAACAACAAAAGCAAAAACTCTGTGCTGTGATGATTCGCCAAAGGGAAGTCAGCTCAGCAAATACTAAGTGACCAGCTGAACCACCCAGAGCTAATTTTCAGCTGACACCCATTTATTGTGTCAACGCGCAGAAAACAGCGGGCAAGGGAGTAAAAGAGCATAGATACACAGCTCTAGAGACTATTCCTGAATGTTATGGATAATTATATGTACAGATGAACACACATACGCCTTCATATATGTAAATATATTATATACACACATGCTATATACAGTGCCGGCCTTTCGAGTTTCTACCAACTATACTCTGAACAATATAGTCGTTTATAGATTATAGTGTGCAGCTGAATTGCTCGAATGCCACCTCCTTTACCATAAATAGTGGCGTTGCGGTATTACACTAGTATGTTGTAGATATTGCAACTGCTTATACGAAAAGTTTCACCTGCTCCTACCAACAATATAGCAATATAACGTGCAGATAAGGAATTCGTTTTTCCTGGTGTAATGCCCTCCATCATCAAACTCATTATCGCTTTCCCTCAGGTCGTTTCGGGACCAGCTTCTATACGTCTAGGTGTTTATATACTTAGAGAATTTCGGTTGTGGTATATATGGGCCGGCATGACGACGGCGACTATCACTGGTTCGCTATCGTTCTTTAACTACATAGTACTTTCCACCAGATGCAATATAGTCATGAAGTGACAAAAACAGCGTAACATTACGCAAGTGCTATTCCATTGATGCGTTAACAGATAGAACTTTTAAATTCTACGTCTTTTTCTGACTTGTCTATGTTCAACAAAAGTAAATTAAGTCAGGGGTGTCCTGTATAGGATGAATGCTACTATTAAAATATTGAATGGCCACACAGACAATGGCTTGAGCGTCTGTTAGCATCATATAACAATATGCTATTAACTAGAGAATTTGGAAGCAGTCGGAGGTATTTTTTTAGCTTAGTTTTTGTTCTTTTTAAATATAAAATACAGTCAAAATCAGTTATAACGACCTCGAAGGGGCTACTCATATTTAGTCGTAACAACCGGTGATGTTTTCGAGATACGAAGTCCTATTTTTTTGCCGGGACCTTTGTTCTGGGTCACTATAACCGGCATGTTGTTCTAAAAGGTGCCGCCATAAACGGTTTTGACTGTATATCTAAAATAAGAATATAGAATAGAGAAAGCTCCTTTGTTTGAAGGCAAAGTTGAACATCTTTATAATTTGTCTTATTCGGTGTTTCAAAATTCAATTAAAAACATTTTCTTCAGATAGTTAATATACAATATTTTTAAGGTTATAGCACCAAGTTGCTGAAAGGCTGTTTTGATAAACACAAAGTTATCATTGTTTGCAAAAGCTATAAAGAACAATAAGTTCAGAATTAATAAAAACCTTAAAAAAAAAATTGTCATACATAAAACGTGACCACCTTCTTTACTAGTCACTTTGAGCAGGACACATAAACGTAAATTATAATAATAAAGCCACCAATGTGACTCTGCTCACCCCTACATGGATATATCATATTAGCTTGACAATATATTATTATGATTTACTTTGAAATCTTTTATTTATATCGCATATATAAATAAAGGCTTTCTGCAAAAATTGTGATTGTGATAACTTTTTTTTTTACACTGGCTCGACATAGTGACTACAGAGTACCTGATGGTAAGTACAGTGTAGTCCAAAAACGAAAGCCACTATCAAAGGATGAAAATCCATTGATATTCTACATCGTCATGTCGGCCCACATATACCACGACTGAAGGTCTCTAGGTATATGAGCTACTGGATATACACAAGCTGATCCCGAAACGCGACAAGCCGAAACTGGTCACTATGAGGGGCTTTACACCCATGTACTGTGGTCGCGATCCAGACGGGCACCAACTCCCTACCACCTCGCCGTTGCTCGTTTAGCACCACCCAGGAGTCACGTGTAGGGAAACTAGGGTAGGACGCGAGCAGCTTCGACTCCCAAACTAATTATGAAAGTACTCTATATTTTCCTTTTTAGTATAAAACGGAATATACACATGTTTGATTTTCTAATTCTTTTTTTCTAAACTGACTCGACACAGTGACTGCACCATACCTGATGGTAAGCATTGTGCAGTACAAAAACGCCTACGATTACCGACAGGTAAGAAAAACCCATCGGTAGTCGCAGCGATCATGCCGGCCTGCACAAATATCTCTTCACGCTACGCTTAAAGGATCCCATATCATAGGATGGTGGGAACACGCTCGCCGGAAGACCATTCCACAGGCCAACGACACGGCAAAAGAAGGAGTTAGAGAACTTCTTAGTCCTAGCCGGGATGTGAGGTACCGTATAGCTGTGACCCCGCAAACCCGCGCGCGTGGTTCTATTCAGGAAGGGAGAGGGTAAAATGAAATTGAGGTGCCTGTAATACCCCAATAAATAAACGCAATTTAAATATCCAAAATAAATATTTTCCAAATAGAAATAAATTCATTTACTACAAGTGCTGTCGAATTATTGTTTTTTGTATGTTCCACCTAACTCAAACTAAGCCCATATGACAGCTGCCAATCAAGGACCCTTCCAACACCCAATAAGCCTTTCAGGCGAGAAACGTATGTATATTAAACGTCTTTTGGTTGAACCTTCTTTGAATTTTTGGAGAGAAATATAATTCACATGTATTTCTGTGAGATTTAGCCTCTGTACTTTTAATAGTATTTTTATAGTTTTATTATATAAATTACAACTTTTAATATAAGCTAGCTATTAGAATCATCTAATTACAGGTATCTCAGATCCCAGCAATGCGGAAAAGGATTGTCTTTGAGCATTTTAGCCGGTACAAGTGTGGCACACCTTTTCTACTTACTAATGCGAGGATTTTCTCAAAATAAATGAAAGCTGTTTGAATCATGATTGGATGAGAACACAACAGGACATTGTCATGAATTTTAAATTAATAGCAAACATTTGTTACCTTATTAAAATATTCCCAAATAGCGATAGTAAAAAGAAAGTGTCCTAAATTACAATAATAAGAGGGCATCCCACTGCATCTGGCAACTCTAGCAGCGAAAAGTGATAAGTGAAAAGAGATTTTTTACGAATGAGGATGTAAAAAGGGATTACTGATTATCATGATTGTGTAAATAGCCTCGTGAATGTTAGTTATTAATTAGTTGAAGTATATAATAAACTGGATACAGATTTGTATTCATTATAGTTTACGAAATAATACTTTTGATATTTTTATTCAAAAAATGAAAATTAGCTTCAAAATTTACAGTACATACAGCAAAAACTTAGCCAATGTAAAGTTAAGCTTAGTGCTGGTTATATTTAATCATGATTGGTTAAGCAGAAGCGTAACTTAATAAAGTTAGCTTCAGACAAATTTAATATAAATAAACCGGAAAATTAAACCACTCTACTGTAGAGCTTGGAACTCTAACTCCACTTCGTTTCGAAAAGGGTTGATTTTAATTCACAAAGCAAACAATGCTTCTATTTATAATTCCATTGAAAAGATAACATCACCGAAATTGGATAGCATTATCGCGGCGCTGGTTAAATTAACTCCGTTACTTTAGGGTTAAAAAACAAATAAGGCGATGTTTTCACTAGGGATGTCATAGATACGTAGGTATCCAAACTACTAGTTTTCCGAATAGATTTAATGTAAAAATCCGATATAAAAATTTCAGATCATTTTAGATACCAAGCTCCATAACTCTACCACATGATATGTCATCGTTAGCCACTCGAATGTTTGAGCGGTGGCGCCATCTATTTACCGTTGAAAGATGCGTTAGGTATAACATTTGAAGCGTTTATTTGGACGAATTTTAATCTACCTCCACGGCTTATTACGTGTATAAAATGTTCGTCGTCTTTTGTTTAAGTTAAAAGGATTTTTAAAAGGAATTTAATGGAATAAGCGCTTATATGTAAATATAGGATGTACAACTTTAAAATACTAAAAATATTTACATTATAGTATGTCGCTTCTTTTTCGTTGAAATACTCTGAACACATTTATGGTGAGATATAAAATTCTTTATAATAAATCTAATAAAATAATATCCAAAAGTAATCATAATATTCGAGTTACATTGTTTATATTTTGCGTATCGCTGTATACCTGGATTTGGGCCCCGTGAGAAACACAAACGCTATAACGCTGGACGATGAATGTGTTAGACAGTTCGTTTTATACAAAGCATTGTACGCAGTGTTGGTTTTCATTGAGAGATTGTTTTACAATAATACTGTTTTTGACACTATTGTCACAGTAAAGAGTATATATAGCCCGACATTTTGCATATTTAAGACATGCACTAATTTCACTCCACGACACAAGGACAAGGATAGATCAGTCAACTGTCGCAAACCGGGGACTTCTCGCTCCAAGGTGCAGTTTCACTCCGACGCAGCCTTGAGTTTCTTTCGGCGTTTCTTCTCAAGGATGTCGCTTCCGAAATGCTAGTAGATCACCCGTAGGGTTCGTATTCTTATTGGCTGGCGGTCCAAGTTGAGGTTCGTACCCACAGGGGTGCCCTTGCATTGCCACCCAACCCATAAACTCGCTGGCTGAGCACCTTCTGTGCTCGCCCATTAAGCCCGGTTAAACTCTATAGGCCTTTCCCGGCCTTCAGTAGATATCGGTTCCAAAAATAAAAAGCATCTTTAAACTTCATTTTTAGATACAATGTCTCCTTAAATACATATTTCGATATATATCCCGGAAGAGCCCACAAGTGTAGGATGAGTGTTATTGTGTGAAATATTATTATGTATGATTTAGTAAATGCGTTGAATGGAACGTATGTAAGTGAAGGGAGGAAAGATAGAAAGAGAGATAGGATAAACGTTCTTTTTTCAATGCGACCGCTCTGTAATATAAAGACGTAAAAAGTGTTAAGACGTAAGATTATTTTTGAAAATGTGCAATAAAGTAGTATTTAACAGTTTATTTGGTCAGAAGATCCCCAAAACTACACACATATATATATATATGTATATATTTTTTTAAGAATTATATAACATATCTAAATTCGTCAAATCTTTCCGGGTTTGACTATACAGCAAATATTGGTAATAAAATCATAGTAAGGAGGCTTTACCTGTATTTATATCCTGATGAAGTAATTTGTTTTCTGTAGTGATGCTCCGACTACCCGGCGACTAGTTACTAAAGACCGCGGACTGTCTGACGTCTTACTTTCACAGTAAAACTTATAAAAGAGAAATTACATCAAATCTTGATTGTTATAATAATAACAAATCTTTATTTAATAACAAATTTTTACATCTAATATAACAGGGTGATAATTCTCTTAGTTGTACAAAAACACCGCTCTGGCTCGTGCAAATCCAAAAATCATAACGTAATGCGATGTACATAAACCATGGAGATGCCGTACACAGAATGAAAAGGACAACTACATACATATATTCAGATAGCCAAGCGCTTGTAGTAAATACACGCCTCAGGGTTTGTGAACCTCAACTTTTAGTCAGCAGGAGCTGTCAGTCAGTCAGTCAGTAAGATTATTAGTCTTTTATAATATGAACAGCTGTGGTATCACGCAAACATTGTTTAGCTTAAGAAGTTAAGCTTCTATCACAAAAACGGTGCTAGTTGCGTAGTTTTGTTTAGCATCCACATCGATATCCCTATCCGAAATACCATGTCTCTAACACCCCTAGTTTTTATGGTGATCCTCGCCGTGTAGATGGATTTATGGTGTACCGGATTGATTTATGTGGCAGTTATCGTGCCATAGACATTTTATAGTTATTTTTACGTATACCGAGCTCTTAACTAGTGCATCGTAACACTGGAGTTTGTTATTTAACCAGACAGGACAGGGTTTAATTAGTTCCAAGTTATGTTAGGAAAACATAGTAACCTAACCATCGTAATGTAATCTTGAGCGGGTAGGGCAGTAGAGTTTAGGGTGTTTGCTGTTCTGATGAAGCGGAAGCGGTGCGTTCGATTCCTACGCATCGACTGATAGAGTGTTTTTTTTTTACACTGGCTCGACAGGTGACTACAGAGTACCTGATGGTAAGTACAGTGTAGTCCAAAAACGAAAGCGACTATCAAAGGATGAAAATCCATTGATAGTCTACATCGTCATGTCGGCCCACATATACCACGACTGAAGGTCTCTAGGTATATGAGCTACTGGATATGCACAAGCTGATCCCGAAACGCGACAAGCCGAAACTGGTCACTATGACGGGCTACACACCCATGCACTGTGGTCGCGATCCAGACGGGCACCGGCGCCCTACCACCTCGCTGCTGCTCATTTAGCACCAGCCAGGAGTCACGTGTAGGGAAGCTAGGGTAAAGCCTACGGACGCGAGCAGCTTCGACTCTCAAAAACTTGCTTGAGAGGGGGGCTCTTTACACCCATTTCTCCAAAAGATAGAAGCCATAAAGTAGAGTGTCTTAAGAAGGGGATATTTACAACCATTTCTCCAGAAGATATAGTCCATAAAGGTATCCTCTCGCCTAGTCGTTATAGAAATATGGATTGCCAGGTCCGGCTAGCAGCGATTCGAGGACAACCCCGTGAGTTATTAGTCAGTAAGAGTTTGACATACCGGGGCTGCCGCCCTCATGACGGCCCCAATGGTCCTATATAGAATTTGTCCCCGGGTAACCGAAAAAAGAAAGCATCGTGATTGTTGGAGGAACACGGATCCTCAGGAACTACTGGTTCGAATTGAAAAATTATTTTTGAGTTGAATGACCATTTATCGAGGAAGGCTTTAGGCTATATAACATCACGATGCAATTATTAGGAGCGAAGAAATAATGGAAAATGTGAAAGAAACGGGGTAAATTATTCATCCTTGAGGGCTTCCATTGCGTGCGCTGCAAAAACGGTTCAAGATACCAAAAATATATGTATGAAAGAATTATTCCTCTTGAAATGATCTAAAAAAATATCCAGGACAGTATATGTTTATCTTTTAAGATTAACTCACTAGAACCGTTTTTATGGTAATGAAATTTGGTCGAAATTAATGCATTATTTGTTAAGAGTTGTATCAACGTAATAATATTAACCTTTATACAAATAAATGTGTTGTTGATTAAGAGTATTTAATTGTGAACAAAATTGTCTGTGACATCACTTAATTTCAATGAACAGCTTAGAAGATATTACAATTTTAAAATAAATAACTAACTAAAATGCCCAAAATAACTATTCCACGCGGACGAAGTCGCGGACACAGCTAGTAAGAAATAAAATGAAACTAGAGTTATAGGGGAATGTATAGAAACACAGAAAAAATCAAACAAAAGTAATTAAACACAGACAATTTGAAAAACACATCCCATAATATCTGGATAATAAATTTCTTGGGACATCACTATTGTATCATTCGTAACATATCGAACACTTTAATTAAGTGCCGTGACATTCTGACCTTCCAGCTTTTTCTCTGGTTTATCTTTATAGATTGTCATGTTTATTCAAATGCATTATCATATTATGTCATTTTAATAACGCCATAGAAAGTAGCTTTTACTTTAACCAAAACAAGAAAAGTGGTCTCTTCTCTATTTCTTCTGTGTATATCTTTAATTAAAAAAGTCGACTAATAAGGCAGACTGTCCACTACAACATATCATATTCCCGCATTAATAACGTAGATATCTATAAAAAAAAATGAGGTGACAATGCTCACTAGACAATACCGTGTAATGCATGAATATTTGCCAGTTCTGATGCAATCCGAGAATAGCACACCGCGCTTATAAAAAAATACGGGCAAAAAACTTGTAAGTCAACGTAATTATATAAACTATACGAATATGAACTCTATATTTTAATGTGCCTTATTTTCCTTTCGTCACCGCAAGCAACTGTGAGATGCAACACCAAAATAAGCTTGGATATAACAATATTAAAATTATAATATAACTTATAATCAGATTACGATGTAATAAAAGAAAATAACATATCATTGATAATAATATATGTGTTTATCCCGAGACAAATATCTTTTCATGGACTAGCTACTGGTTCGTATAATGGCCAACATTAAAATCCTTTTGAGCTGTTTAAAAATTATCTTATACACCGCTTAGTTAATATACAGCGTGCTTAATTTAAAAATTATTATTTCATTATTTTTTTGTGATGATGATGATGATGTCCTAGCCGGGTTCGGCCACGGCGACTGTTTCATAACCGATTAAAAAAATCGAGGTCCAGTTTTCGGAAACAGCCAATTGCGTAGGAGATATTTAAGTGCATAACTGGACGCGCTGTCAGAAAAGCACTCTCTCGTCCGAGCTCCCTCAGGCCCGATGGAATGGAGAACTAGTACGATCGGGAGGGAGCGGGATGCAGGTTTGGTCGAGTTTTCCTTCTCTGAACACCTGGTTGAATTGCGGTGTTAAAGAGCTACCTTAGTCGCCTTTTACGACACCGCGGCAAGAAGAGGGGGGTGCTATTCTATTCTGCCGGCAGCCACCACGGCTAAACGGTTTTTTTTGTGATAGTAGTGGCCTGGTGGATAATGTACCGGTATCTATACGCGGTAACGCGATGGGCCGTTGATTTGAATTCCAGCACATTTCTCAGGGTTTTTCCAATTGTACTTACGTACGGTCTCAGCACCACATGATCCCTGGTGAAGAAAAACATTGGAAGGATACCCGCATAGCATCTAATCAGATACGCTACTGGTCATGTTGAGTATGGCATATAAGTGCAAAGTGGATACAGCCACTAATGGATCTCTAGAAACTCTGAAACGGATATAGCGTAATGATAGATTATTATTTATTTATTAATTATAATATCTTTATTATTTTCATTTTTGCAGACAATATGTACTAATATTCGATAAAGGTTTCTCTTTTTATTATACGAATGAAATAATTTATATACATACAAAACTATGTATCAACATTAAGAATTATATAGTCAAATAAAATTTTATTTAAATATATCTACCGATTAACTACTTTTGAATGTTAAAAAAAAAATTGTAATCGATTTTTAAAAACAGTATCTATAAAGAGAAGCCGCCGAAAGCTCTGGTAGTCACTCTATCGAACATAACATTTTTCTACAAATAAATATTCTTTGAAATAAATATCGTGAAAACATTTTACAATATATTTTAACCATACACAAGAAATTATGTAGCAGTCGTAAATATTCACACCTATAATCGTTAATATTACCTTTTTATTTAGGCTGACATAACAACTACAACAGTAAATAGATTCTCGTCTTTTACAGTTTACCACTGAACATGAATTGCTCTTCTAAGCTATCACCCTTTTTACCGTTCCATTAATAGACAAACTTTTTCA
The DNA here is from genome assembly GCA_036320925.1 of Automeris io. Classification (NCBI taxonomy): domain Eukaryota; kingdom Metazoa; phylum Arthropoda; class Insecta; order Lepidoptera; family Saturniidae; genus Automeris; species Automeris io. The sequence goes on from JAUDJH010000001.1 coordinate 21,072,620, forward strand.
AAATTCGTTTTCGTTAATTTGTTCAATTTAATTTTATGCAATTAAATAATTACATACAAATACTTATCAAACCGACAATAAACATTCGAATTTCTAAAATTACTCATTTGTAATTTTGTAATCAACCTGTATAAGAGAATTTTGATTATTATGGTCAGTTATGCATGACTCTAGCCACAATAATCGGATTATACTAATAAATAAGGAATGTACTCAAATCCTGCCGCTCTGATGTAACTCTACACGGTTTTTATTAGGCATTAGTGCATGCCGATATACGCATTTATCTGTGGACACATAAATTCTGTGATTTATAAGGGCAGACTGCATTCTGTTGTCAAACCATAGGATAGGTGAACGTGAATTATCGAGTATTTGATACACAAGGTATACTTATGTTGTGAAACATGTTTAAAGTTACGATTAGGATTTTTAACCCTTTTATAATAGTTTACAAAGAATCTATAACACGTGTTTGAAAAGTAGGTCTCCAAACTATGAAGTAACATCATAATTGTATATCTCTGGAATATACACGGTGGCATGATTATGAAATATACTAGATATTAGGATAAGAAACTTGTTATTTCTCCTTATACCATTATTATTTCGTATAATTTTATATAAATACAGATAAAACCGTTTATGAAGACATTGTTTAGAACAATATACCGGATATATTGACCCAGAACAAAGGTTCCGACAAAAAAATAGGACTTCGTAATCTCGAAAACATCACCGGTTGTTATGATTAAATATGACTAGTTCATTCGGTGTTGTTATAACAGATTTTGACTGTATTTTATACTGTTTTTAATTATAAGAATATATCTGTACGCTATATTCCTTATGGGGTGAGCAGAGATACATAAACCGCTGTATCCACCTTGTACTTATATATCGTGTCCAACGAGAGCAGTGGTGCAGTTGATCGCCGTTCTCAAGGCGCTTACGCATGGCATTTCTATCCCATGCCATGCGGGTTTCCTCACGATGTTACCTTCACCGGTGCGCATGTGGTGTCCAAATCCATATATAATTTAGAAAACCGGTACGTGCCGAGATTCGAACCTACGATCAAACGCATCGCCGTGCATGGAAACGATATTGAAGAAACTTTATAGGATCTCATAAATTATAGCTCGTGTAGCCAACGATATAAATAATACAACTCAAATAGAACAAAAATATGTAAGACACTGTTTTAGATGATTTTATAGCAAATTTAAATGAGTCATTTGACTAATGCTTTTTAGATTTAATAATAATTTTGCTACCGGATCATATATCCTGTTTTTCTCACGCTATATTGTAAATTAATCATCAGCTAATTCATAACTAAATCCGTTAAAGTATTTGACCTAGCAATATCTAATTACACAAAATGCTTTATTTCATTACTATAGTGCACGCCACTTGTAACTAATACAAAAAAACTAGTACTCACAAAACCAGTAAAGAGCATTGCTAATTTGAACATTACCAAGCGATGAATTCACAGACGCATTGAATAAAAACAAATTAAGAAAATAAACGAAAAATAAAGTGCATACAATAAATTGTAAAGTTTTTACTGTTTGCACAATGCATTATTCAACGCGCAATGCAACTCAGTTGAAATTCAATCGACAAAAAAGCATTGAAACGGCGTCTCCGAGTCGATTGTCGAGACATAAATGGCTTGGTTGTTGACGGTAAATCCACAGAATATTGACAGCATGTTTGCCTGAATTGCGACGATTAATTATTGTAAGAAACATTTAGACAAAATATTGAGACTTCTAAATCATTCCCATCTGTTTATAAACTCTAATAATCTTATAAGAAAACTACTTAGCTTTACACTGGCTGACTTTTGCCACTTTAAACCTTCACTTAGTTCTGACTCTTTTTGTAATAAGACTGATCTAAATGCTCCTTGTTCTTAGCTATCGTGGTACTCTTTAATCGATATTAAATCACTGGCAATCCATAGTACTGTCATCAGACTCTAGAATATTCATCCAGCCAGTTTTTTTCTTCATATGATAACTGGATCCTTTAAAAAATATCTTAATGGGCTGTTAAGTTTTTTGGCAATTATCTATTGATGGTATTGAGTAGACGAACATCCATAATTCAATGTTTCTATGTCACTGAGAACCGTAATAAGTGGAGGCGACTTATAAGGATAGCATTATCCAAAACAATTGCTTCATTTTGAGACCAAAACCACTCTGTTATTAGTATATAACTGAGGAGAAGACGAACTTAGTTTTTCTGTAATTCCATCTTAAGACTACGCTGTGTTTGACATTTGATAAAGTAGCTTAGAATGCTAAACTTGATGAAAAAGTTATTCTCAATGTTATCAATAGTACATTTGAAGAAGCTATTTTGCTAAATTTAAAAGACATTAAGTATGGTAAAGAAATTAAAATCCCACAATTCACGTAACTCGACGATGTCGTCGATAAAAAATGACAAGATGCTTCTTTATTTTTGTGAATTTCAAAGAGTATCAATGGAAGAATAACTTACTGTGAGAAGGATACATTACCAAGAGCGTTGACCAAAAGAAAATATAAAATATATTTATATTCATATATCCACATACTTCAAAAGCGGCACAACGGGAAAATCGTATAAGGGTGTTGTTTTTGATCTTTCATTCAACAGCCTCTCGCCAATACGAGAATGTATACATTTAAATAGGGGATCCGTACTATTTTTCATCTGATAATAAAAATATTTCATTATAGAAGCACTAAGGAGATCTATAATTTCTAAACGTTGTAACGCCATTTTCATATTTGTTTGGTCAAAGATTAATTAATAAATACGAGCAAACAAAATAGACATGACACAGATTGTAAATAATGACATAGTTAATACTCATATAGTTTCAGAAGATCAAATAGTAGATAATAAATCCATAGCTAAAATATGTAATCCAAAAACTGAACTTTTACATTTTTTGATTTTGAACAGCAACTTTATTTATTTGGTTATTATTTCAACATTGTTTAGAAACTTCTAATCAATATACTGATAGAGCTACTTGTTAAATCAAGATACTATTATTTATGTATCTATAGAAGGAAATAATTATGATTTATTAACAATACACATCCATATTGTCATTTCTTTAATGTATAATCAATTTCATCAACAAGTTGTAATGAAAACTTTTAAAGATGGGTTTAATTTTTGTTACTTGCGAGACCCTAAATAAACAGCCAACCATTTCTACTTGAATTTATTTCTTCATTGCACTTCGCCCATTACCCTTTAAGGAACAAGTCCGCATTCAATATGTATTCGTTAATTCACTTTTTGAGAACTAAAATGTCACAATATTGGGCTCTCGTAACTGTAAGAAATGTTTCCATTCTTATTTGTTTTATTCGTATATATTTATTCATTTTTCATATTTTTCTTAATTTTGTTACTTAACCAAGTATTAGGAGCTTCTTTTGAACATTTAAAATAAGCTTATTTTACAATTTTATACTAAATAACATTGTTTTTATACAAAACCGAATGTAAATCACATACATTTTTACTTGTCACTAAATAAATTCTAAAAAATTGAAAAATATTTTTTTATCCTCAGTACTTAAAATTAAAGTTAGTGGGACAGATATCTCTTTGAAATGCACTATAGCAACCGGTTCAAAGAACTCTAGTAGTATATATAATCTACCTCTGGGCGCATGAAACATTTCAAGCAGCTGTAAGGCGACATTTTGGATCGTTAATCTTTAAACGATTGCTTTTACTCTGTTTTATATATTATACTAAGTCTTCTTTACTTTTTTTTGTATCCCGGGAGAAAATCCTGCATAGGACCATCAGGGACGCCGGCAGCAGCCCCGGTGTGTCAGACTCTTACTGACTAAACATACCCGGGATGTCCCTCTGATTACTCCACCCGGGCCTTGGAAACTAAATTCGTCCAGACGCCCAGGGAACAAAAGGCCTTGTTGAGGCTACCTCTCTGGTATTCTTCTTTTCCTGCTTTATTCCTATGTAATATTTAAGTATATATGTATTTCGTTATTTGTAATAAGGCTTTAGTTTTAATGTCTATTGTAATTGGCTCTTAATTTACCAAATTAGATATTTCAATAACTCTTGCAAATCCCATTATAATTGACCCTAATATATATATTTTTTTACTCTTTAATATTTTATGAATAAAATAATTTTTATACCTTTACAACCAGTAAATCATTAACACTATTTACAATACCTATAATAATAAAGAATTCGTAATTGCTTTGTTTATACGATTATTTTTCTTTAATTATTCCATTGTTAAACCTTGAAAAACCTTTTTATTTAACTTGCAATTTTCCTCTTCGAAATAGCAGTCGGTAATTATGTCTACAATAACGTTCCGTTCATTCAACGGATTGTGTTCCATTCGGGTTATGATACTGGTGCAAAAACAGCTATTGATTTTTATTTCGATAATTTAAAACGTCTTGGCGTCGATTCGAATTTAGTAATCGAAATGACGATGCTACGAATGATTAGCGACTTTGGTAAACTTTGATACATCGGTGCTTTTTAAATTACTTCAAAATGGAGGTTCTTTATTCGTCTGCATCTACTTTTTCTGTGAATGTTCATCGTTTATTCCACCATTTATAGACGGATTTGGATAAAAACAATTTAGTTTGAAAGGGTGTAGTATAAAATTAGTTTAATGTACAGTTCTGGTATAAACCTTAACGATTGTCTGGACTATAGCAAAATCTATCGTTTTTCCTCTGTATCTCCGCCTTGCTTAGACCGATCTTGATGATTGTTTTTTTTTTACTGAACAACATAGTTCTTTTAGGTTTAATATAGTCAAGGTCTAATGAAGATCTTTTTTGATACCGCAGTTTATCGTGTTTAGGATCATTTCAATCAGGATTCTCATTTAAACACGGCAATTCAATTTGATATCACGTTAATACGACAAATTGTAAAACAAAACCTTTTTAAACAAAATCAACCGATTTCAAAAAGTAAATAATTATCTTAAATCTACCAATCATACTGTTATTTTTTAAATAAATATGAAGAATTCGTAACTAGATACTGACTTGATTTTTTTTTAAAGGATTTCTGCCTAATGTAGATTTCTCATATTTTTCAGATTTTTCTCTGGCTTAGGACAAAGTAATATTAGAAAATTGACATAAAACTTCAAAACGTGGTACTTTAAAAGCTTAGTTCATATCCATACCTCTTGCAATTTTACATTAGCATTATTGCTGATCGGAAGGTATTTTGCCTAGGCTTTCTAGACAGTTAAAATAGCCAATAAAGAACTAAAGCAACTTTGAATTTAAAACTAATAGAATTAATAGATAAATTTCGATATTAAATTTACCACGAATTCTGTGATTTTATGGATTTATCAAAATTTAGATAGTATTTGGTACTTCAGTAAACTTGCATTTTAAAATAAGAGAAAATAAATAATTATATAACGGCAATATGTCTTTGAAGATAAATCGCTTCTGCTTGTAACTTACAGTGTAAACTAAACCTTTTTATAAGACGGTCGACAACGCGACGTCCATTGCAATACAGTGCGACAAAAAATACGCAGCGGGACACATTGACAGCTAACATTTCGACTGCACCCGACCGGTTAGGGCACATATTCAGTGTATCCGATGTGAATCCGCGAAAATACGTTCTGAGGGAGTCGTAGAAATATTTGTATGAGAGTTTACGCACTATATCCGTCATCCGTTAATCTCTGATTCGGGTCCGAATATTGTCCGACTAAAATACATTCACCATTCATTCAGTGTCTTCTACATCCATCACGCGAACAGCTAAGGAGTGGAATATGCTTCCAGCGAGCATATTTTCACGATATTTTGATTAGAGCCTTTACGAAAAGAGTGAATAAGCATTTGCTGGACGGATGCGTTCCGTCGTCGGTCACATCTTCACCTTCCATCAGGTGTGATTGAGGTCAAGCGTGTGCCTGTAAATAATAAAAAGCTACAGTTTTTTTTTATCCGGATTTGACATAGTGACCACACCCCATACCTGATCGTAATATTGGTGTAGTCCCTAAAATTACTACAACTATCACACACATAACCACAGTAAAGAAAAACCTATCGATAGTCGCAGTGATCATGCCGGTCCACACAAATGTCTCTTCATGCTTCGTTCAAAGGATTCAATATCATAACACTTTTTTTTTTTTTTTTCGGCGTGTCCTACGTTGGTGGCCTGGGAAAGACCTTCACAACAAAACCGGGCTTGGTGGGCGAACGCAGAGGGCGCTCAGCCAGCGAAATTTATGGGTTGGGCGGCTACGCAAGGGCACCCCTGTGGGTACGGACCTCGACTTGGGCGGCCGGCCAATTGAAAAACGAACCTAACGGTGATCTACCAGCGTTTCGGAAGCGACTACCTTGAGAAGAAACGCCGAAAGAAACTCAAGGCTGCGTCGGAGTGAAACTGCGTTATTTAAACAACAATTGACGGACCTATCCTTAATCGTCGTCGTCGGCGCCGCCGGCGACGCCGGTGTCTCGGAATGTGACGAGTGCTTGTGTGTACCTCGTTGTTGATAGGATCGGCGGTCGCAAGGGCCGCGGTAATTGAATCGACGGGATCCAATAGGACATGACGCGGGCGGCGTAGTTTGCGCGCGATGCCGCTTTTCGGTGTGTAATCGCAGGCACTGCGGACTAAAGGATTAGGGTGATGCTGCGCCTTGTCGAAATATCGACGAGATGCATTTTGCATGAAACTGGCGAGCGTTTCCAGCTTAAGGTCGTCATGGAGATCTATGTTGCGCATGTACAGCGGGGCACCCACTGCTTTACGCAAGAATTTATTTTGGATGACCTGAAGGGAATCCAGAGAAGCGGACTGGCTCTGGGCGAATACTACGCTAGCGTAGGTCATCACCGGTCTTATTACGGTTTTGTAAAGAGTCAACTTATTTCTAAGCGACAGTTTACTACGTTTGCACAGCATAGGGTGCAAACGACCGAGAATGAAGGCGGCGCGGTCGCGCACAACCTTAACATGTGGTCCGAAGGTCAAGTGACGGTCGAGAGTGACTCCTAAGTACTTGATCATAACACTGTGGGAACGCACTCGCTGGAAGAGCATTCCACAGCCCAACGACTCGGCAAAAGTAAGAATTAGAGAGGTTCTTAGGCTGAGGTTTATAGACGCTGTTTAGACTTTGCTTAGCAAAGTTCTAAAAAATGTATTCGTTTTGACAAAAAACTGAATATATAACAGAAATTTGAGTATAGCCATAGTATTCGCAGAGCCAAGTCCATGTTGACAAAATCGGTGACTTACCAAATTCTTTGACATACATTGTGTAATACGAGTATAAATTGTAATGTTTTAGTAAAGTCCAAGCAAGCTTACAATTGCATGTATAAATCTCAACCTCCTAGCCGGGATACGAATTGACATATAGCCGTGACTCAATAGACCCGCGCGAGGTTTTTTTACAGAAGGGAGAGGTTGAAACAATGGTAAATAACTCTTCAGAATACTCGCCGTGATAAACACGGTAGAAAACTCTCAGCGAGGCTATATATCTGGGCAACTGAAGCGGTTCAAGATACTTAGATGATTGTTATATGAATACTCGTGTACTGCGTCCTAATTGAATTTAAATTATGTTGGATTTCCTGCCGTGTCGACGTAACATTATGTGGTAATGGCAATTTACTTCTAGATTCATATTTTGACGGATTCTGGTTAATAGCAGAGTAAAATGGATCATCAGAATTGGGTCCGTGTTTTCTAGGCATGTATTTTTACGGATTCGTTTTGACATAGTGCGTAGTCGCTCTTAGCATCCCTGACTTTTTTCTAGACAATTAAAGTCGGCAAATACATGAATAAACTGCGCAGCTATTAAATATGTTTAACTTGTCGCAGTTTTTTGTTGTTTTAATTACATTAATTTCAAAATAAGGCTCGACCGGAATATCCTCAATTACTTCTACATTTTTAGGTTTTTTTTATCGTTGGCCTTTTTCATTCGGGATAAAAATACTGCGCAGTTTCTTACTCGAAATTACTGATCTGAGAACTTTGTCTAGAACAAAGTAATGTTCGATCGACAATAGCGCTAGTGTAAGGTGCGATGGCCTAGTGTAAGGTGCGATGGCCTAGTGGATAAGGGATGGGTTTCCATGCGAGGCAATGCCAGTGGTAGTATGTTCGAATTCCGGCATGTCACTGGAGTTTTTCTTGATTAAGAACGGATTTAGGCAACACAGGCTCACAGGTGAAGGAAAAAAACGTGAGTAAACCCGCATGGAATCTATAGAAATGTCATGTGTAAGTGCCCTGAGAACGGCGATCAACTGCTCTACTGGTCTCGTTGGATACGACATATAAGCACAAACATAGATGGGCAAAATGTAATCAGATTAACGAAAATGATTAACGATTACATTTTTTACCATTAATATGACTGCATTTTGCTCATTTATGTTTTAAACACTACAAAAACCCAGATTGCATACACATTTATGATTTCTTAATGTTTTAAATGAATTTAATAATGATTACAGAGCAAAAAAATTAAAATTACGACTACATTTTGTAATCGTTAATCATTAATCAGATTACATTTTGCCCATTTCTGAGCACAAATATCTTTACATGATACGTTTAAAGGATCCTTAGTCCGGACTAAAAAATAAAAAGCTTATTAATTAAGAACAAAGTTAGGGAAATATAAAAAAGAAATGAACAAAAATAGTTACATTCGAAGAGTTTGTTTTTAAAATTAAAAAAAAAATTAAGTAGATTCTGCAATAGGCATCAAAAGTGCTTGTATCTTAGACTTTGTTGATGTGTTTAGATAAAAATTAAATTGCGGCCACATCCTTTAAGTTGTAATAGCAAATGTGCCAATTATCGAGACCGTTCACCGACGCGTCTCATATTCCATAGCACACCTACTGGGCTCACGCCCAGGGTTCGCCCGTGAAAGCACCGAACACGATATAATTGGCGAAAGTTCACATTTGAATACAATGCGATACGAGTATATTTCGCTATGAATAATACATGTTTACGAGTATTGGTTTCGACACATACGTGTTATGTCGTATAATTCATGTAATGAGTCTGTTTTGATACTTTTTTTTAAATGAACGTATGTTCAAATATATTTAACTACTGGCAGAAATTAATAACTATAGCATGTAGACGCCGCCCGATACGTAATTGTATTACACGCCCTAAGGGTCGTTAGGGTGATACGAGACGTACGGGGTGAGGGGTGCGCGCGCGCAAGGGATGCTCTAGCTAAATCAGTCGACTACCGAGACGCAAGGCGAGAGTATGTGCGTGTGCGTCGCAGTTCAGTGTGCCGTAAAGTGCAAATAAACAGTAAAACTCCAAAATCCGTGTCTTTCTACAACCACACCCACGACCACCGGTCATATAACATATTTCCCATCTTGTCACGCTTTTTTTTAAGGTTAAAAAAACGGCCAAATTTATAGTCTAGATTAATGTGATGGTGTGAATATATATTTACATAATTAAAATAGTAATATTAGCAGGCTAGGTCAAAATCAGTACCACGGTATGGTTTTTATATGCTCACTCCCTTGGTCATGGCGGTCCCGGCGTAGCACGCAAGGCGAGATGGTCCGAGCTGGACTGGTAACAGCTGGGCTAGTTTGGTCGTAGTTATGTCCCGGTGGAGTTCCCAAGCTGGGAAACACTTGACACATATATACTTATAAATTATTAGTATAATAATCGTTTATTTAAAAAAAAACAAGTGGATGATTTAATATTCCATTTAAATAATCGTAATTGCAATCAATCATCCATCGAAATGCAATGTCCACCCGTACCAAACTTCATTCGTTTTCACCTACCCCCGTGCGTGGTTGGTAACAGAAATCTCTATGCAAATGTTGAATTTATCGAATCGGACTGTCCATCTGTGTATTTATTTTAATTGTGACAATCTGTGCGTCTTCTTTTACTATCTAAAATGTTATTATTGTATCTAATAATTAAAACATCTTTAGATTAAAATAAATATGTATAAAAAGATAATATACAAATATAAAAATCATTTAGACCTACGGGGGCGAGGCCCAAGGCCTAAGACACCGGTAGTAAGGAAACCTAACAATGCGTTCCGTATCGAGTAATATCGCCTTCTATATCTCTGGCCCTTAAATCAACAACCAAGCGAGAGCCTCTTGAGATGGCAATCGAGGCTCTTTGCGATCTGCTCATTAATCGATACGACTCTCGAGACAATAATCGTTGAATCCACATCCCGCATCCTGATAATCTCGTGTGCGAGGTCTAAATATTATTTTTAATAGCCAGTTTCGTCCCACTTTAGGGAAAAGCCTTCCTTCCCTTTTTCCACTATATTTGAAATTCATGGGAAGGGGTTTGGATATTTAACCCGCCACACCTTTCCAATAAGGGTAGACAGGTGTGCACTATATGTAAAGAAGATGCACGGATGCTGGCAAAATACTTTAACGGTTCTTATGTGTGGAGAAACTTACATTTAAGTTAACCTGGATGCTTATGTATGTCTCTAGCGTTATTTGTTTTATATGCAAATTAAAAATATTCTTTTTTAATAACGGCATTTGACAATATATCTTTGGTATAATTATTCCTCAATTTTAATAGAATACTTTTTTAATACAAGAGAAATATGAGAATCACCCATCATCATTAAATAATACTTTTAATATAATGGCGTGAGAAATATCTTCATATTTATCATCTGTCGTGGTGAAAATTAATGGAAAATAGCAAGACATTGGAAATTTTCCGTCACAATCACATTGTGATCGCAAAGAAAACCTTGAACCATTTTCGCATCGTTAAATACATAAAATTATGTCTGTTGCGAAAACGAGATTAAAATAACCGTATTTTTATATCAAAAAAGATTTTTAAAATTTTGTAAACGCTTCGAACGTTGCGTCAAGTGGCATTTTATATTTGACACGCTTTTTAACTGATTAATATACTCAGTTATATAATATAATACATTATTTAAAAAGTTTATTTCATTATGTTTTTTTACAAATACTGTCTTTAACATAAAACCCTTACGAAAAAGTGTTTTTTTTGGTGATAGGATGATTGCCCAAACTCTGGGTCATGAGCACAGTGCACAAGTCTAAAGACCGTCATAGTGACTCGCTGTGGCCTGTCGCGTTTCGGGATCGGCTTGTGTATATCCAGTAACTCATATACCTAGAGACCTTCAGTCGTGGTGTATGTGGGCCGACATGACGACGGAGACTGTCAACGAATGTTTATCAATTGATAGTCACTTTCTTTGTTGTACTTCACTATACTTACCATCACGTGCACTGCAGTCAGTTTATCGAGCCTGAATAAAATAAAAAAATACGTAAAATATACTTTATAATAATGATTATGTCCTAGCCGGTTTCGGCCAAGGCGACTGTTTCAACACCGGTTAAGAAAATCGAGGTCCAGTTTTCGGAAACAGTCAATTGCGCAGGAGATATTTAAGTTCATAACTGGACGCGCAGCCAGAAAAGCCCTCTCTCGTCCGTACTCGCTCTGGCCCGATGGAAAGGAGAATGGAGGATGTAGGAGGAGGAGAGAAGGAAAACTCGACCAAACCTGCATCCCGCTCCCTCCCGATCGTACTGGTTTATAATAATAACAGTATATCGTCACGCTATACCCCTTTCTGAGTGAGTAGATATACATTAATGTCTTATATCCAGTTTGTTCTGAAAGGTCTTGCCCGGCGTGACAAGTAGCGCAGCTGATCTCCGTTCTCAGGGCACTAACGCATGACATTCTTATCGCCACGCAGGTTTTCTTACTATGTTTTCCTTGACCGGTTAGCATGTGGTGGCTAAATCCATACCGAATTCGGAAAAACTCAGAAAAACGTGCCGGAATTCGAACCTACGATCATTCACGATTCGAGTCATAGATACCGGCTCTTTACGGATTCACTAGGTCACAGCCATTACATACAACAAAATATACTACATAAACGAATGGACCCTTTGATTGCGTCGACTTAGAAGTTTGATTTTTTCAGAGCTAAATTAGACTGCAGACCTTAGTATTGGAGACTACTCGTAATTTCAACTTAATACCTTTTAATTTATGCCTTTATGCGAAAAAGAGCTTTAATGGACGTACATTTGATTTTGTATATATAATTATATTGGTAGTAATAATGTATATGGTATGTGTGTAATATACATATATATTTACAGGCGTACGTGTATGTTCTTTTATTTGTATATATATATCATTATCTATGATACTGTAGGCTACTTTTTATATCTGCTTTTTTATATTTAAATTATACTTTTTTATCGATCTGTCATTATGTAAAAAATAAGTTAATGCGTGACGTTTTGTTGAAAATTTTTTTTGAATACGGTGCGTTCTATAGCTTCAATAAGAAAAACTGTAGTATTAATATATTTATAATTATTACAAGTTTTTCTCATTGCAATTGTAATTGTGCTGATCATCTTCATGGCGTTGTAAACCCCACCTCTACAATACTTTACAATTATTATCTAGAGCTGTGTATATACTTTATTATTCCTTCCATCTTGTTTTCCCTTGTTTTCTGCGCGTTAACACAATAAATGGGTGTAAGCTGAAAATCAGCGCTGGGTGGCTTAGCTGGTCACTTAGCAAATGCTAAGCTGAGCTGACTTCCCTTTGGCGTATAATCACAACATAGGGTGTTTGCTTTTGTCGTTTTCAGTTTTGATAGACCTATACTGCTGTGTTGTGAGCTAAATAAATGCCTTTTCTTTCTTTCTTTACAAGGTTGTGTTCGTATAAGGGACCCTAATAAACCCTCGAGAAGTAGGCAGAGCATTGTGACGTGCTCTGCCTAAATTCAATGAGCAGTGTTGGGGAAGATATCTTCCTCCGAGTTTGTGCCCAGCGGGCGCGGCACGACGGGGCTGCGGCGAATTGATTACAGGTCCCGCGGTCCCCGTCAATGCGCAGAAGAAGCCACCTTGGGGTCGGTACAAGTCCAACACACCTCGGTTTTGACGCAACCCCCCAGTGCGACCGAGACGGTCCCATGAGGGTTTTCCCCAAGTAAAAAAAAAAAAGGGACCCTAATGAAACATATTCGTAAGATCATCTATTACTTATCGCATTAATTTACGAATGTGTCTGGTATTGTTTGCTAATTATGTAGCACTCAAAAGTCCGTGTAACAAATACCGTTCTCACGTATTCAAATCGAAACAATATTATCATTCAGTTAAAGTATCAGATGCTGAGTCGAAACTTGTGTTCGCAGATATCATTGTTAGAATGGTGAATCAATAATATCGTAAGATCGCAACACCGGTGGCCGAGCGCTCGACACGTTTATCAGACAATATTTGACAAATCACTGGCAATACTGACAAATTGTGTCAGATATCCATTTGTCAGCTATTGTTTTGATTCACATGCGCTGTATAACTCCTTGTTTCGTTGGTATTTGTACAACTATAGAGAGATCAGAAGACCTAGCGCAGAGGTTGCTTAACTTTTTCTCGTAGACCCCTTTAAACATTTTACTGGTTTCCACAATGCCTCTGCTGCTACATTTTTAACATAATCCCAAAACTCACCAGAAAAATGAAGCTCTAAAAAAATCGAAACAGCAAAATAAGAAAATTCGAAGTTTAAAGCTTTAAAACGATTTTTTAAGCCTAAATACGACCATCTTCATCAAAATGCATACAGATTGTCAAAATCACCTAAAAATTTGAATTTGTGCAGTTTAACGGAAATGTGGAGCGCAGTTGCGGAGCGTGAGACAGTACAGCCGCACAAGCAACAATCAATATAAGACTGGCTCGGAGAGAGACAAGTGCTAAAAGCATCGCTGCTACCCGCAAGCATTTTGTAACGGGATTTTATTGTCTGTGCGTGCTTAAAATCTTTTTTTATCTTCCCTCAATTCTTTCACATAGTGTTTTATCTACCTACATTCATAGGTAAAGCCAAGCCTTCATTATCGTTCCTTACTTACAACTTGTGAGCTTCCATTTTCGCGCAAATTAAACCCCGTCTAGTCTTCCTTGGGCCTTTTTTTTTTGTTAAACGGTGGAAATCCCCACGGACCGTCAGGGGAGCGGTGAGGGCCGCTCCCCCGGTGTGTCGGACCTGCCCCGACTAAAAGCACCGGGGTGTTCCTTCTCCCGTCTGCCGGATGCTAAGGGCAAAGCCGAGCCATCATCCTCGGCATCCGGCGAGTCTTCCTTGGGCCGCCAGGTCTACCTTGACCACTTTGGGAATCACTGCCCTGGACAAAGTAAAAAAATCAGTGACAGCCCTGGTATAAAAATACAAAATCTATGAGAAAGACGTAATAACTCTTAGATGTTTGTAGGTGTTTTATTGTAAAGGGAAATATAGAGTTTTATGCAGGTAAAAAAATTATTTCGTGTCGCGACTGCCAAAATCCGAGGGTCGCCTTTAGCTTCGATATGGAGTGAGCCATAGATGAGCAAAATGTAATCAGATTAATGAAAATGATTAACCATTACATTTCACGTATTTTAATATGACTGCATTTTGCTCATTTATGTTTTGAACACTACAAAATCCCAGATTGTATACACATTTATGATTTCTTAATTTTTTAAATGGATTTAATCATGATTACATAGCAAAAAAAATAAAATTACGACTACATTTTGTAATCGTTCATAATTAATCAGATAACATTTTGCCCATCTCTGGAGTTAGCTAGCTGTTATTATTAAGCTGTAATATATTGGGGTATACCGTATAACGTTACACTAGTGAAACTTTTACTTCTACCATGATTCATATTGTTATAAGCATTGTATTCGCGAAGATGTAATTATTTTTGTAATTTAATCCATTGGCATTGATGAATTGTAATATCAAGTTACGGATGCAATAGCTATTTGTATGCATTGTTCTTTGACTAATTTGTGGCAGTATGACATGTTGTTTCAATACATTCTAAAATAATATTAATTCAGTGATTTTTGACCTAGTAACAATCAAATTTGGGTTTCTTTTGATAATTTATGTTTTAGACTAGAATTAAAACATCAAAGGATTAAGGAGCGCGGACGCAGGCTGTTTTTTATTTCCGTAAGCTCCTTTACACTCATTTTAATTTATAGTTATTTTTATTTAATTCCGTAATATATTTCCTTGATACGAGTATAATATAGAAACGGCTTAATGTGAAAATCTCAGGAGATCACCACGCTTCAGCTCGCCACTGATAGCATAAATATAATTTCATGTTGTTCTAGTAAGGATACTTGACGCGTGTTTGTGGTTTCTTTATATTTCTTAATTCTATGTATTTACACTAACATACTGATCTATCGTTCGATTTTGTACAAAGTGCTCCATTTAACACCATTTTGAGTTTGAAACATAAATATACGAAGCTATCGATTAAATAACTGTTGTTTATATACAAGTAAGATATTTTACCCCAAATAATTATTATCAACTAGCTGTCCCGGCAGACCTTGTTCTGCCCTATTTCTCTAAAACAAAGTCACATTGTTTTTTTTAATGTTAATAGCTTCCCCGTCAGATTTTATTCTGCCAAAACTTATTAGCCTGTCGGCTGTTTTTTGAAAATTGTTTGAAGGAACCTGGCCTTAATGCTATATGTATAAAAATTGACAAATATTGACATTAATATTTATACGTCACTCAATTGTTTTGCCTTCCCGGAACCCGTCCACTAACATTTAAACTTTATGGTATGGTGTTAAAGTTCAAATTGACTTTTAAATATTATTACGAATTTTTTGTATGAGAATATAGAAAAGTGATGCTTTTAGACTTTTCCAGACATTTTTTTTAATTTTTCTCTCCGTAATAACCGTCCCCAGACTTCAACAAACACACCAAAAAAGAAATCAGCCAAATCGGTTCAGCCGTTCTCGAGTTTCGCGCTTATCAAGACATTTAGCGATTCATTTTTATATTATAGAAAAATTGTCCAATTTATTTATTTATTTATTTATTTATTCAACGGTAACTACACAGCATATTATAAGATTATGTACCAAAAATAGGAAAAAAAATTAAAAAAATCTAGAATGCCAATAACGTAGTACACATATTAAATTTTGGTAAATGTTAATGTTAATGTTGTTTGTTGTTGTTGTTTGTTTGTTGTTGGTTAATGTTGTTTTGTTTGTTGTTAATGTTGTTGTTGTTGTTGTTGTGTATGTCAATTTAGTCTACTATTGAACTATATTCAGCAGGGGGGACCCATGACCAATTGGCTTTATCAATAATATACAGTAAGAGAAGGACAGTTCTACTCCGACGTAGCCTTGAGTTTCTTTCGCCGTTTCTTCTCATGGTAGTTTCTTCTGAAATGCCGGTAGATCAGATCACCTTAAGTTCTTTCCCTGGCTAGCCGTTCAAGCTGCCATTCGTACCCATAGATGTGCCCTTAATTTGTTACCCAACCTATCAATTCGCTGGTTGAGCACTTTATGTGCTTGCCCTCTAAGTTAAAGGTCTATCCCGGCCAAAAGCACCTACTGTCCTGTCGAAAAAATAAATCTAAATAGTGTGTAGGTAGCTGCAGAACTGATTTATAATATATATTGGTATGTATTAACGCTTACAAGACCATAGGATATCCAAGACTAAATATGCCAATACAACACAGTATTTTAGCTATTGTGGATGTAGAGTAAGAGAATATCACCAGAAAAACATTGCAGGGTGTATAAGTTTCCTATAATTTCATGGGAAATATTCCCCTATGGACCATAAAAGTAAATAAACGAAGAGTTCGGTTTATTATATCGATATTTTATCATATACCTAGAGATCTTTAGTCGTAGTATATGTGGGCCGACATGACGATGTAGACTATCAATGGATTGTCATCCTTTGATAGTCGCTTTCGTTTTTGGACTACACTGTACTTACCATCAGGTACTCTGTAGTCACTATGTCGAGACAGTGTAATATTTTATTTATTGCTTAGTAATACAAAAAACATAATAAAAATTATCAGAAAAGTAAAATAAATAGTTTGTTATGGTATTCTACGAAACAATTTCGTTTACTTGTGAAGCACAAGTGGACATTGCACATAACACATTTATTATGTGTCCTATGTGTGTGTAAGTTGGACAGTTCTTTTTTTATTCGTTCAGAAACACATTTGCCGCCTTGGATATACGTTTTATTTTGACATTCAGTAAAAAATATCGATTCAATAATAATTAAACAATCGATAACAATTTTTATAGAAGGGAAAAATATTTCCCTTGAGTGTGAAAGGGTTAAATTGGTTCAAACCACTATGTTAAACAGTATTGCAGTGAATTCTTACGTTCCTCATTATAGTCGCTATATAATAATGAATGCGACAATGTATGTCCGAGAAAGACATCGGTAAGGTAGGCTCAATTGAAATTCTTGCCCTTATAAGAGCTAACCCACTTTTGCCTTGTAATTACTGTTTAATTTACCGATAATATTTTATTCGGCGTGTCATTTAATACATTAATCGGACCACCAGCATTTTCTTATTTCCTTGATCGTTTTTATTCTACTTTTTAATGGAAAAAGATGGTGTAATCATGTTGATTTTAAATAAACAGTATTATAATTGATACATAAGATAAACGTTTGCTTAACCGACTTTAAAAATTAGGAGATTCTGTATTTACCTATAAGTATTTTTTAAGTATGTTATTTAGCCATACCTCCACCACCCAGTCATCGATTTTGATAATTATTTTTCAGGCAATGGGGTATAACCATAAGATATGTCTCGTTTTAACATAAAGCAGGTTTGATGGAGGTGAAGGCTGGCATGAAAGCTGTGGTGGTCTAGTGCTTAAGGGACCGATATCAAAGCGCGGCAACGAGAATGGTCGTAGGTTTGATTCGCGGTACGTATCTCTGAGATTTTCCAAATTAAGTATGGATTTATTCACCACATGGTCACTGCTGGAGGAGAAAATCCTGAGGAAACACACATGGTATCTAATAGAAATGTCATTTGTAATAATACTGTGAGAACAGTGATCAGCTGTGCTGCTGGTCATGTTGGGCAAAATATATAAGCGCAAACTGGATACAGTCACTAATTTATCTGATATAATTATAGTCAATTACTTATAATTATATATTAACTATCGTGAATGCAAATAAAAGATGTTAGTTCCATTTGTAAGTTTTTTAATGACAGACATCAATGTCACACGCATGCGCGGAGTTCCCGACGCTGTCCCGCGCATGCTCCTGGAGCCATCTATACCGGCGCTCCGTAACATATACATCAGTATCTCTGCTCGCCCCGAAAGGAATATAGCGTGACGTTGAGCACGGTGATGACGGTGAGGATATTGTGTCTAAATCCGTACGTAATCTGGAAAACCCAGAGATACGTACCGGGGTTCGAACCTACAACCTTTAGCGTTGCCGCGCTTGGTAACCGGACCAACACAGCCGCGCCAAAACTTATTTTATTTTATTTATTTATTACGATATTAAGGACGCCCAGTGGCCAACACACTATAAAACAATAAAAAAAACAAAGTATGTTAATGTGTTGCGCCGTTTAAGGCTACCATATCGTGTATTAAAAACATAAACAATACATTTTACAAAAGAAACACATTAACAGAGAAGAACAAATCAACAAAAATGGAAATAATGGCAAAAAAACAAGAAAAATAAAAGAACATAATAATCAAACCAACTCCTACTGCGTGTCCCTCAACCACCCGATGATTTTCCTTTTCAAGACCGGCAGACTGATGATGAAAATAGTAAACAAATATTACTATCTTATAGTAAATGGAGTAAAACTTAATTTTAGAGTGTAAACAGGCTTCGGAGCACGAAAATCATATCAGATATAAAGAATGCACTGAATAAATAGGGTCCGATGAGATTCGCCCGGCGTTTCGTAAGTGCGATTGCGCGGATCGCAAACAAAACTAAGCGTAACATATTTGCCTACGTTTAAACGGCGATGGTCTAATTGATAAGACATAGCGAGTTTTAAAAATATTAAAATACAGAGCACCTGGTGAAATGTACAGTGTTTTCCAAAATCAACAGCGACTATTACGGGACAGAAATTCATTAATGGCTTTTCGCTCCTCGGGCGAAAAATTAGGATCTTCACTGGATTTATTTTAATCAAATATTTTAATGAGGCTTTAATGCTTCCGTGATGACTATGCCAGCTTCGTAAGGTATATTTGTTTAAACTCACTTCTGGCGAAGTGACAACTGTATGAGCCTGTAAAATCTTTTTGCATTAACCGACGTCAGCTCTCCCAATAGGATGTTAATTTCTCCGATACTTCACCAGACCTGAGAAAGAAGTATTCTTCATTGGATAAATTAGGTTTCTCAAGCCTAGGACACCCGGCGGTTTTTAGTGAATAAGAGACTGACACACCGGAATCGCTGTCCTCACAACGTTCCTGATGATGCTATGCAGGATTTTCCTCCAGAAAAAAAAATTACTGCTAAGTTTTTTTAGGTTAAGTGGTGTTTTTTACTCTATCAAATCAATAAATGGATTAAAAAAATTATCAAGTTTTTTTTTATTTAATTCACATAAACTGGTTATATCTCAGACTTGTAAAATACAACATATTAAAATATACATTTTCAAGAAACAACAATTATATCAAGTTTTTTTTTAATAACGAATTTGCTTACTAAAACGCGTCCGCTTATGATATAAGGCAGTATGACCCAAGGAGTACGCATAAGATGATGTCACTCATCTCGGGAATTTAAGTGTTTGCTTAAGATTTAATGTTTGTAGTAGTGGAATTAAAAACTCAACACATTTATGATATTATGTAGGAGTGTTACGAAATATTTGAGATGATATTAGACGTTTCGTAAAAAGTCCGAATTAAGTCTTGACATGTCACCGCTTTTAATTCACAAACTCTAGCGATTAAATTTATGATATTGTACACGCCATTATACTGTATACCTATGTATATTTCCGCAAGCCTACCGCCAGATGGCGTCATACGGTGGCCAAACGTCACACTCCGTCGGACGCAACTATACCGGGCACATCGGATTTGTATCGGAAGGCTTTTTATTAATTTATTTACGGCTACGGACCTATTTATATTGTTATATTGTGCTCCCTGTGTCTTGTGTTGCGTGGAACAATTATATTAGCACGGATTTGGCATCAGTTACGGATTTTCGGACTTTTATCTTCGGGCACACGACCGTGTCGGATTCACTGCCCTGGAAGCTGGTCTGGATCCAGGCAGGCAGAGACACCACGGCGGCAAGGTAAGCGGAATAGATATATGTATATATTATAATGGTCGTGTGCATTTAATAGGGCCCAAAGAAAGATAACCTACCAGCACCTACAAAAATACAGTCCACTATCTTCCTTGTTCGGAAAACCCAGTGCAGCCCTGAGTGGCGTGCACAGATATTTATTTTATCTTCTGGTTGGGGTGGCCTTGTCGGTGATGGACCGGTTTCCATACGCGACAGCGCGAGTGGTGCTAGGTTCCTATCCCGGTACATACCTCCGGGGTTTTCTAGATTACGTCGGATTTAAGCACTACGTATTCACCGGTGAAAGTAAACATCGCGAGGTGACCCGCATGGAATCTAATAGAAATTTCTTGTGTAAGTGCTCTGAGAACGGCGATCAGCTGCGCTACTGGTCACGTTGACCACGAATTATAATAGCAAAGTGGATACAGCCACTATTATATCTCTATTCACCTCTTCAGATATATGGCGCGACGATATTTTATTATTATTAAAATATATTTATCAAACTAAAAAAAACTTTGCAATATTACTACTTAATTAATAAATTCAATACTATATTTATATATATATATATATATACATATATATATATCTTTAATGCCAAACAGTTTATTATTTTATTAATATAATATTTGGAATAATGTATAAAATCGTATAAAATTAGGCTTCCAACGCGAATCGTCATCGATTCGAATCCAGGCAGGTACCTCTGGGTTTTACTAGAGTATGTTCAGTACGAATTTATGCACTATAGTCTTACTGGTGAAGGAGAATATAGTACGGAAACCGGCATGTCATGTAATAAAAATGTCATGCGTAACTCTCATGTAAGTAATTTGTATCTTGATCTATTTGAACTGAATATGAAATTTTACGTGGAATTGAACACGATATCTCTACAGTCTACTGATTATGACATATACCGTTTATTTACTAAAACCACCATGTCCATAATTAGGATTAATTAATATTGATACTTTCTCTTCTCAAATTAATAGTTACGACAACATAATTAGTTCTACTAATTCTTCACCGCCAACGAAGTTTAATTAAAGATTACCTCATTAAATATTCAACTTTATTGCGTAAAATATAAAGCGTAAATTTCAAAAATCACCTGATAATAATAAAATACTTCAAGATGCTACTTATAAATTTACATTTATTCCCTATGGAGTATCAAATTTGTTTTACTGCGTTTAGTAATTAGGGAGATGTGGTTAAAGGAAAGTTATCTGTAAGTCTTGAAAGTTAAGGTTTATATTAATTTTTCATTATAACCAAAACACACATTTTTATAAAGAAATTTCCGTTACAGCTGGTTGCCATAGTAATTGTTTTAAAGCCATTTTCTTGATCAAGATTAAGTTATAAAATTAACTGTTATAGTACTATCAATTTTCCATTGGTACACGGTAAAAGATTACTACACTCGACCTAATGTTTAGGTACCCACACCTTAAAAACGAGGCCTTCATAGTATAACTTCATTGGCTGTGTGTGTTTCGAGACTCCTTTTCTCCAGGAACGCATAGATTCCAATTAATATCAAATTACATACTCCCAATTTCAGAACTAGTCCTTATCTTTTAAAACTAATGAATCACAGATTTATACACAATTGATTATCGCAATGTTTAAAAACGTTTGTAAATTGAAGAAGCGTTTTGATTGTTATGATATTATCCTTCGTCCTATGATATTGGGTCCTTTAAGCGACGCGTGAAGAGATTTGTGCAGGCCGGCATAATCGCGGCGGCTACTGATGGTTTTTTTTTTGCTATTGGTAGTCATTGTCCTTTTTTTGGACTACACTATGCTTACCAACATGAGTGATGACGCGGTGTCTTGTCAGGATATAAAAAAAAACTGGACGCAAATCAATAAAATATTACGGTCGTTTATGTCGCATTTTTAGATTTGCGCAAAAGAATGAAAACAAAAAAAAAATTGTAGCTACATTACAAAAAGGATACGATTTTAAGTTTATAGTTTGCGAATGTTCGACTTACACTTGACCAGATTTTCCAGACCAGAATAGAGAGTGCATGTAAATCTCACCTAAACAAAGCCAGAGTGCTTCGCTAGTATGTTTATAAAAAAGTCTCTTCAAGAGGCAATTTAATGATAATAGTACTTATTAGTGATATTCCGAGCAGTTGGTAAAGCCGAAAATTCGGCGACGTCGATATCGTCGGTGTTTAGTGTGCAAAACGCCAACTATATCCGGCTTTTTTTTTACTTTGAAGGTTTTCTCAGAAAAAATATTAATAAGAGGAATCACATTAAATTAAATATTGAATGTAATATTAGCAAATGTTTATTTCACAATTTTTGCATCTAATATAACAGAATGAAAATCCTCACAGTGGTACAAAAACACCTCTCTGGCCTGCCCAAATGAAAAAATCAAGACGTAATGTGAAGTAAAAAATATATGTTGCGACATCTCCGAGACCGGGATCGGCTTTGCCGTCTAGTTAGCCTTTTTCAACACATCAATCGACTACTCAGCCCAAGACATTGTCGGCACATCTTTAGTTATTATATTACAACTGTTATAGCTTTGATCTACTTTACGAACTATTAGTAAGAAAAACGACTTAAAGTTATTAATGAGTTAATTCTCTTCTACGCAAGTATTTACACTTGATCATAAATACGCTTGTAACAATAAATTTGTACTTGTAAAGTCAAAGTTCATACTGTTAGTATATTTATTACATCTATTGATCGATCGTGGGCAGGCGTGTGGGTAGATGCTAATTGCTAACAGATGCATACAATATTTCGTCATATTTGACAGATTAATACATAGTTTTGCAATTATTTGGGTTCAATTTATTTGTTTATTACTAAAATATTCATTTTACATACAATATATTCAGGATTCGGTCACTTAGTAACATTGTTATTTTTTATTTTTTTTAGCTCAACATTAATGAAATATGGACACAAAGTTATAATTTTATCAGCTGCTTCAGCACGCCTGGCTATTGACCTAACATAGCAGACTGATACAACCACGTTAAAAATTACGGAAACACACAAATATAGTATGTTGTTAATATCCCAAAAGCCCGTACGAAGCAGTTCACCTACTCCATTATATTACATACGTTTAAAGAGTGGAATTTATTTTCAGTGTCTCATATTCCAGTTTCGACATTCCAGAGCGACATTTTATGTACAAGTTTAAATTTTTGATTAAAAAAAATGTTCCAGTAGAAGAATAAGTAATTGAAAATATGGAAAAACGTCAATAATAAATTAAAATATAATCAATCATCCGATTTGCTTGCAGACTGTACAAATTAGAAAAACCATAAATTACCAGCCAGAGCAGAATTAAAATTGTTTTTCTCGAGAAACGAAAGCGCATTGACACGAGGAGAGTTATTGTCTGATACGCGGTCAAGTCGTGTTTGCCGACTTGAAGCAAGTGCCCGATATCCAAATACGGCCCAAATAATACCGGCAATTCTGTATACAGATTCGCAATTCTTCGTTCAATGTGCTTCCATATTAGTACCATAGTATTATGCTGTGCAAATATGGTAGTTTTGTTTACTTGACACTCATGTTAACACTGTTATTACAAGAATTTATTCTTTAGTAATCCAGTTACATCCTGAAACGTTTTTCTTATAAGCGCTTCGCAATTATTTGCCATCTTCTCTTAAGTATCGAATATTGTTTTAGTGGTATTTTAATTGTTTTACACATACGTCAATAACGAACATTATAAACTTAAAATAATATCGATCTTAGTTTGGGGCTCCATCAATAAGTGTAATTGTCTATATTATTAAATATTTCTTTATTTAATGTATAAAATTAAAAAAAAAATAATTGAAAAAATATTAGTTTACTAAAAATGTTATTTAAGTATGTAGTGCCTGCTATTTATATTTATTGTTACCATCGCTAGAAAGAAATCTAAAACTCCAGACTACTATTGTTATTTAAACTTTGTTGCAAAATAAATTGTCGACCCATCTAATGATAAGTGGTTGTCGCCAGCTATGAACTACTGCAACATATGAAGCGTTGTAATTGCGTTGTCGAAATTATAAAAATTGCCGTTAAAAACTTTTAAAAATCAATTATTCCGGTTCTGTGGTATATTTGATAAAAAAATATTACAGAAAATCTTTAGCTAAAAAAAAAGCTAACACGACCATATTTTAAATCATATCTTTAATTTTAATGTTACTCTCACGACTTCATGATATTTTAATTTAAAATCTTTATCAACTTGGATGTAGATTGGAAACAATCTCCACCATTGGTTCATTGAAATACCAATACCTTTGACCCCAATCTACTATGCCAAATACGGCCAATAGAAGCCTAATGTATCAGAAACATGTCAAATCATAATGCAACGCTCGTTAAATTCAGTACAAACATAGCAACCATCATTGTTAGCCATCAGTTAGCCGTAAAATAGCGACAGATAACTTTCCATGTCACCTTCCACGATTATTTCACGTATTTACGATCCGTAGAAGAAGTTATGTTTATAAAATTTGCAATAAGCTTTTACGAGCCAGTCATAAAATAGATTTAATAAAATAAGCTTTCTTTAAGTATATATTTCTCGTTTCAATTTTCCCCAGGATATTTTATAAAAACTATGATTTGTTAATAATTACCATGGATGAGAAGTCTTTTATCTTTGGACCGTTCTAACTTACAATTTTAGAGTACATACACTAAATGTGCAATACAATCAATGGTATTATGTCTAGTACAATCGTAAAGAGAAACTGCTACATTTCCAATATCTATGGCACATAGCTTATTTTACTGTATCACAGTGCAATAAGGAACAGGATTGAAACTCTGTAGTAGCCATACATACATAACGCACGTTGACACGGAATCTCATCGATTCTCATTAGTAATTAATAGTTAGTGACAGATCATTCAAACAATACGAAACATTTTTTTATACGTTCTTTATTAAAAATGATGTTAATTTTTCATAAAACTCGACAATAGTCAAACTAAATTTTTAGTAATAAATATAAAAATGTAACTAGAAATAAAGAGGGCGTAGATTATATTTTTATAACTCTCCAATTTCAGTCAATGACAAGTCAGATTGGGTACGACGATGTATAAACGCAATGCGGATATACACATTAATATCTCTGTGCTTAACCTTAGAAGGATAAGACGTGGTGATATAATATTTATTAATATTACAAACTAGTAAACATTTCTGGAAATAGCATGCCTGTTCTTTTTTTTTTTCGTTATAATATCTAACGGTTTCTGAAGGATTTATGGCTGGAAACATTTAGACGCGATGTGTCGTTTCAAAAACCAGCCTGGTCTCCTTACTATACTTATCTATTCTGTGAATATACTCTTCAACTACTCCATAAAGGAATTTTAAACACCCCATAAAATGTGAGTTCGTGGACGGCACGCGGCCAGTCAGCCGTTGTCGTAAAAATGTCGTAGCACCATGGTTTATTGCCAACCCCCCATAAGGTCCCATGAATTTGTATGAGGCATTTCTCGGACTATCTGAGGCTTAGCACAGCATGTCAACCGTTTAAACGAATCTCGAAAGCGAGTTAAAAGGTTTTTGTGTTTATTTATTTGAATTTTTTTAATTAAGTGTGGTTATGTTGGTTAAGTTATGTTAACAAGTTCACTTTTCATGTTAAACATAATATGTATTATTTAATTTTGGAATACTTTATTTTACATTTAAATTGATATTGTAGTTATAAGTTGTAGTAATGAGTACCAAATTACGAGAAAATATAATGAAAGAAAGTATTACTTGAATTCCTGGTAAATTACTAAAATATATTTATACATTAATCAAACTATGAATTGAACTTAAAATTTTGACACAAATTTTACGCCGTTTTAGCATTTTTTTTTTAATGAAAGGAATATTAAAAACAAACGATGTTGTGTCATGGACATGCTAAACATATTAACCTACGTGGAATGATAGACTAAGGTTTGTAGACACAACTTTAAGTTTGCTTAGACTTTACTTAAACATTACAATTCATAGTACTCAATGAATGTGAAAGGATTATATAAATCACCGATTTTGTCAACATGGACTTGCTTTTGCGAATACTATGGCTATACTCAAGTCCCTATTATATATTGAGTTTTTTGTCAAAATGAATTAATTTTTTGAGAACTTTGCTAAGCAAAGT
This sequence comes from Automeris io, assembly GCA_036320925.1. Classification (NCBI taxonomy): domain Eukaryota; kingdom Metazoa; phylum Arthropoda; class Insecta; order Lepidoptera; family Saturniidae; genus Automeris; species Automeris io. The sequence goes on from JAUDJH010000001.1 coordinate 21,099,145, forward strand.
CGAAATAGCGTCTACAGATCTCTGACTTAGATTAACGGTCTGAAAGCGAGTTTTGTAATGACCCTACTTTAAATGCCGACATTGGGTTCGGGCTCTGATTGTGGTAAACTCTACTATAATCAGCAAATTAGTTAGACCTGAGTCATGGTTGTATATATATTTTTACTATGTATATCTTTGTGTAGTACCCATAGTAAAAGCACAAGCTTAATTTAGGACTGGCTCATGTAGGTAATTGTTAGTAAATATTATAACCTACGTGAGATACTTTTAAAGAAGGTTTGTTTTAATAAGCAATTAAAATTTATTCTAATAATTAATATTGTGTAATAGTTACTGGCGCAAGTACTCGCCCGAATTCAAAGTAACTTTTGTATCTTTAGAATCGTCTAGAGTGCGCCGCGTTGAATGGTTTACTTTATGAAATAGAATTTGCAATTGTAATGAAGAACCAATACGCTATGCCAAATACATATTATATGCTGCTTAAGTTTACTATTTTCATAAACAATCAGTTGTTATATTATGTAATGTAAATGTTCAAATGTTTTATTTTAATTTCAAAAACGTTCAATGGAAGCTTTCTCGCTTACGTTTATAAAAAGCAAATTGCCAACGAAGGACGACATATCAAGGCATTAACTCATACGAAAAAGTTATTAAAAAAAATATAAATATTTGTATGTTTTGTGGTAGTAGGGCGATTGCCCGAACTGGGTCATGACCACAATACTCGGCTGTGAAGACCGTTATAGTGACTTGCTTTGGCCTGCCGCCTGTCGGGATCAGCTTGTGTATGTCCAGTAACTCATGAACCTAGAAACCTTCAGTTATTTTATTGACAATTTTTGAATATAATATGCTAATATTTACCACTGTGCAGTCAAAGTATCTGCAAAGTGGCATTTCATAAAGTAAAATTGTTTTATTTAATATTTTATCAGAAAGCTTTTTAATGAAAGTTATTATAAAATATGGAGAGCGTTGAAATATAATTACGAGAAACTTAAATATATTTTTATTAATTCTGATAAAACTAAAAACAATATATATAAAATTACAACATATGTAAAAGCGCGAGATAAAAACGGATCGCGGTGTGTGGCCGAATGACCGAGATGTGTGAAATCGTTTTAAAATCTTTATTTTATAATGTCGGACCGTGGAGACCTCGACAAGCGACTTACGGCAACGAGGTATTAAGTGTTCATACGATAATCCCCTATTTAAACGTACAAACTGACGTAATCTTGTAAGTGTACCGGTAATTAAAACGTGGCCTTTGTGACGAGCGGAAGCGAGTTTCATTTTTTCTTAAATTATTTTTTGAGATGTTTCACGTACCTAATGATGATGATGATGATGATATCCTAACCGGTTTTGACCACGGCGACTATTTCAATGCCGATTAAGAAAATTGAGGGCCACTTTTCGGAAACAGTCAATTGCGCAGGAGATATTTAAGTGCATAACTACGCGCAGCCACCGCACGTACCTAATATGTGTAGCACGTAATACAATAATGATAATTCTCTTACTCCCAAAAATAATTAAAGATAAGGGAAAAAAGCATTTGTTGAGCAGAAATAAATATAACACATAAGTAATCAATTTGCTTTTGTGTTATAGGAGCTTTGTTTGATAATTCAGTTTATACCGTTCTTTTACGAATATGCATAAAAATATTATTTTTGTGATATCATTTGTGTTTCTAAATATCAAATTCCACCAAGTTGTGTCTCAGTAAATTAGTATAACTTATTCTGTAGCTTCTTTATTAACATGTGTACTATTTTCTCTTTCTATTAAGTTAATTACCTTTAAAAATAACTAAATTAGACTGTATAAGGTTATTGCCTATTTATTAATGAAATCGTTCCATTTTTTATAAACATATTATTATTTTTTTTAACATAGACATACGGGTTTTTGATATTTTTACATTTTTGAGGGCGGCCAGTGAGTGGCCAACACACTACAAGACAATAAAAAAATCAATCGATAAAAATGCACATTAATGTGATGCACCGTTTAAAGCCACCATTTAACGGTACATTTTAAATTAATCATTCAAAAACACCCCAACTCCCCGGGTCTATACAAATCATAATTTGTTCATACTACAAATGTCCTTACCTTACCACCATCGTCAGAAACTTATGTTAAGTGTCCGCTTTTAACACCCTGGGTCATTCTATTGGCCTACTCAGAACTACAGCAATAGTCAATTAGAAATAAATTATTTCTATCTTTATTACAATAATAAATTATATGATAATGTAATAATAAGTTAGAAATCGCTTTCTCTTGTAATGAATTCGGCTACTTATCGACTCCACGCCAATCGTTATCCGCTGCTTTACGTCGAGTGAAGGTGGCCGGGTGGCCCGGAAGAGTACAAATTTACGGTTCGCGCAGACTAGGGACTTTTCTCCGTGAGGACTAAAGTCCGCACAAAAGTCCGCAGAATTAATATACTTGGTCGGATATCGCAGTATAGCAGAATACATTTACATGAATTTTAGCTATGTATAGAATTTTAAATATGTAACCAATGAACTAATACACAAGTAAATCTAAACAATTCTTGAATAGCATAGTGTTCACGAAAAATTTCTCTAGCACACATAAAAGTGTGTCAAACAATAGTTAACCTAGATAGACTAAATAATCCAAAATACCTAATATAATAGAACTGACACCTAAGCACAATTATACATAATGTCAAAAGTAAAATTTACGAAACCGTACACTTGATCCTCTGGCGGAACTGTGTATTGGATCATGATCGTGAAGTATGTATGCGAAAGCCATGATGTAACTTATGTTATGGCAACGTTATGGTGCTTATATTTTTTTACAATGGCTTGACATAGTGACTATAATGCACCTGATGGTAAGTACAGTGTAATCCAAAAACAAAAGCGACCATCATAGAATGAAATTCCGTTGACAGTCTCCGTCGTCATGTCGGCCCACATAGACCACGACTGAAGGTCTCTAGGTATATGAGCTACTGGATATCCACAAGCTGATCCCGAAACGCGACAGGCCAAAACGTGTCACTATGACGATCTTATATATTAGCTACTTTATATTAGGTTGATAGTCAATTTATTTAGTTTTGGATTTAAAAAAGCTTGAGCATTTATTATGGTGCATTGCGTACTTTTGTACTCCGCAGAAAAATCTCATGTCTGCGTTAGCTCTTAAGCAGGCAGACTACACCTGGTAGGGCAGTGTTTTGCAACCGTCTTAATTTATTAATCGTATGAAAATACGATATTTTATCCCTATATTAATGTTGTAAACACGTTTATAATGCCGTTGGTAAATAAAAGTTGTTCTGCCTGTACACATTGATGTTAATTTCTTGAATTAGTATATTTATTAATCTGAACGGGTTTGACTGATTATAAGATATTCCGATTTGATGTTTTTAGACTAAGATTTCATTTATACGGTAGCGAAACTCTAGACAAAATTGGCAACTGAGGGACCAGTCATGGGCAAAGTACGGCTCGTGGGCCAACTCCGGCCCGCGAAAGTATCTAATCCGGCCCGCCGAGGGTCCATCGACACGGATAATATATGGCCTGCTATAATTGCGTTTTGACGGTTGAGAAGTATAAAATAGATTCTACTTAATAGAATAATAATGCATAATAAAATGATAATTACAGCATTACACACTAGTGTGTAATATGCATAAGTTTTTAATATTTTTTGTTTTTATTAAGTCTTTCTAAATTATATTTTGAAATATTTTCGAATGGTTGTTTGTTGTATGCAATTTATTTCAAAGCAATTTCACAATTCAAGACATAAGTAAATATTATATTTCGTATTGCCATATCTACATCCGAAATCCTATGTTTCATATCCGTGTAACCTGACTTTGAATACATTTGAGCAACGATTGATAAAACCTTATCAACACGCAAGGCTAAAGTTTATCGCACTTAACACTAAAATAGTGTTAGGATATTGTTTCTTTGAAATACTTCGGAAATTTGATAACACAAATGATTCAATTCTTTATATTTGAGGTCGCGGAATTAAAACCAATTATGTAGTAATCAAAAGTAAATATTTGTCCGAGAACTCTAGAGCATATTAATCAATTTCCAGCATAATACAGTAACCAAAATTTTGCAATTTTACGGTACAATATTTTTCTCTTAAACTTCTAAAGTATTTTGATATTTTTGTGACATTCTTAGCCGCACGCTGGGGTTTCTAGAGTTACGTGATAAAGGTAAGAATTGGAGAATTTCTATAACTCTGTCTCCCTCTTTTTATATTTGAGAGATTGTCTGTAACAGACGAAGTTGGTAATTAAACACAGACGGAAATCTGTATAAAATAACCTAAAAGCTATTTGAGTGCTTCTGAGAATGTCTGCTCTAACTCGTGCAACCACACTGCAGGGATATAGTAGTTATGGCTCTCGGATATAGTATTGCGAAACGACCGCGAGATCGCGTAAAGCAGATTTATGGCATAGAATTGCCATGACACGCTTTCTAAGGACACGTCGATGTTCAAATCTCAACTATTTCATACGAAATATAATTTGCCTATGTGTAACATGCCTACATACTGTACACACACACAAACACACCAACGATTATGAGTACAAATTTTGAAAAAAATATTCATACTCACATAAATAAACTTATATACAATGTTTTATATGATATAAACAGCTGTACAATGTAGTCCGATGTTATATAAATTATTGAAAATATTCTCTAGAATTTATTATTTCTATTGTTCAATTCAATTCATTAATATTAAATATATTTTTTTTAATTAACAGCAGTCTCTTTCGTTTTTAAGTAATTACGAAAAAAGACATTTGGTATACATAAAAAAAATATTTTATTGCCATAAATGATTTTGTTTTTTATGGAAAGGAGAAGGTGGAGCAAGGTTGTATAATTCTTCTGAATACTCGCCGTGATACAGAGGGTAGAACAGGCTTAGTGCTACAACATCTCTACCCAACTGGAGCGATTCAAGACGCCTAGTGACTTCTGTGTCACTATGCGGATAACCCTCCGCTACAACCTGTCCAGGGCGTCGAGTTAGTACTGGGCAGAACTGTCCCAGGGATACGTTCAAATTCCATGTATGGCCTGACCTGGGCCTTATGTAATAGTTTTAGGGCGGCTTGCAGTAACAAATTAAATCTAGTTTAGAGTTATATAAAATGCTATTTAGCGCTGATCTATACTTATTGTCTTGCACAGAATCAAAATCTAGTTGTAAAAACACTTAAACTGAAATCATCATTAAGATGGAATCAAACCAATTCAATTAATAAGCGTTTTATACAAGCTTAAATTAGATTAATTCGTTAGTGCAAGCCGCCCTTAGTTGATCAATGGCGAGTTTGATACTCATATTTAAAGAAACACTCTCATACATCCATACAACAGTCATACTCATAAGAAAATTTAATTAAAAAAAAACGCACCGTAATTTTAGTGTTATGTTTTATGGACCTGGCTGCATACAAATAAGTGGTTTGCAGAATTCTTTCCGTTTCATAACAAATCATTGAAATACATGAGATAAAGTGAATGACTAACAGCTCATTCTGTGTATGAGTCACAGCGTACGAGGTATCGATAAACATCGATTTATTAACTCGATATGAGGAAATGTGTTAACTAAAACATACTCCTGGTTTCGATTGAATGAATTATGCAGTTCTGTGTTAAAATGTTGTCATTCTTGGAAATTGTAATCATGTCATATAACTATATTCTTGTTGCAATGTGCAGCGACACTTTATTAGTTTTTATAGTTATTTATAGTGGCTGTAGTGGACATCTGGATTTTTCCAGTTTCAGTACGGAATTAGGCTTCATACATATTTCGCCATTCGGCGGTCATATTTCCGCGATCTTATGACGTGGGAGTCTTTAAAAGAAGAGTGAATACGCATTTGTTGGGCGGACGCGGTTCATCATCGGACTCATCTTCACCTTCCACCAGGTGTGATTGAGGTCAAGCGTTCGCCTTTAAGTTATAAAAAAAAATACGCTCACCGGTAAAGGAAATCGTCGTGAGGAAACCCGCATAGCATCTAATATAAATGTAATGTGTAAGTACTCTAAGAAAGGCAATTAGCTTTGCCACTGGTCACGTTGGGCCCGACATACATATGCAGTGTGCAGCTAATAATGTATCTCTGCTTACCCTAAAATGGATATAGCGTGACGATATATTGTTATATTTTAATTCTAGTCAGGCAAAGTGAGCATATTAAACCTGATGTTAAGTTCAGCGCTGTCCAAAAATTGATTGCAACTGTCAAGAAAAAGGAAACTGTTCGTGGTTCCTTACCTACCGTGGTCGTTAGTGGATTGGAATCTATTCACAATTAGATGTTGTCAAGTTACTTTGCTGTATTGTTATAAATTAAACTAAAATAACAAATCTTTTGTCATCAAAAACGTATTCAAAGCCGCGAGCTGAAGCTAGTTATGGATATATAATCTTGAATGACATACGAGATAACTAACCAGTAGTTCTAAATATTTTTCTTAATTTTTAAACTCATTGGTTACATGACGCCTATGATGTACGAAGACAGAATACAAGTAAATAGAGAAGGCACTTTATATTGTTTTTTAAAACCTTTGTCGGCTGACATGCTGACAGCTCACTTAATTGTAAATACTTGCCATAATTAAAATTGTAGTTCGTAGAGACCTAGTTAAAACCGCATTTTTCATTCCTTTAATTAAATTTAAGGCAAGCATTAAATTTCGGATAATTTTGCCTTGCGACGCGTAATAACGATCTGTTAAGAGTTTAAATCCTGATTAAAAATGAAAAGTACGATTCTGCAACTGACCCTTTGTATTGTTTACTTTTCTAGGGCACAATATGGCGGTCTTAAACGGCACAGGACATTAGTACAAGAATATTTCTTGGCCACTCAATTGTATTCAAATTACAAAATATACTGTATGATTACAATTTCAAGAAAATATATATTTTAAAAGACACATTTCTTTTCAAAACTTTATAATATTATTTCAACTTGTACCACATGTCGTGTTCTGCTAACTCAAAGGAATGTGACACAAAACAAAGCACATGAGAATTATATAAACATACAAATGTATCCGTTATCAAATTATCAACTTCGTGCCAAAGAGTCGTGTATTAGACACTTAAGTCAATTTGCCGCATCCATATACGAAAGTAGGTTTCACACATCCCAAAAGGCCGTACTATCGGTGACGCGTCCAGTGATTAAAGGACGTAACGACCTAGCGATAAGCGCTGATAACCAATCTCATTATTGGTACACTTCTGTAGTGAGACACTTGTATACTTCTTACAAGATTCTTGACACATTTGAAGTTTAAAAATTAGAATGTATCTTTGTTTATAACAGACAAGTTTGTTTATAAATGGCCAGAGTTATATTTGTAACGAAGTTATCGTTATTTGACTTTAAACACTATTATAGAAACATTATTTGAATGAATCGCGCATTTATATGTAAGTGCTTACAAAATATGGTAGCGTACGTGCGACACGCATAAGTCAATAAAATCTTAATAGAAACCGGTTTATTGCGTAAACTGTAAGGGAAACTGTTATTTAACGTGTTAATTTATTACAAATAGCCGTTAATAGGTACGTGATCGATTTTCGGTATGAAATTTAGTGATTCAGTGTTTGTAAAGATGCGCCTCGGTGTACCGGTGTTTCATGTTCTCATTTTATAGTGTTTAGTGGTTTTTAAGTGTTATAATGAGCGTGCCCAATTTGAGCGTCGATCAAATAACAGGTAATTTTAATTTTAAATTGATTTATATAGATTTGGCTAACTGGACGTGTGTTGTTTTATATTGATACCACAATAAGAAATGATCATTATTAACCCTTTTCCTGATAGTGTATCTGTGGAGATACATCAGAATTTACAAAACCTATTGCCATAAGTTTTTAGCGCAAACATAATATTTTTATATGAATATTTAGGTAATTTCTCAGTTTTTGAACGCACGGTTAGTTTCTATTAGACATCCTTGGAACGTAAGGGTTAGACGGTATGAATATTATTTTGATATTTAAAGAAAGAACATTCTGCCTAGTTAAAGGTTAAGGAAAATAAAATAAATAGACGAATTTTTACTCATCACATACATAGTAAGCATTCATTTTGGTGCACAGATAAAACTTTATCAAACAAAACAACATAAATAAATAACATTATCGTAAATGGCCTGTCAAATTAACAATAGTTAACAGTTGTAATACTCATCAAACAACTGAGCCTTTATCAACGCAGTGGAAGTAAACAAAACATCTAAAGCGACATTTTAGTTAAAATTCTATATTTGGATGACCGCCTTATTAGTAATAGAATACAACAAACTAGACTAATTTCAATTGTTTTTACTCCTGTTTTAGTCAATTTTACAGTTACGCTGTTTTTTATATTATTATTTCATTTCTATATTATTGATATAGAAAACATACATATTAAAAAAAATGTAAAGGTTTATCATTATAACCTTAACTCGAATACAAGTGATTTTTTCCAAAAAGATTAAATATGACCTCGTAATTTTAAAATATATATTTATTATGATATTATTATGGAAACATATAAGGTACATAGGCTAAATTGCGTCTTATTGCAATTTACAAATGACATATTATATAATGATGATGATGTCCTAGCCGGATTCGGCCATGGCGACTGTTTCAACACCGATTAAGAAAATCGAGATCCAGTTTTCGGAAACAGTCAATTGCGCAGGAGATATTTAAGTGCATAACTGGACGCGCAGCCAGAAAAGCACTCTCTCGTCCGAGCTCCCTCAGGCCCGATGGAAAGGAGAACCAGTACGATCGGGAGGGAGCGGGATGCAGGTTTGGTCGAGTTTTCCTTCTCTGAACACCTGGTTGATTATATAATAATAATATATCGTCATGCTAAATCCCTTTTCAGGGTGAGCAGAGATATATAATCGGCTGCATCCACTTTGCGCTTAATTGTCGTGCCCAACACGACCAGTAGCGTAAAAGATCGCTGTTCTCAAGGCACTTTAACATGGCATTCCTATAAAATGCCGTGAAGTTCTTTCAATATGTTTTCCTTTACCGGTGACGCATGTGGTGCTTAAATTCGTATGTAAGCTGGAAAAACCCAGAGATAAGTGCCTGGAATCGAACCTACGACCTTTGTATCGCCACGCATGAAAACCGGTTCATTATATCAAAAATAACATATCAATCAAAAAATTCCTTAATAAATGACCCAATTACATTCAATTAAGAAGTAATAGATCGGTATATTGATTTTTTTTACGTAATAGTGTATATATTAATTTCGGTATCTCATTATATAGTATTTCTTAATACACATAATTATATATCAACGTGTCTTTAGCTGAGTAAGCAGAAACATACAGAATTTTTTTTTTTTTTTGTTTCTCGGGGGAAAATCCTGCATAGGACCATCAGGCCCGCCGTGAGGGCAGCAACCCCGGTGTGTCAGACTCCTACTGACTAAAAACCCCCGGGGTGTCCCTCTAATCGCTCCACCCGAGCCTGGGAAACCAAATTCATCCAGACGCCCGGAGAGCGAAATGCCTTGTCTAGGCTGCCTCTCTGGGAGGGGTAGGGGTAAAGAGCCCACCCTTCCAATACCTATCTCACAGGCGGCGCGCCGGACACTGCACACCGCCACCCTCTCATAACATACAGAATATTGTCATTACTTTAATTTACTGTCAAACTGAAAATAGGTATTTCGTGTGTGGACTACTTTTAGCTTTTTTCTCTTTTTTTTTTTAATTAAATTCTTCCCGTCAGAAGGATCGTCCGCCTATTTATCACCATTTGTTATTAAGAAATAAATATACAAAAGCATTATTCTAAACTAAGAACTTTTGATTAAAAAATATTTCAATCTTTTGTTCAATACTTCAAAGCCGGTAAAGACGGATGGCTTCTGAGTAATTGGAAAAAAGGCGTAACGTATGTCCAAAACAAGTCTATCTCAAATGTGTTATCTCGAACTCAGTTTGAACACTGGGAGTCAATTAAGGCTCCATCGACACAGAAATGGCGTATTTGTTACCTGTCTGACTAATTATCGAAGATAATTACGAGTTCGACGAACAAAGAAAATTTAGGAGTGACCGTTATTGCTGGGATGTAGACTAGGGATGTCGAAAATGAAAAAAGAAATCGTTATATCCATTTATCGATATTTATTAAAATATCAATATCGGCCTCGATATATCGAAGGAAAAATATCGATATATGGATATATCGATTAAATCTCAATAAACACGAAAGTATTTTACCAGTATACCTTGTTATTGGACAAACTTACAAAAATATCAAGAACTAAAAGGCTATCTTCTAACTTTAAGACCTATTTAAGATATCAAACAAAAATAAATAATAAATAAATAAATGGCGGCAAATAATTTACATGCAACCAATTCAGATGTCAATGCATGCAACGTAACAAAACATAATACTCAACTGTCATAGACAATATAGTTTTTTTTTCGTTCGGTCCTATCTTGTACAGTTTCAGATTTCAGCGACTTCACTATCATAAAAATTAAAAAAATATCGTTTTCGATACAATTTTCGATACTGGATATTTTGTATCGATATATTACAAAATATATCGCCCAAAAATATCGATATTTTGAAATGAAAATATCGATAAATCGATGTATCGTTTTTTATTCGACAAGCCATATAGACGAGTATTTTAAATTTAAACGCTGCGTTCTAAAAGACAATGCAGTTAGGAACTTAAGAAATAAACAAATATAATGCTATCTGCAAGATTAGCTAGCTGAACGGGGTAGGTAGGCTACGTATTCGCCAGGTGCCAAGGATGCTGGCTCTTGGCCCCCGACAGGCGGTAGAAGGAACACCCTGGTGATTTTGGTCTGTGCGAGTCCGACGCGCCCGCTTGACGGCCCATAATGGGTTTCCACCGAGTCAAAAAAATGTTAGGTTACGTATATCAAAGAACAGATTTTTAAAGTGGTAGGGCAATTGCTTGGAGGGTCGTGACTAGTGATGAAAATGCCCGGGAATTTTCCCAAAGTGCCCAAAACTTCTTTGGGAATATTCCCAGGAATTTACGGAATGCTCTCGGAAGTTTTGGGCACTTTGGGAAAATTCCCGGACATTTTTATCACTAGTGGTGACCACCGTTCACAAGTGCTAAGAACGTCATAGAGACTCGCTTCGGCCTGTAACATTTCGGGATTTACTTGTGAACTTTAATCTATTCATATATCTAGAGTTCTCAGTCGTGGTATAAGAAGGTTGGCACTTGAAGGAATCCATTGCCTAACTATAAGGGGGACAGGGTGTGAGTGTACCCACACACTGCTTATTATGAAGGTTTTCTGGAGTTGATCAACTCCTTGCTTCCGCTATCGGTTTTTCGCGGTGCTATAGGAACACCCAGGGGTGTTTAGTCAGTAGGAGTCTCACACAAACCCGGCTGTCAACCGCATGGCGACCGGGAAGTCCTATGATGGATTTATAAAGCAGTAGGTAAGCAGTTAATTGTGACTTGTAAGGTAATAAAATAAAGAGAATGCATTCAAAATGGTTGATTGTTTGATGTTGTCATCACAAAGCAGTCGTGTTGGTTAAAATATTAACTATTCTCAGACATGTCTTTAATTAAAGTGGTCGTTATGCTATTAAAGAACCGGAATACCTTAATTTCTACTTCAATTATGTCGTTTTTTAATATATTTTTAATATCTGCCTTTATCGTAATTATGTTTTAGATTCATCTGTTAAATCGGTTACTTATGTCAGTTTTATGAATTTCGTAGATACAATCTATTTTGGATTATAAATCCGGTTGGATTTACATTTTATAAAATATGTCAGGTTTGTTTTTATGATGAGAAATGTCCAAAGTTTTTTTGTGTCGTAATATCATAATCATTTGGTAAATTTTGCCGGGGAAAACTTTCAAACATCCAACTTAAAGTCCTCATCCAATTCAAAGTCTTAGCTTAATATCTTAGGCTTCTCTTTATTAATGCACATTTGAAGAGCTTTTTAACCCTTTTCGACTAGAATTTTTATTTCTCTGACTACCGTAATTTAGTTTTAAGGGTTAACATGGATTAAATTTAATAATAATCATTATATATCAATAATATATCATTGCGTCATATCCCTTCTGAGATGAGCACAGATAAAATAGTGTCTCAATCCACTTTGCTCTTATATGTCGTGCCCAACGTGACCAGAAGTATAACTGTAGGCCGTTCTCAGAGCACTTACATATGATATTTCTATGAAATGCAGTGCGGGTTTCCTCACAATGTTTTTACTGTAAAGGTGAACATAGCCTAGTGGTTAATAGACCAGTTTCCATGAGTGGCCACGCGAATGGGCGTAGGTTCCTAGCAGTGACGTGCATAGGGTATTTGAACAAGGTAGGCAGTGTTCGCATAATTAATCTGAATATTATATTCTTATAGTAAATATTTTACAGTTGTTATGCGAAAGAAACATAGAGAAAAAATTGAATATGTATGAAGGTATATAGGTAGGTATTTTTTCATCTTTAAGAAATTTATTCCAGACTTATTTATTGTAAGGGCATGCAATGTTTTTATGCATCTATGAAATGAACGCTACTGGTTCCTAGGTTTCAACGTTGTCTGGTTAAATATCTTAAATATAAAACGTGCGAGAAACGATTTTGAAATTGATACACTTGTATTATTGTCATACTTGCCTTGGTTCGTTTCCTATCTTGGGTTTTAATCACCCAGTTAGTTAGATCCAGCTGTGTTAAAAATTGTCGATATGTTTAATTGTGTTAGTATTACCTGTAACTTAGTCGTATTTTCTAAAGAAAAAATGACTCACTTGAACGAATACAAATAATGCAAGCAAAAGAGAAACAAGTTATGAGGATACTGAACAAGTCATTGTGTAGAATTGTAGAGAAACTGACGTCATTTTCGAGCAACTTTTACTGTATGACGAATCGATGTCTCAAGTACAAGGTCACAAATTATACCCGCCTGCTTATTTGTTTATTTGTATTAAAACAACTCGAAAATATTTAAGTTATTTGTTGTTTGTTTTACAATTTCGCTGCAGCTATTTACTAAGATATATATATATATATATATATATTAGTATAGTATATGTGCATATGTGAAGATTTATTTTGACTGATATTTCATCGTAGAGCCTAAACTCCTGAACAAGAAGGAAAAAATGAAATTTTATTAAGGAAAAGAACAACACAAAACACATATCCTACTATATATATGAAAGTTTGTGAATATGTTTGTTGCTTTTTCACAATAAAACTACTGGATCGATTTGCATAAAATTTTTGCAGTAATATAGATTATACATCGGAATAATATATAAGCTACAATTTGTAATGATTTTATGTAATTCTGGTCGTAATATAACGATACATGTCAATTAAGTTGGGAAAAAATCTGGCCTCTGGCCCTTTATGTGGAAGCCCCTATGACCAAAATTGTATATTATAATACAGAAGATATTCACTAGAAATAATTTATATGGCAGAACAACGTTTGCCGTGTCAACTAGTATTTATGTAAAAGAATAATACATACCATCCCATCATATACCTTTTGTGGTTTCACCATTCTCAAAGAGCACTGAAAATAATAATGAATAATATTGAAAGGAAATGGTTGGAAATTTTATGTGACTGTACTCCCAGAATTTTCTAAGACGAAATCTACATAATTAAAAAGCACAGATCTTCTAACTAAAGAAGAAAAACACCGTATGAGCTTCCGCAACGGTAAACAAAAGTTGTGAAGGTTTAAAAATAAAGTTAAACTTATTTTTTATAATAATTTCAAATTATTTACTTATTTTGATGATTATATAGTGTATTGATTTGTATAAGCACTAACAAAAAGAGTTGGATACATGCCTTTAATGATCAGAAAGTCATTGATAGCGGTTATGATCAGTAACGTTCATTCCATAGATGCATGCATGCATTGCATGGCCTTATAATAAATAAGTCTGGACTAAATTGCTTAAAGTTAACCAAAAAAAAGGAATCATTTATATTCATATCTATTCTATATTCACGCCGTCCATATTTCCTGTGAAAGCAATATAATATTTAGTATCATAATATAATATAGAAATTATTTACGCGAATTCTGCCTACCCTGTCCTTTATCCACGCCACTGGTTATGATTATTATAAGTTTAATTGAAGAATTAAAAAGATTCCGGGCCGACTAAATATTATAGATATTTTAAATGTCCACAAAAATAAAAATATTACAATGAAGCAAAGATATGTCATTGAAATACAACTGAATAAGCGAAAATGGTGTTATTTTAGAACTAAAAAACGTACGTTACAAAAGTCCAGGCCTTGAGGTGGGAGGCGATTGTCCGAACTGGGTCATGATTACTGCACAAGTGTAAAGACCAGCATAGTGACTCGCTACCTCCTGTCGCGTTTCGGAATCACACTTAAGGAACGAATAGATAGTCGTCTCCATAGCTATCAATATTTTATTGTTATTCTTTGTAAGACGCAGTATTTTAATCTATAGTTGTAATGCTATTTATACATCAATATAATTTATTACTGTGATCAACTATTGGAGCAGGTATATTGATTTCTTGGAACTTGAAAATAAAAAATCCAGTCAGGTGAGACGAAATACAATCTTTTCCTGAACTTAAAATGGGTAAAATCTACTTCTCATTTCTGACAAAGACGCCTTGAGGACACCGACCCCGTTGTGTCAGATTCCTACTGACTAAAATCCCCCGGGATGTCCTTACAATCCCTCCACCCGAGTCTGGGAATCCAGACTCTTAACTTCATTCAGACTTTTCTTCGTTTAGGCTTCATTTCTGGAAGATTTGAGTGTAAAGAGCCCACTCCTCGAAATCTTTGTCACGGGCGGCGCGTTGACACTACGCTTCGCCTCCCTCTCATCCGGTTAGCAGACTCCCTCAAGTGAACTGCCCGTCCTTGTTATTTATTACATTAACATAAAGGTATTCCAGCATTATAAAAGCATGAAGATTATAAAGTTTCTCTAAATACATTATTGGCTGTGAATTTTGATCTAAATTCTTTACTCTAATTTATGTGTATACACAATGAGGATTTATAAATACAGAGATAGCATCTGGCGAAAAGCTCGTTTGCAACCAAACGCTCCGTAGTCTAGTCCATTTGGAATTATTCGCTGTTTTAGTTAGCTGCCCAAAAAACCCTCGATTGTGCGTTTACGATAAATTGGAGCTAATGTCTCATCGTCAGCTTTGGGCACCTTTGACCGTAAAACCAAACGGCTACCTTTCAAATGGACCGAAGTTTTATCAAAAGTCTAAGATTAAGGTTAGGTTAAGGTTAAGCGTCTGTTTGTGGTGAATTCATTATAAGACCCACAGTCCTAATAATTAATAATGAAAGAATGAACCGTTGTAAATTCCAAAATCAGCTTGTGTATATTCAGTAGCTCATATACCTAGAGACCTTCAGTCGTGGTATATGCGGGCCGACATGACGACGGAGACTATGGATTCTTTTTATTATTATTTATAGACGAACGCTTGACCTCAATCACACCTGGTGGAAGGTGAAGATGAGTTCGATGATGAAACGCGTTCGACCAACATATGCCTATTCACTCTTCTCTTAAAGACTCCCAGGTCATAAGACCGCGGAAATATGGCCGCTGGAAGCATATTCCACTCCTTATCCGTTCGCATGATGAATGTAGAAGTGAATCTTCTCGTGCGGATATAAGGAACATCCACCAGTTACGGATGGTATCCGAGACGATGTCTAGTAGTTTTGTGGTGCAAAGGGGCCGGTGGAATCAAAGAATGTAGTTCCTATATGTGGATATTCATTCTTCGATGATCTCTTTTGTTGTTGGACTATACTGAACTTACCATCAGGTGCACTGTAGTCGCTATTTAGACAGTGTAAAAAATAAAAAAAATATCAACTCAATTTATCAAAAGGTAGTTAAAACCGATGCTTCACTCAGACACTAGAGTTGTGGTACATTCCGCTGTAATATTTAGGTCACAACAATGGCGTTCTTTTAATTGACCTATACTATTTTCTACGAAAATTTTGACGTGTCGCTACCGCCTTTGTAATCATGTAATTGACAAAATTAATTGGACTCGTAATAAAGCAATTATTTAATAATAATATACTTATGCTAGATCTCTTTTGGGATGAGCAGATGTACATTAGTGGCTGAATCCATTTTGCATTCATATGTCGTCCCCAGTGACGTGCATAGATTATTTGGACAGGATAGGCAGATTCACATAATGAATGTGAATATTATATAATGATAATAAATATTATATTACTTTCATAGGGGAGATATATGTCGTGAAAATAGAATAGATATTTATTTATTTATAAATACACTTACACAGTCTACATTTTTTTTTTTTTTTTTTTTTTACACTGGCTCGACATAGTGACTACAGAGTACCTGATGGTAAGTACAGTGTAGTCTAAAAGCGAAAGCGACTATCAAAGGATGAAAATCCATTGATAGTCCACATCGTCATGTCGGCCCACATATACCACGACTGAAGGTCTCTAGGTATATGAGCTACTGGATATACACAAGCTGATCCCGAAACGCAACAAGCCGAAACTGGTCACTATGACGGGCTTTACACCCATGTACTGTGGTCGCGATCCAGACGGGCACCGACGCCCTACCACCCCGCTGCTGCTCGTTTAGCACCACCCAAGAGTCACGTGTAGGGAAACTAGGGTAAAGCCTACGGACGCGAGCAGCTTCGACTCCCAAAACACATAAAACTATATAAGACATGAACAAGATAAATTATAAATGCGACTATATTTAAAAGTGTAGACTACATGCACAGAAGAAAAGAAAAAAAAATCATATATGAATATAATGGGTTCCTTTTTTTTTAATTAACACGTTCTCGCCGGCGGCTGAATTCGCTGTCTTCGGCATCTGACGGCTCTGTGAAATCAAATTTGTCTCATCGGGCGGCGCCGCGCCGTTTACACGTAATCGCATATCTCTCATTCATTTGCAAACTTCTTTTCTTTTTATTAGCAAAAAGTATAAATTTAATTGATTTCTTTCATTGTACCATTAATGGTACACACTGACCGATGGAACTGTGCTCAATGTACCATTAATGGTACATGCCGGCGGGAACGTGTTAAAGGAATTTATTCCAGACTTATTTATCGTAAGGGCATGCAATGCTTTCATGCGTTTATGGAATGAACGCTGCTGGTCGTGCCCAACGTCGTTGACATCGTGCACAGCCGACATTTCTTTGAGATGGTATTCAGGTTTCCTCACGATATTTTTCTCTATCGGACAGTATACCAGTGTAAAACACAGAGGTACATGCCGGAATACGAACTTACGAACACACACAGTTCCGCACAAGGATATCGGCCTCACTGGGGTACCATAGTCACAGTAATTATTTAAATTAACTAGAATTAATATAATGTATGGAAAGTAAGTAATGGCTTTAAAACGCCACGCTTGCCAGTGTCCACTCTTTTAGACGTCATGAGGTTAAGGTTTTATGTTAGACTTGGTGAAGAGTGCTGTGGGAAAACTGATTGAACAAAGCTCGCTACCGTTATAAATTATTGAAAAAGTATGGAAGAACTGAAGGAAAGAAAAACTTTTTTTGAGAAAGTAACTACACACAACATCATTTAGATGAAACAATGAAAAAAAAGAGACGTTATCTAAGTTTGGATGGCTGAAGGTTAAAAAAGAACAAGAGAAGAAGAACTATAATTGTGAGAATGTAATGTAGAAGAATATCGTTGTTTCTCATAATAAATTCTCCGACTTGTCTACAATATTCTGTTGTGCAACTACCACCCGTACTTGAAAAGCTGCCGTCGCTTTTCGTCTGCGGCGTAAATTTGTAATAACGAATTCCATATTTTTAATAAATTTACTGTTGTCAACGTAAGCTGTTGCCAACATAAAACGGAGACCCTACAATTTATAACTAGAGCAGTACAGATAGATTTATTTGCTACTCTGATTTTAATTGAATGTTTCGGAGGAAATGCCTCATTCTATGCTGTGAGTTCATTAAAGAAAAACGTATATGACTTTTGGAAGATTACTCGCTAAATATCTTAATTATTACAACCTATTGACGGTTTCTATTTGTTTTTTGCAAACTTCACTGGGACGGTGCAACCATCCTAAAACATAAAAACCCTAAAAAATAAAAAAAAAATACTTTTTTCTATTTACAATATTTAAGAGACTTTTGCCCCGGCACATGCCAGCCCCATCATAACTTAAACATACACTACTAATATTTATTTCTGGTGGGGAGCCATCAGTCTCAAAAATTCTTTAGCTTCAGCTGAGTAAGGCCTTATTAGAATTCCGGAGAACATGTCTACATCAAATTTGCTGAGGCTAAAGGCGCCCATCAGAGAATCTCTTGCAGACTGAGTTTGGACACACTCCAATAGCAAATGTTCTACGTCATGTATTCTGTCACACATGCTGTAGTTCAATGAATCCACAAGCTTTATTAGATATTTATATTTGCCTGATGGAATGCGATCGATCTCAGTAAAAGCCTTAAAAACCCTTAGGGTATACTTAACGTGAGCATGAGGCTCGAAAAGGCCAGACGTTGCCGAGTTGCGTGAGGAAGTTGGTCCTGTCTTTTTCTTAGCACTCAGCTAGCAAAAGGAGGAACACCCCACTTGTTTTAGTCGGCAAGAGTTGGACACACCGATCCGTGAGAATTTCCGCCGAGTCAAAAAAAAAGAGTTTCATCTACTCTATAATTAAATATATGTAATATATTATTCTCTTGAGATCGAACCTCTGCCAGTCGAATCCAGCGACTATACCATAGATACTTTTTGCAGCCTTGTTCCCATTATACATTCATTTTTGGCAGCTGTTTCACGATGCATAAAAGTAACAGCGCTGTATAAAATCATACTGTATCTCTGTTATATAAACAAAAAGTTATTAGCAATATTGCTTAATTTCGCTTGAGGTAAAGAGGGTTGATGCCCCAAGACTTTCATTATGTGTTAGCAATACATAATTTGTAACCCTAAATAAAAAATTAACGATAGGCGATTGTTATCTCTCAATTATTGATCTACACTGGATTGACCATCACAAGCTTAGTAAAAAAAAGAAACATGAAAACTTAAAACTAATGCAATACTAGAGCCGATTAATATACTAAAAAAGGAATATATAAAAAACTATAAATGACCTAGGCATTCAGTTAAGGAGACAAATGTATAAATAGATTCAGTGGTTGCATCATTTCAAAGAAAACAACCTGTGTTAAACAATTAAATATCAAGGTGAGAATACATTGAGATACGTAAATAGATACTATTATTTTAAAAGGTACATTTTTTATACTGCCTTGGCATAGTAACAACGTCACGTCTGATAGTAAACACAGTGCAGTCAAAACAACGACAGGAACTATCAACAGTCAAGAAAAACCTTTCGATAGCCACAGTGATCATTTTGGCCTATACAAATATGTGCTCACGCTTCGTCTAATAGACCCCATGTCATATGATGGTAGAAACACGCTCACCGGAAGATCATTCCACAGCTCAACGATTCCGCAAAAGTAATACATAGTTAGAGAACTTGATAATATAGTTCTAGTATTGCATATTTCCATAAGAATATTGATCTCTGTCCGTCAGATGGGTCGGCAGCTTGCTTACCAACCTTGGCATAAAATAAAGAACTTCAGTACTTATGTAAGAAATTAAAGATTCCAGCTTAACCGATGACGCAACTGATTTATCTTTAGTCAGGAGCCTAAGCAGTTTAAAACATGACAATAAGTTGGGTGGCGACGTTTTCACAATGTTATCTAAAGTCCCAGCCATACGAGAGTCACTTTGAAATTGCGACATCGGAACGCATGCTCTAATATAAGTCGTAGGGATGTGAGGAAAATAGATTTCATCAAACCAGTACGGGATTTTTATTTTTATTTTGTCCACAAATCAGGTATCACTCGGCCAAATACAAAACAAATAAAACTTGAAGTAATAAAACACAAAGTGTGTCCTTAAACAGTGGATACATCAAGTAAAATGAACAATACTGAGATAAAGTAAATAAAGATATATAGAGAAGAAGATAAAGGAAGTATACAAAAAAGTAAGAAAATACATGTTACATTTGTACGCACTGCTAAAATCTAAGGTTTGGCTGAGGGTACTATAATATCAATTATATTAATACTATAATAACTAGAGAATATTCTACTTAAACGGGACTGTTTACCAATGTTTGTATTATAAATGGAATAGAAAAAGTCTTACGATTAGAGAGTCAAGTAGCTTGACGAGGGACTGAAAAGTTTACCTGATTCAATAGTTGAGGGCACATAATCAAATTATGTATCAAATCACGGATGTTAAAATAACAACGTGATTTTACCGTTTTTATAAACAAATGGAGAAATTTTATCAAATTTTAACTACTAGCCTTCGCTCACAGGAGTTTTTGTTGATGAAGATGGAAAAATAATAGCACCTAACCAACCTATTTGAAGACTTTCACTAAATCTTACTCATTAAAATACCTCATGTGTAAACTACTGAATTGTTTTTTAAAATATGTTATTTGCCATTCCTCGGGGCATGCTCTTGATATATTACCAAATCAGTCGGTTAGTTAATGAAAATTATATAATAAATTAAAATAATATTGCTATTTTAACATCCTCAGAAAGTGTATCAAATTCTTCAGAGGTTTGATGAAATCTCTGATTTCATAATATCCCTGCAACATGCCAATTATCAGGAAGTTAAAATCTTCAGTTACACATACCTCATATCGTGACATGAATAAAGCCGTTTAAACATGACCATTATAGTTGAGACTCTGAGTAAATAATACGCATCTATCAACCGGGTCCAAAGATCTATTATTTTGGTCCGACATAAATATTTATTAGGAGAAAGGTATGTTAATCCCTATTGTGTTGAGAAGGTATTTGCTGTATTGATTGCGTAGAATTTTAATAAGCAATACTTTTTGTTTCTTATTTGATAAGATATTTGGACATAAGATTACACCAGTCGTAATATGTTGATATTATAAAATGCGTTTATCTTGTAGCAATATGTTGTACACATCCATCAAAAACTTGCTTGAATCAATATTCTTGTGACTACAAAGATTCTAGTCTTTTGATAAATCATTCATAGGAAACTAAATCTCTCCAAACGCAGACAATTCTGTGTAGAAGTAAAGTCACCTGCCTCTCAATCTTTTGCAGATTACATTTAGAAAAATATATTCAGCTTTATTCTCTGATTCTTCTACCATTCCCTTATCTCCATAAAACCAGTAATACTGTGTTGGACTGTCATTATATGATGGATATCGGCACTGATGATTTATTTTCTTCATCCATAATGACTTTGAATGTGAATATGGATTTGTCGGGCAAATGCGGTCCTTCGTCGGTATCATCTTCACTTTCCACCGGGTATGGTTGAGGTCATTTATCTGCCTGTAAATCACAAGATTGTTAAAACGTTAATTAATGACAAGTAATTGTTGTAAAAATCAATTCGCAATTCTTGCATCATGAGTGTCTGACACAAAATCTTCCCCAATTCACTGCTCGAGCGGCAAGCATCAATTCAAATAAGAAAATAATTGATTATATAGCGCTGCTAGAAGAGCATTTAATTTTCATTTAAACTCTTGATTTATATGTATAATGTAAAATGGAATTATTCTTGTTTATTTATTATTTTTAGCCTATGTCATTCGATTATATAGCATGGCCACCCTTCCTTCCCACTATTCTTAGTTTTCGGGTTTTTGGAACTAGTTCTTTTGATAGGTCTTCTAGCTCATCAAAATCTCTGGTTTTTTATTGTGTGTGGAGCACTGGGTTTTTGGTTTGTTATGATACAAACTACTCAACATGTAACTGAAATGGAATTAAAATGATCTTTTCTTTATTTACAGAGATCGAAGCAGCAGAAGCTTGCAAATGGCTAAGAGCGGCAGGATTCCCTCAATATGCGCAAATGTACGAAGGTAAGTCAATCAATATTTTGCTATATATTTTTTTTCAATTGTACAATACAAGACATTTTATAATATCAGAGAAGAATCCAGTCTTTATGGCAAACGGGTTCTTGAATGCAAATCTACGAAAAATTATTAAACAAAACAGAATGCACAAAATTGACCTTTAATCCAATATAGAACCTTGAGAAACGATTAGATGATTTAACTTAGTCCAATGAGATGATTTAACTTAGTCCATCTCATTAAATCTCCCTCATTCTCCTCCTCTTTCTGTAATAAGGCATCTGAATTCTCTTCTTATCCATAATTACTTCTATTCTTACAACTGACTACATCATTTAAGTCTGCTTTTTCATTAGACTGTGCAAAGATATGGCGTGATGGTTAATGTACTATCTTACCTACGGTAACAATCGTAGTTGAAGTCAGTGTTAAATCTAAACATCATTAACATCAAGTAGTTCCTTTGCCAAGGTACAAGAAATTGACTTTAGAAGAGTGAATGAAAACTCTAAAACAGTGAATGAATAGGCATATGTTGAGCTAATGTGGCGCATAACTGGTTTTATCCTCACCTTCCATTAGGTTTTGATTTAGGTCTAACGTCAGACTGTAACTCTAGAAATGTTAATATTTAAAGATATCAGCTCGACGGAAAGAAGTATATCGAAAAACGTAGTTATAATAACATTAGCTAAAAATTGAACAGTCGTTAAAAAAATGCGTTTTAACAGAGCACTCATGCGGGTTGGAACGTACAAGCTACCGCGTTAGTAACTTGGGACGTAACTTTTAGGGCTAGCACAAATATTTTAAGTGAGATTTTATTAGTGATTTTCAAATTTAAAATGGTACATGCAACGTGTTGAAGACATTTTTCACGAAATTAAATGCATTCGTCGTACCAGTAATTTTAATACTACGGTACCAATCTAGTTTATAATGAATGTTTTACCTTTCTCCTGACGATGTTTACATGTACAGGTCAAACTTAGAAACCCAAATAGGTAAGTCAGTTTCGAAGATTGAAAGCTCATAAATCTGCATTCGCATTTCGCTTTACAACCAAGAATAGGGTTACCAGGAAGGCGAGCCTATTAAGGACATGCCCGGTACACTGCGGTCTCGACCTGTCCCAAGGATCCATTAATCATACTTACGGGTGGCTGTCCCGCATTTAGCTCATGTTTATACAGCATGTTTAAACTTTCGAGGAGATTATATTGTTTTATGTGACTGTCGGATACAGTTGTTATTGCAGATAGAACATTGCTTAAAAGGATTGGTATTATTTTGCTTATGTATAAAAATCTGAGAATGATATCATGAAAATTATTAGGGTAATTCATGATTATTTAAAACTACACAATTTTTATTAGAATATATCGTCCTGCTATATCTTCTTCGGAATCAGCAGAGATTTTTAGTGACTGGATCTACTTTGTGCTTATATGTCGTGCCCAACGTGACCAGCGCAGTTGATCGCCGATCTTCAGGCACGTACTCATGAAATTTCTATTAGATGCCATGCGGGTTTCCTCACGGTGTTTTCCTTTACCGGTGGGCAATCGTTTCTTAAATTACTTCTTTCTTAGTTACAGTAACATTAAAAAAAAGCAACTTTATTATTTTGCCATCAGGTTTGAAATTCGTTTTATTTGTTATCATGTACCAAATGACGGTATTGTCGGAAAATAAAAAACGAAGCAAAGTCCGTAAGTATAGTTGCTAAAATGATCTTATTTCGAAAAGCAAAAAGTATTTTTCGAACAACCTATATAATGTTTGTTTATGTCGCGTCTGTGAGATGAAGCGAAATCCCCTTCAATTGACCGCTATTATTACATTTTCAACCGAAGAACTAATATGGACATTCTCAAAGCTTCACAATTTTTCACATAATAATATTTTCTCGAATTAAAATCTGCGATATGTGTTTTAAATCAGAATCGATATTCATTGCTGTGCTACTGATCACTTTGGGCATTACGTCTAACGGAAAAATGAATACAGGCATCAATGTATGTATGTCTACTGACATAAATAAATAAGAATGCTGCAATAGTGTACATAAATGTCAATAATATGTATATGTATGTTGAATAAATTGTAATAAATTCTACAAAAGTCCAAAAAAAAAAATTGTACATTATATATTGGCTCTCTTAAAAGTTAACTTGTATAATATATAAATTTTCATGCTGGCACGTATCACCGGTGATTCCCACAAGTATGCAACATTAGGCGGCTCGTACCACCAAAAACTTATATCTTATATTTAGTATATTAGTTTAAATATTTATTTTTATTAATGGAGCTTTAAGTCCAGCTGTCTATGGCTGAGAAACATGAGTGACAGCGCCGTTATTAATGTGTTAAGCTAAAAAATAAGTTATAACTGCGTTTTACTAAAGTGTGGCATATGTTAATTTATCGACATAACTATTATTGATATTATTAGAGATTAATAAAAATTTAAACGTATTAAAATTCGCAAAATTATTACAGGTTTCATTAAAATTGATTCAATATAAATTACTGGAAATCTTCGTAATTGTACAAATCTTTCTTTTGGGAGTCGAAGCTGCTCGCGTCCGTAGGCTTTACCCTAGTTTCCCTACACGTGACTCCTGGGTGGTGTTAAACGAGCAGCAGCAAGGTGGTAGGGCGTCGGTGCCCGTCTAGATCGCGACCACAGTACATGGGTGTAAAGCCCGTCATAGTGACCAGTTTTGGCTTGTCGCGTTTCGGGATCAGCTTGTGTATATCTAGTAGCTCATATACCTAGAGACCTTCAGTCGTGGTATACGAGGACCGACATGACGATGTAGACTATCAATGGATTTTCATCCTTTGATAGCCGCTTTCGTTTTTGGACTACACTGTACTTACTATCAGGTACTCTGTAGTCACTATGTCGAGTCAGTGTAAAAAAAAAATCTCCAATATACATTATACTTACATAACGTAGCTCATATGTTTTTTTTTTAAATTAGGCTTTGAGAAGGATATTTAATTATTGCAAACATAGAGAAAAATAAGATAAGAACCTTGATATTAAATTGATGAATTGAAATTTGACTGTATATTCTGTAGTGTATCTTTCTACATTTTTTCTGTGATGAGCGGATTAGTTTATCATGAATCGTGGTTGCATGCAGTGGCGTGCATCCTATAGAAGAATAAAAAAAGCAATATCTTGCTATACTAAGACATTTAATATATAAATTAATTCAAAATTTGGTCTAATTTGAATTCTGAGACTTCTAATCTGGTAATTACTAGATTTCAAGTCAATATGTTTATTAAATGTCCAAGAAAAACAAAATAAAGCGTTTTATACTTTTATGGGATACATGCCACTGGTTATATGTATTTAAGTATCTATATCTTTGTTTAGTACTCATAATATATGCATAAGCTTTGTTTAGGACTAGGTCAATGAACGCTACTCGTATTGTCCATTTCTTTTTCATTCAAATATAAAATGAAAAAGCGTATCCACACTATTACAAAGTAGACATAGGACAATAAGGAGTAAATTATCCTTTAATAGTAATCAAAGGAGCTAGAATGATCCCACGTGAGAGCTGCTCCTTTACGGCCGGCCTTGCCGCCCAGTTTCCAAACATGGCACTGAGGGGTGTTTTTATACCATCCGAAGGCTATGAATAATTGAATAAAGTATTCAAGTTGAATGGAATGTGATTTTTTGTTACCTCTCGATATTAAAATAGATGTTTCGGCTTATTTTATTTTTGTTCACATAGAAACTATTTTTAAGTAGACTTTTTAAATTAAAGAAAATTTAATATAGATATCTTATTAGAACTATCGATTGAGACTACCTTTATCATCATCAGCCTATCCTAGTCTCTCTCTTCTCATCCAATCCTTACTAGCCACTTTCCACGGGTCTTCTCTCCGCCTTGTACTTTACCTACGCACACCATCTTAATGAGCGAGGCATATGAAGGGATTGATATCAAGGATTAAGAAATCATCATCATTACCAGTATACCTTAAACCCACTGTTGGGCATAACCTCTAGTAAGCGATATTTATAATTCAATTTTGTCTTTTTTTTACACTGGCTCGACATAGTGACTACAGAGTACCTGATGGTAAGTACAGTGTAGTCCAAAAACGAAAGCGACTATCAAAGGATGAAATCCATTGATAGTCTACATCGTCATGTCGGCCCACATATACCACGATTGAAGGTCTCTAGGTATATGAGCTACTGGATATACATAAGCTGATCCCGAAACGCGACAAGCCGAAACTGGTCACTATGACGGGCTTTACAACCACGTACAGTGGCCGTGATCCAGACGGGCACCGATGCCCTACCACCTCGCTGTTGCTCGTTTAGCACCACCTAGGAGTCACGTGTAGGGAAACTAGGGTAAAGCCTACGGACGCGAGCAGCTTCGACTCCCAAAAGCTTCGGCTTGTCTGGTCCCCTTTCACAATTGCTTCACGCTGCCGAAGACGGTCCACGTTACGTTTGCCAATCAGTGGTCTCTACTCAAGAACTGCTGCTCCATCGATCGGCGGTTCTTCGTCATATGTGGCCAGCATGCTGATACGGAGAGCAATGGCAATAACTTTGGGTTTCTGTCGGATAACCTTATTTTTGATATCCTTCAGAGAATTGCCCTACATAGCTCGCTGAACTAGCTTAAACTGCTGAACTAATCCAACCGTTTAGTGGCGACATCTCGGGTCTGCAAGTTATGAAGAGATTAATATATGAGGCGTCTAATTACAAAACCCGCTAAAACGATTTTTCATACAAAATTACTCAATAGTCCTAATAGTAATTTGAAATGTTTTTATCAAAAGAAATATTATATTATGTTTTTTTTCTTTTTTGCTTTTTCACTCTAGAATAATAATTTAAATACCTTATAACAATGTGATTGTTAAGTCAAAGATTAATTATAAGTTTTTATACATTTATGAGATTTGAGAAAAATATGTTATAGCGGGTTTTGAAATTAGACTCCTCATATGTTAAACAGGAGAGAGAGGTTTATGAAGAGAGAATATATGCATTCAATTTATTTTATCTAACTTAATATATATTTATAAAAATTTGTACATAGTGCAGAAGGAAAGAATTATGGAAATAATCTGGAACTTAAACGATTATCCGTAATATTTCTTTTAAAGTGCCCATAAGCCTCTTCCTAGAAGTGTTCGGCTTTATTACAAGCTGATAAAGTTGAAATTCCTATAACATTTTACTATTTATTCTATAAGATGCCATTGAAAGTTTCTTATCCTGTGTTTATCATGTAACCGATAAGATAGAAATGCAAACTGAGGACCGTGTGTTTACACTTTTAGAATTATCGATACCGAGATTTGACAGATTTTATTACTTTTTATTTGACTGACTCAAGTTCCTTTTATATACTCAGTTTTTTGTTAAAGGCGAATCTATTTTTTAACCAAAGTTTTAACAAAGTCAATTTCTACAAAACTCAGCCATTGTTCTTAAGTCTATAAAAATTCTAGGTACTAACATACCTATTTTAAATGACCCTTTAAAATATCCTCTTGATTGAAAAGGTTAAGATATTTAATTAGTTTTATTGAACATGAACTTTATCACTTTTGCAAAAAGGGCAACAAGTAACTTATGATTCCTAGGAAATAATCAATTACTAGCTAAGATACTTCCAAAAAACTTAATAATAACTTGCTCTTTAAAGTGTAGACAAGTTTACGGTCATCCATGTGTAGTGAGGAAGAGTTATGAACTTTAACTTTCTCACCTGAGATCTCCTCACTTAATCCTCCCACTCCACACTTTCCTTCGCCCTAGTCTCTTTTAGACCCCCTCTCCCTCCAAATTTTCCCTTCCTCCCTGGGTTGTTAATATTCCTGACTTAAAAAATATATTATTTCCACGAAGTCCATTGCATCCCGGATTTCAATACCTTCCAGTTTTATTTTAGCGACGTACGGTAGCCTATGTACGTGTAAAGGGTTTTATCTATTTATGTGCTAAAGTTAACCAGAATCGATTCAGCCGCTTTAACGTGAAAACGAAACATACATTCACACTTTCAAATCTATACTAATATTATAAAGCTGAAGAGTTTGTTTGTTTGTTTGTTTGAACGCGCTAATCTCAGGAACTACTGGTTCGAATTGAAAAAATATTTTTGAGTTGAATAGACCATTTATCGATGAAGGCTTTAGGCTATATAATATCACGATGCAATTATTAGGAGCGAAGAAATAATGGAAAATGTGAAAAAAACGGGGAAAATTATTCATCCTTGAGGGCTTCCATTGCGTGCGCTGCAAAAACGGTTCAAGATACCAAAAATATATGTATTAAAGAATTATTCCTCTTGAAATGATCTAAAAAAATGTCCGCGACAGTATATGTCTATCTTTTAAGATTAAGTCACTAGAACCGTTTTTATGGTAAACAAATTTGGTCGAAATTAATGCATTATTTGTTAAGAGTTGTATCAACGTAATAATATTAATCTTTATCCAAATAAATGTTGTTGATTAAGAGTATTTAATTGTGGTGGCGGGTGTCTGGAGGGGAGCTGACGGCGGAGTGCCACGAGTGCGGGAGCCCAGAGGATACGGCGCAGCACACCCTTGAGGTGTGCCCAGCCTGGGTTGAAGAACGTGATGTCCTCACGGGCAATATTGGTGACGACCTTTCACTGCCGGCGGTGGTGAAAGCCATGGTCGGCAGTGAAGAGACATGGAGAGAGGTAGTTGCCTTCTGCGAAGCAGTTATGAAGCAGAAGGAAGCCGCCGAAAGGGTCAGAGAGCGAACATCTTCTCTGGCCATTCGGCGGCCAAGGCACCGGCGCCGGAGGGACGCGTTTGCTCAGAGCGAGCGTGACATCCACCGGTAACAATAGTCGGGCAGTAGACTTGAGGGAGTTTGCTGCCCGGATGAGAGGGCGGTGGTGCGCAGTGTCTTGCGCGCCGCCTATGAAAGGGGTACTGGAGGCGTGGGCTCTTTATTCCCATCCCGCCCAGAGAGGAAGCCTGAATAAGGCTGTTCGCTCCCCGGGCGACTGGACGAATTTGGTTTCCCAGGCCTGGGTGGAGTGATTAGAGGGACACCCCGGGGGTTTTTAGTCAGTAGGAGTCTGACACACCAGGGTCGCTGCCTTCACAGTGACCCTGATGGTCCAATGTAGGATTTTCCCCCGGGTTACCAAAAACAAAAAAGAGTAATTGTGAACAAAATTGTCTTTGACATCACTTAATTTCAATGAACATCTTAGAAGATATTACAAAACCTTATATAGCAAAACAACGTTTGCCGGATTAGCTAGTTTATAATATTAGTAAGAATAATATAGAATTACTAGCTGACCCGGCAAACGTAATTTTGCCATATATTTCTAGGTGAATTCTAGTACAAAAATAAAAAAAATGTTAAGGGTGAACAACCCTTATCACTTAGGGGTATGAAAAATAGATAGTAGCCGATTCTCAGATCAACTGAATATGCATATAAAATTTGGTAAAAATCGGTAAAGCCGTTTCGGAGAAGTAAGGTAACTTACATTGTGACACGAGAATTTTATATATATAAAGATTTTATTTTTCTAGTAATCATTTCCTTAAACATTTATGATGTTAGGTATAATTATTGTTTTAAGGAAGACATTAAGTAACATAATAAACTGTTTTGTTTGTAGTCACTAGTTGAATCGTTTTTACACTTTATTATCGACAATAAAGTTTCCACCTGATATTTAATGGGACGTTAACAACTGAGCTTTTTCTCGTAATCACACGGACATATCTGGCATTTTATTGGGTGATTTTATGTTTACACGGAGTCATGTATGGAGAATTTAATTAAATGAAATGACGGAAGAGTAAGCGGTATTTAAAATGTAAGTATTATATTGATAGACTTGTTAATTTAACGCCATTTTGAAAACTTTATTGAGAGCGTTACAAATATTTTAATCTCTATAAAAATATGGCCGTCTCACATATACTAATATTACAGAGAGATAAAGTTTGTTTGTATGTAAAAGGTAGTGTTTGAAACTTTCCATTACATTTAGTAAAAATATTAACAATATGGCCTTTAGGGTAAACATAGGTATACTTTGCATTTACTATTCCGTTTTTACGTGAAATGTAAATCATACTGCTAGTTGAATAATAAGGCTGATAATTATATACGTTACTTTGACTTTGCTTAGACTTTACTATGACATTGAAAAGTGAATTATTTAATATCTCAGTTTATAGGATGATGCTGATATTTTCAATTTGGATTGTAAATTTTTAGATATATGATTATACTCAAGTGCCTATTATTTTATTTTTCAAAGACACTTATTTCTTAATCAAAGTCTAAGCAAAGTCAAAGTGGCGTCTATAAATCAGTCTAATAGTTATGAATAACGCAACAACTATGGAAAATCATCGATCAATTCATCCAATGACAAATATTCAAATTGCAAAATTAGTTGCACCAAAGCGAAATTTAAAAGCTATTAATTTTTTCTCACCAATCACCTTCGATATTGTAGGGGACAATAAATATTACAAATTCTATTGTACATATTGAAAGACCCTACAAAAAACGACCTGCAATAAATAATAATCAAGAGCCCGAAACGTCCAAATAACATAATCTCTATATTTTTTGCTATATCAATATTTAGAGGGCCCAATAAAGTTTAAGCGTCCGTCCGCCTACCTAAACAAGGCGTGTAAATGAGTTAACAGACGTCCGTTTACGTCATCCACAGCAAACAAAACATAACCGATTACCTTTATCATAATAAGGGCGGTCACACACTGTTTGCGATACGAATCCGTGAAAATACAAACCTAGAAAACGCGGACTGAGTTCGGATATTACATATCCGTTGCATTGGAATCCGTAATACGTTTCTAAGCAGACGTATACGCACTTCTTTGTTACTATAACTGTGGTAGTTAACGCACTCATCCGTCATCCGATTTCTGTCCGTCATCTGTTGTTCTCTAATTCAGATCAGAACATAGAAGGACCGAAGTAGTCTTCATAGAAAGGAAAAATGTAAGCAGATCAATTATAAACGATTACAATTATATTTTGTAATCGTTAATCATTAATATGATTACAATTATATATGGGCAAAATGTAATCAGATTAATCAAAATGATTACGATTACATTATAAGCTTTTTACCATTAATATGACAGCATTTTGCTGATCTATGTTTTAAACACTACAGAATCCTAGATAGCATATACACTTATGATTTCTTAATGTTTTAAATGGGTTTGATCATGATTACAGAGCAAGAAAATTAAAATTACGACTAATTAATTACGAATAATTAATTTAAAGAGTTTAAACCGGAGCGAGACTATGAGAGCGGACATGATGAGTAAGCATAGTATAAATTCATTCGACGTTGGCATGTTCAATGGAATATTGGCTGCATCCGCTTGTGATGCGGCTAGATCCCTGTTCATGTTGCTGTTGAAAACTTTAGCAGAATAATTTAGTGCAGTGTATTTATGTTGTCTT
The DNA here is from genome assembly GCA_036320925.1 of Automeris io. Lineage (NCBI taxonomy): Eukaryota > Metazoa > Arthropoda > Insecta > Lepidoptera > Saturniidae > Automeris > Automeris io. The sequence continues at coordinate 21,130,837 of JAUDJH010000001.1, forward strand.
TATTTTAGTGAACTTCTTCTAGCTAAACAGGGCTAGCGTAATCACGTGTGTGATTAAAGCCCTAACCAAATTTTAGTTTAAAAAAAATACAAGAGTTTTGATCATGATTACAGATTAACGACTTATTTAACCTTGTTCCACCCTCTACCTTCCATAGCAAAACCAGGCTAGGACTAAGCTCTCTAATTCTTAATTTTGTCGAGTCGTTGGGCCGTGGAATGGTCTTTTGGCGAGCGTGTTCCCACCGTACTATGATATGAGGCCTTTAAACGGGCGGGGAGAGATATTTGTGCAGGCCGGCATGATCGCTGTGAGTGCTGATAGGTTTATTTTACTGTTGATAGTGGTTGTCGTTGTTGGACTGAACCATACTTACCGTCAGGTGTAGTGTGGTGACTATACCAAAACAGGATAACAAAAAATTGAGGTAAGAGATAATGCGTAAAGCAATATCCTAATTCGATCCGAGTTTTGTAGATCCATATTTTCACGTATTAGAAACGGACCACAGTGCGTAATCACCCTAACAGGTAGGAATTTCTTTAAAATGAGTTAATAATGTAAAACACGCGAAACTGCACCTTAAAGTGTCGCAGTAAAGAGTTGATTTACGACAGCTCCGTGGCAAAATTATTGCTGCCATGCCTAAATACAATGAACTTTGAATAGTATTGCCAGTTATATGGGTGATAAAGAAGGGTGTTTTTCAGGTAGCGGTAAATTTAAGTTTGTCTATAGGCCGGTTGGGATCTGTGGTTGACAGAAAAGCATTTGTCATAAAAATATTTTGACTGTCACTGTCAGGTATATTCGCTCAGTGTGCGGTTCTATCTGACACTGGTCAGTTCCATCGTGAAGCTTTGCCTCAAACGTAATTATTAATTATTGTGACACTTGAGGGCTTATTTGTGATGTTTATAACCAAGGCGTGTGGGTGGTATTTCGATACGGTTTCATAGAAATCTTGCTTTTAAATCTTAGCCGGATTTTTTCTATAGCTACAATGATTAACTTTGTTAATAAATGTGACATGGGGGAAGTAAAGTTAAACTAATATAAGAAGGTGTGCGATACAAAATGGATTATATGGATGAAAAACTGTTAGTCTCTAAAAGAAGACCTTTTGAAAGACTGAACAAAGTGTGCTTTGGCTGTTCTTGTGTAAGATTTAATGAAGGTAAGAGTATTAGTATCGAGGGGTGAAAGGCTGTTTGGATTAAGCGGCATTTTTTGGTGATATAGTAATATATATATATATTTTTGGAATCAGCGTTTTTTACCGATTTCAAATATATTTATATTACTATATTCCAAAAAAATATCGCTTAAACCAAATAGTCTTTAACCCCCCTGTATATATATATATATATATTACATATTATGGCTGTAGTGGCTTAGCGGATTATGGACAGGTAACCATGCACAGTAACGCATATGCTCATAGGTTCAAATCCCGGCACATACATCTGGGTTTTGACACATTAAGTACGGATCGAGGTAACGGTCCCACATGCTCACCGGTGAAGGTACATCGTGAGGATACCCGCACGGCATCTATAGAAATGACATGTGTAAATGCCCTGAGAACGGCGATCAGTTGTGCTACTGGTCACGTAGTAGGCGCGATATACAGGGTGAATTTATAAGCGAGGGTGATATTTCAGGACACAATAATATGTACCTTCTTGCAATTAATAAAAATGTAAATAAACTATATTCCCTAACAAATCATCAAGATTTTTTTTTACACTGGCTCGACATAGTAGCTACTGAGTACCTGATGGTAAGTACAGTGTAGTCCAAAAACGAAAGCGACTATCAAAGGACGAAAATCCATTGATAGTCTACATCGTCATGTCGGCCCACAAATACCACGACTGAAGGTCTCTAGGTATATGAGCTACTGGATATACACAAGCTGATCCCGAAACGCGACAAGCCAAAACTGATCACTATGACGGGCTTTACACCCATGTACTGTGGTCGCGATCCAGACGGGCACCGACGCCCTACCACCTCGCTGCAGCTCGTTTAGCACCACCCAGGAGTCACGTGTAAGGAAACTAGGGTAAAGCCTACGGACACGAGCAGCTTCAACTCCCATAATAACAAATAACATTTTTTTTATTATTAACAAATCCGTAAAAAGTGTGGACACCGTAGCGCGTGTGGTGCACGAGTCATTGGTAAGTAGATAAAGTTCCATTTACGTAATTTTAGGTAAATAGGTATTGACTCGCTTTCCCTTCTCCTTGTATCTTGGCTCAGGACAGGCAAAATAACTACTTAATAATGAGTTATTATTCATTCATTCATATTTGTAATTGTCTCGTAATATTTTGACCATAATTTGCTCTGTTTTACTGGAAATATTAAGATATCATTATTTTTACATATTTGGAATTAGAATCGAATGCTGAATATCCTCCCGGAACATCCCCCTCGTCTATAAAATCACTCTGTATAAGCGTAAAGTCGATACAGCCATTAATGTAACTCTGCTCACCCCGAATGGGATATATCGTGATGACATTATTATTATTCTTTATTCTTGATTTTTTTTTGGTGTTTTGATTTTAATTTTTGTAAATCTGATACTGTTAGTCAATGCTTTTGAGCCATGCTGTGGCCATCTTTTATTAGTATCTATCCATTGTCGACATTTAGCTTGTGCATGCGATTTCATTGTTAATGTAACATGCAAAGGAACTGTTGATAGCCCATTCTTAAATAAATAATAATATTATTATTTATATAATAAAAATTAATGCCGCAGTTTTTGTCGGTTTGTAGAGCGCTAAATTTTAAATTAAAACGTAATTCTCCCTAGCTTATACAAATTCCAGTTATTCCCTATTAACTCTGTTAAAAACCTTTTTTTTTTTAAACGCGTTACGTCTCTTGACAGTTTATCAAATTTAATCACGTCTACATCCACCCAGCGCAGCATGTCGTCTAAAATGGCTGTCATTTCCAAAAACATATATTTTATACTAGCTTTAGTGACCCGGCGTTGCCCGGTAGAAAACCCTTATTTTTACCACTTTAGAGGCTAATTTTTCAGAAACTAGAAATACGTTTTTTTCTTACTTCTAACCAAAAAGCTAAATACCCGTTTTCGTTATGCTTACTACAAAATTGACGAATTTTTAAATGAACTTTCAACCCCTATTTCGCCCTCTTAGTGATGGAATATCAAAAAGCCCGACCTTAGTGGGTACCCACGACATAAAAAAATGTAAAAATTTCAAGTGTCTAGCTGCAGTACTTTAGACTTTACTATGATATGTGGGTTAGGATAAGTCTATATGTATATACATATTTTTAGTACTCCATTTAATGAGACGGAGGCGGTGCACGGTGTCCGGCGTATCGCCTGGGAAAGAGATTTTGGAGTGGTGGGCTTTACTCCTTCCCCTCCCAGAGAGGTAGCCTCAACAAGGGTTCTTGTTCCCTGGGCGTCTGGATGAATTTGGCTTCTCAGGCCCAGGTGGCGCAATCAGAGGGAAACCCTGGGGGTTTTTAGTCAGTAGAAGTCTGACACACCGGGGTCGCTGCCCTCACAGCGTCCCTGATGGTCCTATGCAGGAATTTCAAATATGCAGAAATATTAGTGGCGTCCACTGGCTTCTGAAATAAGGAAAGCAATCCGTAAAAAAACTTACCTCAGGTCTTTTATATCTCACCAGCTTAGTGCTACACAGGAGCTTTGCGTCGTGCACTAAGATAGTAGCGTTAAAAAGCTAGCCAAAACATATCCAAGCAATATTCTTGGTTTACTTATAATGTAGTGGGTGCCCGAAAATATATAGTTTTTTCAGGTCACGTTTTATCGCGGCTTTATGAAAATTATTTAAATCGTAATATCCCGCAACATTCAAATTGCCTTTATTATTACGAAATAAAATGCAACTATGATGGCCTAGTGGTTAAATAGATATCAATGCGCAGAAACGCGAACGGTCTTATGTTTTAATCCCGGCTTGTACCTCTAGGTTTTACAAAATTAAATACGGATTTAATTAAGCACTATAGGTTGACCATAGGAAATCAGCATAGGATGTAATAACATAAAAAAAATCATTTAGAAACATATCATGTTTGAGTGCTCGAAGAATGGCATTCAGCTGCGCTACAGGTCACGTTGGGCACGACATATAAGTGCAAACTGGATACAGTCACTAATGTATCTCTGCTCACCCCGAAAGAGATATAGTGTGGCTATATATTACAATTATTATTACTAAAATAAAACATAAAATAAGCAATTTGTATGAAAGAAAAACCAACCACCTAATTAATATTATTAAAATATTTCTAGCAAAAATTTCGTGTTACCTGTACCTGATTTTATGATACTTCAAATTCAGAAATACACTGTCCTTATAAATATGTTTTTTTTTTTAATTATAAGATAATTTTGAAAATGGGTTCTTTTTTCTAATAATTTCGGAAAGCAGAATTTCCGACCACTAATTTCATATAAGAATCTTTCCATAATTCGTACACTAAGTAATATAAACCACGGTAATTCGAAATAAATTAACAGAAACAATTAAATTCGACGAAAAACTAAACATAACACGACCACAAGCGTACTCGTATATTTTTAACTGTTTATAATTGTTGACTACGAAAATTGAATATAAAACTTTTTTTTTCAAAATTGAATATTTGTCATTGAAATCAGTATATAATGTTTAATAAATCATATGACTTATTTGTAATTACTATTCATTTGTATAAAACTACAGAACACTATAATTGGAACGTAATTATCAGAGATAATTGAATAATATACCAAATACGTGCCACTATACGATAATGTTTTCACTTTCGATTTTGGTTTTTCCCAGGTTTATTTAGTAATTCTCCCAAAAAAGTTTTCGAAATTCGAATATTTAGGGAGCATAATTAAAATAAAATACAACAAATCATTTGACATATTTCAAGCTTAATATCTTGTTTAATTAAATTTTAGCTGGTATTTTGTTTTTTTTTTATTACAAACAGGCTTGAGTGCTACCTCAATATCACCTGATGCAAAGTCACGATGAGGTTGATGATGTTGCTATACATATTATTAGTCATTTTTCCCTAAAAAGGAAAAAATCCCTAAAAGTGGAAACATTGAATCCAATACACAATATGGCGAACTGTCATAACAGTCCGACTACGGAATTGTAATTGAATACTTATTTTCTCCAAATTTAATATACGAAATCAAAATCAGAATGTAATGTTTAAAAAAACGAAACCTTATTTTTAACTATTATTCATTTATATAAAACATTATAAAACTACTTTTTTTTGTTCAAAAGCTTGCATGTCTTGGCCTTATAAAATTCGCTAGGTACCTAGCAATTTTGGGAGTACGTACCTACATATTTTGTATGGTGAAAAAAGCAAAAGTTAGTTCTGCTTTTCGCGCGGGCCTGAGTTCGCCTCTCGCGCCATGTTTGTTTTAAATTATTTTTATAATAGTTTCTCAATCGGTCGATGGATGGCGTAAAAATAAGTTTTTTTAGAAAAAGCAAATTATTTTTGATTGATTATAATTCATAATATTAGAATTAGATATTCATAGAGCGTAGAACAAGCATTGCTTTTATGCTTGTATGAGATGAACGCCACTGGTCAAAGGTATATTTTATATTAGAAAATGATAAACATGCTTATGTTTTCCTAGGACACTATAAGACTACGACGCGACGTATCGATATTATTATATCAGCCGCTGGACATACACTGCTAGAAATAAAATTCCCCAGGGGCATGAATCCCATATAATAAAAAAAAATCCAATTTGAATGCTGAAAGTCTGAATCAAGTAATTACCATATTTGAGGTCAACGTATTTATAATAAATTAATGCTTTCTTTGCTTCTATTGCATGCACGCTACTGGTCCTCCTCTAATGTTTTTCAAATCGACTGGTCGGGAACGTCCTACATCCAACGTCGCCCTGCGATCTGGATTATGTCGTATATCCATCATGTACATGGACGTCTCACACTGACCTTACTAACACGTGATCTCCACTCGAAAAATTTCCTGCCCCTTCGGCCATTCTCTCTACGAGCTGTGTCCTGCCCACTAGGACTTCAACCCACTAATCCGCTGGACTACATCGTTAACTCTTGTTCATCTACGGATTTTAACATTTCTGATTTGAACACATACATAAACATCAATTATAGTATGTTCCACAGCTCGCTGTGTGATAATGAGCTTTCTATTGAGACTTGTAGTAAGAGACCACTTTCTGCTCCATATGTCATCACTGGTTCTCAACACTAAAATTGATTGAAAGCTTTAATTTTCAAGCACTGAAGTATTTTGTATAGTAAAATCTTGTATGGAAGTATTAATTGATTAAAAGGATTTTTGAAATGAAATGAAATGTATATATTTCGCCACAAACTAACAAAAAGTTTGAAATTCAAATGCAGTAACAGAAATAACATACAGAAACAAAAGAAAAATACAAAAACATATAATAAACATGGCGAAAATGGGACCTTTATCAGCTTAAAGCAACAGAGGAAATCTGCAGCGCTGATTTTCGTGAAGGGCCTCATTTAGTAGATTTAGAACAGTTCAACATTTACTGATACATACTGCGTACCAGGAGTCTCCAAAGCGCCAAGCGTAAATAAAAATTCTTTTGATATTGGTAACTTGTATTTTGCATCCGATATAGCGATATCTGAAAGCGGCGCAATCGATCAACACTTTCGTAGTTTATTTGTGTGGTCCCGGCCACATGTGCGGCTCGGCCTTGCCCATTTCGCTTGAAATCACGCAATGTAGACGTCGTGTGGTGCATTTTATGAACTTCAGAAGAAAATATCGGCCAAGTGTGAATAGGATTCGTGCAATGACGATTCCGTGCAAATTTGTAGGTGTTAAGTGTATTTTTGCAATTCATTAAACCTGTTAGTGGAAAAGGGAGATTAATAGTTTACTAGCGAGAGAAATAAAATAATGATGTATATTTGCATTATTTTTTAATTTAATTTTTTATGAGGTTTCAGTTTTAAAATGACTAATATTACAGTGATTATGTTTTTTACTCCAAGATATTATATAGTCTTTTGGAAACGAAAATCTTTTGTTTCGTGTCATTAAATACCAATATTCATTAAAAGTATTGTTATTTTACAAAAATTATATATTTTTTGAGAATATTACCGATACTATAACCGAGAATATAACCAAAACATTTCAGCCGTAAAATGGCTATAGTTTTACTAACAATGGTATATAATGGTAATGGTATAGTTAACATTCATTGTTATTTATAAACAAAATAATTAAAGATCCAAAGATATTGAAGAACCTGTTTAAAATATAATTTCATCCTGTCACATATACTTATTTTATTTATTAATGGAAACAATTAACAACTTCAAAACATAAAAATAATATATGAAGAAGATATAAACTATAACAAATTAAGATATAAATTAATAACATACAAACGCGCAAAATATCCAAAAAAAAAAATCAAGCTAAGAGATACAAAATTAAACACAGATAAAAATGATATGAAAACAAAATACCAAATAAACATAATAAACACAAGCTAAAACTGAATTTTTTAGCCTCACCAAACCCTTGAAAGAGCCCATCGAACATGAGCTAATGTCCATATGACAAAAACAGTTGCTATATATAATAGATCTGTGGCATACTCACTATTCATTTATTTATTTCTGTCTTTAAGATTATCTATTTTCTAATTCTTTTCACTATACTAACCTATCACTAACAACTATTTTAAATAACATTATTATATCTTCACTTATTTATCTAAGTAATTTTATTAACACATTTCGTACTAACCAGAGATGGGCAAAATGTAATCAGATTAATGATTAACGATTACGATTACATTTTGTAATCATTAATCATGATTAATGATTAACGAAATTAATCAAAAAAAGTAATCATTTTTCGGTGATTAAGGATTATTAATCCTTAATCGGATTACAATTAATCATGATTACTTTTATGATTACTTTTCTGTTTGATACGTAAAATGTGCTGCCGACAGCAGAGCGGCGCTCGCCTTTTTTTTATTTATAGTGTACGACTACTACTAGCTAAACTGGCGAACTGAGTACCAGCACATAGTTAGGTGTTAGGGCGATTACCCGAACTGGGTCGTGACCGCAGTACAATAGTGCCAAGACCGGCATAGTGACTCGCTTCGACCTGACTACTTTCAGGATCAGTTCGTGCTCGGTGGACATTAAGTAAATCCAACGAAATCTAGTTAATCATTGATGCTTTTACCGTTGTTCTGAGTGATTCCTGGACTATTAGAACTGATTATCAAACTACCGCCCATATTTTACTGAAATACCGTCTCCAACCCGATAATCCATGCCCGCCTTCGGGACGGAGATAGAGAGACAGAGCAAGATAGCGCAAAATTTTAATTGATTAGAACAAGACATTATTTTCTCAAATTTACACAAGCTTCTATAGCGCAGAGCGCGACATCACCTTTCTTGGTCATCCGTCTCTCTCTACTGACTCGGTTTCGTCTTTGATGTAAACCGAGCCGCCGCACACGTTCGTATTGTATTTCGAATTTTAACTCATAATTTAAGTTGAAATACAGATCTTTTTTTTTTTTTCGGATAACTGACGTTCTACCTAATAACTTTGATTCTTACAATATATCAGCGGGACACATACATAGTTTTTTTTTCTCAGTTCGCTTAATTTTTTTTTCGCGTTTGACTTCCATTTTCTTAAAGACTAAAGAATACGAGTATAGTACTCAGAATAAAAGAAGCAAATCGACATACGGGCACGCGCCATTTTTATCTCACTAAAAACTTTTTGTTTACCAATTTATATATATGTACACATATATATATATATATTAATATATATAATAATTTTATATATATATATATATGTTAATATATAAAATAATATTATATATAATATATATATATTATAATATATATAATAATATTATATAAAATATATATATATATATGAATATATATGATTATTTTTAAATCATTTATTCAGCACATTTAAAATTACGGGTACAGTTTTAAATATTATATAAATATTTCACCACGACCGTCACAACAACTTATTATCTCCGCCATTCGTATCTATCTCCCTCTCTCCTATACTTTCTATCCCTTTCACACTCTTACAGTGTTCTTTATCATTTTATATTATAAGCATCATATGTTCCATTTCAGTCACATTCCTACATATATACATAATATTGTTTAATGAGTAATAAAAGTAAAAAATAGTAATTTCATTTTTCTGTTTTAAAAATTTAACTTTAACTTAAAGGATTGCACACAAAGTCTTTGGCCATTATCAGAAGTATTCTCCATCTCGAAGGTTGGCGTGGATTATCGGGTAGGAGCCAGTATTTCAGTAAAATATGGGCGGTACTTTGATAATCACTTCTAATAGTCCAGGAATCACTCAGAATAATAGTAAAACTATCTATGATCAGCTAGATTTCGTTGGATTTACTTAATGGCCACCGAGCACGAACTCATCCTGAAAGTAGTCAAGGTCGAAGCAAGTCACTATGCCAGTTTTTTCACTATTGTACTATGGTCACGACCCAATTCCGGCAATTAACCTACCAACTCAAACGGCTGAAAGCACAAAAAATGGTCCTGAACGTAATCAGGTCGAAGCGAGTTACTATGAGTTCGTAGGTTTATTGGCCGAACAATGTCGTGACTCGTGACCACAGTACACAACTGCAAAGACCCTTATAATGATTATGATTAGCGAGACGGATATCAACGGATATCAACGAGACGGATATTCGGGGGCGGACTTGCACCGGCTAAAACCACCGGGTGCCAGCACTGCCTAATCTTCGCCTTCGCCGGGCCTGGGAATCCAGATACTTCCTAGGGGCCCGGCGAGCGATTGGTCTTAGACAGGCCTCTGGGAGAGGGTCGTAAAACTACCCAAACAATACCTCCCATAGGGGCGGCGTGTGAGCACACACACGATGACACCACCCCACCCTCCGCTGGACGCTACCCCCCCCTCTGCTGGACGCCATCCCTCACTTTCTGCTAGACGACACCCCCACTCTCTGCTGGACGCCACCCCCCGCCCCCTTTCCGCTGGATTCCCCCAATCTCCGCTGGACGCCACCCCCACTATTAGACGGAAGTTTGGGGTCATATATAATTCGAAATAAAATAACTTGAAAAATTAAATAAACGAGTATTTAAATCGGTCTCTCTCTCTCAGTCCGAACTCAAAAGTAATCATTCAATTAATCATGATTAATTGAATGATTACTGTAATCAAGATTAATGATTACCCATGTAATCATGATTAAAAGTAATCAGATTACAAGTAATCATGATTACATTCGTCATGATTACTTGTAATCTGATTATTAATCTGATTAAAAGTAATCATGATTACGCCCATCTATGGTACTAACATACTTAATATTTAATCTCTAATATCGTGTCGTGCGATGGAAACGGCGCTAAGCCAGAGAGCCGCGGGATACCGGGCGCGCGCGGGGGGATTGTACATGTACACACGACGCGAGCGCCCGCGCACCCGGCAAACAGTCTCGATATCTCATTCGACGCGCCTCCACGCACCGCTCGCTCGCTATTTATAGTTTTCGCCCGCATTGTTATTTTTGTGTTTGTTATTTATATTATTGTGTCGTGAACTTTATTTCTACTTGAACTATCATACTTGTGCTTCATTATTCCTTCTGGACTTTGTACTGTGCTTCATTAAACGTCTATCAACTTGCTGTCTGGACTTCTTCATTTCATTCTGTCATCTCATCTCTATCACGCTATCCTGCGCTATAGTGTAAGGTAGGTCACTGCCATCATACCTACCACGCCAAAGATCGTTCGGTATTTCTAAATCTCGATCGCTTAAAGTGCGTAACTTCTCCCAATCACCATACTCCATGTTCAGTACTTGCACTGACCTCACAACCTTCACATCTGGATCCAATTGTACGGGGAACTGGGCAGAAACAACGCTTGCTGGAAAATTTGTATTCATGTCTTGTATACTTCATACAACTAAAATTATATATGAGTTACCTCATTCCTATTTTATTAATTCTACCGCTTATAAAGCTGCGTCGTTGGCACGTGTCGATGGTAATTTATCTAGAAAATGATTTTTGTTTATGAGCATCAGGAAGTACATCAAAAAGAAAACCAATGATGATAATTTTGTTGTCCGTATATCTCTTTCATCATCAACTTGTATCCTTCCACTGCTGGACATACCATAGACCTCTCCGAAGGTTCCCCACTGAACCCGATCTTCGGGTTTTCTCATCTAACAACTGCCTTTTTTTTTGTTAATCCTCATGAACTATCAGGACAGCGGTGAGGACCGCTGCTCCGGTGCACCGGACTCTTAATGTCTGAAAACAATCGCGGTGCCAGCACTGCTAACTCTTCGTCTTCGCTGGGCCTTGGTATCCGTATACTCCCTACTGCCCCATCCAACGATTGCCTGCCACTTTATACAAATCGTCGTTTCACCTCTTTATTACCTTCTTTCTCAGGAATGCGGAGTGGCATCCAGTTAAAATTAATATTAAATACTCAGGTTTCTAAATTTCTAAGTCATATTTCTTATATTCATTATTATTATTTCTCATCATTCTTACCTTTCGATAGTCGCTGGCGTTTTTTGGACTGCACCATGCTTACCATCAGGTATCGTGCAGTCACTGTGTCGAGTCGGGATAAAAAAAACATATTTTACGTTTTCGTAAGGCAATCAAAACCTAGAAGGTTCTTCCCGTGGACTTGAATTCAGGAAATTTGACCGAAAGCAATGTCTTGTACATGAAAAAATAGTATATTCGTAACGAAGATACTTAAAAAATGTAGACGAAAACTTCAGTGCGTGAGTTCGACTCGCACTTGGTCTGTTATATGCATAATATTTATTATATTACAGGTATAAAAAACTCAGTAACTAAAATGTAAGAAATGAACTCATAAATTATTCAAATTTAAATATTCTCATAATAAATTTCCATTAACCTCGTAAAACATAATATAAATTAGATAATATTATGTTACCCGCTAGACGCTTTTCATTATTATAATGTGTTTTTAACATCCATCGCATGAGCCTTGCCTCTTCGTGTTTTTCACTCGTTAGCGATTCCCATTAAGATATATTTTAAACGATTTAATAATATTTCCTTCATAAATAAATTAATTTGTATTTATATTAAGCAAGTGAATAATTTTATCTTCGCACATCGCACAGGTTCAAAATAATAATTATATTACACAAAAATAATTCGTTTAAGTAACTCTTTCACAAGAAATTTTCTCTTAATTTTGAACATAGAAATATAGTAAAGACTTATTATCGCATAGGCTCTCAACATGTTAGCCAACTTTTGCTATAAAACAATTAAAAAATCAAATATTGGAGACATCTAAAAATAACCCCATTAAAATTCTAATGTAAGGCAAAACATTCTAGTATTGATACAATTAATTAAGAAGTTGTATACCATCCCCCCCTCCCCTTTTGTTTCTAATATATGTCGTAGCTGTCGCAAGAGCCCAAGCAAAAAAATTCAGTATTTCTAGTGTAAAAATTGATAATTAAACACACAATATGTATAATCCACATCAAAACGATATTGATTCTAGTGCGAACTGTTAATTTCTCGGTAGGGGAAATAAAAACATGTTGTTCAATGAACGGGAATCCATTTGGAGTGGTTAATGGAATGCACGGGCCAATGGGCGCAAGCCTTTGTCCGCTTTTAATTTGCGCCAGCCCGAGCTGACGGGTGGCCTATTTACAGAGTAGACAATCGAAGAGGAAAGTTTCCAACATATACTCTGTGCTTAACTGACATATTTAACAGTAGCGTTCATTCCATAGATGCATGCAAGCATCGCATGCCCTTATGATAAATAAGTCTGGAATAAATTGCTTAAAGTTAAACAAAACCAGGAACAGTTAGGAAAGTTAAACAAGGAACCATTGATATTCTTATCTATTCTATATTTATGCCGTCCATCTTTCCTATGAAAGCAATATAATATTTACTATCATAATATAATATACAAATTAATTACGCGAATTCTGCTTACCCTGTCCAAATATCCTATGTACGTCACTGACATTTAGAATAAACTATTTTTATAATCCATATAATAAAGGACAAGTCAAAATATATAGATTACTAGCTGTCCCGGCAGACCTTGTTCTGCCCTACTCTTATTTCTCTAAAACAAAGTTACATTGTTTTTTTTAATGTTAATAGCTTCCCCGTCAGATTTTTTGAAAATTGTTTGAATCAACCTGGCCTTAATGCTATATGTATAAAAATTGACAAATATTGACATTAATTTATACGTCAATCAATAATTGTTTTGCCTTTCCGGAACCCGTCCACTTAACATTTAAACTTTATGGTATGGTGTTAAAGTTCAAATTGACTTTTAAATATTTTTTGTATGAGAATATAGAAAAGTGGTGTTTTTAAACTGTTTCAGACATTTTTTTTAATTTTTCTCTCCGTAATATCCTTCCACCGACTTCAACAAACACAACAAAAAAGAAATCAGCCAAATCGGTTCAGCCGTTCTCGAGTTTCGCGATTTCAACACATTTAGCGATTCATTTTTATATATAAGAAGATTGGGTACCTATTCCACATTTGCAAAACACCCAAGATTTTGATAAATTATTTCTATACGGTTTAAAATTCGAAGCTGAGAAATATAATAATAAGTAGTCCAACAGAATAATTATTATCTCTTTATTCAACATTATCACAATATTTTTAAATATTAAAATATATATAAACAAAAATATAACATATAAATTTTAAAATATAAAAACATGTAGACCTACAGGGGCGAGGCCTAAGGCCCAAGCCACTGGTAGTGAGGAGCTCAGAGTGAGGAACCTCCTAACAATGCGTGCCGTATCGAGTAAAACTGCCTTCTGTAGTAAACTTCTTCCTTAGTAGTCCAACAGAATAATATTTGTAAATAAATACACACATACCTAATCCTATAGTAAGCTTGCGCTTGTACTATGGCTTCTAGACAAATATATACACACTTAAATACATATAAAGTGGGTCAAAAAAGTATTCGTACGTTCAGTTTTTCTCCAATAAGTTTATAATCATCAGTGATACATAAAAAAAGATATGTTATTTAATAGTCCACCAGGTACAGAAATAATTAATAAATGAAGAATGCTTCTCCAGGCTTAATAAAAGAGTAATGTAGAAAAAACAAAAATTTGAAGGCAAAGAAGTATTCCTTTTCTTTTTCACTCTATACCTTTTACTTATATATTATTATTCATAATAAAGACTTATATATTTTTCAAAAAACATCAAAATTAATTTTTGTACAAAAATATAATGTTTCTAAGAATGACTCTTAATATTACAGAAATGGATATACACTCAGAGCATTAATAGGAAATATTATGTTTAAAAATATTGCAAATGTTTGATCTAATTTGAATCGAACCGAGTGGAATTCCCCTGAAATTAAATTTACGAGAAGCAACGTTGACTAATGTCGGAAATACGGAAAATATTTTGAAATTTTGGCTCTGTGAAAATACAATTCCAAATATGTGACTCTTAACCATAGTTCTATGTGTTCACGGATAGAATAAAACATAAGCTTAGAAATATTAGAAAAATTTGGATACCTAGGAACAAACTGGTTGCAAAACAGAAGTATATTCCAAAAAAAAAAAATTCTGCCTGAGGTCCAATGAATATTTCTACATTTTTTTTTTTACGCTGGCTCGACATAGTGACTACAGACTACCTGATGGTAAGTACAGTGTAGTCCAAAAACGAAAGCGACTATCAAAAGATGAAAATCCATTGATAGTCTACATCGTCATGTCGGCCCACATATACCACGACTGAAGGTCTCTAGGTATATGAGCTACTGGATATGCACAAGCTGATCCCGAAACGCGACAAGCTGAAACTGGTCACTATGACGGGCTTTACACCCATGCACTGTGGTCGCGATCCAGACGGGCACCGACGCCCTACCACCTCACTGCTGCTCGTTTAGCACCACCCAGGAGTCACGTGTAGGGAAACTAGGGTAAAGCCTACGGACGCGAGCAGCTTCGACTCCCAATAACATCCAAGTGTTACCTGTGTGTAATATTATAATATCTGTTAATTTAAATGAATACTTATTTATCAAACAAAGTCCGTATAGTCACAGTTTATATTATAAGCTTGGTTGAGAAACGTTATCAGACAGAGAGAACTTCTCCGGGCAGTAGACTTGACTTGGGGTCTGTAGCCCGGATGAGAGGGAGGCGGTGCGCAGTTTCCGGCGCGTAGTCTGAGAGATAGGTTTTAGAAGGGGCCCAGAGAGCCAGCCTCAACAATGTATTTCGCTCCCCGAGCGTCTGGATGAATTTTTTTCCCAGGCTCGGGTGGAGCGATTAGAGGGACACCCCGGGGGTTTTTAGTCAGTAGGAGTCTGACACACCGGGGTCGCTGCCCTCACAGCGGCCCTGATGGTCCTATGTAGGATTTTTCCCCGGATTACTAAAAAAAAAAACAAAAAAGAGAGAGAACTACTAAAAGCATAATGACTTCATTGGTATCATCAAACTGTAGACAGATTTATTGGAAACTAACCATATTAATTGAAGTATGAGATAATGGACATAAATGTAACAATTTGAGTCATCCCAATGTAGGAGCAAAATTCAATAGTTTTAGTTTAAAGCTGCTTAGCCCGAAGTGTTATTAAGGACAAGGCTCCTAAAATCTTTTTCCACGTCGTTACAATCAAATAATGCTCCTAGGTCTCCGTTTATCACAAACGACTAATGATGTAGTCAATGGTTCCCTGAGGATAATGGGTCGAGGTCTAACATTTTGCCCTTTAATTCGCTTTTAAATGAAACGTTATATTTCGAGTTATTTGTATTTTTATCTGAACGACAAAGACAAAAGGAGTTGAGATTTTAATTAAAAACCAACGGAACGTGAGGGATCCCTGATGGTCCCATCTCGTTGGCTCGTGAACTTTCCATTCTTTGATAATAAAAACGTTTATCAAGGGCTACGCTGACAGTTGGGAGATATGAATCGTTTATTTTTTTAATTTCAAAGTAATTTTAATACAACTAATGGAAACTTTAATATAACTGGATCATTTAAAGATAAAATGCTATACAAATCATCATTGGTTATTTTGTCTCAAAGTGATATTTACTTTTGTTGTTAATCTTCTTTATCAGTATATAATACTTAATTAGTCTCATTTACTAGGATTAAGAATATGTAATTAGTTCTTGCAATGATTTTGTAACTAAGTTCGAGAATAAAAATTCTACGATCATAGTTATATCGTTCAAAAACTTCATTGATTAGGAAAAATGAAACCAAAATACATCTAACGATTATCATCATTCACAGCCCATTTCAGCCCAAGGTGTAGCATATGCCTCCTTCAAATTGTGCCACCATCCTTGATTCTGTGCTAATCCAGGCAGGTTCTACAATCTTCACAGCATCTGCAACTCATCTCACAGCCAAACACCCTATACTGCGTTCGTTCATTCTTGGGAATGTCTCATTTATTACAACCCACCTGCTATTAATTCATCTGCCCAATTTAACTTGAGAGTCGTTGCTCAACCGCTTACATTAGGAATCTTAAAGGTCATATTTAAAAAACGTCTACGTCAATTTAATTTCCGTACTGGAACTATGGTTGAATGAATGGAAGGTTTCAATATAATTGTCAACGCATGATATAGTGGCAATTAACGTTGAGGGTGTAGTTTGCTGTCTGCCAACACAAGCGGCTGCTAAAATTAGATAGCGCCGACGAACCATAAACAGTCCGGCCCATTGGAGCGGGCTTTTCATCCTAAATCACTGCCACCGGTCGTCGTGTATACATTTCTTTTATAAAATACGTTGATATTAGGGCTCCATGTCCGAGTTTAGATAAAAATTCTATGGGCTGATGTTTAAAAAATCAACATTGTTCTTCGTTGATAAGCTTTTGAATAATAACAGGCTCTGAATTAAGTTATAAATGTTTTTTTAAAAATTGTCTTCATGTTTACCACCATTTTTATATAGATAAATGATTTCCATAATTCAGCAATATATTAGAATACTTCTAAATTTTGTTGAACCAACCTATTTGCATCTATTTAGCACCTTGCCTTAGTTTTAACTTCTCCTTGAATCAATTTAAATAATTATAATATATCGTCTCGCTATTTCTATTTTGGGATAAGTTTGAGCTTAAATGGAATTCTTTTGTGATCCCTGTTCTCACAGTATTAGTATACAACTACTACTAAATACAACATACAACATACATACAACATGTTTCTATTACATGCCAATACGGGTTTCCTCGTGATGTTTTTGCTTCATCGGTGAGCACGTGGTACTTAAATCTGTACACATTCGCTGATACGCTGATACGCGTCGGAATTGAAACCTTCGACCACTCGCGTTCCAGCGCATGGGAACCGATCCATTGTCCAGCTATTTGCCACGGTGAACCATTATGAACAATTAATCTTTTTTCTTGTTAAAAACCTTAAATTGCATCATATGATTAAATAACAATAATTTCATCAAGATGTTTCACTATATTATTTGCTAAAAGTATACTTCGTAAAACTTCACAACTGCGTTTTAATAATTAGCGTGGAAGCTCTAAAGATTCAATTAATCTGGTCTTCATCAACAAAATGATACCTTTCGTAGCCAAAAACCGAGTACCATTCACACAATCTTGTAATAGCAATCGTAACATTGCCTATAGAACAGCCAGACAATTGCCAATCTTGTTAGTTTGTCTCTCGATTTTACAAACATTTCTTGTCATGGGACTTCCTTGCACAGATACACTGTTAGTAGCTTTATCCTAAACCGCAATGGTGTTATATGAATAAATATAGCATTACATTGCTTTCGAATTCTGAAGCTTGGAATACACGTGATGACGCAAAACATTACAAAGCCCTACCATCGTATTCCCAAGTGTTTGTAATACCTCCATCAATCATTACACAAAACAGGTACCCAGTCGACGTTCCCTCGCTTTTCGTTTGGTGGAAACTAGAAACGCATTATCGACTCCACAAGGAGATTAAGAATGTCTGCTGTAATTTCTCACGTTTCCGATTTCGTGTTATGGGAACATAACATAGCAACTGTTATTGTACGTTAAACTGAATGTATTTTAATAGCAAATTCTTGGGTTCCATCCGAATTTGAGGTAACATAGAATTTTTAATATGTATTGAATCCTAATTTATATTTATTTGTATTTCTTCTCAATTTACTTCAATCCTAACTTATGTTGAAGATGTCGGTAAGAGACATATACATATGTATATTATAAATTATCTCTTGCTTTGATATGGGTGGTTTTTTAATGTTAATTAAGAAATTTGATTGCGAATACGCTGCACATACACCTTTGTATGGTCTCTTTGGTTTATTTATATATTCTACTCTTTTCCCATAGTCGCTTATGGGTCTGACGTGTTACAACAAATGTACTTCGAATATCTCACAAAATATTTACTATTCGAAAAATAATAGGTGATATTGCACTAACTAATAAAATCTGCAATTTTCGTATAATTTAATCAGCATCTGTATGTTTCTCTGAAACTTTGATCTTCAAGATTTTGAAATGTCTATCAACTTTTTATTTTATTTTGTGTTATAGCGATATTGCAACGCTATATTTAATTACCGGGCTTACTGAAGGTTCTATTATTATAATATCGTTTGCAGCTGAATGTTTTCTGATATTGTATTTGACCTAGTTGCTTGGAAGTCTAGTTTACCACACCGGAACCTCTCTGAAGCGACACGCCGGAGCTACCCGTCATCGTACGATATGCCTGTACCGATGGCATAGTTTTGTGATATTTTTCACTCACTTAGCTTTTAAAATATTATTTTTACCAATGAATCTACTGAAGTTAATTTAATTTGTTATTCTACTATCCTAGAGTCCAAATATTGTATTACTTTTGCCTCTGTTATCTTATATGTTATCCTTATTATGTGAAATTATAAGTAATATGTTTCATTTAATTGTGATTAAACTGGGGTCTTATAAATTATTATAATCAGTCTTCTTTCATTAACTACTAAGAAATACTACTTTTCTCCTATTTTTTCAATGTCACCAGAGTATTACGAAGTGTTAGAATGTATTTTCCGGTTATTTTCATATCGTGGCAAGTATATTAGCAATTAAAACTACTTTGTGGACTGAATAGTCCAAATATGTTTGAAATATTAGAGTTACTTCTTGTTGATTAATATTTTTTATAACATTTACGTGACAAATTACATTTAAAAATATTTAAAATTTATTTCATACAGACGAAAGTATCAAGACTGTACATAGTTTAATATCGTTTCATTTCTTTCAGTTTTAATATCCAATTTCAAGTGTAATATTTGCTTCGCTTAGTGCTTAATTTAATATTGTATCATTTTCCTAAAGAAGCTATGTGTTAAAAAATCTCTAGTCCACTCAAGTACACATATTAATGTAATAGAATAATATTGGTTCTTATCAATTAAAGATATCCACTTTAAAAGTTAACCTATTCAAACTTTGTAGACAAATATAGATTAATTTTCAAAGTTCTTTGTCTTCGTCCGTTACTCAATTTTCATTTTCAAAGTGACGAAGTCTAATATAGTCTTCAATAAAATAACATCTACGCTTCTGTACTCCATTCGTTGAAAGCAAATCAGTAGATGTCTCGCTTCTAAATATCTAAATTCTACGATCCTGTGACACAATAAGAAATCCAATTCAGTTCAGTCGATTTCGCTTGGTAACTAAATTTACTGGAGAACTTCCAGTGCACTGTAAGCTTGCTATTGACTATTGAGTTAGATTCTAGCTTTGCTATGTAGTAAATGTAACAGTTTTGATCTACGCTCCTATTTAATTAAATGTTCAATCAATTTTGAGGTTTATACTACAAATACTAGTAGAATGTCCACAAAATCCAGGTATATAATGATCTACATCGTTATACCGTTTTCAAAGTATCCTAAGCTATTACTCAAGACTTACAACTCAAGGTACCTTTGTTGTTTTAATTGTTGAATATGATATTAATAGAAAATAAAAAAATGTTAATAGCCTTGCTATTCAGAACATTTTTTTTTAATGAATTGGTGTTTGTTTTAGACCTTTTAAAGGGTCGAATAAAAATAGAATCCATGTTTTTCATGCTAGTGAAAAATATACAATTCAATAACTTCTCAAAATTCATGAAAATATATTTTAAAATAGCCGAACATACATACATATATTAAAAAAAGTTTATAAATGAGAATCTCTTATTATTGTTTTGTGTTACTGAATTTCTAATATACTGTATATATTTGGGAGTCGAAGCTGCTCGCGTCCGTAGGCTTTACCCTAGTTTCCCTACACGTGACTCCTGGGTGGTGCTAAACGAGCAGCAGTGAGGTGGTAGGGCGTCGGTGCCCGTCTGGATCGCGACCACAGTACATGGGTGTAAAGCCCGTCATAGTGACCAGTTTCGGCTTGTCATGTTTCGGGATCAGCTTGTGTATATCCAGTAGCTCATATACCTAGAGACCTTCAGTCGTGGTATATGTGGGCCGACATGGCGATGTAGACTATCAATGGATTTTAATCCTTTGATAGTCGCTTTCGTTTTTGGACTACACTGTACTTA
Source organism: Automeris io (assembly GCA_036320925.1). NCBI lineage: Eukaryota > Metazoa > Arthropoda > Insecta > Lepidoptera > Saturniidae > Automeris > Automeris io. The sequence goes on from JAUDJH010000001.1 coordinate 21,151,618, forward strand.
CCATCAGGTACTCTGTAGTCACTATGTCGAGCCAGTGTAAAAAAATATATATATGTATAAATATTATAATCCTTTCTATTTATAAAGCTTATCTTATATTTCCTATATTTATAGTTTTTCGTGGACTGGAAGATAGTAGATCGTGTATATATATATATCTATATATATGTATATAATTTTATACTGGACAAAGCGTTTTTAAAGCAGCTTCGAATTCACAATCCATTGTATATTGCTTTTTTAATTTTCAGCTCAGTGAACGTTAAAAGCGTTTTCAAGTTTTCCCGCATTTAGGGTTACCATCTGTCTGACTTTAGCTGGACATGTTTCGCTTTTTTAATCGGGTCCGGCTTGTCCGGCTTTCGGCATGCTACGAAATGATGACGGAAAAACAACAAATTACTAATTGTTTTCAGCTATACTTACTACGATTACAAAACCATTTTAATATGTTTTCAAATTCATATTTTTTTATAATGTGACTACATTGCATCTGATGGAAAGCAAGAAAGTAGTCCAAGATCGGTAACGACCGCCAAGGGTCGAAAAACCGTTAACTATCGACATTGCTATATCTGCCAACATATACCACGACGGAAAGTCTCTAGAGAAATCAATTTTTATTTAGTTGTTCATACACTTAGGTATACGAAGAACTGAATAAAAATTGTTTTATGACCGGTGGTCGTGGGTGTGGTTTTAGTAAGACACGAATTTGGCGTTTTACAGTTTATTTGCACTTTAAGGCACACCGAACTGCGACGTACACGCACGTACTCCCGCCTTGGGTCTCGGTAGTCGACTAACTTTCAAGCGTCCCGTGCATGCGCGCATCCTCTTACCCCGCACGTCTCGTAACACCCTAACGACCCTTAGGGCGACAACTCCGTATCGGGTTAAATCTACATGCTATAGTTTCAATATTCAACATTAAAAATGAACTTTGGCCTTATAAAGTTACGTATGGCTGTTAAAGAAAATAATATTGCCCATTGTTTAGGGCGAAATGCCTTAAAACAATAACAATTAATCATAGTATCATTATAATGTATAACTTGTAGTTATGTACCTATTATATTTGGAACTTCCTGTATGCACATATATCTGTATGTCAGTGACGTGCCTAGGAGCATGTGAGTATTATATAATGATAATAAACATTTATTTTATCTATTTATTTTATTTTTATTATGTTCATAGGGAAAATTAATGGCTTGAAAATAGAATAGATATGAATACAATGGGTTCCTGTTTTTGTTTAAATTAAAGGATTTTATTCCAGACTTATTTATCGTAAGGGCCTGCAATGCTTTCATGCATTTATGGAATTAACGCTACTGCTGTATGTATCAATATCTTTCGGGTCATGGCCACAGTACACAAGTGTAGAGACCATTAAAGTGACTCGCTTAGCTTGTCGCGTTTTGGGATCAGCTTGTGTATATCCAGTAACTCGTATACCTAGAGACCTTCAGTCGCGGTATATGTGGGCCGACATGACGACGGAGACTATCAATGGATTTTCATTCTTTGATGGTCGCTTTCGTTTTTGGACTACGCTGTACTTACCATCATGTACTCTGTAAACACTATGTCGAGCCAGTGTAAAAAAAAATCTCGAGGGTAAACTAGCCTCAAAACTTTAGTGTATGTATGTAGTAGTATTTCATTATTATTTCTCTATACTGTTCGCCTTAATAAATGCCCGACTAAAACTGTTTCCGAGACACTCCAGTCGAGCTTTTGTATTTTAAAAGAGGACAGCCCTATCCACTTTCCCTCTATAGGGATATTTCTTCACACAATTCTGTTTATCGACAAAGCAAGTAATTGGATTCTAGCAAACACGATACATTTTTATCCGAGCTATCGAAACGTGGGATGAAGATATTTAAGACCATTTAAGCTAAAAGTGTTATTAAAGGGGAAACTTTTAAGCAAACCTTTTAGATTCTCTTGTTATTTTTAGCTTCGCTAGAAAATACATTTCATCCATAACAGTTTTTATGTATGATTACTAATTTTCTTTAATACTTATTCTCTTTGATTTTCTTTATATTACTGTTTTTAGAAAACATTGTATATATATTTTATAGCAAATAAGAATTATTATTTAAAGGGATCGCGATATATTTAATGAAATAAATTAAAAACGATTCATCCGTATAGGAGAGCGACTGAGATGTGTTGGTACCAATTAAAAACCTGAAGTGCTTTTGCATAGGTTTAAGGTGGTATTTCTATGCTTTGACATCCCTGTCAAAACCCCTGACCCTGCGGGTCCTGTAGTTAATTTGCCATCGCCTCGTTTCGCCGCGCCCGCCGTGCACAAACTCGGAGAAAAATGTTGCCTCTCCCGACTTTTTTTAGGATCGGTGACTGGTCGCTTAGTGCCCAACTCCTGGGCGGCCACAGCCCCAAAAACCCATAGATCGAAACCCAAAAATCCAACCTGGTCGTGGATCGACCGCTCGGCTGGGATAATACCCGTCTTTTTAATCCTTAATACAAAAAATGGATGTAAAAATAAGTGTAACGCACGTATTTGTGTTTGTGTGTGTATGTGTCTATTTGTGGCATCGTAGCTCCTAAATGGATGAACTGATTTTGATTTAGTTTCTTTTGTTTGAAAGGTTACTTGATTTAGATTGTTCTTTGGCAGTGGCGTTCATCTCATACAAGCATAAAAGCAATGCTTGTCCCACGCTCTACGTGCATCTAATTCTAATAATATAAAATATAATTAATAAATTTTCATTTACTAAATAACTAATTTTTACGTCATCTTCAAAGTATTACAATATAACGTTCATGCCTAATATGAAAGAGAAATATGACGGAAGGATCCGACTCGCGCTGTACCTACTAAGCGCGCGCGACACCAGCGCGCACCTTGGCAAAAAGCAGAACTAACCCTTGCATTTTATTTCATACAAAATATGTAAGTAGATGCCAGAACCATATTAGATACCTAGCAACTATTTTCTACCGCTAGGCCAAGCAAGCTTTTGAATAAAAAATATTAGTTTTATAATGTTTTATACACGTAAATTGTAATTAAAAATAGGTCATATGATTTTATAAGTATTTTATTCTGATTTAAGTGTCTAACATTAAAATTTGAAATAAAAAAGTTTTTAATTACAATCTCCGTAGTCGAACTGTTCGCCATATTGCTGTCATATTGTGTGTTGCTTTGCGCCCAGTGAATTATCTCTGTTAATATATTTCGTCTTATAGTGGTTTATACTATTTAGTGTATACGTCATGGAAAGATTTTCGTGTGTAATTTGTGTAGGAATTTTGTGCTTACCGAAGTTATTAAAAAATTACGCGTTTTCAAAGTTGCCTTATGATTGAAAAAAAGAATTAATTTCTATAGGATTGTGTACATATTCCTGATTTAGAATTGTCCCAAAAACGAGGTAATATAACACGAAATTTTAGCTTGAAATATTATGTTAATTTTAAATGGTTGGCTGGTTTTATTCATACAAATCGCTTATTTTGTTTTTATTTTATTTTCTAATTATAAAGGTGTTTGGAATGGTGTGGGTTATAATGATTTTCATAACGTCGCGAAAAAACATGATCGGTCGGAAAGCCATTTACAATCTACAGTGAAACTGTATACTTTTGGGCAAACTCGTATAGAAAGTAGTATAAACTCTCAGTTAAAAACCGATATTCAGATATTTAAGACAATGCTAAAGTAGACAGAAAACGAAATATTTTTAAATGTTTGACATATGGTTCTTATGTAAACAAGAACTTAGCTTACGCAGTCACGGTGATACATCGTATTCTCTAAATAAAGGGATTTTTTTAGAATTCGTAGATTTATTGTCTAAGTACCATGGTACATTAGAAGATTATTTACAGTCGACATCTAATGTTTTTTACCGGATTGTCCAATAGAAGTCAAAATGATTTTATTTCTAGTGCATGCCTGAGAGCCTCAATTAAGAATCAAATAAATAATTGTGATTTTGTAGCTATAGTGGTTGATGAAACCACAGATATTACCGGTCATAAATAGCTTATATTTATAAATCGTTATTTTCATGAGTCAGAAATAGTAGACAGATTTATTACTTATATCGATGTTAGTAGCGATCGTACAGCGTTAACATTATGTTCTATAGTTTTAAATATCCTGGATGAATATAACTGAAGGTCCAAAAATTCGCGCAGAAGTATGACGGCGCGGCCGTTTTATCTTATGAAATAAATGGTTTACAAGCCTAGGTCAAACAATTTTGTCCTTTACCTCTGGTGTTCCGCGCACGTTTTAAATTTAATTCTTTCAAAATCATGTCAACGTATTGCTGAATTTAAACGGTTTTTTTAATGTAAATAAGAGTCTAGCTAATTTTTTTCACAATAGTAGTAAAATTAAAGTAAAAGTAGCTAAATAAAATACATTTGCTAATGTTAAAAAAATTCTGCGCGCGGCTGAAACTAGATGGACTTATCATTCGCGTATAGTTTATGTAATATAATGATATACATTTCCTAATTGAGTATTTCGATGGAATTACTGAAGATATTAATACATGAAATTGTGACAGGCTTATACATTAACTCAAGCAGTAGCGTTCATTCTATAAATGCCTGAAGGCATTGCATGCCCTTACGATAAATACGTCTGGAATAAATTCCTACTATTTAAACAAAAAAGGAACTTTATATATTCATATCTATTCTATTTTCATGCCATCTATTTTCCATATGAAGTAATATAATATTTATTATCATTATATAGTATTCAAATTAATCGTTCATTCACAAAAATTCATCATTACGTGAATCTGCCTACATTGTCCAAATATCCACAGCACGCCACTGTTCTTTGGTGTGATTAAACAAAATCGGAACAGCCGTTTGAAGATAATCAGCTTCTGACGCAGTTTTTGAATTAATTAAAATAACATCCACTAGTTTAATCTACTTCAAATTTTGGTTTCCTATCAGAGATAGAAATCTACATCCCGCTCCCTCCCGATTGTACTGGTTCTCCATTCCATCGGGCCTGAGGGAGCTCGGACGAGAGAGTGCTTCTCTTGCTGCGCGTCCAGCTATGCACTTAAATATCTCCTGCCCAATTGACTGTTTCCGAAAACTGGATCTCGATTTTCTTAATCGATGTTGAAACAACCGCCGTGGCCGAATCCGGCTAGGAGATCATCAAATACTTAAATCTGTGTAACCCGCCACCGTAGACAAAATAACAGTCGATGAACGGTAATGCAAGTAGAAAGTGTATAATGTATGAAATTGGCATAAGCTTCCGGTTTATCACGTTGCCGGCATATGCGATTTTCCTACATTTTGTACTATTTTTTGCCATTATCGGTTATCGAATTCTTCTTTATCTAGACCCCTAGAGCATAATTAAATGTAAGGTAATTCGCGTATAAGAGTTTTAAAAAATTTTAATTCTGTAAAATTGATTGAATAAACAAAACAATACATATTCCACCTGTGTGTATGAATAGTGCTCCTCTTCGCGTTGTTACGCATTTTAAATACCTTGGAGATGTTGTAACGGAATGGCTTACTGATGATAAAGATATTGATAGGGAGCGCAAGGCGTTACAGTACGCTTGCTCGCAGGTTTGCGCGCTGCACGAGAGATGTTAAATTAACATTGTTTAGGGCATATTGGCAGTCCTTTTACTCGTGCAGCTTGTGGGTGAGGTACTCGCGGGGAGCGTACAACGCCCTGCGTATTCAGTATAATAATGCTTTCATAGTGCTGTTGGGGCTGCCCCGATTCTGTAGTGCGTCGGGTATGTTTGCCGAAGCAGGATTGCATGATTTTCATGCAGTCATGCGTCGCCGGTGTGCTTCGATGCTGCAGCGTTTGAGGGGCAGTACTGATGGCATTTTGAGTATTTTAGCTGATAAAGTGGATGGGCCTTTTATTCAGTTTTGGGTGAAGAAGTTCATCCACTCGGGTATTTATGTAATAAATTAATATTAAGTATAAAATTTTATGTATTTTTAATTTTGGAGAAATCTGAAATAAAGTTATTATTATTATTATTAAAACTCTGTTCAGCAAAGTTTAATTTAACAATGTCTAAAGTCGTCTGCCTTGTTGCTTGTTTGCTTGTAGACGACGGTATGACGTATTTCTCTGACGTCACAGGGCTGTTAGACAGACGTTTCTTCCAACATTGTTCAACATTTCAACATTGTTGTGGCTTGATACGAGATGATTGCGGTTGATGTGGGCTCATTTGAATACTCGTCAATTGTTCTGGAAATCATATATCAGACAATAGCGTGTAGTGATTTCTCTCAGAATGTAAGGACTTGGAGTATAAATGTGAAATTTTAATGTCTGATTTTATCGGCGAGAATTGAGTCTATAGAGCAACTCCGCTGGGCAAGTGTTTGCTCAGCTAAGACGCTCGAAAATAGGCTCACATCAGACCTGTTCAAATCAAATTGTTTAAACATGGTTTCTCTCATAGAAAAGCTCCGGACTCATTAAATCTCCATATAAAAAGTATCTCCTAATTTGTATTATATTTATCCAAAACTATAACTTATAAATACATATTATCTTTTTGTATTGTCTCTATATGTGTTTGTACATTCCTTTCCTTTTTTTTATTTTACTACAATATTCTTCATTTACTGTAAACTAACATTATATGTTCTATTTTGCGTATCATGGTTCTTTTATTTTCTTACTTAATGTCATCCATTTCATGTAACCAATAATGTAAAATATTTTTTTTTAAACATTCGTCTTTGATATAATGAGAAACCTAATAAAGCTTAATATTAATAGTAGTACAGAAATATAGTACATTAAAAAAAGATTATCATTAGTAGATTAAATAAATAAGCAATAAGCCTGAGATTTATAGATGCTACTTTGTCTTTTCTTAGTTGTTACTCAAACATTACAAATTATACTACAATATATAACTCCTGCCAAAGTATATAGTAGATCCCTGATTTCGTCAACTTTGACTTGGCTCTGCTAATACTTAAACTATACTCAAGTTCCCATCATAGATATATTCAGATTTTGTCCTGAAAACGAACCTCTCTGAGCAAAGCCGAAGCAGCGTCTACAAATATCAACCTAAAACTACAAAATGTTAAGGAAGTGAAATATGTTTTCAAAGAGATTTCATTTGAAGATATAGGAGACATTACATACTTTCCAGTTACCTCGACAGGGAATTGACGTAACGATAGATAGATACATAGATTTTCTAATGACAATGTAACACTTAAGAAATCCAGTTAAAAGATGTGCAGTCGTTTCTATAACTGCTTTTGTGAACGATTGTAAAACTTATTTTCTAGACTTTGTGATATACTTTTTTTTTATTATTACTGATAGGCTTGCGCTTGACCTCACTTCACCTGATCGAAAGTGATGATGAGACCGACGATGGAGCGCGCTCGCCTAGCAAATACCGATTCACTCGACTCTTGAAAATTCCCATATCATAAGAAGTTGGAAACACAGACACAGGAAGCGAATTCAACTCCTTGGCGGTTCTCAAAGTAAACTTATTTAAAGTAATTTAGTGGATGTTGCAGTTCAGATATCAAGTTCAAACTGACTCGCTCTCCGTAACTCAACCTCTCAAAGTGAGCCCAGTTTACGTGACACTGGGTCGGAACGATTTAAACCATCCCAACCTAGTTCTTTTAGAAAATTCACCAACCACCTGATATTGCTAGTTGCTTTCGGAAGTGCCTTGGTATACCGAGGCATTGTGCCCGGTATAATGCTAGCTCATTGTATTCAAGAAACACACTGAACGAAAGCTATATAGATGTCACCACTATAGACTCGAGATGTGATTTAAATAAAACAAATAGTTGCTATATCGCTACTCATAATTTATTTAATATTATGGCAGAGTATAGAAAAGTGTGTTACAAAACGATAGCGTGATTTAATACTCTGCCAGCGCCATCTCTCGAATAAACAAAACAACAATAACTCTATCAATTTAACACACACCCTTCTGTCCTATTCATAGCTTTCTTTTCTTCCATACATGCTCTTCACAGAGTAGTTTCCGTAATATTTAAATAAAAGATATGTCTGTCAAAAAACCTTGCCATGTTATGGCGTTGATTACTCTGCGTATCTTTGTTAAGGAAACCGAGAACAGCTTTCAACGTGACGCTTTTATTTTACTTGTTTTGGTCCAGTGTTTGATGGAGAACATGTCAGCTCCATGTCTGCAGCTCACGCAGTACACTAGTAGCAAATTTGTATGCTCATCACAGAAAAGTGTGTCGATATCGGGACTCTGCTTCGGGATATTTAGCGTGGAAGATAGAGTTAATAATAATAGAGATGTTTCTTTTCCAGACCTGCAGTTCCCGATCGATGTGTCTGGAGTTCAGAACGACCACCCTTTTCTGGATGCGGATTCGCTCCAGTCGCTGTTTCGAAGACTGACTGCTCTCAACCGGTGCGCCAATATGAAGCTAGAACATCACCACCATCAGAAGAGATCGGTAAGTGTACCAAATATGGCCGCTTTTTTAATGAGCAGTTCTTTAGCTGGAGTGTCCATGACATCATATTTATTTCTTATATTTTTTCGTCTTAGTAATAGTCTTGTAGTATTTCGGTTATTTGTTTAATTTCATTTACAGTGTGTGGTGAAATAAACATATTCCATTTTTCTTTCTTAAGCAGCTAAGAGTTGAATATTTTTAGTTAAAATAACAAACTAAATATTTTTTTTCCGTTTTATCAAGTATAGTTACACAAATAGGTATTTTTTACTGTGTAGGTCTAAATAAACTATCAAATTGTCAATAATTAATAACTTTAACAATACAAGCCCCGCGGTTTTTAAAATGTGCTTAAATAGAACAAAACGTAATTTCAACGATATGTCGCGAATGAAGTGTCATGTTCTTCTGATTTTAATTAAATTACACAGTTTCTGTGTCGTAGGTGTCAATAAATCTTACAGAGTTGAAGTAAAAATACAATAAAATAAGATGAGAATGAAAGCGGTTACGAAACAAAAAAAAATGTAATGCTTCGCGTTGTGTCGCGCGTTTTGTACTAGATCATCTTTCTAGGTATTTCTGAATTCCATGCGTCCAGTATGTTAAGAATTAAAAAATATATATATAAAAAAAGCAATAAAATAATACATAGAAACAATATGTCGCTGCCGATAGGGACCATGTCTCAGCTTATGCTACGGAATACTAGATTCTACAGCGCTGGTATTCTGTCAGGACCTTAAGGATAACACAGGTATTTTACCGGTACGGTCTTTTCCATTAACGCACATTTAAGATTTAAGTTTATATTTAATTAATTTAAAGGCATTCATATACGTTTCTCACAGGTTCTATTATTTTATAGCACATAAATTATACATCAGATTTTCAGGCAATGTACACATGTTAAAATTAACATCTACTTATATATCGGAAAGGAAAGTAGAAGGTTATTGAAGTGATAATCATTGGATCGTTTAAACTAAGCCTTATGGTCATAAAACCAACAGGATTATGTTTCATTTGCGAAAGCTAAAGTTGAATTTTATGATCGAGGAAATAATTTGTGAAGAAAATTGCCGGCAAAGTGTTTATGTAACTTGTACAGTTGAGTTGAAAAATATATTTTCATTTATTATGAGTAAAGTACATTTATTATTCTAGGGAGTACAGTCAAGCATTTATCGTTTTTGGTTAGCGTATTTAGGTATAGTGTGATGTAAACTCGGGTTGTTAAGTTATAGTTATACGGTACGAATAGATGGGCAAAATGTAATGTATCATGGATTAACAATTACAAAATGTAATCTTATTTTTCATTCCGTTACTCTGTAATCATGATTAAAACCCTTTTAAACATTAATGGGCCATAAATTTGTGTGATTGAGGATTCCATTAGTGTTTAAAATATAGATGGGCAAATATAGTCATATTAATGATTAACGATTACAAAATGTAATCGTAATCTTTTGTTAGGCTTTGATTCTAAATAATATTTATAATAAAATACTGAATCATTTTTATATCATAAAATATATTTAAAAATTTGTCATGTTCCCTAAATATAATACAGTTCCAGTTCGATAGCTTTATATCGAAACTGCACACAATATAGACTAATAATAAATATGATATATAATAAGTAACCAATTTCAAGCGTGACCGCTTTCATACAATATGAGCAATCTTGTTGTATGCCCTCAAACAACCATAGAGTAAACATACCGCAGAGGCGACATGATAACTAAACAAAAATATTATGTTATCGTTATCTATGTACTCTCTAAATGTGATGTTGTTGATCTATCTGTTTGTCTCTCTAAATGACATTATCCATTTCTGTATGGCGGACTGCTTAGTTTTCAAATCCCTATATACATACTCGTAAACAAATTTAGCTCTATTGGAATCTATTGTACTTAAAGGTTGTCACAAATTAACTATACGGGCCAGAAACTAGCAGTATATTTGATATTTAAAAATATATATCTAGACTTAACCTATATTTTAACGTGGGCCAACGCAGTTCACATCTGTGGATAAATATACTTTTATGTATGTATCTATAGATACCATAGGTGGATTTGGTGGTTCTCGTTCAACAAAAACATATTTACATCTTCTAGTAGATCACTTCACTCGATACGCTCATATTTTGACATCCAAAACCCAGAATGCGAATGATTTTATAAAACTTGTTGAAAAAGTAACACAAGATTATAAAATAAACTTGATTCTATCAGACCAATATCCGGGCATGAATTCAAAGGATTTCAAACTATTTTTAGAAAAAAAAGATATACCAATAGTTTTCACTTGCTTGGACAACTATTGCTCACGAATGCACGGAAAAATATAATGAAACTGAACATAGTGTAACAGGTTTTGCTCCAAAATATTTATTAGAAGGAAAAAATGTTGCCATTCTACCAGAAGAACTAAAACAAAGTATAACACAGAATCATTTATTACAAGACCGAAAAATTGCTTTTGAAAATAGTATAAAATCACACAATTATAATAAACAAAGATATGATAAAACCAGGAAACACTATGAACTAAAAGCCGGAGATTCAGTATATGTGGAAAACGGAAATCGGTTAAACCGGAGAAAACCGGAGAATGAATTGAAAATAGGACCCTATCAGATAGTAGAAAAAATATCCAATTCAATTTACAAAGTAAACACGGGTCATAAAAAAATTTGAATCAAACCTCTTCCATATTACAAAACTTATTCCAGTAGTAGAGTGAAACAGTAAATTTTGAAATTTAATATAAAAGGGGGGGGGGGGGAGATGTAAACGAGGCGTGTGATACTTCATTTAAATAAAGTTTATTTAACGCGTATGATCTATGAACGTATCCGAACTCACTTTACTTTATGGAACTGTTGGCGACATTGATTCGATGACATTAAGTTTGGAGGTTACGTTAACACACAGTTACAAAACATAGTAAACAATTTAAATATAAAATTATCCAGAATCCGTAATATTAGCTTTAAATGTTGTTTCTCTCAATACAGGTAAGTTTTTAATAGACGTATTTGTTAAAATTGTAATATAAATTTGTTTAATTAATAAATCTCTCTCTCTACAGAGCAACTCACTTAAGCTAGTTTTTATATAAAATATCGAAGGATCATTACATATATTTCAAAACTTGTACTATAAATTGCTCTTCGATTGTACATAGAAAGTAATTTAATTTAAGGATATATATTCTGTATTCTTAGATTTTATAAATACTAGAATCCTGGACTGGAAATCAACGCTGGATGACGCATAACTGCTTTTTTCAGTATACGTTAAGCAGAGTGCTTTTCGATATTGCTGACAGTACAAGGATACATAGATATAATGTTGCGTTTTATCTAGATATGTATGTTGTTTCTTTTTAAAATCGTTTATCTTCTTCTACTTCTATTTTTATATATGTAAAAACACTTATCCTGACTTATATATAACCATGGAAACAACTACTGTAGCTAAACATATGAAATTTGGACATTGAGTACCATTCATGATGTAGGTACTTACTAACAATTCTTTGATATTCTACTTCTAAGGGAATAAAATAGGAGGGGAGTAAAATAGGAATTGAAACACTCTTTGATAACCCGCCAGTTTTGAATGTAAATTGCACTTGGTCCAAGCTAACTGGGACCGCTAGTAGTTCATATAAGTATTTATTCGCCTGTGTATAGTCTTGAAGACTAAACCCGCAGTCTAGAAGTCACACGCTCTGCCACTGGTCCAATAAAGTCATCTAATTGTAAAATGTCCGGTCTAAAATTTCTTTGATCTATGATAATCTTACACCACACTAAGCGTAACAACCTACTTGATCGTCTGTATGCCGACGTTCTATGAGCTTCGAGAAAAGATGCGAAGTGGCGAAGCGATGGTCACGTCTGATTATATTCAGAAGATGAACTGGCCGGGCCTGAACACAACGTGACAACTCGGCACAAAGGAATCTTAACAATATCGTACTAAATCTTTACAAAAATATATATAAATAAGTCTTCTGACAGTTTTTTAACCGCCTACGCAAAAAGACAAGTGTTATAAGTTGAACGCGTATATCTGCCGGTGCCAAGGGTACGACCTTGCCAATCTCCTCAGCATCCGGCGACGCCTGGCTTTTTGCAGATCTCTACTCTACTTATACTTTCAAGTTTACGAGGAGTGTTGAAGATACCCACTCCTCACTCATTTCTTGTATTGGATCTGTGTGCGGAACACATCACTCACCGCTCGTAATAAAAGAGTCCTACCAGCTCAAATTATACATCCTGGTTTACTATAAAATATATAACAAAACCAGATGGCAAAGAGGCTTTTAGCATTAACTTGTTGGTAAAAACATTATTGTGAAAGCGGCTTTGTCTTTACAAAATCCACTAACGGACCTTTCCGGGGAATTTTACGAAGAAAATACATTTACATAATTAATATAAGCCTTCCTTAAAGATTTCCAGGAATTCTCGACTTCTCTTAGCCACATTGCTTCTCCTAATCTATATACATAGAAATCTCTTGTCACGGTGTTTGTGGTCGCACTCCTCCGAAACGACTTTACCAATTTTTATATATTTTTCATTGTGTGGTAGATATGGGAATAAATCGTAAAGTATAATTTATACCAAAATACGGTATCCCTATATAGAAATGTATTTTATAGTTTTTTGATAAACAATTTTTATTGATTATTTTATGATTTAGCTTAAACAATGCCTATAACCCCAAAGTTTAATATGGAGCGGTACATTGCGACCTGGCAGCTGCTATTTGTTGTCGCTGCCGAGCAAAAACAGCCAAGATTCGAAACGTACCTTTATAAAAAAAAAAACTTGCTTTAGTTTTGGCTCAACGTTTCTACGTAACACAAATTTAAGTCACACGCAGAGTGAGATGCTGCGATGACACTGTCAGAGGTAGAAATTTACTCCTTCCTCCCAACTTTTGTTTTCGATAAATCTTATTTTTTCAATGAAATGTTTTCTTTATCACATCTGACATTACAAAATGTACACTCTAGCAAAGCTCACGTCGAAAACGTCTGATATAGCAAGCCTGACGATAAATATATTTTTTAGCAAATTTAAAGTACAATTCATTTTTTTTTTTCATTCGGGACAGTGATTGCACCATATCTCATGGAATGTATAATTTAATTAAAAAACAGAGTATTGAGAAACAATAGTCTTCGCAATCATGCCAACCTACAGTCATATTCCTTTACGCTTCGCTTAAAGAACTCAACATCGTAGAATGAAGGAAACACGCTCGCTGGAATAATATTCCACAATCCAATGACTCGAAAAAAGTAAGAATTAGAGAAGTTCTTAGTTCTAGCTGAAATATCGTATAACTGTGACACCGTAGTCCAGCGCGCCAATTTACTAACTGTAATGAACTGTGTCTTGAAATGTAACCTCTAGCAAATATAATGCCAGGAAAGAACCGCTTTATTACGGCTCATGCCTTGAAAAGCCGGCTTTCGCAAAATATATTCATTTTTAAAGTTCATATTAGCAATTCTCATTTTTTAAAATGTTATGGTAGCTGCTGCAAATCCTATTCTTTTTTTTTTTAAGCGGACTAACTACTGAGTGCCGGGAAAGGCATTTACAGTTTAACCGGGCTTAGGGGGCGAGCACAGAAGGTGCTCAGCCAGCGATTTTATGGGATGGGTGGCAATGCAAGGACATCCCCGTGGGTACGAACCTCGACTTGGACCGCCAGCCACAATATACGAAACCTAACGGTGATCTACTAGCGTTTAGGAAGCGACTAACTTGAGAAGAAACGCCAAAAGAAACTCAAGGCTGCGTTGGAGTGGAATCCTATTCTTTAAACCTAACTACTTGATATACGTTATGTACTACCCCTGTGTAATGCTCTATACGCTCTTTTATCTATCGTGGATAACCCTTACCATCCAAGTACATTGTACAATAGTTAATTTTCTAAGTCGGAACAAGTTATATACCGCCCGTCTCAACTTTAAACGTGCTTCCCATTTAATTAAACCATTGTAACCTACTTTTTGTGAGTCAAAAGTAATTATTTAATCCACAGAGTCTTCCTCAAGGGTTCGTTAGTTAATCATTGAGTGAATAGAGCTCTAATCATCCGTATGAACTATCCCATCAATTATGGGATCAGTAAACACGTGGCAAATGTCAATTTAATGGGATGACTAGAGGAAATGTACCTAGAATGTTACCGTGAGATCTTATACAAAATGACGTATTATTCGACCTCTTCTAAATACGAGTTCGTTAAAGGTAGAACATTTACAGGTATAGCTATCTTCTACCTGCGACTTAGTTTGCTTAGAATTAGTACTTCAAATAGCCTATGTTAGTTCTCCGATCTTTCAATAAAGTATATATTTATCCACCTAACCTAAATTTGGTAAAAATGCAGTAACATTCTTTATTTCTTGCCACAAGTAGTTATTTATCTTCTTCATTTCTCCTACCATTTTCTTTTTCACCCTTTTATGGGATATTTTCCGGAACAAAACTATATTACCTTTTCAGAGTTTCAAATGATCTTTACCAAATGTCTTCTAAGTCGTTACACCAGTTTCAGCATGAAAAACTAAATGACAGGGCTACTTTCGCATTTATAATATAAATATGAATTTTACGATCCCAAATACAATTTAATTTTCCGGAATAAATAATAATAATTATATTTATAAGCGTGATTTCGCTAAAGTTATTACCGAATCAAATCTTTGACATAGCTGATAACCAATCATATTTCTACAGAATATTTTTATAGTTCTAGTTTTTGATGAAATCCGCGAGTAAGGAAATATCGTCCTAACCCATTTTTATGTTCTAAATGATAATTTGCGTAGCTTAAATGTACAATCATGTACAATGTTAACCTTACATGACCCAATTGTAGAAGTTATTTCTTCATCACCCTACATCCGTTTCGAGATGGATATAAATATAAATTAAAGGCGTTATTTATTTTACGTTTGTATATAGGGACTGGAGAATAGAAGCATATTAATGTTAAATTATACTTGACATCTTTCAACTATTTTTCTTTACCGAAGATGAAATTTTGCTAAAGTAGAACCTTTTTTAAATGATATACAGCTGGACCCTTGACTTCAATCACACCTAATGAAAGGAGAAAATAAGTCCGTTGATGGATCGCGTCCGCCCAACAAAGGCCTATTCATGCTTTTCTTAAAATCTTCCAAATCTTAAGAACATGGGAATATTGTAGCTGGAAACTTATTCCACGCCTTAGCTGTTCACACGATGAAGGAAGAAGCGAATCTTTTTGTGCTGTATACCCGTTATAATGTCCACCACATAAGAATGGTATCTGACACGGCGTCTTGTGGTTTTGTGTGATAATGGGGTGGTGGTATCAGAGAATGTAGCTCTTGAGAACACTCTTCATTGTGCGACCAACATATATGGGCAAAATGTAATCAGATTAATGAAAAACAATTACAATTACATTTTGGGTTTTCATCATTAATGTGACAGCATTTTGCTCATCTATGTTTTAAACACTACGGAATCCTCAATTGCGTACACATTTGTGACTCGTTAATATTTTTAAGGAATTTAATTATGAATACAGAGCAACAAAATTAAAATTACGACTACATTTTGTAATCATTAATTAGATTACATTTTGCCCATTTCTGGCAACCAGTAAAATACTGCGAGGCGATCTATATCGCTATATCGATGCACGATATTCTGCAATTTAACATCAGTCAAAGAATCTTCGTCAAAAAGTCTAAGAGCTCTGCTGTCAAATAAGCTCAATTGAATTCATAACAATGTTAAAATTATATTAGATTGTTATTATATTATTTATCAACATTATTATTAAAAAAAATTAATAGTAATAATTGATAAATTCATTACAAAATTTCAAAGTTGTATCAATAATAATGTTAAGCCTTAACGAGATACAAATTGATTTCACTTAAATAATAAACTATGTAATAAGAATTTCACGCCCGAATACCGAGTCTAAATGTATTCCAGTCTAATCAAATTAAACACAGTTCTGTAGGGCGTTTTGCGCCTCGTCTGCGAGCGTTGATTACTTCTGAATTGAGTTGTTATTAACAATCCCATTACGTTATACTTCGTGGAATAATAATTAAAAAGTTGGCTGAACATTTAATTTAAAACCATATCACTTGTGTGATGTAGAGTTAATTTTCAATGCGTGATTTGCAGTGTAGAACCCTCCGTATGAGAGAGAAGTGGTGCGCAGTGTCCTGCGCCTCTTGAGAGAGAGGTTTTGAAGAGGTGGGCTTTTTACTCCTACCCCTCCCAGAGAGGCAGCGTCAACAAGGCTTTTCACTCACCGGGTGCCTTTTTTTTATTTTACACTGGCTCGACATAGTGACTACAGAGTACCTGATGGTAAGTACACTGTAGTCCAAAAACGAAAGCGACTATCAAAGAATGAAAATCCATTGATAGTCTACATCGTCATGTTGGCCCACATATACCGCGACTGAAGGTCTCTAAGTATATATATGAGCTACTGGATATACACAAGCTGATCCCGAAACGCAACAAGCCGAAACTGGTCACTATGACGGGCTTTACATCCATGTACTTTAGTCGAGAATTTGGTTTCCCAGGCCCGAGTGGAGCGATTACAAGGACACCCGGGGTTTTTAGTTAGTAGGAGTCTGGCACACCAGCGTCAGGACAGATTGAAGCGAATCACTCTGACGGTTTGTGCACTATGTATTATGATAATGTTTTATTAAATAAATATTTACTATTAACAGAATGACTCAGATGATGAACAGTGCGCGCTGAGCGACAAATGGCAGTACGAAAGGAAATCCAGAAGATGGTCCAGGGTGGTGGAAATTACTCCGCAAGCGCAAAGAAGATTACAGGTATCATAAGATTATATATATTATATGATAAGATAAATAAAATCTATTCAAGTATAAATTAATAAATAAATACCTACTCTTTAACGCTCCTTTAGCAATGTGGAACGATATTTTGCGACAGCTGACTATTAATAATCGGGTGAGAAGAGCCAAAGACCACGGTTAGTGGGGCATATCAGTTGAAGCCAATATTCACGTGTAACTTTATTAAAAATAATTGTTTATTAGACCAATCATAGAACCCTATTTGGGTTCTGTTAAAGTAGCTTGAAATAAGAGATTTTACAGTTTTAATATTATAATAGAAGGTCTAGAACCCCGAAGTTCTTAATTAGCAGACCGCCCATGAAAAATGTACGCAAAAGCCTTTCGTAAGTTTGTTATTATACGAATGAACAGAAACCTAAATACGTAATGCTATAGCAAGTGATTCCCATTGCCTATTGCAGGGGCTTCTAAATTTTGAAGATAACGGAACACCAAGCAAATACCTTTTATTTTGTGGGACCCCATATCAAATGATTACAAATCAACACTGAAATTTACTCGTTTTCCGTTCGCACTTTATCCTAGCTTAGGACAGGCAAAATACTTACTTAATAATGAATTGTTATTCAGTCATACATATGTGTAATTGTCCCTAAATTTCTAAAATTCTAATGATAATATTTGTAATTAGAATCGAGTGCTGAATATCCTCCCTAAATATCTCCTTCGTCTATAAAAACACCATGTATATTCAGCTTTTTTGTCTAAATTGAACTTATTTTCTGAGCAAAGTGTAAGCAAAGTCATAGTATCGTCTATAAATCGCAACCTAACAGTTAATAACAATCACAAACACATATGTTAGTAATATTATTGTAAATAGATTTCGCAATGACACGTAATACGTCCTCAGGATAAAAGAATTTGACCTGAATATTTGTGCCCATACCACCTGCGTGCCTTTTCGTGAAATGAAAATAATCCATAGAGCTTCATCATAATTCCTTTCTCTCCTCTCATCTTAAGGTATTGGACAAATCTGATTAAAGTATTTTAATAATAATTGTAAGTAAAATTTCTGATATCTTAGAGACCATTCATATAAATTAAAAGGCTTTTAAAATTTCAACTGGCCGGCCGCCCAAGTCGAGGTCCGTACCCACAGGAGTGCCCTTGCGTAGCCGCCCAACCCATAAATTTCGCTGGCTGAGCGCCCTCTGCGTTCGCCCACCAAGCCCGGTTTTGTTGTGAAGGTCTTTCCCAGGCCACCAACGTAGGATATGCCGAAAAAAAAAAAGCTTTTAAAATCTAGTTTCAATCTAATTTCAGTCTTGTATGTGTTGTTATATTATGTAAACGTCAAATGTAATATGAGATTGAAATGCTATTGAAAATTAACTGATAATTAAAAAAGAGAATTGATCTTCTTACGTAACAAAACTTTTTTAACAGCACGGCTAAGTAACTGCAATACACGAGATGGTAAGTAAAATGCAGAAAAAAAACTGTGACTGGGTTTAACAAAAGAGAGCCAAAAGATAGATATCATTCTCATTATAATCTAAATATATCTCAACTAAATTGTTTGGTGGTAGGGCGATTTTCCGAATTGGGTCATGACTACAGTACACAAGTGTAAAGACCGTCCTAGTGACTCGCTTTGGCCTGTCACGTTTCGGGTTCAGATTATGTATGTCCAGTAGCTCATATACCTAGAGACCTTCAGTCGTGGTATATGTGGGCCGACATGACGACGGAGACCGTCAACGGATTTTCATTCTTTTGATGGTCGCTTTCGTTTTTGGACTACACTGCACTTTCCATCAAGTGCATTGTAGTGTGTTTGTCGGGCTAGTATGAAATAAAAACTGCCTTAATAATGAAAAAAATAGCTACAGATACCGGAACTTATAAATGTTAATTGAACGTTCAGGTCATAGCAGCCAGAGCACTAGCAGAGAGGGAGGCAAGAGAAGCTCGCGGAGAAGTAGAAGATGACGAAGATGACTCACTGCCCACCATTAGAGTGGGGTTGGTGGACGCTGACGGTCACTACACTGATGTGGAACCAGATCTGTAAGTATTTAAAAATCTTGCAATACTTTAAAATGATTGGAGCCGGCGGGTTCTTGAGATAGATCGCGAATCAACAAACATAGATTAAGACGTTCGCCCGCATCGTGAAATGGCAGCCAGCAAAGACTGGAAAAGAGGAGTCAAACACTGGGTTTAATGGCGCTATTAGAAAACCTTTATGTCTTTCATGAACACGTAAAAATCTTGTGAGGAGAACAAACTAAGCCTTTTTTGGTATCTCGGTGGAAATTCTCACGGACTATTAAAGCCGCTGTCAGAGCGGCGGCCACAGTATGTCAAACTCTTACTGACTAAAACCATCGGAGTGTTCCTCCGATCCGTCTGCTGGAGCCAAGAATACGGCTGGACCAGTTTCCTGAAAAACAAACTAACCGTAATAAAATATAGAAATAGTTATAGTATAATGATTTTTAAATATTGTTTATACTAACGTAGCGGAGTGTGTGTGGTGCGAAAATTACATCTTTTATACTAACTGTATGTAGTAAAAATTCGTTAGAATACTGTGATGTAACTTAAAATATAATAAAATTTCCTGAATTATTATTTTAAGAAACAGTAAAATAGATATTACAATATTTACAAAAGATAAAAATAGTGACACACTTTGTCTAAATTGATGAAACAATCTCACTAACGAGTGTTAAGCAAAAACAGTCAGACAGTGTTCGAAAAGTCAATACAGAGATAATTCACATTAATGTAAATCTAAATACATAAACAAAGAGATTTAGTTATATTTATACAAATAATAACTCTAATGTGTAAAACAATAGAAATAATCATAAGCAGGAATGGAAAAAATATGCGGTTCTAGGAACAGTTAGCAATAAGACTGAAAGCTTTGAAGTTGGGGTAACTGGGAATGTCGCTCAAGACCACTTCTGTCGAGTATTTCACACTTTTTGCGGAGCTTTGTTCATCGTTCTTTGTTAAGATTTTACCGTGAGTCGAGCGGGCTACAGTGACATATTTTTATATATATAAAATTCTCGTATCACAATGTTAGTTACCATACTCTTCCGAAATGGCTTTACCGATTTTTACCGAATTTTATATGCATATTCAGTAGGTCTGAGAACAGCTACTATCTATTTTTCATACCCCTAAGTGATAAGGGTTGTTCAGCTTTAATATGTATTTTTTTTTAATATTAAACTTTGTCCTTCTACACTTACAATAAGTTAGTTATTTTTTGTCTACACTAGAAGTTACCTAGAAATAACTTATATGACAAAACGTTTGCGGGGTCAGCTAGTATATCTATATACATTACGATATGGAACATTATGAAAGTCTTTATACGTTTGTATATTATCCAACTTAAATGGCAAACATGAAAATTCTGAAACAAATCTTAAACTAAATACTTTAATCTACGAATTATTGTATTGTTTAAACCTTGTTATATTTAAAAGAGATAAGCAATTCGCAAGTAAAATATATACATAATATTTGATTTAAAAATTAAGTTTTTTAAATTAATTTAAGATTTTTTTTAAATTATCTTAAAGAAAGGAAACTTAATACTTTGTAAAAATGCTTATGTACTATTTGCATGGAAATAAGTAAATGTCGTCAAGATAGAAATACTATAGTACAAAGGTATTGCAAAAGCTATGACTATCTCAATAAATCATTAGATAATATATCAATAGATCCATTTTCAAATGAACTATGAAGTGTTTTAAACGTGTTTGTTTTAATAAAACAACGTAGACCTTTGAATTTTGGACGAATGTTTGATTTATTGAAATTATAATTGTCCATTCTGATAAGTCGCTATTGAAATTCACGCTCGTTTCCCATCAATTTATCTGTGCTAAGCTTATGGGCTTCGAATGATTTATTGATTATCCCTTTATTAGGTCAGTTATTCATCGAAGCTATTCAGAACAAATCTCTTCTCATCGCTTCATAAAATCTCAACATATTATAAATTGAAGTCACTATTTTAGTGTCTTCTTGTTTGTTCCCTTATATCTTCTAAACTACACAGTAGATTATGTCATCATTTAGAAAATGGATTCCTGATCGTTTTCGTGTATAATGCACTTTTTTTTTTAATATCTGAGAATTCACTTTAATGCAAGCTTGACCGGGTGCACTTGTGAATTTATTATCTATTTAATCAAAATGGTTTTCAATTAACTTAACCTGATTATTATCCTAATTTTGCTATTACAGGAGGATAAAATAATATAATGTTACATCTATATATTCTTGAAAACCACTTTTGTCTTAGCATTAATTTATCCCTTTAAGCTTGCTTACCGATTTCATGTACTTTTGGCTGATTTTTTTTTATTAAGCTTTATTCTATCTTTAATGAGAATGTTAATTATTATAAATGACATGATATATTACGTTTACAAGGCTTCTTTCGTTCTGGTCGACAGCTAAAAGCTTCATCGCTGTATGATTGAATGATCACTTACGCAACGACGTATGTGAGACGTGGGGTTGCCATGTTAAAAGAAATTGCCGAATTGTTATGAAATATACGACGTAAATCACAGTAACTGCCGTGGGCAGGTAACGTGATTATGTGGATCTTACAATTTAGTACAATAGATAAATGTTACCATTGTGATAGATTGAAGTTATAAAATAATAGAGAACCCGGTATAATTTTGCCTAGGATCGGTTTACACTCATAGATTATCAAATTAATTGTCATTCCTTATTATATGCTCTTGAGGTGAAATTTAAAAATCTTAGCTCTTATTATGTGCCTACGTTTAAAAAAAAAAACAATGTAAAAATGTCATGTTTTTAGCTTCATTCGTTTAGCTCTACGATAGTATGTCAGTCAAGAACAGTATTATACAAATATAATACTTCTATAGTATAACTATAATTATTATATCTCAATATAGATTTCAAATAATAATATAGAGTAAATATGTAAAATTAAGAGTATATATATTTTTTCATTTGCATTTTATAACATTTGTCTTATTCTTGCATATAAACTCCTGAATTTTAGGCTAGATACCATTTAATTTTATATCCTTTTTTATACCACAAATATAAACGCAATTATATACTACTAGCCTTTGCTCGCGGTTTTCATTGAAAACATGATGATGTATAGCTTATTTTACTTTGATAGTCTATTCTAAATAATGGTGTTTTTTTTTTAATCGGATGGATAGTTTTGAAGTTCTTCGTTTCGGATCAGCTTCTACATACGAATAAACAATCATTAGCTCTTTAGTTTATTACATAAGTATACAATGAAAAATACTACCCATTACTATATTAAATTTCCATTAAAAAGTTATGAATACAGATAGTAATTTTCTCTTTATACCATATTATTTATAGTTGAATATTCTAGACTCTAGATTATTATTCGATTCTTCATTAGTATGCTATTCCTGGCTTCAGTTAAAATACTTGCAATCCATTGCGTATCAATATTTGTCAGAATATTATTTTCACCTCACCGGCAATGTTTATAAATGAATCAGTTATTTTTAGAACTTATTCAAGATTTTATGAAAGCTAATATTTAAAAAAGCTTGGTAACTGATAGCTAAATAATACTAAAATAGTTTTAAAGTGAGAACAAACCGTTTCATAGTAGTCATACAATAACATTATGCTATGTATATTTTAGAAAGAGCAAAGGTAACATAACTTTGGCGGGCAAATACATATATTTATTTACCTTGCCGCAAATAAACCCTGCGCTTCTACTATGGTTTCTATACAAAGATATACATACTTATATAAAATATATATTCATGATTCTCGACAACCTATTCTGCTTAACAAAAATGTTTATAGGTATCACTTCTTGAACCCAGACATTCAGCGTCACAGGTAGTATTAGTTAAAACTACACTATCAGATCATTCCCAGACTTGTACCCAGATTTGGCCAGCAGCTATATTTCCGCGATCTTATGACCTGGGAGTCTTTAAAAGAAGAGTGAATAGGCATTTGTTAGGCGGACGCGGTTCATCATCGGACTCATCTTCACCTTCCACCAGGTGTGATTGAGGTCAAGCGTTCGCCTATAAGTTATAAAAAAAAAAATTAAGAAGCTTAGGGATTTTTAGTGTGAGTTTTTTTAATCTCACTCTAAGATTTACTTTCTCGTCATATATAGTTGCATTAAACTTGTAGGCTATAAAAATATTTGTCCGTGTGGGGTTAAATTCCACAACCCGTATCACGTAGCACGGACATTACGTGCAAAGTTAACCACTGCGCAAATCGAGTCGTCATTAGTGAGTGTAATGACTTTGCGCTTGTAAATAAAATGAAATATTAATTTATTCAAATAGATCTACTGCCAAGCACTTTTGAACTGTCAAAAAAAGTAAAGTGAATCTACCACCGGTAGGGAAAGCAGAATCTACCGAGAAGAGCCAGAAAGAATCTCTTGTAGTTGCTTCTTTGAACATAATAAGGTACAATTGTACAAATATGTAATTTACAAAGTAGTTAATGTCCCATGAGAAAAATTGTATACATTGAGACTACGCACTTCTATTATTTAAATAGTTATTGATGGAATAATATCCCTTTTTTAGCAATTTAAATTTAAATGGTGATAACTTTTCTTGTCGTGCTCAACAAGATCAATAGTGTAACTGATTCCGAGCACTATATGACATTTTTGTTAGAAAATTGTCATTGAAATCTAAACGCACAGATATATTTTTGTGTTGAAACTAGCTCTTTCTTTATAAATGCAGTGCAGTAACAAAAATATTTAGTGTAGTGCCCTGATAATGGCGTAAAGCTGTGCTACTAAAGCGCATATGGATACCGTTCAAGAAAGGGATAAAACGACATTATAATGTTATTACTATCAATAAAGGAGATAGCGTATTGTCACTTTTTAAGCATGCTGTGGTTATGTATAATTATCGATTTTTATCTATTGTTTATATAAATGTTTTGTTCAAACTGTAACACAACATACGTTTATTTAAATGAAACTATTATAAACACTTTTAAATCGTCAATAGCATGTATATACACATCATATACAACATCAAACGCGAGCAGTTTTCAGCATTCAGGGACAAAGTTACGTCTCAGCGGTTTTCATTTGTTTTCGGAAGAAAAATAATACACGTAAAATAAATATGTGGAGTTCATTTGGACACGCACAAATATAGTCGCCCATCGTGTACAGGCAGCGTTTCTTTAGCTGGTTACTGTAGTCACCGATAGTAGTAAAAGGGTTGAAAACTAGTGTCCGACCGAAACTGGTTTTCCGGCCGAAACCGAAACCGAAACCGAAATTTCGGCCGTGGCTTCAGTTTCGGCCGAAACCGAAACCGAAACTCACGTGGTCAAGTATAAAAGTCAACGTGGTCAAGTAAAAAAATGAAACAAAAACTTACATGTAATCAGTAACATCAAAGCATAACTTCTAAAGAATGTTTACGTCGGGTGATAACGCACTGACTAAGTTGTGTTGCTATAGAGCAATGCGAATTAGATCCGTCAACTGTCGTCTAAACGACGCAGTTACACTCCGACGCAGCCTTGAGTTTCTTTCGGCGTTTCTTCTCAAGGTAGTCGCTTCCGAAACGGTAGTAGATCACCGTTAGGTTTCGTATTTCTGGCTGGCGGTCCAAGTCGAGGTTCGTACCCACAGGGGTGCCCTTGCATTGCCACCCAACTCATAAATAGCCGGCTGAGCACCCTCAGTGTTCGCCCACCCGCCCGGTTAAGTTGTGAAGACATTTCCCGGTCAACAAACACGCGTAAATTCGAAAAAAAAAAGCAATGCGAACGGCGCACGAATCCCGAACAGGGCCGCCAGCGTCCGCCAAAGCGTTGCCGCGAGAAACGAAGCTAGGCAAGCATGTACGACAACTACCGAAATCAGTTTCGGTTTCGGTAAAAGTTTCGGCCAATTGTGGCCGAAACCGAAACCGCCGCCGAAACTTGATTTTTGGCCGAAACTCGGCCGAAACCGAAACCGAAACCGAACTTTCGGTCGGACACTATTGAAAACATTGGTACTCAATATTAAAAAAAATGTTAGATACTA
Source organism: Automeris io (assembly GCA_036320925.1). Classification (NCBI taxonomy): domain Eukaryota; kingdom Metazoa; phylum Arthropoda; class Insecta; order Lepidoptera; family Saturniidae; genus Automeris; species Automeris io. Next base: position 21,177,167 of record JAUDJH010000001.1, read on the forward strand.
ATTAAATTTAACTGAAAGCTTTCTTTATAAGTAGTCTTAGTATTTACTTATTTATTTATGGGCTATCAACAGAACCGTTAAATACTAATAATTCATGTGCACTAAATTTGTATTGACAATAGATATTGATTACAAATATCCTTGAAAATTCTTTAAAACATTGACTGATTATAGAAAAATTGCAAAAATTTAAGATTTATTATAGTTTGTTTTCCTGTAAATATTATAATATAGAATTGATGTCATCCTTCGAATAAACATATAAAAATCCTGTAAAATTGGTTCAAAAACCTGGCAACCCCGTGCCCTTCAAATACTGTTACTCTATTAGCACGTGTAAACGTGATTAGAGATATTGTTATTTGAGCTTATTAATAACTTTGTTACGACTGATGGATCGACATGTTAAGTGGATTGTTTCATTGTTTCTGGACTGTATATGTCTAAATGTGTATATGTACAGTATGTTGCATATTCACAGTTTGGACTATAAACAGTATGTTCCTTTTGTATAGCTTGATAAATTGTGAATAGATCACTGTAGGCTACTACAGATATAAATAGCTTCTTAATTACTTTAGGCTTAAGAGAAAAGTACGCGGAAATACTTTAGTTTTAAATCGTCATTTTAACAAGCATTAACATAGTAAAATAATAATACATTCATGCTCACAAATTTAGATTATACTAATTACGGTTGAGGCACTAAACAAAATGTAATACTTTATTTTGATTACAAAATTAAAACATTTTCCCAAGGTTTCGTGCTAAGGCCAGTTGTTGTTCCTCTTTTATGATTAAAATACTGAATCTTGATCTTCATCACTCCTGGTGGAAGGTGAAGATAAGTTTGATGATGGACCACGTCCGCTAAACCAATGCCTATTCAATCTTCTATTAAAGGCTCTCAAATCATGAGAATGTGGAAATATGGCCGCTGGAAGCATATTCCACTCCTTAGCCGTTTGCATGATGAACGTAGAAGCGAATCTTTTTGTGCGGATAAAAGAAACATCCATTACATACGGATTGTACCCGATACGATGTCTAGTGGTTTTGGATATTGAGATTTCCACAAAGTGACACCAAACTCGATCCCGGATTACCATTCAATTGATTCTTCGCTAACAACAACGAAAACAGTAATCTCGATTGAAAGTTTTATGTTTTTTAATCTTGATTCCTTTTAATCTAATCTAAGATAGCAGACGCGACATTACAAATGACTTTTATTTGTAAAATTCAATCCAGTGATTAAAAAACTTACAGAACTGTTTTGCTGGCTGTAATATCACTCGTTATTAGTTGAGTGTTCTACGAAATAGCTTTAATAGAATTGAATTACAAATAAAACAGAAGATATGCATGTAGCCTTTTATGGAAAGAGGTCAAGCAAATGATAATTACTCGCAGAAGGCACTAAAAAAGCTTTAATGTATCCAGTAGGCAACTTTACGACTCAATTTACAAACTAAACGACCCTTAATAAACGTGACCGTCAATTTCATGCGCAAACGCAAAGCATATATCGTTTTACAGATACGTAATGAGGAGAAATGGGGGTCAAGCCCATATGGAGAACAAGTTCAAATAGAATAAGAGGTTTTTAGTTAGGAGATTTCAAGAGAGGAGGCTTCTATAGGTCATTCGTTCGCCGGGCCGGAATACGAATGCATTCTTCTAAGTGACTAGCAGTGATGTTACTCCAGTGGTTTTCAGCCAGTTAGAATCTGACACACACCGGCCGCTGCTATCTTGATGGCCCTAAAGATTCCATGAGGGTTTTACATCGGGTTACCGAAATAAAAATGAGATTAGAGGATATATATTTTAATTTTTATAGTGTGAGTATATATCAAGAAAGCATATCCAGACTGATAATGTAACAAAAAATCTACGTAAATTATTAAGTAATTAAATTTTAGCTCTCTTTTATAAAGTTAATGGAAGTAATGAAGACGAAATAACAGCAATTGTTTCAACTACAAAAATAATTTTAACTTGGATGCATAGGGGTGTGACTTACAGGAATATGATATTTATCGATATAATTTGGACACACTATTTTACTTACAGTCCATATAAAATAATATCGTTTATATTCGTTATTTAATATTTCAGTTCGATTAATTTAAATTTTATAATATAATCTTGTACAATAATAGTAACTTGTTATGTGGTATGATACAAATATAGCCGGGCAGTAGACTTGAGGGAGTCTGCTCTGCTGCCCGGATGAGAGGGCAGCGGTGCACGGTGTCCGGCACACCGCCTGGGAGAGAGGTTTTGGAAGGATGGGCTTTACCCCTACCCCTCTCAGAGATATAGCCTCAACAAGACTTCTTGTTCTCTGGGCGTCTGTATGAATTTAGTTCCCCAGGTCAGAGTGGAGCAATCAGAGGGACACCCCGGGGGTTTTTAGTCAGTAGGAGTCTGACACACCGGGGTCACTGCCCGCACAGCGTCCCTGATGGTTCTGTGCAGGACTTTGCTCTGGGATACAAAAAAAGAAAAAATTATATTGTATCGATTGTTTTAAAATGTTGGTTCCTTATTTGACAAAAGTGGACCCCCTCTACAAACAGTTTGAATACACGTCTGTAGAAGTAAAAGCACAATGACTATAATTAAGTTCCCAGCCATTTGTTCCACTATTCAGTACTTAGCCCTTCGCCTATCACGTTTCCATTTCGGGTTGCCAAACCATAGGTAGTAATGATAGCCTTATAAATAGAGTGTGGTAATGCTGACAGCGGACTTGCTATGAATTGTGAAATTTAGCCCCCTGATAAAAGCAAGTAATTTATCCTTCGGTAATTATACTTTAGCCGTAGGGTTTACCAGAAGAATGGAGTAGTGCCTCCCTCTTCATATTACTGAGGTATCGCAAGAGCCGACTAAGGTATACAGCATGTCAAATTGCACCCAGATTGCAAGCATCTCAGCTGCTCCATTCATATTCTCTGCACATAGTGCATATCCGCTATCCCGCATTGGGCAAGCGTGTTGGGTTAAATGACCAAACCACTTACCATAGATTCCACAAATATAGTGGAAAAAGGAAAGAGAGACTTTGGCCGGCAGTGGGTTGGAACTGGACAATAATAATAATTACACCTTTGCTGTGAAATAAACTGACCTTGTCTCTTTTCCAAGATGTTAATATAATTTGGTATAATTTAAATCTGATTAGGGATTTTTAGGCCAACACGATCCATCATCGCCCTCGTCTTCACCTTTCACTGATGAGATTATAACTGTAGATCTTAAAAAGTATCTAACCACTATTTTTAGATAATACATCTTCAAAAATTCATATTTCATCTTTAATTTCATCGAATGACATATAAGCTTCCCCCATCGTTTTATGACGATTGATATAACAGTTTTTCAATTAATATAATAGATCGAAGTTGACAATTCTGATACTTTCTTTTATTTATAAGTCATAAGAAAGAGACAGATATAGCCTATCAGCATGCTACATTCGGCATCGAATTTAACCAAAGAGAATCATTATGATTACATTGCTCTAGATATACTAAAAGAATAATAAATATTATAATTAATTATTTTACATAAATAATTAATTATAATATTTTTCGTTTTTAATTACGCAAATAATAAATTTACAATACTTTTAAATATTTTTAGCGTTGAATCATAAAATATCCCAATAATTTATAATTATGCTGAGAAGTAACTCTATAAAGAAGTGGAAAAAGTGAAAAGCTTTTTCAATTTATCATTTACAATGATAGTTTGTTGTATTTATTTTGTTTATTTCTTGTTTTGTTTATGTGTTGTTTATGTTTGTAATTCTATCTATACTTTCTATTTCTAGTGATAATTTTTTGGTGTACCAATTATGGCGTGTTTATTTCAAGTCGAATTGCTTTGTAAAGTTACCAAAATACTAAAATTGTCTATATTACTAATACATATTGAGATTTTCTTTTACAACAAATCGCTATCAGTAAAACCATGATGTTACAAAAGTTTATTACCAGCGTCTCAATAGCCTACATAGGGGGCGTTTGTTTTTTAGAGCGAAAAGCTTTTAATGTGACATTAATTGCCAGCTCATGTGCATTCAACTAAAGCACTTTTGTATCATAATAAAACTAATTTCCTGTTTATAACAATGTAAATATTTTATCTCCAAATAAGACGAAGGTAAGTTGTTAAAACTATACGAACAAAGTATGGATTCAACCAAACTACACATTTCACATATACATTTTACTAGCTTAATAACTTGTAATAACTTTTTATTTCATAACAATTATTTGAATCGCATTTAATACTCTCGTATTACCTTGTTACACAAATCATCTTGGTTAATCCGATTATTTGTACGTTTTCCTATATTAAATTATAAAATTATATACTGTAGATTTGTGAATGAATAAAATAAATAAATAAATAAATATGTAAGCTGAGAAGATTCATTCCGTGCTAAAGTTAGCTAGCTATATAAGCCATCAAGGAGTTCACCTTCGTCGAATGAGGCTGCTACATATCTACATGGTTTGGTTTGAAAACGTTGCCAAGGCCTAAATTGAACAAGATTTTATCAGTATCATTCATAACAACAGTGGCAGCCGAGGTGTGATACATTTGTACCGCAAAACATCCTCAAGTAATTACTGTTACACCCTTTTTTTTTTTGTGGCCCGGGGGAAATCCCTAACGGACCTCAGGGGGCGATGAGGGTTGCCCCCCGGTGTGTCGGACTTGCACCGACTAAAACCCCCGGGGTGTTCCATCTCCCGCCTGCCGAATGCCAAGGGCAAGGCTGAGCCATCTTCCTCGGCACCCGGCGACGTCTGGCCTTCTGCAGGCCCCGCTTAATTACTGTTACACCCTGCTGTAAACTTTGTAATCAATGCGACTTTGCAGTCATTTTTTCATTCCTATCACGCACTCAAAAGCTATCGTTATAATTATTGAAATCTCCACGTCACAATAATTATACAGTAGATATTGGGCATTCTGTATTTATAATCGGAAGCGATGTATTTGCTCTGTTGATGCCGAATAAAAGGAAATGAATAAGGCTTAGTAAATCTTCTATTGATGACACGATAGACAAACTATAGCAAAGTATAGATTTACGTTTGAGGAAAATAAAATAAGCACTGACTTTAATTCAATAAATATGAAATGACCCAAGGCAAATCAAAATTTTAATATAATGTCGCCGAATTTCGAGGTTGAAACTAATGTAACAAAAGTTATGAAATTATGAAAGCTGAAGTCATAAAAGTTAAACTATGAACATAGTTTGTTAAATTTGTTTAGGGAACTAAAGTTGTTCACGTTTACACGCTTTAGCAACTGGTATTATTTCAAACCAGAGATGGGCAAAATGTAATCTGATTAATGATCAACGATTACAAAATGTAGACGTAATTTTAATATTCTTGCTCTGTAATCATGATTAAATCCATTTTAAACAATAAAAAATCATAAATGTGTATACAATCTGGGATTCTGTAGTGTTTAAAACACAAATGAGCAAAATACAGTCATATTAATAGTAAAAAACGTAAAATGTAATCGTTAATCATTTTCATTAATCTGATTACATTTTGCCCATCTATGTTTCAAACATAATACCCATAGAAGCATATATAGTAGTAATAGTGTGTAGAGATAAAATTCCTCATTAAAGATATTATCCTTTATTTTCCTACTTTCGTTTTCTAACTAAAATATATTAGGTAAGTTAAATTAACGCTTATATATAACTCCCCGTTACAATAATGGGTATATTATGTTAAACTCATCTTAAAGTTACTTGACATAAAATTAATTTAGAATTAGTTACAGTTTGTCCATCATTTTTAAGTGTTCATCCCACGCTTCATAATTTACACCTTTTACGGTTAGTAACATTTACACACGGCTTCGTTTGTGCTATAATTGATCTCGTCCATTCATAATAATCATGATCAGCCCACATTCGTTTACTGATGGACTTAGGCCTCTCCTAATAAACATCATTTGCTAGTTAACTCTATGGATTACTATTTCTAAATATCCATATTCTCTTTTCCTCTATCTTTATTATTAGAACCTTATTTACTTGTCCCCGTAGCTACTACTATAAAATATTTCAGAGCAATTATAATTTATAACATACCTTCTGATTTGCATTAAAATTGAGAAATAATTACTCTTACTTTAAATAAAAAAATATCTATCTCTTAACACCTATTCATTTTTGCCTATGTGCCTTAGTAGTCCAAGTTTTGATCGTAACTGGTTCTCTTTTCCTTTTAAACTTCTACATTGTCTTATCTATGGAATTGTTTCTCAAAAGAATAGATCCCAGTTAATTCTAGTAAGCTGAGTTATTAGTTTGCCTCTAGCTTGGATACGTCACAAAAGCCAATAATTACGTACCAAACAAGAGCGCTCATTGCAAATTAGTTGTTATCCTAGTTTAACATGCACAGGGACTAAAAGTTATTAAAAACTTCCTGCAAACCTCATCAAACTCATCACTGACTCACTTATGCGTGATATTTCAGAGTCAACAAGAGAAACATTTCATTATGTTAGACTTTATTCTCTAGAGAATTAAAATTAGAAAAATGTGGCCAGGATATCCTAAACCAAAGAATTGCTTTAAAGAGGCAACTTTCTGTGTGGAGATCAAGAATCAATCCATTTCAGCCCTTATTGATTAATTGTTGAAAGTTGAATTCTGCCAAAGCTCGCTACTAGTCTCTATCCTAGATGAAACGCATTCAAAGACATCCTAAGCTAAAAACAAGAATTCTGATCTATTTTACGTATTCTGTCTTCTTACGGAACTTCTACTAAGAAAAACGTAGTAAAATAAATATCATCCATCATGTATAAGATTATTCATTCAAAATTGCATACCTTTATGGAATATTATAGACAGAATAGTCAAGACAGGTGTATATTTTTAATAAAGTATGACCGGTGGTCGTGGGTGTGGTTGTAGAAAGACACGGATTTTGGCGTTTTACTGTTTATTTGCACTTTAAGGCACACCGAATTGCGATGTACACGCACGTACTCTCGCCTTGCGTCTCGGTAATCGACTGCTCGCAAGCATCCCGTGCGCACGCGCATTCTCTTACCCCGCACGTCTCGTAACACCCTAACGACCCTTAGGGCGACAATTATGTATCGGGCGGCGTCTACATGCTATAAAAGTATTATAATGCTTGGACGATACTGGATGAACATCAAATTAACACAACATCTAAAACCACATATGTTCATATACCTAGAGACATTGATGTTGATAGTTTAAGATACTGTATTTTCATCAGATGCGCTAAAATCACTTATCCAAGCCAATAATATTAAATTATATTACAAATAAAAATACAAGCTTAAACCTGGGTTAATAATGTCCTTTCTAAATAAGATAAAGAGAAATAGAAAATTAAATTTGACTATAATATAGTAATTCAACCAAAAAACAATCACAAACTCCCTGAGGATATCAAAGTCGGTATAATAGCTGTACCACAAAGTTAAATTAATTCCTATGGCAACGAGTTTCTGCAATTTGTGAGATGTGAGACCATTATAAGTCCCCTAGAGGTCGCGGTGACTTTTAATTAAACCCGTAGTTTGGTTGCGACAACTGGAGCGGAACTTCTGTGTACTAGTTTCTAAGTGCCCCATGTTGTTGTGTAAAGTGATCTGATGAAAACTGAATTCATTCATCATGGTCGATATCAACGACTGCCAATAGACGAAAATCCATAACAATGGAGTCGACCCATATATACCACGCAGTGGCGTGCATCTAAATATATATATAACTCAAAGGTGACTGACTTACTGACTGACTGACATATTGATCTATCAACGCAGAGACCAAACCACTGGACGGATCGGGCTGAAATTTGGCATGCAAGTAGATGTTATGACGTAGGCATTCGCTAAGAAAGGATTTTGATCAATTCTACCCCCAAGGGGATAAAATGGGGGATGAAAGTTTGTATGAAACTTCGTAAATTTTAAACCGATCAGGCTGAGACTACTATGACGCATACATAAGGCTACTATGACGCCTATATACCTAATTAATAATAATAATACTTTTTAACGTAAGCGAAGCCGCGGGCAAAAGCTAGTCACATATTAAGCATAAAAAGCGTTCGTTATTTTCTTATACTTGGACATTTAATAAATATAGTGACTTAAAATCTGGTTTTTACCAAAATAAAGCTCCGAGGGTCCAAATTGGACCAAATTTAAATATATATTAATATAAAGTGTCCAAGTAGGACGACGAAAGGTCTCTTGGTATATAAATAACTGGATTAACAGAAACTGATCCCGAAACGCGACAGGCCGAAGCGAGTCACTATGACGGTCTTTTAACTAGTGTACTGTGGTCATAAACCAGTTCGGGCAATCGCCCTACCACCTTACTTGAAAGTCTAATATTGCTTTTCATTAAAAGGTATCATTAATGAATAAATAATTTCCAACGCAAAGTCCATTATATTTTAAGTAAAACCTTACTAAGTAAAGGCGTAGTCTGTAATATAAATGTTTCTTTGAAATGTCTAATTTGGTTAGTTGTTGTTTAAAAAGTTTTAAGGTTTTGTTCAAACTTACCACTTGGGTTAGAAATGTTTGAATATAATACGGAAGCTTAGCACTTTAAGCATTTTAAGGTAATGTCTGTTATGAAGTACTTTTGTATAAAATACTTTTACTTTAAATATGAATAAACGAAAGTTAAAGAATTTTTATTTTTAACATTTTGTGGTTTACTTATAATAATTTTAAGGAACTACTTATTTTTGTAATAATTTCTTAGTTCATCAATTTTTATGTCTGCAGAACTATATAACAAAACTTCTAGAATATTTCGTCTATGACATGAAAATATTTAATAACTTTTTTCTATTCCACTTTTTTTGTAGTATTGTCTTAGTTTAACATGTAAAAAGGTTTAATCATGGGTTGAAATGTTTTGAACTATTTGAGTGGTCCCATTGTGTTTCTGAGTGAATTTGGTTTCCCAGGCTCGTGTGGAGCGATTAGAGGGACACCCCGGGTGTTTTTAGTCAGTAGGAGTCTGACACACCGGGGTCGCTGCCCTCACAGCGGTCCTGATGATCCTATGTAGGATTTAACCCCCGATACCAAAAAAAAAATTGGTCTCATTGTGTGATAGACTTCTAGTAAAATTTCTTGTTATTCTGATAATAATGATACAATAAATTATATGTCGTCACGTTATATCCCTTTCGGGGTGAGCACAGATACATTAGTGGCTGTATCCACTTTGCGCTTAATTGCCGTGCCCAATTTGTCCAGTAGCGCAGCTGATCACCATTCTCCTTCAATTCCTTACGGATTTCCTCACGATGTCTTCTTTGTGAGCATGTGGGGCTTAAATTCGATCTTAATAAGGAAAACCCAGATGTATGTTTCAGAAATTATACCTACGATCATTCATTAAAAAAAACGAAACAAATAAGTACCAGTTTTAATATAAACAAATAAAAATACAATATTTGTAAAATAAATTATTTTCCAGCCTTACAATCTCTGGTCAGCCGGTCATCCAGCTACAAAGCGACAAGGAAGATGATGAAGAGACAGGCACACGCTTCCGAAGAACCGGATCAGAACGCCTCCGAGACGGTGCAAAGGCGTTGCTTCGAAGAGTAGAGTCACTCAAAACCCGAAGACGGAAGCGCCAGAACCGCACTGAAGTCATTGTTTCATCGCCCCATTTCCTGGATGTGCAGACCGACCGATATCCTGACTTAAATTACATAGACATGACACCGACCACGCCCACAGCATTCCCCTTCCCTGATTTTCAGAGCTCTCCTGCCCACGCTGCAGCTATTAGAACCCAGCCCCCATCTCCCATGACTGTTATGCCTCCATCACCTATCGCTCCCGTTGAGCAATCGTTTGTCCTGGTCCCACCGTTTGGCGATGACAGTTCCAGCTACGCCTCCGATGGCAGTATGGGATCTAGCAATAAGAGCTCGAAGTCCAAATTAGGCAGAGCTAAGAGAATATTTCACAGAGGAATTAAAAGCGATGACTCAGCCGCTTTGAGTGACTCGGAATGTCAGCCTGCGAGTTGGAGGCATAATTACTACAAAGATAACAACACTCACCATAATACAGAGGTAATTTTTACTTATGATATATATTTAATTTCAGTTATTCAAATTATTTCAATCATAACAAAGTATAAAACCAGATGAAGATTATAAAGGAATTGGCGAATACCTTTTTTTTTATCCCGACTCGACACAGTGACTGCACCATACCTGATGGTAAGCATGGTGCAGTCAAAAAAACGCCAACGACTAACGAAAGGTAACAAAAAACCCATCGGTAGTCGCAGCGATCATGCCAGCCTGCACAAATATCTCTTCACGCTACGTTTAAAAGATCCCATATCATAGGATGGAGGGAACACGCTCGCCGGAAGACCATTCCACAGCCCAACGACACGGCAAAAGAAGGAGTTAGAGAACTTCTTTGTCCTACCCGGGATGTGAGATACCGTATAGCTGTGACACCGCAAACCCGCGCGCGTGGTTCTATTCAGGAAGGGAGAGGGTGGAACAAGGTTAAACAGCTCCTCAGAACACTCGCCATGATACAGGCGGTAGAAAACGCTCAGTGAGGCCACATCTCTGCGCAACTGAAGCGGTTCAAGATGTTTAGTCACTTCAGGATCATTCACAACGCGAACAGCCCTCCGCTGCAACCTGTCCAGGGCATCAAGTAAGTACTGGGCAGAACCGTCCCAAAGATGCGAACAATATTCCATGCAAGGCCTGACCTGAGCCTTATATAAAAGGAACAGTTGATTTGGCGTGAAAAACCGTCGCACCCTATTCAGGACACCGAGCTTACGTGATCTTGTAGAGATCACAGATCCTAAATGATCCCTAGGATTGAGATCACAGCGGATATTCATACCTAAGATACTTAGGCTGTCGCATATTGCAAGTGACACATTCTGGAGAGAAGGGAGGGGGGAGAAAGGGGTTTTTTTGCTAACCTACCTTACCCCTTGCTTATACCTTATTTAAATTAAAGTTATGAAGGCTTCTTTGAAAACCTTTTTATTTCTCACATTGTACATTTCCAGGTTTACGTTGAACCACCATCACCAATAGAATTAAAGCCTGATCCAGAAATACTGAGAGAAGTTCAAAAATCTCCTGCGCACACTCCGCATAGAAGACAAGCTATAAGAACCAGTTCTCTTAATTTAGGCAAAGAAGGTCAAAAGTAGGTTAAATTGTATTATAAACAATTACAAGGGTATTTATTCATATATTCCTAGTTGCTTTAGAACCCAAAGGAATTAATAATCCCCTCTAGTTTGGATGTTATATGACTAATTAATTGTGAGTTATTACAAACAAGAAACAGCAATCTACTGAGAGTACAGAAATTGCTTGATAAGTTTGTTATTCTAAATTAGTTTACTTATATATTCGAAACATCTTAACAAATAAGTATTTAAATTTATTTATCTATTTGTTAACGGCCTTTTACAATTTTCTTAACACTTAGAACAAAGAAACTTGAAAGGCTAGCGTAGGCGTAGGCTTTTTGAAAGTCGAAGCTGCTCGCGTCCGTAGGCTTTACCCTAGTTTCCAACACGTGACTCCTGGGTGGTGCTAAACGAGCAGCAGCGAGGTGCCCGTCTGGATCGCGACCACAGTACGTGGGTGTAAAGCCCGTCATAGTGACCAATTTCGGCTTGTCTCGTTTCGGGATCAGCTTGTGTATATCCAGTAGCTCATATACCTAGAGACCTTCAGTCGTGGTATATGTGGGCCGACATGACGATGTAGACTATCAATGGATTTTCATCCTTTGATAGTCGCTTTCGTTTTTGGACTACACTGTACTTACCATCAGGTACTCTGTAGTCACTATGTCGAGCCAGTGTAAAAAAAAAGGCTCTTTTTCTTTGAGAGATAATTTTTTTTAGGCTAGCTTAAATTTTAATGTGAACGCTATAAAAATTACTCAAGTAATATTTTAATTGGTGCATCGTTTTCGTGAATTGCAGTTTAAGTTAAGCACTTAAGTTTTTGTTTGAATATTTTTCCTAAATTATAAAACATGTAAATCTCCAAGCATAGAATAGAATTGATATCTGTATTAATTGAACATGCCCCTCTATTAATCGTTAATTTCCACTATGGTTGATTAAGGTCAATCTGGATCCTGTTTACAATAAAACAGTTACAAACTGGCTTATTAATTGAAATATTGTGTAGTGAATCTAATCCTAAATAAAAAGAACGAGATTTCTTCTTTGTAACCCTTAAAAAATATGTAAACTACCCTTTAAATATATTTTGTTGAATTGGCCTAACGTGTCTTATTAAAGCTACAAGCTTTCTTTTATTGTATATTATAAACAGGCAGTTTATTACGAATAACAATGTTTATATTTGAATCCCAGATGTAAACAAGTCATTAAAACATATTGCTTTGGTAACGACTATTTATTATTTGTCCAGTAATTAACTGTAATGTTACGATACGTAATTTGTTAGTATTTGCTGAGATTTCTTTGAAACATCTTGACCCTCTGCTCATCAGAAGCTAATAGCTTTAATGCGATAATTTGCTTTTATGTATCTGTGAATAATTTGTTTTAATTGATTTTTATACATTAGTTTTAAAATGGTTTTAAAGGAACTAAGACATTTAAAATGGTTGGATTGAACTAATAAATAACCAAAAATATCTTTTTTCCGAGGTATTCCTCGCTATATCGTAGCAGATAATTTAAATATAAAAGAGCATTGAACGTTTTGAAATAGAAAACATGTTAAAAAATATAACGCGTAAACATATTCTCTAGGTTTCGAGACAGAAGTTTAAAAAGGGACAAGTCGGCATCAAGAAGTTCTGAACTCGATAGTAGTCCAAATTCTGCTGGCTCGAGATCTCACGATGGTGACCAAGATGATGACGATGACTCTCTCGACATGAAAACAAAAAAGTAAGCTTTATTATACATAAATCAATTACAAGTAGCTTTTGGAGAAATCGAAAATACACCAGCTAAACGTAACCCGTTATTAATGTATTTAATTTTTTTGCCACAGGAATAATATACAAAGATGGTATTCATTTAGAACAAGTACACTAAACGGTGGACCTAAAGCTAATAACACCTTACAACCAACACCTAATCAAAAAGACCCAGAATCTTACTGTAAGTACTTATTATAGTAATTAAGTGTATATTTACTCTTATCTTTCATAATGATGATGATGATGTCCTAGCCGGTTTCGGCCACGGCGACTGTTTCAACACCGGTTAAGAAATTCGAGGTCCAGTTTTCAGAAACAGTCAATTGCGCAGGAGATATTTAAGTACATAACTGGACGCGCTGCCAGAAAAGCACTCTCTCGTCCGAGCTCCCTCAGGCCCGATGGAAAGGAGAACCAGTACGATCGGGAGGGAGCAGGATGCAGGTTTGGTCGAGTTTTCCTTCTCTGAATACCTGGTTGAACTGCAGTGTTAAAGAGATACCTTAGTCGCCTCTTACGACACCTCAGCAAGAAGAGGGGGGTGCTATTCTATTCTGCCGGCAGCCACCACGGCACAATAATAATAATATAATAATAATATTCATAATAATAATAAATTAATATTAATATTTATAATAATAATTATATATATAATAATATTCATAATTATCAGTTGCGTAAAGATATTGTGTCACTAAGCGTTTTCTTCCATCTCTATCATGACGGGTATTCAGAAAAGTTATTTAACCTTGTTCTACGCTCTCTTATTCATAGTAGAACTACGTGCTCAGGTTAACGGAGTTACAGAAACAGAGCTATAGCTATACAGTTAGCAGTTGCAGTTAGCTATACAGAAACTCTATCCAGGCTAGGATTAAGAAGTTCTCTAACTCTCTTATTTTTGCCGAGTTATTGGGCTTTGGAATGGTCTTCTGGCGAGCGTGTTTCCACCGTCATATGATATGGGATCCTTTAACAGAAGCGTGAAAAGATATTTATGCATGCTGGCATGATCGCTGCAACTACCGATGGATTTTTCTTTACTATTGATAATCTTTATCGTTTTTATACTGCACCATGCTAACCTTCAAGCGGAGTATGGTCACTGTGACGTGAAATAAAAACAAAATTACACAACTTAATTATTATTTATTTATTTATTTATTTATGGGCTGTCAACAGCTCCATTACACTTCACATTCACAATATGAATCGCATACATAAGCTAAATGTCGGTAACGGATACCAATAATAGACAGCCACAGCATGGCCCAAAAGCATTAACTAACAATATCAAAACAGACAACTAAAACCAAAACACAAAAAAAAACAAAAAAAAAATACAAAAAAAACAACAGCAAACAATAATACCTCAAATTAAAATTAAAAATTATATAACACCAAGAACAATGCCAAGCTCAAACACCTGCTCACTGATTTTCCTCTTGAAGGCCGGCATTGAATCCGCAAAAATATCGATGTTCCTATCCCCGGCCACACACTCGTTATATAAACGTTTTTTTTTTTGTTATCCCGGTGGAAATCCCTTCGGACCGTCAGGGGAAGTGGTGAAGGCCACTTCCCCCGGTGTGTCGGACCTGCCCCGACTAAAACCACCGGGGTGCCAGCACTGCCCTCTCTTCGCCTTCGCCGAGCCTGGGAATCCGAATACTTCCGACGGCTCGGCGGGCGTTGGCCTTTGGGCAGGCCTCCTCTCGTGGAGGGGATTTAAACCCCCTCGCCTCCTCTCTGTACTGGACGGGGACGCCCTCAACGTCACCCGCCCAGCCTGTGTCAGGAGGGGAGCTCGTCGCGCTGGGAGTCCTGCGCGAACTGCTCCCTTCTCCCGAGCCGCCTTGTTCTGCGGCGGCGCCGAGGGTTGCGGTGATTGGCGATGTGCCTCTCCCTCTCCGCCGCTTCTTTCACCCTCATGACGGCCTCGCAAAAGGCCGCCATTCCTCTCCACGCGGCCTCGCTGTTGGTGACACTCGTTATATAAACGTGACAGCCTTGGCACTATAGAAAAGTGACCAAGGTTATTATTCTTTTAAGATTAAACATAGAGTACCTATTGATGAGATATTTGTTACAACAGGCGTGAATGTTAATAATGAAGTTGTTTTTAGTATCCCGTCCGATGTCGTCGTTATCTTGTGGCCAACTGCATATTCTGAGGAAGCTGGCCCTTTTGCGACTAACCGCTTGTATGGAGCGTTACTGTCCGTCTCATAAATCGGGGTGGAATTGGGAGCTGCCGAAACTTATTAGGAAAATAAAAACCCCGGACTATAAAGGTAAAGCTTTACATATGATGATGATGTCCTAGCCGGTTTCAGCCACGGCGACTGTTTCAACACCGTTTAAGAAATTCAAGAGGTCCAGTTTTCGGAAACAGTCAATTGCGCAGGAGATATTTAAGTGCATTACTGGACGCGCAGCCAGAAAAGCACTCTCTCGTCCGAGCTCCCTCAGGCCCGATGGAAAGGAGAACCAGTACGATCGGCAGGGAGCGGGATGCAGGTTTGGTCGAGTTTTCCTTCTCTGAACACCTGGTTGAATTGCGGTGTTAAAGAGATACCTTAGTCGCCTTTTACGACGCCTCAGCAAGAAGAGGGGGGTGCTATTCTATTCTGCCGGCAGCCACCACGGCCAACACAGCAGCAGCTTTACATATAGTTTTTAAAGATCAATCCAAAGTAGTAATTTTTAGCAGGTGTAACCTAAAATAATAGCAAAATTAATTTAATTTCTACTATTTATATTAATAAATCTATTTTAAACGTATTATTTTTTAAATTACAGATAAAACAGTATTCGGTGTGCCTCTAACAGTCTCACTGCAGCGAACAGGACATGCATTGCCCAAGCCAATACAGTATGCTTTAAATTGGCTGAAAAACAATGCTTTGGAACAGGTAAAACCATATTATAAAGCTTAGAAACCTTAAATTATTTTTATGTTTTTTTTTTACACTGGCTCGACATAGTGACTACAGAGTACCTGATGGTAAGTACAGTGTAGTCCAAAAACGAAAGCGACTATCAAAGGATGAAAATCCATTGATAGTCTACAGCGTCATGTCGGCCTACATATACCACGACTGAAGGTCTCTAGGTATATGAGCTACTGGACATACACAAGCTGATCCCGAAACGCGACAAGCTGAAACTGATCACTATGACGGGCTTCACACCCATGTACTGTGGTCGCGTTCCAGACGGGCACCGGCGCCCTACCACCTCGCTGCTGCTCGTTTAGCACCACCCAGGCGTCACGTGTAGGGAAACTAGGGTAAAGCCTACGGACGCGAGCAGCTTCGAATCCCCAAAACCTTGTTATCATTAACCAAACAATGTAACTGTTCTTAAAAACGGTGTCATACATTACTAAAACTGGGAAATTTAATTTCAGATGGGTATATTTAGAAAAGCAGGCGTTAAGTCAAGAATAGCAAAACTGCGAAGTGTCGTAGAATCAGCAGGCGCTGCAAATGCTGCTTTTGCCGCTGAGAATATTAACACAATTGATCCAAACCAATCCAGCTTAAATTTTGATAGCTCGCAAGCTCACGATGTAGCTGATATGGTTAAACAATACTTCCGAGAGTTACCTGACTCATTACTTACAAACAAATTAAGTGAAACCTTTATAGCCATATTTCAACGTAAGTTTGAAATATATCAACTTTTTTGTAAACGTAATAAAACCACTGTTTTGGTATTTATATCGAAATTTGTTTTAGATGTTCCCGAACCTTTAAGGCCCGACGCTGTACAATGCGCTTTATTGCTATTACCAGAGGAACATTTGGAGGCTTTGCATTCTCTTCTAATATTCCTTTCGGAGGTTTGTCGTCTTATGAATTGCATGAATCGATTGATACTCTATAAGTTATGTCTATTAATTTGTTTCTAATAATACTTTCATGAACAGGTTGCAGAACATTCCGCCGTTAACCAAATGACAGCTTCTAATTTGGCGGTATGCTTGGCTCCAACTTTGTTACGGCTTCATCATGCCCCACCGCAAACTGGAAGCACTAAAGAAGGCAATTCAAATAGGTAAATATATAATAAGGCGAATATTTTATATTAATTTATATATTATTTTTGAAAGTGCGGGTGTAAACATTACTTGGGCCTGTGTAATACTAAAATCATATAAAAACTATGTAAGTATCTACCTACCAGTAGCGTTCATTCCATAGATGTTTGCAAGCATTGCTTGCCCTTATGATAAATAAGTCTAGAATAAATTGCTTAAAGTTAAACAAAAAAAAAGAACCATTTATATTCATATATATTCACAGCATGTATCTTTGACTATGAACCTATGAAAGCAATATAATATTTATTGTCATAATATAATATTCAAATTAATTATACGATTTCTACCTACCCAGTCCAAAAACCCTAAGCACGTCACACCTAGTATGTAAGTACCTAAAGGTCGCTGTTTTTTGTTTGTTTTTGTTTTGCTCATCTCTGGGTTTCTAGAATAAGTTTCGGCAATATTTTATATACTTATAATTAATACACAAAATTATTAAAATGAATATTGTGAGTTTTAATCATCAATATTTAATGTTTCAATGAAGAGTATACTAACTAAATTGTATGATTTGTAACCAATAAATTTTAATGGAGGCTACTTTAGGCTCCAGTGATACAAATGCTTAGCCCAAGATGTTTAAAGTTCTGTTGATTTTATTTCATAATTATTCTATAAGATTTAATGGAAGTTATTTAGTATTCTTTAGTTTAGTAATGCTTTAGCTGTAGATATATTTAAGAGACAGATGCGTTTGATGTTTGCGCATATTTTGATGGAACCTAAAATCTAAATAATTCCTAATTTCAGGATGGTTATAGAGAGCGTAGCTGACCAAAGACAAATCAGCGAAAGCAGGGCTGCTCATGCTTGCCTGTTATTGTTGATACAAAAGCATAAACAGCTATTCTTAGCGCCGGCAGACATGCTAGCCAGGTGCAAATTCAACTATTTCGAGGAAAGCGTACCGGTTAGTTATATTTTTATGTAACCTTTATAAATAAACGTTTCACGATTATTCAAAGAAATTTTAACAGTTATAAATTTAGATTACCTTTGTAAATAAGTTAATAATATGCGTAAAGTAAAAATTAACATAGTTGTTGCAGAACATAGTATAATAATATTTAATAACGCTTTATAATTGTATGGTTACTTTATGTAAATTTCAGGTAGCGTTAGAAGAATTAGGAGCAGATTTCAACCAAGACTGGAAAGGCTTTCAACAAGCCTGCATCAAAGCATTACTTAAAGAAGCCAAAGAAAAGTAAGTACCGCTCCTGGTTTCACATACAATTATTCTAATATTGTACTATCAGATAAATCTTACTTGTAGACCTCTTTACATCGCAATTTCTATTGTTTCTTATAGTCTAAATTTTTTCGTGCTTTTTTAGAGTCTGTGGCCGATCAGGAAAGAGGTGAGAATTTGGTGTTAGAGCTCTATCCGTTCACCCTTTATCATTCGATAAATGAATTCTGTACTTTACTAGTTGTTATACTATAGTTTTTAATTTTCAAGAAGAAACATAATCTGCTACCATTTGTCCTAATTTTAAATTAATATCCTTTAAGATTTTTATTATTTTACATCTATTACTTAATGATATTTAAGTGATATGAGGTCATATATATGAATTTGCTAATAAATTTAATAAAAGTAAAGAACAGAATTGACAAAATTTTATCATATCTCACACCATTCTCATCGTAGTATTATGGCCATTTAGGTGTTTATGTGTTAGTGGTTTATATGTAGCATAAAGTTCTGATGTCTATATGTTTTTATTAGGTATAACAAAGTGACATTAAACTGAATAATGCTAATTTATAAACAAATAAAAATAAAGCTAATATTTACGATTGCATGAACCAAATGTTATTAAATTAAAATTATGTTAACATTGATGAATTGTGTGATCAACAAGATGGATTCTATTTAAATAAAGTTAGCTAATTGTCGAATTTTGCATTTATGTGAGCATGGTTTGAAGCACTAATTTAAAATGATTGTTTACTTAATATATTATCAAAGGTGTTGTTTAAAATTTTTGGATTGTTTTCAATTATGTTTAAGGCAAAATTATTCAAGTAAAGGATCTATAACTTGGTACTTCTTGGTTAGAATTTAAAGGGTTTTATTCTAAATTTTTAGAACGCGAGGTTGGATGTCTGTATCGGGAGCAGCTGCACACGTGGAATTGTGCTGCAAGAAGGTTGGTGATGGGCACCCGTTAAGATTATGGAGAGCGACGACTGATGTCGAAGCGCCGCCTCAGGAGGTTATGCAAAGGTCAGTAAAATCAAAAAGCTCATGCGACGTAATTCTTTATTTTTTATCCAAGAATGATGCGTGTTGGCGGCCTTAAGGCTCAGATCGTACTATGGAATTTCACCGCGGGGAAAAATATCGTGCGAACAAAAATTCACCTAGCTCGTACTACGAAACTTATTTTGCGCGGCTTTTATCATCACAGAGGTGCTAGTTCATACAAGTAATGTGAAGAGATGTACGTCGCGTGAATGTTTATCACCAGTGCGTGCGTTTTCATAAAATTTACAGTGTTACGAAATTTGCGGTAAAAAATTACACTGAACAAATTTGCAGGGCTTAGTTATAATTTAAATCCAAACGAAAGTATAATAACAATCACCGTTATTATATCACAATAAAGGATTTTACAATATAATGCAGTCAAAAATAATTATCATACTTCTATAATATTTAAAAAATATTTAAATATTATTATTATTTAAAAATAATATAAAAAAGCTATATTAAGCACATTATAAATTCCAGGATACTCCGTGAAAGGCATATATGGGACGATTCTTTGGTGAAATGGCGGGTAGCCGAAAAACTGGGGACCAACGCTGAAGTTTTCCAATATATATCTGCTTCTTGCATCAATTTGCCGCCAAGAGAATATTGCGTTTTACGGTAATTATAGAAATACAGCCTTCCCTTACCCACAGACCACGGAAATGATGATTTTAGCACAAATTTTTCCACTAATACTTCTTTAACAAAGTGACTATACCTTAGTTTGCTATTAATTCATAATAAGCCACAGCATTGATTTAGCAATAGTAACATACTTCTAAGTACACATCTAAAGCAAAAATAAAGTTATGTTTTTATAAATAAATAAATCGACTAACAACCTATTACGCGAAATATCCGTTTGCTACAATCGACCAGGAATGTTACGGAACTTACTATGAAAGATATGATTATGTAAAAATATCTCATATTATCCCTTAGTTGGTTTTGAAATAGGGTAACTGAGCAGATATCATTGGTTAAAAAAAACCACTGGTTTGTATGGACCGTACTCCAATTTTTTTTGTAGCCAGCTTCGATAGTGTTGTTGCTGCTTCCTTGGACATACCTCTTAAACAGTAGGTAATAAGCAATGTCTATTGTAACTCCAGGTCTTGGCAGCAAGGAGGCGGGGGAGGCGGCTGGTGTGCAGTGGCTGAGACCTCGGTAGCCCACGGCAACGTGCCCCCAGACAATGGGCGTGGGGTTGTACTGGCTTCGAGGTATCTGGCCCAGCCTGCAGGCAAAGGTCGGAGTAGACTCGTGCACCTGGCTAGAGTTGACACTATGTAAGTACAATTATTTAACTCCGACAGAGCCTTGAGTTTCCTTCGACGTTTCTTATCAACGTAATCCCTTCCGATACGCTAGTAAATCACCACTAGGTTCGATTTCCTCACAGAGCTAATCTCACTCGCAGGAGAAGTCGTCGTGCTGGCAATCGCCCCGGCACGTCAATTCCAGCCGATCGGTCCATCCATGACCGATTGGGTGATACCCTTGGGATCGCGGGTGCTCAAGGTGGGGGCCCTGGGCGCCTGGTTAGCGATATATAGAGATTGATGGAGCGGAAGCGCTCATATTACATTTCGTGACACTGATGAGGGAAGGCATTGCTGCTAATGTCTTCCTGCGAGACAGAGCTTAAGAAATGCAGTGCACGGCGGGGCTGTGGAGCAATTGATTACAGGGCCCACAGTCCCGTCTTAGTGCAGATGAGGTCAACTTGGGGTTTTTAGTCGGTAAAAGTCCGGCACACCCCGGTTACCATCCCCCATGTGTAGCCGGGACGGTCCAATGAGGATTTTCCCCAAGTAAAAAAAAAAAAAAGGTTCGATTTCCTGGCTTGCCGCCCTAGTCAAGGTCGGTACCCACAAGCCAGAGACCCAACTCATAATTTGTTGGCTGAGCACCCTTAGTGCTCACCCTCTTCTCCCGTTGTAGTTGTAAAGGTCTTTCCTGGCTAATGAAGTATTTTCCTGTCGAATAAAATAAGTACAGTGATATGGTAGTTATAAGAATATATCTTAAGATATGATTTCAATTCTGGCAGTCACCGTTCAGCAGCTATCTACCGCTGTGCATTCTTTTTTACACTGGCTCGATTTAGTGACTTCAGTGCTAGTCGAAGCTGCTCGCGTCCGTAGGCTTTACCCTAGTTTCCCTACACGTGACTCCTGGGTGGTGCTAAACGAGCAGCAGCGAGGTGGTAGGGCGTCGGTGCCCGTCTGGATCGCGACCACAGTGCATGGGTGTAAAGCCCGTCATAGTGACCAGTTTCGGCTTGTCGCGTTTCGGGATCAGCTTGTGTATATCCAGTAGCTCATATACCTAGAGACCTTCAGTCGTGGTGTATGTGGGCCGACATGACGATGTAGACTATCAATGGATTTTCATCCTTTGATAGTCGCTTTCGTTTTTGGACTACACTGTGCTTACCATCAGGTACGCTGTAGTCACTATGTCGAGCCAGTGTAAAAAAAAAAAAGTGCACCTGATTATAAGTACAGTGTAGTCCAGCAACGAAAGCGCCTTAAAAGGATAAAAACCCATTGATTGGGACAGCTAACAGCAGTGTACAGCTGTCTACATCGGAGGCTTTTCGATGGAAAGGCGTGCAGGTGGTTAGGTTTTTGTTTGTAGGGCGACTTAACTGAATCATGACCACAGTACACTAGTGTAAAGGCCGTCATAGTGACTCGCTTTGGCCTGTCGCGTTCGGGATCAGCTTGTGTATATCCAGTAACTCATATACATAGAGACCTTCAGTCGTAGTATATATGGGCCGATATGACGACGGAGACTATCAACGGATTTTCATCCTTTAATTGTCACTTTCGTTTTTGGACTACACTGTACTTACCATCAGCCACTTTGTAGTCACTTTGTGGAGCCAGTGAAAAAAAAATTACTGGATAATTTTATTTTTTAATCAATGTATTAAAGGGCTTTTGCAGTCATGCCAGCTCTGTTGTGCTACACCATATATATAGATATAAAAAATAGAAATATAAACATTACACTAAGTGTTATAGACACACTATAGAGGATAGAGAAACCTTAAGGTTCCACTAAACTATTGTAAATAAATTTATAAATTTTGCGAGCTTCTCGACTGCTGGGATTACTTAAATAGCTTTGATAAATGCCGGATAATTTATGGATTTTTATAATAGTATATTTATTAATAGTCTTTATTTTTGTCTCCAGGGGTCGAACACCGGAATGGTATAACAAATGCTACGGGCACATTTGCTCTCTATACCTGGCAAGGATAAGGGCTTCGTTCAAACATAACACAGAAGGACCAGAATCGAATGTATGATTCAAGCATTCCGCTTAAGCCTTTTTATAAGGCTTAAGTCGACGTTATTACGTCAAAGTGTATATAAACTTAAAAGTCGAATGAAAGACCGTTATATCGTGTGATTTTTATTATTCAAATTCGGCCATTGGCTATGTTTAAAAGGTTGCCAGGTGTAATAAAAAAATCGCGGTAGAAGTTAATAAATCAGCAAAATATTTATTAACTCCTGAAATTTGGTGTAGATTTATGATTATCACGTATTGTAAACGTTGTGTATTGTATATAGAATTCAGATGGTACAGATCAAATGTGTGCTATGGAGAAATGGATAAAGTAATAGTAGATTTTCTGAAAACATTAATTATTTTTAAAAAAATATACGCTGAATGTCACTATTTATTCGAATCTACATATAAAATTAAATATCCTTTATATTAGTCGATTGTCTAATTTTAATATTCGAGAGAAATTAAAGATGAATTTTCGCCAAAACAGACAATATGGCCACTTGATTTAAAAAAATGATTTTTATGATTTTTAAAAAATGTTTTATTTATAAATGCAATATTGTCACTGTACTTGGATAATTGATATTCTATAAAGATTGCAAGAGCATAATATAATTAGTTTAAAAATAATCACACACCTACCTCCATATTACAAGTTTTTTCTTGACCCTTGTTATCCCTATATGAGGAATACCAAAAAGCCTGATTAATTTGAGAATATTAAGATTTAGTTAGATAATAAATCTCCCTATGGTGCATTGTAAATTTAAATAAAATCACTTTTAATATTGAATAATATATTGAATAAATGGGGAGGTGATGTAAGTCGTTATTATCAATGTCGATAATTTATAATAAATATTTTCATTTTCAGTATTTATGTTGTTGGAATGGATTTTTCAATTTTACTAATTCTACCGCTTTCAATTTTTTATGAGTGACGTTATTTAATTCGAAACGTTCAAGTTGAAAACTAATGATAATTATTACGTGAATAAAAATTCGTTTTATGAATTTGTATATTATAGAAATTTTGAACAGTTTTATTTATAAAAATATTAAGCAGTTAACGGCATCATATTACATTTTATATCTTATAACTCTTAAAAATAAATAATAATTTGTTGTTAATTTTATCGACACCGATAACAACTACTGATTATGTATCCCTATATGTTAATCTCGTTGGAATTATTCTATTTTACCATTTTAAATCTATGTAAAGTTATCGTTACATATCACTAGTCATATTTTATAAATATAATAATAAAAATAATTCAAATTCTTTTAAAACACATAATATAACCGTACCTGTCCTGTGTTCAGGAATTTATAGTATTAAAATATTTTAGATTTTATCGTATACTATTCAGCGTTTAATAGTACTTATTGAATGTAATTTTAATAAATATATTCTTGTATGTGATTGTGTTGTAAAAAGTCTGATTGTAAATAGTTTGGTAGAGTTGTTTAAATGATATGACCATCACAATATAATTATATGTTATATTTTAGCTTAATTAACAAAGTGCATGAAGTGTTTTATAACATTAATTGTCTTTATATTATCTCAACTGATCGATAAATTATACATTTGCAACACTATTTTATTATACCATTGCTATATTTTTTTATAATGTTGGTACGCGATTGCGTATGCACATTTATTGAAATTGCTATAATAATTTACCTTCATTTATTTTAAATATTTTAACGGGTCTTACTCTGGAATTGGAGGGTAGTGGAAGTAACTTTTCGCCCCCAATGAAGATTCCGCGGTGCATCAATCTGCTTGTGACCATGATCTGTGAAACCAAGTCAAAACTTCGAGCCATAATTAAATCGCGAATGAGACATGATAAAATATTTATAATGAGTACAAAACGCGAAAACTCAAAATGTGTTACTTTTATAATTTCTTTAGCATTTATTAATGATGACTTTTACATACGCAGTATATTTCAATTATCAACCGCAGATTTGTGTTATTTAACCGAATATCAAACTAGCTACAGTTAAGCAAATTTAGAAAAAATATTGAGAAATAGCATAACTCCCAATAACCTCTTAAAGTCTCCAAAACACCTGTAAAAGATTCAGGTCCTCAAAGATTTAATTTATTTTGTTAAATTTTAACTATAAGTTGAACACATGATAGTCAGTTCAATTCATATAAATATCGTTGCTATCTCACTCCGACACAGCCTTGAGTTAATTTCGGCGTTTCTTCTCAAGGTAGTCGCTTTCGAAACGCTGGTAGATCACCGTTAGGTTCGTTTTTAACTGGCCGGCCGCCCAAGTCGAGGTCCGTACCCGCAGGGGTGCCCTTGCGTATCCTCAAAACCCGCTGGCTGAGCGCTTTTTACGTTCGCCCACCAAGACCCGTTTAGTTGTGAAGGCCTTTCCCGACCGCGCAATAGAGTGACTCAGAAAAAAAAAGTTGCCATCGAACCTACAGGCTGATTTATTTTAAATCACTTATAAATGAATATATGTAAAAACATTATTAAATTTTAATATCAGTAACCAAACCGCATTACCGCATTTGTTTTTCATACATATGTGGAAAATGTGACTATTGTTTTTCTATTTTATCCGTTCCTGAATTGCATTTGATCATACCGCAGAAAACAATGCATCAGGTTGTCATTTAATATTCCAAACAATCTCGATAAATATAAATCAATATAACCTATTGTTTTGTAATTGCTCAGGAAAATTCCTAATAATGTTTTTTAAAACACTCCATGCACAATTAAATTAATGTTTCCTCCCGTGAAACATTATTGGAGCCAAATGTCACAAATGAAGATATTATAGCATGCTTGTAAATATTAATCAAATGATATTCTGTAATCTCAATTAATTATTATAAAGTTGTTAGTTACCTAAGATATCACAATTTTTTGGTGCATTTTATTAAAAACATGTAAATTATATATATACCTATCTGTTAATTCAATATGGCAATTAGCAACATTTACATTTTTTTAAATATAATATCTGCACGTTTAAACATAACGACCTTATTTAAAAAAAAAACAAAAATTTAATAATTCTAGTTTTTTTTTTAATTGCATGTTCTTGTTAATATTTAATTTGTAAATTCAGTCGCCGCACTGCGATTTGACATCACGCGGTATTTTTCCGTACGAATTTTTATTCGATTTGCTTGTCAACCTAGCAATGGCGTGCACCCCATAAAGGGATAAAATGATTACCATAGGGTAATTATTAGGTAGGGTAATATATTTATTAAATGTCCGCCTATAGGGCGGACATTTAATAAATATATTGACTTAAAATCTGCAGGATTTTTTCATTAGTACATGCGCTTTCATACCATTCCTAGTGCTACAGAATTTGCAGCAAAATATCACGCGGTGAAAATTCGAAATGCGTGCTAAGCCATAATAATTTTAGGCTAAATAGTACAAAACAGTACTCAATCGTTTAAAAAGAAAATGTATTATTTAATGTAAATGTTGGTTTTTGCTTTAATCATTTATCACATCACAATTTAATATTACAAGCCAGTATCACTCCAATAAGCATCTTCCGTCCCGCTCTAAATAGAATCACTATTTAAATATAATTTATATATCACGCTGGCAACACAATTCATTGATTATAAATTGTGGCTTGGGGATTTTTGTACAAGTATAAACAATGAATTGATGATTCAATATACAATAATGAGAAATATCTTTTCTTATACATATATATGTCATATATTACGATTATAGAAAACGTTGGAAAATTGTAATTTACACGTTTCCTACTAAGTGTGTTGTTTCATTACCAACTCGTCACGTTTAATTATAACTTTTTTTAAACATTGTCTTACTCTTGACCTTATATTATGGGCACATTTACAAAAACTTTAACGTCTTAAAAATCCAGAAATAACAATGTCTATGTTTAGACCGTACAAATATTTGTTCCATGTGAAATCAATATGAAAATACGAAGTACATTTTGTGCTATCAAGTTTCAGTACTTGGATAACCTGTAATGAATCTTTTAACCTGAAAATAATTCAACCAAAAATAATTACGGTCGATAAAAAGTCTACGGTCTGTATTCGAGTCGATATATTTTCAAATACGCCTGTCGTGAAAACAAGATTGGCATTTACACTATTGTAAAAACTAAAGAGTTTATTATTTCCAATTAATTATTTTCAAAAAAATAAATTTTCTTTAAACTCAATTTTCAAAATACAGCGTACTAAATAATAAATCCAAAAAAACTGCACGTAACACTATACAAACTTGGATTATAAATATTTTATAATATATAGACAAAATATCAAACCCTGTATGTAAAATCTCCTTATTATACAAATACAAAACTTTTATGAATAAAAATCTAACAGTCACATAAAGATTGATATATCTATTATTTTGAAGTGGGAAGGTAATTACCCGAACTGGATCTTGCCCACAGTACACAAGTGTAAAGACCGTCATAGTGACTTGCCTCGGCCTATTGCGCTTCGAAAGAGGTCTGTGTATATCTAGATGTTCAAAGGTTTGAAGGTTACCTTCCGTCGTGGTATATGTGGGCCGACATAGCAATGGCGACTGTCAACCAATTTTCATCCCTTGGCGGTTATTGCCGTTGTTGGACTACCACCACCATCACTACCACCACCATTACTACCACCACCACCACTACCACCACCACCACCACTGTACTGTGTGTACACTGTGTACTGTCCATCAGATGCAATGTAATCTCTTTATCGAACCAGTATAAATAAATATATATATCGAGGGGTGAAAGTCTATTTGGCTTAAGCGACAGTTTTTGGTGATATAGCAATATATACATATTTGGAATGGGTAAAAAACGCTGATTCCAAAAAAATATATTACTATATCACCAAAAAATGTCGCTTAAGCCAAATAGCCTTCCACCCCTCGATATAGTATTTTATACGTGCAAAGTTTTATCTGTATTTGTTAACACATAACAAAAGGATGCCAAATTCAAATGTGCAAACCGAATGAGTTGTAAAGAAATTTAATACATGAATACTGGATTTTTAAATAATTCCCAAAATCATTCCATTCTATAAAATAATTGTTTAAGCGTCCAGTTTTAGAAACATCCATTAAATTTAAAAACCCTTCGCAACTAATGAGTCATCAACTGTATTAAGCTTTATGATACATTAGTCTTGAAAAGCATTTTAATTTGAGGAGTGCTTCTGAAACTGGGCATAAGTCTCGTTTAAATCGTTATTTTAAATACACACGTCTTTGTTATTTAGCATAAAGAAGAATAATTATCGTTGAAATACTCTGTCTGTCTAGATTGTAATATATTAAATTTAATGCATTGTGATTTATTCTTTATGAAAATATATGGACCATTGTATTGAAAATTACTTTGTAGTTTTATTATGATTGGCTGAATGGTTCATTACCATGTTACGTATCGGATGTGTAGAATAATTGTGCTTTGTTATTTACCCTGATTTCCTTCTCCCTACTTCCACAGAATTATAGAAGCTAGTTGACAAAGCCACAGTTTAGCCACTTCAATCCCGATACGTAATCAATCGCGTCCCCGTTCGTGATTTCTGCCGTATAATCAGGCTATTGGATGATCTGCAAGTCTATTTCCTCACTCTTATTTATTTACATTAGACATTGCTTCTTGGCAAACGTGATCCTAGGTACTGAGATTTGCTAAAGGTTTTGATTCCCGTGATAAAAAAAATAGGGGGATAAATAGCCATACCTTACGTATCTTTAGATTACTTTGGCTTAGAAATTTGATACTTTTTGGGTTACAAGAGACTTCAGATCTGAGTATTTAGGCTGATATTTATAGATGAAATTTTTATTTTGCTAAAACTTTAATAAAACATTACAATTTATATTACTCAAATAATTTCAATGGATTTGGTAAGTCTCCGATTTTGTCAACATGAACTTGGGTCTGCGAATACTGAGGCTATAATTAAGATCCTATTATATATTCAGATTTTTGTCAAAACGAATTATTTTTTTGAGAATTTAGCTTATAAGTTAAAATAGCGTCTATAAATTTCAGTCTTAATAGTATTTAGACAAACCTATAAGGGTTCTTTTTTCCTATTGAGGTGCGGAACCCTAAAAATTGGTCATATTGGCGTTCTCTTTGCCTAAATACGTGTCGCGTGTTAATTACCCCTGTAATAAATAATAATCATACGAAGCATGGTTGTGAAAAAAGTGAAGGTAAAAGGTTGCAGTTATTACGGTACTTAATTTTACACTAGTAAAGTATTTCGAATGTTGCATCATGTGGTCATCAACCAATGGGGTGTCGCAATCACCGAAATCCTTATTGATTGGCTGACGAAAATGACATTAAAATTGATGCCATTTTCAGCGCTATGTTCTACACAGATGTTAAAATATCCTTTACTTATTTTTTTGTTAAATATGAGCTTAACATGGATTTTAATGGGTCAATATAAATAACAAAAATTGAATTATTAACAGTGTTACGTATTTCTGTACGGACACCCTCAAAACGATAATTTATTCTAACATAAATATTATTCATTCATGTGCATAACGGAACGCGCTTGTTCGCGCACTATTGAAAACTGTCATGTTTGAAAGAAAATATCAGTATAGTGCAGTTCGTTATTAGGGATAGTTATATTAGGTTAATTTAATTTAATTTATTGTGTTCGTTTATTATTGTTAGCGCGTGTGTAAAATATAGTCAATGAAAGAAAGGTAAATAAATTCGCGAAGTAATTAGTCTCTGCGAAAAACTTATCACGGACTGATTTACTTTCTCACTTTCTACGCTAAATTGGAATTTTTGATGTCGCGTCTAGGTCAACTGTGATTTTAATCTATATATAGGTTTATTTCTATAAAAATACATTAATAATAAATGGAAAATATAGAGGAAACAAAGCCAGAAATCGCAGAAGGCATGGAAACCAATAGGGAACCTTTGTGGGTGTTTGGTTATGGTTCTCTTTGCTGGAATCCGGGATTCGAGTATCAGCAATCAGTTACTGGTTATGTTAAGGGGTTTTCGAGAAGATTTTGGCAAGGAAACACGACGCATCGCGGTACAGAGACGAAGGTAAGCTTAGTCACCCACATTCATATTTACATCACTTTTTTATTATTTTGTAGAAACAAAAACTATGATTTTAGATGACAAGATTTTAGACAACGGCGAGACTAAGCTCTTAAAAATTTCTTCACCTTTATATAATTATTACGTTTGTTGAGTTTTGCATAAAAATGTTTGACTCTTTAAATTGCTTACTTCAAACACTTTTCCTTTAAAATTAAGTTATGAATTTATAAAAAAAAAAGTTTTATATATGTTTAAACTAAAATAATTATAATGTTTTTACCTAAAAACCCGTAAAAAATTGTCACTGAAAAATACACAAATTTTATTTTCAATTATTATATCTGGAAACTTATGTTATTAAAATAATCTTTTTTTTTTCATATGGCTTAAGGCTCAAATATAATAATACTGAGAATATAATAATCTTGAGAAATTTGAACGGTGAAGTGTAATCATTTTATTTATTTATATGAATTTTTGTAATAATATTTTAATATTAATAATAATGTATTGTTACTCTATATTCCTTTGTGGGTGAACAGTAGCACTCATTCCATAAATGCCTAAAAGCATTGTATGCCCTTACAATAAATAAGTCTAGAATAAATTCTTTTAATTTAAACATAAAAAGGAACCCTTTATTTTCATATCTATTTTATTTTCATGCCATCTATCTTCCCTATGAAAGTAATATAATATTTATTATCATCATATAATATTCAAATTCATTTTGTGAATCTGCCTACTCTATCCAAATGCCCTATGCACGCCACTGTGACTGAGCAGGGGATAAATTAGTGACGGATTAACTTTGGGCTTATATGTTTTTTTGGCTTTTCCCAATGTTACCAGTAGCACAGTTGATTGCTGCTCTATATTAATAATCATAATATATTTTAATTTGTTAATATTAAAGATTCTACCTATCCCTTTGATGTCCGCATATACAATACTTTCCAAAGATGAGAATATTAACAAGCATTGAATGATTGCCAGATTTTTTATTGTTGCCAAACACCATTTGGTTTCTTTGTTTTTTACAACATAATATACTATCCTTTTGGTTCATTTTATTCTGTATTTTGTATTATGTATACTGGAAACATATTTACCAGACATTTGAGTGAATTCACTAGACTATTGATATTGTTCAGATAACAGTTTCCAAGCGGGGCTGCCGTTATCATAGTCCTGGTAGAGGTTGAGATTATCAAAAATATGTATTTAATGTTTAGAATTGTTGAACAAAGATTGTTTTTTAAATACTTTTATCTATTCAATACAAACAATAGGTTATCCTTAAAATTAGAAAACAAAATAACAATAACAACTTTATTTTTCTTATTTATCTGGATGTTTTGATATCACATATTATTAATTTCGGAACAGTTGGGGGCCTTATTGACAGACCATGGTGTGTTTAAACAAAATAACCAAGGATTTTAAGAAATATTGAACAGAAAAAGATACTGCTGTATAAATATTTTATTGTTTATACAAAAATTATAGATTTCATTTAAAAAAAAAATTAAAGAAGCAATCCTTAAATTCTTTGTTTCAAATCTTTTGAAAAGTCAAGACTCTATTTCAATATTTGATATTCCAAAGTTATTCATTGGATGGACAGAGAGTGGTGGTAACTTTTAATTTAAAACAAAATTGTTTGCTCATGAATTTTAAGAACTTGGGTAATATTTCTAATGCTCTTTTATACATTAAAAATTAATGGTTTTAGAAAGCTCTGTACAAATTTTGTCATTTTTGATAAATTATTAAAACAATGGTTGATTATTAGTATATATAAAAATATTTAACAATTATTTTATAATAAATATAAGTAAATCAATAAATAAGTTTCATTCATCTTCAAATTTATAATTGTAGTCAGATATGGGCAAAATGTAATCTGATTTAATTTTCTTCCACTGTAATCATGATTAAATTAATTTCAAACATTAATAAATCATAACGGCGTATGCAATCTGGGATTCTGTAGAGTTTAAAACATAATTGAGCAAAATGCAGCCATATTAATGGTAAAAAACTTAAAATGTAATCATAATAATTTTTATTAATCTGATTACATTTTGCCCATCTATGATTGCAGTTAATTATTTAAGCAGCTTCCACACAATTTTAAACTTTTTGCCAGTTTAACACCTAGTTTGTGTTAGAAGTAGAGATGCCACGAATATTCGGCAACTATTCGGTATTCGGCCTATTCGGCCACTTTTTTTGCTATTCGGTATTCGGCCGAATAACACGTACTATTCGGCCGAATACCGAATACCAAATCATGTAAAAAAGACACGTTATATTACACAAAGTTATGTATTTATTTCCAAATTACAACACTTTAGTAATTAAAATTGATCAGTGGTAAGTTGTGATGGATAAAAACAAGCTTTTCAGCATTTTTTGGTAGCAAACGATTACACTTTTCATTGTAAATGTTACCAGCCTCAGAAAATAACCTCTCACATACACGCTCTCTCTCTCGCTCACACACATACTAATAAACTAATACCGTGAATATCCATATAAAAACACAAAACACCCTTGAATAACCCGAACGGAAGTGCAAGTCTCACCAGAGACAAGATTTACTTAATTGGTGAGAATTATCACCCTATGTATATGCATAAGTTTTGTGTTGAAATAAAAATTATTATTATTACTAAACACGCTACTTCCAGGAATATTCGGCGGCCGAATATTCGGCGCTTCGGCCGACAGCATTGCCGAATATTCGGTATTCGGTATTCGGCCAATTCACTATTCGTGGCATCACTAGTTAGAAGACTACAATGTTGGATTATCCAAAAAAAAAACTAGAATAAATAAAAATATACTTTTATTAGATAAAATTGTGAAATTCAGAAATAATATTTTCATAATTAATTTGTATCATAGTACACTTGCATAGCTTTAAGTATTATTTAATACCTTTGTAATGCCTGGTTTAGGCCTTTGTCTCAAATATCTAAAAAAACTAACATTAATTCTTTGTCACCAGTTTTAAAAACATATATTTTTGTTACAGCCTGGGAGAGTGGTGACGCTAATCGAGGACAAGGAAGTAAGTATATTTAGAAATTATATTTACTTTATAAATGTGAGTTGATATGACCTAAATTTTGATGAGAAAACATCGGTGGTATTTTCCATTGAAATAGTAATATATAGATATGAAATTTTCAGTCAATTATCTCATTTTGATAGTATCCCATAAACACCGAATTCTAAGTATCAGGTCAAAGAGAAAGAGAATTTTTCTCATAAAGCTACAAATCACTTTCATGAGAACATTTTGTTTTAAAACTTATCTTGAAACACTAACGTAAAGCTCATTTCGCATAAAAATACCTATATTTGTGCGTATTTTTATTTAATCTATTGTAGTTACTTGGTTCTGTCAATGCGGTTTAGTGATCCTTTATGGCCAGTCAACTTTGCTTGCTAAATAAGATTCAATTGAACTAATTACACACCAAGACATTTTATTTACCAAGACCGGCGAAGCCTTTAAAGTTCTTTTTTGCATTCTTTCGTAAGGCAGTATTGGTTCCTGAACGCGTGAAGAGATATTTTTATTGGTTGGTGCCAACACGGCTATTGTAAATTCAGATTTATTGCTAGTCGCTGTCGATTTGTCTACAGCATCGAACTTACTAGCAGGTTTTACGTTGTCTTTTTGCCATGCCATGTCATCAATCAATCAAATGCCTAAGCGTCTAAGAAAGACGATTCAATAAGCAACACGTTTGCATTTTTTTCTCATGGCTATAGAAGTTGATCTGGTAAAGGCAGTACCCCGCACAAGACCGACATTGAGCAACCCATTCGTCGAGCATGCCTCCAATTCCTGTTTTTGTGATTCACAACCCTCATGTACACGGTTCCTCCAACAATCTCGTTCACGAGCAACATCCTTCCACCGCGGTGCTTCAATGCGGAACGACGCCATATCACGTTTAGCTCAATCTATGGAACGCAGTATAGGTCTACCAATTATCACTAAAATTATAACTAAATCAAAAATATCTAACCTAATATAAAATTAATAATGACTAAAAGGTACCTAATGAACAATTATTGAGATAGATAAAATTGTTGAATTATAATTTTAAGTTATCAAGGTCAGACGAATTTGTTTATGTTTTCCGTGATGATTTGAATTTTCATCAGTATTTTATAACTGATATCGCTTCATAATATGTTAATTGTCGGTGTATAAAAATATTTATGATGAGCTTCTCTTAGATTCATATCAGGATGACTCCACTAAACTTCGTGGTTACAGTTCGAATTACAATCTGTGCTGTGTTTTATACTGACCCTGTAATTATAAGTTCTATGCTTTTTCTATCAAGTTGACTACCAAAAGTGGAATGCAAATCACGGCTGTAGTCCACAATACATGTAGCCTGACTAGTGATTCGCTTCAGGATATCATTTTAATGCCAAAATTTGCTGATACTCAGTTACCGAAAAATATCACCTACAAAACTAATGACCAATATTAACATTATTTTAATAATTTGTTTTCCTACATGTTAAAACTGAATCGGTTCTCCAAAATTTTAGTAAAAATCCAATTGCTCAATTACGTTTTCATTTCCATAGCTAATGGAAATTATTTCGTCTCATTTACCCAATCACTTATCAATATTTCAGTTCGTTACGCCTAAATTATTTCGTAAAAGAACTGAAACGTGTCCTACGGCAGCTTTTGTTTCATTATAGATTATTGGTAATTTCTAAACTATGGGTCAATTGAGTAATTGAAGGTTTAATTTCGCCAACCTTTGTCGGCATTATTTGTCCAATTAATATCCGCTTTGATGGCTATAAAGTGATTGTTGATTTTGTGTGCTTTGATGGAATTTGGGTC
Organism: Automeris io; assembly: GCA_036320925.1. Taxonomy (NCBI): domain Eukaryota; kingdom Metazoa; phylum Arthropoda; class Insecta; order Lepidoptera; family Saturniidae; genus Automeris; species Automeris io. The sequence continues at coordinate 21,211,910 of JAUDJH010000001.1, forward strand.
ATCTATATCCTTTATAATTCTATTATTCATCCTCTCCAATATGGCTCATGATAACGACTGGAGATTAAAACTAAATTCTTTAGAATAAAGAAAGCCTATTTCGGTAATTATAAATAGTTTTTAATGAGTTTTTTTAAGAACATATGTGATGGTAACGAATAAATTAATTAGCTTATAGACTACATTAATTGTATATTCTATTAAATATAGTTTATTTCATTCTAAATAAAAATGTTCTGCGGCTTTCTATTTTGTGGTTATTCCTTTAAATATTTTTAAAGTTACAATTATAATTATTTTACTATCCAAAAGTTCTATACCAATATAATAGTTAGTCATTAATTTATAGAATATGTAGAAAAAGCGAGATATATTTAATTCTCAAATCATATCCCCGTGTTCTGCGTCATTAGGTAAGTCATAAGCGTGGGATTTTATTGTTTCAGCCGTAATATCCTCTTACAATATTACGTCATAGGTAAATAACTTTTCCCTGTAAATCAAGAACCTATAAATATGTTGTTATTATTGATTATGAAGTTGATTAGAGTAATTTACCTATGTTCAATATTCCTACGATACCAATTAAATTAAAACGGCATCGTTATCATGGAAATTAATTGAATTCCATTTTATTATTTTCTATGTACTCATTCTTTATTATTTTTTATATAATTATCCTTCTCTAAAATACACAGTTTACCATTGATACATTTTACACTAAATTAATTATGTTATTGTTGCAAAATTGATTACTAAGTATTCTTAAAATTCTACATTATATCTGGTTATTATTTAATTTTACAAATTGCAAGTGGTGTATTAATATATTTTTACTTTTCCTTGTAAAATTAAGAACATGCTACGTTCTTGTTTGAGTGGTATTCCTACTACAGTGAATCATAAAATGGGATTCTCCAAAGATTTAATATAAGATATTCTTTGTTTAAGATGTTAATGAGTTAATGGATTATGCGATAAGTTGAAACTGTCGAGGGGAAAATTCGATATGACTATAATTTCTGTCAAAACTTGTACATAACCACACCAAAGAAGTTGCCTGTGTTCTAATTAATAAAGAGATTAAAACCTAGTTAATTGATATTGCACATCAATTTATATAATTACATAAACGTTTGTGATATTGTTATGTTTACTAAACTATCTTCCAGTTATTGCTTCTTTGTGTAGCTACTTAGTTGCCATTTCAATAACATGGCTGCAGTTACCACAGAACATATACTAGTCCTGCCGAAGTTTCGTTTTTAGCCATCTTTTGACTAGTTGTAGGTAATTTTAATAATCTCACACTTTGTTCCTATAAATTAAAATATACATCACAATAAAAAATTTAAAAGTCGTCTTATTATGTTTTCTCTTTTAGCCAGTATTGAACTGATTTTTTAGGATTTTAAAACCATCGGCTTCGGCCGGATGTCTTTCTATGATTAAATAGTTATTGAAAGCTATTTAACAATCACACATGGATCTAAAATTCGCTACCAAACGTTATAAGATCAACCTTGGTCATTTGGTATCTGGCCAGGGACAAGAATATAGATATACTCTCAGGCACGTCACCGGTCTAAAAGAAGAAAATTCGTGAGCAGATGTATTTTTTAAAACCTTTTTGAAACCTCACGCTTTAGCTACAATTTTGGACCATTTGTAAATTTTACCCTATGTGTGTATTTTGGCCGAAAATATCCGAAACCTTCGGTCAGATACTACATATTATTAATAACAATCTTTTGCACTCTATTTAATATTACCTAAAATACTAACACGTGTTTTTCTGCACGTGTCCAATCCTATTAGATTATACGCGATGTTTACTCTGTTTATATTTAGATGTCTTTGTTTAGAGATACTTGCTATAATTTGGAGTGCGTATAAACGTTTTTAACGTGAATCAGTATTATTCTGAGTTCAATGTCGTTGCCCCTTTGATTTAGTTTCGGATAAATTGCTATATTCGGAATTAAATGACCCAGGATATTTTCCTCATCTGCAATGATAGATTGAGGATTTAGGAATTGGGGAAGAATAAGAGCATTAAGTATTATACGACATTTAAGAACTATATCTTGAACCGCCCCAGTTGCGTGGAAATATTGCCTCATTGAGCGTTTTCTACCGTCTTTATCATGGCGAATGTTCTGAAGAGCTATTTAACATTGTTTCACCCTTTCCCTTCCATAGTAGATCCACGCGCGCGGGCCTCAGCTGCAAAGCTGCTTTTCGGTAATTTCAAGAGTTTTCTAACTCTTACTTTTGTCCAGTTTTTGGGCTTTGGAATGGCCTCTCGGCGAGCGGGAGCGAAAAATATCTCTCATTATTATAGGACGGTGGGAACATGCTCGACGGAAGAGCATACCACAGTGCAACGTCTTAGCGAAAGTCAGATTTAGAGAACTTCTTAGTCCTACCTCGGGTATGGGTAATCATATAGCCGTTACTCCGCAAAACTGAGCATGTGGTTTCTTTAAAGGCGATTGCCAAAATTATAATGATAAGCTCTTCAAACTCATTATCTTTTATAAGAAAGAGATATGAACTATCATTTCGCACAATAGTAAGTCATGATAGGATGAAATTGCATCCGGTAATTCCGACAATTGGCAAAGCGGTGTGATCTCTGCTTGAATTATAAGCTGATGGTTATACAAGCGTAACGTCGAGGTGTTTTTGTTATTTGTGCACTATAAAAAAAAAATCTTACAAAGCAACAAATTCGATTTCTTAATTCCAGACTTCCTTTTTAAATTTAGTGTTTTCTAAAATTCATTAGGCATAAATTCTAACCGTTACCGGCGCGACACATTCAGCCAGAGCGAGCGTGATATCCCACGGTGACAATAGCCGGGCAGTAGACTTGAGGAAGTCTGCTGCCCGGATGGGAGGGAGGCGGTGCGCAGAGTTCCGTCCGCCGCCTGAGAAATTGGCTTTTGCGAGGTGGCCCCTTTACTCTCAAACCGTCTCAGAGAGGTAACTTCAACAAGGCTTTTCGCTCCCCAAGTTTCTAGATGAATGTAGTTTCCCAAACCCGTGTGGGGCGGTTAGAGAGACACCCTAAGAGTTTTTAGTTAGTAGGAGTCTGACACACCAGGTTTGCTGCCCTCACAGCAACCCTGATGCTCCTATTCAGGGATTTCCCCGGGATACCAAAATAGGCATAGACTCCAAGGAATTAACATTGTAAAATATATTGACTTATAATTGGAATAGATATGAAGGTTTGATTTACACTCGATATCTGAACTTGTGCACCTAAAGATTGAAACAAAGACATATTAGATCAGTGAAAACGCACTTGCGTTTTTACTTCTACTTAGAAGGCCTTATACAATAGGTTCAGAAAATCCGTCGTGAAAAATCGTCGCACTCTCTTTAGGACATAAGTCTCTTATTTAATTTTATTTATTTTATTTTATTTTTTTATTACTGACAGGCTTGCGCTTGACCTCAATCTCACCTACTAGAAAGTGATGATCAGGCCGACGATGGAGTGCGCTCACCCAGCAAATACCGATTCACTCGACGTTTGAAGATTCCTATGTCATAAGATGCTAGAAACACCGACGCAAGAAGCGAGTTCCACTCCTTCGCGGTACGCAGCAAAAAGGAGGAGGCAAATTGCTTCGTGCGAGCACCAGGAATGTCAACCACAAACGTCTACGTGATCTTACAGATATGACAGTTTTCTTCCGAGCTAATAGTTGTCGTAAACAATGGCATAACATATAGTTGTTATTATGGTTATCTCTCTACGTGTTTTAACAAGGGAGCATAGTTCAGTTATCGATACGTAAACAATGGGGTTTTCTTTTGCTATTTTATCAAAAGTATTCAGTGTTATTGTTTGTACTGGGTCAATAAATGGGTGTTGTTTTGCGCTATATCTCATTAGAAATGCTATCTCATTGACGTTTGTCATTATATTTTCCTGTTTATATTTAACGTCATATTTATGTTTCTGTTGCTATGTATCAAGAAACCCTGTTAACCCTTTCGCTACGGCAAGCCTCGATGCAAAATGTTTCGCAGGATAAAAGCTCCGTGCTGAAAGAGCGCATATCAAACAAGCGCAGTCTTCAGCATTCAGGGCAAAAGTTTTGGCTCCTTTTTTTTCGAATTGACCCGCGTTGTTTGGCCGGGAAAGGTCTTCACAACTAAACCGGGCGGGAGTTTTAGTTCGAAGCGATTTTTATTAGTTTTCAGGAGAAAAATAATACAGGAGAATGAAATAATAAAATTTAATCACCCATCGCGTACAGGCGGTGTTGTGATCATAGTCACCGATGGTAATGAAAGGGTAAAATTGTAGAGATAATGTTATATAATTTTAGAACATCTTATTTTAAGTATTGACTCCGTAAACCCGCGCGCGCGCGTGTAAATAACTCTTCAAAATACTCGCCGCGATACAGGCGAAAACGCTCCGTGAGGCAATATCCCTGTGGAACTGGGGCGGTTCAAGATACGTCTGGATCAATCACAATGCGGATTGCCCTTCTATGAAACCAATTCAGGGGGTTCAAAAAGTTCTTTTAGAAATACTTCTAAATGTACATTTACTGGATATGAAGCGAGATTCAATTCGTTTGGAATCTCATTTGTAAAGTGGAATCTTTGATAGAATTGTATGAATTTAGATCTGCGTTGTTATGAATGAATGGAAGTGCATTTAGTTGTTTTGCCTATCACACTAATGCTTGTGTTAGATTAGATAAGTACATTCGTGTTCAAAACATAATTAGACGTGGAATTTGCATTATATCTCGAGTATTTTTATAATAATACTAGCTTCCCCGCCAGATTTTATTCTGCCAAAACCTATTGGCCTGTCGGCTGTTTTTTGAAAATTGTTTGAAGGAACCTGGCCTTAATGCTATATGTATAAAAATTGACAAATACTGACGTTAATATTTATACGTCACTCAATTGTTTTGCCTTCCCGGAACCCGTCCACTAACATTTAAACTTTATGGTATGGTGTTAAAGTTCAAATTGACTTTTAAATATTATTACGAATTTTTTGTACGAGAATATAGAAAAGTGGTGTTTCCAGACTTTTTCAGACATTTTTTTTAATTTTTCTCTCCGTAATAACCTTCCCCAGACTTCAACAAACACAACAAAAAAGAAATCAGCCAAATCGGTTCAGCCGTTCTCGAGTTTCGCGCTTATCAAGACAATTAGCGATTCATTTTTATATATAAGATTATGAGAAGTTAAACATTACTGAAGCAGTACATAAAACGGTTTTGGTACTGTGATGCGTTTTACTTCGTGTGTGCCGTTACGTAGGGGGTTTCGCTCATGTGTTGATGTGGACGATGTAGATTGTGCAGTCGAGCTCCTTCTTACTTCGATTGAAACACTTATTATATTCCCAATGTATATTTTGGATCACAAATATTATATTTACATATTAATTATTATATTCTAATTTTTATACGACAATTCTTTTACAAAGCTCAAGACGCAATCTTTATAATCAATCATTTATTCATTCATTCATTTTTTTTTATTAATTCATTTATTTTATTAATTATATTTTTTAATTTATGGATTTTCATCCTTTGATAGTCGCTTTCGTTTTTGGACTACACTGTACTTACCATCAGGTACTCTGTAGTCACTATGTCGAGCCAGTGTAAAAAAAAACAAAATCCATTCAAGTTCGAATTCAAAAGCCGATCTTCCTTTTTTACAATTCTTTCTTACAGAAAACTTATTTTTTATTAAATGGCCAACGTTATATTATTGTCATAGACATGTAACTTCTTTTTAAAGCACTCCTTACATACAATCATTACAGTACTCACTTTGTTGTATGGCAGTGGGGCCGGGGTATATCAGAAGAAGCATTAAAGCAGAATACATAAATTTAACGCAGTGGAGATGCGATGTCTTCGTTCTATATGCGGTTTAACGCTTGCGGATCGCGTTAGGAACAGAGATACGTAAAATGGTTGGTTTCAAACATAGTTTCATGCTTCGATGTTTCGGACACGTCAAGAGGATGAATGATGACTGGATGACAAAAAAATGATGGTTCTATTCAGGAAGAGAGACGGTGGAACAAGGTTAAACTACTACTACTATTGTTGTCTCAATCTAAATAATTTGTATCACGGACAAGTAAAGTATATGTTCGGGATTCATAGGAATTACTGAGTCAATATCTGTTTTTCAAAGATCAAAATCTATTTACCAGCGCCACAGATTTCCTCTGTGACATAAAGCTGGCGGAAGACTCATTTTGCCATTGTTTGATTTTGTTTTTTTTTTTACTGGCACGATAAAGTGACTATATCGTACCTGATGTAAAGTGTAGTGTAGTCCATGAATGGTAACGACCGTCAAAGGTGGAAAATTCGTGGACCTGTTCCTACTTGCACACACATTCATATATTTTGTTATCCTTTCACAACGAGTCACATTTTATTGAAAAGCTAATAATTCCTGGTTATTTTCTGGCGAAATACTTATTTAGTGAGTATTCACATATTTTGGCATCCGATCAAATTTGTATACACGTGTAAAGCAAACAAACTCTTTTAATGATAGCATTAATAAAAGATAAATAAAATAATACATAAGTAATTAAGGCCATCGAAATTATACAGATTTTTTCAACGCGAGAGTTGATAAATACCCTTGGACTTTGTCAAAGAAGTATTATTTTAGAATGTATGAATGAGATGTTGTATGTGATTGATTAAAGCTTGAAATTGACGTGTTATCTGGGATCTTTTAAAAGAAGATTGAACAAATATTTGTTGGTTGGACGTGTTCCAATATCGGCTTTATTTCACCTTCCACCAGATGTGATTGAGGTCATTCGCCTGTCCAGTTAATCACAACACAGATCTGCAAAAAATAGGTTAGGATTGTTGTTGACCAACTGAGGATCATTTAAGAAGTAATTTTTTGCGTAGAATCCGAATCCGGCGTCAAAATTCTTCATCCGTCATTCGTCAGTCCTTTTTTCTCAATTTTAGGTTAAGATATTTTAAACACCTAACCTGATAGAGCAATTCTGACAGATTCGCATTCTATGCAAAAAATTATTTCGAAAATTACCCTCACTTGGCCAACAAGAAAACCTTACAGATCTGTGTAATTAGTATCAGAAATAAAAGTATTGCGGAACTCAAATCGAATAAACCGAAATGTCTGATAATGTAATCGTTACGCGATCAAATATTAAAATAAAAACAAGATGAGACTGCCATTCTTCTATCACAGACAGAACAGCCAGCCAGTTAACAGACTGATTGTTTCTTATCAAATAATATTTAGTCCATGTATATTGCGCGTGCTAGTTGCTATTGGCGTGATTAGGGTTGTCATACTAGATGCGTGTCCAAACTAAACACGCCCGACAGCGCTCCGATTTGAGGAGTTAGATTTGCAGCGATCTCTCGTTGCCAATATTAATCAGAGCCGTTGTTGGTAGCGAGATATCGAGGTAGAGCGTGAAGAAACTATGAGGCTCAAGAGGGTCTTAAAGAGGAGGACACTTCTCCGCTGGAAATTGGGTACCTAGGCGTCGTCGCAAGAGACATGCTTTCGCAGGCCGATCAGTAAACTCGAGGGAGGGCGGGATATTCTGAACATTGTGGCTCTTTACACCCACTCCTCACAGAGTAAGAGTCTGAAGGCTTTTCGCTCGCTGGTAGGAATACTGACTGCCAAGCTCGGCTTCCAGCATGTAGGACACCCTGGGAGTTTTTAGCGAGTCTGGCACACCGGGATAGCCTAAATACTATAGCACTTCGACACTTTATGTCAATACAGGAAAGAGAAAACAGGAAACACACTGACCGTACGATCCTTGCGGCTCTGGTGGCATCAGCTTCTATTTTTTTTCGGTTGTAGCGTGACCACAGTACGTGGACGATATAGTAACTAAGAATTAATCCAAGAATTAAAAAGAATTTAAGAAAAAATTTTCTTCGTTCAAGAATAAAAAATCTTTTGAGCTTACACAATTTTCAAATAACAAATGATTACTTGTCTTAAAGAAATTTGTTGTTAGTTTGAATGTAGGATGACATTATGACAAAATATTTAAGCTATGGATATATTAATCAACCTTTTTTTTTTTGTTCACCCGATAGAAATTCTCATGGACTACCTTGTCTCTTTAAAGAACTAGGCAAATTAATCTCAGACTTTTACTGATCAAAACCACAAGGGTCCTCCTCCTCCGGAGTCCTGTATCTCCTAATACTGCAAGATTGCCGACCGCGGCTATAAACTACGTACTTTGCCCTCTTCTTGCTGAGGTGTCGTAAAAGGCGACTAAGGTATCTCTTTAACACCCCAATTCAACCAGGTGTTCAGAAAAGGGAAACTCGACAAAACCTGCATTCCCCTCCCTCCCGATCGTACTGGTTCTCCATTCCATCTAGGGGAGCTAGGACGAGAGAGTGTTTTTCTGGCAAAGCGTCCAGTTATGCACTTAAATATCGCCTGTACAATTGACTGCTTGAAACAGTCGCCGAGGCCGAATCCGGCTAGGACATCATCACTTTGTCGCGATACCGACACGCGACGGCTTTTTCGAGCTTCTTAAAAGTGGAAAAGTGGATATATAAATTACATATTTTCTGATTTATTGTAAAAGGATGTATATTGAGACACTCACACACTGTCTCCCTCAGTTATGGACATCAGTGGCGCGCAGGCGTATGCGCGCGAAAGCTACTCGCCGACGACCGAATTTTCGTCGTCTCATGGCAAAGATTTGCCAACCCTATAGTAACATATTGGTTTATCATTGCTGTCTAGCGAATGAACAGTATATATGTCAATATTATTATAATATACAAGGCGACAAAGCCGTGCTTATAATCTTCATGAGTAGATTATGATAAATATGTCTGGGAAAAGTTATAGATGTCACTATAGTATAAATTGCAACTCATTGTTTGGTATTCAAACATGCTTGTGTTTTTACCTTTATATAATCTGAATATATTCTATCTATAGATGTAATCAGGTGATAATTGTATACTTTGCAAGGATGATTAAATAATATTTAGTCCAAGATCACATAATTAGAGGTGACTGTATAAATATTTAATGCCATTTTTGGTAACCCAGGATTTTTTTTTATTTTTAATATTAATGCTCATAGCAATACCGAAAAAAGTAATTGTGTATATTTGTAATTGTTTATATTCAGATCCATTAGCTTTAGTTTACCGCTTGCTGGGAATCTTAGGCTTTAGCTAAAATTTCGGCCCATTTGAAAATTTTATCGAATAACGTTTCATTTGCTGAAGGTAGCCCGAAGGCTTCGGCTGTACACTACAAACGGTGTATAAATATCCGATATATCTTTCAGATAAACATCTAAGGTAAATCAACAAAAGGTACTAAATTAGTTGACCTTGTCGCGATTCACATCGTGGAAGTCCGTGATTTTATTCAATATATCTGCCCACTAGACCACGAACAATCTTGTCTTCCGTTTTAATTAGCCTTAATTCTAAAGAAATGTTAGCTTTAATTATTTTATTTATTTAATTGTCTACATTCTACGTATTCTTCATTTATTTGTGTTATAATAATACCGTCTTTTATATTAGACTAATACTTTTTTGAAAAAAAAATAAAAAAAAACCAGTTTGATTTTTTTTGTGTAGATTGTTTACAAATAATTTTATCGAAATAAATAGGAAATTTAACTATGTTTTTGAATTTCGTCCTGTAAACTGGAAACATTAGTACACAGTTTTTGTGGAGCATTGATTACAGGGTCCACAGTCCTCTTAAAGTATAGAAGTGGTCACCTTTGAGTTTTGGTCAGTACAAGGTCGGCGAACCTCGGCCCCCATTCTCCTTGTGCGGCCGTGAGGGTCCTGTGAGGATTATTTCACGTAAAAAAACAGTCTCAGGCAAAAATCAAACTATAAAAAACTCTTACGCCCAGTTTCAGAAATGCTCCTTAAATTTTATGACACTATTAAACGAATGAATCGCGCATATGTATGTAATTAACAACTTCATTAGAGTTGAAAAGCGTTTTAAAATTTAAGAATTTTTTTTAAATTAAATTTTATGTATTCAAAGAATAAGTAAATTAAAACCTCACATATAACCTTGGATTCAGATCAGATATTATTATTTATGGATCTTAGATTCATTACAGAACTAACAAAAATGGTTTATTTAGTCCGCTAAGAATGACGATCAGCTGTGTTATTTATTGGTCACGTTTGACGTAATTTACAACCGCATACTTGAACAGACACCTAATTCTGCTTACACTGAAAAGGATTGAGCGTAATGATATTTTATTAATAATATCTTTGTTACAGGGCATTACGTGGGGCAAAGCATTCTTAGTCTCGCCTGAAAACAACGCAGCACTACCCTACCTCAGTACAAGGGAATGCCAATTAGGTGGATACAAAACCTACACCGTGAACTTTTATCCTCGGCCATTCCTACCGTCAAACAGCGCAGATAAAAAGCATGCTTTACTATACATCGCTGTTCCAGAGAACAAGCATTGGTTAGGAGCCGCCCCATTGCCAGAAATAGCTTTCCAGATCCTCGAATGCCACGGCTCAAGCGGACCCAATGCGGAATACTTGTTGAGGCTAGCAGATTTCATGAGAGAAGAGGTCCCAGAAGCATTAGATGATCATTTATTCTCTTTGGAGAGGCTTGTGAAGAAATTTGCGGCCGATATGAAGATCTGCTTAAAGACTTTAATGGGAGAGGAACAGAGGGAGCAGAAGGCGGAAGTAAAGGCAGTAGTTCCTAGTAATCAATTCGCTTCTAGAATACCGGAGAAGAAGTTGCGTTGCGTAAACATGTGATGTAGGTAAAAGTTAGAAAATTAAGTGTACACGGTGCATTGCGACAGTGATACGGCGTCGAAACAATATTGTTCCTGTCCGGTTCGTACCGGTCTTGTGCACACGAAACGAAGCAGAGAGTTGCTTGCTTTGCGATGCCGGAACACTGTTTAATAATCTTTTCTGATTCAATTATAATAACAGACTGCTCTGAGCAGTGCCATTGCAGCGCCCGCCAAATCTGTTAGATCTTTGCGGTGTGTTTCCGGACCGTCGCCGCAACGTATCGTGTGCAGTGGTCCTTAAGAATATTAGAGGCTTTTGATATCCAGTGGGTATTATAATAATAATTTATATTAGAGCATGATCAAATGTAATACGCCATTGATTGGCTACGATAGCTTCGAATATATATATTATTGTTACCATGGCATTATATTGCCTTATATTTGTATATATTGACTTGACGTACTCATGACTGATGACTTTTGTAAATAAATAATATGATTTAGATAAATTACGACTCAGTTGGCGCAGTGGTCATGAGTGCGACTTCAGTGCATCGACTTGAGCGTTTAATTCCCATATGGAACTAATTTTTGTATATCTTACAGCCCCATTAAGTAGTTGTTCTCGATCTGGGTGTTTGTGGGTGTGAAGTTCATGTTTGTAAACGCACCCGCTATACAGGAAGAATTCCGAAAGGGGACAACGTTTTAAAAATAACTTGACTTTTATATGTAAACCTCATTAAAAGTTGAAACCCCTAAACAAAGTAATATTCGATAACCAACAATGCTAAAGAGAGTGAAAAATAGACGAAACGTGTAAAAGCTTTCGAATTATCACCTCGTCATGCTATGTAAATGTACATTTTGCATTTTTCTTTGTTATTATTGTTTATCGATTGTTATTGTGTACGCTTTCAAAGCTGTTTTCATAATTTGTATTCACTGTTTAAATATTTGTTAGCTGCTTTGGATTGCATTTTGCAAGAAGAAAAACTCATTTGTCCAGTTTTAGAAATACTCTTTAAATTTTAAGCCGCTTTTAAACACTAATGAACGAAGGAATGATTCATTAGTGTTTAAAACCGTTTTAAAGTTTAAGGAACTTTTCTGAGACTTTTATGTTGTGACTTCGACATAAGATAATTTTAATTTAACAGAATTTTGTTATTTAAAGTAAGTATTCGGATACAAGACTAGGTAAAGTAGGTACTTTTGTAATGGTGTGGAAGAAACTAAAGATTCGATAATCATTTAATCCGCTAACGGAAATTGTATAGAATTCGTATTTTTTTTCCTAATATTGTTTTTGCTGGACGCAAATTCTTAACATTTTGTTTCCTGTAACGTGATAGAGACGCAAGGCTGTCACACTTTATCGATAAATATAAAAACACTAATTCGATAAAATTGTGTTAAATGTTTTAGATACAGTCAATTGATTTCAGGAAACTTTTTTGCGGAGTAGTTGATGATCAATTAGAATTATCATCAATTATTCAAGAATGTGGAGTGGATCCGCTGTTAATCAAAACTGAATTATGTATTATTATGCGAGTTTTAATAATTGGCGTCAAAATAAATGATTTGGTATCACAAAATCACTTTAATTATTGAATAAGGACCAAAGGTAAGATGTGCCTTTATTCTTCTATTGTTTGAGCATTACTGCAGCTAACTGAAGGCTTTTTTACCTGGTGGAAATTCTCTTGGACCGTTAGGGTAGCTGTCAGCTGTGTGTGGGACTCTTACAGATTAAAACCACCGGGGTTTTCCTCCTCCCGTCTGGTGAGTGCCGAGGGAAATGTAGGGCCAACTTCCTCTCGCAACTTTGTAGTTAACTGAAGGCCTAGACAAAGCAACATAAAAGCAATCAATCGGTTAGTTGACGATTACTGTTTTAGAGAAAAACGTTGTAACTATATTATGGTAATGATAACTTCAGGCAGGCCCGGGTCTAGGGGGGTATAGGGGGTATCCAGTATACCCACTGAATAATATGATAATAATAATCTAAAATAGTGGGCCAACATCAACGTAAAAAAATATCTAGAAAGTATGTCTGTGATTTTGACGTTTTAAAAGTTAACTCAAAAGTCTCATAAGATATCATTATCACGTCTTATGTCATACATAGATGCAGTCATTAATAAGAATTCATGTTGGGCTGACGAGCAAACCATGTAACATTAGCGCGGCATTCATTGTGTTAAAGTTTCTAATACAATACGCATTAGATATAACCACGTAACCAAATAATGGAAAAAGTATTCGCTAAAAATTATAATTAAAATATGAATATTTGTGATTATAATATTTCGTTTATAAGTATATAGTTTAATGGGTCTGTAAACAAGGGTCATCTATGTCCAAGCGAAATCAATTTCTGTTTATAACTGCTACATAGTTGAAACAGCGGGCGCTCCATTCCGACGCAGCCTTGAGTTTCTTTCGGCGTTTCTTCTCAAGGTAGTCAGTTTCGAAACGCTAGTAGATCACACGTAGGGTACGTATTCTTTTTGGCTGGCGGTCCAAGTCGAGGTCGTACCCACAGGGGTGCCCTTGCATTGCCACCCAACCTATAAACTCGCTGGCCCTCTGTGCTCTATGCTCTCCCCCCTTAGCCCGGTTAAACTGTATAGGCCTTTCCCGGCCCTCAGTAGGTATCCGTATAAAAAAAAACAGCGGGCTCCTACTTTTCTGTCCCTAAAAGAAGGAATTGTTTAATTCGTATTTCAAAATGAATGTTTTGAATACCGATTAAAAAACATATGTATATACAAAACAGTAGCATGAATGTCTTCAGATTTTTGTGGTGCATTATATGGTTTTTTTTATTCTATTTATTTAAGGGACTTTTACGTGCGTACGCATGTCAGCCCCATCGTACCCTAATACAGAAATATCTAACATATTACATATGGTGTCATTGATCTGAACAGACCAGGCGCCTCATCAGATAATAGTTCTGTTAAGATTTTGTTAAACATCACGACGTCAAGTCTGTTCAGAGCAAAGGCATTCACAAACGCCTCTCTCACAGATTCAGATCGGACACATTCCATCAAGCATTATATGGGTGTAAAATTGAAAGACATCAAAGTCCCTCGTTTACGGGCGAAAATTGCGGAAAAAGCGTTTACAGAGGAAGTGTTATAAATAAATATTGCTTAATAATGTTATAGATGCCTAAGTTATTCTTGTTTTTTTTTTTGTAATATATGTTATAATTGTAATTATAAGAAATAATAAATGTAAGGAAAAATGTGATAATAAAAAATCTGTATGACCCTTAATATTAGAGATTACCAGAATATTATAGCCTGATGTTGTTTTAACTAATATTATTAATGAGTTTGTGTAATATTTTAAGGAAATATGATTAAAAAAAATAGTAAAATTATTTATGAAAAATATGTTGTTTTATTATACTGTCTTAACAAAGTGATCACACCTGACCACCTAATAGATTATTATCTAACCAGACTTTTCAATCTAAGGATGACTAAACTGGAGCATCAGCTTCTAGCAGTAGTACCTTTATCGAGCCGTGATAATGTGTCACTCTTTCCCAAGAAAGTTAAAAAAATGATGTTATATTTTTTCAGTCGTTTAGAACTGAAGGTCTCAAATTTTTCACTTATCGAGATAATGATGTGAAAATTAAACAAAAACGATGTGTTTTTTAATTGTTTTACATCATTCTGTCGAACGTTAGAATCAAACATCACCATTTTTATTTGTTACAATCATATTTTGCAAATGTTTTTATTTTAATAAATATTTTATTTAAAACTATAAGTAAATAATTATTAGTCATATATTTAGCGTAATATTTCCCTACTGAAAGTAAATAAAACCTTTTTTTTATATTACTCAAAATTACCTAAAGCTGAGATTGATACTTTCGATCCTATATAACTCGATTATTAATTACTTATTTAGCATCATCTATGAACAACTGTGTGAAACATTCTTTATTGTAAATCAAGAGCCATGTTTCATTATCGCCATCTATTGTGCAGTAAGTAAAACATTATGAAATGTGAGTATAATTAAGCTAGATGGCGTAGTAAGGTAAAAATATAATAAGTAGATATTTAAATCACATGTTTATTATTGTTTTAAATTTTCAAGAATTAACTATTATAAAGTTTGTTTTAAACCAAACATACTTGTACAGATTACCAATGTAACATTCATTCAATGGCATAAATAAGTCATTTCTCTGTATTCGATAACAAATTCCTGATTGCTGAAATTTGGCAGATATATTTATCGAAGGTAATTAATTAAAGGTATTGTTAATGTATGATAATGACCTAAATATTTGTTTAAATGTAGGAATCCGAAATTATACTAAAAAAAACCGCAATTACATCCGCATTAAATATTTATTTTCTTCACAACCCTTACATCTTTTCCATTCACAAGCCATACTATATTCAAATCAAATATACAAACAATTTATCAAAATATCTCATTCGCTACAATTCACATCATTGTAAAACCTATTTGCCTGAAATATGATAGATTACACGTTTTTACATTACCTAATGAGAATTAATACAAACTTTTAAAAAGAGTATTTTTAAATACAGTCTTGACTTAAAAACATCTATTACGTTAGTTGAAAATTTTCGATTTTTTTTGTTATAAACCTACAACTACACTTGTGATGACACAGACTTTTCATACAAATAATCGCTCACAATTACTAAATACAGTAAAATCTATAATTATAATATCTATTTACAAAATAATCTCAAATTAATTTCCGCAGCAATTCAAGTTGTTACAATTTAAATCTAATTAAGTACAAAAAGATTTGGTGGTAAAATGCATTCCATCTATAATAACTATATTTAAATTATTCAAAAAATACTGTTAACGAGCATTTTCAAATGGTATCAAATGTACTGGTAATCAAAAAGATTTTTATAAAGACTAGAAATAAAAAAAAAATGTTTAAAATTAATTTCTGTCATGGGTTTTTAATCTCATCAACATTCTTAAAATCAAAAATCTAAATGTCACAAACTTTGGTACTAAAATACTTATTTACATTTTTAAACTCTATCTTAAATCTTCAATATATATTTACAATAAAATATTATGCAATACTTTGTCATGCATTTCTGCATTAATCATGTAATAAATAATAAAACTAACCTAAAAGTTCAATATAAAAAGATGTACGCCATATAAAATTGTTTAAAACAATAAATCAAAATAAATCAGATAATAATACATTTGCAAATAAATAACTAAAAATAATATAATTACATGTATAAAAAATAAGCAATAATTTTTATTATAAATGCATTGTTCACACATTACTTTTAAATGGACTGCTTTTGTCTATACAATTTGTAAAACTTTATTCGTAATATTATATCATAAAACTAAACACAAATTCTTACTAATTCTATAATAAAATAGTTACGTGGATACAGAAAGCTTATAAAATATACAATTTGCCATAAATGTCAATTTAGGCAGCAGTCTACGAATATACATTCCTCAGTCAAGGAAAAATTAAAAACTTGACTTAGTAATAACAATTTCAAAGGTGGGATCGTCAATTGTTTCACGCTTAAATACCAAAACAACTTTTTTTATATCGACTGGTATATTTAGTTAGGGATTTTGTATAACCTTACAACTGGTTACCGATTTATTAAGCAATAATTTATACGATCCGGACGATCGGAGCTAATGTAGTCTAGTTACAGTCAAGCTTCCTTGATTTTTTTTTTTCAAAACCTGAGCAGTATAAACTAATACTTGTAAAGGAAATCGATCTCCAGTCAAACTAAAGTTAATAAACCCTTTCAGACCTGCCTGGTGGTGACAAATGAGGACATTTAATAAAATAAAAACAATTACCTAAAACGATGTCTCGATTTGGGGACAAAAAAAATTACACAAGTAGTGACATCCTATTTTTAAGGCTATTTTAATATTATTT
Source organism: Automeris io (assembly GCA_036320925.1). Lineage (NCBI taxonomy): Eukaryota > Metazoa > Arthropoda > Insecta > Lepidoptera > Saturniidae > Automeris > Automeris io. Next base: position 21,228,715 of record JAUDJH010000001.1, read on the forward strand.
TAAGACAATTATGCCGATACTTGGAACAGAACTACTTTGAGATTATATTTTTATAAAAAATAAATAGTCGTTTTTATTTAGCGATGAGTGATGTCTCTGTTACGGTTCAACCAGCTCTTGTCAAATAGGAAAGTATAATGAAAACAATCTTACTATAAGAGATCGTTGTGGGTAGGTTACTGAGAGCCAGGCCCGGATCTGGGAGGTTGGGGTTAGTCGGGGCCCAGGCGCTCAATTCTAGGGAAGGCAAACGAGCGAATAACCCATTATACCCACTGAGTAATATATTTTAAAAAGTGTGCTAACTTCGCCCTATGAATAAGGCTGAAAATATGTAAAAGCCTTTGTTTTGACGTTTTAAAAGTTAACTTAAAAGTCTTATAAGATATCATGACGTCTTAAGTTATTCAAGTTCAAAGGTTGATTTTCGTGAATACATTGCTTCTGTTGCGATAAATTATTATATTTTTACAAAGTTATAGAAAGGGGAGGGGTGAAAAACAATAGTTTTTACCACGTTTCGAAAACTTTCAAGACCCGAGGCGGCTGAGAGCCAAAATAAAGCAACGATAATGCAAGTAAAATAGTGCAAAATGACATAAGGTTACGAAATATCACTTCGACACGTTATGTCAATATATTTTGCACTTTCTACTAGCTTTATCCGTTATCAAATGTCACTTTTGCAAAGTCCTCTTGTCTAAAAGGATTAATGCTGACTGCAGAGTTATTTAATGAACGGGAACTCGCTTTCGCTCTCATCTCCCGACCCGTCGTAACTTGAAGGAGGTGTGTCGAGCTGTGGTAAACCCAGGTCCAAATACTCCTGGTTGGCAGTCACCGTGAGGATTTTGTCCAGGTCTTCAACCAATTCGGTAAAAGACGGTCGGTCTCCGGGGGAGAACGACCAGCACTCGCGCATAAGCATATAACTGGAAATAAAATGCGTAACAACTTTAGTTTCAACGGTATTCTTTGTTTATTTGAAACGAAGGCAAACCGGTGAACATCCCAGCGGTTAGCGTTTACTATCGCTTAGGAAAAACTGCGTGAAGTGTCGTCACTGAGCTGCTAAGCCTAAAAGACCATGTCTCAGCTCTTTTTTGACGAACCTCATGGTTACAAATCTTGGTGAGGGTGAGCATAATACATCTCTAATATATACAGGTGTCCAATAATCATCGTTTAAAGCTAAAGGGCTGATAGAGGAACAGTAGCTCTATAGTGTACTGTAAATACAATTCTCCAATTCCAGCACTTTTAGGAGATACTTCGAAAATTCTTTTTTTTTTAATCGGAATTACTTTAATGTTAAGGCGGAGATTATAGACGCAACTCTAAGTTTGCTTAGACTGTAGTTAATTATTATAATTTATATTACTCAATGCAGAGATGGGCAAAATGTAGCCTGATTAATGATAAATGATTACAACATGTAGTCGTAATTTTAATTTTCTTGCTCTGTAATCATGATTAAATCCATTTAAAACATTAAGAAATAATAAACGTGTATACAATCTGGGATTTTGTAGTGTTTAAAATATAAATGAGCAACATGCAATCATATTAATGGTAAAAAACGTAAAATGTAATCGTTAATCATTTTGATTAATCTGATTACATTTTGCCCATCTATGACTCAATGTATGTCAAAGAATTTGTTAACACACCGATTTTGTCACCATGGACTTAGCTCTGCGTTCCTTTTATATATACAGTTTTTTGTCAAAACGAATTTATTTTTTGAGAACGTTGCTACGCAAAATTGGAATAGCGTCTATACGTCTCAGCCTAAGATTTTTCTAAAAGTTCGCAATGTTTTAAAATTTGTCTAGTTTCTATTATATTTTGAGATAAATTAGAAATATTAGAATTTTTGTCTTACCGCTGAAATCACTGTATTATTATTGTTATGCAATGTGGGGCTATGCGGTCTAATTTAATCTATCACTACGAAAAAAATAAAAAAGATAAAAAGATCTATTGTAATCGCCAACTAACATCTAGATCTCTCTGTCAAGGCCTATAGTTTTGACGAACTGTAGTAATTTATTGGCAGAGATAGCTTGAACCTCTCCGAAATCACTGTATTAATAAAGTTACAAGCAAAGGTTGTGAACGATTATAAAATTAACAGCTTAAATCAACTCACATTTCTAAACTACAGCATGGAGGTTTCTCCATCCGATGTCCGGCGCTGAGGTGCTGGTACATATACTGCCCCGGTACGGTCGGGTACGGGGTTCCGCCGAGGGTCATGATCTCCCACAGAAGAACACCAAATGACCACCTATTGTAAACAGGCACATATACTCAATGGCAGCCGGAAGACATGTGAAATAACTCATTTTACTATTAAGTAAGTTACCTATAACAGTGACGTGCATAGGGTTTTTGGACTGGGTAGGCAGAATTCGCGTAATTCATTTGTATATTATATTATGATAGTAAATATTATATTGCTTTCATAGGAAAGATGGACGGCGGGAATATACAATAGATATGAATGTAAATGGTTCCTTTTTTGTTTAAATTAAGGAATTTATTCCAGAGTTATTTATCGTAAGAGCATGCAATGTTTTCATGCATCTATGGAAGGAACGCTACTGACCTATAAATCTTTTCAGAAAGAAAATCATATTTTAAACACAAAATTTACTATTTGAATAAATTTTATATTGAATGTAAAGTAGTAGGGAGATAGCCCGAACTGGTTCGTGACCACAGTACACAAGCTTAAAGACCGTCATAGTGATTTGCTTCGGCCTGTCGCGTTTCGGGATCAGCTTGTGTATATCCAGTTGTTCATATACCGAGAGACCTTCCATAATGGTATATGTGGGCCGACAAAGCAGTGGCGACTGTCAACAGATTTTCATTCCTTGAAGATCTTTGCCGTACCTAGACTACATTGTATAGTAAGTGGGTATAAAAAAAAATTCTAGATCTATTTCCGTCCTTTTTCTCTATCGTATTTTGTTATAATTGTCTCAATCAAATTATTTTGAATCCACATAGTTGTTTTAAAGATTTAATTAGAAAATGTAGAGCTTTTAAATCTGACCTATATTCCGACGTACTTGGAGAAATCCTATTCACATACAATTTACTAACGTCTTTTTTACCGCAACACCTCACTGATAGTACTGGAAGTAACACATTTTAAACTTTCGCGTTTTTTACTCAAAAACCAGCATTTGCATATATCGGCCGTAGCGCAGCACACGCTCAATGAAGGACCCAATTACTGCGTTGAGCTGCATAAGCCAAAAATCCTCACCAGAGATCCAAGACTCATTTGAGAAGCAATGAACGTTAAATCGTGATAGGGCATTTAAGACCGATCATCGATGAGAGACCTAGTGATTAGAAAACTTGGATCTCGGTTTATATCATCTTGTAAAAATAAACTATTGTGTGTCGTGATTAGTGATGAAAATTCCCGGGCATTGTCATCTCTAGTCGTGACTAACAAAATTACTAAGAACAAAAGAGGGTAGAGGAAGTAAATTTCCGCTCCCTACGAAAACTCTGCGGTGCGTCAGTCTGCTCGTGACCATGACCTGTGTAACCAGATCAAAACGTCGAGCCATAATTAAAAGTAAGTTAATTCGCGCATAAGATCCCTTAACGTATTTATAATGAGGAACAGAAAGTTAGTAAATTGCACGTGATTGGAGTTTCTTTTACATAAATATACTTACACATCGGTCTGCGTGGTAAAGACTTTATGGTAGAGGGATTCCGGCGCCATCCACCGCACGGGCAGTCTCCCCTCGGTTTTCTTACGATAGTAGTCATTGGTGTGAACGTCTTTCGCTAGACCGAAGTCGGCTATCTTGAGGACGCAGTCGTCTGACACCAAAACATTGCGAGCGGCCAAGTCACGGTGAATACACTGGAATAATGAAATTTACAAATTAAGACGAATGATAATATATATTTATGACCGGTGGTCGTGGGTGTGGTTGTAGATTTTGGCGTTTTACTGTTTACTTGCACTTTAAGGCACACCGAACTGCGACGCACACGCACGTACTCTAAGCTTTGGTCTCGATAGTCGTCTAACTTAGCTAGAGCATCCCTTACCCCGCGCGTCTCGTATCACCCTAACGACCCTTAGGGCGTGTAATACAATTACGTATCGGGCGGCGTCTACATGCTATATACAGGATTTTTTCCTGTGGGGTTATGTCAAATCAAAAGTTTACGCTAATAAACCGACTTCCCTGGCACAATTAAAAGAAAATATCCGTCATGAAATGGCAGCCATCACGGAGACTACCTGCCGAGCTGTCATAAGCAATTTTAGTGCCCGACTAAATGAATGCCGAGAGCGCAACGGTTTACATTTGGACGATGTTATTTTTAAAAAATAAATTCCCAAACAGTGTACTTCAATATAAAATAAACATTTTTTCAATAAAGCTAAGACTTTTCTTTTAAAAAAAGATTTAAATGTGAACTTTCTTTTGAGACACCTTGTATTTCAAATTTTATCAATTTTCACATATTCCACATTGCACCTAATGAAAAGTGCAATTTAGTTCAAGAACAGCAATAACCGCCAAGGGACGAAAATCCATTCACAGTAGCCATGGCTATGCCGGCCGACATATGCCACGATGCCAGGTCTCTAGGTATATAAACAACTGGAGGCTAAAATGATCTTGTAACACGACAAGCCAAAGCGAGTCACTATGACGATTTTTACACTTGTGTGGTGGTTACGTCTCATGTTGAGTAACATCCCTCATTACCACTTCAGGTTACCACCTCTAAAAATTTAATAAAAAAGAATAAAAGGGGCACTTAGGTGACCCCCAGAATCCGAACATTTAGACAATGACATCGGTCCCTATGAAACACATGTACACTTTATGAATAGTTCAAATTTAATTATTGGAGTAGTTTTTTTTCAATAAACTGAATGCTTTTTTTTAAACATGTACTGACTAATTATATGACTTACTCTTCTGGAAGCCAAGTACTCCATTCCTCTTGCGACTTGATAAGAAAAAGAAACCAAATCCTTCTGTGTGAGCGTCTTTTTTTCTTTTAATTCCTCGTTCGGAGATTCGTATCTAAAAATTGAAAATATAATTGAATAAAAATAGTATATTTCAATTTAGTAGTATATTTCAATTATAATTTATTATTTCAATTCAATACTGGAAAAAACACAGACTGTCTATATTTGGCAAAAATATTTTATAATACAAATCATAATATTCAATTCTTATTTCATCATCAGTTAGATTTTATAGTTCTAGCCAGGCAGTAGACTTGAGGGAGTCTGCTGCCCGGATGAGAGGAAGGCGGTGCACGGTGTCCGGCGCATCGACTGGGAGAGAGGTTTTGGAGGGATGAGCTTTACTCCTTCCCCTCCCAGAGAGGTAGCCTCAACAAGGCTTCTTGTTCCCTGGGCGTCTGGATGAATTTGGCTTCCCAGGCCCGGGTAAAGTAATCAGAGGGACACCTCGGGGATACTTTTTAGTCAGTAGGAGTCTGACACACCGGGGTCACTGCCGTCACAGCGTCCCTGATTGGTCCTATGCAGGATTTTTAGCCGGAATACAAAGAAAAAAAATTTGATAGTTCTACGTTTTAAGTTTCCTATTTTTCAAATAATTTATTTAATTGGGTAAACCTCTTGCATCTTGTAATTTAATTAGTACTGAAATGCTTTTCAAATTCTCTTCAGTCATCCCTTTGAATTTCTCAAATGTCATACCTACAAAATGTATTCTGGTATTCATTTTGCTGTTACTTTAAATCTCTTACCGGTTTCCAGGTCTATGGTTCCTCAGAAATTCCCTTAGATTTCCATTAGGTGCGTATTCGACAATCACATATAGAGGTCCGTCCTGCGTGCAACAGCCGAGCAAGTTAATTATATTGACATGCTTCCCGATCATTTTCATCATTTCCATCTCCGATACCAGCGCCATCATCTCAGCGTCTGTGTGACCCTCTGAAAATACCATATTAAGATAATTATTAGGTGTATGAATCACTATTAAAAATACTATTTCAGTACTATTATTAGCACTAACGGATTCGAATTCATTACAAAATAATCAACCCAAATAGGGACAGCAATGACAACGCTCTACCTAAATTCAGTCTAATTGCCTTTTTACATATGTAATCACCAATTTATTATATTTGTGAGATAGAAAGTTTAGTAATAGCCTTCATAAAGATACGGGAGCACACAAATCTCTTCACACTAAATTCTTAAAATCATGAAGTAAAGGAACATGAGGACTTTAAGTGTATATTTTAATTTTTGTTAGAATATGTAGGAATATTTAACTAATATATATAGCCATACCTTTTAACATTTTCACAGCCACAACCGATTGCTGTCCAGGTTTTAGTATGCCGACACATTCAGCTTTTACTACCTTCCCGAATTCACCCTCACCAAGGATTTTACCAAGCGATAGTGATTCTCTAGGTACTTCCCAGTCCACATCCATCGGTAACTCATATTCAGACATCAACATGGAATCATTCGTGTTGTGAACTTGTGACAGTTTCTGTTTCTCTATCTTCACTACCGGCATCAACTGTAATATTATCATAATGACTTCGTTTAATTCTTTCTTTATCAATTTGTTTAACAACTGCACAAATTTCCATTCAAAATAGAAATTCATAACTGTTTCTTAAACCTATTTTTCTTGTAGCAAAAGAATAGTATTTTCAATAATCATCATTATCATTAACCCACTACAGTCCATTCCTGGATATAAGATTTATTCAATTAAGGAATATCCTAATATCCAATTATTATTAGGCACTTTTGGGGGGTCGACGCTCCACCACAATGAGACCCCTCTCATAGTATGTTGGCCAATTTGTGTTTTTCGCTTATAAGCTTTCCTATATTATAGATAGCCTTACAAAATCTTAACTGTGGTAAGATAATCTCTAATTTCAAAATAATTATTTTGACATAAAAAAAAAAAAAAACAAAGCAATGTATTACATAATGATATACTTGTAAAATGAAAATTAAAAAGAACGAGAACAGCGCATTGAGCTCATCGAATGCAAATTCTCAAGATAAGACTGTTCTGAAATATAGCACAGTTATTTCTATGCAGCCTCTATCGGCAGCGTTTTTCCATAATTATTCCACGACACGATTATTCCGTTTGTTAGGGCCTACTTCGTGTCGAATGCTGCCTCCGTAAACCACAACAGTAGTTAAAACGGATCACGAATGTATGGTGGGAGTAACGGCGCTAAACACTTTTCTAAACATCTATTAATTCCTTTAAGTAATTTACGTTAGTTTTCGGAATAGTGAATGGTTAAGTGGAAACGTAGGTCAAAAACGCAACTATACATAATTACGAAAAATGACACGTATCTCTGATTATTTTTAAGTTAAAATATTGACACACTCCTCACCAGTGAAACAAAACAACGCGCGTAAATTTAAAATCGAGGAAATTGATTTTGCTCATTTCCCAGTCCACAACAACCTCGTAAAAGATCTACCTATGACCTCTGGAACCCTACGGCTATGGTTACCTGATGGTCTTTCATAAGTTCGCCTACCGTGGTATCCGATCCACATGTAATTAAGCCAAATTTTATGCTTATACATCACAATTTAAGTGACGTAATCTGTGATTACAATGACCATATGATATCTATAAATGGATATACCGTGATAATAATATTGATATTACAAAATTTACCAATGCTTCTCCAGCAGGATCAGCAGATCCATTGATCTGCGGTTTCTCAACAGTTACTTTCTTCGTCCAATGTGTCACGATCACAGCGCGTACCGTCTCTATTGCCAACTGCTTTTTAAGTTTTTCTCGTTTCAATCTCTTGAATATCATCACCACTATGATTGCTGCCACGAAGAACATCGCTCCCAGGACTGCCGTCAGGATGTTTATCAGTAAAGGGTGCTTCCCGTGATCCAAAGGCTCTGGTTCAGGACGAGCTGGAAAATTAAAGCCATATTTTAATTATTCAGTCAAAGGCTTTTATGTCTGTGAAAGAGAATTCAGACGATATTGTAGAAAACTATTTGTTCCTGTGCGTGTAGAAGCCGATTTAAGGATGACAATCCCGTTCGCTAGACCGACAAACAAAACCCAAGATGGGAGACGCCGGACACCCTCTCGTACATTTTTAGGTTATCAGAATCAAGTTCTATTATGTATGATCCCGGCTAGGACTAAGAAGTTATCTAACTCTTACTTTTCTCGTCTCGTTGGGCGGTAGAATGGTCTTTCGGCGATCGTGTTCCCGCCGTTCTAATACATGGAGTAAACGCTTTAAATTAAGTGCTAAGAGGTATTTGTTCAAGCTGGCATGGTCGCTGCGACTACCGATATGTTTTTCTATACTATTGATAGCCGTTGTTGTTTTTTGGACTGGACCATGATTGCCATTATTTTGCGCTTGTATTATTGATTACTATTAATGCATACGTGATGTGGTCGCAATGCCGAATTAGTATAAAAAAGTAGTTCATTCGTGCAAACACTTCTTTCATATATCTTGACAGAATACAAATAATAAATTCAGAACTGAGAGCTTTCATTGCCAATAGAGATGAGTATTATTCACAATAGATGTCGCCTATTGCTTACAACACAAACAAAACAATTATCTTGTATTTTACAGTGTAATGTTTTTTTTTTTTAAATAGAGTGATTAACGATGATCTTGTAGAAATTTCACTCTTGATCAAAAAATGCTAAAATAACAATCTATATCCTTTTCGACACATTGTCTAAACCCTAGTCATTTGTTCATTATATTGTTAAGCAAGTGATGCCATTGGAATAGTATTAGAAAACCGAAACTACGTGTCATGGTTTGAAATTAAACCGGAAAGCGGCATGATAAACGATACTTCGATTCTGGCTATGGACATATAGGTGACGGGCATATTTATTCTCCGCATAATATCGTTATTTAGCTCAAGAAATTAAACATGAAAATTTTGAAGAATATCATCACGCCAATCCTCTATTGGGGTACGCAGAGATAATTTAACGCAACTTCTCTCTATTTAACCCTGGTTCGCTTCATTAATATTCATTAGTCCCATCATGCATTTCCGCCGATTTAGCGTGCTTTTGGCATTACCCTCCATCAGAACTCTTTTTATTTGGTCTGTGTACGTAAGTCTGGGTCGACCTCGGCCCTTATTTGAAGAATATCGATCAAATAAATAAGAAAAACTAAAGGAATTGAATAAAAATACCAAAGAAGAAATTGCATTAAAATATAAACAAATGTATATATACATTTCAATTATTTATCATGTCTCAACTATTAACTAATCTAATAACACATTATGCAAATGTATATTAAACATGCTAGCAAATTCCTTTCTCCATGTACTAGCTAATTGTACCCACAAATCACTATGAAGTCTCTAAAGAATTTATGAATAGATAATGACAATTTCTAACATGAACATTAGTGATAGGGAACACAATTTTTCAATTATCTTTCTAATAAATTGTAGTCTTAGCAAATCTATTCTTGTGTAGTCTAGCTTCAATGAAACAGTTCTTTTAAGTCAAGCGTAAAAGATGCATAGACTATTTCATTGAAATAAATCTATGCATTGATTTTTTACCAAATCAAAGACAACCATCCACTTTTGCAAATATCTGCAGTATTACATCAATGTTGACTTTTTGTCAAATCCTTCTCGTTAAGATTGGACATCATTTGACAATGTTATTATGGTTTTACCCTAAATAAATAAATAACTTTTACAATAGATAGAGCAGTATAAATTTACTTACATTCTAGTACAGTTAGGTATCCTTTAGCAGTAGTATTTCCGAGTGAATTGAGAGCTACGCAGACGTACCAACCCTCGTCTTCTTTTGTAACATTAAATATTGTAAGTTGCTCTGCTTTATCGCTGGGATCTTCAGTCTAGAACATAATAATACTGTTTAAAATGGTATAAACAATTATAAAACTTTATATGTATGTATATATAACCAGAGATGGGCAAAATGTAATCTCATTACCGATTACAAAATACAATGGTAGTTTTAATTTTGTTATTCTGTAATCATGATTTAATACCTTCAAAACATGAAGAAATCATAAATTTCAAATGCAAAAAAGGATTCTCTTGCAAATAAGGATTTCGTAGTATTTAAAACATAGATGAACAAAATGCAGTCATATTAATGATGAAAAATGCAAAATGTAATCGTGATCGTTTTTCATTACTCTGATTATATTTTGCCCATCTATGTATATAACCCATCAAATATTGAAGTTATTATTTCAAAGAATCGTCACTTATTAAGTTGTTATAAATAATAATAAGCAAGTAATATAAGCAATAAAAATAATAGGAATGCAAGTTACAGAAGAATAAAATTACGATGAATTAAAAACGTTTTGTTTGTTGTAAAATTGCAAGTTTCCTTTCGATTCTACACTCATGATAATCATTAAGCTCATTGTCACATTCATGGATTGAATATTTTATAAATACTTCCTCGTATACCACCAAAGTAGGACGGCTGTTAAGACATTGGAAGGCCGATTAATAAAATGGTGTTGTACAATGTTTGAAGAATACAAAGGACAACCATCATACATTCAGATATTGATACAAATCGTGAAGTAGTTTGTTGAAAAAGCTAATATTATTACTCAATAAACAGAAAGCATGATATATATAAATACAATAATGAACACTTAAAACATTAGCTTGTAAAATAAAACTCAAGGTCTAAACTATTTTAATATGAGAAATCTAAATTAAGATCGTCTTTTGGTTTCAAACCAAAAGACTAGCATTTTATAAGTTTTTTTTTTTATATTAAGTCAGAACAAAACTAAGCATTACCAAAACACAAGTAAATATTCACCTCATCCGGTTAAGTGTATAGGACGAAAGCAATTTAATTTAATGCTAAAAAAAGCCGGACAATATTTGAAAAATACCATGCAGTCATACAATATCTAACCCACACTCATGCGTTAGTCACAAAACCCTCACCGATACAATTTTGTACATGTCCAAGTACACCATTTCTTGACTAGTTGCATCAGTGGTGTCGACAGTTTCATTGTAAACATATTCGTCTTTTGTATAATACATCCAAAATATATAAGGGTGCATATCAGAGAGGAATTTGCAGGAGAATCTCGCTGTCTCTCCGATCACCTTTGTCTGATTGACAACCCCTTGAGTAAGTACCGGTTTCGCATATAAACGTTCTATAAAATCAAAATAAATACTTAACTCCTGAATTATATACAACAATTCCATTAAACTTGCCACATAATAGCACTAGTTTCCCTACACGTGACTCCTGGGTGGTGCTAAAAGAGCAGCAGCGAGGTGGCAGGGCGTCGGTGCCCGTCTGGATCGCGACCACAGTGCATGCGTGTAAAGCCCGTCATAGTGACTAGTTTCGGCTTATCGCGTTTCGAGATTAGCTTGTGTATATTCAGTAGCTCATATACCTAGAGACCTTCAGTTGTAGTATATGTGGGCCGACATGACGATGTAGACTATCAATGGATTTCCATCCTTTGATAGTCGCTTTCGTTTTTGGACTACACTGTACTTACCATCAGGTACACTTTAGTAACTATGTCGAGACAGTGTAAAAAAAAACTAGTACGTATAATAATTCTTTAATATTATTCCTTAAACCTTTTTTCTTGGATTTTATCAAATTGTTTAATATTTAGAATGCCATCCTATTTGTATTTAACAGTAATGTTAAGCTATCGTAAAGTTACATATATTATGTTATCACTTTATTCTAAAATCATATTTCCCTCCACCAAATCCATCACCAATTTAAATACAATGTATGCGATCGTAATAGTTTTAATAGTTCCCAAGTTAGACAATGCCCAAACTTGTATATGAAAATCTTGCAAAATATTAGTAATAAAAATAATTTTATATTGTATCAGGAATATACACAATTTCAGTTTCTGCATCTATTTTGCAAGATTTTAATGAAGTGATTTTAAATATTATCAATGCCACCACCGGATTTAAATGATAAAAGACCTCGATTGTATCTCCCGGTGGTATTGGCATATCACTCGGTCCAACTTCGGCATCTTTTAAGGAATAATTCGACGGCCTTATCCAATACAAGTACGGCTCAAGGTCCGAGACTGGCGGACATGATAGCTTGACAGTGTCGTTGACCAGTACTGTCACGTTACCGGGATATCCTTCCTTTATGTAAGGTTTCGATGGGTATCGTTCTATGAAATTTTAGAATTCATGTTCACATTGTTATTGATTTCGGAGTCTACATCTATGCTTTGTAATTTCATCATTTATAATAATGTAGTACACGATTAATTGTTTACATTTACAATCAGATAAATTTTAGTGACTTATTATCTTTAGTTAATTTTTAATGCCATATATTACAAAAATGCAGAGGTATTTAACAGTGCAAAGATTTAAAAGCATTACGATTCTGGTTTCAAATTAAGATTACATGTCTGAAATTAGCTATGAGATAAAGATATTCTTGTGTACCATTAATTTCAATTTGTCTAGAAATAGGGATCTTACCTTGGATAATAAGAGCAACATTGTGCTCAATGCAACCTAGTTCGTTACACACTACACAAGTGTAGTTTCCATTATCAGCTTTGGTCAATTCGTCGAGAGTCAGAGACCATTTTCCATAACCAGGCTGAAAATACGTCCTCTGTATCGGTGTGACTTTATTCTTGTACCAGGTTATATTTGGGGTTGGGTTTCCTTTAAAAACAGACAAATATATGGACTTACACAAAAACTATTGTAAAAGCCTAATTTGTAGTTTAAGGATAATTTGGTTCCTTATACAGAATAATACAATTTTGAAAAGAAAAACAATATACCTTCAGCAGCACATTTTAGTCTTATGGAGCTTCCAGCTGGTTTCATATCGGTATAAAACATTCGAGACTGATGTTTAAATTTAGGAGGATATTTCTTCTTTGTATCATCGACATGACCGTAATTGGGATGATCCTTTTCATTTTTGTCATCAGAATCTTCGTCTTTTGAATCGTATTCTTTAAATTTCATATTTTTTGCCAATCGTTTTATGTCGTCGATTGTGTTGTTTTCAACAAGCGCGGCCGCTTGGTGTTGTGATAGTATTTCTGGCATTGGCCTTTCTACATCTACATCTGCTTGATATTCTGTAACGTTGTTTATTTTGGTAAATACAATTTGTACCTGTTCCAAACCATATTACATAGCTATACAGTGTGAACAGTAGTTTATGTTAATATCTGTACGTAGGTATTTCGTAGATTTATTTTATATTCATAGCTCTTATGAATGTCCGCAATAAAAGCTTACAATGTTGTAATAACACGAGATTTATATTTATTATATTCAGATGCCAAATTTAAATTTCATTTATTATTATATTTTATTATTATATTAATTATATTTCATATTGTTTCTAATATTAATATTATATTTATTATTATATTGTTCCTAATAATGTAACCATCTTTTCATCAAAATCGACCGATGTTAACAATAAATGTAAAATTAATTTTCGTCAACATTCACACAGGAAATGCGTCATTTTCGATCGAAATTTTAAGTGCATCCCATCCTGTGTCATCGAAAAATTCAAGTTTTATTTTAAAGTCATACATTTCCACACATGAGTGCAATATTGCCGTGCAGAAAACCCCGGAATCCGGTGCAGAATTGGACGTCTGTGTTTACACATCTGGATGACCAATAAAGATGCCAATAAAATATAATATGAAAATAGCCTCGCTGTCTTCTAAAGACACAGAGTTACATTGCGTCCCAACGCATTTCGAGTATGCTCAAATCTGGTATATATTACGAATGTATTATTTAAAAGCACTTACCGTCTAAATTATCGTGTTCTTCATCTGGCTTATGTTTGATTGTAACAACCATTTCCTTATTTTTATCTTCCTCAGTTTTACATGAGTAAACACCAGCGTCTTTCGCCCTAAATCCCTTTATCCTTAGCCTGGAATATATATTTAGATATCAAGATAAAATTTCGTTATCTCTATTTTATTGGTGATACCCTGTATTATAGCATAATCTTTTTTTTTGTTCTTTGACAGTATGTTTAGTATTTTGTTGATCACTTTCTTTATTTCGTTTATTATTTTTATGTAGTTGATATTGAGAAAGAAAACTAAAACCATGTATTAAGATTCATATATTTCAATAACATGTCGTACCAGCAACATTGCTTTACGATTTAATTTCAGTGCACGAGATATAGCACTGTTACTTTTTCCTCGTCCGTCTAGTGTGAAATATGAATGTATTATGGGAAAAACACTATTATAATAAACCATGGAACAGCTACTGAAATGCAGCTTTAATGGGTCTGAATTTGGATGTGAAACCAGAATTAATTTATCGACGTTTAGAACAACTAATGTATAAATATTTCAAGATCATAATAGAAAAAATAAAGTAGTCTCTTAAAATAAACATGATCTTGGATAGTACAATGAATTTATAAACCGAGGTAAGCAAAGCATTATGTCAGATACTCTTTTAGTAAAAGTATTATTAGATGATACCGTAATAGCATCAAAATTTTGTACCGCTATTGTTAGAATATATCACGATTGTTTTGTTCAAAGAGATTTTAGTGCGTTGTCTCCAACGTGATCAGTGGCGAAGCAAATCGCCCTTCTTAGAAGACTTATACAAGACACTTTTGTTGGATGACATTCGGATTTCTGTTTTCCTTTGCATATACCTAGATTCATATTTAAACTAAAATATTCAGAAGTAACTGCTATGATCGAAATATTATCCTTAATAATTTATCGAATCAAACGTGTATATGATTAGATGTTCCGAATTCGATGAAATTTAGCATAAGAATAGGTCATAAAGAAGAACAAAGATACCTTTCGTTGTGAAAATCAAACTTTATAGGGCTGAAATAGAGGATACTATTGACTACGGTGAAATTATTATATATTTTAAGTTAAGGGTATAAATGTATTTTGTTTTTATATTTAGTTTTTTAGTATAATGTAAAGGGTGGAATGGTAGAGGGGGGAAAGTAAATAAGTTTAAAGATATGGTAGACTAAAATGTAACACGACGTTTATTGACCATTAGGCTATACGAAGTTCGCCGGGTCAGCTAGTTATTAATGAAAATTTAATGAATTTTTCTGTGAAAATAATGGCTAGGAAAATCCCGTGTAAGTTTATTCACTCTTCCCGAGCCAATAGTGAGGAATCTGGTTCAAATTATTTATGGTTCCGCCCACTAACTTTGGGCTATGTACCATAATATTTGGAATTTAGATCTTTGATTAATAATCCAATGTTGAGCGGCAGTTTGTTTTGATATGCCTCGAATAGAAACGAGTAATTCCATAAGAGAATTATATGCGTACGTTTTGTACTAAGCAAATATTGACGCTTTTCCGTTGTTTTACAAGGATTTCTTGTCTCTATTTCTGTTGAATTTATCATTTCATATGAATAAATTCTAGCTGTTTATCTTCGAACGTATAAATTTAGAGTTGCTACCAATAACATTAAATAACACATCACTATTTTACAACAGCCATATTTAGTTTTAATAAATCTATTGTCGTATAATGGTATTTAAAATGCAATCGGCCTATGCCAGATCATTTTAAACCAGTATTAAAATTAAACTTCAGTTTGTAGTAAGCCCGTATACATTTTATTGTTATAGACTCAACTTTTAGTTTGCTTAGACTTTACTAAAACATTACAATTTATATTACACAATGAATGTCAAAGGATTTGGTAAGTCACCGATTTTGCAACATGTACTTGGCTCATTTGTTTGTCAAAACGAATTTATTTTTTGTGATCTTTGCTAATCAAAGTCTGGTAGAGTCTATAAAATTTCAGTCTTAGAGTACTCTTTCAGGCAATAATTAGTAAAATTTTGCATAGAACAAGTTTCAAAAATGACATAATGAGTACCGTCTTCAAATACCTCTCCCATTTACTCACCATTGCCTCTGTTGCATTACTCTCCTAGATTGCCCATCAATGGGCTGCCCATCCTTGTACCACTCGACGACTTGCCCCTGACTCCTCGGTTTGAGGCCACACGCCAGCCGCAGCCTCTCGTTTATAGACGCTTCTATCACGGACTTCGTGTCGTCTGGAACAAGGATTACATTAACATTATAAATTATCACTAGGGTTACGGAATGCGTCGATGTGACGCATTTCATATCTTAAAAGAAAAATTACAAAAACCGTCGCATTTTTATTTTGTCTTTTCTGTTAACTATTATCCATTGAACGAAGCAAATATATATTATTATTTATTTTCTTCATACTTGTTGCTATATTGAAGATTTATATATGATATACCTACCGCTATTAACACGCGACGCGTGCTCGTAACGACAGATATAAGAAACGTCTATAAATCTAGTGTTATATAATATATCGTTACGTGTTTCAGCAAAAATATATCTGAAAAGGCGCGAAGTTCAATAGCAACAAGAGGAGAGTGAGAAGACAAGGAGCAGGGGCAGAGAAGAGCGTAAGTGCAGGAATATTCACTTTTTAAAGTAAAATTGTAGAATTAATATTCCTACAAAACCCAAAATCGAATGCGTGAGAATTTACCGACTAAAAATTATTTCATAGTTTGATACCACATCAAAAAAAATACAATAAGTTTTAGTTTAATTATGAAACATTTTTCATATTCTTTTTTTTACAAGGAAAATCCTACGTAGGACCATCAGGGACGCTGTGAGGGCAGCGACCCCGGTGTGTCAGACTCTTACTGACTAAAAACCCCCGGGGTGTCCCTCCGATTGCTCCACCCGGGCCTGGGAAACCAAATTCGTCCAGTCACCCGGGGAGCGGACAACCTTTTTTTTTTACACTGGCTCGACATAGTGACTACAGAGTACCTGATGGTAAGTACAGTGTAGTCCAAAAACGAAAGCGACTATCAAAGGATGAAAATCCATTGATAGTCTACATCGTCATGTCGGCCCACATATACCACGACTGAAGGTCTCTAGGTATATGAGTTACTGGATATACATAAACTGACCCCGAAACGCGACAAGCGGAAACTGGTCACTATGACGGGCTTTACACCCATGTACTGTGGTCGCGATCTAGACGGGCACCGACGCCCTACCACCTCGCTGCGGCTCGTTTAGCACCACCCAGGAGTCACGTGTAGGGAAACTAGGGTAAAGCCTACGGACGCGAGCAGCTTCGACTCCCAAAAACCAGACCTTCCTTATTCAGGCTTCCTTTCTAGGAAGGTTGATATAAAGAGCCCACTCCTCCAATACATCACTCTCAAGCGGCGCACTAGACACTGCTCACCGCCACCCCCTCAATCCACGTAGCTCTAGGATTTTCCAGATTAAGTATATAGGCACCACTTGTTCGCCGGTGAAAGAAAACATCAAATCGACTCGTAATGTTAATCCAATACATTTTGCACTTATATTTTGCATTAACTTTAATGGAAACTGTATTTTTTTTTATTTGGTTCACATACCGGACATCACACAAAAACATACAAAACATAAACGAATCTTACTAAAATAATACAAAAGGTGTGTCCTTAACAAGTGAACACAACAAGCAAAGTAAATAATGCTATGATAAATAAATCAGACACATAGAATCATCAGAAACCGAAAAAACGCGCTACACCTGCACGCACTGCAAAATCTTACGTTTAGCCAAGGGGAAGGAAGAGTGAAAGATATCGAAAGATTTACAGATACCATTACTTTAGCTATAGAAATATTCAGTACTTTTCTGTTAGCTCCATCGATGATTAAATATTACAAGTGCTTCTGATCTCGATCGAAAGAATGGTTTATGTAAAAACAACATACAACAATAACTTCAAATGGTGTTTGTACTTTTTTAGTGAGTGAGATTAAAATGAATTTCCGTTTTTTCCTTAGTTTTTTTTTCCGTAGGCTTTACCCTACTTTCCCTACACGTGACTCCTGGGTGGTGCTAAACGAGCAGCAGCGAGGTGGTAGGGCGTCGGTGCCCGTCTGGATCGCGACCACAGTACATGGGGGTAAAGCCCGTCATAGTGACCAGTTTCGGCTTGTCACGTTTCGGGATCAGCTTGTGTATATCCAGTAGCTCTTATACCTAGAGACCTTCAGTCGTGGTATATGTGGGCCGACATGACGATGTAGACTATCAATGGATTTTCATCCTTTGATAGTCGCTTTCGTTTTTGGACGACACTGTACTTACCATCAGGTACTCTGTAGTCACTATGTCGAGCCAGTGTAAAAAAAAAGAATATTTTTTGCTCATTTACATTTAAAAACTTAGATAAATCATCGAAACATCCATGCCATCTTTAAAAATATGACTGTAGTCGTAAATTACGATTAAAATTAATTATTTTGATATCAATTTTATACATCAAGTATACTAAATTTTATATCGCATCGTAAAGCATAAGAAAATTTGAAATCTTAAGGCACACTTCGGTTTCTTGCAGCCGCTGACGGATCGCTATATTTCATTCTGTATGCATTAATATGAAAAGACGTTCGAAGTACATGACTGCGCAGCGCTGCCAAGAAGCGTGGCAATCTTGCAATCGTGACAGTTTACAGCGCTGAGCAGTTACGTACATCGGACGTTTTTCATATAAATACATACGTGTGGTGATTTGGTGGTAGGGTGATTGCTTGAACTGGGTCATGAGTGATGACCACAGTACACAATTGTAAAGACCGTCATAGTGACTCGCTTTGGCCTGTCGCGTTTCGGGGTCAGCTTGTGTATGTCCAGTAACTCATATACCTAGAGACCTTCAGTCGTGGTAAATGTGGCCCGACATGACGACGGAGACTATCAATGGATTTACATCCTTTGATGATCGCTTTCGTTATTGGACTACATTGTACTTACCATCAGGTGCACTGTAGTCAGTTTGTCGAGCCAGCGTAAACAAAATACAGAGTGGTATATCGCGACCCTTCAGCGGCTGCAAGAAACCGAAGTGTGCCTTTAGTGACAAGCCCACACCTCTGCCGCTATATTTCTTTTGTTATGCTAAACGCATGAAATTAAGCTGCCAATGGCAAATAAAAATTTTATTGGTCGTGTCGTATGGATGTTGAATATCTTTATTAAGAAGGCTATTGCGATATTTAAATCCTTAGTACTTTAAAAGCGTATAAAGTTCCCATGAATTTTAAATAAAACTTTGGAACATGTTGTGATTTTATATAAGGTTTTTTCGTCCCATTGGTAGTAAGATACTTTAAGAGGTACTCTGTGCTCAGTGACGTTCATCTCATACAAGCATAAAAGCAATGCTTGCCCTACACTCTACAAGCATCTAATTCTAACATTATGAATTAATCTATCAATATTAAATACATTCACTTGTGATTGTGATGGGAATGTGTGCTTATCGAAATAAATAAAAAATAACGAATTTTCACAGTTCTCTAATAAAGACAGAGCAATAGAAGAGTCGAAGGTAAGTTTTCTTAAAAATTGTTTGCCTTGTATGAAAACAATATGCACGCCACTGTCTGTGCTGTTATATCGTGCCAGACGTGACCAGTAGCGGAGCTGATCGCCGTTCTCAAGGCACTTACAGAAAACATTTATAATAGATGCAGTGCCGGTTTCTTCACGGTGTTTTCTTCGCCAAAGACCATGTGATGCCTAAATTCATGCTTAATCTGGTAAAACCCAGATGTACTCCAGGATTCGAACCCACACTCATTTGCATCGCAGCGCATGGATGCCGGACCCTTATCCACTAGGCCACCACAACTAGAACGTTAACATACAGAAATCATACAAAAAAAATAGTTTACAAGTTTTTACATCTCTACACGAAAATAGTCTTTCCTCTATTACATTATTTTTATTTAAAAAAAAACTTTATAATTCTCGAAATTTTCCTAATTACCATAATATAGTCAAAATAAAACGCTTCTTTAATCTTAGAAAAATGTAATCAAAGATTTCACACGAGCTTATTAAATCATTCGCGATTTTTAATGTGTTTTCCGACCGTTTTTTGCTGAATGCTCTATAAACTACGGCTCATAAATGTTAGAAATGTTATGATTCAAAACATTCTATCTTGTTTATTGAAGCTAAATAATACAGGTGTTTAGTCTACGTTCAGACTGATTTGCGATAGACAGAAACTCAAGACATAATATATCAAACGGGGTCGATAAATGGTCGGCAGTACATATACTAAAATTGGAACAATACAGAGAAGATTAGCATGGGCCCTGCGCAAGGATGACACGCAAAATCATGAAGCGTTCCACATTTTATTTGGCACACTTGAGGGAGTGTGTCGTCCAACAAGGATGCGAGCGGCGCGCGACGTGTACCCGCGTGCTGCTCTACAACAAAGACGTTTGAGAGGGGTGGCTCTTTACACCACTCCTCCTCGTACGAGTAGAGGCCTACTCAAGGCCGCACGCCTTGCCGGTCATCGAGGATGAGACCCCAGTCGTGCCCTCGATGCCGGTAGGTGGAAGGTGGAACACCCCGGGGGGCGGCCCTCATAGCTCTCGAGGTCAGTTAGGGATTTCTCCCGGGTTAAAAAAATGGCTATCAATTAGAAGTTAGTTCGTAAACAGAAATAATATTTTTTTTACTTTCTTCTTCTAACTGACTGAAGGTTCATCTGATGTTAAATGCATATCATCGCCTATGCACAATTGGAACAGATACCTGCTCATGGGCCGGGCAGTAGACTTGAGAGAGTCTGCTGGCTGGATGAGCGGGTGGCGGTGCACGGTGTCCGGCGCACCGCCTGGGGGCGAGGTTTTGGAGGGGTGGGCTTTACTCCTTCCCCTCCCAGAGAGGTAGCCTCAACAAGGCTTCTTGTTCTCTGGGCGTCTGGATGAATTTGGCTTTCCAGGCCCGGGTGGAGCAATCAGAAGGAAACCCGGGGGGTTTTTAGTCAGTAGGAGTCTAATACACCGGGGTCGCTGCCCCCACAACGTCCCTGATGTTCCTATGCAGGATTTTCCCTGAGATACAAAAAAAAAGTTAACCGCTCATGACGTACGCTTTCGTGTATTGATTTTATGCAAAAATGTACCAAATAGAATACCGAACCATCTAATCATCATCATCAAGTCATTGTATTTTTAATATCATGTGCGGGGAAGACACTTTGCAGTGTCGTTAAAAAAAATAAACTGAGGGCATAACTACGACAGTAACCTTGACTGGAGTATTTCATTTTTGCATCGCTATGCAAGAAATAAGAATAAAACATCATTTAGCAACATTCACAGATCATAAAGCAGCCGTACACACGCTATGTGAATGCGTAACCAGTCCCAGTGATTTCAACTTAATGAGTTTACCTCAAAAAGGGGGTATTTCAAAATAAGATGGGTATTTTCAGGGGTTCCTTTATAATGGCTTGATAAAGTTACTACAGCGCATTTGCTGGGAAGAACAGTGTACTGCAAAAACAGCAACCAAGGGACGAAAATCTGTTGACAGTTTTGGATTACACTGTTCTTTCCATCAGATGTGATGTAGTCACAATGTTGTACTAGAATATAAAAAAATAAGATTTTGAGGAATTAATAACATTAATTTAAAAATGCTTTTAAATCATTCTAGTTTTATACAGCTGTAGGGGCGGTACGCACGCGACGCGACTCACCCTGTATGACTTTAACCGGATTGTTTGAAACAATGAATGCCACTGCGGGCCGCGGCGCGTACGCTCCGTCTCAGAACATTCGGGAACACTTACTTATACATACATTTTGTATAATAAAGTTGACATTTAACAAATAACTGAGCGCGTCGCCAACAACAGTTAAACTCCTTTTTTTATTCGGTGTTAACTGTGACTACACTGTATTTAATGGAAAGTTCAGTGTAAACCAAAAACTGAGTATGATTATCGAGTGACAATGACCTACCAATAGTGAGAAGCAATTATACCTTCACAAAACTCTCTTTACGCTTCGTTTAAATAACCCTATATCATATAATGAAGGGAACACAATCGCCGGAGATCATCTCGCAGTCTAAGAACCCGGCAAATGCCAGAGTTGGATATCTACCGTTTTTGTTTTAGCTGAAATAGAAGTCTTCGTAAAACTATAGCATATTAGATGATTTCGTTGTACCATATTTTAGTTACAATTCAATAAATTTTGGATATCCTATGTATTTTTTCTAAATAATACACTAGTTTAGCAAGCGTTTGATTTTATGAATTATACTTAACATTATTTTAGTTCGGTACTTAAAAATATGTTTGGGGATTTTTAACTTCTAAGGTATTATATAGGGAAATTTTGGGAGATGTAGGCAACACTAAACAACCAAGCGATCTTTGTGCCCGAGTCGCGTTCGATGTGCCTTGCTATAAATCGTTTAGCATCGAAAAATAACACATCATTAAACTTTGCAAACGGCTCTGTTAATAGCTAATTTGCGTGTCTTCTTTCCATTGATACGACGTTAGTAAATAACCAATACTTATTGAGTTTATTTTTTTAATCACCTCTTTCGCTCAATCATATTGATATAACTTCCATTACATTAGTTACGTTTGGCTATCTTGGTCTAGTCAATAAGGGACCGCTGTACATGCGCGGCGATATAAATTGTCGTGAGTTCGAAACCCAGCTCGTACATCTGGGTTTTACCGTACCGGGGTGCTTACTAATGAAGGAAAACTTCGTAAGGTAGCTTGTATAACATCTGATAGAAATGTCTTGTGTAAGTGCCCTGAGAAAGGCAATCAGCTCTTCTACTGATCACGTTGGTCAAGTCAAAGCGCAAAGTCTATATAACCATTAATGTATTATATCTCTGTACACCCCGTAAAAAATATAGCGTAACGATATATTGTTATTAAGCAATATAAAATAATTAATACAGGGGTCTGATTTCATTACTATTTATTAATAAATTAAATGCAATAGAATACTATTTACTTAATATAAAAAATTAAATTCAATCAAAGAAATAAAATTTCTATTGAGTTCATGTTTATATTTAATTTAATTCATAATCGATTTTTCCCAATTAATATTATTAAGCCTGTTGACTTGGTTAACTTTGTCTTGCCCGACTAAACGTTTCATTATTTGCGTGTAAATCCAGAAACCTGCATAGTGTATTTGGACAGGTTAGGCAGAATTCTCGTAATTCATTTGTATATTATATTATGATAGTTAATATTATATTGCTATCATAAGAAAGATAGACGGCGTGAACATAGAATAGATTTTAATATAAATGTATCCTTTTTTTTGTTTAACTTTAAGCAATTTATTCCACTTGTCTATCATAAGGGCATGCAACGCTTGCATGCGTCTATGGAATGAACGCTACTATGTAATTCTCACTCTGAACGTAACGAACCGAGTGGCGAGTGTTCTGAAGAGTTATTTAACCTCGTTTCAACCTCTCCCTTCCTGAATACAACCACGCGCGCTGGTTTACGTAGTCACAGCTATACGGTAACTCACATCCCGGCTAGGATTAAGAAGTTCTCTAACTCTTACTTTTGCCGTGACGTTGGGCTGTGGAATGGTCTTCCAGCGAGCGTGTTCCCACCTGCCTATGATATGGGATCCTTTAAGCGTAGCGTGAAAAGATATTTGTGCAGGCTGGCACGATCGCTGCGACTATCGATGGGTTTTTATTACCTGTCGAAAGTCGTTGGCGTTTTTTGGACTATACCCTGCTTACTATTAGGTGTGGTGCGGTCGCTGTGTCAAGTCTTGATAAAAAAAGAATCCGTTGTTAAAATATGAGATCTCCTATGAGCAATGAATAAGCAATTCAAGAGCTTTTTTTACACTGGCTCGACATAGTGACTACAGAGTACCTGATGGTAAGTACAGTGTAGTCCAAAAACGAAAGCGACTATGAAAGGATGAAAATTCATTGATAGTCTCCATCGTCATGTCGGCCCGCATATACCACGACTGAAGGTCTCTAGGTATAAGAGCTACTGGATATACACAAGCTGATCCCGAAACGCGACAAGCCGAAACTGCTCGCTATGACGGCCTTTACACCCATGTACTGTGGTCGCGATCCAGACGGGCACCGACGCCCTACCACCTCGCTGCTGCTCGTTTAGCACCACCCAGGAGTCACGTGTAGGGAAGCTAGGTTAAAGCCTACGGACGCGAGCAGCTTCGACTCCCAAGAGCTTTAAAAACATTTACAAAAGTTAGAAGAATTTACTTTTATCCTGCAAAATAATATCGATAATATTCACATTACTAAAAAGCAAAAATGTCGCACATTGTCGCACAAATGTCGCTGCCATTTAACATAAAAATTGAAGGCGTAACTGCGAAAGATCATTAAAACCAGTACAAAAATAACTTTGACGTTTCAAAATAGCGCACTGACTCCTGAACTTCTCTAGTGGACACCTGAACTCGATAAATCTTATCGTATATTATTCTAAAGCGTCGCAATGTCTGCCGGTTTGCTGTTTCATTACGTCACAGACTTGTCTAGTAATTGGCTTGAGATGATCAGTTAAATATATACTATTTACAGTAATATAAGAAAGTCTGCGTGGCTTTTCTTAAGACCATTTCATCCAACGGCGTGCATTGCAAACCATAAAAAGCAGTGCCTTGTTATATTCGGACATTTAATAAATTTATTCACTTAAAATTTTGTAATTACTAGATTCAGAGTTTCAAGTTGGATCAAATTTTAAAGCAATACATTTATTAAATGTCCAAGTGTAACAATATAATATATTTTATTGTATCTACGAGATGCACGTCCCAGAATTTATACGTATAATGGATATTTATTTTTCTAGCTAGACCGCAAAGTGAGGTTGAATGACAATAAGATAGACCTATCTATGTACTAGAGAGATGTGTGGAGACCTCTCGCTACCGACGCTTATTCCAATCATGATCTAGTAATTCAACTATTTTTGTATATATATATATATTACCGACAGGCTTGCGCTTGACCTCAATCTCATCTAAAAAATGAATGAAAATGATGATGAAGCCGAAGATGGAGCGCTCTCGCCCAGTAAATACCGATTTACTCGAATCTTTAATATTCCCATGTCATTTTGGAAACATACACAGGAAGTGAATATACATATATTTTAGGGAAAAAATTAAAGAGGTTTCTTTATGTAATAGAAAGTCTTATATTCCTTCTCCGGCTGTTCACAGGCAATGACTTTTGGATCGGACTATACTAAACGATAAATCTCCATATAAATTCCGCTACAGAATTACAGTGGAGTAAAGGGATTTTAAATGAAATATTCCAACGGCTAGTTACAATATATCTCAAACATTTCACAGATAGCCGGACCGAGTCACAATGCTTTGTTTGGAGACTTGACTCGGTTGAAACTTTAATGGCCATCGAGATTTGTGGCTTGTGAATTATGGCCGACGTAGTGCCGGCCTTTATTCTATCGATATCGAGACACTTGAGACGCGAACATCGTGTGAAATCGATATCAAAGTAAATAGGTTATGTATTTTTTTGATCTTTTATTGCCTTTTTATGCTAATTTTGTACGTACGATAACTGCATCTTTTTATTTGTGAGCCTCAAATTACGTTTTTTCTTGTTTCACATAATATCACTTCTATAGTCTATAAAAAATATTTATTTGCCTGTTTTTTACTGTATCAGTTAAATTAATAATACCGTAACTGATGGTGACCAAAATATAATACAAGAACGACGATGATCATAAAGAGACCTGTCGCTATTGACAGTCTTCTTCATCATTCTGGCTTACGTGGCAGTATTAGTAAGAGATTGTTTATGACATCTGTTTTTCAATATAGAGGTTATGTTTAGAGATTACTGTATTGATCTATTGACTATGTGTTTTTTAATAGTGTCTAATTTTTCTTATCATTTGCTAGAGTCTGACTGAAGTTTCGGTCTAGCTTAAGTCACCTGCACCAAAAACCTTCTGTTGCAGCGTAAATGGATTGAAGTTTTGGATGAACCTAAAATTTTCTAGTATGTGCTAAAATTTATTTTATTTTATTTTAAAAGGCTTAAAAAAATTAAATTATAGAAATAAATAAAATAAAATAATAATAAAATAAAATATAATAATAATATATAATTATTAATTTTTTTTTTAATTGAATGTATTTTTACGAATTTGCACATTATTTTGCATTTTTTGTTTTTGATTATCTGCTATATAATATTAATTGTCCTAAGAAGTTGTTTTTATATTATCAACACACATGTTTAAATTAAAAGATTATAAAACCATTATAATATTCACTTTTAGTCAATCTTGTTCTTAGGTTTTTTTTTGGAATTGGCCAGAAATCGATCTTTGATCAGACAATATAAAATAATAGTAATTCAACGCACCCATTAAAATTATGTTTGTGCGTTCGATACTATGAGTAATAAAAAGTTATAAAAAATGTATGTTATTGTTTTCTGAATTCCATTTCGATATTAATATTTAATGAGTTTTTATTTGATACAGAGACAATAACGTATGAAGCTATCGTGGGCATGTGTTAGCTTTTGTTATGGCTGGAAATTATTAACGATCATAATACTTAATGTATTTATGTTTTCAGTTGAATGATTTGAACATAAAACACCATCTTTATTGGCTACTAAGCTAAAAGCTTTATAGATTTAGGACTTGAGTGAAAAAAATCGCATAGTGACTCTTTTTAACCAGTCGCGTTTCAGGATTACCTCTTAGTATGTCCTTTATCAAGTTCCTTTTTCTCTTCTTCAAGATTGGTACCACGTTAGCAATATTTATAGTGTTTATCGACTATTGGAGCTACTTTCCATTAGGTAATCTGCCTGTCAACTTATTTGCCAGACCCTAGACCCCGGCAGACAGGTGAAGGGAACACTCCGGTGATTTTAGTTGGTGAGAATCCTAAACACCAATGTTGCTGCCTTTAACGGTCTTGACAATCCATGAAGATTTCCAGCGTGAAGAAAGACAAAGATTGTTGCTTTCTTAACAAGTTTTCTATACAAAACTAAATCAGTAACACTAAGCATATATTTAGAAAATATGCAAAAAAGACAAGAGATATGGGTTTTTATCCTGTTTTTATTTATTGTAATACAATAACTTTTTTGTATTTTTTCGTAATAATGGCTGTAAAAATATTTGTTTTCAATAAAAATAATAAAACAAATGCATCAACGAAAAATTACAATATTTTTAGATCGACACTTTTTACCCTTAACAGCAGCTGTTTTAATCTGGTGCAAATTTGCATTAAAAATAGTCCCAAACAATCGCAGACATTAATTCCATCGACAAGGTTAAAAATATAAATGTAAGTTTTATCGATAACATCTTCAAGACTCTTGTGGGACAACACTATTGTTTTTGCGAACTCCTTAAATGTCAATTTCGTGGTTGCATATGCTGAACAGATGCAATCCCATGCACCCTTGGGTCTACAAAAATCGTCGCCTCAGTTACAACCGTATGTTTTGATATTTTTAAATACCTCTGACGAAAAGATCCTAAGAAACTACGAAGGTACATCTAGTATATACCCTTTTTCAATATAAAGTCGAAGCGGAATACTTATACAAACATGTTTTAATTATTTTCGTAGATTTGATGATGCTTTTTGCGTTTAAGATTATCTCCTATTAAAAAAATAACGGGGTAGTATGTGCACATTGAAAATATATAAAAATAGGTCTCATAACACCTGTTTAACAAAGTGCATTTGATACTAAGGACAGCGTAGTCCAAAAACCGATTTCAGCTATTGAGAAACTGAATAAAGTCCATCAATAATCACTGATTAAAAATCACAACCTGCTTAAAAATATCTTCTCACTTCTTTTAAATGATCCTACATTATAAGAAAGACAAAATACAAAGAAATTTCAATATAAAACTTGCTGGTATGATAAGAATCTAGTTAAACTACTACTAGATCAAACAAATCAAGTAATGAATAAATAGACTTGATACGGATTTTGAATTCGTATGCTTTATATGAACAAAGCATAGCATATGTCAAACTCTTCTCATACAAAGGGTAGGCAGAATCTAGTAATAATAAATTATAAGTAGTCCATATTTTTAACTATGGATTACATTTTTTTTCCAACAGGATAATACATTGTTGGTCGGTAAAAGCTTTCATAACTAAACCGGGCTGAGAAGGCGGATACATAAGGTGCTCAGCCAGCGATTAATGAGTTGGGTGGCAACAAAGACTCTCGTGGTGGTACGAACCTCAAGTTGGGCAGCCAGAAAAATGAACCTAACGGTGTTTTAGCGTTAGCAAAGCGACTTACCTTGAGAAGAAATGCCACAAGAAATTCAATACGTATTTTGAATTTTATACGGCCGTTGTTCATGCATAATTGAAAGACTTTTAACCTACTTAATTTTTTTTTAATATCTGCTACACTATGATTATATCACTAACATAACTATATTTAGTATTACAACTTATATATACGATTTATTCCAAGACTACCAACTATTTCACTTCCCAAATTATTTATTTAATACAGTTTTTAATGGCATCAAAACACAACAAGCATTTATTATTATAATTAATCAGTTTCGTCCCACCGCAGGGCAAAGGCCGGTCTCTTTTTCCGCCATATTTGTGGAATCCGTGGAAATGAGTCTGGATATTTAATTACGGACGCTTGTCCAATGCGAGTTGACGGGTTTGCACTATGTGGAAAGTATGTGCATGCAGCAGCTTAGATGCTAGCAACCTGCGTGCAATTCTCCATGTCGAATACCCTATTCAGCTTTTACACCTCAGTATGATGAAGAGGGAGATACTATGTAGCTTACCAACGTGAACTATACATCTATTTAATAACCAAGGAAAACCCAGAATATTTAGGAATCAATCTTGATAGTAAAAAGAGTGAGAAATGAAATTCTAAACAACCGAATCCGAATTCGTTCTCGAGACCACCAAAGTGACAGATTAGACGCAATTAGTGACCATTGTTTTAAATGTAAATAAGGATTATCTTAATGATGCGTGATTGTTACTTTGAAGTGACAAATAACTGTAATTTGTAACACCATTGTCAAAAGACAAAGAGACAGCCTCTAATTGAGTCACAAGTTTTGGACGCACCTAATTTCGGAACGGTGAATGTCGATTCAAATATAATAATTTAGCCTGTAATGTTTATAGATTTATAAAAAGCCTTTCTTTTTGTCAGGGCTGCTCTAATTGCCGTTAACCGTTTCACGTTATAAACATTTGAAATATATTATTATTTAGTTGATATAGTCATTAATGCATCTTTTTTACCCTGATATGGCTGTGTTAGTGTAGCGGATAATGCGTAATGTGCAGCACCGCGAATGGTCGCAGGTTCGAATCCTGACATATACATCTAAGTTCTTCCAGATTACGTACAGATTTAGACGCCACATGGTCACCGGTGAAGGAAAATATCGTGTGGAAAACCGCATGACCTCTGATATAAATGTCATGTGTTAGTGTCTTGAAAACGGCGACCAGCTGCGCTACTGGTCACGTTGACCATGATATACAAGCGCAAATTGGATACAGCCACTCAGTAGCGTTCATTACATTGATGCATAAAAACATTGCATGCCCTTACGATAGATAAATTGCGTAAATTTGAACAAAAAAGCAACCATTTATATTCATATTTATTTTATATTCACGTCATATATCTTATCTATTATATTAAAAAAATATAATAATTACTGCTATAATATAATATTCAAATTAATTACGCGAATTCTGCCACCCTGTCCAAATATCCTAAGCACGTCACCCATTAATGCATCTTTGCTCACCCCGTAAGTAATACAACGTGAGTTTTACCACTATTAGTTATTTATATTATAGATAACTAAAACGTGCCTCTTTGAATAAACCTTCCTCAGTTAATTCTCCTTTTTGCTACATATCTCGGTAACAAATTTTAAATATCACACAAGTGTTTCTTGAAAAGGGAATTTGGTATAAGACGCTACAGTGCCAGCCTTCTCCTATTCCTTGGTTTGCTAATATTAATATAAGCAGATCCTGTGTAACTGCAGCATTTAGGTTAAGATCAGGTCACATTCCATCAAGGAAGTTTGGCTATCTCATGAAACTGGTCGACTCACCGCTTTGTGAAACATGTGACAAAATTGACGACGTCCATCACTTCCTGATAGAATGTGACAAGTATAAGAAGGAAAGATCTGTCCCTTTTTTTTTTTTTTATTCTGACTCGACACTGTGACTGCACCATACCTGATGGTAAGCATGGTGCAGCCAAAAAAACGCTAACGACTATCGATAGGCAAGAAAAACCCAACGGTAGTCGCAGCGATCATGCCGGCCTGCACAAATATCTCTTCACGTTACGCTTAAAGGATCCCATATCATAGGATGGTGGGAACACGCTCGCTGGAAGACCATTCCACACCCCAACGACACGGCAAAAGAAGGAGTTAGAGAACTTCTTAGTCCTAGCTGGGATATGAGAAACCGTAAAGCTGTGACTCCGCAAACCCGCGCGCGTGGTTCTATTCAGGAAAGGAGAGGGTGGAACAAGGTTAAACAACTCTTCAGAACACTCGCCATGATACAGTTTATATAGTTTAAACCTTAATTTATATAATGTAGGCATGTTTCACAGCATTCTAGCGGAACCAGCCTCTGGTGGACATGTATAAATAGTTTATAATTTTTTTTTTGTTAGTTTTAATATTTTTTTGTATTTTTAGTTTAAGGTATCCTGGGGCTGACATGTTCAAAAGAACAAAAGTCCCTTAAAAATAAAGAAAAAAAAAGTGTTTCTTATCTCCCTTGTAACGTTAAAAATATAAATAATGTCGGTTAGTAAAATCTACGTAACATTCACACTTAATAAGGTGATGTATTTTATTAGAACCTTTAGTCTAGTATTTGTCGGTAAGGGAAAGCAAAATAAATATTCGGCTCATGAAATAATCGCACGTAGACCAGACAGTAATGCGAATCTTTTGTATAAATCGTGTACTGTATGGCTTTTTGATTGCTTGGACGCGTTCCAAAGAGATTTTTCACGCGCGGCCGCCAACCCAAATCATTCTTTTACATTAGGCTGTCTGAACTAAAATGGATTTGATTTGAAAGTTTGCCCAACTTTTTTAACAAGGACGTTATAAATCATATTCGTACGTAGGTAGGTATTTATATATGTAATATAATATTTCGAACGCCATTGAACGCTTAAGAAGGGTCATCGCTTATTTGGTACCAATTTTATATATATATAATAATTAATTTCTGTCTATTCTAAATAGATGCCAACTAACAGAAATAGGCGCTGAATTCTCACTACACCCTAAATAATCAAGTAATCAGTAGCCAATAAAAAATACGCAAAAGAGGTACACAAACAAGATTAGTTTTCTCTAAAATAATCCAAAAATCATCAGAATCATTATTTATTAAGAACTTTTTAAAGAAAACTATATACACTCAATGGATGTTAAAATCGCATATGAGATTTGAAAATATTTTTTCTAGAAATAATAAAATCATAATAGTGACTACAATTTACAAAGATATAAAAATATATACGTAGAGACCATCCGATCTCAAATTTTGATTTCGAAAGCAATCGACCCAACAGTAGAATATTTTTTAAATAGTTTATTATTTATGAAACCATTTATTCCTTCAAGGATATTTTTTTGGGAATTAAAGACAAAAACAAAAATATTTCAGAGTCAAACGATTTACGTTAGTTTTAGAAACGCTCATTAAATTTTAAAACACTTTCGAACATTAATAAATCACTATTTGCATAACGTACTTGATTCATTAGAGTTTTAAACCATCTTAAAATTTAATAAGCATTTTTGAAACTGAGCGGATGCAGAAAACATGATTGCATCAAAAAACAAAAGATGTTCTATAAATTAATATTATAATAATGTTAAAATAAACAGTATTTATACTTAGAGCTATTAAGTTGAAAATACTTGACTCTATTCTCAGTTTCAAAGCAATTTAATATAAGTAATAAATGCTATTTTAGTTTATGTTTTATAGATACGAGCTATCTAGTTGTCTAATTACTATAAATTTCATGAAAATATGCCTTGTTTGTTGTTTCAATTTGAATTCAATGTCGTTACTTCGTATTTAATTTATTACGTCAATTATCATTATGTATAAATATAATATATTTTTACTATTTTTATTCTGAATGTTTGTATATTGTTTTAAGTTTTTCTTTTTTATTGTATTTGCTGTCTATTATTTCTTATTCTTTTCTTTTTCATTATCTTAATAACATGTAACACGATCAGAGTTTTTCAAGCAATCCAGCGCCACAGACTACTTTTGTGGCATTAAGATGAGGAGGGGACTATTCGACATGTTTATATGTTTTTACCTCTTGTACTTTCTTATTTTCTGTATATTGTTTTTTTTTATTTTAATTTGAGTCGAAATAAATGTTTTGTTGTTGATGAAAATGGATTTCCATTCATTAGTGGTCATCGCCGTTCTTGGACTATATCACACTTATCACCAGATGCGGTGTAGTCATGTTACCGATTCTATTTAAAAATGATACTAAAATAATCACGGTAAAAAACGCATGCGTTTCGGGTATAGATCATAGACTACTCAGAAGGAAGACGTCGAAAACAACAGTGTTTTGGTAATAAATCAATCGAATAAAACAAACGTAATATCATATTTTATGTTGGTTTATAATGTAACCAGTTTAAAGTACGGTTCTCCTTTTTTACTTGAGGAAAATCCTCATAGGACAGTCGAACCGAGGTATGCGAGACTTGTATCGACTTAAATCCCTAAGGTTTCAATTTCAGGGCATTGGCGGGAACTGGGGGTCCTGTCATCAAGTTGCCACGCCCGCCGGGCACAAATTTAGGGGGGTGGTGCTGCTTTTCTCGATACTACTCGTATTTAGTCAGAGCTTGTCACAATACTGTACCAATTTCTCAAAGGCCGCTAACCAATCGTTTAGGGCCCCCACAATCACATAAACCTAACCTATATTACTTATGATCTACCTGCGCTATGATAAGCCCTACCAATCTATTATAAATATTTCGACGGGTCTTATGCGCGAATTAACTTCATTTTTTTTATGGCTCGACGTTTCGACCTCGTTACGCAGGCAATAGTAACAGGTAGATTGAGGTGACGGGGAGCTATCATCGGAGGCGGGAAGTTGCTTGCTCTACCCTCTTTTCTTCTTGATTATTCGAATAGTCATGACACACAAAACTTACAGTATTAGCATTTATACAAGGCGACATAATACAAGGTCTTTTTTTACTTGGGGAAAATCCTCATAGGACCGTCTCAGACACACAGGGGGTTGCGCGACCGACGTGTGTCGGCCTTGTACCGACTAAAAACCCCAATGTGACTACTTCTGCGTATTGGCGGGGACTGCGGGTCCTGTAATCAATTCGCCACAGCCCCGTCGCGCCGCGCCCGATGGGCACAAACTCGGGGGAAGATGATACCTTCCCCGATACTGCTCGTTGTATTAAGGCAGAGCACGTCACAATGCCCTGCCAACTATCTCCTATGCCTATCTCTATTATATTTTATTTAGTATTCTACATTTTTCTATGCTACTTAAAAGTATTCTATGTATTTATTGTCATACTTGTTTGTTGTACGTTATAAGGTATGTTTTTGTATATTTGGTTCTAATATTTAAATAGCACCGTGACGTCCGCGCAATCGATTCCCCTGAGCGTCGGCTGAAAATCAGCGCTGGATGGCGCTTGCAGCGTCGCCCAGCAAACGCTGAGCCGAGTGCTTATTGAGATGGGTAGCAGCACACAGGATACATGATGTGATGTTATGTATTCTTTCATTGTTGTTTTTATATACATATGTTAGTTGTGTGTTGTTTCCTTTGCCTCAATAAACTTTTTCTTTCTTTCTTTCTTTCTTTCTTAACTGTAATACGAGGTCTAAGTTTTCTAAACACTAGGCCCCATGCTGATGCTAATTTAAGCCCATCATGCTGACCAAAAGCACCCTTGGATAATAGCCTACTAACTTACACAATAATTCTGTACACATATGCGGCCTATGCATATAGAATTATTCGGTAGTAGTTTAACGAACTTGAGGTAGATTGCCAGCTCTTCCAGTCTGAGCACCCCTGGGGTAGTGTCGATATCGGCTTAGAAAACGTTATCGAACGCACACAACACTAAATGCAGCTGTCAAATTTACTGCCACATAAATTTGTATCTTGTGCTATTGTACATGAAGTCATTTTTGGTGTTTTGGAAGTGGCGTTATAATTTATGCTCGTGTTTTGAGTGTATCGCATGACAGACGTCATAAAAAATAGAAACGTGTGACGTTTCGAATAAACGCAGTTTCCTGCGCGAGTACTCACGTTGTATCTACTAAAACATCACATATAAATGGGATTCTCGAGAAACTATGTAATATTATCTAGGTAACAAATTATTTAAGAGAATCTATATAGAGGTGAAAGGCTTTTTGGTTTAAGCGACATTTTTTTGGTGATATAGTAAATATATAATATAGTTATATATGTATATATTTTCGGAATCAGCGTTTTTTAACGATTATTCAGCTCAGAGGTCCAATATTTTTCCGACTTAATTGACATGTATTGTTATATTACAACCAAAATTGCATAAAATCATTACAAAAAAAGGATTCTGTTTGTGTATAAATAAAAATGTCTATTTCTTCCTCGAGCACATTACATTTACATTAAATGGATAGTAATGTAAACGGACCTGCAGGCAAAAACTAGTTATCTAAATACAGTCGGAGAAAATTATCTGCAAAGTAATAGGAAGCATTTACCGCTGTTAATCGTCGTGCTTGAAATTTCTAAGCAGCCCGATTGATTAATGAAAATAGCTACTTTTTACCGTTCGTAGTTAATTATTACGGTGTAATCCGGATGTTTCATTGGATAGAAATGCTGACTACTGGTATACATTATAATAAGCCCACTTTGTCCATTACAAGACTCAAGTTTCTCCTATTAAACGCCATTGATTGGTCTTCAGCTTTTGTTATGTAATCCTTTGGGGGAGGTTTCTCTTATTTGTCGATTCTCGGTCTATTGAAAAAGAGTTAGCTTGCTTCAGTAGTAATCAGTATAGATCTGTCAACTGTCATTTAAATAAGGCAGTTTCACTTCGACGCAACCTTAAGTTACTTTCGGCGTTTCATTTCAAGGTAGTCGCTTCCGAAACGCCAGTAGATCACCGTTAGGGGTAGTTTCATTGGCCGGCTGCCCAAGTCGAGGTCCGTACTCACAGGGGTGCCCGTGCGTAGCCGCCTAACAGATAAAATTCACTGGCTAAGCACTTTCTGCGATCGCCTACCAAGCCCTGTTTAGTTATGAAAGCCTTTCCTATATATATTAGGTCCTTACATATGAAATTGGTGTTTTGTATGGGAGGAACAAAAAGTCGAATATTTTTTAATATAATATATTTAATTAATCAAAGTATGAACCATTATTTTCTATGCACTTTTGCCATCTCATAGGTAGTTCATTGATCCCTTTACTAAAAAAACCAGTCGGACGGGAATCAATAAAATCTTTGAAGGCGATTTGGACTGCCCCATCGGAGTCGAATTTTTTCCCTTGCAAGAAGTTATCCAAATTTCGAAAAAAATGGTAATCTGTTGGAGCAAGGTCCGGGGAGTACGGAGGTTGTCTTAGACTTTCCAATTGAAGCTCTTCTAATTTAGTAGCCCTCTGTTGCGCAGTGTGTGGTCTAGCGTTGTCGTGAAGCAGCAGTGGCGTAGAGCGATTGACCAGCCTAGGTTGTTTAGCCGCTAGCTTTTCCATCATGGTTTGCAATTGCTGACAATAGACATCAGCCGTAATAGTCTGGCCAGATTTGAGAAAACTGTAATGAACAATACCGGCACTAGTCCACCAAACGCTTACAAGTGACTTTTTTGGGGTTAATTTTCGCTTGGGGCAGGATTTGGCTGGCTGGCCAGGATCCAACCATTGCGCTGAGCGCTTCCGATTATCGTAAAGAACCCATCTTTCATCACAGGTAATGATTCGGTTTAAAATACCTTCATTATTGTGCCGGTTTAGTAATGTAACGCAGCAGTCGACGCGCGTTTGCCGGTTTGCTTCAGTCAATTCGTGAGGTACCCACCTTTCAAGCTTTTTAATCTTCCCAATTTGCTTCAAGTGAATTAAAACAGTTTTATCACTAACATCGCAGCCTGCAGCTAACTCGGACGTGGTTTGCGATGGATCCGCTTCCACAATAGCCTTCAACTCTTCATTATCAACTTGAGTCTCAGGCCGTCGACGGGGCTTGTTCTGCAGGTCGAAATTTCCAGAACGAAAACGTTGGAACCAAAAACGAACTGTGTTTTCTTTTGCAACACGACCGCCATACACATCATTCACCCTTCGAGTTGTTTCCGCAGCACTAGTGCCACGGCGGAACTCGTACTCGTAAATAATGCGATATTTTAAGTTTTCCATTTTGTAAAATGAGTGACGCACACAGAAAAAAACAGAAGAAAAAAACAAATGAATGACGATCATCGAAGCACAAATACATGAGTCTATAGCTGTACAAATTTGAATTTGGAATTCCTTACTAAAAAGGAGAAATTTGTGATTAAAGTGGCCAGTACGAAAAACGCCAATTTCATATGTAAGGACCTAATATATATATAGAGCCATCAGTTTTTCAGTATGATCAGCTAAAGTAACTCCAGCGTTCTAATACGAAGGGTTATGACGATAATTTTAGTTTCCTGAGTGATAATATCCAGTGGCGTGCAACTTATGTTATGACAGCATAAACAAGCATTAGCTTGTTATAATTGGACATTTAATAAACATTTTGACTTAAACTCTGGTAATTACCAGAATAAGAGTCTCAGAAACCAAATAGGAACATATATTAAATCAATATCTATATATTAATACGTGAAACAAAGACTTTGTACCCCTTTTTATGGAAGTTGCGCGGACGGAGGAGTATTAAATTTTGCACATTTATAGTTAACATAGAGAAGGAGTGGAGAATGCTAATATTTTTAGCCACAGACTTCATATCATTTCATCAGAAAATTGCCAATTGTCATTTTAGGTATACTAAAAATATATCCTAATTATAAATTAAATGTTTTTAAAGTACAAATGGTTTTCTGGAATTAATAAATATTTCTCTACAACTTTATTAACTATATTTAAAGTAACACATAAAGTAATTAACACGTTTATAAAATTAAAACCGTCATTCATAAATACATGAGCTTCATGGTCAATAAAAAATTATAACTATATTATTCACGGAAACTTATCAAGTTATCATATTGTCCTTAAGAAAGCGAACATCAAAAGAAGATTTAGAATTTTAGGAAGCTATTACACCATTACAAAAGTCCCTAGCGGGGAGATGAAAAGAAAAATGTATTTTTATTCTCTCCGCAGCGGGAATATAAAATAGAATTATTAAAAAGAGACACCGCGACATCCGTTTCCTATTCGGATTTCAAACCGCGCGCTTTTTCCAATTAAATATGGCCGATGGAAGGCGGAAGAAATAGTAGCCCATTTCAATGTGAAATTCGATGCGATATCCGCTGGAGTTATTTGATAGTTGCGAAATTATCCTGTACGCTCATTTGGACAGGTTTTCACGTGCTATAATGACGTTATCACGTTTTCAGGATATCTTTTAAGTCGTAAATATAAATAATTGAACGAGTTTTATGTGCGAAATGAATTACATTTAATTCCGGATAGATGTTTCAACCTGGTTATACAATCCATGATCGCAAGCAGATTGACGAGCCTCGACGATGTCGTTAGGGGCGGAAAGTTACTTCCTCTACTCGCTTTTGTTCTTGATTCCACTTTTCAGACAGGTTGCATGATCCTGAAAGACTTCCCATGGAATGGACTACCAAGCAGTTTCCCATAGTTTAATTACATCAGATTTTTCTTTACACTGCCTAGACAAACTGACTATAGTGCATCATAAGGTCAGACGGTTTTTTCACCATCGCAACTTCTTAACCTGTATCAAGCGCAGGTGCGGTCGGGTGTCGAGTGCTGTTGTCATCTTTGGGACGGATCCGCTAAATATCAGCTGGCGGCTTTGGACTCGATTGATCGTAGAGCTCGTAGACTTATTGGTGACCACTCTTTCAAAAATTAAAATGCAGAGCATCGAGCATCGACGTAGAGTTGCCTGCCTCGCGGTCTTTTACCGGTTGCACGGTGGAGAGTGTTCTCAGGAACTACATTCTTTGATTCCACCAGCCCCATTCAACCATAAAACCACAAGACATCGTGTCGGATACCATCCGTATGTGGTGGATGTTTCTTATATCCGCACGAGAAGATTCGCTTCTACATTCATCATGCGAACAGCTAAGGAGTGGAATATGCTACCAGCGGCCATATTTCCGCGATCTTATGACCTGGGAGTCTTTAAAAGAAGAGTGAATAGGCATTTGTTAGGCGGACGCGGTTCATCATCGGACTCAGCTTCACCTTCCACCAGGTGTGATTGAGGTCAAGCGTGCGCCTATAGGTTATAAAAAAATCTAAATGTCTAAAAACTAAAGTAACTATCAAAGGACGAAAATCTATCGAGTTTCCGTTGTCATGTCGACCCACATATACCACAAATAAAAGTTTCTATGTACATGAGTTACTGGACACACAAAAGCTGATCCCGAAGCGCGACAGTCCAAAGCGAGTAGCTATGACGATCTTTACACTAGTGTACTGTGGTCACAACCCAGTTAGTCAGTTTCAACAGTACTTGTAGTTGTCTATATGTGACAGTTGATAATTATCAGGACCATTTACGCAGAGATGTCGCTTTTCTCATGTTTGTACAATGGAAAGTGCTCTGAAGAACCATTTAATCTGATATCACGAGTGCCATTACAAACACGCACCATTAGTCGTTGTTCGTTTGTGCATCCACACACCCTAAAGCCTTACAGATCCGTTACAAGTCATCAGTTCTCTAGAACATTCTAGTCGCGTACTTATGAGTTGTGGAATGGGATACCGGGTATAATTTTCCCTAGATATTGTGTGGGATTTTTCAAGAGGGCAGTGAATAATGACCTTTTTGATCGGTAACACATTAACAATGCTCCAAGTGTTGCAGAAGTCAATGATCTATAGCAGAGTTCCGCAAACTTTTTTGTGTCGTAGACCCCGTGCCATGTTTTTCCGTGTTGGGTAGACCCCCTACTTACCTGATATTGATTTCCGGTAAATTTCTAACTGTAGTGAAGTTTAGTGTTAAAAACTTAAAGCTATTTGGCCCAAAGTGTGTTCCCGCGCCGTGTGACGTGTCAATTTAAAGCAGCCATTTCCTCTCCCCGTCTTCCCCTTTACTCCCTGTCCTTCGTGTTTCTATGCCATGGCGCTAGAGATAGTCTGTGCGACTATTCACTGGCGCTAACACTTATATAATACATTTTTTACTTCATAGGTACTTTTATAAATCTATACTAATATTATAAAGCTGAAGAGTTTGTTTGTTTGTTTGTTTGTTTGTTTGTTTGAACGCGCTAATCTCTGGAACTACTGGTTCGAATTGAAAAATTCTTTTTGAGTTGAATAGACCATTTATCGAGGAAGGCTATAGGCGATATAGCATCACGATGCAATTATTAGAAGCGAAGAAATAATGGAAAATGTGAAAAAAACGGGCAAAATTTTTCATCCTTGAGGGCTTCCATTGCGTGCGCTGCAAAAACGGTTCAAGATACCAAAAATATATGTGAGAAAGAATTATTCCTCTTGAGATGATCTAAAAAAATGTCCGCGACAGTATATGTTTATCTTTTAAGATTAAGTTACTAGAACCGTTTTTATGGTAAACAAATTTGGTCGAAATTAATGTATTATTTGTTAAGAGTTGTATCAACGTAATAATGTTAATCTTTATCCAAATAAATGTTTTGTTGATAAAGAGTATTTAATTATGAACAAAATTGTCTTTGAAATCACTTAATTTCAATGAACATCATAGAAGATATTACAATAACTTATATAGCAAAACTACGTTTGCCGGATCAGCTATGTCTTGATAAGCGCGAAACTCGAGAACGACTAAACCGATTTGACTGATTTCTTTTTTGTTGTGTTTGTTGAAGTCTGGGAAAGGTTATTACGGAGAGAAAAATTTAAAAAATTGTCTGAAAAAGTCTAAAAACAACACTTTTCTATATTCTCATACAAAAAATTCGTAATAATATTTAAAAGTCAATTTGAACTTTAACACCATACCATAAAGTTTAAATGTCAGTGGACGGGTTCCGGGAAGGCAAAACAATTGAGTGACGTATAAATATTAATGTCAATATTTGTCAATTTTTATACAAGCAAGCAGGTTCTTTCAAACAATTTTCAAAAAAATCTGACGGGGAGGCTATTAACATTAAAAAAAACAATATGACTTTGTTTTAGAGAAATAGGGCAGAACAAGGTCTGCCGGGACAGCTAGTAATGTATATGTTTTGATATTATAAGATAGTATGATGTAAGTAAATAGGTACTATCAGTGTATGTGTTAAGATTCACTATCGTTGACCCCCATTTTCATTTCATGGACCCCCAAATTTTTTTTTCGTTGACGTAGACCCCTTGCAAGTTGTCATAGACCCCTGGGGGTCGATATAGACCACTTTGGGAATCACTGATGTATAGTAACCACATACCTCCAGGTGGATTTTCTGCTTCTTTGTCCAGTAAAAGTAAAAAAAAAGACCAAGATATAGTCTGTTTGCCGAAAAACGTGGAAAAGGTTTATCACTATTCTACACTGTCGAATATTGGCTATTAGAGATATAATATATTTTTCAACGCCCGCTCCGTTCGTCTAATTTTGTTGCGCAGGGCGCTAAGAAAACAACGGCGTAGGAAATCATTTGTCACGAACCGCTTTCCGTTCTCGGCTGACGTCTGCCATCATCATCACACTATTGAGGTCATTGACTGACATTTGCGATGGCATTTTAGTCTTCAAAGGTATACAGGCTTGCACTGACAAACCTTTACC
Source organism: Automeris io (assembly GCA_036320925.1). NCBI lineage: Eukaryota > Metazoa > Arthropoda > Insecta > Lepidoptera > Saturniidae > Automeris > Automeris io. Next base: position 21,269,828 of record JAUDJH010000001.1, read on the forward strand.
AACTTTAAAAATTCCTTGAATCGGTGTACATGATGCGTTGCGTTGCCGTATAAATATGTATTGGTTAAGACTAGTGATGGAAATGCCCGGGAATTTTCCCAAAATGCCCAAAAACTTCCTTGGGAATATTCCCGGGAATTTACGAAATGCTCTCGGAAGTTTTGGGCACTTTGGGAAAATTCCCGGGCAATTTCATCACGTACGTATATATTTTTTTCACACTGGCTCGACATATTGACTACAGAGTACCTGATGGTAAGTACAGTGTAGTCCAAAAACGAAAGCGACTATCAAAGGATGAAAATCCATTGATAGTCTACATCGTCATGTCAGCCCACATATACCACGACTGAAGGTCTCTAGGTATATGAGCTACTGGATATACACAAGCTGATCCCGAAACGCGACAAGCCGAAACTAAACGGTATATAGTACATTTCCGCAACGCACCGTGTGCGCCACTTGTATGTAAAGCAACGGAGCGATAGCGCTATGGCCCCGTGCCGCTGCCTCTACGCATCATGCGTTCTGGCTATAAAGGTAATGATTTTTTTTCAATTACAGTCTAGCACTTGACCTCAATCTCATTAGACGAAAAGTGATGATGAGACCTATGATGGTTAGATTACCCAATAGATATGATTTAATCGCCATTTTAAAAATTCCCAAGTCGTATGATGTAGGAAAAACAGATGCAAGAAGAACATTCCAATCCTTGTCGGTAAGCAGTAAAAAAGGGGAGGCGCAAGGGGAGGTCAACCACGCAAGATCGTAACCCGCACAGCGTCTTGTCAGCTTATGGCAGAAAGGGGAAGTGGGACTACGTGGAAGGCGAATGGTGGAATGTTCGAATCCCGGCACGTAATCCTGGGTTATACTAGATTAAATTCGCATTTTATATCACATGCTCACCGGCGTAAAAAAACATCGTGGGTTCTGCCATGGTATCTAATATAAATGTTACATGTAGAAGTCCCGGAGTATGGCGATCATCTGGACTACTGGTCCCATTGAATACGACATATCGCGCAAAGTGGATACTACCACTAATGTATCTCCGAAAGGGATAAAGACCAAAATAAAATTTATACATGTATCCGTCGAAAACGGGATGAAAATATTGGTTGTACTGAACGGGATATTGTGTCATACACCCAGTGTGTTTTCCTATGTTTTCGCCAATAAAACCGGCTTATGGCAGTCTCAGCGGTGAAGCAGTAAATTCGTCGACGCGTAACACAATTGACCGCGTCCCATTACATCACCTTTGACTGAACCCAGCCACAGTTCCTCTTATCCAGTAAAACAAGTTGAGGCTTTTCAAATATGTTTTTATAGAAATAAAAAAACTTAATCAACGGTAGCCACATAACAAGGAAATAAAATAATACAAATAAATAATATATCTAGAAATGGTGTTACGGCGAGAATATATAAGTGCTCTGAGCACGGCAATCAGCTGCGTTATTGGTCACGACATAAAAGAACAAAGTGGATGCAGCCACTGATGTATCTATGCTTACTCTCTCTTTCTCTTTCCTTCTGCCTCTGCTTAGCTCTGCTGCGACAATATATACAAAACTGGAAAGGCAAAAATATGAAAATGAAATGAAAATTCTAGTTGGCCAAGGATCAAGACACCGTAACAGCTTGTTATTCTGTAGCACACTACAGATTACTTATCTCTTCAGCGGTGGTATTCTGATAAGGGTTTAAAAACAATACATAACCCTTTATGGCGCAAGGTCGTTAAATTTATTAGTTTGTTAAAAACTAGGTAGTAAAAAGTCTATGATTAACGAAAATGATAATTTAAAAAAATATTAAAAATTAAACATTTATAATTAGATTTATAATTGATCCCGCGACAAATCAATGAATTACCCTCAAATTTGCGAGAAAATATCTCAGTTAAAAATGTGAAACAAAGATTAAAAAAACAATTTTTGGATCTCATTAATAGTGACCACCTTAATCGAAATGTGTTTACGTAGTTCCATACATTAATTGCGACTCTAAATGTGGACTGTTTGTAAATAGCATGCGTTCAAACCTTAATGGTTTCTTTATGCTATATTAAAAAAAAAATGTAACAATGATTTTTGTAAATGATAATAAATGGAAAATGGATATAAATGGAAATTCTTAAACACTTTGCTAGTTGCAGAAATGCAACATTGCATTAGTACTAAATATTTAAAATTAAAATTAGGAACAGGTTATTAAAATACATCCTCTTACTCTTTACTTATACAAATTTCAATAGTCAAATATTAGTATTTCACCAGGAATTATTTTTTTGTAAGTGAATCAGAAGAGCTGGAAAGAGGCGTGTATTCGTTCGACACTACAATGAAACATCATTACCTACAAGTCTCATCATCTAATGAGCTGAATTGTCACTAAATGGTAAAAATGCTTTGTTGGTGCCGTATAACACCAAGCAAAGTCAGTTTATCGGCATTTCTGTTATTGTTACATCTGTTTGTGTGGTATGTTGCAGAAATACAACACGGCTACATATAGGGTTAATGTACGTTTCAACGTGTATAAGACCCATTAAAGAATTTATGATTATTATCGAATGAAAGTGTTCAAAATGCGTGGTATTAAACCAGTCATCAGTTTAGACAGCGGCTTATATGTCAGTTATAACAATCATTGTGTTTAACTGACAGGAAAACTTATTTTTTTAATTTGTTACTAAGTTGAGAATACAGAGTTTATTCTCTGTTAAGAAGATTTAAGTCAAAATTATCGTTATGAATTTAAAATTTTGCGCATATTACTGATTTACTACTGCAGTTTCAACCATGCCTATGGTATGTTATGTAATTTTTAAAATACTTGTATTATAGAAATTTCAATAAAATTTGTAATATTTTTAAGTTCACAATGTAATAATATCTATTTATGGTCACAGATCAATAACACATATGTAAATTATATTGTTATTTTTATACTTGTTCGATATAGAGGCTACAGCGCACCGGATGATAAGTACAATGTAGTCTAAGAATGAAAACGACTACCTATGGACGAGAATCCAATGCCGTCGTCATGTCGGCATTCATATACTACGACTGAACACCTCTAGGTATAAAGATAACTGTACGTACATAAACTAACCCCGTAACGCGACCGATGAGGCACTAAAATGGTAATTGCACGGGTGTACTATGATTATAACCCAATTCGGACAGTCGCCCTAACACGCCAAACAGCTATTAATAGTGTAACAATTAGCAGTTAATTCAAACTTTATGATAGCTGATTTCAAATATTTTATAAAGATAAAAGCAGAATCAAGGACCTTACCTACTACTGGAATATTTACTGTGTGCCGTGCTAAAGCCGTGACAAATTCAAGTGAACGTACATCGAGATAGGAAGAGGCCGAGACAGTGGCGTTATAATCACGCTTTCATGGGCTGGCGCGCGTTTAGTGTTCATGGCTATAACTGGAACTAGTTATTTGGACCCGGTGCATACGATGCGTTGCAGCGGCGGTGTAACACCGCAGATTTACCGCATTTGCAGACAATACAATGCCACAATGGCACGCACAAAGTTGTTACGCCGTATCAGTGCAGTTTATTATTAAAATTGTATTGGAAAAGTCTACGAAGTGGTACCGCTCTAGCATCACACCGTTTCGCGAGGTTCAAGGCCAGAACGCATCGTGTGCTTTACGATGAATTTTTGTTACTAAAATGTCAGATAAGCACACCTCCAGCGCCGTGCCAAAGTCGCAACGCATCGTATATCCCTGCATTAATGCTTGCGTATTTGCCAGCCTTTTCTATTTTAACATAGTGTGATGTAGCGCTTTTTACATACCAAGATAGTGTGTAAAGCACGAAAGTTAACCAAAGAGTATGAATATTGTTTTATGAAATATACATTTACGAATGTGTAAACCTAATCTTAAAATAATATTTATATATGTTTTAAGGTTCCAATGCAGAGACCATTATAATGACACTCTGCCAACTACGGCAGTTTTTTGGCTGCCATTTATTCATATACCTCACATATAATCACATCGCGCATATATTCTCTGGCGGTATTTGAGGACCGGCATGACGACAGCCACTGTTAATGAATTTCCGTCCCTTGATAATCGCGTCCATATTTGTCTACACTATACTGTTTATCAGAGGCGGTGTAGTTAGTTATACGAATAAGTATAAAAAATGTTGCATCATCATCATAATATCAGTCGTAGAGCATTCAATGCTGGACACAAGTCTCCCAAACGTTTTCCAGAGCGAATGGTCGGAAACGGCTTGCATCCAGCAACCTCCTGCGATCTGAAATAAAACGACTGCGTTCGTGGTCTCTATTCCAGAACTTTCTTGCACCATCGGACATCCACTCTACGAGTTGTGTGTTTTGCCCACTGTCACTTCAACTTGTTAATCCGTTGGGCTATGTCGGTGACTTACGTTCGTTTACGGATTTCTTCATTTCTGATTCAATCACGTATAGAAACACCAAGCATAGTTATCTCCATAGCTCACTGAGTAATAAAGAGTTTTCTAATGAGATCCGCTATAAAAGACCAAATGTCTGCACCGTTACTTCCCTTCTTCGCTGTTTTTTATGCGCTGACACAAGAAATGGGTATCTCGACGGCATCCGTCCGCGGTCCAGATAAGTATCTATCAGTAACAGTGTACTTATAAAAAATAATAATATATCACCACGCTATATAACTTTCGAGATCAGCAGAGAAGAAGAATCAGAAGTGACTGTGTCCACTTTGTGCATGTATTTCAGGCCCAATGTAACCAGTAGTGGCGCTGATTGCTATTCTCAGGGTACTTACACATGACATTTCTATTAGAGGTCATGCGCATTCCCTCACGTTGTTTTCCGTCATCGGTGAGCATATGCTGCGTTAAACCGTACGTAATCTGGAAAAACCCAGAAGTATGTGTTGGGATTCGAAGCTATGACCATTGATGTTGCAGCGTAAGAAAACCGGTCCTTCATCCTCTAGGTCACCACAAGCACATATTAAAAGTAATGTAACAATCACAATGAGATTAATCAGTCTTAGTTTGACGTTTGCCAGGCCTTAAGTTTAGTTGAATGTCGATCCTTTTAAATTTTTTACATAATTCAGTTCTTTTTACCGAAGACTTCTGTCGGACAGTACTGACAATACAAATTGATCAAAAACTTTTGTTGTCTATCACACAAAGAAATATTTGAACACCCGCATGCGTCACTGAGCAAATATTCCAGATCCAGATGCGAGGGAGTGCGGTGTAAGGAACGGAAATACCTAATCTTTGCATTAGTCTATCGCGGTTTCTCGCCAACCACGTGTGCTGTAAGGCGGCAGAATGTTTTTATTAAAATAATACGGTTCCGGTGGGTAATGTGGCCATATACAGCTGATATTGAACATTCTTGATGATGCTTTGAATGGTTTTCAAGCACGTGTTGTATGAATATAATGATATAGACAGAGTTATTACATTTTCCGAGTTTGCTCACTACATTATATCGCACTATGACTGTGATATGAAAGTATCAGACATGGCACAATACACTCTACCTACTAGAGAGTCCCAATCACGGTTGATATACGTTTATAACAGGGTTGGGGATCGTATCGCCGTCATATCATTCGCGTGCATACTTTCTTCGTATAAGAAGTATCTATGGTAACCATGTAATTGGCTAGACTCCTGCGTGCATGGTTTGCGAACTTCGCGTCCAATTATCGGTTCGTATCGATATGGGCAAACGCTACAGCGCAGTTTCGGTCAGTCTAATGGGTATAGTTTCACATACTTCTATGCAAAGATATTTAAATAAATATCCAATCCCGATTCAACCACAATTTAAAAAATAAGTCGTAACTATATAAAGTAATAAAAAATACATATCGAGGGGTGAAAGGCTATTTGGTTTAAGCGACATTTTTGGTGAAATAGTAATATATATATTCGGAATCAGCGTTTTTTACGGATTCTAAAAATATACGAATTTTGACTACATATTTAACTAATCTTGCTTTCCTTTTCAACTGTCACCGCACGTCACTGCTCTTGATCTACGCTCGTATGTAAATACAATAAAAACAATCGATCATTACATCGCAAAAGAATCGATTAGCGTTAAATCGACAGTGACGCACGCTGGCCATGCTCGGTCTGCGCGCGGCTGAGCGATTCTCGTAACCATAAATAAAGGGGAGTATACACTGCGTCCAATCCGAATATGTGACAATACAGATCTAGGAAACAACGCGATTCGGAATCAATAAGAAAAATAAATAAATAAATATATTAGTGAGTAATTAAGTATATTGCAGAAATAATAAAATAAAATCTATCTCGGATTCTCAATCAAGTCAATATACTGATCCGAATCAGAGAATAGCAGATGACGGGTATAAACCAGAATGTCTGATGTTCACCTGCTTTAAAAACCGTTCAACTAATAATCGGAAATATTTTTAGTATAACTAAAATCTCAATTGACAATTCTCGGGACCAAAAGCAACGTCAAAATATATTTATATTACAGTTAACTAAAAGCCAATGTTTTACCAATTTTGATTGTTTGCCAAAAGTTTGAGTAGTTCATATTATAGATATATTAAAATTTTAATATTATCATTAGATAGTTTCATCCCACTACCGGGCAAAAGCCTCTCCTCCCTTTTCCACAATATTTGTGGACTCCAGGGGAAGGAGGTTGGACATTAACCCAGCACGCTAGTCCATTGCAGGTTGATGGGTGTCATGCTGTATACCTTAGTCGGCTCCTACGACACCTCAGTATGATGAAGAAGAAAACACTATTCTACTAAAGCCCATGCCTTAAAGCTATTCTAAAGATATATTAAACATTAAGTTACGAGAATAACATTTTAAATCAATTCGTAATGTATTTCTAGGTGGATTCTTAGCTTTTCTTCGAAGAATGAATGAATAAAATTTAATGAATTTGATTGATTTTTTGTAATTTTTATACTACTAGTCTGTGCCTTTAAGTGATGTTGTTGTGTAGTTATCCGTTTTTCGTATCTATTGTCGATATATGTATATAAATAGTGTACATGATTTTATTTCTAATATATACAATGGTACTATTTGACAACCCATAAATAACTTTCGGCGTTTCTTCTCAAGGTAGTCGCTTCCGAAACCCTAGTAGATTACCGTAAGTTCTTTCCTTGCCTGTCCGACCAAGTCGAGGTTCGTACCCACAGAGGTGTCCTTGCGTTGCCACCCAACCCATAAACTCGCTGGCTGAGCACCTTCTGTGCTCGCCCCCTAAACTGATTATTTTACGGATTATTTTTATTTTAAGGTAATTCCGGTTGAGTTGTAAAGGTTAGAACCGGCCAATAAATATTCATCCTTAAAAAACCTATAAATAAATATCTGAATTAGGATAATTGGCCTTCAGATGACAGTTGTAGTGCGTCAGCTTCTATACAAATGGTTCTAAAGCTACAGCTTTTTTGAATCGTATTTTTGCGGCTTAAAATCGGATGGCAGTGCGTAAACTTCCTAACTATGACTTATAGCCGTGTTTACAGACCCGTATAGTTTTCCTGCGCATTTTATTAAAACCAATATTATTTGTCCCGATTTCGGAATTAGGGCACCTGTGTAGCGGATGTCTGTCTAGTGTTAGCAGATGATTGGTTGAACTCATTTTTCTATTTAAAGGTATATCTCAATCAACACTACCTACTTAGCAAGAATATTTGCGACAACATATACGCTATCATTCGTTTTATAAGGAGAACTTGAGTCGCCTTTATATCTATACTAGCTGACCTGGCAAACGTTCTGCCATATAAATTATTTCTAGTAAATATCTTCTGTATTATAATATACAATTATGTTCACAGTTGCTTCCACATAAAAGGTATATATATGCTGTCCTCGACTTTTATTTAGAACTATTCAAGACAAACAATCCTACCGTACATCATCTTTGTGTAACTCCAATGGATTAGACAGTGTACGCCAAGATAGCTCTCAGAGGCTAGATTTTTTTCCAACTTAATTGACATGCATCGTTATATTACGACTAAAATTACATAAAATCATTACAAATTGTAGCCTATATGTTATTCCGATGTATAATCTATATTACTGTAACAGTTTCATGCAAATCCGTCCAGTAGTTTTATCGTGAAAGAGTAACAAACATATTCAAAAACTTTCGCATTTATAATATTAGTATATAATCTAAGATATTAGTAGTAGGATTAATGTTACGAGTTTAGTTAATCTGTGTATTTAAATTGATTTCCTTTTAAACATAAATTATATTCTGTCGATTTGTTAAATAAATATTCGTGTGACTTAACTGAGGGTATCTTAAAACGATACTTTATTCCGCAATATCTTGAGAAGCATCATATAATTTTTTTGAAGATATAGGATGATTGGCCGATATGGATTTTGATTTATGACCGTAGTACACAAATGCTAATACCGTCATAGTAATCATGGCTTTCGCCATGTATTTTAGATTAAGTACGGATTAAGCCACCACGTTCTCACCGAAAAGAAAACCGACAAAGAAAAACATCATGAGAAAAGCCGCATAGCATCTAATGTAAATGTCATGTGTAAGTGTCCTAAATTTTTTTATGGTTTGACATCAATAAATGCATGTATTCGCAAATTTTCAACCTCCTTAGTTTTTTCATTGCGATTTTAGTATAAACAATATGCAAGAAAATTTCAAACACAACGAAGTTATATTGTTGAATAACAGATTGCTCCACGTCCGCCTCAGCCCCCATCCCCACACAATAAATACGTTATTTTTTATTTAACAAGCAAAATATTTACTGGGAATAATTTATATGGCAGATCAACGTTTGCCGGACCAGCTAGTTAATCTATAACCAACTATTGCACTTTTACTGTCGGAATGTGTCATCACCGACCTTGTTTAAGACGAGACGACTTCGAGACGACGCCGTGGCGACGCTGTATTACTCACGCATCGCCATGTGGGGTTGAATACAGTTAGAATGAACTGCGACAGATAATTATAAATGTTTATTTAACTTGCCTTTTTAGTGTCCTTTTCATATATTGTACATATTTCAATTAACACGTATGTCTATGTAGGTGGATACTCTTGCCTTTTGTTAAACCGGAGATGATATATTTCAGTAAACGATTTCCCTATAGAAGAGTTGTATAACCTCATTCCACTTTCTCGCTTTCATAGCAGAGCCACTTGTGCTGGATTGCAGTGCCACAATTTGACGTTGACTTGTATTCGACCGCAGCCCTTCACGGAAATCAGCGCTGCAGACTTCCTCTGTGGCTTTAAGCTGATGAAGGTCCCATTTTCGCCATGTTTATATGTTTTTGTAGTTTATTTTGTTTCGGTGTGTTGTTTGTGTTACTGCATTTCAATTTCTAATTTTTTGTTAGTTTGTGGCGAACAATTACGTTTTCTTTCTTTCTATTCCAGCTAGAATTAAGTTCTCCAACTCTTACCTTTATCGGGTCATTGGATTGTGGAACGGTTGTGAAACGGAACGGAAGCTTGAGGGGATATTTATGCAGGCCAGCATGATCACAGTATCCAAGACATGTAGCAGCAAACTGTACTGTGATGAGCAGATCAGTTTTTCGCGAGTCTTGGTTGTATTTGAGAATGTATATTTAGTTTGTATGTATGTTTAGCCCTGGTGGCCGCCGGCAGAATAGAATAGCATCCCCCTCTTCTTGCCGCTGTGTCGTAAAGGGCAACAAAGGTATCTCTTTAACACCGCAATTCAGCCAGGACTTCAGAAAAGGAAAACTCGACCAAACCTCCATCCCGCTCCCTCCCGATCGTACTGGTTCTCCATTCCATCGGGCCCAAGGGAGCTCGGACAAGAGAGTGCTATTCTGGCTGTGCGTCCAGATATGCACTTAAATATCTCCTGCGCAATTGGCTGTTTCCGAAAACTGGGTCTCGATTTTCTTAATCGATGTTGAAACAGTCGCCGTGGCCGAATCCGGCTAGGACATTATCATGCGTGGCGATGTGTTTTGTAGTGTGTATGTTTGTTTTTCTTTATATAATTAGTTTTTTCTTACTGTTTCTTGTCCCCTAGTTTGTTTTTTGTTTAGTTTTACTATTTATATTTTACTGTATGTTTTCCTGAAAATATTAAAAATTGTAGCGTGTACTCTGCCGGGGCACTCTCGCGGACGCCGTAATGTTTGTACGGATCGCTTGAGCATCGGCTGCGGTGGACGGTAGGGGGAGAATTCGTGTGACGAACCTCATATCAATCGTTGTAAACAGAGCTCGCTGGATTATTACTAATTTATACAATTATTGATTGTTCTACATTAAAGTGCAATAAACGTATCAGTGATTGAAATATGGTGTTTTACTTCCTTCGAACGTTATAAAATAAAATGAATAAAAATATTTGTCTAGTGCCTATAATACAGGTATACATTTAGTTTGCGGCTAGGTCTGTACTTAGCCGAGGAAGTTGAGGTCATATCCTTGGCACCAGCAGACGGGAGAAGGAACACCCCGGTGGTTTTAGTCGGTATGAATCCGACACAGCGGAACGGCGGCTGCCGCCAGTGCCCTGACTTTATATGAGGATTTCAATCGAGTTTTTTTATACTGGTACGACATAGTGACTACAATGCACCTGATGGTAAGTACAGTGTAGTCCCTAAAACGAAAGCGACCATTAAAGGACGAAAATCCGTTGTTAGTATCCGCCGTCATGATAGCCAACTTAAACCACGATTCTCAAGGTGTATGGGTTACTGGATATACACAAGCTGATCCCAAAACGCGTCAGGCCAAAACGAGTCACTATGACGGTCTTCATTCTTGTGTACTGTGTTATAACTTAGTTCGGGCAATCCCCCTGTCACCATAGAACCAAAAAATGGTATGGTTAATGGTATTATAATCAGGTACAACTCGTATGTTAAACCGTTTACCATTATTCTAGTTGACCGAGGTCAGTCCCCATAACATTCCCATAATGACGTTTACACAGCACTTTAGTCTATGGTAAACGGCTTAATAGCTTGTTTGTTTAACATTTCATATTGTTAGTAGTTTTATCATTCCACCTGACTTTGCCGAGAGCATTCAAAAAATGACAAAAAACAATCAGTTAACCATTTTAAATACAAAAACTGTAGGGAAAAATTTTAAAATAAGCTAGTATCAGAAATCAGGCATAAAGCCCATATTCGGTAAAAATTTCAAAAGAGCCGAAATTTTTGATAAACCCTTAGATTTCTAGCAAGAGTCTCATTACCACAATTTTCAGCCAAGCCGAAAGCAAAGGTTTTAAAATCCTAAATAATTCTATTCAATGTTGACTAGAAGTGAATAAACTAACCTGAAGTGGACTGGAATGGGCTGATGAAATTAAATATATTTATTTCACCTCAAAATAAATATAAAAAATACATAAACATAAACAGCATACAGAAAACAAGAAGATATAAAGACAAAAACATATAAACATGGCGAAATGGTCTCCATCAGCTTAATGCCACAGAGGAAGTCTGCGGCGCTGGTCTTCGTGAAGGGCCCGCTTCTCTATGATGACTTAGACAATTCCGTGTAAATCTTATGGTTTTTTAATTTTGTGTCGACTAAGTCTAGATGAGCTAGTTTTTATTCCTTTTTCATATATATTTTGAGTTATTATTCCCCCGTATTTTTGACCTTTAAATCTTTACAATGTATTTCGTTTAAAAACTCTTTTTACAAATGACCATCTAGCTTTATGTCCGGAATATTGATTTTGTGGTTTCGTCCTATTGCTTTACGTGACTTTGAAATGTTATTCAAAATACTGCAATAACACTGACCTCAAGCCAAGAACAGTTGCAGACAGACAAAAAACCAGACATATAAAAAGGCAAAACGTTACAGTCATTACCCATTTTCATTACATTCTGATTTTTTTTTTATGTTCAACCATCGTAACACAATGTTAGAGGTAGACACGGAAATTTACAGGATTAAGAGCACTGACACTGTCTGCACCTACTCTATGACGTAATATAACAAGAGGCTCTAGAATTTAAAACATCCGTCTGTATTCTCTCTCCTTTCTTTAACACGTGTTCGCCGGCATGTGCCATTAATGGTACAATGAGAACTGTCCCATCGGACGGCGTGTACCATTAATGGTACAATGAAAGAAATTAATTTCATTTGTATTTTTTGCTAATAAAAAGAAAAAAAATTTGCAAATGAACGCAGGCAAAGTCACAAAAAACAAAACAAAAAATAGAGATAAAAAAATAATTACCTGGAGGATATACCATACTAGAGCCTAATCCAATGAAGCTAGAAACATGTTTTTTTATAAATAAAGTTTTTTTTATGACCTAGCTACCCACTGAGGGCTGTTTAGATATTACACCTCAATGAGAACGAAACAGGGGTTAAAAGTTTATTTGCAAATCCTCCAGTTTTTAGTATTAATTGCTCCTGGGCGTTGCAGGGTGAGTTCCTAGTCAAAAATATATACCAACCCGCCGTGAAATACGACTCAGCAAACAGAAAATAAATGTTCACTACATCAAGGTTAATGTGGTTTTAATAAAGGTGGCCGTACACCCACACAGTGAATTGGATTTCCGCTCCGGGGAATTATTTTCGTATTTAATCATAAATACTCTTCAAAGGAGTCATTTAGTCTTCATCTGTCACTTACAAATTATGATGACCTTAGCATTAGAGACGCGACAATGTTTGAGATGGTATAAATTAAGAATGGACAGTATTAACTTTATTTTTAGCGCGGATACAGCTACTTATATATTTCTGCTGACCTCGAAAGGGATGTAGCGTATATCATAATTATATATAACTATAATATATTGACGAGAAAATTCATTTTTCGAACTTCATCATAAAGTTTGGGGTCAATTTTTGTTATAGTGTTAAATAAACTCAATAAGATCGAAGTTGAGACTTGAAACGTCTCTCAACGCATTTTTTTTATTTGTGTTTGTATATTTACTTGTATCACGACTCTTGACGAGAATTTCACAGTACTAAAACACATTTAAACACTAAATATAATTTATATCTGAAATCGATATAAATCGGAATGTACAGCATAATAATATCATCCACATGATTTCAAGTTTTACTACAATCGTTTGAATAGAAATACATATGCATCTACAAATCTCCATATTACTATCTTACAGTCAATTAATCGAGTGGAATGCTTTATCTCCGTACCAAAAATGGAATTACTAACCAGAAATAAGGCTGTGCTTATGACAATATTTATCTAAATCAATTGTAGAAAAGCGTTTTCATTTAAGGTATTGACATTTTAATGGATTGAAGATTATAAAATCCCTGTATTTATACAGCGCAATTAATGACTTGGCTTGATACGTGTAAATGCGGCCTTGGTACGCATCCAAATCCACTTAAAGTCGAAAAAACAACCTATTTTCATTTTGCTGCCATATTACTCTCTCTTTTAGATATATGTGTATGAAAAGGGACGTACAATGGTAGCTACAGTAACTAATTTGAAATAGAGAATTGTAGATAATCGGTTATTAAACGAGAGCATTTTATAATTGCTACCATACACAAAATTTCGGGCAGAACTTAGAAGGTAAAAGAAGGAAGGAGATATAGTTATATTGTTTTGAGTTAAGATTGGAGCTACGCAGCAGATATAAACTGTGTGTAACAAATTTGTGAAATGTGCTGACATCTTAGATACAGGTAGACCTATTTTGGGTGTCAACTGTCTTTAATGTGCTTCTTTGTAATTGTTATTCTAATAAATAATTTATTTTATTTTATTGTAATACCTCGCCACTTGTCTAAAAACATCTCTAATCTTTATATAGTTAGTTATGTAGCAATTGATGTAAGCTTATTTCCGGATGTTAATTACATCGCAAAAAATTCTTTTTACGATCGCAATCAGTTTTCAAATTACTGTAATACCGTACAAACAAAATCGGCTACATCAAAACACGTTATAATGTGTAAGCTATGTTTGATTGCATAGTAAGTTTTTTATTCCAATCCGACATAGTAACTACGCCACATCTGATGAAAAGTACGGTGCAGTCTACAAACCAAGAACATCAGAGCATTACTTGTCAAATGAAAGTCACACACAGGTGTGGTTTCAATTCAGCCGGGCATTGACGCATACATCTTTGATCCTTGATGCTCGTTAAAAATGCTTTTTTTAACTTGTGTTCTTCTTGAGGGCTGTTAATAACGATTGCTAGGTCAGCACCACAATAAATATCTTTGTATGCAGTTTTCTATAGAGCATGGTACGTCACCATGGAGCCCCGTACCTTCAGGTGGGCTTACAGTGACTACATCACTCTTGATGGAAATTTCAATGTAGTCCAAGAATGGGAGAGACCGCCAAGGGACGAGAATTGGGCTACACTCTCCGTCGTCACGCCGGCCCACATATACCATTTTTTTTTTTTACAGGACCTCTTCTGTTAGCCGGGATATGCTTATACAGATTAACCGGGCAAGTGGGCGAACGCTGAAGGCGCTCAGCCGGCGAGTTATGGGTTGGGCGGCTAAGCAAGGGCACCCCTGTGGGTACGGACCTCGACTTGGGCGGCCAGCCAAATGAGAATAAACCTAACGGTGATCTACCAGCGTTTCGGAAGCGACTACCTTGAGAAGAAACGCCGAAAGAAACTCAAGGCTGCGTCGGGATGAAACATATACCATGATTCTAGGTAAGTGTATGAATAACTGGCGCTAAGCAAGGTGATCCTGAAACGCTACAAGTTGAATCACGCCACTATGACGGTCTTTGTACTTGTGTACTGTGGTTTCTAGCAGTAGCGTTCATTCCATAGATGCATGAAAGCATTGCATGCCCTTATGATAAATAAGTCTGAAATACATTGCTTAAAGTTAAACAAAAATAGGAGCCATTTATGTTCATTTCTATTCTATATTCACACCATATATCTTTCCTATAAGCGCAACAATTATTATATTATTATTATATTATTTACTATTACAATATAATATTCAAATTAATTACGCGAATTCTGTCTAACGTGTCCAAATACTCTACAATAACTAATACAACTGGTGTTCCGAAACACTGCAGGCCTTGCGTTTATGTACTGTAGTTATGGCCTTTTTTTTTTGTTAACCCGGGGGAAATCCCTGACGGACCTCAGGGGGCGATGAGGGTCGCCCTCAGGTACACCTAACACATTAGCGGGGAGAGTGGTGTAAAGTGCCACCCTTTCCTCATCTCCTTGATTTACCACTAGAACTGTAGTCATAACCTACCATCTCAAAAAGCCGACAAAATTTTAAAAAAACCCATATTTACGGATGTTTTGACTCGAAAAATTATCACGTGTGTCGCGAAGAAAAGTTGAGTCAGGGCGTATGTCTTGCCAAATAGGACAGTGGATGGAAATAAACTGTACATATAAACGAATAAACATTTGGTGCTTTTAAAATATTTGTATTTTAAGTGAATTTTCTTCTCATTTTTCAACAAGTACGCATATTCTGGGGGTTAGATCAAGTAACATTTTATTCGAGATATCACTAGATGAAAGTAGCAAAAGAGAAAAATGTATAGGATTGACACATTGTGTCGACGTGATATTTCGAAAATTTATGCAATATGTTTGGATTTTGCACTTTTCATTTAGCACTAAGCTGACTGGGGCCTATTTCACCATGCTTATATATATTGTCTCTTGTACTTGTACACATTTGTTTGAGATTTTTATTTTAAATCCTAGCACTGGTCATGTCTGGCACACGCCAGAGTAGTTTTTAACGATATCGTATTTATACTTTTTTTTTGTATCCCAGGGGATAATCCTGCATAGGACCATCAGGGACGCTGTGGGGATAGCGACCCCGGTGTGTCAGACTCTTGACTAAAAACCCCCCGGGTGACCCTCTGATTGCTCCATCCGGGCCTGGGAAACCAAATTCGTCCAGACGCCCGGGAAACAAGAAGCCTTGTTGAGGCTACCGCACAAGCTCACCCCTCCAAAATCTCTCTCTCAGGCGGTGCGTCGGACACCGAGCACCCTCTCATCCGGGTAGCAGACTCCCTCAAGTCTACTGCCCGGATCGTATTTTATACATTGCACATCTTTATTCCAACAACTTTGACTAGATTCTTTGAATACTAAAGCTATATAATTGAGTTTCTATTATTACTTTATTTTTATTTAGAGGCTTTTATTCCAGTGAATATATCAGCCCCATTGTCCCCTAACCCACGTCTTTACATCCTAGGGGAGTCTCTGGTGAGCAAGAGTCACCATCTGGCACAGCATTCTGGGTTCACAGGAAAAAGGATTCGCGAAAATGCCGTGTCATGCTCCAATGCTTTGTCTGTTAATTTTCAACTTGCTGTTTCTATAATTTTTGAAGTATTTTATCAAAGACGAGCAGTAAGTGAAGTCAAAGTAAACCCTCAATCAATCATACAAAAATAGTCTTTATGTAATATGTTGTGTAATAAAAATTATTTGAAATTGAAAATAGTGGATTTAGTGGCCTAGTAGATGAGGCACCGGTTTCCATGCGGTTCAACGCGAGTAGTTGTGGGTTCGTCTCCCGGCACGTGCCTCTGGGTTTTTCCAAATTAAGTATAGATTTAAGCATCACATACTCACCGACGAAGGAAAACACTGAGGAAACCCGCGTGGCATCTAATAGAAATGTCCCGTGTAAGTGCCCTTACAATAGCGACCAACTACGCTACTGGTCACTTTGGTCTGGACATACAAGCGCAAATTGGAAACAGCCAATATGTACCTGTTTTCACATCAAAATGGGATATAGCTTCAGGATATATCATTATTATAAAAATAGCCTTACAGTTACAAATTATTTATTCTACACTATGACCGGTGGTCGTGGGTGTGATTGTAGAAAGACACGGATTTTGGCGTTTTACTATTTATTTGCACTTTAAGGTACACCGAACTGCGACGCACACGCACGTACTCTGGCCTTGGGTCTCGTTAGTCGACTGAATTTGCTAGAGCATCCCTTGCGCGCGCGCATCCCTTACCCGACACCCTAACGACCTTTAGGGCGTTTACCACAAACGCGTATCGGGCGGCGTCTACATGCTATAACACGATTTACCCTGATTCGATGGATGTACATATGTAAATTAAATCGATACGTAATTGATAGTAAACAAAGCGAGTTTCAGAAAGTAATAGCTAGTCGACTATTTGTAGACGCGCCACCCCTGCTCCGAGTTCAAGGTTGGCGGTAGAGATTTCATACAAATATTTACTTTGTAGCCAACTCCAGAGTTAATTTAAACTGGTCGGGCAATGTGAACATTCCGTGAGACTGTTTAAACATATTCATACAATAAAACTGAAAATGTTTCCAAAGGTTTTTAGAGTTTTAATAAAGATTTTTCAAATATTATTTCAAATCAAGCAATCATTAGACACACCTTTATACCATTAGTTACACCTGGTGGAAGGTGAAACGCGCCAGCCAAATTATTATATATATATTATAATATAATTTCACTCTTCTCGTAAAGGCCCTCAAATCATAAGAACATGACAATTTGAACATGCTCCACTCGCAAAGCTAAAAGTTAAATCTAATACAATTACATAGGTGGTGATGAGAAGAGTAGAAACCGTTATACAGTTAGCCTATCCGTTGTGGTCACCGAAATACAAGCTGAAGTTCACGTAAAATTATTTGTACTTCATATTAATATATTTTTAGCTAAGCTTAGCATTTTCGATTTGTATCCTACAGTACTTGTTTTACTACGAAGTCTTCAAGAGTTCCTGAGAAAAATGGATTAATAAGACAGATGGACGATAATGTAACCCTATAAGAGTTTATTTTTTCCTTTTGTGCTACGGAACCCTAAAGATACATTACATACATTACTTCATACATTGAAAAACGTAAGTCAAAAATATCTCGTGCAATCAATTAAAAAAGACGCTCTTAAATCTTTATTGCGCGCTCGTAAAAATATATTAACTGATTCAATTCTGCAACTCGAAATCACATCCTGCGCCTGCTCGTGTTATGTTGTTATGATGTTTTTGTGCAACTTGACACTATGTCTTTTTAAAAATAAATACAAGTGGCAAAAAACGTCGCTATAAATCTGTACCTTTAGATTGAGAACGCAGAATGCCGTGGAGAATCCGTATAAGGCTATTTTTAAACGAACGACAAAATTATTGTTGTATACGTATACAACAGTGTCTTGTTTTTCACCATGGTATATCATATACTAGGTGATCCGGCAAACGTTGTTTTGCTATATAAGGTTTTGTAATATCTTCTAAGATGTTCATTGAAATTAGGTGTTGTCAAAGACAATTTTGTTCATAATTAAATACTCTTCATCAACAACACATTTATTTGGATAAAGATTAATATTATTACGTTGATACAACTCTTAACAAATAATGCATTAATTTCGACCAAATTTGTTTACCATAAAAACGGTTCTAGTGACTTAATCTTAAAAGATAGACATATACTGTCGCTGACATTTTTTTAGATCATTTCAAGAGTAATAATTCTTTCTTACATATATTTTTGGTATCTTGAACCGTTTTTGCAGCGCACGCAATGGAAGCCCTCAAGGATGAATAATTTTTCCCGTTTTTTTCACATTTTCCATTATTTCTTCGCTCCTAATAATTGCATCGTGATGTTATATAGCCTAAAGCCTTCCTCGATAAATGGTCTATTCAACTCAAAAGAATTTTTCAATTCGAACCAGTAGTTCCTGAGATTAGCGCGTTCAAACAAACAAACAAACAAACAAACTCTTCAGCTTTATAATATTAGTATAGATTTTAAACAAAATAGCGTAATTCAACGAATTTAATTAATATTATGTTAAAAAAATTACAATAAATATTAACTTGGGATAATACTAGCAAATCTTAATAAAACATTGGAATGTATTTATATTTTGTATAATTACAGTATACAAATGACTAACTGTAATATTATATCGTTACGCTATAACCCTTTCGGGATGCACAGAGACATTAGTGGCTGTATTATACATAACTTTTTTCTTATATGCCGTGCCCAAGGTGACCAGTGGCGCAGCTGATCGCCGTTCTCACAGCAGTAGTACATATGACAATTCTATTAGATGCCGTGCGGGTTTCCACAAAACTTTTTCTTCACCAGTGAGCATGTGTTCCATAAATCCATTTTTAATCTGGAAAAGCCCAGAGGTATGCGCCGGTATACGAACTTGCAACCACTCGCGTTTCTCTACTTGGATACCGGTCTCTTATCCACTATCTGCCAAAATTAATAACCTATCTATATTTAATTCGTAGATCGTTCGTAGATCGATAGCTATACCTCTCCCTTTCTAACCTGTGTATGCGAAAAGAGATGCACTATAGCTGCTATAGTAACAAATCTAAGATAGAGGATAGGTTATTAATTTCGGCCACATGTAACCATAGCCACAACAAATATTTCTTACAACTTAACCTCCGTTTCACGCGTTATCGCACAAAGTCCAATACTGTAAATGTCCTCGATTAATCCTCCCTTTGTATACATATTCACATGGTCAGTTTTATCTCGGAGATTGATTATTGATATTCATTAGCATAGGTATGGCTCTCGCTCTGTGAATCAGGCACATTAAGCTTTACTCCACGATGTATTACTGTCCTTTCCACTTTCCCCACACTTTCGACTTGGAATTAATCATACTTAACGGCAAAAAGCTTGAGGGCCAAAAGCCAAGATGTCTTGCTCTCTTCCTGCTATCGTACTATGAACCACATGAAGGAAAATTGCTTAGAGATTTTGTTTGATCTAAAGATATACAGATTTATTTTATATAGTGTTCTTTTTACGCTTTTTTAGACTAGGAAAATATCTTACGTTGTTATAAAAGTGATGGTCGGGTTTTTGTCAGGTTTCTATTGACTAAAACACCTGAGGGTCGTTTCGCGCGATGAAAAACTGACCAAAGAAGGGAACTAGGCAATCTATCATAGTGTTACTTTTACTTCGATCAATTAATTTGAAATATCAATATATGATGGGAAAAATATTGCTATAAAAGACCGTAACGCGGTGATTTATTAACTAATAATTCATTTTAACAGAGTTTAATAGAGGTAAAGCTTAGGCAAGGTTTCTACCTTGCCTTTAAACCTCTTTGAGCCTTTTGCCTTAAACTCTTTTTTATAATAATAATTAGAACTGTATCGCAATGTTATAATTTTTTTGGGGTAAGCACAGATACATTAGTGGCTCCATCTATTCTACTCTCTATATAATTTCTTTAGTATTTGTGTGATTCATCATTTTTTTTTTAAACGTTAATACTTTATCGGGTTTTAAACCCGAAAAAAACCATTAGTATTTTTTTTTTCGTTATTTGATGTTTAGATGTAGTTATACATGCTGTGGTTGACCAAACAAACAAAGGTCCTGCGTGAACAAGGATGGTCAACGGTATTACTTTAGTTACATTGATGAATGAACACGAAGAATGAATGAATGAAAGGTATCAATTCACTACAAGTAAATAGAAAATATCCTTATCTTGTGAAGAGCGGACAGGCATGAAAAATATAATAATTTAACAAAGTTTTCAGGAATGAAATTAGTCTCGACTTCAAAGATTTTCTGTTCTACTACGCCACATGTGCTCGTGAGAAAAATCTAAATGATATGAACGCAAAGTTGCATTTCTTTGAGCTACCGCCAGCTGGGGATATTGGACTTTTAAAGACTTGGAAATGCACAACAATCTTTAGAGACGTTATTCTAAATAATCCTTTTTTAAAACTCTTTAATGAGCTAAAAGATAGCAAACGAAACGAAAATAGATTAATGGAAATTATATATGAGAATATTACACAAGAATACAAAATTGTTTTTTTTTTAATATATATTTGATGTATTAGATAATGAACATCAAAACATAGACAAACATATTTAAAATAAAAAAAATTTCAAAGGCCATTACATTAACACATGAAGTAAAATAGACACGAATAAAAAAAGTTAAAAACTAATACACTGCATTTAGAGCGTGTACATAATAAAGAAAATGAAATCAAGCAAACTTTTACTTATTCCACAATCCTCCTGAAACGTACCCCTTTCTTAATGTACACAATTATGTCGTAATATATCGACATTTAATAATAAAATAATAATAAATAACAATAATAACATTAGATATACGAACAAATCTAAACGCTCTGCATTTGAATGAAAGAAAAAACAGCTATTATTTGGTACACTACGTAGTAAACAGAAGGATAGGATTATGAAGATTGAAAACAATAAATGCAAATGCTAAGTGACCAGCTGAGCCACCCAGCGCTGATTTTCAGCTGACACGCATTAGTGTCAACGCACAGAAAACAGCGAGGAAGGGATTAATGGAAAAAGAGTACAAATACACAGCTCTAGAGACCAATTTGTAAGTGGATTAAAAATATATCATAAAATAACTAAGTAATATTTATGAAAAAAATTATTATATCTAAGCAGCAACTAACAACCTATACTTGCGCAATACTAATATTTTGGAATTTAATAGCACAAGTGATTTTTTAATAACAATTGTGATCGATATATTTAAATTATGGGTACGGAGTCTATTTTAGAAGCATGAGATACGCCATTTTCATTTGCAAGCACCGACCATCCATATGTCAGCATAACACACTGACACAAATAATCAAAACCGACTCAATTAGCAATTAGTCAGTGTTCAGTAATTGGTATCAAGTTCGTGTACCCTCAAAAATAAAACGGCAAAGACAACGTCAATAAATCCGGGCAGACGCGACCAGTAACAGAATTATACGACAAATTGCGTACACTCACATGATATTTTAACATAAAGGGACAGTTAAATCCGTTCGACATCTGGGCACCTGCCACCGAAATATACCGAGATATGGTGGAATATTATTCCTAGAATAGCAGCAGACTGTAAAACGAAGAGACTGCATGTGTCCAAAAACATCGGCAAACTTGCAATACGAATTCGGTTTTCTTTTTCAAAGAAAACTGAACCGTAGAAACAGGACTCAACGATAGATTATCTGCCAATGTGCTAATTTCAGAGGCAATACTATATGGTTTGGCGAGCGAATAATTTGTCATTTGCTCGGAGTAGCGTTGACATACCGCTTTACTCTCGTGGTAATGTTCATTTTGGGAGGTTGACCGATTTAGGTCTTTAACTGGAAAAAGTCTCCACGTCTGCTTTTAAACTCGTTTGATGTTGATAATTTAAAACCACCACTTACGTACAGGATAATTATATAAATTAAGTGATATTAAATTTTATTCACTTACGGTCAAATTAATATAAGCATTCCAATTACATAGAAAATAAAATCAACAGTCACATTAGAACTTGCTAATAGTAATTACATTTACTTTAACTGATACAAACACTAATGTATCTATTCTTAACCCAAAGGGATACGCCTTGGCTGGACCTATATTGATTCCTTACAGAAGCAACAAGAAGTACAGTAATCCTATTAGAAATGCGAAAGCTATGAAGAAAGTTTGTTACTCAATCATGACAGAACCACTGAACGAATCGGAATGTTTAGCACAGAGATAAATTATAGTCTAGCGCATGGGCTACTTTTTATCCCGAAAATATTATCGGTTCCTTTTGATACACGGATGAGTTTACGTGGTTGCAGCTAATCTAGGAAACTACATGACCTAAAAAAAGCCTATCTATCCGAATAGCTCCGGATCATAAAAGCTAGTAAAAAATACTCAATAGAAATGCTTTTATGATATCACGGTAATCAACTAGGAACTAGAAATACTAATGCTATTTCAAATTCAGTAATAAAAGCAGCAGAAAATGTATTCAACATCAATCGGCTGTATGACAAACAAAATATAAATGGAAATGGTGCAGTTTCCTTACAGGTCACAAATATAGATCCGCGAGCGCAACGAACTGAAGCCATATCATACCGTGCATGGCAAATATTTACTGAAGGCGATTGCCCGAGCTAAGATCACTGTGAGGCTTACAGCAAATATATCAATGACAAATATTGAAGATTTATGTTTGTAACAACGTCTACGAAAGCAGAGGAAACAACTAATAAATACATTAACGTTTTTAGAAAATTTACATCAGTGATCTATAGCGAATATGGAGAAACGCTAGCAATTATAGTAAAATATAGCCTCATTTGAGTCATACTTGAATAAATGAAGATAGCAGCAGAATGTTAAAAAGATGAATGCGTTAGCGGCAATTTTTTTAAACACATTTTTAGCTGAAAACGATTATACGTAAATGATAACCCTCGAACATTTTTACGAGATCAGGAGGTATAAAAATAGAAAGTGCGAGATAGATCAACTCGCAGCAAGAAACGTCAAATTGACAAGATTTATTGCGAACCAGGTTTAGATACAGGGGCGATGTATATTTAATGAAGGAACGTCAAATATATCAGCTGATGACGTGCTAACGTAAGATACAGAATGTGAATAAAGTGTTTTAGTTATGGCACTGAGAGTACAATTCGTACATAATGAGAAATGAGTTATTGACGATGATAATCGAATGGAAATGGTGCGTCTGACGCATATGAAGAGATTTTTGAAAATTGTGTTGTACTAATTTACTTATTACGAAGATATTTGATTCTGATTGCTGATTTTTCTATATTTCTAATTTGCCGTAGTTTATGTGATAGCATTTAGATTATATTTCCTCTGACACTTTATCAACAATTATTTATTTTATAAGGGAGAATTAAATAAACTAATTTTAGAGTATAATATAATCCTAATATAGTTTATTTCTAGTTTTAGGACACATTTATGCATACTCAGACATGTATTTTGCCTATAATTGAAAATGTTGGTATTATTTTTTGGATTTACTTTGAGTTTGACATCAAAGAGCATCTGGAACGTTGTTATTTTTTAATTTTAATTATTATTGCACGTGTATTAATATTATTGTCTCACAAAAACATGGATGAAACTCCCTTTATGATGGATGAAAAATCATGCAATTTATAAATACAAAATATTGACAAATGGCGTGCTTAATATAAGCAGATTATTTGATAAATGTGTCCAATTCACAATACCTTTGTAGTCAATTTAACCCTAACTGCGAAGACATAAGGTTTAATTTAATTTATGCATTGATGGAATTAACCTCATTTGGAGAGAAAATAACGGTTATTTATGATGCTACCCCTGTTTGTAGAGTTTATATGAGAAATGACATATTTCTCAGTGATCGCTGGCCTTACGTATTCGATGTAATAACATATTAATTTTGTAGAGTTTAAATAGATCACTGATGATATTTCACTGATGATGATAGAATAAAATACAAAAATCATAAGACTTCTTAATCACGTAATATAAACTAACAGAACTTTTAATTCGTATATAAAAAGTAAAAATGGTATTATCTCAGCTTTTTTAATTAAATTGTAACTATTAACAATAAAAAGTAAGCAACAAACATTGATGGGCAAAATGTAATCAGATTAATAAAAATGATTAATGATTACATTTTACGTTTTTTGCTATTAATATGACTGCATTTTGCTTATTTATGTTTTAAACACTAGAAAATCCCAGATTGTATACACATTTACGGTTTTTTAATGTTTTAAATGGATTTAGTCATGATTACAGAGCAAGAAAATTAAAATTACGACTACGTTTTGTAATCGTTTATCATTAATCAGATTACATTTTGCCCATCTCTGCTAACAAATATATTTATAGCAAAAGTTGCATGTATGTAAAAGCTGCATTTAGGTTCTTCTACAATAATGTATTAAGAAGCACATATAGATGTTTCAGTAGCTTTTACTTGCGTAATTCCTACAACTAATCTTCTAGTATTCTAATAGAAAGTAGAACAGATAAAGGGGAATTATCAACCCCTTAAAGTAAAGCTCATAATTCCAACGCAGAACATACCACATTTAACGAATCCCACAAACTATTGAATAACAATCTTATCCTAAAGCCTGAACGGAGTGCATCTGACGCTTAAAATGTCGTAAAATTGTTTATAGTACCAATGAAAATAAATAGTTTTTCGCCGTGTTCCATTTAAGAGATATACTATAAAATCGCTTTACTACTGAGTGAAAATAGATTTAGGGAGTGAATAATATTACAGCTTTAAAACGGATAGAACATCTATGTAACAAAAATATTTTAAAATCGTAAATTCAAATTAATAATCTGTAATAATTAGACCAATAGCGATCGTGGAGTTTTGACAGAAGTTAAAATTAAACTTATTTGACTTAATCACACATATCTATCACCATAGTTTCATTGCATCAAATCATCACCATCATACAAATATAAATCATACTAGACAATGAAGTCAATTTTTAACAAAAATAATGCATGATCTGTGAGTAGCGAGCACTTCAAAACTATATATGTTTTATTTTATAACTTCTACATCTATAAATTTATTTTCTCTTTAGATATTTGGTTCGTGAAAAATATTTGGATTTTATGATTCATCACTTATAATAGATATGTAATTAGTAAAAGCTGCAAAAGAAACATTATAATTAACCATGAACCAGAAACTACAATCTTCCTTAATAATTTCAATGGGGACTGAATCTAAAGATAATCCATCAATAATTTGTAAGAAGACAAATTCCATAAATCAGTATTAACAAAGGATTTTTAGGAGGCCTTAACAATAAATCTTAGCTTTCCTCAAAAACAAAATCCTAGTAGATTTTCATCAAATGTGTATTGAATGCAAAAGAGTGCGGATGTCGGCGTCTTTATCCACGGCTAGCATTGACGGACACAGGCGAGTCAACGCATCCTCTGCGTTGCAAGTTCGCGATGCTCCAACGCCTTATGCATCGACAATTGTTGGGAAAATCGTGATTATGAACGCAATCGTGACGTCCTCAGTCAGCCTTGGTAACGCATTAGCATTCTATTTATGTTATGACATCCCAGAACCTGTGTCATAATTTACATCGCTTTTTAACGTCCCCTCTAGACTGCGTAGCACGTAGTATAATAAAATATTCATTTTTATTCCATTAAATATATTCTCGACTCTTTCCAGTGTCACGCGTTAAAAAATTGTACACGAATGCTTTAAAACTTACAAGCAATTATTTAATAATTAAACAATTTAAAATTGCAATACATATCAATAATAGATATTAACAATATCAAATAGAAATACAAAAATTTTCTTTAATCAAAAAGTAGAAACAGATTGTATTTAGCATATAACATTCAACGCAGAAGAACAGCTGATAATCGAACTAGAAGACAGCAAAACCAAATACCCTGTATTGTGGTGATCCATCAAAGAGAAGTCAGCTATGATGATGATGATGTCCTGGCCGGTTTCGGCCACGGCGACTGTTTCAACACCGATTAAGAAATTCGAGGTCCAGTTTTCGGAAACAGTCAATTGCGCAGGAGATATTTAAGTGCATAACTGGACGCGCATCCAGAAAAGCACTCTCTCGTCCGAGCTCCCTCAGGCCCGATGGAAAGGAGAACCAGTACGATCGGGAGGGAGCGGGATGCAGGTTTGGTCGAGCTTTCCTTCTCTGAACACCTGGTTGAATTGCGGTGTTAAAGAGATACCTTAGTCGCCTCTTACGACACCTCAGCAAGAAGAGGGGGGTGCTATTCTATTCTGCCGGCAGCCACCACGGCTTAAGTCAGCTATACATACTAGATGACCAGCTGAAGCACCCAGCGTTGATTTTCATCCGACATACATTTGGTATATCAACGCGCAGAAAACAGCGAAGAAAAGAATAATAGAATCAATGTACACAATCCTACAGATTAATTCAAAGAGGTATAAATAATGAAAGTACATTATTTCTTGTAAGTCTTAAGAATATTACAAAACATGGTAAATTGAAGGTCTGAACTGACAATAATAATGTCAGACAATATAAAAGAAAAGCGACTGTGGCAAGACGCAATAAATGCAAAGCTTTATGATAAAATGGTCAATACAGAAAACCCATAATATAGGGATAAAAAACAGAATATTTTTTATCAGAACCTTTACAAACAATGAATGTTTATTTAGGATCCAATCTGTAGACATTTCATATTCGCAGTGTCATCAATACATACAATAATATTGACTTGAAGATAAAATTGTAAGGTATTTGTGGAATGTTCTTTGCACAGATATCAAAAAGTTAAGAAAGTTATTTGCACAAACGTATAAGGTTATAACGAAGTCCTTTTCCATGCAATGCTTGACTGTAAATATCTATATTTTACCCAACACATTGTTTTACACTTATTGAATGTAGTTGAAATAATAGAACGAGATTCCTTTCCACCTTTGGGAATCAGTTTGCTTGCCTAGTTCCATTTAATCTACACAATTGTATCTTTAATTAATTAAAGCCAGCATAATATAATCTTTGTCCTATATAGGTGCACAGTAGCAGATATTTTCCAAATTATAACTGTATATATATTTGTTATCATATTGCATAGTATTAGCTATCATATACTATATAGGGAGATGAATTAAAATGGTATGTGGAATACAGTACAACAATATGAAAATTATATTTTTAAATTATATTGTCTAGATCAATTCAAACTTGAATATTTTATTATGGCTAAGGTAAACAAAGCTGTGGACAGAAATTAGTTCATAATATATTTTTGAATAATATTTTTCGTTTTGATAGCTTTACGCGTATAACTATTCTCGATAAAACTCTAAAAGGGAGATAATTTTTATTGAGGCACATTTTAAGAGCATAATCTGAAATGAAATGAAATATAACTTTATTCAAATAGGCCTACATCCAAGCACTTTTGAATCGTCAAAAAAAAAGCAAAGTAAATCTACCACCGGTTCGGAAAGCAGAATCTACCGAGAAGAGCCGGCAAGAAACTCTGGTAGTTGCTCCTATTAACATAATAAGGTACAATAACAGGTATAATAAAGGATTGAATGCCCCGAGAGAACGATTGCATATATTAAGACCACGCACTGTTATCATTCAAACAGTCATTGATGGAATAATATCCCTTTTTTAGCAATTTAGTTTTAATAGTTTTTTTTAATTTCTATAGTGGTACCTCCAAGATGTCTTTAGGTATTGTATTGTAATCGCCAGTCCATATCTGACCACTGTCGGATTTATGCTTGTCCCAAAGTTAACCATTGACCTCAATCATCAGTTCTTCCCATTCAACAATTGCCTGCCTCTTTACGCAAATCGGCGCTCCATCTAACCGGAGGGCGTCCTACCTACATTTGCCGAAACGCTGTCTTCACTCCAAAACACATCTACTCCAATGTGTATAAATTAATCGGTAAATATAACCAGCTCACCATCCCTTCACATTCTTCCTCTAAGATATGTCGATAATTTTAACTCTCACAATAATTAAGAGTATTAATTATTTCTTTACAAATAAGAAAATTATAGAATGATTTACCAGGACATTAGAATTATGAAGATGTTAGATTTAATTACTCTATCTACCAGTATAAGCAGCTATCGATCAACGTGTACTGAAATAACCGGACGTATTTACGACAAATTTTATGTGTTGCGTCAAAAATGATAAAATATTTTTTTACAAATTCAACATCTACCTTTAATTAATTATAGGGTTTGGCACACCGTGGAGAATAAATTCTTGTAATAGGTATTTTACGTCAAGAAATTACTATCGAAACCAATGAAGCAGTATAATTCTGACAGGGGCTAATTTACAAAACATTATTATAGAAAATAACACAAAATGTTGGACATAATGATAAATTAGTGCTAGATCTTTTATTTTTAAGTCGAAAATGACATCCGACAATGGACCGGGTCCGCCCAACGAATGACTATTTACACTTCTTTTAAAGGCTCTCAAATCATAAGATCGTGGAAATGTGTTCGCTGGAAGCAAATTCCACATATTAGCTGATCGTATGATGAAGGGAATATTTTGGTGCAGATATTAAATAAAATAATAATCGGATACAAAATCTACGATTTCATTTAATTCTACAAACCACTGAACAATATGAAAAAAAAATACATAAAATGAAGATCTGCTATTGTATTGTAGTTGGGCAAACAAAAAGCAAAGGGCTCACAATTGTCTGGTCATTAAAATAATTAAGCATCCGGCCGTCTTAATTGGAACCAAATGAGGGGTTGGTAACAATCGATTTGTGCCTGTGAAGTAATTAGCTTTTCCGCTGAATATTTTTGTTCGTGCAACGTTGAAAACGTATGTAAAGGGTTTCATGGTACTTATTTTACATTTACTCAAATCGTCGTAGGTTTGAATCCGTGCATTAGCATCTCGGTTTTTATAGATTAAGTATGCATTTAGGCATCACAATGAAAGAAATCATCGAGAGGTAACTCGCTTTGTATCTAAGATAAATATCCTAAAAACGGCTATCAGTTGCGCTTCTGGTCGCATTTTGCATCTTTAATGGTAGGATGTTTGCCCGACCTGGGTCATGACCACAATATACAAGTGTAAAGACCGTCATAGTGATCAGTTTCGGCTTGTCACGTTTCGGGATCAGCTTGTGTATATCCAGTAACTCATATACCTTGAGACCTTCAGTCGTGGTATATGTGGGCCGACATGAGGACGAGACTATCAACGGATTTTCATCCTTTGATGGTCGTTTTCGTTTTTGGGCTACACTGTACTTATCATCAGGTTCACGGTAGTCACTAGGTCAAGCCAGTGTAAAAAAACATATAAGCGCAAAGTGTATACAGCCTCTAATATATCTCTGCTCACTCCGAAAGGGGATATAGCATGATGATACGTTATTATTTTACATTTGAGCAATTGAAATTGGCCAAAATTGGGCATGCTATATACTTTAGTTGACTCGTACGCCACTCAGTATGATGAATAGGGAGGCACTACTCTCATATATCGACAAACCAAACGGCTATTGTTACGACTTGATATCCCATCTTTCTCGTTCCCCTCCCTAACAATCGACTCAACGAGACATGCGCCGCGCGCATCCCTAGCGCCGGCGCATTAAAATTCAAACCCGGAACAGCGAAGGCACACCGGTTGATAAAACACAAGAAAATACATCATCACCACCAAATACCATCCTTGTGAGTACCTTATCCTCTATTCAAGTCTGTAACACGAGAGAAATCAAATTCAAAGGTTCAAAAAAAAACAATCTAGTTCAATTTATAACAGCTATAATATACATATATTACTATATTCATCAAGTCAAAACCAAAATCATCATCATCAGCCTATCCTACTCCACTGTGGACATAGGCCTCTCCTAACATGTGCCACTGAGCCCAGTCTTCGGCTTTTCTCATCCAATTCTTTCCGGCCATGCATTTCAACCTGTCAATACGAAGAGCTATCTCAACAACTTTAGTTCGCTGTCGAGTAACCTCATTATGGACTTTATCCTTCAAAGATATGCGTTGAACTCGCTCCATCGCACGCTGAGCGACCTTAAACTGGTAGACTAGCCCAACCGTTAGTGTCCACAAATTGGCTCCGTACGTCATAACCAAAATACCAAATACCAAATTGATCATCTAGCGGACCACCCGCAGCGGAGGACTAGGCCCACGAAGCAAGCAAAGGAAACCGTCACTGGTTAGTTTGAATACTTTTACATTTGCATAAGCTGACACATGAACAAAATTTTTAACAAGGCGCCACACACTCGACGAATAATAAACAATCGAAAGAAATCATTTCCGATTGCCAAAATTGTACAGCCCACGGCCCTACCCTCAATTTCGACATGACGATTTATATTCTCAGCTGCAATTCGATTAAAATTTCAAATTCTCGGTACAGCATCGAAGATTTTCGTTAATATCGATGTATGATTGACGAATACTAAACTTTTTGGTTTATTTTTTGTTTAAAATGACTATATGAATTCGAAGCGTGTCCGTTTTCGACCTATTGTTTTGACAATTTTGTTTGTGCTTAGGCTGTATGATCTTTGAGCTGGTGCCTAAAGGATCAACGTTTATAAAATAACAAATTTGTTCGTTGGAATTAACTTCATTTCAAATTCAAGGTGTTTCGCATACAATATATATCCTGTAAATCTACAAATTGTATTTTATTAAAAAATATATAAAAAATATTTTTAATAATCGAGTGTTTTTGAGTAAGTCCGAACTTTTTTTATAAAATATACATCAACTTACAATTACATAATTATATATAAATTCTAAGGCTAAATAATGTTTCTTTAAACTAGATTTAAGCAATCCGTTTTACATTAAACTCACCAACAATTATGTCTCTGGCTGAAGCGACGCATGCCATTGCCATCACGAGTAAAGTGACAGCAACCGGCATTTCGCGCCAAAACGCAATGGCAGCGAGATTCATGTTTCACAAAGAACCTCAACTCTTATTCGGATCCATTAGTTTCTGGAACAATCCAAACGGCATATAAATAAAAAGCATACGCACGCGTATTCAACATTATTATCTTAAAAATTCAAGTCAAAATAATAACTTGTACAGCTATTTCAAACCATATTAATAATCTTAGTTCAGGATCAAATCTAAGATTTATTCATGCATCGTCATCTTTAAAATATATATTAAAAATTCTTAAATATAAAACTGTGTAAATATCAAATATTATTATTTTTGCATCACAGTGAAATGATATTAGCGCCCATTTTTATTGTAAATGCCTTCTATTCTCTTCTATTTTTCTTCTATTCCTTTCTCCAATATTCTCTTAATGTTCTTACAAATACAGAACCTGTAGATTCAGTTTTTGAAAATTAAATTTTATGCATGATAATTTTGTAATTTATTTTCTGTACGTATTACAATATTCTAGGGCATTAATAGTTAAACTTTGCCTTAATCAATAAATATTTTAAGTATAATTCTGTCCAAGTCCCTTTACAATGAATGAGATATCTGTGAAACTAAAAATAGATTCACTCCAACTATAAAATCCAGCGCGTAGTTAATGCATGGTGAGCCTGGCAAAGCTGCAACCTCTAAAATACAGGGTGCGTGAAAACCAATAAAAGTCAAAACTCATTCTTATCACCGTCCGACAGTAATTTACACTGTCTTGTTTCGACACACCTCATTTTTGTTCACGTCTGCGAAGAAAGACGATAAATAATTCGTTTTGAAGTTTCTATTTTAATCCGTATATTATAATCCACATGTATCCCTCTGGATTTAACTGCAAGAGTCCCCTGATTATTATTCCAAAAAATACGTACTTCTACAACTAGTTTTAATACCTTACCTATTACCTTTCTAATATAATCGTCCCCCTTTCAGTAGGTTTCCAGAACCCATTCACCCACCATTCCTTGAAGATTTTACTCCGCCATTCATAAATTCTTCTTTTCTAGTCTCCTATCTATTGTCACACAAGTGACGTAATATTAATAATAACGTAATAATAGGTACAACAGTACCACTAAATCAAACTTAATCGTAAGTTCGATAAGTCTAAATATCGATTGCGGCTATTGAGGTGTCAAAACCTATTAATACCTAATCTTATCTTATCTGTATCTTATTATACCGATGTGTGTAAATATATCTTCATGCTTTATCAACAAACGCACTAACATAGGAAAAGAAAATGACTGAGTCAGTCTCAACCTAATCAAAATTGGCAGTAATTAAAATCGGAGGATTTTTTAATTCGAATTACATATGTTGCACCATATTTGAGGCTGAGATGCATAGACGCTACTTCAACTTTGTTTAAACTTTACTCAAACATAAAGTAAATATTTAGGCTATACTTTGGTTCCTATTATACTCTTAGGTTTTTGTTAAAAACTATTTACTTTCTGGGCAAAGTGCAACCAAAATAGTAGATATTTCTACTGACATGGTGAGATTCAAACAAAAAGAAGATATAATAATTAACCTTATATCTGATTACCCTTGAAGGCAAACACCGTAATGCATTATTATCAACGTTAACTTCCATTTGCGTCCATGCGGGGTCATTGGCACGGTGTAAAATTAAACATTAAAATAAACAAGCATATAAAATAACTCAGGTTTTTGATTCACTGCTCCAAGGTTCGGGTTAATGAAAGGGTAAAATTTTATGAACGTAAATAATCCTCGTGTCATATTTCAGCTGTGACACTGAACTCCAAATTTCATGGGTGGAGTAATATCTGAGATTTATTGTTGGGATGTGACGCTTTTTGCATGAAATTAATTTGTAATTATGAATACGTGAGCCACATTGATTTTTTTTTAATTCTTAACCCTTATTTGCTTTAAAATTGTAGATAAAATTTAAAAACAAAATAAAACTGCGTTATTTTTGATGCATGGCTGTATGGTCAGAAAACTTTGTGTTTCTTATATGTATGGTATAAAAAAATATCAGTTATCCGTTCCATACAAACAAAACCTTTCGATTAACTTAATACATATTAGGTACGATTAATTTAATCTAAATGGTAAGAGAACAAATTTTGCTGGTTACAGAAAAAAAATCAACACAACCACATACTCCTTTAAAACTTTACAATGTACCATAAATAAACATAGTTTTATATAAAAGAGACTTACGACTAAAGCTTTTTTAATCTAAATTCTGTTGAATGTTAGTTTTCATTGGCCGAACACGTGCCCGGTGCCTCGTATATCATGGCGTTGAAGGGTTAACCTGGGTTGCCACATTTAAAAGTGGATACATCAACATTTAAGGGTTAGATTACCTTTTTTATTGTACGTCGCCCTTGTTTCGAAATAGAACTTTCAACAATCTGTTCTCGGTTCATTAATCATGAGGGCTAACTATAAATACTTAGTATTTATACTATTGTATTTTTAAATGACATTTTAACTTGCTATTTGTTTATCGCTATTCAATCAATTTTCATAACATGAAGCTTTATTGATTCCTGACACTCAATTTTTCTCTCAATATGCACTGCTTTGGTTGAATAACAAATCTAGTAATTATGTTTTAGTTTAGCAGCATGGTAATTTTTTTCGTAATTCGGGAGAATGATTACACCTTCCCTGGCAATAAGTGACCAAAAACCAATTGCAACTATAGACAAACATAATTTGAACATGAATAAGTCAAACATAATTTGAACAAATAGTAATTTAATCAAATTGAGCACCCTATGTAATGATACATGTATGCGAATGTTTTTTATATACATAAAAAAGTGTAGGTGTAAATATTTTATTACATTTTTATGGTGTACTTGAGCTGTTTGACTGAATGTCTGACTTAATGAAGCTATTTAATTAGGTATTTTCTTAGTAAAAGTATTCAAAATATAACATTCATTTAACGTCTAAAATCAATTAACGCCGCAATAACAATAAAAGACGTCAATCAGCGAGTTTATTTACCATTAGTCAACTAGACTTGTGTAAAATAATTATATAACGTAGTCCCTGCGCCGCGACCGACGCAGATGGCGCGCGGGACGCGGTTTTTTTATTCATATTTGTAAACACAGTTTTATGGAAATGTACAGGCTGATCTTTAATTACTTACGACTCCTAGCATGTCATGAGTCATAATTGTATCGATAAATATCAAATTCCAGTAATTCAAACCTCAGTAAATCGTAGGTTTAACTAATTTAGAGGCTTAAGTAATAATATTTATACGATTTTCCTTGCATATTTTAAAAACAGCCAAAATATAATGTAAAATTAAATAGCTTATTAATTTATTGAGGTACTATTTTGCTTTTCCGCATTTTATTAAACAGGGATATACTGGGTTTTATTATTTATGGTCACATATTTGTTTACAATGGGACTATTGCGCCCTGAGAAGTAAAATCCCCTAATAAAATACGTAATAGAAAGATCGTAATGATAATTATATCTCTTACCCTTTCATCCAATGGTTGCCTGGACAAATAACTCTCAATATGTTATCTTAGATCCAATAAAGTGTTTTTTTTAACTTGTAAAGCGTAAAAAAAAACCCGGCACATATCTCTGGGTTTTTCTAGATTAAGAATAAATTTAAGCACTATAAGCTCTCTGATGAAGAAAAGCATCGTAAAGAAACCCATATAGCACCTAATAGAAATGTCATGTATAAGTGCCCTGAGCACGCTCTGATTAGCTGCGCTACTGGTCACGTTGGCCACGACATATGAGCGCAAAGTTGATACAACCACTAATCTATCTCTGTTCCCGCCAAAAGAGATATAGTGTGACGATATATTATTATTACAAGTAATAAAAATTTATGTATGTTACAAAACATGTTTAGTATTATTGTCTACAACGAAGTTTTTTCTTCTTTTACACAAATTGTAAAGTGTAAATTAATAGTCAACATGGTAGGTGGCTCACAAGCTAACAGATTTTCTTGAACAAATATTGACTAGCAATTACAGAGGGCGCATTAAGCAAACAAATATATTGCCACACACAATCAGTAGCCAACCGGCGAATTTATTTGCGTTAAGCCGCATTAACACTGCAAATTGCATGTTCAGTTGTTTATCTACAACCACATTACTTACGTCAATAAATGTTTCTGACCGCAAACCATATTAGCTTTGGACATATTCTAATGACAAATTAAAAAAAATATGCCATTAATTTTTGGATGCACTTTTCTAACGTCAATTATATGTAATGTAATATCCATACTTTTATATTAATAAATAATTAAAATATCGAAATAAATTAAATATTACGATTCAAAAAAATAACCAATTTTATCGAATTATACAATTATGTTATTATTTATGAGTTATGTAGAAAGAAAAAAACTGGAATTCTTAATGATTCTTAATAAGTAACACGAAATCAGTATCACTACACAAAGAACTAAATTTCATCAAAAACATTAAATTTATCAGAACTAAATTTTATTCACTTTATAAAACATTTTTTTCTATTGTATTTCTTTGTCTTAGTGCTTATTTTTCAATTCACCAATGGTAACTTTTATAGCAGCCAGTATTTTTTGTTTTAAATACAAAGCTTTATTTATAAAACTTTAATTTTAATATTAGCTCAACAAACACTAGTTCTTTCCTGACGGAAAGTACAGTGTGGTCCAAGAACGTCAGCGACTATTAAAGGACAATTCTTGGATAGTCTCCGTCGTCATGTCGGTCCACATATATCACGTCCAAAGGTCTCTAGGTATATGAGCTACTGGGCGTGCACAAGCTGGTCTCAAAACGTGACAGGCCTGACAACCGTGACAGTCTTTACACTTGTGTACTGTGGTCATGGTTCAGTTCAAGCGATCCCCCTAATACCTCAATTTATACTTATGTCATACTTTTTATTATACCTACAACAATGTTTTTTATTTCGAAATTATTAACATATATTTATAGATAGGTATAAATTGAATTCTGGTCAGTCTCAACGCCTCCAAAACACAGACGTTCCTTTTTTCGGCAAAGCAGAGTCCCTTCCATCTGTCTCCTACTTTCTAGAGTATTTCTTTACCGGTGACCAATTGTTATTTTTACTTCGATAAAATAATAATTGACTCATATCATTGGCATCAGTAAAAAAGATAATGTTCGCGAAAGTATCCCGCTCAACCCTAATCGCAATAAATCGCAAATCAACATACGTAACGTTCATTGTGGCGATTTTGGATCGACGTCGTATTTAAAACATCCTGTGTAAGGAAGCACTCGCACGTGCTCCGGTAAACTTCCTGCGCAGCGCCCGCGCACCGCCCTGCCAGCAGGTTCGTTCAAGCCCTACGTAACGACTTTCACGTTGACAATTTAATAGCTTTAGTAATGTGTTTATCTAGAGGAACAATCGTTCAATATATCTCTGCAGATTACATGTAATTTTTATTATCGATTTTATTATTATACGTTTCTTAAATAGACAATTACTCTTTATTTTATAACTAGCTGATCCGGCAAACGTTGTTTTGCTATACAAGTTATTGTAATATCTTCTAAGATGTTCATTGAAATTAAGTGATGTCAAAGACAATTTTGTTCACAATTAAATACTCTTAATCAACAACACATTTATTTGGATAATGATTAATATTATTACGTTGATACAACTCTTAACAAATAATGCATTAATTTCGACCAAATTTGATTACCATAAAAACGGTTCTAGTGAGTTAATCTTGAAAGATAGACATATACTGTCGCGGACATTTTTTTAAATCATTTTAAGAGGAATAACTCTGTCATACATATATTTTTGGTATCTTGAACCGTTTTCGCAGCGCACTCAATGGAAGCACTCAAGGATGAATCATATTCCCCGTTTTTTTCACATTTTCCATTATTTCCTCGCTCCTAATAGTTGCATCGTGATGTTATATAACCTAAAGCCTTCCTCGATAAATAGTCTATTCAACACAAAAAGAATTTTTCAATTCGAACCAGTAGTTCCAGAGATTAGCGCGTTCAAACGAACAAACAAACAAACAAACTCTTCAGCTTTATAATATTAGTATAGATTCTCTCATAACCGATATTGTGAAGGTAAGAAATAGTTAATAGGAAATTTACCATTTAAATAGAAAAAACTGTGAATATAGAATTATTTTAAGTAGTTATGTAATGTAGATAAATAATTATTACATGAAGTGACAGTTAATATTATATTTTTTGCGTTGTCATTAATTTTCACGAAGTATTGTCAATTTATTATATCTCTAATATGTTATTTTATTCATGATTTTACAGTCATCTGGCTAAAAGAAAAGTCATTTATATCTTATTATTGAAATTAATATCCTTGTTTCTAACTGAAATTGAACTCGAATGCGGCATTTTACCAAAACAACATAAATAGATATCTATCAACATGTCGTGTGAACGAACTTTTAAAAGGGCGTAAGAAAACAGAGTTTACGTTTGAAAAATCACGGTCAATATATCGAGAATAAGGTTGTAACAAATTTTCATTCGCTATTATTGAGAAATAAAAATAGCTTATGATAAAAATGTTTACTCAGGTTTTTATTACATACTAAACTGTTCACGCGATTTCATGTTTCGCGCTTAATTATTTTTTAATCCTTTGGAAACAGTTTTTTTTTTTTGGGATGATAGGTACTCTATGTTTCTTCCTATACTATATGTAAATAAATATTTCAAATTATATCAAAGACTAAATAAAGTATGTGTTAAGTTACTAATTTCTTCTACTTGGCTGGGCTTTGCAAATATTTAGGCTATACTCTAATTTCTAAGATATATTTAGTTACATATCAAAGATTTTTTTTCCAGAGCAAAGGGTAATCACAATCAAAGAAGCGTCTAAGATTTCTAACACTTTTTAATATGTAACTCAAACTAAAACTTTATTTTAAATAATCATAATGTTTGTAGTTTTTTTTACACTGGCTCGACATAGTGACTACAGTGCATCTGATGGTAAG
Organism: Automeris io; assembly: GCA_036320925.1. Classification (NCBI taxonomy): domain Eukaryota; kingdom Metazoa; phylum Arthropoda; class Insecta; order Lepidoptera; family Saturniidae; genus Automeris; species Automeris io. The sequence continues at coordinate 21,308,280 of JAUDJH010000001.1, forward strand.
TACAGTGTAGTCCAAAAACGAAAGCGGCCATCAAAGGATTGTGCACTATTTTGTGGTTGCTGGTGGTATTTGATAATTAAAATTGTCCTTTAACATATTATAAATAATATATTTTGGTCTTATGATTACTTTATGCACAAATTAAAAAAAGGTTAGGTTAGGCTCATGTGTGTTCTGACAGTGTCGTGGTCGCCGCACGAAGGGGCGCGACGCGAGCTAGAGCTGCCCAACTCGAATGATTGTCGATGTGTTAATCGATGTTTTTGAACAGTCTGCCGCGCCGCAATTCTTCTTATGATGTCTGGATCGGTAGAGGGCATATGTTATTATATGCTCTCACGATGAGATTTTTCTTGGTTTTAATTTCTGCCACCCTTGCGACGCCATCCTTTCCAGGCAAAAGACGAGTAATTCTGCCTAAAGGCCACATTAAAGGTGGAGTAGCCTTTTCCTTTATAATTACTAAATCTCCTTGCTTGAGCTGCCCCTGTGTTTGTTTCCACTTTGTCCTCTTCTGTAGCCAGTGGATGTATTCGTGAGAAAACCTCTTCCAAAAGTGCTGCTTCAGTAGATCAATACGGCGATAACGCTGCAAGTTTTGTATTTTTGTGTCGTCTTGCACGTATCGATGAGGCAACATTACCAGAGAACGTCCTATGAGGAAGTGAGCAGGTGTTAGGGGGGAAAGGTCAGAAGGGTCGTCGGAGAGAGGAGTTAGAGGTCGGGAGTTTAAAATCGATTCAATTTGTGTCAGTAGTGTTGTCATTTCTTCAAAGCTTAAATGACTAAGCCCTAATATACGTCGCAGGTGGTGTTTTACAGCTTTAACAGCAGATTCCCAAAGTCCACCGAAATGTGGGGAATAAGCAGGAATGAATGAAAAATGTACTTCCGGAATACCTATGTCCGAAATAAGATTTTGATCAGACAACAATTTGGAAAGTTCGTTAAAAGCTCCCACGAATGTAGTTCCGTTATCGGAATGGACGTTGTGTGGTAAGCCTCGTCGAGCAACAAATCTGTGAAAAGCAGCGGTGAAGGCTTCCTTCGTCACGTCTGAGACAAGCTCCAAATGGAAAGCTCGTGTGGCTAGACAAACAAAGACTGCAATGAAAGATTTAACCAAAGATGCACCTCTTCCAACGCGATTGACTATCATGATTGGTCCAGCATAATCAATGCCAGTATTTAGGAACGGGAATTCTAGATGAGACCGTTCGGGTGGAAGATTCCTCATAATGGGTTGTACAGTTTCTGCCTTTATTTTGCAACATTTAACACAATTCCGAACAATCTTCTTGGCCAAGTTTCGGCCGCCAAGAGCCCAATAGTTATGTCTAACAGTAGCAAGCAGTAATTGAGGGCCCGCATGCATCAACTTTTTATGCATCATTTGGAATATAAGTTGACACACCCTTTCGGAACTTTTCATTAAAATTGGATGCTTAGTGTTATAATCGTAATATGAATTACTTAGCCTGCCTCCTACTCTTAGTATACCGTCTGTATCAATGAATGGTGACAATGATAAGAGTCTATTTTTATGTGGTAATGAATGGCCTAATTTTAATAAAGAAACCTCGTCGGGAAAGGATTGTAATTGTGAATTTTCAATCAAGTATTTTATAGACACACTTAGTTCGTGGTTAGAGAGTGGGCCATAACTTATATTTGTTTTACGACAATTGTTAATAAAGCGAAATATATACGCTGTAACTCGCTGTAGTTTATTGAACTCTGAATATTTGTATATCAACATACTGTATAAATTATCATTATCGCTATTGATAGAAATAAATGTCGTTACTATTTCTTCTAAATCACTTGTACATGTGTGACTAGGAAACTTCGGCCATTTAGCATCTGTGGAAAGCAGAAACGTAGGCCCGGACCACCATAAGGATGAGCTGATAAGACGATCAGCACTCAATCCTCGTGATGCGAGGTCTGCGGGGTTTTCTTGAGAAGGCACATAGCGCCAAACAATTCCAGAAGCTTCATCTTGGATTTCAGACACCCGATGGCGAACAAAGGGTACTAGGATAGTGGGCGACGAAGATATCCATCCCAAGACAATGGTTGAGTCACACCATAAAATACATCTAGAGAATTCTAAATTTAATGAATCTTTAATTTTTGTATATAGTCGTTTTCCTAGTAAAGCTGCACATAATTCCAATCTTGGGATCGTCGTAGTTTTAATTGGAGCTATTTTGCTTTTTGCAGCTATTAAGTTAACGTGAACTCCGTCTTCTGTGACTGAACGTAAATAGGCACAGGCGCCATATGCTTTTTCTGACGCATCTGTGAAAATATGAAGTTCAATCGTTACTGCCTGGTCACAGGTTATACGTCTGTTAATTAGGATGTTATTCAAATGTGGTAAAGTAAGTACAAAATTAGACCAAGCCAATTGTATGCTTGGAGGAACAGCTTCATCCCACGATAATTTGTTTAACCATAACTGTTGCATTATAGCTTTTGGCTCTACAATGGAAGGTACAACAAGACCAAGAGGATCAAATATTTGAGCAATCGTAGATAAGATGCTTCGTTTAGTGATTCGATCCTTTTGAGAAACATTTATTTGGTATGAAAATTTGTCTAAAAAACATTTCCAATTTAGGCCTAGTGTTTTTGATGATCGATTACCACTTAAATCATATGTGTCTGTTGGACATTTTGCAGATAGCGCTTGTAATATAATTTTTGAATTAGATTGCCACTTTCTCAAATTAAACTTTGCGTCTTTTAATACGATTGAAACCTGTTGACATAAATAGATAGTTTCATCAATTGAAGAACCCCCTGATAAAAAATCGTCAACATAAAAGTCATGTACAATGGCACGTTGAATGTTAGAGTCTGAACAATCTCGACCTAGTTGATTGAGACAACGTGTAGCTAGAAAGGGAGCTGATGCTGTGCCGTATGTCACAGTATTTAAATTGTAAACCTTGAGAGGATGTGAAGGCTCTGACCTCCAGAAGATCTGCTGCAAAGATCGTTGGTCGTCTTTGACAAGGATTTGCCGATACATCTTTTCGATGTCTCCTGTTACGACATATTTATGTTGTCGAAACCGAAGTAAAATTGAAATTAAATCGTCTTGGACAACTGGTCCAACCATTTGTATATCATTATACGATTTGCCTGAAGTGGTTTTAGCTGAGGCATCGAAGACAGCGCGTAATTTTGTTGTATCGCTGGAAGTCCTCAGCACACCATGATGTGGCAGAAAGTAGGATTTAAAAGAGGATGAATGTCTGGTTGTATTTTCGGTCATATGACCTAGCTGAATGTACTCATTCATAAAATCAACATAGAGACTTTTAAATTCTATGTCTTTGGAAAGGCGACGTTCCAATGACAAGAATCTTACTCGAGCGCATTTGTAAGAATCACCAAGTTCTAGGGGAGATTCTTTAAGAGGTATGGTTACTATAAACCTGCCGTCTACATTGCGGTGAGTGGTCTCTATGAAATTCGACTCACAAAGACGTTCTTCAGAAGTGAAGTTATGTTTTACTGGAATAGTATCTAACTCCCAAAATTGTGTTAGGTTTGTATCATGATCTTGATTATTATTTAAGAATAAACATGTTGAAGGAGTGGACTGTTGAATAATAGCGCCAGAGATAACCCAACCTAATTTACTATCATATAAAGTAGGCATTTTTTTACCTAAGTCTATACGATTTGTGCCAATAATGTTCCAAAAGATTTCTGCACCTACCAGTATGTCAATGGAAGATGGAATATTAAAAGACGGATCGGCTAAACAAATGTTTGATGGTATTTTCAGATTGCTAATATCTATGTATGTATTTGGTAGATTTGCTGTGATGATGGGTAATGTATGGCATATGGCATTAAATACAAATTTACCAGTGTTGTTATGTACCTTTATACAACATGACCGCTGACTATTGGTAACCTGATTGTCAATTCCAACAATTTTGGTGCCTGATGTGAAATATTTTAGTTTAAGTTTTTTAAATAGGTCATCTGAAATAAAATTGGTTGTACTGCCATTGTCTAAGAGTATTCTGGCAGTATGCAAGCAACCTTTATTATCTGCAACTTGAACAAGAGCAGTAGACAGCAAGACACCATTTGTATGACTGCTATGACTTGCAGACAGTGCTACATTTTCCTGGTTACTCATGTCTTTGTCAATATGTAATAGTGTGTTGTGCATTTCTTTACAATATTTGCAATGAGTTAATTTGCATTTAGAGATGGGATGACCAGGTCGCAAGCAATTTAAACAAACCTTAGAGGCATGTGCCTTTTGTGTCCTTATTGCTACAGGCATATTCCTAAATGTTGGACAATTATATAAATAATGTTGATTTTTACATATGAAACATTCTATATTTTTAAATACTTTATTATTTTTATCTAAGTTACTCATGACAAGAAAACTTTTTGATTTTTGAAAGCTGGAACTATCAGGTATATTTTTATAAATCCTTGATTCTTCTAAGCTTTCGAGAAGGTCGGCTCTTTGGCTTAAAAATGATATGAAAAATTCCAAGGTAGGTGGATCAGTTAACGTATTCCTTGCTGCCTCCCATTCACGTCGTGACAAATGGTCCAATTTGTGAGACATCATATGTATTATCAATATGTCACCGATTGTTTCTTTTTGTCCTAAAGTAAATAGTGCTCTTAAATTTTTCTTTGTTACATCAATTATATTACGAATAGAGCTACTGGATTCTTTGTGCAGTTGTTCTACACTAAATAGAGCTTGTACATGGTTATTTACCAAAAGACGCTTATTGTTATACCTTTCACACAATAAGCTCCATGCTGTTTCATAATTTTCAGATTGAAAATCTAGATTATCTATGATTAAAAGCGCACTATCTGTTAAAGAATTGCGCAAGAAGTGTAGTTTTGTAATATTATCTATGTCTGACTTATTGTGTATAAGTGAACTAAATGTGTCCCTAAATTTCAACCAATCATGGTAGTCACCGGAAAACTTTGGTACTTGAATGGATGGTAGTTTTATGTACTCATTCTTTGTCGCACCACACATACCAAGATTAGAACTTGCCTCACCTTTTGAAGATGATGAAGGCCTGTATTGTTCTAACAGTAACCGAGCAGCTGCAACTATGCTGTAATAATTTGATTCAAATGTTTCCCGTTCAATACATTCCTCTTCGGGGTTACTGGATGCTATCTCAATATCATATTGTAAAGTATCAAAATCTGTCATTAATGGCTCTAATTTACTTAATCTTAGCTCCAGCTCCATTAACTGTTGTTTGCTGAACTTATCACAGGTTTTTATAGTATTGAAATATGAAGTAAATAAAGTTATTTTACTTTTCATAGCACCCCGCTTCCTTACTAAGGCTGTTAGTTTTGGTTCAGACATTATGACAATATAGATAATTTATATCAATATAAAATAAAACAAAAAAAGTTAAAGCACAAATAAATAATAATGAGTGAATATTACTGTTACAAGTACATAGACAGTTTTGTACTTATAAACTTAGTGTGTATGGTTTGCAAGTCATTTAAACTTTGAAGAATAACTTGCATGTAATTAACAAACTCTGTATTATGAATATTTTGATTATAGAGTGTGAATATTATGTTTTATTGTTTATCATGTATATAAAGTGTATATTTTAATTTATGTATTTATTTAATGTATTTTGTGTTTATTATTCACTACAGTGAGTGTAGAAATGTATAAAGAATGATTTATGTGTTTTGGACTGTAATTAATGTATTATGTATTTTATACCGCGTGTATGTATGCAATGTGTGATTATATGTATTATAGATTTGAATAAAACGTAAGGAATTACGAAGGTTTAAGGAATATGGAACGTTCTCACGGTATTTCTTTTCTTTTCTTCAAGTTTGTTGCACCATGTGATTCCAGGAATGAAGACCGAAGAGAATCTTGATGACGCCGTAACTTGAAGCTATTGAAGGCTCGAAATGACCATTTTGTGCACTATTTTGTGGTTGCTGGTGGTATTTGATAATTAAAATTGTCCTTTAACATATTATAAATAATATATTTTGGTCTTATGATTACTTTATGCACAAATTAAAAAAAGGTTAGGTTAGGCTCATGTGTGTTCTGACAGTGTCGTGGTCGCCGCACGAAGGGGCGCGACGCGAGCTAGAGCTGCCCAACTCGAATGATTGTCGATGTGTTAATCGATGTTTTTGAACAAGGATGAAAATCCGTTGATAGTCTCCGTCGTTATGTCGGCCCATATTATACCCCGACTGAAGGTCTCTAGGTATATGAGTTACTGGACATACACAAGCTGATCCAGAAATGCGACAGGCCAAAGCGAGTCACTATGACGGTCTTTACTTGTGTACTGTGGTCTTGACGCAGTTCGGAGAATAGTCCTACCACCAAACCCCAAATAGTATCAAATTGACTGAATGCAATCCGTGAAGATTCTCTAAATATTTAATACTCAAATTCCCATCGCACCGTAAAACACGGTGGTCTTCAGATAATGAACGATGGTACATTTACCGCGAACGTTTCGGTTAGGGGTGCTATAGCCCGGCTATTTATAGAGGAGACGCCTCAGGTAACATTCCCTTGAGCTGGTCTCGAAATGCCATGTTTACCATTCCTGCTTGATACATTTTTGTTGCTATATTTGCTTACCGCTGAGGCATTTCGTATGTACGAAAAGCGTTTTTATAAATTCGACCAACTTCAAAAAGAAAATAACAACTTGAAAGTGACTTATCTATATATAAAAAAATTGTCGTAATGGTCCATCATAATAATAATAATATAAGCCTTTATTATAGAATATTTACATACTTTTTTTTTTACTACTCTACTTGTCTTCCGACATAGGCCTCCTCTAAGGAATTCCATTTTCTTCTATCTCTAGCTTCCCTTAGCCATGTTTTTCCTGCCGTCTTTTTTAAATCATCTTCCCATCTCTTGATTTGTCTTCCTTTATTTCTTTTTCCGTTTCTGGGATACCATTCCGTAATGTTTCTGGTCCATTTTCGTTTGTTGTCACGCAACATATGGCCTGACCAACGCCATTTAAGCCTTTTTACTGTCGTTTCGACATCTTTAAATTAAGTTTTTGCTTTTGTGATCTGTTTTTTAATTTTATCTTTTAATTTCACACCTAATACACTCCTTTCGATACCGTTTTGGCAAATGGTCCATCATAGTAAAGCCTAAATTACTAAAACTATGACCTAAAATTTGGAAATTGGATTCTTTTTTGTCTTAGATATCCACTAAGGGCGAATGTTTTGATATTCAACTCATAAATTAGGGTTGAAAGTTTATTTTGACATTTAATAATTTTCAAGGAAGAACTATAAAGTTAGTATTTTTAACACTATTAAAAATCACCACCCAAAGTGAACAAAATATATTGTTTCTACGAGGCAACGCCGGGTTGCTGTAGCTAGTATTGGCATGGGGTCGTGGCCACTCAGGGTGGGGGCCCTGAGCGACTGGTTAGCGGCCCTCAAGAAGTAAGCAGAGCATTGTGACGTGCTCTGCCTAAATATAACGAGCAGTGTCGGGGAAGATATCTTCCTACGAGTTTGTGCCCAGCGGGCGCGGCGCGACGGGGCTGTGACAAATTGATTACAGGACCCGCAGTCCCCGCCAATGCGCAGAAGTAGTCACCTTGGGGTTTTTAGTCGGTACAAGTCCGACACACCTCGGTCTCGCGCAACCGTCCAGTGCGGCCGAGACGGTCCTATGAGGATTTTTCCCAAGTAAAAAAAGGTAGTATTGGCATATTGATATATTATAAAATTTGAAAATTTTACGTCAATGCCCTATAATAGTTTACGTAACATAAATACTTTATTGAGGCTTATACCCAAAAAAAAAAGGAAAAAGCGAATGAAATTTAATACATATTTTTCACGTATAGGACCGATACAGTGTTTTTCATTGATATCAGACTTTCGTATTGAATGTTAAATTGTAACGAAGGTATAAACTCCTATAAACAGTATCATACTTTTAAATCTGCAAGTAGCAGACACATTACCCTACGATATAATAATAGATAACAAGATACAATTACTATAAATATTCTACGGATACAATGTTAATAGCTCAAGGATTACTGTTACTTACCTAGCACAAAACAATTACGCAGTTAAACTAGTTATTTTTAAAAATAGCAACAAAAGGGTTGCACTTGAAAACAAAGTGGTACTTACAGAAGGCTCGCCTTAAGCACGTACTCTCCACTTTTTGATTTAACTTAAGATATTTTTAGTTTTACGACAGCTATTTTACTTTCAGTTACTTGGGTGATTTTTAAATGCTTTTTATCCCCTTTTTTCTACCTGACATTTCATAAATAGCAAAATAGATATATTTACCACAGCTTAGTGTCATAGTATTCATCTAGAATACAAGTCAAGAGATAATTGACTACCATATTTGTTTTTTGATACGGACTAACTACTGATTGCCGGGACAGGCCTATACAGATCAACCGGGCTTAGGGAGCGAGCACAGAAGGTGCTCAGCCAGCGAGTTTATGGGTTCGGTGGCTACGCAAGGGCACCCCTGTGGGTACGAACCTCGACTTGGACCGCCAGCCAAAATATACGAAACCTAACGGTGATCTACTAGCGTTTAGGAACCGACTAACTTGAGAAGAAACGCCGAAAGAAACTCAAGACTACGACGGAGTGGAAGTAACTAAAATATTTCAGGCAGTATATATATAGTGTTACGTCTACTGAAAACACTAAAAGTAAAAAAAAAACAATTTAAACAAGAGACTTCAAAAAGTAGATAATAATCCTAAATATAGTGATTTAACTTTATAATTTTTTAAGTCAGTGCCCCGTTAAGTATTATATTATATACGCAAGTATTTAGCAATGATTTATATTAAAAAAAAGAACATTGAGTTTAAGAACGTCCCACGCCTCATAATATCATAAAGGCACATGAAATAGTTCATTTTTAATAGTATTTTTAGAAACCGTAACTCTCTCATCACCAGGAAGCCGGTCAATAACTTTCGTAAAGAGCATATTTGGGCCAAAATTTCGCAGACGCTCGAGTTGACGCTACGCAGGTCCGTCCTATATTTTGTTTACTAAATCCAAAGTTTATCGACCACCATTTCTCTGTTTACGTTGAATTGCCCAAATTATCTTCTCATTTGCAATTGATATATTGAAAAACCATTAATGTACCACTGAAATTGATGCTGCAACATTTAATTTTTAACGAATTATAGTTGATATAATTATATCAACAAACACAACAAAGTACAAGGAATAGGGAAACCGCTAAGATGTACGAATCCAGTTGAATTTGTCACAGCCAGGCCGCGTTTGAATGGGGGTCATTTGATGAGACAACCCACTTTTTTTTTTTACTTGGGGAAAATCCTCATAGGACCGTCCCGGCCGCGAAGGGGTAGGCAGCCGGGGTGTGCCGGACCTTTACCAGCTAAAAACCACAAGGTGACTACTTCTGCGAATTAGTGGGGACTGCGGGTCCTGTAATCAAATCGCCGCAGCCCCACTACGCCGCGCCTGACAGGCACAATCACGGGGGGGAGACGCTACCTCCCCCGATATCACCTAGTATACTTCAGCAGAGCGCGTCACAACGCACCGCCGTCTTCTCGGGGGTTGCTGACCGGTCGCTCAGAGCCCCCACCCTGAACAGCCACAACCCCTAAGACATCAGCTGGCCGGTCGTGGTTCGACCAATCCGCTGGGACTGATATGCCGGGGCGGTTGTCGACAGCCCGGCGTCTGCTTCGAGTGGTCTTCTGCCGTTCTCGCTCTGCAGCCTCCTTCTGGGACATGACTTCCTCACAGAAGGAGGGAGACAACCCACTAAGCCAAGCCATTATTGGCACTGTGTAAATACCAGTGACGTGCATAGGGTAAATGGACAGAGTAGGCAGAATTCTCGTAATTAATTTGAATATTATATTACGATAGTAAATATTATATGGCTTGCATAGAAGAGATAGGTGGCGTGAATATAGAATAGATTTTAATATAAATGGTTCCTTTTTTGTTTAACTTTAAGGAATTTAGTTAAAACTTATTTATCGTCAGGGCTTGCAGTGCTTCCATGCATCTATGGAATGAACGCTACTGGTAAATACAGACAATCTATAATCTTCAACCCGTTAACATTGGCAATCCGTTAAAATTAGAAAACTTCCATGCATTCCTGAGAATTAGGATCTTAAGCTTGACAGACATACGGTATAGGAAATTATAAGAGTTCTTTTTTTTTAGGTACGGAACTCTGAAAAACAATAATTCAACCGCTTATCGAATAAATAAGCTTTGATATAAAAGATCGCGTTTACTTGTCAAATGAGCTTCACAAATTCCAATAAATGGTAATCGAAACATATTAACCATCAATAACGCCCCCATATTTTGAATAAAAATGAAATATTCCCACATTATTCAAGTTTAATCTAAAATAAGTGTGTATTTGTTGTTAATAAGCTATTCATGGTACAATAATCGTAAAAAAAAATTCATATACCGTTACTATTAAAATTACTACATGAAAGTACAATCGACAACAAATGCCATTTCAAAGGAATATTGATAAATTTACTTTACTATTGTTACTAAAATAATACTGTGATATAAACATATGAACTAAAATGAAGAGCATTGAAAATCGACGTAGAGTTGCCTGCCTCGCGGTCTTTTACCGGTTGCACGGTGGAGAGTGTTCTCAGGAATTACATTCTTTGATTCCACCAGCCCCATTCCATCACAAAACCACAAGACATCGTGTCGGATACCATCCGTATGTGTTGAATGTTCCTTATATCGGCACGAGAAGATTCGCTTCTACATTCATCATGCGAACAGATAGGGAGTGGAATATGCTTCCAGCGGCCATATTTTCGCGATCTTATGACCTGGGAGTCTTTAAAAGAAAAGAGGCATTTGATAGGCGGACGCGGTTCATCATCGAACTCATCTTTACCTTCCACCAAGTGATTGAGGTCAAGCGTTCGCCTATAAGTAGTAATAAAAAATTAAAAAAAAAACATTCAAGGGCAAAATAATATTGAAAGATTTATTTATAATAACTCTGTTAAGTGGCTAACGAAGCATCTGATGTTAAGCCCAGCGCAGTCTAAAAACCGTCTACATTTGTCAAAGAACAGTATAATGTACGCCGATAATCGCAGTGATGATGCCGGCCTGCTCGAAATTCTATAATACAGTTTCAGTCAATCTCTAGTCTTACATTTAGTAGCAAAAACACTTTATTAAGCCGTTAATGAAGTATTAGTATTACTGAGATTGTTCTAATCTCGATATTTATGCTGAATCGGCGGCTATTTTGTTGTAATTAAAGATGGGCAAAATGTAATCTGATTAATGATTAACGATTATAAAATGTAGTTTAGTAAGTTTTGTGGCTCTGTGATTAAGATTAAATCCCTTTAAAACTTAAAGGAGGCCTAAATGTGTATGCATTTGAGGTTTTAGTAGTGTTTAAAACATAGATGAGCAAAATGCAGTCATATTAATGTTGAAAAACGCTAAATGTAATCGTAATCGTTTCTGCATCTGATTACATTTTGCCCATCTATGATTGTAACGACACAATTAGTTTGATAAGCTATATAGTATAAGTACTGGTAATATTATTTTGACATTTTTGTTTAGTAACAAAGTTTCTTTTTTCTTTCGTTTTTTAAATGTTTTATTCCATATGAAAAAATTAAAGCTACGGCAACTTATTTTGTCCACGACTGTACCAAGAAAGCTCCCCTATATTACGAAAGTTCCTATTGTGTCATGTAAGTATTTGTAAATCATCGATCAGAATATTGGGACTAAATAATGATGTAAATGCTATCGATGAAATCTATCTGTATTTATTCTTAATTTTATTTTTTAAGGCTTCTAACTAACAATTAGCCTCAATTAATATTGGCAAAGCATGGACTCAATCTCTGAACTTTCCTAATTATGCCAAACTATGTTTCAACGATAATTTAAATTAGTAATTTGAAATCTGATCGTAACTCAACCATTGTAATTTATCTCTGTAGTTATTAATACTTTAGAAATTAAAGGCGAAAGAAATAAAATAATTTACTGAGGCTATGATCTAATTGCACGTTAATAATAATGACTTGTAAAAAAATTAGTTTTCAAAATTCAGAGAAAGAATCTAGATATATAGGAATATCTACTTTTTTTTGTACAGAATACTGTCTTTTTCTAACTAGAATAATAGAACGTTTTAAAAACAATTTATCGATATCACAATAACACATCACTGACATGCGTTCACGCGTATAATCGTTATTCAATTGTGCACGCCTCTACTACAAGCCATAACGGCAGCTACTATCAATTACGTGCCGCGAATATAGGTCCGTTCACATATCGGGATCGAGTAACGTATAAAACCCGCAAAGATTCCGGCACCTGATAAACACGTAGTTACTTTTATTGGTAAACGAACTGTTCAATGCCTCAATATGTTAACATTTGACAGGGTATAGATATATATGATGGATTGTGTACACGTTCGAGCTATAGATATTTCCGTTTCATTTTGTAGCATGTCGTAATGATATAATTATAAAATAATATGGTAAGCTAGAGAAAGGAGAAGAAGCCATTGTCTTCTATAACATGATAATCATTACGCACCCCAAGGGTCAGACAGAGTTCTCATTTTAAAACTACAAGGGAAAAGGCAAAAGCTATTATTATTAAACTATTATATTAAACTATTATATATTTCCAAATTACGAAGTCCACTAACGAGTCATCAAAGTAAACTATAAAAACTTATTACATTTCCATACTAGACTGCGTTTATGACGGGCAAAGGTACACGTTGGTAAAATAACAAATGTCAAAACGATGGCGACGAATATTTTGCCGATTGCTATTTAAGCACTTTTGTTTTATCAAAAATATACGTGTTTAACTAACATTCCTTACTTTCCTTTGTGATTTTACTGTAAAGGCTTAAAATTGTTACTTTTTCTTACATTATTGATATCTTAGACCTAAATTAGGTTTATTACTAAGATATGTTGCGTTTTGGGAGCAATCCGTAAGCTTCGAACACGTATAGGTTTTTAGAAATAGTGCATGCCAGCTTGTCTATGGTATCATTCAATGGTTTCATATCTTTAGAAGGTCACCACCACATATATATACCTATCCGTCATACATACTGCAAACGAATAACGTCAGACCAGGCCACTCAAACTCAAAATAACTTTAATTAAATAGGCCTGTTACGAACACTTTTAAATTGTCGATAAAATTACCACCATGACCATGACACATGAAAATTACCACCAGTTCGACAAGAAAGGACTATCTAGAAAAATTGGCAAGGAATTATGATAATCGCTCTTTTCAAAATATCGTCCGTTAGCATGGATGGGCAAATGTATTATGATTATAAAGTGTAATCGTAATAGTTTATCACTGATCTGATTACATTTTGTTCATCTATGTTCGTTACATACAAATTAAATTGAACTGCAAGTCTTATGAGAAATCCAACATATTAAAGCCATGCATTCTTATTAGTCAAACAATAATTGCAGAATATTAAGTTTCCTTTATGAATAATAAACTTGCCAAGTTAAAATATAGAAATAACCGAATGTTTATGGTTTCTTTATAATGTGAATTTGTCTTAAACGATGTCTTAACGACTGATTTCCGTCACGTTTGAACTAACCTTCGCACTTTGTCCCGCGTATTGACACCCGAATACAACATATCACGAAGCGAGGTGAGTGCGAATTAGGGTTTTCGATGGTTTACGAATACGAAAATATACGTAGCTGTATTTAATTCGTTATTGTATCTAAAATATTTATGTCATTTTTCAGAGACTTTTATACTACGTGAGAATATGTGAGTTTTGGCTCCAATGTACTAAATAAAACTTAGATCCGTCTTCTACATGAAGTTAATAGAAACAAAGAAGCTCAAGAATATTGTAAATTTTAATTTTAAATCTATACTAATATTATAAAGCTGAAGAGTTTGTTTGTTTGTTTGTTTGTTTGTTTGTTTGTTTGAACGCGCTAATCTCTGGAACTACTGGTTCGAATTGAAAAATTCTTTTTGAGTTGAATAGACCAGTTATCGAGGAAGGCTATAGGCTATATAGCATCACGATGCAATTATAAGAAGCGAAGAAATAATGGAAAATGTGAAAAAAACGGGCAAAATTTTTCATCCTTGAGGGCTTCCATTGCGTGCGCTGCAAAAACGGTTCAAGATACCAAAAATATATGTAAGAAAGAATTATTCCTCTTGATATGATCTAAAAAAATGTCCGCGACAGTATATGTTTATCTTTTAAGATTAAGTCACTAGAACCGTTTTTATGGTAAACAAATTTGGTCGAAATTAATGTATTATTTGTTAAGAGTTGTATCAACGTAATAATGTTAATCTTTTTCCAAATAAATGTTTTGTTGATAAAGAGTATTTAATTATGAACAAAATTGTCTTTGACATCACTTAATTTCAATGAACATCATAGAAGATATTACAATAACTTATATAGCAAAACTACGTTTGCCGGATCAGCTATGTCTTGATAAGCGCGAAACTCGAGAACGACTAAACCGATTTGACTGATTTCTTTTTTGTTGTGTTTGTTAAAGTCTGGGAAAGGTTATTACGGAGAGAAAAATTAAAAAAATTGTCTGAAAAAGTCTAAAAACAACACTTTTCTATATTCTCATACAAAAATTTCGTAATAATATTTAAAAGTCAATTTGAACTTTAACACCATACCATAAAGTTTAAATGTCAGTGGACGGGTTCCGGGAAGGCAAAACAATTGAGTGACGTATAAATATTAATGTCAATATTTGTCAATTTTTATACATATAGCATTAAGGCCAGGTTCTTTCAAACAATTTTCAAAAAAATCTGACGGGGAGGCTATTAACATTAAATAAAACAATATGACTTTGTTTTAGAGAAATAGGGCAGAACAAGGTCTGCCGGGACAGCTAGTCTATACTAATATTATAAAGCTGAAGAGTTTGTTTGTTTGTTTGTGTGTTTGTTTGTTTGAACGCGCTAATCTCAGGAACTACTAGTTATATTATAAAGCTGAAGAGTTTGTTTGTTTGTTTGTTTGTTTGTTTGAACGCGCTAATCTCAGGAACTACTGGTTCGAATTGAAAAATTATTTTTGAGTTGAATAGACCATTTATCAAGGAAGGCTTTAGGCTATATAACATCACGATATAATTATTAGGAGCGAAGAAATAATGGAAAATGTGAAAAAAACGGGAAAAATTATTCATCCTTGAGGGCTCCCATTGCGTGCGCTGCAAAAACGGTTCAAGATATGTAAGAAAGAATTATTACTCTTGAAATTATCTAAAAAATTGTCCGGGACAGTATATGTCTATCTTTTAAGATTAAGTCACTAGAACCGTTTTTATGGTAAACAAATTTGGTCGAAATTAATGCATTATTTGTTAAGAGTTGTATCAACGTAATAATATTAATCTTTATCCAAATAAATGTGTTGTTGATTAAGAATATTTAATTGTGAACAAAATTGTCTTTGACATCACTTAATTTCAATGAACATCTTAGAAGATATTACAAAACCTTATATAGCAAAACAACGTTTGCCGGATCAGCTAGTTTTAAATATACCTACAGCAAAAAATTTAATAATACCAACGTGAAACTGGTTTAGAATTTGGTTTTCCATCTATTACTCGTAGATGGGCAATATGTAATCAAATTAAAGATAAATGTTTATGATTACGTTTTGTAATTAATTATGAACGCTCAAAACTTGCACTCAAAGTGATAACAACCGAAATGAAATGGAAAACTTGTTATCACTTTGAGTGTCACTTTTGAGCGTTTCTATTTCTGGTAATTTGCTATAATGACACTGTTATCTCTTTCTGGGTAAGCAGATACATTATTAATATGACTAGTATAAATAATCTTTATCATATCAAATGTCTGGATATAATAATTTGTATTTCTTCGTGACGATTTAAACTTACCGTAAGATAAATGGTAAGTCACAATTTAAGCTGAAAACGTAAAGAAATTAACGAAGAGATTTATCTCTTACGAATCTCTATCTTATACGAATAAAATTTCGTATAATGATATTTATAAAGAACAGAAATTCGAAGTTACAAGAAGAAAGTGTAAAGTTTTTGGTGGTAGGGTGATTGCCCGAGCTGGGTGATGACCACAGTACACAAGTGTAAAGACCGTCTTAGTGACTCGCTTTGGCCTGTCGCGTTTCGGGATCAGCTTGTGTATATCCAGTAACTCATATACCTAGAGACCTTCAGTCGTGGTATATGTGGGTCGATATAGCGACGGAGACTATCAATGGATTTTCATCCTTTGATGGTCGCTTTCGTTTTTGGACTACACTGTACTTACCATCAGGTACTCTGTAGTCCTATGTCGAGCCAGTGTAAAAAAAAAGACAAAAACACAGTAGAAATCTCTTCCAATATCACAAAAAAGCTTCCACAGAATTTAGTTTTATTTTGATTTCAAACATCACCGTCTAACACACTTAATTAAAAAATTAAACGTTTGAATAAATCTCAACGTATGTTGATTATAATTGACATTCCGGACCACACACCGAAAATACATGTTCTATCATTGCATTTGGCAATGATAATATATTAAAGAAGAAGAGAGATTTGTCACGTTAATTTATTTTTCATTTCTCACTCAGGCGAATAATTATATATAGAGGAATATCTTCCGAAGTTCTTCATAACAAGGAAAATGGTACAATATTTCAACTTTAAGGTTATACTAGCTTTCTTTTACACTAATTGGACTATATGCTTACACTTTTATAAAATTCACTAAATAAATCAATAATAAATAAATTATTTAGAATTGTGACGAAAATTAAATAATTCGTATGGTTTTGCGGTGTTTTTCTAATATAGTCACGCTATATCACTAACGAAGAGAGCAGAAATACATTGGTGGCTGTATGCACGTGGCGTTTTAATGTCATACCCAACGAGACCTGTAACGCAACTGATCACCGTTCTCAGGGCATTTACATTTCTATTAGATATTATGCGGGTCTTCTCACGATTTTTTCCTTCACCAATGAGCCTGTGGTGTCTAAATTCCTACGTAATCTAGAAAAATTTAGAGGTAGGTGCCGGGGTTCGAACCTAGGATTATTCACGTTGCCATACAAGGAAACCTCCCTATTATACACTAGATCACAACCGCCACACTTCTCTGTTTATAAAAACTCAAAGAAATTAGAAACTTTAGAACTCACTGATTTCTCGAATTAGGACATCCAATTTTGATAAAGTTTTTTAGTATGAATTATATTTAATGTAGCAATTTTTTTTATACTGGCTTGATAAAGTGACTGTATTGTACCTGATGGACAGTTACAGTGTAGTCCAAGAATAGCTAATATGGCCAAGAGACGAAAATTCGTTGACAGCCGCCATCGTCATACCGGCTCACATATGATGATGATGTCCTAGCCGGATTCGGCCACGGCGACTGTTTCAACGCCGATTAAGAAAAGCAAGGTCCAGTTTTCGGAAACAGTCAATTGCGCAGGAGATATTTAAGTGCATACCTGTACGCGCAGCCAGAACAGCACTCTCTCGTCCGAGCTTCCTCAGGCCCGATGGAATGGGGAACCAGTACGATCGGGAGAGAGCGGGATACAGGTTTGGTCGATTTGTCCTTCTCTGAACACCTGGTTGAATTGCGGTGTTCAAGAGATACCTTAGTCGCCTTTTACGACACCCCGGCAAGAAGAGAGGGGTGCTATTCTATTCTGCCGGCAGCCACCACGGCTAACACATATACGAGTACCACGACTGAAGGTCCCTAGGTATATGAGTTACTGGATATACACAAGCTGATCCCAAAACGCGACAGACAAAGCGAGTCACTATGATAATCTTTACACTCGTGTATAGTGGTCACAATGTGGTCGGAAGTTCTCTAGGAATGTGAACAAACTTTCATATAGATATCGTCGGGTGAAAGGCTATTTGGCTTAAGCGACATTTTTTAGTGATGTAGTAACATATATATTTTTGGAATTAGTATAAAACGCTGATTCCAAAAATATATATATTACTATATCACCAAATACTGTCGCTTAAACCAAATAGCTTTTCTGCCGACGATGTATAATACACACACTGATCCCGTAACACGAAAGGCCGAAGCGAGTCACTATGACAGGCTTTGCACTTGTATAAAAAGTAAAATAAAATATCTTATCCAGTTACAGATAGGTAGTGACACCCTTAATATCTCAGGAGTTAAAAAGAAAAACATGCCAGTGTAACTCAATACTGGCGGAAAATAGAAGAATGCTGAGGAAAGACAGATTCTTTATACACATAATATTTTTATTCGAATGTCAGACGTAGAGGTATTCAGGTCGTTCTATATTAATCAGAACGTCTGTTTGTTTGTCCTTGATTCAAGAGATACATAATAAACGGCTGCCTAATTCCACTCACGTATCGATACTTATCGTTATCGTATTCATGTGTACATAGGTGCATTAATTAGATACTTATCTATAATATATATGTAAAAATGAATCGCAAAATGTGTTGCTAAGCGCATAACTCGAGAACGGCTGAATCGATTTAGCTAATTTCATTTTTGTTGTATTTGATGAAGTCTGAGGAAGGTTCTTATGGAGTGAAAAAACGTAAAAAATACAAGGAAAATAGTAAAAACAAAAATTTTGTTTTCCCATACAAACCACTCTGTCCACAGCTGTCATGCATATGATGTCAATCAAAACAAAACAAATGTATGCCTTCAAGTTGATTAGAGGTTGCATGTCATTAATGAAAATTATAATTTATACGCCAAGTAATCAAACAAAAAACAATGTTCCATAAGGCACTATAATAAAAATATCATTGGCTTAGATACGACTTAAGTCTTTCAATGCAATTTTATTTCTATTAGACTGCGACAGTCCAATAAATTTCGGGGCAGCTAATAACATTAAAAAAAAAAACAATGTAGCTTTGTTTTAGAGAAATAGGACAGAACAAGGTCTGCCGGGACAGATAGTTTTTAAATATCATTAGCTGCTACTGTTTTTATTTAGATTTTGGTGCACGTTCCTTGTCCGTATGTAAAGATTCGCTTCTCTATTTTTCATGCGAACAGCAAAAGGGTGGAATATGCTTCAATCAACTATATTTCTAAGCTCCTATGACTTGGGAACCTTTAAGAGGAAAATCTCTCATTCCCTCGCTGGCTTACACCTATAAATTTCCTCCCTTCGTCACTGTTTCGTTTCGAATTACTACGATTCTAAGGAAGTTTCACTTAAATTAACTATAAAATACGGGTTCCTTAACGTTCCGTATTACAAATCGCAAATCTCTCTTCACTTCATTGGAACATATTTATTTAGGATGTTAAAGTGTCTTCGAAGCGATAAATTAACTGCAATTTGTCTACGCTAATCGGCGTTTAAAAGTTTACATTACTCCGAGATCTAACGAAACGTTAGCAGAAATTTTGTGCAGAAAAAAGTGCTATAAACTTGTAGATAGACTATAATTTCGAGGGGGTGCAGTTGAGTTGCAAAATTTAATTCCTCCCACGCTCTTCTAGTATAAATTGACACAAAGCCGTGATTATGTATTTGACATTTCAACTGCTCGCACGCGGCGATTCGCTTTTTTTTGCTGAGAACAGTCAATGAGTAGAATTAGCTTTCTACGTCTGTTTTTCTAGCATCTTACGACATGGGAATCTTCAAAAGGTAAGTGAATCGTTATTTCTTGGGTGAGCGGTTCGATCATTAGCCTCATCATTCCTTTCCATCTGCTGACATTGAGGTCAAGCGCAAGCCTGTCTGTAATAAAAAAGGTACACAAGGCTTCATAGTCTAAAGAAGCGAAGTTTTAAAATTTATCCATTGAATTAGAAAAGAAAAAACAACGCGGCAAAAGTGAATACAAAAACATGTTGCGTTATTCCACATTTATGTCAAAATATGCAGAATTGGCGAGAGTGTATGAAAGGATTAATAAATGTTAAGAAAGTGGAAGAAGCTTGTAAAAACAGAGAGAAAGGTTACTCCCTTCTCTATACCTACCCCAATAGAGAATTTGCGTGATAATATGTAGACAATAATATGTTTTTAAATAGACCATCATCCAATTTTAATGTCCTTTACATTATGCCGTTTCTGTTTCGTACTTTTATCGATAAATGCAACAGGGTTAAAAAAAACACAAGAGAACAAAATGAACATGATTTAACTAATGTAAACATAGAAAACAAATTGCTTTAATATCTATCCGTGTATATCTTAATATCATGCCTTTTATTTATTTTTATATTTTCAGAAAAATATACAGCAATATATCTATCTTATATATAAAAATGAATCGCTAAATGTATTGATAAGCGCGAAACTCGAGAACGGCTGAACCGATTTGGCTGATTTCTTTTTTGTTGTGTTTGTTGAAGTCTGGGGAAGGTTATTACGGAGAGAAAAATTAAAAAAAGTCTAAAAACAACACTTTTCTATATTCTCATACAAAAAATTCGGAATAATATTTAAAAGTCAATTTGAACTTTAACACCATACCATAAAGTTTAAATGTTAGTGGACGGGTTCCGGGAAGGCAAAACAATTATTGAGTGACGTATAAATATTAATGTCAATATTTGTCAATTTTTATACATATAGCAATAAGGCCAGGTTCCTTCAAACAATTTTCAAAAAACAGCCGACAGGCCAATAGATTTTGGCAGAATAAAATCTCTGTCAGATTTTATTAGAAGCTATTAACATTAAAAAAAACAATGTGACTTTGTTTTAGAGAAATAGGGTAGAACAAGGTATGCCGGGACAGCTAGTAAATAATAAAAGAAAACACAAAAAGTTACATAACCAGCAAAGTTTCCACAAAAATAAAAAACAGAAATCAAGCTAGGGGACATAAAACAATAAAATAAAACTAATTATATATGACAAGGAAAACAAAATGAAAACTGACATTTCAGTCACTATTCCTACCTCTTTCTAATGTCACAGACAAAACCGCGTTATCTAGTTAACCTATAGTGGACTAGAATATTTATTTGTTAAGTTCTTTTAATGCAATGTTTATAAAGAAAATTAAGCATATGCTTGAGATCAAAGTAATATAATTCTCAAAAGCCTGATTATTGCTTCCCATAACAATCTAAGCTTGTTATTTAACGTAATTACAGTTACATGA
Source organism: Automeris io (assembly GCA_036320925.1). NCBI lineage: Eukaryota > Metazoa > Arthropoda > Insecta > Lepidoptera > Saturniidae > Automeris > Automeris io. Next base: position 21,329,579 of record JAUDJH010000001.1, read on the forward strand.
AATAGAATCGTAGGTGTTAGCAGCGTTCTGTTATTAATAACAAGGGAAATCATTTTCTAAGAAACTCGCATCCATTTTCCTGTTACAATTTTAGACTGAAATCGTTACATTCATATTCAAAGAGAGTATGGTATGTAGATTTTATTACACATAATAATAAATTATAAATTGCCAGTTAAAGGTTACAATCAGATATGGGCAAAACGTAATCTGATTAATGATTAACAATTACAAAATGTATACGTAATTTTAATATTCTTGCTCTGTAATCATGATTAAATCCATTTAAAAGATTAAGAAATCATAAATGTGTATGCAATCTGGGGTTCTGTGGTGTTTAAAACATAGATAAGCGAAATGCAGTCATATTAAAAAAACGTAAAATGTAATCGTAATCATTTTTATTAATCTGATTACTTTTTCCCATCTATGGTTACAATTACTTAAATATTTACTATAAAATACAGTATGTTCTAAACCCTATCCGACCCCTGAGAGCTCCTTGGTATCGATATTAGCTTCTATTTATGTTATCCTTTTTGATTAAAGAGCAAAACAAAACAAAAATTAAATTTGGGATTCTTACATGGCAACACTGGGAGCATCCATACCTCGTGAGTAAAGGAAAGCAGCGAATCATGCTAGTAGGTCATGAACCCCGTTTATCCCAAGGACTGTATATCAATTAAATCGTTTCGTTAGGCTTTTAACTGATTTTTGTAAGAACCTGAGCATGCATCGCATAAAAAATGTAGACATCGTAGCGCGTGTGGTACATGATTGAATGGTATGTAGAGAAAATTTCCTTTTGCGTAATTTTAGATAAACGGATATTGACTTGTTTTTCATTCGTACTTAATCCTGTGGCTTAGGAGAGGCAAAGTACCTGCATAACATTTAATTGTTATTTATTCATTCGTGAGTGTAACTGTCTATACATATTGTAAAGTAATGTTGTCTATAATTTACTTTGTTTTAATAAAAATATTAAGGTATCACTTTTTTACGTTTGGAATTAGAATCGAATGCCAAAAACCTTCCTGAAAATCTCCTTCGTATATAAATTCACTTGTTTAAGTTTAATATATCCTTGTGTAGTACTGATGAATAGTGAATAGAAGTAGTTTACCCATAGTAGAAGAGAAAGCTTAGTTTTCCGTGAAGTTAATGTATTTAATTGTGATGTTATTTGTTATAATGGTGTTTCGTTATTTCTACGTATCTCAGGCAATTCTCAGTATATTTATTTCTACTGTAAAAATACTAACAAACTGTAATATTTTTCGTTTCAGACAGGCGCGAGAGCTATGTTTCCACTGGATTCAGATAAAGTGGGGAACATCAATCCACAAATTGTGTGCAATCTTACATCTACTCTGAAGGTTGTATACGTGTGGCACGTGCTGAGTAACCATGATCCGTAAGCTTTATATATAGAAGTCTGGGAAGCACAAACAAAGTGTTCGTTTTGTACATAAAAAAAGTATTTAAGAATGTCCATTCTGTCGTAAACTACCACATTTCAAATATTATGAATCACGGTCGTAAGTTTCAAAGGTCAAATTTAGAATAATTATATTCGAAAAATCTTTAAAGTGCACTTTTAAATCGTTTAAAATTCATCTATTCGCAGAAAATACAGGAGTGTGTATTTTACAGTAAAAAAAGGCCCTATCTCCCTCTTCTTTTTCTCCAGAATATTTCGCTTGCAATGTGCGACAGCCTAAATATCTTAGTTATGCGTATTCACTGTGATCTCAACCTTAGCGATTATACACGGTCTGTTATATCCGCAACATCACGTAGATTTGGTATCCTTAATAAAGTGCGACAGTTTTTGAAATGAAATGAAATGCAAATGTATTTATTTCGCCACAAACCATCAAAAAACCAGAAATTGAAATGCAGCAACACAAATAACACACAGAAACAAAAGAAAATACAAAACATATAAATATGGCGAAAATGGGACCTTCATCAGCCTAAAGCCACAGAGGAAGCCTGCAGCGCTGATTTTCGTGAAGGGCCCCGGTCGTGTTACATCTAATTAGAAATATCTACAAGCAATAAAAAAATACAATAAATGGAAATAACATCTGGCTTAAGTAATCTTAGATATAAGTGTTTATAATAATAAGTTTAAGCAATAGCAACACACCCACTGAAAAATAAACAATACCAAAATAAACTTTTTCCAGCCGGATTAACTGTTTCTATAGTAAAAGGCTCAGGTCAGGCTTTGCATGGAATATTGTTCGCATCTCTTGGATAGTACTGCTCAGTATTTACTTGACGCCCTGGATAGGATGTAGCTGAGGGATGTTAGCATTGTGAATAATCTAGACGTTTCTAAGCATCTAGAACCGCTCAAATTGTACTGCAATATTGTCTCACTAAGCGTTTACTACCGCCCTTACCACGGCGAGTTTTCTGAACAGATACTTAACAGTGTTGCCAGTTACTGGTAAGTAAGGATAGTAGCCATGGAAAGTAGGACCCAAGACGGAAGGGATTCGTTTAGCGGAGAAGAGACAAGTCTTTGTTTTGATAGCGTTGAATTTGACCATATTCGCATCATCCCAATCGGATACGAAATGTAAAACCTTATCAACCACTCTCTCTTGATCGTTTTCGACTGAAACTGCTTGAGGCCTAGATAAGTATCTCTCAGCAACAATGCTATCATCTGCGTACCCAAAGATACCAGGTAAGTTAAGTCTCTTGATGATTTACTTTGTCTAAAGTATGTATAAATGATTGCATTTCGCAAACAGTGAACCATCTGTAAGAATGCATGGATTGTATGTAACGTTTACATTTAAGAAAACCATATATCGACGTTTCTGGCTACCTTACTCACTCCATAGCTAATTGCGAATTCATTATTTGGTAAAATATATTGCATGCTTGTTCTGAACATTTAATTTATATGATTTCATATTCCAAGAACATTAAGTATTTTACTAACTCGACGCCCAGTTTTAAAAACACTTTTTAAATTTGCAAACACATTTCTACACTAATGAGTCATAAATTTAAATCAATTTTATTGAATTTATCTGTCATTAGTGTTTAAAAGTGTTTAAAAATGAGAACTCGTTTTTAAAATAGGGCGTAAAGTCCTAATTTACAAGAAGTCAAATGATAATAATTATGCGATATTCTATTAAGTTGGTTATCTACAAAGTTAGGAATTGATCTAATTGTGATGGATTTCCTTTATCAATAGGTTTATATATTTCTACAGTGCCAATAATGGCTTGGCTTAGTGGAATATCTAATCAAATGGCCTTGTATGGCATGAAAGATATGTAATATTTATTTAAACACATTTCAATAAAAATATATGAAAGAAAATGTAGCTTACATTTAAGTTATGACAATTTTCATTCTTTTATATCTAATCGGAAATTAATGGATTTGCAAAAAAACTTTTCTACTTTATTTCATTCTATCATGGCTGGAATATAAAACATCCGCACTTAGTGACATAGTAGAGTGGTGTTTACATGACAAAAAGAACGAAATATAAAATATCATGTATCTAACTTAAATAGTTTAGACTGTAAGATGATATGTCAGTCAAGACAAGTCTCTTAATTTTTTTTTCTGACTCCATATTTCCAGTTTCTTATAACTTAAGAGCCTTTAAGATAAGAGTGAATAGGCTTTGTTTGGCGGACTCGGTCCATCATCGGACACAGCAAAACCTTCCACCAGGTGTACTTGAGTTCAAACGTCCGCCTGTAAATAATATGAAACTTAGTAATATAAAGTAACGCTGTTTTAGAAGGGTACTAGAAGATAAAAGTTTTCCTTATCAAAGGTATGATGGTCTACCAAACGTTACCTCGGTACTAAAAGGTTAATTATTACAATATAATAAAGTCAATTATTCTTGGCCTGCATTGTATTAGCCATCAGTTTCAATCCAATAATTTGCGCGGTCAATGTAAACTTCAAACTACGAGATCATTTCAATGTCGGTTATCCCAGACCGAACCCATACAGTGCCTCTATTGTTTAGAACCGACCGCACTCGAGTCCAGACTAACCTACTTCTTAGAAGCAGACTTTAGGCGTCTGGACTTTGTTAAAAATTATACGCTTTATGAACCGACGAAAGGTTATTGAACAATGTTCCATTATAACATGACCTCTGCTTATAGAATTACAATTAATAAATCATTTTTTAAGCATATATTTGGTACGTTTGTATTTTTCATAGAATTCTAATAAAATGACTAATACTACCAATAGTAAAAAAAAAAATCTATAGTCGCAGAGATCATGTCTAGCGGCACAAATATCTCTTCACGATTTGTTTAAAGGAATTAACATCATATGATGGGGGAAACAAGCTCGCCAGAAGATAAACTCAAGTACCCGGCAAAATTAATGGTTTGAGAACTTATTAGGTTGAAATTTATAGACGCTACTTTCAGTTTGTTTGGATTGGAGCATTACAACTTATATTACTCAATAAGTGTCAAAGGATTTGGTAAGTCAACGATTTTGCCAACATAGACTTCGCTCTGCGAATACTATGTCTATACTCAAGTTCCTATTATATATTCTGTTTTTGTCAAAACGAATTTACTTTTAAGCAAAGTCGAAATCTTCTTCTTCTTAGGGTGCCTCTCCACTACCGGAGGTTGGCCGTCAGCTCAGCGAACTTCCCTCTATCTTGAGCCAAGCGAAACAGATGTTCTACGCTGGCAATACTGGTCAACTCCCGGATGTTGCGCAGCCACGATTTCTTTCTCCCTCCAGCGCGTCGCATTCCGTCTATTTTTCCCATCATTATTAATTGGAGGAGTCGATATTTTTCATGTCGTAAGACAAGATACGCGATCTTCCTCCTCTTGACGAAAAAAAATCTTGAAAGTCGAAATAGCGTCTGTAAATCTCTGACTTAGTCTTAGCCGGGATATGACTTACCGTGTATCCGTGACGCCGTAAGCCCGCGCGCGTGGTTATTTTATGGAAGGGAGAAGGTGGAACAAGGTAAGGTTAAGGTGGCTATCCATAGTTTTAGTCGATCATTTCTACTTCTCGTGTTTTAGAATAAGTGTGTACATCCATTCATATACCTAGAGACCTGTTGTGTATATAATATATTGACGTGTCGTCGTTGATTATCATTGGATTTGACCCTTGGCAGTCGTTTTTTTTTATTACACTGTACTATTCATCAGATGCGGTGTAATCTAAATATATATAACTTAAAGGTGACTGACTGGCTGACTGACTGACTGACTGACATAGTGATCTATCAACGCACAGCCCAAACCACTGGACGGATCGGGGTGAAATTTGGCATACAGGTAGATATTATGACGTAGGCATCCGCTAAGAAAGGATTTTGATGAATTCCACCCCCAAGGGGATAAAATAGGAGATGAAATTTTGTATAAATCTTCTCAGATTTTCGACTATAATATAATAGCTTGATAGTTTTAGCGCCTAATGACAGATTAGGCCCTAATTTTTTCCACACGCTAAACAAAAGTAAAGCCACAAAAACTATATCTAATTAATTATAATACTTCTTAACGCGAGCGAAGCCGCGGGCTAAAGCTAGTAACTCTATAAAACCAATATTTACTTAATTTAATAGACTTTCGAACAGAGTGTGTATACAACTTACAAAAAATAATAGAATAAATGTTACCTACAATTACAGATCATCACTCTAGGAGCACAATACACTTTACAAAGAAATACAATTTCCATTTTTATATTCAAACAAAGTTAAACCCTAATTCAATATATCCGAAATAAAAGCGGCGGTTGTATGCTTAAATATAAATAAATATACCATAAAAATCTTATATAAAAATGGGTGTATTTTAATTCTTGACCAAAACCAAATATACTAAAAGTGGTTCAATACATCATTTGTATTTCTTCGTCCATAGTCAATCTCTAGGCATTGAGGCTGTCAGTAACTCACAACAATAGACTCCACTAAAAGAAGAAAAATCACTTGAGTTGCTTTAAAAAACCCACAAACAAGGCATCGAGATACGCCCCAGGCTTACCGTATCCTTTAAAGGACCAATCATTCATTCCCAACTCATCCATATACAATATTTTTTAATACAATCTCAAACAAGCTACTTCAATGCATCAAATTTTAGGCACAGCATAGTTCAATGTATAGTTGTATATTGCCCCTCGAAATTCGTCCCAAATATGCATCCCATAGAAGCTAAAAAAGGATTGTTTTATTAAATTTAGATATTTAATAAATATATTGACTTAAAATTTTGTTCAAATTGAATTCAGAAACTCTGAATCTAAAAATTACCCACATTTTAAGTTAGTATATTTATTAAATTTCCGAGCATAACAAAGTAATGCTTTTTTGCTTTTGAGATGCACGCTACTTGCCTCCTGTAGTTTCTTTACACTTCAGACCCTCCGTAGTAAAAAGTCGTAAGTTGAAAATAGCAATTTTACTGGAGCGTCAAATAATAGTTTGTAGACTAAAGCTTTCGAACGAGTTAATAACTAAAAATAGCTGAAAACGTACGTTTAAAAATATTTGATATTTATAATTGATTAACAATTTATTCATAATTTACATTATGAAATTTTCACGACGTTAAAAAAGAAAAATTCATAAGGTTTAATTATTTAAGACGTATGTATGTTATTTGAGTAAATTTTGAAAAAAAAAAATAAGGAGAATGTGTTTACTTCAATACACACTCTAGTATCAATACTTTCTCTATGTAATGGTAAAATAAAAAAGGACGTAACTTAATTCGCATACTTTTTACTGCGAAGGGTCTAACTTCATTTAAAGGACTGCATATTTTAGTATTAGGTAAGATCTTAGACCAAGAGCCGCGAAACATTTTAAAAATTAATAAAATAAAGTTTTCATTAACATAATTGTTTCTCTTAATATAATTATATCTCAATAGTCACTAATAATAATAACCGCAACATTAAGTTGCTTTCGATACTCGATTATAACTATTGGTAGTCGAAGCTGCTCGCGTCCGTAGGCGTTACCCTAGTTTCCCTACACGTGACTCCTGGGTGGTGCTAAACGAGCAGCAGCGAGGTGGTAGGGCGTCGGTGCCCGTCTGGATCGCGACCACAGTACATGGGTGTAAAGCCCGTCATAGTGACCAGTTTCGGCTTGTTGGGTTTCGAGATCAGTTTGTGTATAACCAGTAGCTCATACACCTAGAGACCTTCAGTTGTGGTATATGTGGGCCGACATGACGATCTAGACTATCATTGAATTTTCATCCTTTGATAGTCGCTTTCGTTTTTGGACTACACTGTACTTACCATCAGGTACTCTGTAGTCACTATGTCGAGCCAGTGTAAAAAAAAAACTAGTAAATAATTTCCTTGCCGGTATTATATGCAGATAGACAGAAAAATATTATAAAATAAGATTGTCATCACATTCTAAGTTAAAAGACTAATAATAAAATTTCAAGTCTGCCTCATAGAAAATTCTATAAAAATAAAATAAAAACGATTTATCATCATGCTATACCCCTTTCGAGGTTAGTAGACTTACATTAATGGCTGTGTCTACTTTACGCTTATGTGTCGTGCCCAACGTGACCCGTAGCGCAGCTGTTTGCCGTTATCAGAGTCTTACACATGACATTCTATTAGTAGCTATACGGCCTTCCTCACAATGCCTTCATTCATCGGTGAGCATCTGATGCCTTAATCCGTACTTGATCTAGAAAATCCAGAGAATACATGCCGGGATACGAGATTCTTTACAAATAATGAACAAGGGACAGACAAGAAAATTCAAAAGATCCATGATTTTTTTTAAATGATTAAAAGGTTAACATTTGAACTCAAATACACCTGGTGGACTGCGTTCGCCCAACAAATGCCTATAAATGTACCAATAAGCGTTGAGACATGCCCCAGGCTTCTCATATATCCTTCAAAGAACCAATCATTCATTCCTATCTCGTCCTCACAACAGAATAGTTTACGGGCTTCGACACATTTGAAAAAAATACGAGAAAAGTTCCAAGAACGCGCGCCCCTATTCTAGATTCGTCTCACAGCACACACGGGACGACACGGAGCGAACGAGCTCAGCCGAATGACAATCGCACGATAAAATCTCGAGAGACAATAGAGGGCGCTGTTAACACTTCTACCGAGAACTCGTTGACATCCTTTGCGAAATTATCCGATGAGATTGACGCGTGCGTTAATGACTGTTTGTTTATATTTAACCTTTAATTGCGCGATTTTTAGGATTCCCTACGTCAAAAGGAAAACCTGAACCCTTATAAGATCACTTTGCTGACCATCTGTTTGTATATCAAGACCCTTTTTCTCGTGAAATCACTTCTAAATCAACGCAATCAGAAGATAAGTCGTTTTAGGTATTTAGAAATCACCAATCACATGCAGTACTATCAAAGTAGTTCTTAAAATAAGATTTCCTAGTTCGTATAACGCTGTGTGTTTTTATTTGTCCATATCGGTGTAATTTACTGGCACCGATTAAAGTTTGGGGCTTAAGTTATGGACATATCAATACGACTAGATCAGTATCACACAAAATGATAACATTAAATTTAATTCATGTCTTTGTTAACTTGCCAAAGATTTTTTTAGAATTGTAAAATCGCAAGAATACACAAATTATATATTTGTATGGTCAAAAATTCATTAATCCTACATCTGAACCGATCTTTTTTACAATTTGTCTACGAACTGGATAATATTTCGAGAAAAACAGACACTTACAGACGTATAATGAAGTAATTCTATAAGGGTTTTTCTTTAAGTACAGAATGCGAGTTTTTGCAGGTTTCCACCCCTTCAACTACGATTTAAGCATCACATACTCGAAGGAAAATATCATGAAGAAATCCGCGTGGCATCTAATATGAGTGCCCTGTGAACGGTAATCACCTGGGATACTGGTTCTGTTGGTCACGTCATATAAGCGCAATATGGATACAGCCAGTAATGTATCACTGCTCAGCCCGAAAGCGACTTAGCGTAACGATATATATTATTATCATAAGTACAGATCCCGATAGATAGGATCTTAAGAACATCAGAACCATGTTTAGTACATAAAACCCTGATAAGTTTTGAATTAGTCAAAGCTAACATAACATTAAAATTAAACGAATAGTGCACCAAAAGTAAATGTGTAAACATGCCTAATGACATAATTTAAAGGACAAACAAAAGATTCGTTATCAAGCGAAATGTAAATCCAGTCGTTCCAATTCTTACACAAGTAGAATCGATTTGAAATGAGGCGTCAATCGTATACAAATGATTTCTTGCTACAAAGCCGAGCATTAGCATTCTCGCCGCTTGTTACGAATTCCCGAAGCTTGTAGCGGCTAAATTGTAACTTGTCAGCGGCCGTTTACAGAATAGTCCGCCGCAAAAAATATGGACATACATGATATTATTCAAATGTGTCGATTCTCCATCAATCTGATTTCTCGTGGGAATTTATATATCTGATGAACATTGCTTAGTAATACATCTTTTAAATTAAAAAAGAAATTGCAGTTGTGGCCATAGATGGGCAAAATGTAATCAGATTAATGAAAACGATTATGATTACAGTTTGCGTTTTTTATCATTAATATGTCTACATTTTACTCATCTATGTTTTAAAAACTACAGAATCCTCAAATGCATACACATTTATGACTCCTTAATAGTTTGAAGAGATTTAATCATGATTACAGAGCAACAAAATGAAAATTACGACTACATTTTATAATCGTTAATCATTAATCAGATTACATTTTGCCCATTTCTGATATGTATTCGTGTGAGAGCCTAATTTAAATACAACAAAGGATTTAATTGCATCCTTTAGTTGCCAGCTTTAGCATCCTAAGCTTAATTGGAGTATAAAAAATAATTAATGCAAAATTAACTAACGGTATTCTAACGGCGTATTGTCAAGTTATGCGTAAGTTACCAAATCGATTAAAATTGCGAGCACGTATAGAATTACTGTACAGAGGCACCTAGGATCTCATGTACTTTAAAATCAATAATCAGGCTTTGTAGCCTTTATCTTTCGTCCTGCACAATGGGTAGAAAGTAAGGAATATTTTTTTCTTAGAATTAGTTATTGTTTGTTGGCTTTGTGAATAAAAAATCGGTATTCATACGCGGCGACGCAGATCGTTGTTGGTTCGAATCCTGGCATATACGTTGGTTTTTTTTTTTCAGATTTAATTCGGATTTATGCGCCACATACATCGTGAGAAAACCTGTATGGCCTATAATAGAATAGACATATGTAAGTGCCCTGAGAATGGCGATCAGCTGCGCTACTGGACACGTTGGGTACGACATATAAGCGCAAAATGAATACAACCACTTATGTATCTCTACTCAGCCTGAAAAGGATATAGCGTGTTAATATATTATTATTGTGTTGAATTAACTTCGTTAAAGCATCCAAGATTATAATGTTTTTTTTTTGGAAATCCGGAGAGTTTCCTACTGGATAAAAACCCCCGGGGTGTTACTCATACGCTGGTAGCTAGTCCTGGGGATCGGTATGCCTCCAGAGACCCGGTGAGCGAATAGCTTTTGAAGTTCCTTCTCATGGATAGGTGAGTGTAAAGAGCCTACACCTCAAGACCTCTCTATCAGGTGGAGCGCTGGAAACGTACGCACCATCTCTGCCTCATTCGGAGTACAGACACCATCAAGTCCTAATATCCTATCCTATCCTATCCTACTGTTAATATTATAAATGTGCCGTGTGTTGTGCCGTGTTGGCCGTGGTGGCTGCCGGCAGAATAGAAAAGCATCCCCCTCTTCTTGCTGAGGTGTCGTAAAAGGCGACTAAGGTATCCCTTTAACACCGCAATTCAACCAGGTGTTTAGAGAAGGAAAACTCGACCAAACCTGCATCCCGCTCCTTCCCGATCGTACTGGTTCTCCATTCCATCGGGCCTGAGGGAGCTCGGACGAGAGAGTGCTTTTCTGGCAGCGCATCCAGCTATGCACTTAAATATCTCCTGCGCAATTGACTGTTTCCGAAAACTGGGCCTTGATTTTCTTAATCGGCGTTGAAACAGTCGCCGTGGCCGGATCCGGCTAGGACATCATCATCATTATAAATGTGAAAGTTTGTGAATTTGTATGTTACTCTTTCACGATAAAACTGCTAGACGAGTTTGCATGAAACTTTTACAGTAATATAGATTATACATCGGAATAACATATAGGCTGTAATTTGTAATGATTTTATGTAATTTTGGTCTTAATATGCATGTCTAATAAAACGGAAAAAAATCTGGCCTCTGAGAGCTATCTTGGCGTACACTGCCTAAACCATTGGAGTTACACAAAGATGATGTACCGTAGAATTGTTTGTCTTGAATAGTTCTAAATAAAAGTTTGAGACAGCATATATCTACATTTTATGTGGAAGCTACTATTACCAAAATTGTATATATATCAATCGGTTCCACCGAGCGTCGGCTGAAAACCAGCGCTGGATGGCGCGTGCAGCGTCGCCCAGCACAGGCTGAGCTGAGTGCTCTTTGAGACGGGTAGCAGCACACAGGATACATGCTGTGATGCTATGTATTATTCTTTCATTGTTGTTCTTATATAAATATGCTTGTTGTGTGCTGTTTCCTTTCCCTAAATAAACTTTTTCTTTCTTTTCTTTCTTTACATAATACAGAAGATATTCACTAGAAATAATTTATATGGCAGGACGTTTGCCGGGTCAGCTAGTATATTATATCTTGGTGTAACTTAAATTAATAATGGATAAATGTTTAGAGTTCAAATATAATATTTTTTTATATAAAACAAATCTTACACTATTCGTTGTAATTTTTATTCTATACGAAGTATAGTATAGTAAACAAAAAACACTAAATCATACCAATTTACAGACATGACTCAAGTACTGTATAAATGTAACTCGCGCTTGTGTTTTTAGATTAGGGGAGACACTACAAGCCGTCTGGAGATTGATAAAGAAAGAAATAGAGCCGCTACAAGTGTTTAATAGATTTAAATTCCATTCGTTTTATTTCATTTTAATTCGTTAGTCAGTAAGACAAAGATTATTGGTTCATTAAATTTTTTCGTATAAAAATTATATATATTTTTTTACTTTTAAAATATAGTTCTTATATAGTGAGTTATTTTGCTCTGTGTCGTTAAATTTTAATTTTAATCGCTTCTAAGCGGTATTCCGAGACAATTGAAGCAAAGACCACTGTTCATTCTTTTCATTGCCTGAATGATAGTTCTTTGACAACTCATCATCAATCATCAACTTCCAGGTACCGACAAACTTTTCTGTGATCAGCAGATTACTTTGTCGCAAATCGCGGATATCAATATATGTTTTAAATATTTTTACCTTTATCTGGTTCCCATAACACAAGCGTAAGCTTAGGTTAAGCTAGGTCATTAAGCAAGTGTGTGGCCTTGTTAAGTAATAATAATATATCGTCACTTTATATTCATTTCCTGGTAAGTATAGATAGTTTAGTTGCTGTATCTACTTTGCACTTATATGTCCTGCGCAATGTAACCAATAGAACAGTTGCTAGTCGTTCTCAGGGCACAAGACATCTCCATAAGAGGTCATTCTGGTTACCTCTCATTGTTTTCCTTCACTGTTGAGTATGTGGTGTCTAAATCCGTACTTAGTCTGGAAAAACCCAAAGGTACTTGCCGAACCTATGACCATTTGTCTTGTCACATATGGATACAGATCCCTTATTCACTAAGCCATCACAGCTGTTATCTTGTTATGTCAAGAAAAAATAATACTGTAATAATGACTCCATATAGTTCGTTGTTCGACTCATCCCAACAAGGAGGTAGTAGGTACATAGAAACGTTAAGATACGCCGTCAATAAAACAGGCCCATTGTGACTACGTGCCGCTATTAGCCACGAGACAAACAGACATTTGTCGCTAAACACACGATACCTGTTTTTCTACGCATAGTAAAATTTTCAAAACGTAGTCAAATCTTGAGAGCGATACTTTGGTTTTTTAAAAATACACAATTTATTATTAAAAGAATATAATGGCCGATTTTTAGGCAGTACAACTTAAAATTAACTTATATTTAATTTGAGCCGATATGGAAGCTCCTATTCTAATGACAACTCCCGATACAAATCTTTGGCGTGGAGCGCCGCGCTCTTACTTATAGGTTGGCCTTTTGTAAACAGGAACTTTTGTTTGGGAGTCGAAGCTGCTCGCGTCCGTAGGCTTTACCCTAGTTTCCCTACACGTGACTCCTGGGTGGTGCTAAACGAGCAGCAGCGAGGTGGTAGGGCGTCGGTGCCCGTCTGGATCGCGACCACAGTACATGGGTGTAAATCCCGTCATAGTGACCAGTTTCGGCTTGTCGCGTTTCGGGATCAGCTTGTGTATATCCAGTAGCTCATATACCTAGAGACCTTCAGTCGTGGTATATGTGGGCCGACATGACGATGTCGACTGTCAATGGATTTTCATCCTTTGATAGTCGCTTTCGTTTTTGGACTACACTGTACTTACATATATCTATCTTTTATGTGGAAGCCACTATGACCAAAATTGTATATTATAATACAGAAGATATTCACTAGAAATAATTTATATGGCAGAACAACGTTTGCCGGGTCAGCTAGTCTTGAATAAAAAAAAATCATTTTTGAACAAATAAACAGTTAACATTGCAAGCAATCAAAAATTACTACCGACAGCCACTTAAAAATCACTGTAAATCCTTTAACAGAGAAACATTCACATCATCACAGCTCATCAAACAAATGGACATTGAAAATCATCTTCTGAACCTTTCTTCAAGTCATTGACTTAAACCAACCGGAAGCTCCGATAATATTCCACTAGCTACCACGAATATAGATGATTGACTGCAATAAGGCGTTGTCGGCCTTCTCCCTCGCACTCATTCCAGCACATACAGGTCAGACAAAGATGGCCGATGGTCAATAAATGCACTACACGTTCAAGGAAGTGGGAATGATTCCTGATGTTGCCATAGAAATATTAATCGTTTGACTTCTCAATATGGACGTTGATTTTTTTTTATGTAAGTGTTACATGAGTTATTTGAGGTTTTATGTTCTATTTAAAGTGTGCCATCACGCTAACACTGTTTGGGAGCTGGCGATAAAGTTAACTTTTTATATTGTGTCGGGAAAGTAGGTACATTGCACTTGATAGCAAATACAGAGTAGTCCAAAAACGGAAATGATCGTTGATATAATCATAGACAATTAATTATAATTAAATATTAATTATCGTGAATGCAAATAAAACATATTAGTTCCATTTGTAAGTTTTTTAATAACAGACATGCGCGGAGTTGGCGACGCTGTTCCGCGCATGCACCTGGAGCCATCTATACCGGCGCTCCCTAACATATATATCAATCGTCAATTGACGAAAATCCGTTGACAATTACCAGCTCTATGTCGGCCCACATATACCACGACTGAAGGTCTCTAGATATATGAGTTACTGGATATACACAAGCTGATCCCGAAACGTGACAAGCCGAAACTGGTCACTGTGACGAGCTTTACACCCATGTACTGTGGTCGCGATCCAGACGGGCACCGACGCCCTACCACCTCGCTGCTGCTCGTTTAGCACCACCCAGGAGTCACGAGTAGGGAAACTAGGGTAAAGCGTACGGACACTAGCAGCTTCGACTCCGAAAAAATATAAAACTTTTTATAACTTACTAACCAGAGAAAACTATTTAGTTTTCTCTTATTGTTTTGTGTCCCTGTGCTTGTTTTTTTTTGTAGAAACTTGACTGCCATTTGTATATTTTTTTGTATATTTGTTATTATTTATATATTGCTGTATGTTTCTTTTAAAATATAAAAAAAAATACAATATATATATGTAGATAAAATTCTACGGTGCAATAACTTTTCTCAATTAGCATCCATTTCAATTAATAGACAGTACGTTATTTGTCCATCTGTATGCATGCATCTTTTTGAAGTAAATTTGTTGTATTTGTTCTGGAAGTATTTATTTTGTCGAAAACACTTCAGCCTTTCCGGTTCTGCAAGATCGTACGTTCTAGAATTCCACAGAAATTTTGTTTAAGTGAAATGAACGCAGAATTTAAAACATGAATTTTAATCACAACATTTTTTTCCGTTTATTCAATAATAAATTGGCACCAAGAGAAACAATGGTACATAAACAACAGCGAGCCCGCCTATAAACACTCGGAGAATTAAATCACATCCGATTTACATATAAATCGGATAAAAATGACCGTCCGCCCGTCATTTAGCATTGCACAATAAGAACTTAAGCTTTATGAACGTATAATGAGGGTTAATTTACTTCCTTATGTATTCATTATTATTATTACTAGCCAGTTTCATCCCACAGCAGGGCTAAGGCCTCTTTTAACTTTCCTACTATATTTTTGGAATTCATGGGAAGGAGTTTGTACATTTAACCCAGTATGCTTGTCTGCACTGCCTTTCCTCGCCTTCGCCGAGCCTGGGAATCCGGATACTTTCGACGGCTCGGCGAGCGTTGCCCTTAGGCAGGCTTCCTCTCTTGGAGGGGGAATTTAAACCCCCTCACTGCCACTCTGGGGGAACGGCGTGTGGACACATACGCCGGCGTAGTATGCTTGTCTAATGCGGGTTGGCGGATGTGTACTATGTGTAGAAATGGTGCATACAGCAGCTTAGATGCTGGCAACCTGCGTGCATTTTTTTTTACACTGGCTCGACATAGTGACTACAGAGTACCTGATGGTAAGTACAGTGTAGTCCAAAAACGAAAGCGACTATCAAAGGATGAAAATCCATTGATAGTCGACATCGTCATGTCGGCCCACATATACCACGACTGAAGGTCTCTAGGTATATGAGCTACTGGATATACACAAGCTGATCCCGAAACGCGACAAGCCGAAACTAGTCACTATGACGGGCTTTACACCCATGTACTGTGGTCGCGATCCCGACGGGCACCGACGCCCTACCACCTCGCTGCTGCTCGTTTAGCACCACCCAGGAGTCACGTGTAGGGAAACTAGGGTAAAGCGTACGGACGCTAGCAGCTTCGACTCCTCAGTATGATGAAAAGGTAGGTACTATTTTATTCTGCCGGTACACCCCACGGCTAATGTATACCATGTGGGTTTCCTCCCGATATTTACTTCAGCTGGTGAGCATGTGGAGGTAAATTCGTGTTAAACTGGATTTTTCAAGTTTAACACGCGTACGTTTTCGTACGTGCTGGGATTCGAACCTTCGACCATTCGCATCGTGACGCACTTATACTGGTCCTTTATGTGCTAGACCACTACAGTGCTTGTTTTCTAATAAGGCCAGTTAACTTTGGTTATATGGATGGATCCATGATTATTTAATGCACAATTTCTTCAAGGAGCATTCATGCTTTTTTATATTGTGCAAATAAATGTAGACCTTAGTAACACCTGGTGGAAGGGAAGATATACAGGATGATTTTATGGACAAGGGAGATATTTCAGGAGACAATTATTTGTAACTTCTTGCAACTTATAAAAATATGAGTAACTATAATCCCTAACAAATCATAAAGAAAAGTTGATGACCAAATGAGAATTGATCCGTAAAAAGTTTGAACACCGTAGCGCGTGTAGCGTTCGATGGTACGTCGATAAAGTTCCTTTTACGTAATTTTAGATAAATAGGTATTGAGTAATTTTTCCTTCGTACTTTATCCTGGTTTAGGACATGCAAAATACGGAATTCATATCTAATTGTTATGCATTCATTGATGTGTAATTGTCCATTAATATATTGACTATAATTTAATTTGTTTAAAGGAAATATTAACATATCACTATTTTTACATATCTGGAATTAGAATCGAATGATGATTATCCTCCCTGAATATCTCCATAGTCTATATAATCAGTGAAAAAACGCAGATATTAAGATAGTGAGAAAAATATATAACGCAATATCGCCCTAAATATTGCTTAAAGCAAATAACCTTCCACCCCTCAATATGATCACGACATTCTTTTAAGATTTGTTAAAACTGCTATTTTTAAACGTCCCAATGGCTGAATCAAATAGGTATTCTTAATCTGTAATTCGTAGAAAATATAAATAGAATTGCATGAGTCAATTGAGGCAGTTTTAAACGATTGTTTTAATAATAAGGCGAATCAGAGAAATAATTGTTTGCTACTGTAACAGGATATAAAGCCGTTTAAAAAACACGTGTTAAACAGTAATTCTCTCTCGTATAAAATCATGTCAATCAGTTATGAATTTAAAGAGAAGATTTTTTAACACAGTATATCATCACGCTTTATCTTTTTTAGTGTTAGTAAAGATACATTAGTCATTGTATTTTAACAACTGACACAGTACAATTTGTTTGCAACTATCAAGAAAGCTTCAATCAATATGCGCCGTAATTATGAAGGCCTATTCAAAAATTTCGTCTCACTTATTTTCAAGGATTTAAAATCATAATTATATGAGAAAGAAAAAGTACTCTTTAGCCATTTGCCATAGATTATAGCCTAATGATATATAACAAATGATAGTATACATGACGGCTGTATATATATTGCGAGTTAAAGTCAAATTTCTACCTGTGTCTATCACCGCGACACCTAATTGTAAAGGTATCTATCGGCAATGGATTTGGAGGCAATCGACACTTGTATCAAAATCGATGTCCATTGTCAGAGTCATTATATATCCCAGGCTTAAGAGTTAGAGAGTGTCTGGATAGACCAACCCACGTGGTTCTATTACAAAAGGTGGAATGAGGTTAAACAGCTCAACAAAACTGATTACAAAACGAACTGCGAAGTAAAAAACGACGAAATCCCTATTAACAAGAAGAAAATTATGTTTTATTTGACAAGCAAACATGTTTTTATATTTCTCGTAGGCTGATATGAAAAATCACAACTCACAGAAATAAAAAAAACTGTCTAGCCAAATCTCTTCGCTGAGACAATGTCATACGGACTGTCGACAGAATTAATTGAAATTTATTGCGTTACGTCTTGGTCACGGGCCGTAAATTGATACTTAGTGTAATAAAAATGCCAATAAATTTCAACCTTAAACCTTTTAAAACAAAGTCGATTGTATAATGGCAGGGATTGGAGAAGCCGGCCCACCGATCCGACTCGAGACGTAGAACAATCGAAGATAATGCGTACTGGTACATGATTTCAGACAATCGCCGACCGTTTTGTTTTATTGAATTATTAGATACAGTTTATTATTGTCAGGACATGGGATAATCCTCACGGTCAGTTTGTACCTCGACTAGTGAAGGGCGCAAAGGAATAATTCAAAATAATCGAAGAGCTAATCACTCTTCTCTTAAAGACTTCCAGGCATAGATGGGCAAAATGTAATCAGATTAATGAAAATGATTAACAATTACATTTTACGTTTTTTACCATTAATGTGACTGCATTTTGCTCATTTATGTTTTGAACACTACAAAATCCCAGATTGTATACACATTTATGATTTCTTAATGTTTTAAATGGATTTAATCATGATTACAGAGCAAGATAATTAAAATTAGGACTACATTTTGTAATCGCTTATCAGTAATCAGATTACATTTTACCCATCTCTGCTTTCAGGTCATAAAATCGCAGAAATACGGTCGATGTAAGCATATTCCAATCCTTAGCTGTTCGCATGATGAATGTAAAAGCAAATCTTTTCGTGCGGATATAAGGAACATCCACCACATACGGATGGTATCTGTCACGATGTTTAGTGGTTTTATGATGGAATGGGGTCGGTGGAATCAATAAATCAAAGAAGAAAATAGTTCCTGAGAACACTCTCCTCTGTGCAATCGGTAAAAGACTGCGAAGCATGCGTCTCTACGTCGACACTCGATATATATATATCAGATATCGATATTTTCATCTGAATGATTTATTTATTCAAAAATCGATTAAGTTTGCCTTAATTATTACTACTTCTTAAAAAGATAAGTTCGTACCTTTTAATTATTCGTTTTATTTAATTATTATTTTTTATATGTTCATCGAAACCGTCCATCACTAATCACGGCCAGTTTGATAACTGAAATCGTTGTACAAGCTTCGTTATAAACTACAAGGCAATGTATTTTATGGAATAATGTTAGCTCGAAAAAGTTACTTGACCTCCACAGCCTGTCATTGATAATTGACATAGTATGTTTACAAGCAGTACAGGCCTTGTAGAAGATTTTCTATAATAACTGTTTATTGGATTAACGTGCGCCCACAAATGTGTACGAATTACGATTCGCCAACGCTTTGACGTCATGCAAATATCGTTTGACAAATCATATTTCTCCAATAATATCTTTCATGTCACAAAATAGTAAACTTTTTTAATTTGACTCTGCAGTGACTACACCACGTCTGATGCTAAGCTTGGTGTAGTCTAAAAAACGAAACCGCTATCAATAGTAAAGAAAAATCTATCGATAGTCGCAGCAATCATGCCGGCCTGCACAAATATCTCTTGACGCTTCGTTTAAAGGACCCCACATCATAGTATGATGGGAACACTCAGCAACAGCAAGAGATAGAGAAGTATAATTGCCCATCGTAAGAGAGAACTGATATAGTTAGTCATGAGACGAAATATTGTATTCTTCGGACATGTACAACAAGGATTCTAATATGAGTTTCCTGGCTTGATCCTCGATGGCAAAGTTCCGGCAAGGGAAACTTAGGCCGTGAGAGACGAAAGTAGCTAGAAGTCTTCAAATAGTGAACTGAACTGAACTTTCCTATTTTAAAGAGCACAAAATGGGATCTCAAAAAGTTTTGCTTATTCACCTATAAACTTTATTACAAAGATTGCACCCTATTATGTTAAACATTAACATAAATTATCTCTTTATCATAAAGTCAAGTTTTTACTGGAACAGGCAGAAATCTAAGCCGCAGTTATGTGGAAGTGTCCCAACATACACTCGAGGAAATGGTAGTGTTCTTTGGCATAGACTCCAAAATATTAAATAAATATCGCATGATAATTTACGCAGTATTAACATGCCAAGTTTTATATAAATTTGTCAATTTATATTTATTTATAAAATTTAAACGTATGCCTAGTCCATTATTAAAGAAATATTTAATTCTCTCTTTGATGACCATTAACACTAAGAAATACTACATCAAAGAACTTGATTTGTTGAGCAGTTTCATTTTATAGGTAATTATTTACAAAAATACCTCACTATTTTCACACTTTTATTGTAAATATTATAAATCAAAGGTAGGACATTAAATTAAATTAAAATTATTCTATTTGTCTCTATTATGACGTTATTTTCTTAATCTATAATAATTTTATTCTTAAAGCAAATTCGCGGATGTTAATCGAGATAATAAGATTTAAAACATATATTTTATTGAAACATATACAAAAAAATTAAATATACACGCTTTTGAAAGAGCTTTAAATAAAGTTATCAAAAAATAATGAAAAATTCTTTAATTTGGAAGGAAATGTCACAAAATCTCATAAATTAAGTTGGAAAAATTACACAGTTTGATATCAAAGGGCGTGTAAGGCAACAAATCATAAGGATTAATAAATAATATGGACAACCTGACATCTAAACGGTTTACACAAGTCAACCATGACGGGGTCTAACCGCAGGAAAATTTATTAAAGTTCTGCTATGTTAATCACAAGTAGACAGATCACGCACTGCAAGTATTTAATTTGTGACGATTTAATGTGTAAACTTACAATTTGTAACTGCTTATCGAAGAGGAAATATTATTAGTTTAATCTAATTAGATAATAGTATAACCAAATAACAGGTTGAAAATAATAACATTATATCTCTACGTTATATCCCTAACGAAGTGAGCAGAGTCACGACATATTTTACCCTGCCAGCAGTGGTGTCGGCTATGCTGACAGGGCATGACAAGTGAAGGGCCGTGGCCTCCTTCTGTGAGGATGTCATGTCCCAGAAGGAGGCTGCAGAGCGAGAGCGGCAGAAGGCCGCTCGAAGGAGGCGCCAGGGTGCCGGCAACCGCCCCGGCGCATCAGTTCCAGCCGATCTGTCGATTCACGACCGGTTGACTGATGTGTATGGGGTCGTGGCCGCTCAGGGTGGGGGCCCTGAACAACTGGTTTGCGACCCTCAAGAAGTAGGCAGAGCATTGTAACGTGCTCTGCCTAAATACAAGGAACAGTGTCGTGGAAGATGTCTTCCCCGAGTTCAGTCGCGGCGCGACGGGCCTGTGGCGAATTGATTACAGGACCCGCAGTCCCGCCAATGCGCAGAAGTAATCACCTTGGGGTTTTTAGTCGGCACAAGTCCGACACACCTCGGTCGCGCAACCCCCCTGTGCGGCTGAGACGGTCCTATGAGGATTTTCCCCAAGTACAAAAAAAGGCACGACATATTTATAAGCGCAAAGTAGATACAACCACTACTGTATCTCTGCTTACCCCGCAATATTTAACCCGGTTAAAAAAAAATATTAATATTTTATAATTTTTAATGAATATATTATTTTAAACATTTCCAAACTATATAATTACAAAAGTGAGAAACCTTATGATTTCTTACATACATAACCATTCTATTTTAATAGGTAACAACCGGTATGTAAACCGTTTTCAGGCTGCTTTTCACATACATATACTTATAATATGATAATTGAAGCAAATAATATCTATAATTATAGTAAATAATTTATTTCTCAGTAGTTTCATTGTTGTTAGGGAGTACAAACGTATTTTTTTAGCGTTCATAAATTCTTTATTAAAAAGAAAAAGCAAATACTTTGTAACCATACAGCCATGCCCATAGTATGTTTTAAATACAAAAAAAAAGTTTATATCTTCCGTCAATAATAACAAAACGTTACATCTCAAAAATTGATTTTTACCGTTCCAGTAAATACTAGCGGCACGCTTTAACAATCTTTTAATCCAATTCTGGAATGTGTAATCGGTCTTATGAAGCATTACTGACACCCTTGAAATTACATTCGAGGTCGTAACCCCGTGAGTAAGGACCACACAGATACTCTCTAGACCTTGTTGTAGTAGAAATTTGGATACAAAAGGACAGTTCATAACGGGACAGGTCTTTAGAAGGGCATAAACTTTGTTTACGACATCGTGACTTGTGAGGACAGATTACAAGTACACACACTGAGACTGATTCGCTTCATTTCTTTTTGGAAAGTACCATAGGCTAACATCCATCAATCATTGCCAACAGTCATGAATTACGTTTGAAGGATAATAACTGATAATGATTTATTTAATTCTTAAATTTATGATTTTGTTAATTAAATTTGTCTAAATAATATGTGTGTTTTATTTACCCTTTGTGGGAAAGGCAAACGTTTATACGTCATACAGCCATGTCAAAAGTATTTTTTATTTCAAGTCTTATTTAATTTTTGTCTTCCTACACTCTTTTCAATTTTCTGATATAGTTTTAAGTTATTCTTTTTCATTTCTTGTTTATTGCACTATTTTTTTAAACATTTATAAAAAGCTAGGAAGACTGGTACGTAGATTTGCGAGAAAACTCAATGGCCCAAGAGAGGCATCACTTGCTAGCATCTAGCTAAAAAACCATTGATTCCCCAACGCACACGATCTCCCAAGCATTCAATTACTGACCAAAGTCATAACACAAGCTTAGACTATAATAAAACACTCAGCCGACTACCACAACAAGAAAACGACAATAATTAAATAAGAAGAGATGCTATCACTCCGGTTTGAAGTTTTGCCGCTAATCTTTTCTATATTAGAATTGACAGCTCTCAAAGTGACATCTGAATTTTAGGATAATGCAAGAATATTGTAACCACACAGCCATTCACATTATTTTTATAAAAACGGTTTAAATCCCTAGGATGTCTTTAACAGTATTAATAAAGAGAAAATATATTTTCTTTCTCTTTCGCTCTCATAAAATATGTATGCCTTGTAAGCTCGATATGTCTATCA
This sequence comes from Automeris io, assembly GCA_036320925.1. NCBI lineage: Eukaryota > Metazoa > Arthropoda > Insecta > Lepidoptera > Saturniidae > Automeris > Automeris io. The sequence goes on from JAUDJH010000001.1 coordinate 21,352,598, forward strand.
TGCAAACAGTGTCCAATAATCATTTCCTTGCATGTTATCATTCGCACATTGTATCTAAGAGGAAGTAGTAATATATTGGCGGACATCGCTGTACTGGCCTGACTTTTAACCTACACGATAAGTTAGCAATACAATACACTCGTAACTATATAAATATTAATACACTCGATCTCTACCAATATATAAAACTCTCGCGTCACAATGTTAGTTACCTTACTCCTCCGAAACGGCTTTACAGATTTTTACCAAATTTTATATGCATATTCAATAGGTCTGAGAATCGGCTACTATCTGTTCTTCATACCCCTAAGTAATAAGGGTTGTTCACCCTTAACATTTTTTTTTTAATATTTGGACAACATTTTTTGTTTTTATTTTTCTATAATGTGGCATTAAAAATACACACAACCCTAAATTTTTACCCTTTTTTTACGCTTCTTAAGCGATAAGCGATAGCGACTGTTGTCCCACTTTTCAGATGTCTTATTCAATGGATATACTGAGTGATGTAATCGTATGCTGACTAGAATTTAGCGCCAGGGGCACTGGCCCCGGCTTGAAACCATCCCACACCCCCTTATGCTAGCCCGGTGTGGTTATCTAGAATCTTCTTTTCGCATACTTTAAAGTTGTGGAAAGGACTTTCAGCGCAATATTTCTTTTGAACTGAGACATGAGACTTATTAAATAAGGGAGTATAAAACACTCTTCAGGGTCGGCAGCGCAATGGTGATATTTCTTGTGTTGCATTCGCTATATTCAGGAGGGCTGTTCGATTGTTTGCCTTTCTTTCACATAAATAAGGACATTAATACACATCACAAGTCGCCGTTACGCTTGACTGTTCAATACATCATCAGTGACATCACTATTATGTCATTGAGACTGGTGCGATCGGTTAAACAATCAATGGACCGAACAAGGAGCGATCTCAACTCAATTTATCATCTTTACACGAAAAGGAATATATAATATTACAGGCCTAACAGGCACTGAGAATTTACACCGTGTGATTTTTTACCGCAAACTTTGTAACACTAAAAATGGTATGTAAGCACACGCGGTAAAACGTTTTCAGCTGTTATTTCAATTTGTGATGGCAAAAACCACTTATGCGAGCTAGGTAAAGTTTCCTTTGCAAATAAAGTTCTTGCGATATTTTCCCGCGCGGTGAAACTCTGGTAGTGCGATCTAAGCCTTAAGCAATCAATGGGGCGAATAAGGAAGCATCCCAACTTAATATGTCATCTGCACACGAATACGTAATATTTTATACATATCATCCCATAATTATTCAAATCACAGGCTATGGCGTGTCGATTGAATGGAAACTAAAATATAGCATGTCCCTCCACATACAAATTAGGCAATACCCATTTTGTTGCTTATTAAAATTCAAGGAAATTCATTGAACTTGTAATAATGACGTTACGACATATAATTACAGGCACATTTGTGTATGATGTATTACTATGCTAAAAATTTTCAGATACTCAAGCCGATTCCGCGTTCTTTTGATATTACCCTCCATTGGAAATCTTTAAAAAAGATTAACTTTTTTATTTTTAACAAAATTAATACCTTAAAAAAGGAACATGCGAAAATAAGGACTTTTGTGCGGTGATTGGCAAAATACAAAAAGTGACGTCAAAATATCGATTCTCATCTCTAAAATCGAATTATTGTGATGTTGCACCTTTTTTTCTTTACTTGGGGAAAATCCTCATTGGACCGTCCCGGCTACACAAGGGGTATGGTAACCGGGGTGTGCCGGACTTTTACCGACTAAAAACCCCAAGTTGACCTCATCCGCACTAAGACGGGACTGTAGGCCCTGTAAACAATTGCTCCACAGCTACGATATTGCACCTAGACACATTAATTTCATTCGTTTGTATAACTCAATTCACCGGGTCCTTCAGTTATTCTTACATTTGTTTATACAATATTAAAGTTCGTCTACATGCGCTTTATAAATCATAAAAGAAGAACGACAAAAGAAAGACGGAATTATAACTAAATAGAATTAAAAAAAATATCGATAAAGTAGCTGAATAACGTTTACTAAAATGTTAATAAATCTTAATAAACACTAATTCATTTAATATATATTTTGTTTTCAGCGTTTTGTTCCTAACATAGATCGTTCAAGTATTTAATAAAAAAATCAATTACACGAAACAAAAATAGTTCATTCTGAAATAGTTTTCAATTAACATTCGACAACTTCTTGCTAGTCTATTCAACCGTATGTAAACCTGACTATTAATAATGAATTATATGACTATGCGCAATAAGATCCAAATTTACATGAATCCTTCATTAGAAAGCAGCAAACCAAACTTTGTGTATAGTACAAGGAAAGGGCGACGAATTCAGAACACTGGCCGTATAGAATACCGAACGAAAATAGAACGTATGTGACAATGAAAGGAGAACTAAATCGAAATATTCAAATAAGGAATTTTCTATTCACAATCTGCGTTGTTGTTGTTTGTTAAATTCGCTATAAAAAAAGCAAAGGAATAGAGCCATGCAGCCTTGTCTGTTTTTTTGTATTTCTTTGTTCAAAAAACCAAAGCTTGTCTGCTTTCTTCGGTATTATTTAATTACTTTCTAACAATGTTATACAAAAGATCAATTTTGTAAGTCTAAATTTGATATTACTATTATCTTTCCGCCCGGCGAAACTTTCCGCCATGTTTTAATCACATATTTCTGATATAGTTTTATTTTCAGATTGTACTTCATTTCTTATCTGCTTTTTTATTCGCATAGTCTGGTATGATTGTGGCAACTATTGACAGGTACGTGCCTTACGAGCTACACGAAATTTATAAACAGGTGCGATGTAGTCACTATGACGAGTCAAAACATTAATGTTTCTCATCTTTCTCGGTAACTATGACTTCACATTTTGGCTTCAACATTTACATTTCCAATTTTGGGTTCGTATTTGTATGCATAAACTTGAAAAAACGAATATATAGGATTGATGTTCATTATCAAATATTTTTCCTTGAAAAGCGACAAGCTACAGCCGATAGCCAACGTTGGTGCCAGTGTTGGACAAACATTTAAACCAACATTATAAAACGGAAAGAATACATAATATTATTTCATAGTTATAAGTGTAATTAAACAAATATTTAATTCTCATGTACAAAAAATATTGAAAACCATAATATTTTTATAATCATATTTAGTCTAAAAAATGTTAGCTCTTTTTCTGTCTTCTAAAAACGGAAGTTAGCAAATAACGCGTAACAGTAAAAATCATTGAAAACTCTTTCGAAGAATTTACATTTCAGCAATCTATCTTTGATATACGTTATTCCTAATACTGAGATTTTAAAATATTAACACATTGGCTCTGCAATGAAGTGATCAAACGGTTCGAATACAGGTCAGTAACCAAATTAAACAATTTAAAAACAACATACCGCAGTCGATAAACCTTATTCCTTACATTTAGTCAGTACAGTTGTGATGTATGCTCCATTTATTAACTTAAACTAACGGAATTTTTGTCGGCTCTTTTCGTTTAGATTCCACTTTCTGAACATAGGACAAAGTACACACATCATCATGAGAACGGCTAAGGAGTGGAATATGCTTCCAGCGGTCATATTTCCGCGATCTTATGACCTGGGAGTCTTTAAGAGAAGAGTGAATAGGCATTTGATAGGCGATAGCGTTTCATCATCGAACTCATCTTCACCTTCCACCAGGTCAGATTGAGGTCAAGCGTTCGTCTATGAATAATAAAAAAAAAGGTAACTTTCAATAAAAGATAACGACAGAGAAAACTGTAAAGTGTATGAAATTGACCCAATGTGATATTCCGAAAACTAATGTCAAACCGATCAATTGGCGATCAGTTGCGCTACTGGTTACTTTGGGCCCGACAAATATGCGCAAGTGGATACAAGCACTAACTATTATTCTCATAACAAATCAAGTTCTAGATTTAGACGAGGGACAGTACACCTCCTGCATAATCACAAACGGTCAGAGATTAGGGTCCCAAAGAGAAACCTACGCACTATTCGAGCAGTATCCAGAACGACTTCTTTCTGCATAGGCGCCATCATCTTTTTGACGATGAAACCTAACCTTCCAGGTTTTGGAGGCTAACCGGGAACAAGCCAAAACATTATTCATTTTCTACTTGCGTTATCGTTTATTCGATATTACTTTGTCGATGGAAGCCAGGCTTATATTTATTTTCTTTTCCTTTTAACGATACAAATGTGGGCATATTTGAATAAAGTTGTATTTCATATAATTTAGAGATGTCTAGAAATTAAAAAAATATTCCACAATTCAATATAAAATCTACTTATTTATATGAAAGTACTATAAAATAAATAAAATATAATAAAACAATTAATGAGGTACATTAATAAACTTTATATTTTAATATAATAGCATGATACTTTTATATTTTGTGTTCTGAAATATTTATTAGTTTTTAACCACTTAAAAACTTTAACATGAAAATGAAATACCATATTTGTATATCTCAAATATCCACGCTAGAAATTGAAAGTTACAAATTTTTATAAATACTCATTATGGAATCTTCAATTAGGATGATTTATAGGCCGATTCATGACTGTTTTTTTGTCTACAGTACCAACACCCACGTAATGACTGTACTCGGATTAGCGAAATTATTGTGAACAATTAAATGTACAATACCGTTGTGTGATTCAATTTATGGAACTTTTTAGCCCAATGCACTTATAAATATACCATTTATATTCAGATATTTAGCGGAATTTAGTCTCGCATCTAATGTATTTGAAAATGTTAAATTGTATTTAATGACGAAATTTCATAAATTACATACAGTATGTTATGAAAACTCTGCCTGACACACGTAGAGGCATTATTTAATATCGACATTAGATTCTATTTAGGAAAATCCGAATAAAATAAAAATGTAGTGTATGCGGAAAACTTACATTGCAACGCTGGGAGCGTGCGAAGCGCGTAAACAAAGGAAAGCAAAGAATCATGCTAGTAGGTCATGACCTCAAAAGGATCCCCCCCGATAATCCCAAGCATAATCTATCAATTAAATCGTTTCTTTAGTATTTAAACTGATTTTTGTTAGTAATCCAAGTGTACATCGCATAATGATTGAAACATAGATGAACAAAACGCAGTCATATTAATAATAAAAACGCAAAATGTAAACGTAATCGTTTTTCATTAATCTGATTACATTTTGTCCATCTATAGTAGTAAATTTACCATGTCACCACAACAGATGGTAATAGCCTCAAAAAGCTAATAGTTACTAGGAAGGTTGACGGAATGCGCCAAGACGTCAAAGAGAAGATGGACGAATGAAGAGAAGCGATTTTTTAAATTATTTTACAGACGGAGGTTCGACCTCAACTACACCTGGTGAAAGATGAAAATGAGTCCGATGATGAACCGCGTCCGCCCAACAAATGCCTAATCACACTTCTCTTAAACACTTCGAAGTCATAAAATCGTGGAAATATGGTTGCTGGAAGCACATTCCACTCCTTAGCTGTTCGCATGATTAATGTAGAAGCGAATCTTTTCGTGCTCTCCGATGGATGGTATCTGAAACGGTGTCAGAGGCTTTTTGATGAAATGGGGCTAGCCGAATCATAGAAGGATGATATCATAGAAGAATTATTGGCTCCGAAGCTCCAACATTGAAGAATACAAGACAAGGAGGAGTAGAATCTGTTATTATGATGCTAATAAAAACTTAATGGACATGCTGAAAAGGTTAAACAAATAAACCACTTATCAATGAAACAATTAAAAAAATGTTAACGACATCTGTTGAATAAGATAAGAAATCCAAACATCTTTACAATCGTTACTTCTGAATTTTTTTTCTACACCTACGGAACCACGTGTTCTGCACACGTTATCGTTACCGGAAAGAATAGAGCCCTTTAGAGGCCGTGGAGTCGCCTTTAAATTTATTTATTTTTATTTACAACTAGCTGTCCCGGCAGACCTTGTTCTGCCCTATTTCTCTAAAACAAAGCCACATTGTTTTTTAAATGTTAATAGCTTCCCCGTCAGATTTTATTCTGCCAAAACCTAATGGTCTGTCGGCTGTTTTTTGAAAATTGTTTAAAGGAACCTGGCCTTAATGCTATATCTATAAAAATTGACAAATATTGACATTAATATTTATACATCACTCAATAATTATTTTGCCTTCCCGGAACCCGTCCACTAACATTTAAACTTTATGGTATGGTGTTAAAGTTCAAATTGACTTTTAAATATTATTACAAATTTTTTGTTTGAGAATATAGAAAAGTGGTGTTTTTAGACTTTTTCAGACAATTTTTTTAAATTTTTCTCTCCGTAATAACCTTCCCCAAACTTCAACAAACACATTAAAAAATAAATCAGCCAAATCGGTTCAGCCGTTCTCGAGTTTCGCGCTTATATACATTTAACGATTCATTTTTATATTATAGAGATAAGCTCCAAGAATTGTAGCAATCACTAACATACAATAAAATTTGTAGGTTGTCATGCCAGGTTTCATATACAAAAAGAAATAAATAGGCATGTACAAGATAACATAATTTATTTTAATAGTATTATTAACTAATATAAGGACATTTTTTGTTCAGCTTTTTACATTGTTCGAGGATATGAGATATGAGGATGAGATGAAAAAAAACTATATTATCAAAATCTACAAAAATCATTTAAGATAACATTAGAACGAAATTGGATTTAGGCTTGTAGAATTACACTCCTTAAAGTCATATAAAAATTCTGATAACAGATGACTTCACTAAATATGATTTCATTGCAAATATTTTAAAGATTAAAGGTCGTCAACGCTTTCTTTATCAATACTTTATTTTTAACTACGATGGTTTAAACTTGACAATGAATCATATTTCCGATATCGTCATACGAATGAGATTAAACGCGTGATGATAAAGAAAACAAGACGACAAAAGCCGCCTAAATTATTCGCTATTTGTAAATTTATCGCAATTTCGCTTATCACATTTAAAATAACTAACCATTAATTATACCAAAGTTTTATAGATCAATATGCTTAATGATCATAAATGTATTAGTCACGTGTATGTAAATGAATGGCAATTGGCAATAATTCTACTTCCTTCGGCAACAATAAATGAACAAAGTTATTTCACTGTTACTCTGTTAACGAAAACAAATACTGTAGAGCTGTAAATATTGACAACATATCATCTATATCTCTTTCGAGGTGAACAGAAAAACATTAATAGTATTGAACTTTAATTGATCCATTTCGCACTAATATATTATGGCTAACGCGATCAGTAGTGCAGCTGCCGTTCTCAAGGTCCTTATATATGATATTTTTACTAGATTGCATGCGGGTTTCCTCACGATGTTTTCTTTTACCAGTGAAAATATAGTGTAACACCACTGGTGCACTGGTGTAAGGCCCTACACCTGGAATAAGGCAGAGATATATGTCCAGATTCGAATCATTAACCATTTGCGTTTCTGTGCATGAATATAAACTCCTTATTCAAGCTACCGTAGTGAAATAATTCTAAAATGTAGATCCATTAAAATTACTTGGGATTGAAGTCTCCATGCCCGTCACTGTTCCGTTACTAACAAAACACATTGTCGGCCACGTGTTACGCGTTAGGACGCCGAATGAATGCTAAAAGGGACGCTAGTTCGAATCCTTCTCGCCAAGATCGAACATTAGACCCTGACACCATACAGATAATATTATTATTGACTGTGCCTATTATTTAACGTCCTTAGGCAACAAAATGGATGAATCGCACGTGTTCAGAAAGACAAATTTATATTCAAAACATAATTATGTACTCGCGTTAACAGTTTTTAAATGCTATCTCTTAAGAAACTAATGTATTCCATCTCATAGAATGTTCACTAGAGTGAGGCTGAGATTTATAGATGCTAGTTAGACTTTGCTAAGCAAAGTTCTCAAAAAATAAATTCGTTTTGACAAAACTGAAGTATATAAGCCTTTGTATTCGCAAAGCCAAGTCTACGTTAACAAAATCGGTGACTTAACAAATCTTTTGACATTAATTGAGTAATATAAATTGTAATGCTTAAGTAAATACTAAGCATACTTAAAGTTGCATCTATAAATCTCAAAATAAGAACGACCGATACTGTTCAGAGTCGAAATTCTATCGAGAAGAATATAGTCATAAGTATCAAGGTTTAAAGATTACTGACGGTATTTAATTTTCAAAATTAATTAGGATACTCCAGGTTACTCTAAATATTATATTCGTCGTATTAATATATTAGAGATAATTGTAAAATCTCATTTACTCTCTCTTTTATAACAAAACACGAGAGTTACAAAATGGAGCCATAGGTTTACGGTAACTTACATTCTGGCTAGAACTAAGGCTGACATTTATAAACACTATTATTGACATTACTAGACTGCTTCGAAAATGACAATTTTTTTTTTTTTAAATTATAATAATGATATATCGTCACACTATATCCCTTACGGGGTGAGCAGAGACCTGATCACCGGTCTCAGGTAACTTACATATAATATTTCTATCAGATGCCATGCGGATTTCCTCGTGATATTTTCTTTCACCGGACAACATGTGGCGCCTAAACCCGTACGTAATGTAGAAGATCCAAGAGGTACGTACCAGGATTCAAACCTACGGCCATTAAAATCGCTGCTCATTAAAACCGGTCCCTTATTCACTAAGCCACCACAGCCACTAATAGGAACTTGAGGATAGACTAAGCATTCACAAAGTAAAGTCAAAATTGACAAAATAGATGACTTACTTTGACATTCATTGAATAATAAAATTTGTTATGTTTGAAAAAGTCTAAGCAAAGACAAAGAACCGTCTATAAATATTAGTCTTAGAGGTTCTCACTTGCCCAAAGGCGCTCAAAAAATCGGATTATCGGTTTGTGGAATGGTCTTCTAGCGAGGTCGTTCCTTTCAACTTATGTATATTTAGTTATTTAAACGAAGCGTGAAGAGATACTTTTGTAGGCCGGCATGACCGCGGCAGCTATCAACAGGTAGTTGTTTCTCGATAATCGTACTCGGTTTCTGGATTGCACTATACTTTCCATGAATTGTGGTGGAGCATTGAGCCGAGTCAAATTAAAAAAAAATAAAGCTACATAGGTTATATAAAGCTATATAGCTACATACAATAAATATCAAAGGACTAAAAATATAACAATAATTTAAAAAAAATATGAATAGATGCAGTGGGCGATATTACAATCATTTATAAAATTAATATTATTTAAGTTACAAGAATCATTTAATTTAAATAAAAAACATTAGAAATGCAAACGGGCATTTACCAAAATATATCGAGGGGTGAAAGGCTATTTGGCTTAAGCGACATTTTTTAGTGATATAATGATTATATATATTTGGATTCGGTACAAAACGCTGATTCCCAAAATATATTTATTACTATATCACCAAAAAATGTCGTTTAAACCTAACTACCTACTAACTAACTAACCTAGCCTTTCATCCTTCGATATAGTTTTTTATAATTTTGAAATGAAAAATAATAAAATAGTAATTTTGAGGTGGTAATGCATTTGCCCAAATTGTGTCGTGACCACAGTACACAAGTGTAAAGACCGTCACAGTGACTCGCTTCGGCCTGTCTCGTTTCGGGATCAGCTTGTGTATATCCAGTAGCTCATATACCTAGATACCTTCAGTCACGGTATATGTGGGCCGACATGACGATGTAGACCATCAATGGATTTTTGTCCTTTAATAGTCACTGTCGTTTTCGGATTGCACTGTACTTACCATCAAGTGTACTGTAGTCACTTTGTCGTGCTATATATATATATAGCTTTCTTCAAATCAAAACCAAAAATACTTTTAAAACGCTAAAAAAAGAAAAATGAATCTACTATTGGTTTTAAAAACAGAAACTGCCGAGAACAGCCCACAAGAAATTTTGTTAGTTCCGTCATAGTAGATGTAAATTAAAAAGAAATCCATTAGTTTTATCGCACGCATTAAAACTAAGAAGGTGTTTATAATCAACGCTTCTATAAATATGTGATTACAAAGTATGGGTAATGATTATTCACGGAAATCTGTTTCGGGAGCCAATTTCATCTTATCACAATCCACAATACCAAGAATTCGTGACTAACCGCGCCTTTTTGTATTAAACTAATTACGTTTTCATATAAATACCGCTGGTCTATATTTAATTACATCTCAAAATAACAAAACCGACTTACCTTCTCGGAATAAAAACAGTACTGCGCGGTGCATCGGCAATTAATTAAAAAAACAGTTTTAAAGTCACAAAAACCACTGAAGTGTACACAAAACACAGTCACAATTACTATTTCGAATGTTTAAATATCGAATTGTTTAAAAACAACAACACCGATCCACACAACCGTTCTATACGAGCTTCGTAGCAAGACTGAAGAAAGAAAATTATCGAGCTTTCAGCGATGCGCGGGCGCCGCCACCGAACTTTATTCATTACAGCTATCTCTTTCTTGTAAAGCGCGTGGGCGTTTTGTTTTCATCTCTATCTCTCTCTGTACGTATGTCGGAAAATGTATGGAAATGCAAGCTTACGTAACGTGACAGGGTGTATTATTTATCTAATTTGATTAATATTGTTTTGTTAACGTTGGCTGGCGTTCAATAAAAAGCGACTGGGGAAAATTGGGACAAGCATTCTTATGTTTTTCCACAGATAGATTATCTAAAGCTAACTTATTAAGAATGTGGGTTAGAGTATCAATATCAAAAATTAAGTATTTTATTGTGTTACAAAGCGTTCTTGTATGCTCCGTTAAATAACTTAATTTTTTTTTATTTTATTGCTAAAAAAATATATTAGTACATAGTAATTATAGTAAAGAACGATTAAAATTCTTTTACATTTAATCCCCGCAAAAACTATGACAAAAATTTGAAATTATTCAACTTTAACACTATCTTTAATTATTTTAAAAATATACAGTGTTTTTTTATATAGCTGTGGTGGCCTAGTGTATAATGGACGAGTTTCTACGCGCGATAAAGCGAATGGTCTAAGGTTCGAATCCCAGTACGTACTGCTGGATTTTTTCAGATTACGTACAGATTTAGGCACTAAATGCTCACAAGTGAAGGAACAGATCGTGAGGAATCCCGCATGGCGTAATAGAAATATTATGTAAGTGCCCTGAGAACGGCGATTAGCTGTGCTACTCGTCACGTTCAGCACGATATATGAGCGCAAAGTGGATACCACCACTAACATATCCTTGCTCACCCCATAAGGAACATAGCGTAATGATATATTATTTAGTGTATATATTTCATACAATATTCTCAGTAGGATAATATAAAAATGTTAGCCTATTAGTATTTATAACTCACAGATGGGCAAAATATAATCAGAGTAATAACAATGAATTACGATTACATTTTACGTTTTTTACCATATTAATGGGACTGCATTTTGCTCATTTATGTTTTAAACACTACAAAATCCCAGATTGTATACACATTTATCATTTCTTAATGTTTTAAATGGATTTAATCATGATTACAGAGCAAGAAAATTAAAATTACGATTACAAAATGTAATCGTAATTTTAATTTCATCATTAATCAGATTACATTTTGCCCATCTCTGTTATAACTATAGTACCAAAGTGTTTTCTGCCTGCCTCTTAATTAAACATAAATCTCACAGAATTATACATAGTTTTACAAGGAAGCCAATTTCCTTGAACTATATTTCTCGGAAGATAATGGTTTCCTACGAAGTACCGACCATCTTTCCGGCTTCCGCGCTTTCTGTACAAAATATGGTAACAATTTACTTTAAATAGACTCGTCAGCGATTATTCAAACTATTAACCGTGACTTAATTATGACATTTATTATTATTAAGTATAATATATTATTAATACAGTGTTAATTATGAGCTGCAATACTTATATTTATAGATATTAATATAATATTGATGTCCAAGCTTAGAACGCGAGCGGTTTTGTTCTTTATATCACCCATCACAGAATTGCTAATTTACCGTTGTTGAAAGAGAAAAACCAAAAGAATTTATTTAGCACACAATATAAGAGACTACACAGCCGGATAGGTTAGTGAAGATAGAAAAGAACAGAAGGAAATACCTTGTGCTGTTATGATGCATCAAAGAAATATCTGCTCAGCAAATGCCAAGTGACCAGCTGAGCTACCGAAACACACAGCGAAATCTTATTGTGTTCTTCTTGTTCTTTGGATTGGTGCTGTGTCTGGGCAGCGACAGGATGTCGTGATAGCATAATGCTGAGAGGAATTAGTAATTTTTCTGATGGCACACGGTTTATTGTGCGTCACTTGGATTGTTTGTTTTGACGTCAGACTACTGAATTTTAAAAATTACTAACGACGGGCTTCAAAAGTCTCATATCCAAAACTGTAAAAACTTGTAAAAAAATGAATACTGTTACGTAAATAGGAACGTCCTATTTACTATATACGTAGACACATAGTCTATGGATATTGACTATCGCTACTTGCATATATTATGTCATATAAACACAGTCGTTGTAATCGCTTATATAATAATAAACAGTATTGACTGCCTTTTTTTTTGTAATTAGGGGAAATCCCTGACGGACCTCAGAGGGCGATGAGTGTCGCCCCCCGGTGTGTCAGACTTGCACCGACTAAAGCCCCCGGGGTGTTCCTTCTCTCCGTCTAGCCGGGACCGGAGGCACAGCAGCGTCCACTTCTCCGGCCCGCAACGACGTCTGGCCTTTTCGTATAAAAAGGCCTCACCTCTGTGTTTACGAGGGTGTAATGTAAAGGGCCACCCATCGCTCTCCTCATAAGTAGTCTTGGAGCGGTGTGCGGGAACGCGTCACACACCGCTCTCGCCTGGATAAGTTGGGCGACGCGCTCCCTCAAACGCGCCGCCTAGGCGTCTTTCCAGTTACGGAGGAAGGCCTGCGGCAAAGGCCCTCCTCCTTTGTCCTGTTCTGCATGGGTGACGGATCGGGTTGTCAGGGCCGGCTATTGCCTCCCTGACCCTCTCCGCCGCCTCTTTCACCTCCATAGCGCCCTCACAATATGTGACGACCGCCTGCTATGCTCTGTCGCTGCCGACAATCTAATGCTATAACCACATTTTACACATACTAATTCTTGTATTTATCTATATTAATTAATGGTCATTTTGTAATAACTCACACTAGAGAAGGCTTTTATATCCTCACACGGCATAGCAACCATATGGTAATAGACTAATGATTAACGTGGCGCAGTCAAAACACGACTTCGATTACCCAGTTTAGAAAAACCTATCGGTAGTTACAGCAATCATGCTGGCCTGCACAAATATCTCTTCGCACTACGTTTAAAGGGACCCATATCATAGGATGGTGGGAACACGTTCGCTGGAAGACCATTCCACAGCCCAAATACACGGCAAAAGCTAGCTAGCGAGCTAGGAAACTTCTTAGTCCTAGCCGGGATGATTTTGTCTTTTTTCAATTATTTGGGTATTTAATGTATTTTTTTTAAATAACAATTCTAAATTATTAAATCATCAATAGTCATAGTATCTTAACAAATGATTATTGCAGTGAATGGTTTTTTTTTACACTGCCTCGACATAGTGATTACAGAGTACCTGATGGTAAGTACAGTGTAGTCCAAAAACGAAAGCGACTATCAAAGGATGAAAATCCATTGATAGTCTCCGTCGTCATGTCGGCCCGCATATACCACGACTGAAGGTCTCTAGGTATATGAGCTACTGGATATACACAAGCTGATCCCGAAACTCGACAAGCCGAAACCGGTCACTATGACGGGCTTTACACCAATGTACTGTGGTCGCGATCCAGACGGGCACCGACACCCTACCACTTCGCTGCTGCTCGTTTAGCACCACCCAGGAGTCACGTCTAGGGAAACTAGGGTAAAGCCTACGGACGCGGCAGCTTCGACTCCCAAGATGGTTGGTGATTGGACTATTTTAATATATTGATAGAGATGATATATGTTATTTTAGCCGTTGAGTTTACCGGCAGAATAGAATAGTACCTCTCTCTTCATTAAACTGAGGTGTCGTAAGAGCCGACTAAGGTATACAGGTAAGACATAGGAAGAAAACGCAACATCCGGATAAAAAATATACCTGACAACACTCTCCAGGACACCCACTTTGCACGAAACGAACTATAATCTATCTTTAATACAAAAAAATCACAAAGTTAAAAACCGAACAAACGATGCATTCACAGCAAGCAATATATTAAAGAAGTCAGTGACACAAAAGCAAACAAGCTAAGTAACACGTAGATCAAACAGAAATGCTAAGATTCAATCCCGAGGAAAAAACCGACATCCTTGACGCGTGCCGCGGGCGTTCAGATACAATTTAAAACCGGAAACGGATACTTGCACCGCACTAGTAGATTTAGGAGCAGATTTGTAGAGACATCGTCGCGGACGATTGAGTCGGCTGATTGATTGATTAATGAAGCAATGGATTTGTGTAGAGGGTTAGGTGACTTTCAAGCTTATAGTAATTTGACTTTTTTCTTACTATTATTACATAGATTTGATTTTTTCCCTCTCGCTCTCTCTCCTTTTCTCTTTGTCCGTGAGTAACAAAGTAACTATATACACATCCTCCCATTTCCCGATTTTTCAATAATTTACTCAAACAAATAACCAAGATATTTATAAATTTATGAAACTCTAGAAAATATCAGCAGTAGCAGTAGCGAGGTGGGAGGGCGTCGGTGCCCGTCTGGATCGCGACCACAGTGCATGCGTGTAAAGCTCGTCATAGTGACTAGTTTCGGCTTGTCGCGTTTCGGGATCAGCTTGTGTATATCCAGTGGCTCATATACCTGGAGACCTTCAGTCGTGGTATATGTGGGCTGACATGACGATGTAGACTATCAATGGATTTTCATCCTATGATAGTCGCTTTCGTTTTTGGACTACACTGTACTTACCATCAAGTACTCTGTAGTCACTATGGCGAGCCAGTGTAAAAAAAAAAAAATTAATGACATTTACATATTAAGCAAGTTTTCTTAAAAGCCCTCTAACTTTATTAAAAGTTAAGATAACATAGAATTGTACTTATTTTTTAGTGCTCGAAGTACCTTAAAAGCTTTCTCTAAAGCATTAAAACTTCAAGGCAAATATGTATAACTTCCTATTGAGTGTTTTTAATTGTATTAATGAACCGTAAATATTTTTGTATATGAAGAATAATTATGGAATTAAATGAAGCTAGGCATAGTAAAGTGTGACACAATATGAGATTATTTCAGTTAAAACGCGCTGTGTGAAGTCGGTTGTTGAGTATGAAATATCTTACAACTTCCTGCTACATTACACTTAAGGTAAGACCACACTATGCGTTAACGAAGCTACACGAAAAGGCGCTAGACTACACGACATAACATTGTGCATAAAACTATATAAGAAACAAACACCATATTGTGAGATAATGGGACGGTACATCTTTGATAATTAATTATGTCGCGTCGTGGCTATCTGTGACATGGCGTGCAGTTCAAACTTCATGTGTTAAATTAATATTAAAACTTAATCCCAATAATCGAATAAAACAAATAAAATAATTCTGGATCGTATTTTTTCAAACATTAAATATATTACTGTGAAATAAGTAATTGAGTTCTGGTCTGTGATGAACAAAATAGTTTGTCTCGAATCATAGGTTGAAATTTATACACGTAACTTTAAGTTTACTTACACTTTATTAAATTGTAATTTATATTACTCAATGAATGTCAAAGAATTTGATAAGTCACTGATTTTGTCAACATGGACTCGGCTCTTCGAATACTATGGCTATACTCTAGTTCCTGTTATATTAGGTCCTTACATATGAAATTGGCGTTTTGTATGGGAGGAACAAAAAGTCGAATATTTTTTGATATAATATATTTAATTAATCAAAGTATGAACCATAATTTTCTATGCACTTTTTCCATCTCATAGGTAGTTCATTGATCCCTTTACTAAAAAAACCAGTCGGACGGGAATCAATAAAATCTTTGAAGGCGATTTGGACTGCCCCATCGGAGTTGAATTTTTTCCCTTGCAAGAAGTTATCCAAATTTCGAAAAAAATGGTAATCTGTTGGAGCAAGGTCCGGGGAGTACGGAGGATGTCTTAGACTTTCCAATTGAAGCTCTTCTAATTTAGTAGCCGTCTGTTGCGCAGTGTGTGGTCTAGCGTTGTCGTGAAGCAGCAGTGGCGTGGAGCGATTGACCAGCCTAGGTTGTTTAGCCGCTAGCTTTTCCATCATGGTTTGCAATTGCTGACAATAGACATCAGCCGTAATAGTCTGGCCAGATTTGAGAAAACTGTAATGAACAATACCGGCACTAGTCCACCAAACGCTTACAAGTAACTTTTTTGGGGTTATTTTCGCTTGGGGCAGGATTTGGCTGGCTGGCCAGGATCCAACCATTGCGCTGAGCGCTTCCGATTATCGTAAAGAACCCATTTTTCATCACAGGTAATGATTCGGTTTAAAACACCTTCATTATTGTGCCGGTTTAGTAATGTAACGTAGCAGTCGACGCGCGTTTGCCGGTTTGCTTCAGTCAATTCGTGAGGTACCCACCTTTCAAGCTTTTTAATCTTCCCAATTTGCTTCAAGTGAATTAAAACAGTTTTATCACTAACATCGCAGCCTGCAGCTAACTCGGACGTGGTTTGCGATGGATCCGCTTCCACAATAGCCTTCAACTCTTCATTATCAACTTGAGTCTCAGGCCGTCCACGGGGCTTGTTCTGCAGGTCGAAATTTCCAGAACGAAAACGTTGGAACCAAAAACGAACTGTGTTTTCTTTTGCAACACGACCGCCATACACATCATTCACCCTTCGAGTTGTTTCCGCAGTACTAGTGCCACGGCGGAACTCGTACTCGTAAATAATGCGATAAAATTTAAGTTTTCCATTTTGTAAAATGAGTGACGCAAACAGAAAAAAACAGAAGAAAAAAACAAATGAATGACGATCATCGAAGCACAAATACATGAGTCTATAGCTGTACAAATTTGAATTTGGAATTCCTTACCAAAGAGGAGAAATTTGTGATTAAAGTGGCCAGTACGAAAAACGCCAATTTCATATGTAAGGACCTAATATATTCAAGTTTTTATCAAAACGAATTTATTTTTTGTGAAGTAAGCAAAGTCGAAATTACATCTATAAATCTCAACCATAGAATCATGTATTTAAGAATTTATATCTACTTCTGGTACTCATAACATAAATGTCAGCTTACTTTGGAACTAGATCTATGTGCATAATTGTCTAATAAAAGATAACTTTCTATGGTAACAAAAGTAACGTGGCACCAAAAATTACAATGCCCACAATGAAGATTATAACATACGTTCTTTAAGTATTTCTCACATGTTTCCAAGAATGTTCTTTCTCACATGTGTCCAAGAAAAAAAAAGGTACAAAATCTAATGTAACATTTGCGTAGTCTTCGATTATGGTGTGATTTCATGCATGATGCAGTGTTTGTCACAACAAAAAACGTTTACGTCGGCTTAACTGAATAAATTTACAAATTATTTTGCAAAATAATTTAATAATTACTATATATACACTATATCTTTTATGGGGTGAGCAGAGAACATGCGTGGCTGTATTCACTTTGCGCTTATATGTCGTGCCCAAAGTGACCAGTAGCGCAGTTGATTGCCGTTCTCAGGGCACCTAGCCATGAAATTTCTATTAGTTGCCATATTGGTTTGGTCACGATGTTTTTCCTTCACCGATGTTCATGTGATACCTAAATTCGTACGTAATTTGGAAAACCCACAGGTACATTCCGGGATTCGAATTTACCTATTCGCATTCCTGCACATGAAAACCGGTTGATTATCCGCGAAGCCACTACAGCCACATCTTTAAAATCTAGATATATAAAAATAAA
The DNA here is from genome assembly GCA_036320925.1 of Automeris io. NCBI lineage: Eukaryota > Metazoa > Arthropoda > Insecta > Lepidoptera > Saturniidae > Automeris > Automeris io. Next base: position 21,370,615 of record JAUDJH010000001.1, read on the forward strand.
ACGGAAAATGTGTTGGTAAGCGCATAACTCGAGAACGGCTGAATCGATTTGGCTGATTTCTTTTTTCTTGTGTTTGATGAAGTCTGGGGAAGGTTTTTATGGAGTGGAAAAACGTAAAATTACTAGGAAAATAGTAGAAATAACAATTTTCTTTTCCCATACAAACGAATCTGTCCCCAGCTGTCAAACATATGATGTCGATCGAAACAAAACAAAGGAGCGTTAGGATTGTCTTTAGTATGCCTTGAAGTTGATTAGAGGTTGCATGTCATTAATGAAAATTATCATTTATACGCCAAGTAATCAAACAAAAAATAACCCAAAAATTTCCCATAAGGCATTATAGTAAAAATATCATCACCTTAGATATGACTTAAGTCTTTCGAAGCAATTTTATTTGTATTAGACTACGACAGGCCAATAATTTTTGGCAGAATAAAACCTGATGGGGCAGCTATTAACACAAAAAAATGTAACTTTGTTTTAAAGTAATAAGGCAGAACAAGGTCTACCGGGACAGCTAGTTACTAATAAATATTTACAGGTCCAAGATAAAGTTATTTACTTGTCCCGTACTTATTTCTTTTTATTAAGATGCGATGTGCGTCGAGTTGCTTGATTCATATCTATTTTGTAGCGCCCTGAGCAAACACAAGGCATACTTTAGAAGCGTGCGCGCGTCAGGCGCGTATTTGCAAAATCTACAGCTGAGCCCTACAGGGCCCTGTATCCCACTTCTGAATTATGTATATAATTACTGTCGAAAGCTGACAAGTGTGGATGCTCAAATTGTGGCGCATGCGCTTCATGTAACACACTGAGAAATAAAGATCTTCGCTTAAAAATGTTTACTATACAATTATTATGTCGCAGATAATAATATAGTTAAATAGAGCCATCTGAAAATATTGATTTAAAATCTGCTAACTCATAAGTTGGCCCTTCATACTGTCTCTTTACTTCTAGAGACCTTTAGACATAATATATTTAAATATGCCGACATGATAATGACGCCTGTCATTGGACTCTTGTCCTTTATGGCAACCGCCGTTTTTCAACTGCACTGGGCATATCATCAGGTGCGGGGTCATCAAATGTCATCAGGTCTGTCTTCAAGGGTTTATCGACGACAACGCTCAAAATTCTTGATATAAAATATTACTACATAATAAAACCTAAACAAATATATGAACTGGTAAAACTATGTCATTAAAAAATTCACTGAAGAATTTCATTAATTATTTCATTAATTATTGATTAGTTCTTAGGTGTATTTAGTTCTGTTTATATTTTCTAGATATACCGAAGAATAAATTATTTCAAAATCTCTTGTTGTAAAAAAGAATTAATCAGAAAAATAATTACATGATGTTAAAATGCTTACCTTTTGTCTTGTGGGAGAATACAATATAACACTCGAGAAGCAAGCTTGATGCTCCAGCGTAGGCGAAAGGTCGTGTAGGTTGACCATGTTCATAGAAAATTATATAAAATATAATAATTGACAAAATACTAAATCAGTAAGCTTTTTTATGATTTACATACGGACGTTTAACTTCAATTAACACCTGGTGGAATGTAAAAATGAATCCGACGATGGATAGCGTCCTCCCAACAAATGCGTATTCACTCTTTTCTTACAGTTTCCAAAGCTATAAGATCGTGGAAATATGCTCGCTGGAAGCATATTTCACTCCTTAGCTGTTCATATGATGAATATAAAAGCGATTTTTTTCGTGTGGATATAAGCAACATCCACCATATACGGATGGATATATGTTATTAGAAATATAAAATAAGTCATATCGGCTTTTATTACTTGAGAATCACTTTACAAAATGTTTAATATCCATATGTAAATAAAACATCAGGAATAAAGTAAAAACAAAATCTTTTGATTAATACTTTTACTATAAACAAATAATACTACAATAATTATGATGCAAGCGATTAAATTCTATTAAAAAAACTAATGCAGAAATTGTGACTTAAGGTAATTATAACAATTTATTATTCTCGTGTATGTTTTTTTTAAGCCTGTAACCAAACATCATTGCTCAGTATTATTAAAAAATCCAAGGAAATTATATTCTATTTTCTCTTCAATTCCATTTTGAACACTTTATACTAAATATCTTCGAAAAACTTAGCATAGTTGTAAAAATACATTGGTATATGTATAAAATCTATACTAATAATATTAATAAATTATGTATGGATGTCTGTTTGTTTTGATGTAGGTTGTAATATTAAAAAATTATCCAAACTATTTCAATAATTATTTAACCAATGTTCAGAGTGGACCTTGAGGATTGACATATACTGCTTACTATGTCATTCTTATGCAAAACAGAATTTTTACGAAATCAATACAGTAGGCAGAAGCTATTCATTAATAAATAGAGACGGAAAGAAATGTTAAATCACTGGTTATTTAACAGTCAGGAATGAAAATCACCCGGCCCAAGACCGAGATAATGCGAGAGATCAACGCGTGTGAAAGAGGTAAAACTAATAGCAGACTCGCCCGCTGCTATTATTTGTCACATGTCCGTTAATAAATTAAAAGCACAATCGCCTGGACACCCTACAGCACAGATACGCACAAACAAAGGTGAAGTACGATGTGTGCAGCTTACATTTCACTTCGTTACCAACACAATATGCTACAACGTCTCTATTCATCATGAAATCCGCATTATTTGCATTAACATAAACCTTAAATCAGTTTATGACGCCTGGATGAATCACTGTTAGTATTCAAATTCAATTATTATAATATTAAATAAAAAACAATATACCCTCACGATATATCCTGTTCGGTGTGAGCAGAGATGTATAAGAAAGAGGCAGAGTCCACTTTAAGCTCATAAATTTTGGCAAATGTGACCAGTAGCGCAATCGATCGCCGTTCCCAAGCATTTGCACATGATATTTATATTATTTACACATGGGTTTCCTTACAATGTTTTCTTTTAGTGGGCAAGAGGGCGTGTGCTTCCTAAATCCATAATTAATCTGGAAAAACACAGAGGTATGTGCCGGTATTCAAAACTAGGACCATTTGACCATTTTGGGAGTCGAAGCTGCTCGCGTCCGTAGGCTTTACCCTAGTTTCCCTGCACGTGACTCCTGGGTAGTGCTAAACGAGCAGTAGCGAGGTGGTAGGGTGTTGGTGCCCGTCTGGATCGCAACCAAAGTACATGGGTGTAAAGCCCGTCATAGTGACTATTTTCCGCTTGTCGCGTTTCGGGATCAGCTTGTGTATATCCAGTAGCTCATATACCTAGAGACCTTCAGTCGTGGTATATGTGGGACGACATGACGATGTAGACTATCAACGGTTTTTCATTCTTTGATAGTCTCTTTCGTATTTGGACTACACTTTACTTACCATCAGGTACTCTGTAGTCACTATGTCGAGTCAGTGTAAAAAAAAGGGGTGTGGTAAAAAGTTTGAGCTTATATTATTAAATTTATTCGTCAACAATAGAAACTTCGATGGAGTTTACATCTAGTTATTATCACGCAGTCCACTATTGAATTATTGTGAACCGAATCATGTTTAAACTGGTTAATAAACCAATACACGGTCTATAGAAAGACGAAATCATCATGATAACGGACCAAACGAAGGGAGTGGTCGGTCGGCTGTATGATTTATTATATGCATAAGAGTAAGGAAGTTGTGTTAACCAGAAAGGAGGAAGCGATCTGTGGAATAGACTTCGAACCGTATTATTAGAATTGTCGGACCGTTTGCAACATTCGTTCTAAAAGGCTAGAGAATAAAATATTTAACTAACATTTCTTTTGGTGGTGGGGCTCTTGCCTGAACTGGGACATGACCACAGTACGAAGTGTAAAGACCGCCATAGTGACTCGCTCTGGCCTGTTGCATTTCGGGATCAGCTTATGTATATCCAGTAACTCGTATACCTAGAGACCTTCAGTCGTGGTATATGTGGGCCGTCATGACGACGGAGACAATCAATGGATATTAATTCTTTGATGATCGCTTTCGTATTTGGACTACATTTTACTTATCATAAGGTGCACTGTAGTGACTATTTCGAGCCAGTGTAAAAAAATAAAAAAATATAATAATTAATAACAAGATATCCTAATATTAATTCCTTTCACAGTGATTGCACAATCCATGAGGTTGTAAGATCGCTATGATGAGCCAAGATAAAAACAAACTATTATGGTTTAGTATTATTATAATATATTAGATATAAGATACGCAAAGTCACAAAATAATAAACCACACAGCCTTATAGTCTTATAAAAAGCTACGACTTAAATAAAAAATCAGTCAACACCGACTTCAGTGTCTCGGTTGGTTTATGAATTCTCTCCTATTTGAAATCTGTTCACTGATAGGGACCGATACGGATTACTTCGCGCACTATGCGCTGAGAATGATTTATCGTGACATATTTCCCGACAAACATCGAGATTTGCGATATTACTGCCTTCTTGACATGTTTGAACAATGTTCCTAGTTTTTATTATACCTTTAGTAGAATATGTTAATATTTTCCTTAAATGTTTGGATGGAAATTAAGAGGAACATGTAAATTTCGTAACTGAGTAATTTTTAAATATGGGCTAGTGAATTTTAAGTATATAAAACTTTGTATTTTTACAAAACAACAACAAAATTGGTTTTTGTCAATCTTTTAAATTTTTTTAAATCCTTTTATACATATAAAAAGACGTGTTAAACTGATTTCTCCACGCAGAGCGTTCTCTACTAAAGTTAAAAATATGAAATTTGGCCAATGAATACTTTTTATAACGTAGACACTCATTAATAGGGGTTGAAAGGTTGTCTGCGAATTGAAGCAAGCATTATGAATACTTGTATTCCGTAAAATTGGTGCACTGTTTCTCAAATAAAGAAAGAAAGTGGCCTGGTCACTTATGCCCAGTGACGTGCATAGGGTATTTAGACAGGGTAGGCAGAATTCACGTAATTATTTGATTATTTTAATATGATAGTAAATATTATATTGCTTTCATAGAAAAGATATATGGCGTGAATATAGAATAGATTTGAATATGAATGGTTACCTTTTTTGTTTAACTTTAAGCGACTTAGTCAAGACTTATTCATCGTAAGGACATGCAATGCTTCCATGCATCTATGGAATGACCGCTACTGCTTATGCCAAATAATTGACGTCCACTGAAGCGGAAAAAGTTCTTCAAAGGAAACAGGAAATAGACACACGTATTCACATTGGACGCACCTTGACAATTCGACAATATACTCGTATAGCAACAACTGTCAAACTTAATACCAGTAAATATACTTCGTATAAAGAAAGAAAAAGCATTTATTTGGCACATAATATAACACACAACACAAAAGAACAGGTTAATCATGTTAGAAAACAACAAAGCTAATACCCTATTCTGTAATGATGCACCAAAGGGAATGCAGCTCAGCAAATGCTAAGTGACCAGCTGAACCACTCCGAGCTCATTTCAGCCGACATCCATTCGTTATGTAAACGCGCAGAAAACAGCGAGAAATGGATAATAGCAACAAGGATTTTTTTCGCCAGGACAACATGCATATGTTGGGAAAGACCTTTACAATTTAATAGGGAGGGAGGGGAGCAAGGGGCGAGCACTAAAGATGCTCAGCCAGGGAATTATGGTTTGAATGGCAGCGAAAGAGTTTCCCTGTGATTACGATCCTCGACTTGGACGGGCGGCCGGGGAAAGAACCTTACGATGACCTTCTTCTGTTTCCTTAAGGAGGAACACCGAAAGAAACTCAAGGGTACGTCGGAGCAGAACTGCATTTCGGAACCAACAATATACTGATGCAATTCAACATATGTTAAAAAAATGAAACATATTCAGTATTATCAGGGTTCAGTATATTTTTGTTGTAAGATATCGTGATGTAGTTGGTATCAATACCCCTTTATTTTTTATCTAAATCATTCCTAAAGTTTAGTAAATGTTCAGTCGAAACTGTACCTCCGTAGCGTGTTAAAGCCAAAATAAAATTTAAATAGTCATAAAATAAAACTGATTTTATAATATATCAAATTTACGCTCCTATTAAACCTCCGTCCGTACGTGGGTGTCACTGTATTGCTTTTTAAAAACTAATTATTTTAATATTAAATACATTATTTATGGAGAAAGTTCTCATCATTATGTCTTTACGTCAATCAATATGAATGATTCTGTATATTGAAGCAAGTCATCTAAGATGTGTTTTTAAAAGTACCGATCATGGAAGATTTGTGTTATTGTTTCGTTAAGCGCTCAACTTTCTAATGATCTTTACGCTTTAACTTTATTGGGGTAGGTAGAGGAATCGAATGCCCCTCCTTATTTTTCTCTTCAGTCTCTTTTACATCATTTTCTTTACGATTTACAAGATAAATATTTTACCAGGCTAGCCTTATTTTTTATGGGGGTAGAGATTACTTGAACTAGGTCATGATCTATCCAGTAACTCATAGAGACCTTCAGTCGTGGTATAAGTGGGGCGACATGACGACGGAGACTATCAACGGATTTTCATCCTTTGATAGTCGCTTTCGTTTTTGGAATACGCTGTACTTACCATCAGGTGCACTTTAGTCACTTTGTAGAGCCAGTGTAAAAAAAAACCCTTGACTTCAATCACATTCTGTGGTGACGTTTGTCACTAACCGTTGTCAGGTCATTGGATCTAGAATATTCTCCCGGCAAACGTGTTCTCTTCATGATATGGTATTGGTTAAGAGATATTTCTGGAGGCTCGCATGATTATAGCTACAGCACTTTCTATAATGTGGGGTTTATTCATATATATCAATAAAAAAATGTTCGAAAATCATAGCAATTAGATAAAATAGAGTCAATTAACATCCAAAGAGTTTTAACTACCCGATTTCGCTTTAATAGAGTAACAAAATATAATAGTTGTTAAATTACCAAAGATACGCAATAAATACAACTGTGTATATTATCTGGCTTTAAGCTCTACTGTCGCGAAATATGCAATAAATTATTGCATATTTTATTACCTTGTTAATTATGATGAATGTCTCTCTAGCAATATTTGCATAAGCATAACACGGGTCATGCCACAACCGCACGCTCTTCCATTGACATCGCAGGTTCTCAAACTTGCACTACTAACCCCAGAGGACCAGAATAAAATGTCATTCGATTAGAGTAAAATAGTAGAAAAGTACCAAATGTATGCGATTGAAACAGACTTTCGAAATATCACGTTTTTTTATCCTGACCTGGCACATTGACCGCACCACACCTGGTGGTAAGCATTGTGCAGTCCAAAAAACGACAGCGAATATCAACAGTTAACAAAAACCCATCGGTATTCGCAGTGATCATGCCAGCCTGCACGAATATCTATTCACGCTACGCTTAAAGACCCAATATCGTAGTACGGTGGAAACACGCTCGCCGGAGGACTATTTCACAGCACAATAACATGCCAAAGTAAGAAAGAACTTAGTCATAGCCGGGTTGTGAGTTACCGTATAGCTGTGACTCTGTAAACCAGTGCGCGTAGTTCTTCTATAGAAGATAGAGGATGGAACAAGGTTAAATAACTCTTCAGAACACTCAACATGATACAGACGGTAGAAAACACTTAGTGAGGCAACATCTCTGAGCATATAGAGCGGTCGGACACGTCGACACGTTATGTCATTTTCAATATTATTACAATTTAATTTCTGTACTACCCTGTAGACCAATAACATTCGATAAAAGATATCGATAGTAAAAAGGCAAAAATGTATGAAATTAACAAAAATTTTCGGAATAATAAATAATAATAATAAACTGTTTAATAGAAAAAACAATTACAAAGCAGCACATTAAAGTCAGCTGACACCAAACTAGGACTGCCTGTTTCTTGGATGTCAGCACATTTCACACAATATGCTACATAAGTTTATATTCGCTGCGTAGCTCCAATCTTAACTCAAAACCATACAATAATAATATTACATACACTATATAATCAAAGTAAATAATAATTTCACAAAAATGTTAAACCTCTAGTACATCTATTCCCGCAACAGTTCCTCAGTATCATTATATATCGGTTATCACGTTATGTAAATTTCATTCATGTTTCACTTTTCTCTAACGCTATCGTTAGTCAAATACATTGTCTAGACATCCTGCACTGTAATTTAGGACTTTTCTATTAACATTACCGCTGCTCGAATGTTACTTTATTAGGGATCTCTTTTTAGATAAAATATTTTGGGCTTTGATACCAACGTCATTCAGCTCAAAATTCAAACCAATATAAAAATGACCAGAACATATAAATTCCCAATTATAAAAAGAAATAATTAAAAAATTGGGTCTTAATCTGTCGTTTCAAGTGCTTGCTTGATCGCTTCCAAAATGCTAGTAGGTCTGTTTAGATCCTTTCCCTGGCTGGCTGCGCAAGTCAAGGTTTGTACCCAAAAGAGTGCACTTGCATTGCCACTCGACCCATACATTCGCTGACTAAACACCCTGAGTGCTCGTCCCTCTCGCCCGGGGAAGTCGTAAAGGTAAACAGCATAATGTCTTGCCTAAAAATATTTGATTTGGATATCTTGCGATGACTTTCCAATAAAGATTCAGCGAAAAGAGTTTGAGAACCAGTGGCTTATAGAGAACTAATTGACAGTCGATATAAAGTTGAGACAGGGTGCAATTTGTTAATCTTACAACATTATGTATTATTGCTTTGTCAGGTTAATAGGGATGTCGAAAATGAAAAAAAAATCGTTATATCGATGTATCGATATTTATTAAAATATCAATATTAGAGTCGATATGTCAAAGGAAAAATATCGATATATCGATTAAATCTCAATAAACACGAAAGTATTTTACCAGTATTCCTTTTTATTAGACAAAATTACAAAATATAAAGAACTAAAAGGCTATCTTCTAACTTTAAGACCTATTTTAGATATCAAATAAGATACAAAAATAAATAATAAATAAATAATTGGCGGCAAATAATATACGTGCATCATAACAAAACATAATACTCAACCGTTATATACAATGTAGGTCTTTTTTTTCGTTCGTTCCTATCTTCTACAGTTTTAGATTTCAGCGACTTCAGTGCCATAAAAATTTAAAAAATATCGTTTTCGATATAATTTTCGCTACTGGATATTTTCTATCGATATATCATGACAAAATATATAGCCCAAAAATATCGATATATTGAATTGAAAATATCGTTATATCGATGTATCGATATTTATTCGACAAGCCTACAGGATAATAACAACTTGGAATTTCTATAACTACTTTCGATAATTCTGGATACTAATAAATAATAATATATTGTCGCGCTATATCCCTTTTGGGTTAAAAAGACATTAGTGGCTGTATCCACTTTGTCCTTATATGTCGTGCCCAACGTGACCAGTAGCGCAGCTGATCGCCGTTCTCACAGCACTAGCACACATGACATTTCTATTAGATGCCACACGGCATTACTCTCGATGTTTTCCCACATGCTCACCACTAACTGCCGAAACTAATAACTTATCTATCTTTAATTCGTAGATTGATAGCTATACCTCTCCCTTTCAAGCCTGTGGATGCGAAAAGAGATGCACTATAGTTGCTATAGTAACAAATCTAAGATAGGGGATAGGATAGGTTATTAATTTCTGCCGTAAATAAGTAAGTAACTACCTAAAAACCCAGAGGTATGTGCCAGGATTCGAACCCACGATTATTCGCGTTTTCGCATGGACATCGATATCTTATCCACAAGGCCATCACAAATACACACACTCATACACAATACAATACATACACAGCCACTAAAATATTATTATTTTTATTATATTATTGATTTAAACTTTGGAAATCATCTGGACATTTAATGACATGGGAATCTTCAAACATCAAGTGAATTGGTATTTGCTGGGTGAGCGCGCTCCATCGTCGGCCTCGTCATCACTTTCCAATAGATGAGATTACACGTGACTCCTGGGTGGTGCTAAACGAGCAGCAGCGAGGTGGTAGGGCGTCGGTGCCCGTCTGGATCGCGACTACAGTACATGGGTGTAAAGCCCGTCACAGTGACCAGTTTCGGCTTGTCGCGTTTCGGGATCAGCTTGTGTATATCCAGTAGCTCATATACCTAGAGACCTTCAGTCGTGGTATATGTGGGCCGACATGACGATGTAGACTATCAATGGATTTTCATCCTTTGATAGTCGCTTTCGTTTTTGGACTACACTGTACTTACCATCAGGTACTCTGTAGTCATTATGTCGAGCCAGTGTAAAAAAAATCAATTAATAAGCGTTTTATTCAAGCTTAAACTAGATTAATTCGTTAGTGCAAGCCACCCTTATTATAACATGGTCATGCTTTTTTATGATTCTATGGAATGCACGCTAGTGCCTCTATATTTTATTTGCTTTCTTTGGTGGCAGCTAAGTCAATTATCGAGTACCGGTGGGCGTTATCTAATTGTCCGTTGATACAGAGTTGACATGGCGTCCAATTTGCTAATCCAGCAACTAGTTACGTTCCGTATCAGTTATAAATAAGCGCATTGTCGCCTCGACGTCCGCGCAACGCGTGACTAATGACTTCCTATGCACGCGCCTGTCTGTCTGTACCAACTAGTTGCCCTGTAGATAAAGCTACGCTAGCACGGAGGTGGAATCTATCATATTTTAATTAAAATAAAGTGAAATGTATAAAAAAAAACGTTAATACGGCTACCGAAAGTAATGGACCTGTCACCGAGAGTTACAACGATATTTGAGGCTATCAGATCCACAAGGGCTTATATAAAAATCCCTGTAAAAGTCCCTGAACAGTTCAGTTCATCCCATAAAAGCAAAAAAATCACTATGTTATTATACGTGAATATTAAATAAATAAATTGACTTAAAATCTGGTTATTACCAGAATGGTGTTAGGCTGAGACTTATAGACGCTATTTCGTTTGCTTATATTGCATAACTTTGCTTAGCAAAGTTCTCAAAAAATAAATTCGTTTTAACAAAAAAACTAAATAAATAATAGTTTGTAGTAAAACTTGAGTATAGCCATAGTATTCTCAGAGCCAAAACCTTTAACAAAAAACTTACCAAATCCTTTAACATTCATTGAGTAATATAAACTGTATTTTTTTTAGTAAAGTTTAAGCAAACTTAAAGTGTCATCTATAAATCTCAGCTTTAGAACCAAAGAAAAGGATAAAAAAACGATATCTGATATAAATATGAGTGGAAGTAAGAGTTGAGGGCGACCGTGACCAGACAGACCAGCTAGAGAAAGTTCTGATAAAGGAACAGCACGCGGAGTCAGCGGGAGTGCATGACTAAAGAGAAATAGCGTTTTATTCGCTCTGTCTACTACAATAGAGTTTCGGTATGCTGATAGATAGATAGAATCCCAATTAAACAAAATTTTATACCAATATATATACATATATATATATATATATATATATATATATATATATATATATATTAAATGTTAAGTTATACCACATAACGCATCTATTATAAGCTGCATTACCTGGTTGCCAAAGCTATTTCATTTAAAATAGTTCATCAAACCAATAATTGATTAAGATTAAAAAAGACTCTCGCTCCATATTTTCACAGCCATACAGGACATCATTAAGCATTGGCCTTAACTATGTATTTGGACCGGCGGATACCCACAAAGAAAATAAAAGGACATTTCTATATTTGAACATATGAAAAAACCCGGCTCAGTCGTCGGATGCGCCCGCACGCGCCTCGGTCGCTTAGAACTTCGCTTTTTAACAATTAATCGCTTCCGTGACGTCGGTACTTCCTATTCGTGTCCGAATGTCATTGGCCATGCCGTGATACGTTCGGATGTGAAGAGGAAATGTCGAATAACTTCTACAAGATAGTCTTTCCATATTTAGAAAGGGTAGGGTTGTTTTTGAATCTATTTTTCAACATTTTGAGTTTTACATTTCTGGTTTTTCGGTATTTTTTTCATGAATTAGGTTTCTTACAGCTAACTTTTGAGCCTTTTCTTGTATCTCTGGGGAAACTCCTACATAGGACCATCAGGGACGCTGTGAGGACAGTGACCCCAGTGTGTCAGACTCCTACTGACTAAAAACCCCCGGGGTGTCCCTCTGATTGCTCGGGCCTGGGAAGCCAAATTCATCCAGACGCCGAGGGAACAAGAAGCCTTGTTGAGGCTACCTATCTGGGAGGAGAAGGAGTAAATCCCATCCATCCAAAACCTCTCTCCCAGGCGTTGCGCCGGACTCCGTGCATCGCCTCCCTCTCATCCGTGCAGCAGACTCCCTCAAGTCTACTGCCCGGTAACTTTTGAGCCTACTACAATATCATTGACTGTTTATTATTCAATTTATTGATGTTTTTGTTTCGTTTTTGCGTTATATGTATGTTTCTATATTTCTTATTTATTATTTTTCCTTATTATTATTTACCTTTATTATGTGAAAGGAAGGCAAACAGGCGAACAGCCAACCTGATAATAAGCGTTCATTGTCGCCTTTGAACAACTACAAAACAAGAAATATCATCATTTAAAGTGCGCGACTAGAAGAAAAGAAATGAAATTTAAAAAATTACATAATTATATATACAACTAAACATTTTCCAAGTTTATCTTTGTATAAAGCCAAATCTATGTAGTCCGATCTTATTGCAAGGACATTTTATTTCTTATGACATTAAAAAGCCCATTTGTTGACCATTCGTTGACATTCACCATAAATAAATAGTTTATTCACCCAACATCGAATCTGAAGGCCTTTTTAACAACATATAACAGGGGTGTTCAGATTTGAACTAGATGGAGATCTTTCTTAAGACTTTTAGACTCCAAGCGATCGACCCTTTAAGTTTGAGTATGTAGATGCCACAAGTATGTGTGATACAGCATCGTTATTTAGGTTCATAGGGTTTTTTATAGCATAAATAAGTCACTGCTCCTAAACTCACAGCGTCAATAGTCAATTCCTAGAGCTGCATTTCGCCGCTAGCTGATCCGATAAGTAAAAAGTAATAAGGGACACTCTGGCTTACCTGTGAAACATGTAGTCAACTAACAATTGTGAATCGATCGATATTGGCCTATATTTCCCGAGATCTACTCAAAAATCTCCCGCAATCGATAGTTTGAGCACCCCTGTCGTGCACCAATAAATTTCAGTACACCTTTTTTTTTTGTTAACCTGGTGGAAATCCCTACGGACCTTCAGGGGAGCGGTGAGGGCCGCTCCCCCGGTGTGTCGGACCTACCCTGACTAAAACCACCTGGGTGTTCCTTCTCTCGTCTGCCGGATGCTAAGGGCAAAGCCGAGCCATCTTCCTCGGCATCCGGCGACGTCCGGCCTTGTGCAGGCCTCACCTACTAGGCGGGGGGACGGTTAAATAGTCGCCGCCCCCCGCGTACACCTAACACATATCGGGGAGAGTGCCACCCCCTCATCTCCTTGAATTGTCATCAGAGCGGCGTGCGGGAACACATCGCACACCGCTCACGCCAGGATCTGGGCTACGCACTCCCTCAAAGCGCGCCGCTAAATTTCAGTACACCTAAATAAAAAAAAAGCTTTTATTTCCTCTGACCTTTACAATTTTTCTTTTTATTTTTGGTTAATCTAGTCTAAGCCATATTAAACTAAGTAACTAAACAGGTGATAATATTAACCATTAAATTTATGGATTGTTTAAAATTAATTATCAGCATCTAGGTCAGGTTGTCTCGCGACATAGTACTCCCCAGGTTCTCTCCACTTATACCGATCTTGTACTTTGTGCCTCCAGCGTTTGGGCAGTTCTTCTTTCCACCTTTTAATTTCTTCCTCAACATCTTTTTTCAACCATTGGATACCATTCTGTAACTTTATTTATCCATTTTTCGATTTATGATCTCATTACCTGTCCGTTTCCACTTCAGTGTTCGTGTTTTTAATCTAACATTTGCTATTTTTGTAATACTTCTAAATTTTTGTTGCTTTTCTCTTATCTATTAATGTTAAGCCAAACATGCTCCTTGCTATTCCTCTTTGGCATACTCCCAGTCATAGATGGGGAAAGTGTAGTTTACTGAAGAACGATTACGATTACATTTAGCGTTTTTCTTTTTCTTTTTTTTTACACTGGCTCGACATAGTGACTACAGAGTACCTGATGGTAAGTACAGTGTATTCCAAAAACGAAAGCGTCTATCAAAGGATGAAAATCCATTGATAGTCTACATCGTCATGTCGGCCTACATATACCACGACTGAAGGTCTCTAGGTACATGAGCTACTGGATATACACAAGCTGATCCCGAAACGCGACAATCCGAAACTGGTCACTATGACGGGCTTTACACCCATGTACTGTGGTCGCGATCCAGGCAGGCACCGACGCACCACCTCCTCGCTGCTGCTCGTTTAGCACCACCCAGGAGTCACGTGTAGGGAAACTAGGGTAAAGCTTAGGGACGCGAGCAGCTTCGACTCCCAAAAAAAAAAATTTCATCATTAAAAAGACTGCATTTTGATTATCTATGTTTTAAACACTACAAAATCCTCAATTTATTTATTTAATAGTAACTTCACAGCATATTATAAGAAAATTATATACAAAATAGGAAATAAAATAAAAACTAAAATGCCAATAACGAAGTTACACATACATATTACATTTTGTTAAATGTTGGGTAGCTCTCCGTATCACGTCTACAAATCAACAAAATTAAAATGACGACTATATTTGTAATTGTTAATCATTAATCAAATTACATTTCGCCCATCGCTGCTTCCAGTTAGTGTTCGATTTTATGCGAAAGCGGCCAGGTTTGACAACCATAGGTGAGACAGTACATATAGATAAGCTTAAATCAAACAAACTTGAAAATTTCGATTCATGGTCAACTGCAATTACAATACAAATCTGTACATGAAAAATTGCATAACTGATGATACACCGCAAAGGTTCGTATGCAAGTGGCGACACACCAATCAATCACTATCAGAATAAGGCTCGACCTTGATTAACGATGTCGGTCGATGCATTGTTTAGTATAAACAATTGTACACCTATACCCTCATACGTATATCTTATATGCACTTGTTTATCGCAATACTTGTATCAGTGACGTACGATCGTACTGGTTCTCCTTTCCATCGGGCCTGAGGGAGCTCGGACGAGAGAGTGCTTTTTTGGCTGCGCGTCCAGTTATGCACTGAAATATCTCCTGCGCAATCGACTGTTTCCGAAAACTGGACCTCGAATTTCTTAACCGGTGTTGAAACAGTCGCCGTGGCCGAAACCGGCTAGGACATCATCATCATCATCATCAGTGACGTATGCAGTTGTGAAATGCTTCAATAGGCTTGCGTCCAGTTACAAAAAGGCTTTTAAAATTATCGTTTTATATATTGTCATGCCTACATTAGTGGCTATATCAACTTTGCGGTTATATGTCGTGCTCAATGTGACCAGTAGCGCAGCTGATCGCCGTTCTCAGGGCACTTACGCATGATATTTATATTTGAGGTCATGCGGGCTTCATCAGGATGTTTTTTTTTTCACTAATGAACATGTGGTGTCGAATTCGTGCGTAATCTGGGAAAACCAAGAGGTACGTTCCGGGATTCGAATCTCTGACCATTTGTGCCGCCGCGCATGGAAACCGGTCCATTGCCCGCTAGACCACTGCAACCACACAAATTATATTAATTCATGAATTTCAAAGTACATGGTAAGTCAACGTTTTGTTCTACTTGGACTTGGTTCGGCAAATACTTACGCTATACTCAAGTTTATATATTTAGTTTACTGTCGTAACTCGTAGCCCGTGTTTTTAATTAATGTAGGGGCCTTTCTTAAACTTAATCTGGCCCTAGGTCCTATCTATTTTATTAATTTCAATGTCCATTGCACATTGATACCTATTTTCGGCCCTCACTGGTTTTAAATCTCCTGAATTGTAGTACTCACTGTCAATTACCGCAATGATTCAGAGAGACTACCTAAAAAACTCTCGGGACTTTTCAACGAATATTCCATCGCACGTTGACAAACGCTGGCTATTGCTGTCAATAGGGGCTATAATGTCATTGTCGACCATAGCGTAAACATGTCAACGTTAAAGTAAACATCCAGAACATTGGCCAGTGGCCAAAGATTCAATTAGGCAGAGGTGACAGGTATTTCATCTCGCATATTATTAAGTATTTACCACCAAAATGATTTTGTCATATATAAAAATATATTAATACGAGGCAAATTTATTTGTATTACAGAATTTAAAAAAATAACTATATCTAAATCCCATACAATATTCATGTAGACAGATTTTAGTTTTTCAAATAAATTCACCACAATTAAAACACAGGTACAGTTTTAAATATAAAAATATTGCACCACGACACTCACAAAAACTAATTCTCTTCGCCATTCAAATATATCTCTCTCTCCTATACTTTCTATCCCTTACACTCTCTTACACTGTTCCTTATCTCTTCTCAATTCTATATCATTTGCATCATATTTTTTATTCCAGTCACATTCCTACATTCATACATTTTTCAAAGTCTTAGGAAATTTACTGTATGGTAGATTTTGAAAAGAAAAATAGCTTGATCGATTCTTAAAGTCTTGTTTATTTAAATAATCATGTATGCATTAATATAAAGTCTGTATTAAAATTAATATTTTATAGTAACTTTATATTGATCGATATAAAGATTTAAGTTTTTTTTTTGCGAGGTGGTAGGGCGTCGGTGCCCGTTTGGATCGCGACCACAGTGCACGGGTGTAAAGCCCGTCATAGTGACCAGTTTCGGCTTGTCGCGTTTCAGGTTCAGCTTATGTATATCCAGTAGCTCATATACTTAGAGACCTTCAGTCGTGGTATATGTGGGCCGACATGACGATGTAGACTATCAATGGATTTTCATCCTTTGATAGTCGCTTTCGTTTTTGGACTACACTGTACTTACCATCAGGTACTATGTAGTCACTATGTCGAGCCAGTGTAAAAAAAAATCTGTTGTAATGACAACGCCGACATCGTCAATGGCCGAGTAATGACTCGGGCCGGGATAGGTGTATGTACTTATGCCGTTGCACAAAGCCAGCCTCGTAGGCAGAATAATTTTAAATTAAAAATTTGCGATAATTTGAAACAATGAATTTACTAAAGTACTTACTAGTTGGTAACGGTTATCAGGCAGTACACAAATCGCCCACTGTGTATGTATTCTTATGTGTATAATGTAAAGTACGGTGTAAGTGAAGATTTGTGATGTGCTTTAATCAATTTGAGATTATTGTAAGTGATTGTGACGCGAAATAAATGGTATGCGATGTTTTTAGTTATATAGCGAGATCAGTTACGACTATAGATGGACAAAATGTAATCAGATTAATGAAAATGATTAACTATTACATTTTACGTTTTTTACCATTAATATGACTACATTTTGCTTATTTATGTTTTAAACACTACAAAATCCCAGATTGTATACACATTTATGATTTTTAATATTTTAAATGGATTTAATCATGATTACAGAGAAAGAAAATTAAAATTACGACCACATTTTGCCCATCTCTGGTTACGACCCCAGATGGCGCTTGCGTTTGATTGCGTTTATACTTTTAAAGTTTTGACATTTTAGGGTTACGCCTTTTAGCGCATAAATATTAAGAGGAAAGAATTGAATGCCACTTTTCTCTATATTTACGACTTCTTTGTCTATCTTAGTATGCAATAACTCATTTTGCTATTAAAAAAATACAAATTCATCTTTTATACATTTAAGAACAATATAGTAGTAAATTCAATAATAATAAATATTTACATCTGTCTCCTCGCGACTACTTATATGTAGGTAGAGTTAAAATAAACTATATCATATCTAAAACAACTACTCTTGAAATAGGCAGGGAATTTATTTCTGTGGGCTATGAGGAAGGAAGACGGACACAGAATCGGGTCACGAAATTGCTTACCCCTGCAGTTTACGCGTCTTACTAGCACGCGACAATGTTACTAACTAGCTATTCAATACTCGTCATACTATCACTCAAAGAAGGTAGATTTAGTGATAGTAAAAAGTTGAAGAATTAGTTCCTGATAAACTTATCAATCTTTGCAACTTTCACAATGAGTTTTCTTATTCATTCATAATGCGGACTGCGGAAAATTCGAATAGTTACAATCATCGCATAATTTTACGACTATATTTTTATTTGGGTATTTGCGTGCCCTGAGAACAGTTGTCTACTGCGCAACTAGTCAAGTTGAGCGCGACATTTAACCGCAAAGTGAAAACAACCACTTATATATCTCTGTCCACTCCAAAAAAAATATAGCATCGGTATATTCTTATTATAAGAAGAGTGACTACACGTTTGTTTAACAAACACGTCCCATTATCGACCTCACCTTATTCCAGGTGAGACAGAAATCAAGCCTGAGTTTAAATAAAAAAAAAAACCACCGTAGTCCCTACCAAGTTGTTGAAATTTTTTTTTAATAATAACTTTGATTTCTTAGTTAATAATAATAAAATATAGTCCAGCTATATCCGTTTCTGGGTAAACAGAAATACATTAGTGGTTGTATCCACTTTGCGCTTATATGACGTGCCCAACGTGACCAGTATTGCACCTGGTCGCCGTTCCCTGGGCACTTACGCATGACACTTCTATTAGATCTGATAGATATTAGATAAAATCTGATGATTTCCTTCACTGGTGAGCATTTAGGCACCAGCCTAAATTTGTACTTATTCTGGTAAAACTCAGATTTACGTGCCGGGATTCGAATCTGCTACCACATATACATATACATACATACACCATTACTATACATATCGCCATGATTTATCCACCATGTCACTACAGCCACACCATTTATTAATTAAATGTAATCTATACTTAATATTATAAAGCTGAAGAATTTGTTTGATTGTTTGTTTGTTTGAACGCGCTAATCTCAGTAACTATTGCTTCGAATTGAAAAAATATTTTTGTAGTGAATAGACCATTTATCGAGGAAGGTTTTAGGCTATATAACATCACGATGCAACTATTAGGAGCGAAGAAATAATGGAAAATGTGAAAAAAACTGGGAAAACTATTCATCCTTGAGTGTTTCCATTGCATGTGCTGCGAAAACGGTTTAAGATACTAAAAATATATGTATGAAAGAATTATTCCTCTTGAAATGATCTATAAAAATGTCCGCGACAGTATATGTCTATCTTTTAAGATTAAGTCACTAGAACCGTTTTTATTTGTTAATGCATTATTTGTTAAGAATTGTATCAACGTAATAATATTAATCTTTATCCAAATAAATGTGTTGTTGATTAAGAGTATTTAATTGTGAACAAAATTGACTGTGACATCACTTAATTTCAATGAACATCTTAGAAGATATTACAATGACTTATATAGCAAAACAACGTTTACCGGATCAGCTAGTGAAATATAATCTCAAGCCAACTACGTTTTTAATAAAGCTATAAATGTATAAAATAATACCGTAATAAGGCGACAAGTATCTTACAATGTGAAGGGACCAATAAAAAGTTGTACTTGGATGCAATTCATTCTTAAACCCGCCTGCCTACCCCTCAAAGAATGTAGTGAATGAAAGGAAACCGCTATTGTAAGCAAAAACGCACCAGTTACATTCCATTCAAGATGAACGTACTGGACCCGTTTTTATTAATGTATGAATGTGGCTTTTATTACTGGATAATTTGTTGTACGTTCGACAGCATTTCGATTATTACGTTTTATTTTATGAAGACTTCACAAAGTTGGTTTTATATTGATACTAGCTGATCCGCCAAACGTCGTTTTGCTATATAAGGTTTTGTAATATCTTCTAAGATGTTCAAGTGATGTCAAAGACAATTTTGTTCACAATTAAATACTTTTAATCAACAACACATTTATTTGGATAAAGATGAATATTATTACGTTGATATAACTCTTAACAAATAATGCATTAATTTCGACCAAATTTGATTACCATAAAAACGGTTCTAGTGATTTAATCTTAAAAGATAGACATATACTGTCGTGGACATTTTTCTGGATCATTTCAAGAGGAATAATTCTTTCATACATGTATTTTTGGTATCTTGAACCGTTTTCGCAGCGCACGCAATGGAAGCCCTCAAGGATGAATAATTATCCCCATTTTTTCACATTTTCCATTATTTCTTCGCTCCTAATAGTTGCATCGTGATGTTATATAGCCTAAAGCCTTCCTCGATAAATGGTCTAATTAACTCAAAAAGAATTTTTCAATTCGAACCAGTAGTTCCAGAGATTAACGCGTTCAAACAAACAAATAAACAAACTCTTCAGCTTTATAATATTAGTATAGATTGTAACACTAAGTATTAAAAATGAAGCAGAGGATTGAGGAATAGGTTTTTGTTTGTTTGTTTTTATTTTATTTTCTTCTCTTTATTGTTTTTTATTGTACATTACATTTAGTGTTTTTCTTTTTGTTAATGTTCATGTCTGTGTGGCTTGTGTTTCCATGTTTCTTCTGAGCAAATACACTTCGATTGTTATCTAAGTATTTGTACAATTGTATTTTTTGATCTACCGGTACTAGATACTACTAGATGTACCGGTGAACAATTTATATGTATTGTTAAAATAGGTATAACATGATTTATTTTGCTTTGTTATAAATTGGTCAGCGCGCCCGCATTTTAACGTCAATATCATCAGAATATTTGGCAACTTATTAACGGTTTTATACTCAACTAGCAAACCCGGCAAACTTCGTTTCGCCACCAGATGGCTTCGTTTTGGTTTTTAGTTAGCGTTTGAAAGAACGCGCGCATAATAAATGTCACATGAATTGAACTGAGCAGAGTACAATGAGTAGCTGTCAAACAATGTATAACGCATAGGCGCCATCTACTTAAAATACTGGTGCGATCTGCTCCACCACCATTCAAAACCATATTGGTTTGTAGTACATGCTATCTATCAGAGATGGCGCCGTATGTGAAAAATGTTTTAAGCCCGTTTTCCTGCTTTTCTGTTGAAATTTTTCCTGAAGTTTGTTTGCTATAAACCTCACGGAGCCCGAGACCTTTCCAACGAATGCAAAACCGTGGAAATCGGTTCGTGCGTTCTGGAGTTATAGCGTCAGGAAGGAAAACCGGACTTATTTTTATATAATAGAAGATTATTGTTGGCTAGAGACGCTGGCTGAGCGCCTTCGCGTTCGTCCCCCTGCCCGGTTAAACTGTAAAGGCCTGTCCCGGCCAACAATGTTTGTCCTGTCAAAAACAAATAGCAGCAGTTTACAATGACCCTTTGTTAAATTCCAATAGTTCATTTGCTAGCAATGGAATTCGATAGTTAATTGAAAAGTTCAAGTGGAGTAGAAGCGGATCAGATGGCTTCTGATGACATCGTCATTGTAATAAATGACGTCTTCTGCTTCTTGCGTCTACAAATAAAATTAAAACCATAATATTTATCACTATCTTGTATTATTGAAAGATATGTTATTTTTGAGAATGAACAAATATTAAAAAAGACAAAAATTCCAAGACAAATATAAAGACCGGTCATTTTGACCGGTTCGGTAGATCTAGTGTTAAGACAAAAATCACTGTCATGGACGAAGTTGTAACCGACATAAAAAGTGCTCGTTCCAATCAATTGAAAACAGGATACCGAGTTCTTTTTATCGCAAGATGATACGTCCACCGGTGATTTATCCAATGTTATTGTGAAAGTTGCTGTTTTGCTGGAATCGACCTCAACTTTATTTACAGTTTGAATGATAATAAGGACACGATAAAACTTGTAGAAAAAAACAAATACAAATATATACAGTGTTTTTACAAATATTTTGAAATCAAAACACTTTAGTTCTCTATCTTCAGTGTGTGTTTTGAGGTGGTAGGTCGATTGCCCGAACTGGATTGTGATCACAGTACATAACAGTAGCGTTCATTCCATAGATGCATTCAAGCATTGCATGCCCTTGCGATAAATAAGTCTGGAATAAATTTCTTAAAGTTAAACAAAAAAGGAACCATTTATATTCATATCTATTCTATATTCACGGCGTCCATCTTTCCTGTGAAAGCAATATAATATTTACTATCATAATATAATATACAAATTAATTACGTGAATTCTGCCTACCCAAATACCCTATGCACATCACTGGTACATAAGTATAAAAATATTCATAGTGACTCGCTTTGGCCTGTCGCGTTTCGGGATCAGCTTGTGTATATCCAGTAGCTCATATACCTAGAGACCTTCAGTCGTGGTATATGTGGGCCGACATGACGATGTAGACTATCAATGGATTTTCCTCTCTCGGTGATCGCTTTCGTTTTTGGACTACACTGTACTTACCATCAGATGCCCTGTAGTCACTATGTTGAGCCAGTGTAAGAAAATTACTGTGATAGGTTATTTATTATCAGAAAAACAGTTGAAATAAATAATAAGTGCCTATAACCTGCTATTTCTTTATTTGTTGTGTCTTTTAGTGATTGAGATAGTTGAAACTTGATTGAAATAAATGTATTTTTAGTGTTTTGTTTTAAATGTATTATAATATTTGTTTGTTGTGCCATGGTGGCTGCCGGCAGAATAGAATAGCACCCCCCTCTTCTTGCTGAGGTGTCGTAAAAGGCGACTAAGGTATCCCTTTAACACCGCAATTCAACCAGGTGTTCAGAGAAGGAAAACTCGACCAAACCTGCATCCCGCTCCCTCCCGATCGTACTGGTTCTCCATTCCATCGGGCCTGAGGGAGCTCGGACGAGAGAGTGCTTTTCTGGCAGCGCGTCCAGCTATGCACTTAAATATCTCCTGCGCAATTGACTGTTTCCGTAAACTGAACCTCGATTATCTTAATCGGTGTTGAAACAGTCGCCGTGGCCGAATTTGGCTAGGACATCATCATCAATATTTGTTTTGCTATAAATAAATAAATAAAATACATAAATCTACGCGACCGGATAAAACATGGGAGCAGAACACGCATGCTTTGCTAGGGGTGGTTACATTATCAGAAGGAATTGGTTCACATGAGGCACGACCCAGACAATTGCATTCTATTAAGGCAATTAGATGCCAATTGATTGATAAGTTCAATGTGCATACACACAGACCTATCGGTGATTAAATACAAGTGGATACATGCGCCATTTTGAAAAATCACTACATGAAATAAGGCCATATTGGACGAGATTATCTAAGGGCATTTTTTAAATACCTGACGTATCTCGGGGGCGGTGTGGGCTGTCCCCCGGTGTGTCGAACTTGAACCGACTTAAGCCCCCGTGGTGCCAGCACTGCCCTCTCTTCGCCTTCGCCGAGCCTGGGAATCCAGATACTTCCAACGGCTCGGCGAAACTGTCGCAGCCTAGCGCTTCAACACTGTGTTTTACTTGAGTATAAAAAAGTCTACAAAAGCACTCCTTTTACTATTAAAGTTTCAAATACAGACAACAATACTCTATCAAACTTATTGTAAGTAATTCCAGGTTGTAAAGTGACACCGTTGTCCTCCTAAAACGTAAAAATACAAGTCCCTATTGTTGTCGATATTAGTATTCTGTGGATATGTCGATACGCCGCCGATAGAGATGTGCAACGAGATAGCTTTAATGGTATCCGTCGAACTGTACGCGATCCGCAGATATGGTAATTTAAGGACAAATTTAGCTTTCAAGAGAAAATAGTTTGCTATATTGTGTATAGTATATTACTATATATACAGAATGATTTTATAAACGAGGGAGATATTTAGGGATATAATCAGCATTCAATTCTAATGGCAAATATGTAATAATAGTGATATCTTAATATTTTCTTTAAAACAAATTAAACTATGGTTAATATATTTAGGGACAATTATGCACATGAATGAATGAATAACAATCAATTATTAACTAAGTATTTTGCCTGTCCTAAGTCAGGATAAAGTACAAAGGGAAAGCGAGTTCACCTAAAACTACGTAAAAGGAATTTTTTTCAATCGTGCACCATATGTGATACAGTGTCCACACTTTATACGGATCAATTCTCATTTGTTTATCAATTTTACTTAATGATTTGTTAAAGAATACAGTTTCTTACATTTTTATTAGTTGCAAGAAGGTACAAATTACTGTTTCCTGAAATATCTCCCTCGTCTATAAAATCATTCTGTATAGTACATTATCGAGATTAATTCGGTAAGAAGGTGTACATATGTAAAAACAATCTTACATTTCCTGAATAAATCTATAAAACAATAATGGTACTAAAAAATTAAATTGAGACAACTGTAACGAAATTCGCTGGAGAAAAAAAAGGACGGAAATAAAACTGACAAAGATATAAATTTTATTCTAGTAATAAATATTGTTAACAAAATACACTAAGATAGTTAGGACATTTATGTGCGTCATAACCACAGTACATAAGTACAAAAACTATCACAGTGGCTCGCTTTAGGCTGTCATGTTTCGTGATCAGCTTGTGTATATTGTTCATACATTTTCCTTTAGTTGTGGTATATGTCCCCGGCAAGACGACGGCGACTGTTCTCAGCCATTGTCTTTCGAAGTCGTTCTCTGACATTATTAAACTTTCTATCAGGTGCAATGCAGGCATTTAATCGAGGCAATATAAAATAACATATCTATAAATTACGCGAGACATTATATCCAAATTTTAGCTCAAAAAAATTACAAAAGTGGACTATACAAAATGACTTTATAGACGAGGGAGATATTTCAGAATACAATAATATGTACCTCCTTGTAACTAATAAAAATGTAAATAACAATATTCCCTAACATAAAGAAACATTCACGAACAAATGAGAATTGATCCGTAAAAAGTTTGGACACCGCAGCGCGTGTGGTGCACGATTGAATGGCATGTAGATAAAATTCCTTTTACATAATTTTAGGTAAAAAGGTAATTGACTCGTTACCCTTTCGAACTTTATCCTGGCTTAGGAGAGACAAAATACCTATTTAATAATTAATTGTTATTTATTCTATCATGTGTGTAATTGCCCCTTAATATGTTGACTATAAATTACTTTGTTTCAATGGAAATATTAAGATATCACTATTCCTATATATTATCCTTAGAGGAAATCCTTAGAGGAGGCCTTTGTCGGAAGACAAGTAGAGTAGTAAAAAAAATAAAATAAATAAATTCTATGTAAAATATTCTATAATAAAGGCTTATAATATTAATGCTGTATATACTCCTTGATTATATCCCTCGTCTATAAAATCAGCCTTTATAATTGACTGTACCGACCCCCTTTTTAAATAGTCATCGCACACTGCTCCTAAGGGCGATCCGACTGTATGAGAGTAAAAAACACTCATCAAGCATGACGCTTACGACTTCTGTGAAAAATATCCAGCTTAACTCATAAAAATTAATGTCCAAATATATTCGTATAAACCAACTATCAGGACATAAAACCACATGAACCGTTTCGGTCTCAGTTGACGATGAGTCTAAACTAGGTGAGGTATAATTCAAGAAACTTTATTGCTGCGATGTTACAGTTTTCATTTGCCTTTTCCGTTTAAATTTTGACGCGGGAATGGTTATTCTGTTAATGTGTTAAAAATAACTGTTTCCGTTTGTTTTTTAGTTATTTTAATAATATTGTGTAATACTTGTTGCTGTGGTAATCTAGTGGATCCCTGTGGACCGGTATCTGGATCCCTGGACGCGCATGGGCGTTGCAACGCGCTTGGCCCTAGGTTCATTTCTCAGCACATTTCTCTGGTTTTTGTTTTCAGATATACTACGGAGTTGGTCCCTGACTGAAGTACCCTAAGTGCTTGCCCTCTCAAGCCCGGTGAAGTTGGGGCGGCCGTTACCCCAATCAAAAATGAATGTCAAGTCGAAAAAAAAAATTACGGACTAAGGCACTATATTATTACCGGTCAAGAAAAATATCGCGAGTAAGCCCGCACAGCATCTAATAGAAATCTCATGTGTAAGTGTCCAGGGACGTCGTTCAGCTGCGCTACTGGTCACGTTGGCCACGACATAAAAAAGCGCAAAGTGGATACAGGTACTATTGTACCTCTGCTCACCTTGCAAGAGATAGAGCATGATGATAAATTATTTGATTAATACAAAAGATCGCATTTATATGCGACTACTTTCAGGTAGGAGAAACGGTATTTTAAATTAGTGGAAATATGACGATAATTGTTAACAACGTCAGAAAAAAACTGCTTGGCGCTTTTCTTCAAAAACGCTGCCAATTCCCTTTGAGATACGAAAACAATGTATTGTGGGTTATGGGAGTGGAAGGGGAAGGAGAGGTAAGAAGAGGAAGGAAGGGGAAGGAGAAATGGAGTAAGAGAAGAAAAATAGGTTTAATTAAAAGTTCAATGACATTTATTGATCGTTAGACGGTAAAAAAATCACGGGGTCACCTTACTAGCTAGTATAATCTATTCCGATCTTCTTTACTTCAATTTCTAATGAAAAAATATTAAATTACAGAAAAAATACAGCAAAATAGAAAGAAAGCACATTCATAAAGAGTCGATAATTTAGGTATCAAAACAAAAACATATTACTATGCACAAAAATTAAATTTTTACCTAAATAAAATTATGTTAACTGGCTCACACCTTTCCCTATTAACTGTAGTTAATTTGTTAACTAGTTATTGATAACTGACTATTGTTAACAGCCGCTAAACACAAAACAGTGGAGGTGTTTTCTTTGTTCGTTATATTCTAATAGCATTCCAGTTAACGCATAAACTAGGACAATTTAAGTCACGATATTTCTCGTAAAATAATGAACACGCTTATAATAAAGCGAAGATACTGGAAAACTAGATAATGGATTGAATTCTAAGTCGCAGTAGCTTTAAACATATTTTCACACAAACCTACCCATGAAATAATAATATGTAATCATGCTATATCCCTTGTGGGGTGAGCAGAAATAGATTAGTGGCTGTTTTTTTTTTATAGGGAAATACGCTATTGGCCAGAAAATACCTTCAGGACTTTACTGGGCTAAGAGTGCCCACACTGAAGGTGTTCAGCCAGTGAATTTATGGGTTGAGTGCCAACGGAAAGACATCCCTGTGGGAACGGCCAGAAACCTAAGCTATCTACCAGCGTTCCGGGAGCGAGTACGTTGCGAAGAAACGCTGAAAAAACTCAAGGCTGCGTCGGAGTAGGGATTGGCTGCATCCACTTTTCGCTTATATGCCGTGTCAAAAGTAACCAGTAACGTAGTCGATAGCTGTTCTCACAGCACTAGTACATATAACATTTTTATTAGATGCTATGCGGCCTTTTTCGCGATGTTTTCTTCCATCTGTGAGCATCGGACGCCAAAATCCAGTTCTGGAAAATCCTAGAAGTACGTACCGTGATTTGAACCTACGACCGTTCTTCACCTCATATGGATTACCGGTCCTTTATCCAATAGGCCACCATAATCAGAACAACTAAGTACTAATGCTGTTGATTTGAAGAGCTACTTTGAAAACCTAGATTCAAATGTCCAAGCTTAGGAAATATATACTGTATATACTGTACCTGATGATCTGAACCTGTTAGACTGAGATTTATAGACGCTACATTGACTTTGCATATGCTTTGCTCAAAAAATAAATTCATCTTTATAAAAAGCTAAATATGTAATAGAAAATTGAATAAAGCTCTGGTTTTTACAGAGTGAAGTCGAAGTTAAATAAATCGTTGGCTTAAGGTACTATATATTTTGACATTTAATAGCTTATATAATTTATAATATTTTAATAAAATATAAGTACGAGAAGCATCTATAAATCTCAGCCTTAGTATTTTTAGTGAGGTGCAGCGGGAGGGATTTGGGTATACGAATACTAAGTATCAGCCCTAATATCAAATTGCATAGAAAGCAGGTGCCTAAACTAAGTTATCTATACTAATATTATAAAGCTGAAGAGTTTGTTTGTTTGAACACGCTAATCTCAGGAACTACTAGTTCGAATTGAAAAATTATTTTTGTGTTGAATAGACCATTTATCGAGGAAGGCTTTAGGCTATATAACATCACGATGCAACTATTAGGAGCGAAGAAATAATGGAAAATGTGAAAAAAAACGGGGAAAATTATTCATCCTTGAGTGCTTCCATTGCGTGCGCTGCGAAAACGGTTCAAGATACCAAAAATATATGTAAGAAAGAATTATTCCTCTTGAAATGATCTAAAAAATGTCCGTAACAGTATATGTCTATCTTTTAAGATTAACTCACTAGAACCGTTTTTATGGTAATCAAATTGTTCGAAATTAATGCATTTTTTGTTAAGAGTTGTATCAACGTAATAATATTAATCTTTATCCAAATAAATGTGTTGTTGATTAAGAGTATTTAATTGTGAACAAAATTGTCTTTGAAATCACTTAATTTCAATGAACATCTTAGAAGATATTACAATAACTTATATAGCAAAACAACGTTTGCCGGATCAGCTAGTAATTCAATAAAGGTATTAACTAAATCCAAAGAAAAATCGTATATAATATGCGTCCAATCTAAACAGAGTCGCCACCGGTGTATCGAAGAGAGTAACGTAGCCAAATGAAATAGATAAAGTGCTGTCATTGGCTTATAAACGACTTGTTGAATTGAATAACGATTTTAATGCGCTAGCGGTGGACTGGGGACCGAAATAATAGACATGTGCCAAATTGCATCGATTATAAATCATCGATGTTTTTATTGATTATATTTTGTTAAATATGTCATTCTTTACGGTCACTTCACAGGTCGTCTGCATACACCGAAAAGACACCTCATCGCTTTTTTTTTATTATTTATATTCCCGCGGGATATAGGATCTCTTGCAATTCACCCGGTACCGCATACAAGAGAGTGTAGTATTCGTAATAATTAAAATATTGTTGAAGTGAAACTTCTCTAGAATCGTTGTGAATTCAAACCGGATGCAATGGAAAAACGACAGGTAAGAGACACAAATACAAAAATTAGCCAGAGCGAGAGAGCAAATGTCGATTTATGTGCGTATTACAGCTTTTTAGTAAGAAGTCAACGTGGTGTGTTATTATTTTACAGTGTTTGTAAGTATTTTTATATTTTGTTGGCTAAATAATAAATTTTATAAGATGGCGAAAACTAAAATGCCGAAATGTGCCGTCAATATCGACGCAAAAAAAAGAAATTAAAATTATTATAAAAGCTGGAAAAAGTTCAACTGAACGTATTCGCGAGTTTCGTGCGCGTAAAAAATAATTATTGAACAATGAAGATAAATGTGAAAATATAAGTGTTAATAAACACACCAATAAATTATGTAACATATGTTAAATAAAATATAAAATATCTTTTAAAATTAATCAAAATACTTTCATTTTTAAACAAATAAACTTTGTAATTATCCTACTCTTGTTATATATATTCATCTCATTCTTTTGTCGATTTACTGAAGTTTCACTTCTATCGTGTGTGAATCGCACACACACCTTTTTTTGCCTATTACGATTACGCTACAATCGGAAGAAGATAGAAGCAGATGTCACCAGGGCCGCGAAAATCTTACAGTCACTGAGTGTCGGTTTATTCCTTCTTCTTTCCATTTTGAATGCCGCATACAGTCCACTCATTCCGTATTTTCTATTGGGGCCACCAGCAATATTAAGAAGACACCATTCATCACGGAGACATGCAATGTTTTGTGGCTGGTAGTGTATAACAATATATTTTTAATTAATTTTAATTATCTTTGGTATCGATTCGAATCTTGGACCAGAGTCGAAAAATCCACCAAGTTTCGGTGCTAAGAATACTTAAGTAGTTTTCATTTATCGATGTTTACACGAAAAATAATTATAGCTTGTACGTGGGCATATAACTTTCATTATGTATATTTCCGTAAGGAATGAAAATCATAATTATTATAATTTTTTTTCTATAAAGTTTGCTATAAAATACAGCTTTATTACAAATGACGTCGTAATTATTACGTATTTATTCCATTATTATTATTTTTTTAACTTAGAGAAATTCCTTATAGAACCTTCCCGGCCGTACATGGGAATGACGGTCAAAGACTGCCGCACTTCAACCAGATGTAATCCCAAGATGATTACTCTGCGATTTGCAAGGATTTTTTGCAATTATTAAGGCAAGTAGATTTGTATTTTGAGCAGATTGGAGTATTTTTATGGTATAGTGTAAATGTTAATAAAATAGAGTAGTATGACATATAATATCAGTATTCTAACCGATTGTTTCGCAGATGTTGAAGAAATCTGTACGAAAAGAGTGAAATAGCACAGTTTATTTTGTTTTTCCTCGTCGTGGGGGATTTATTTATGATAGCCGCTGATAATAACAATGACGCTTAACGTACCTACATGTTTTTATAATTAATATGTTTACATTGATTTATTTTTGGGAACCATAAATGTTTATTAATAAAAGTTTCGACTACATACTCATTTATAAAAAGGTAATGATAAAATATCAAAATATTTTTCGTTTCCTTAGAAAAAGTGATATTGTTTCATCTCTATCGAAAACGTTTTAAATATAGATAGCACGGTTCAAAACATTCCACTGTTTTGAGTTACATTTAATGTTAAGTTTTTTATCAGAACAATATCGACTTCGACACAGCACAGCACTAAAGTTGAAGAGCACTTGTAGTAGATGCACAAATCGCTACAATAGCAGGTCGAGTGGATACGGGGCCCAATTGTTTGCCGTCATCAAATATCTCCTTGGACCAATATCTCAGGGGCCAATTCGCAACTTATTTTACTATTGCGATCGAGATTCACATGTGCCTATTTTTTCTTCTTCTGGTTCTTCTAAGCTATGGCATACATTTTATAGAAGCATGCAAAAGCGTTATTCTATTGTTTTCTTTATTACTGACAGACTTGCGCTTGACCTCAATCTCACCTGCTGGAAAATGATGATGAGGCCGACGATGGAGCGCGCTCACTCAGCAAATACCGATTCACTCGACGTTTGAAGATTCCTATGTCATAAATTGATAAAAACACAGACTTAGGAAGGAAATTCGACTCCTTGGCGGTTCGCAGCAAAAAGGAGGAGGCGAATCGTTTCGTGTGAGCAGCTGGAATGTCAACCACATAAGGGTGCAAACCCGCACAGCGTCTTGTCAATTTATAGTAGAAGGGGGAGGGGAGAACTAAATCATACAACTCGGCCGCACACTCTCCAGAGTATAGTCTATAGAAAACCGAAAGGCAGGCCACTCTACGCCGGTGTTCCAAATTGAATAGTTTAAGCGACGTAAGAGCTTCATCGGCAATGAGTCGCCGAGCTCGGCGATCAATAATTATTCTCCTATAACTTGAACATTTAATAATTATCATGACTTAAAATCTAATCTGAATCTAATAATTGGCAGATTTTAAGTTAATATATTTATTAAATCGTCATGTATATCAAGGTCATACTATTTATGCTTCTATGGGATCCACGCCACTGCTTTTAAAGTCATATAAAAAACTCTCTTTGTTTCGGGTCTTTGGGTCAGGCTGACCCATAATTACACTATGCTACTTTATAAGTAGTGAACTTCAACAATTTATATTTGAGTCTATCGAGCAACTCAGCTGCGCAAGATGTTTGCTCAGCTAAGACACACTAAAATAGACCTAAACCAGATCTGTTCAATAAAAATTGTTTAAACATGGTTTCTCTCATAGAAACGCTCCGGACACACTAAGAAATGAGGTACCTCTTCTGAGACACCGCAAAGCCTGCAAGTTATAAACATAAAATTAAGAAATATAAAGATACATACATACATACAAAAGTGAAGATAAATAGATGTTTTAAATAATTAGTTCTACTCTCATATTAATATTTACAACTGTACCTTTGTGGGTATCAAGAGACAAACGAAAGGAGCTAGCAATTTACTCAACTAACAATTCCATCAGATTAATCTGATTTGATCTGTTATCAAACATATAGTGGTCCTTTTGTAGGGACAGATAGCAAAAGAAAACCTCGCAGAATGAGATATGTTTTCCCTATGCCGATTCACAAGTCCCATTTTGCAGAAAATTAATTTTGGATTCTTGGTTGAAGTGTTTACAATAAGGTTAATCATGAATTAAATATCTTGAACTTATCTAATTGCGAATGTAAGATGAAGTTAAGAGACTGGTTGTCGAATCTGAAATATGATGATACTGAGGAACTGTTGCGGGAATAGATGTACTTGGGGTTTAACATTATTGTGAAATTATTATTTATTTTGATTGTATAGTGTATGCAATATTATTATTGTAATTTTTTGAGTTAAGATACGAGCTACGCAGCGGATATAAGCTGTATGTAACAAATTGTGTGAAATTTGCTTACATCGAAGATACAAGTAGTCCTAGTTTGGGTGTCGGCTGACTTTAATGTGCTGCTTTGTAATTGTTTATCTTTTTTTTTTCAATTGGAATTTGAGTTGAATAGCATTTTTCTTTTAATTTACATTTATTCCACTGAACATATCAGTCCCATTGTGCCTTAACCTACATCCCTAAGTCCTAGGGGAGTCGCGGATGAGCAAGCGTCACCATCTGGTACAGCATTCTGGCTTCACTGGACAAAGGATTCGCCAAAATGCTGTGTCATGCTCAAATACTTTGCCTGTTAATTTTTTGCTGGCTCATTAGCGACTTCTGTCAGATCAGTTGAATAGTATGTGTGGTGTTTAGCCGTGGTGATTGCCGGCAGAATAGAATAGCACCCCCCTCTTCTTGCAAAGGTGTCGTAAGAGGCGACTAAGGTATCTCTTTAACACTACAATTCAACCAGGTGTTCAGAGAAGGAAAACTCGACCAAACCTGCATCCCGCTCCCTCCCGATCGTACTGGTTCTCCTTTCCATCGGGCCTGAGGGAGTTCGGACGAGAGAGTGCTTTTCTGGCAGCGCGTCCAGTTATGCACTTAAATATCTCCTGCGCAATTGACTGTTTCCGAAAACTGGACCTCGAATTCCTTAATCGGTGTTGAAACAGTCGCCGTGGCCGAAACCGGCCAGGACATCATCATCATCATCATGTGTGGTCAGCATTGCCTAACAATTCCTTTAAAATTGCTTTGTCTTCTATATTATTTTTGTTATATTTAATCTTATTACTCTAATAATAAATGAGGAATGAATAAATAAATAGAACGATCTTTAGCGACGCCACACTACAATTGGTGGCCTCCACAACAATATTAATCTAAAAATGTTATAGATATATATTACCAAAAGCACAAATCCTCTATTTTTATATTAGTAATTTCATCTCTGACCTTATTTTGTAATTACGAAAATGTAACGCTATTTTGTAATCGAGTTTATTCACAACACAAACATGAAAGTACAAACGAACTTACAAAACAAAACATTTTATTGGCCGCATCAAGCCAGTTAACTATTGAGTACAAAAGAAATCCCGTAACGCAGACAGTATGTTTACAAACCTTTGGTCATCCATCACCCAAGAACATCACACGTAGCCCACGCGTTACTTATCAAAGGAAACCGAGAATCTATTGTATTATCGTAAACCATTTCAAATGTGCGCATTTCTATTTGATTTATATCTTACTAGCTGCTATGACTTGGCGTTACCCGGATAGAAATATAAAATAATACATATCGAGGGGTGAAAGGCTATTTGGTTTAAGCAACATTTTTTGGTGATATAGTAATATATTGGAATCGGTAAAAAACGCTGATTCCGAATATATACATATATATTAGATACTATATCACCAAAAAAATGTCGCTTAAACCAAATAGCCTTTCACCCCTCGATATATAGGGAAATATGGTTTAGTGGGATCTCAAGGAATCTAAGATTTTTTATCACTTATACATGCTTTTAATATACCCAGATTTTTTTATACCGGCTCAACAAAGTACGGTGTAGTCCAAAAACAGTGACGTCTGTCAAGGAAGGAAAATCCGTTGACAATTGCCATCGCTTTGTAAGCCTACATATACCACGATGGAAGGTCTCCAGGTAATATGAACAACTGGAAATACACAAGCTGATGCCAACGCCCATGGATGCCGTCCCGTTATCTACAAGACCAACGCAGCGCCATTTTTATATCAATAATTCCGTATTAATCAGAAACAAGGCTTTAATTGTTATCTTTGATAAAGGCTTTATCCTTTATGTCGCCATAAACCACTAATGTAACACAAATTTATTCTCGAATATTGCTAGCCCTAATTACTGTATATCATTTTGTAAAAGCTTGATTTGTTCCGCTTTCGCCTAACGATTGCACCATTGTTCTTTTTTTTTACAAATCAAAATAAAGTCTACTAAATTCTGCGTAGTTATGAGAATAGATACGAGGAAAACAGGAAAGAGGGTTACTAAGTGATTTAAATAATTTAATTTATTTCTTATTTTACTCTTTTGTTTCTATTTGTTTGTTAAAAATTTTTATTTAGGTACAAACGGCTTGCAGTAGATATTTTGTATTCCCGGATGAGAGGGAAGCGGTGCACGGTGTCCGGCGCATCGCTTAGGGGAGAGGTTTTTGGAGGGGTGGGCTTTACTCCTTTCTCTCCCAGAGAGGTAGCCTCAACAACGCTTCTTGTTCTCTGGGCGTCTGGATGAATTTAGCTTCCCAGGCCCAGGTGGAGCAATCAGAGGGACACCCCGGGGGCTTATAGTCAGTAGGAGTCTGACACACCGGGGTCACTGCCCTTACAGCGTCCCTGATGATCCTAAGCAGAAATTTCCCCCGGCGTAAAAAAAGGAGATATTTTGTATTCAAGATATATCCTGATGATAATCTTATACTCTTAATATTATGTTAAAGCACATGAGCTACAATTTCGTAAAGACGAGAATATGTAAAAAAGAAAAACAAATCTAAACAATTTGAATCTAGTCTAAATGAGTCGTTAAGATATGGAATAGTCTTCTTGCGAACGAATTCCCATCGTCTTATAATATTCGGACCTTTAAACAAAACGTGAAGACATATTTGTGCGGGGCCGGCATGATCACTGCGATTAACGATACGTTTTTCTATGCTAATAATAGTTGTAGTCATTTGTAGAAACTATTTTAAGTGAGATTAAAAAAAACAAGGTTAAAATAAATAATTAATGCACAACCCGAAGCTTAAATAAAGTTAAACGCTAAGGATAAAATCAGCCCTTTAAGAACTAAAACGGCGCTTTCACTGTATATCATTGCTAATTAGCAGTAAGGCACCTAATCTTGCCTCAGGCAGCTTCGCTCCGTGCAAACAAGGCACGACTGCGTGACAATCTCGCTACACATTATCTGCATCGTTAGCTAAGTACCTGTCCCATTAAGAGATAAAATATTTTAAAACAAATAATTAACAAAATAGTATTATAAAGTGCTTTCAAACTTTTATCAAAAGGCATGTCTACCTTGAAAGACGTTATCAATAGAGTAACTTAGTTGAGTTGGAGATGTATTACTTCATCATAATTGATGGTTCAAGTAGTGCGTAACGACCACCTACAAAATAAGTGTATCTATCATTGCGTTGATTCCCTATTGGGGTAGGCAAAAAAAATTAAACGCCACTTCTCTCTATTTTTGTAAATGTATTTCGCTTCCTTGACACTTAGTCCCTTTAAGCACTCTTCCGATTCCACGTACTCTTCCGCCCTCCTTTTTTCTACATATTCCCTATCTACCATCCAATTTCAATCGTATTCTACCATCAAAACTGTCTTTATTTGGCCTGTGTAGGTAAATCCTCGCCGACTTTGACTTCTACTTTCATTTAAATTCATATTATACATATTTTCTGTCATTCTTTCATCATTCATCCCCCCCCCCCACCCACGTGTCTGTACCAGAGAATTATGCCCTTGTACATGTTGTCTATGGTATTGTTCCTTAAGATTCCACATACTATATTTTTTCATGAGCGTTACTATAGCAAGCACAAGCAAAATTTTTAATAATATTGAATACCGAGCGGGGCCCTTCACGAAAATCAGCGTTCCAGACTTCCTCTGTGGCATTAAGCTGACCGAGGGCACATTTCACCATGTTTATATGTTTTTTCTTTTGTGTTTTCCTTATTTTTCTGTATGTTGTTTATGTTTCTTAATGTATTAATTGTTGTTTGAGGCGAAATAAATATATATTCAATTTTATTTAAAACAACTCAGTGCTATTTAGAATCATAAATACTTTAAAAAATGTTTATTAAATTCTATTGTATGTTTGATGCCTCAACAGTGTTTCTATAACGTTTTTTTCGTTAGATGTCTAACTTAAAACATTAGTAAATTTTTACATATTGTAAAGTCCTTGATTATATTGAAAAATATTGAGCAATAGTAACTAATGTGACAAACAAGCTTTTGAGGCACTCATAATACTTGCAGTTTATAATTAGGGTCGGTGATAAAACTTTTAGAATACAATAATAAAAACCTACTGTGTAAGCTACTTGCTATGAATTACTATAAGAAATATTACATAGTTAATAGTAGGACCATTAAATAAAAGACTAGCAATATCCTAGCAGTGAAAAAGGCGCCAAAGCGATAATATCGCAGAACTTGGGTCGAATATATAAGAGCAAAGTGGAAGGCATCACAGTAAAGATAAAAGGACAGTCTTAATTGCCATACACGATTGTGAGCCTAAGATTTATTGTGAATAAATTAATTAATGTGGGTTTTCTGTGTCTATTTGCTGTTTCAATTAAGTTTACAGGAGACACTAATACTTGCTCCGTCCTGCGGGTTTGCCTGTATAGAAATATAATACAAACAATTAAAAATAAATAGACACGTGTTGTGCAGTGACGTGCATAAGTTATTTGGATAGGGTGGGCAGAATTTACGTAATTAATTTGAATATTATATTATGATAGTAAATATTATGTTGCTTTCATAGGAAAGATTGACGGTGTTAATATAGAATAGATATGAATATAAAAGTTCCCTTTTTTGTTTAACTTTAAGCAATTTTTCCAGACTTATTTATCACTAGCTGATCCGGCAAACGTTGTTTTGCTATATAAGTTATTGTAATATCCTTTAAGATGTTCATTGAAATTAAGTGATGTCAAAGACAATTTTTTTCACAATTAAATACTCCTAATCAACAACACATTAAAGATTAATATTATTACGTTGATACAACTCTTAACAAATAAAGCATTAATTTCGAACAATTTGATTACCATAAAAACGGTTCTAGTGAGTTAATCTTAAAAGATAGACATATACTGTTACGGACATTTTTTTAGATCATTTCAAGAAAAATAATTCTTTCATACATATATTTTTGGTATCTTGAACCGTTTTCACAGCGCACGCAATGGAAGCACTCAAGGATGAATAATTTCCCCCTTTTTTTCACATTTTCCATTATTTCTTCGCTCCTAATAGTTGCATCGTGATGTTATATAGCCTAAAGCCTTCCACGATAAATGGTCTATTCAACAAAAAAAAGAATTTTTCAATTCGAACCAGTAGTTCCTGAGATTAGCGCGTTCAAACAAACAAACAAACTCTTCAGCTTTATAATATTAGTATAGATAAGGGCATGCAATGCTTGCATGCATCTATGGAATGAACGCTACTGCTATTGTGGTGAACTTTACTTATTATTAGACAGATTGCATTTGTAATGTTTTTCTTAAAAGTGGCACGACAATGCGACCACAAAGTACTTTAAAGTACATAGAAGTTCAAAAACAGCAACGTCTACTAAGGAACGAGAATACAATGACAGTCGTCAGCGTTATCCCCGCCCATGTGGGCACAAACACAACAACAACAACAGACAACACACACACAGTATAACAGGAGTACACAAACTGGTCCCGAAACACGACAGATCCAAGCAAGTTACTATGAGAGTCTGTGTTTACTGTGGTCACAACCTAATTCCATCAGTAGCGCTCACACCTTTTTTTTACACTGGCTCGACATAGTGACTACAGGGTATCTGATGGTAAGTACAGTGTAGTCCAAAAATGAAAGCGACCATCAAAGGATGAAAATCCATTGATAGTCGACATCGTCATGTCGGCCCACATATACCGCGACTGAAGGTCTCTAGGTGTATGAGTTACTGGATATACAAAAGCTGATCCCGAAACGCGACAAGCCGAAACTGGTCACTATGACGGGCTTCACACCCATGTACTGTGGTCGCGATCCAGACGGGCACCGGCGCCCTACCACCTCGCTGCTGCTCGTTTAGCACCACCCAGGAGCCACGTGTAGGGAAACTAGGGTAAAGCCTACGGACGCGAACAGCTTCGACTCCCAAAATAATAATGATCTTTGTTTTGTATGGTGGCTCAGTAAAGTGAATGCACCACACCTGATCATAAGTACATTGTAGTCTAAGAACAGCAGTGCGCACTAATGGATAAAAATCGACTTTCTATTCATTAATATAAATTACAGGGCAAAAGCATCGACTTCACGAAATTAGATTAAATTTATGCTTGCAACGTCTTCAATTTTAGATGAAAATCTCAAACCACTGCGAGGTAAGATAAGTCATTGGGCAATGGCTATCCAATTTAATTAATTTTATAATACAAAACAAGATAATACTTATCTCAATGGAAATAGAATCTTCAAATCATATCTAGACAATACTCAGCAGGGAACTATTGTGAAATCTCGGCCCATTTCATCTCTTCAACGATCCACCGTTACCATATCCCGTGTCAGATAAAGTGCAATTGAAATTATTGCATCACAATATTTATTTTATATTAATACATTTTCAGGTTTTTGTTTTATGTGAACGATTGTTGTTTGGCCGGAACAGAGCTTTACAACTCAACCGGGCTCAGGGGGCTAGCACAGAACGTGCTCAGCCGGCGAATTTATGGGTTGGGTGGTAACGCAAGGGCACCCCTGTAGGTACGGGCCTCGACTTTTGCAGCCAGCCAGGGAACGAACCTACGGTGATCTACCAGCGTTTCGGAAGCGACTACCTTGAGAAGAAACGCCGAAAGAAACTCGAAACTGCGTCGGAGTGAATCTGCGCCTGGGAGCGAAAACGCACCGGTTAGGACATTTTCAAGGAAACATATAGCATTATATCAACAATAAAAAATACACAAAAAGGTAATATGGCCAGAAAAAAAAATACAAAAGTAAAATCAAGCTTTTTGTCCTACAAAACATTAAAAGAAAAATAACTAACATATAAAGACAAACAAATACAACAAAGAAAGGCGTTTATAAGGTGATCCGGCGTTCCCCAAACTCATACCCTTCTATCTATCTTAAATAAGTTCTTTAACTCCCATGTCGGGTCATTGGGTTATGGAATTGTCTTCTGGCAAGCGTGTTCCCTTCTTCCTATGATATTGGGTCCTTTAAGCGAAGTGTGAGGAGATATTTGTGCAGGCTGGCATGATTAGTGCGACTATTGATTGGTTTACTTTACTGTTGATAACTGCTATCGTTTTTTGGACTGCATTACGCTTACCATCAAGCGCGATGTGATCACTATACTAGTCAGAAAAAAAAACAAGAATCGCATATTTGTTAGTGATTGTTGACCGGATGTTCAATATTGCGTTGTCGTAAGGAATTAGTTTGCAGCTATAGTTTCGGTTTCGGCTTCAGTTACCTTCGGTCAAAGAATGGATTTGCGGCGAACAGTTTGGCTAAGGCCAAAATGTACAGAAGTATTAGCCGAAACAAAAGGTGTCTAGTCACTTAGTAAGCGTCGAAATTAAACAAACTGTTACAAATGTCCACATTATTTTATATCATGCAATTAGGATTCGAAATAGTGAAGGATCATATCATGTGGAAACCTACATGACGTTTAATAGAAATACCATGTGTAATAGTGCCCTGTGAACGGCGATCAGCTCCGATACTGGTCACTTTGAGCACGACATTTAAGCGACAGAATTAATACAACCTTTTTTTTTATAGCCCCGGGGGAAATCTTTAACGGACCTCAGGGTGCGGTGAGAGCTGCCCCCCGGTGTGTCGGACTTGCACCGACAAAAACCCCCGGGGTATTCCTTCTTCCCGTCTGACCGGGGCCAGAGGTACAGTGTCATCCTCTTCTCCGACCCTCAGTAACGTCTGGACTTTTGTAAGGCCGCATCTCTGCACTGCGAGGAGTGGTGTAAGGAGCCACCCCTCGCACACCTCAATATCATGGAGCGGTGTGCGGAAACACGTCACATACCGCTCTCGCCTGGATAAGTTGGGCGGTACTCTCCCTCAAGCGCACCGCCCAGGCGTCTTATCCGGTTTTAAGGAGGAAGGCCTCTGGCGAAAGCCCTCCTCCTTTGTCCTGTCCCGAGTTAAAACAGTCACTATTATATCTCTGCTCAAGCCAAAACGAATATAGCGTGACGATATGTATACATATTATTTATATTATAAAATAGTCGTAAAAATCTTATGAAATATGAAAATATGTGGACCTACGGGACTGAAGCCTTAGGCCCAAGTCATCGATAGGAGCTCAGACAGCGTATCGAGAAATACTGCCTTCTGTATACGACCCTTGATCCAACAAACAAGCGAGAGCCTCTTAAAATGATAATCTAAGATCTTTGCAATCAGCTAGTCGAAACGACTATCGAAACAATAATCAATGAATCCACGTCCCAGACTATTATTCTAGTTAAGTAATTGTAATCAACTCTAAATATGCATTAAATTTAAAAGTTTTGAAAAAGATAGTATTCACTTTTAGACAAAATTGAATCAAACTTTTAAACATTCGGCTTCTGCGTCGACCGAAGGTTGTAGTGATGGCCGATTAATCGGCTACGACCAGAAATCGATCTTCGGTCGTACACTAGAAGGGATGCTCATTTATCTAATAAATACCAATAAGAAAAATCAAACATCTGTAACATCCAATAAACGGTTATTAAGTATTTAATATTGCAATCGTCCGTCAACAGATTTTGAAGCTGCTTTTGTAGTACAATTGATGAATGGTGTGTACCACTAAAATACAAGGATACATTACAGTTGATTTTAGAGCTCGTAGATTTATTGACGATGTATCTTTGACTGACACTAATATGCAAAACATCGAGCATCGGTGTAAAGCCTTGCAGTCTTTTATAAATTGCATCAAAAATTTTTTTTTTCGAACTAGGCAATACCTTAATGGCTGGAATAGACCTTCACAACTAAACCAGGCGAGAGGGCGAATACTGGTGTGCTCAGCCGGCATCAAAAATAGTGTTCTCATGAGCAACATTCTCTAATTCCACCAGCACCATTTCATTATAAGCCCACTAGTCGCCGTGTTGGATACCATCCGTATATGGTGGGCGTTTCTTATAACCGTACGAAAAGATTCGCTTTAACATTCATTATGGACATAGCTAAGGAGTGGAATAAACTTCCAGCGATAATATTTCCACGTCTTTATGACTTGGAAGCCTTTAAAAGAAGATTGAGATAGAGAGATATGCATGTGTTGGGCAGACGCGGTCCATCATCGTAGTCATCTTCATCTTCAACCACCAGATGTGATTGAGGTCAAACTTCCGCTTGTACATCATAAAACAAGGAACAATTTGTTTGTTTATAAGCATATAAGCACGGCAAAGTGCTACAGCATATGACGTTAAACACAGGACAGTCTAAAAACAGGAGATAGTTCGAATTTTTTGAAAAGAGCGGCTATTATAGTTTCTTGGAGGTTCTTCTCGGCACTTTTATTCACTACATTTACATATATCCGATTATCTTTTGGTCTACTTAATTCTTAATGCCATATCTAGGATATACTCCTGCATCGTTCCAGATCGCTGTAAATGTACAAGCATGAATGAAAATAACTAAAATAACTCTTGCTGTAATTACACAATAGTTCTATCGAAGCAATATCATTGGGGGGAATCTAGATTGTAACCTGGCGCGCGTCGTGTAAACATATCGAGCAATGCAACATTGACCTTCGCGTTCTCACAGTAACACTATTCTGACGTTAACGCCGTACACCTGTCTACAGGTACGCAATCAGGATTCAGGTTGGGTGTCGGGCTCCCTGCCCTACAAATATTTAATTTCTATTTTTTTTTTATTTATTATTTATAAGGGCTTTTGCCATTTTGACATATCAGCCCTATTGCGCCCAATACGGTGAAATACACCTCAGTTCTGAGAGAGTCGCTGATGGGTCAGTACTACCATGTCAATCAACAATTTCATGGCATTCCCTGTCGGATCACATAGGACGCCGTGAAAGGCACCTATATCAAATAAGCTGACTCTACATTGGCTCATCAGCGACTCTCTTGCACTTTTATTCCGGTCACACTCCATCAGCAAGTGATGCAAATCCTCCCGTCTGTCACAGGTAACGCAGCTAGGCGAGTCTCTTTTCCTCATAAGATATGCAAAACTTGCCTTATTTCTAATTAGTGACTGGGAGGCCAACCCACTAAATATTTATCTAGTTTGCAACACAAATTAAAACATGTTTCGGTTGCTGTGGTTGGCTAGTGATTAAGGGACCATGCCTTATGTGTGGCCATACGAATGGTCGTAGATTCGGTCCCCAACATGTTTGATTGGGTTTATCTAGATCAAGTACAGATTTAGGCACCACATCTTCACAGGTAAAGTAAAATATCGCAAAGAAATCCGCATGGCATCTAATAAAAACGATATGTGTGGGTGCCCTGAGAACGGCGATCAGCTATGCTACTAGTTACGTTGGGTACAAATCATAAGCTGCAGCGAATTGATTACAGGACCCGCAGTCCCCACCAATTCTCGGAATTAGCCACCTTAGGGTTTTTGGCTGGTAAAAGTCCAGCACACCCCGACTGCTACCCCCTTGTGAGGCTGGAACGATCCTATGAAGATTTTCCTCAAGTAAAAACAAAAAAAAGGGTACAAATCATAAACGTGAAGCGGATACGGCCACTAATGTACCTCTATTCAATGTTTAATGATATGCCTTTGACCAGTTATGGACTTGGGCAGGCTAATGATGAGGATACTTAAAGACCTTCTGCTATGACATATTTAAACATGACGTGGGCTGTTAAAGAAGTTCCTATTACTGATTTATCCTCATGAACGGCGTGATTTTAAAGATATTGTATCAATAAAAAAATTAAATTATTTCCTTATGTTCAAATTAACGTTAACATTAAAATCAAATAAGTATTCGTTAAAAAAAACATATAAACTAAATAATAAATGAATATGAATATATAATAATGAAATAAATGAAGAAACTTAAAAAATATTTCTTAATTTTTTTATAGATAAATAGTAGCGAGTAGCAGAATCTAAGCTGCTGCATGCGCCTTTTCAACATATAGTGCACACCCGACAACCTTTATTGGGCAAGTGTGGGCTTCCAAACAACTTACCACGGGCTCCTCAAATATAGGGGAAAATGGAATGGAGGCCTTTACCCTGCAGTGGGACGAAACTGG
Organism: Automeris io; assembly: GCA_036320925.1. NCBI lineage: Eukaryota > Metazoa > Arthropoda > Insecta > Lepidoptera > Saturniidae > Automeris > Automeris io. Next base: position 21,414,109 of record JAUDJH010000001.1, read on the forward strand.
ATAATAATAATAGAAGTAAGTAGACAACATGAATGTTTTCTTTTTCATTTTCTATGTTAACGGTTTGTACTGCGTTTCTTAAAAGATTGTAGTCGGGGTTTCTATAAAGCTTCTTCACTTTGATAAACAACTTCATTTTAATATTTCTATTTTCTATTATTAGGAATATAAGTCATTTTTAGTTGCCTTCAATACACACCTGTGCCATCACAAATAGAACGTTTAAATTGTAGCAACTGCTTTTATTGCAGTAGTTTGCGGCCATTTTTGTTTCAAACTAAACATAACTAAATATAAAGCTTATTAATTTATTCGTTTAAAAGATAATAAATACCATTAAGCTGTTCAGAGTATAAAAAACTTTAATACTTATGGAGAAATAATAGAATGTTGACTTTGTATAATAAAATATTTGTCAGATATTTGAGTAAGATCATCTGAGGGGATGACAACCTAGGCGATACTTCAATGGTGTGTGCGTGCTCTCACGCATCATTAGGTGATGGAGGGGTGACGAACTCCACTCATCTCTTCCACTCCTAGGTGCTACCTTTATGAGCCCGCGCACCGGGCCGCGGTTTTGTGCCCCCAAGTACATCCCGTAGCCTGGTGCACCCTGCGAAAGGAGGAACACCCAGTGGTTTTAATCAGTAGGAGTCCGGCACACCGGGAGGGCGGCCCTCACCGCCCTGACGGTCCATGAGGATTTTCACTGAGTCAAAAAAAAGAGATATTTGGGTAATACTACATTAGGCTTATCATTGAATGTGTTATCTGTATGAGTGACATTATTTAGCATAAAAATGACATTGCGATTCGCTAGGGTACTGGTGATTCATGACCAAAGTGACCACAGGCTGTGAAAAATATACGCCATCAAAAATATTGTCTTCTAAAATTTCGGTAAGACTGAGAATACAAAAAGTTAATTAGTGATATTTCTTTAAAATTCAACACTTTATATGAATTAACAGTTCCGCATTAATAGAATTTAATGGCTGATATAAGACCAGAATCTCAATTTCAAGACTTGTATTTCAAAGGTTTTTATAACAAAATAGCTTGGTACTTAAAATACAAAAGTAAATTTATTACATTTATTAAGGTTGCTGTGAAATCCTCAGGAAATTTTGTATGCATCATACATATTATATAATGCACCACTTTAGATATTGTCTTCATGCTGTCGACCTTGAAGAAGAATAAGAGATAGAGGTATTGCACAATTACAGGCTGTCTTCAAAACACGACTCTCGGTTTTATATCTATCTCAAATTTTAATTTGGGGTAAACCGAAAGTAGGGCATTTTAGAATGAGTCCTATACGTAAATAATAAGTATAGCATGTAGACGCCGCCCGATACATAATTGTCGCCCTAAGGGTCGTTAGGGTGTTACGAGACGTGCGGGGTAAGAGGATGCGCGCGCGCACGAGATGCTTGCGAGTCAGTCGACTACCGAGGCGAGAGTACGTGCGTGTGCATCGCAGTTCGGTGTGCCTTAAAGTGCAAATAAACAGTAAAACGCCAACATCCGTGTCTTTCTACCACCACACCCACGACCACCGGTCATATCAGTAATTAAATTCTAAAAAAATGTAACTTTCACTACGTAAAAATAACTTAAATATAAAGCTAATTTCTGGCCGGACAGTGGACTTGAGGGAGTTTGCTGCACGGATGAGAAGGAGGCGGCGCGCAGTCTCCGGCGTGTCGCCCATGAAAAGGGCTTGGAGTTACTTTTGAGCTTTTTACCTCCTATAGAGAAAGTTTAAATAGGCTATTCGCTCCCCGAACAACTGGACAACTTTGGTTCCACAGGCACGGGTGGAGTGATTGGAAAGATGTCCCGGGGGTTTTTAGTCAGTAGGAGTCTGGTACATCGGTTCCCTGCCCTCACAGCGACCCAGATGGAATGAAAATTATATCTCAATAGGCAGTAAAAATTAAGTCCGAAGAATGCACTATCGTCCCCCAAATAAAAAACTCAATCCAACGAACTAAAATAAAGTGTTTTCACATTAAACTCAAAATACCAAGCGTCAACGAGCTATGGTAAACCAAACCGAAACGAGTTGCTAGGATATTATGATAGGTACAAATCTAAATCAATATTATTTCTAGCAGTATTGTAAACTTCCACGTAGTGATGACGTCATAAATCTAAGTCCAAAGTCCACTGTGCAAAATTACGTACATAAATCAAGCACTGATGATGGCTATAGTATCGGAGTGGAAAACATCCTGTGAATGAGGAAACTGGCGATGCGTGCTTCGTAAATTTCCTGTTGCTAACACGGAGCTCTAAAGACAAGTACGAACAGTTTAAATGTGGTATATTTAGATCTACTCCGTAACAAAATTCACTACCTCATTCTACTTAATCCCAGACCATTGTTGTTTTTGGCTGTTGTGTAGGGAAGATCGTGAATTGTTATGCCGCCACAATAGTTCGAATTTTCACAGGGAAACCAATTTACCAAATGGTCTATTTTTAAACTTTCTTCTCTTAATCATCCAATGCTGGTGATAGGTTTCTTTTGTCTATATCTATATATTTTTTAAACACAAATAGTGGATTATAAAAAAATTCAAGCTTAAAAAAAATAATAATAACATATCTTCAAGAAATGTCTTTTTTCCAGCTTTATTAAAAAAAACCTTTAAAACATAATATAACAAACAATATTTACAAAAATAAAGTAAAGCATCGATTAACTTACGGTTTATGTTTTATCAAAATGTAATGTAAAAAGTATACTTTATTGTAAATTAATAAAACCTAAAACATTATTTTTATTACTATTAGTTTTGTTACAGATATCTATAAAGTTAATATTTATGGCAAGAATGTTCTATACTACAATAGAACTGCACCAAAGAGCATATAAAATAAACTGCCCGACAAAATTGACAACTAGTCAATTATGTCCTATTGTATTTGCCATCGTGACTCCCTTCCGCCTGTCGCGCTTGGGGATCAGTTTGTGTATATCCAGCAGTTCATATACCTAAAGACCTTCTGTCGTCATATGTGGGCCAAGCTATAGTGATAGCGACCATCAACGGATTTTCTTCTCTTGGTGGTCGTTGCCGCTCTTGGACTAGATGTACTTTTCATCAGGTTCATTGCAGTCATTCTGTCAAGCTAGTATAAAAAAATGCTTGCTTATTTTACCGGAATCACGTCGCGCATTGGCCGCGCTATGTCTCACTCTAGTCCTATAAATTAATTTCTGCATATCGCGGCTTACGGCTGTAATCGGTAAAAAACGTTGATTCCAAAAATATATATTACTATATCACCAAAAAATGTCGCTTAAACCAAATAGCCTTTCACCCGACGATATGTCAAACATTATACCGCATCCATTTTTATTCCTCTGTCAACTAACTTCTACAATCGCGGGCATATAAAACGAATTGATTAAATTAAGCGGTACCTAAAATATATTTTTATAAAGTACATTTACGATTTATATCCGATAATTGTTCGCAGACAACGAACCAACGTACGTAGCATAACCAAACAATAATTTATCTTTCAGCTTATTCGTTTAGGTCGATTATTACATATGCCGAAAAAAAATGAATAAATTCTTAGAACTTTTCGGAAGAATTGGCGCAAGTATGGCTTGGCTCAAGAATATTAAAAAAACTGAACATAAAACTGATTGCATAAAGGTTTTACGGTAATTTCTATCAAGGATACCTTATCAAAAAGTATTCATTTCTCCTATTTCTACGACTGATAATATATTTTTAACATATTTCCTTATTCTATTGTTTTGTCAATATCTGCTTGCTCTTTGTAAAGGCTTCTTCAAATTGTCTCCTCAATAACTTATTCCAGCTTACTAAGCTTTCCTCGTCCAGTAACTGCAGATAAAGCCTTAATCTGATCTACGAAGCGTTTAAATGGTTTGCCTTATTTGTTTTATTTTAGTTAATTTCCTTTCCCAAATTTTTAAATAAATGTAGTTCTATAGAAGTCCCTTAAAAAGTAACTTTAATACACATCCATTATCGTATTAAAAACAGTTTTCACTACAAAAAACTTATGTAAGTATAACCGTGATTGGATTTAGTAGCTGTGCTAGTCTCAAATGTTTTTGTGTATATTTTTCCAATCTTCACTCCATTAAACGTACTCAGCGGCGGGCAGTAGAATCAAGTTCGGGGTAAATAAACAATAGAGAAGCTTTCGGCTTTCAAACACTATAACGGAGTGACCGTAGTTAATGGCTTTTATACTTATTTATTTATTTATTCAACGGTAACTACACAGCATATTATAAGATTATGTACCAAAAATAGGAAACAAAAAATAAAAAAATCTATAATGCCAATAACGTAGTACACATATTAAATTTTGGTAAATGTTTGGGTCGCTCCCCGCATCATATAGTGAGTCTTGTGTGCGTGATTTGTGAGTGTTGTGTGAGTGCATTTGTGTGCGTGTGTGCGCTCATATCGGTGTTGTATGAGATTCATCTAACTGCAGTCCAGAAATAATTGTCTTAATGACCAAATTACGGCTTAAGTAAAACATATCGATCTCTTTAAAATATTTATTGTACTGAGCGCAACATCTATAGATGACCGAGTTTTGGGCATAACAGTGCTTTGCAAGAGGTAAGGCGAATGAGCAAGGATTTCGAGTTCGTTTTTTGAAAATTTTAAATTTTAATTTCCCGAGAAGTTCAGGACAATCCACTTTTGCGTTTAGGAGATCATAAAGCAGTTTCATATCATTTATAGTACGACGATGCTCCAGTGACAAAAACTTGTGCCTTTGTAAGCTGTCCACGTAATCGCAAGGATCCTTGTTACTTTGTCCTTGTTATGAGTGCAGAAAATTCTGGTACAAATCATTTTCGTCTATGGTCACTAACGGCGTCTCCTCCATATGTGTATAAGAAAACATTTGTCTATGAACATATTTTTGTCTACTTTATTCGTGGTTTTAAAATTTAGATACTTAGATAAATGTGGTTAATTTATTTTACATGTATTTGACTCTTTCAATCGGTTCATAACGCATTACCTTTATTTTTATTTCAGTTAATATTGATTTTTCATTTTAATCTAGATCTAGATCTGGGATCTAGAAAGAAATAGGTATAATTATCTAAGACTACACCTTAACAATAGACTACTTCATATCGTTTTATGACCCATTTATACTGAGGTGCAATCACTGAATCGAAACCAGACTACAAAAAGCTTTAAGTTAAGAATAAATATGACATCATTATTTACACGCTTCATTAAACGGCGCCAAGTTCATAAAAAAAGAAAAAGCTAATATTTAAACAACGAATCATAAGTCCGAGATTTACTTTCTTTTTACTGGAGCATGACAAAGGTCCCTCATATTCGTTCTGCCATAAATAAGTGTCTTATTTTAATATTATCATCGGCTTACAGAAGTTTAAAATAAATTCAATGTGTATTTTCAGAGCATTTAGTCAGCCAACTAAGCTACAGCTACTTAGAAAGTAAAATGTACGTAACATTTTAACTTTTAGCTTATTGTTAAGAAATAACATCTAAACAAATTCGGTAATGACAATATAGAAACTATATATAGGTAGCTAAGTAGGTAGTATAATAAGACCGCACTAAAAATTATAAAAAATCGTCACTCTATATGCTTTTTGGGGTGAGGAGAAGCAAAATTGTCCTCTGCGCTGAAAAGGAAATTACTCAAAAAGAATAAATTAATGCCATTAAATAGCGTGTTAAGGAATTTATAATAATTTTAAAGTATCGGCAATCAGTGCTGACATCTTTAAGAAAATGTAAAACTTTTTTATTATGTCATGCTTACCGCCATCTATTAACATTTTACCGAGCTTATTTGTACATTATGAGAATTAAATGTGAATTTTATAAAAATGGTGTTTAACTATTTTTTAGTACTTAATTTTTATTTTTTAATAAATAATGTTTATAAAAATAATGTTTAATCCATAATCAACATTATTATGTTATTATAATTATGGATTAAACACGTTTCTTTTCACAAGAATGTAGGATGACATGACCGAATAAAATTGACAGTGACAGTTCATCGACCGTCTTTGTGCATAATAGACATAAAAGAATTTGTTGGAAAAGTTGAAATTAAGTATTAGTCGTCGTTTAAATCCTTAAGGTAAACCAATATGTAAACAGGTTTTTGGCATCTTGTGTAATCGTTGAGTATTTTTAGTGTTGCGCTTAATTAGTGCGTGGCTATTCCTCGATCCTTAGTAATTATCAAATAGAATCTGATTTGTGAATCATCGTAAAAAATATTTTATTCTACTGCGTACAAAAACTACACTGTATTTCATTGACGATTCAATCATAGGTAGACTTATTATTGAGCTTTACCTTAATTTACTCGGTAAACTGAGACCTTATTTAAAATTCATTATCTAATTTAAATAACTATTTGAAACCAGTTACCGCTATAATTTTAAGTTTCAATATTTTTAATACACTTTGCGTCGTATGATAATAGATATAATGTCTGATATCAATAAAACGACTAAGTTATATATTATTAAATATATATACTGAAAATATTCTCTAACATCTGCTATTGTAATATTGAGGTGTTGTGCACACAGATAGGTAAAAATTTATTACTAGTTGTTTGTGGCAAATGGAGACTTTATGGCAATGGCATTATGAGGTTGTAGTGTAACAGAAAAAGGAGTTTTTGAACCTTGCCCTATACACTATGCACTTAGAATGTTTAAAGACCTACACACAAAATTTTACAGAAGAATTAATTTAGAAAATACCTACGAACTAGAAATTGAAATCATGTACATACTGTTTATAGAGTTACAAACCTCAAAAGAAAAATCTGGAATCAAAACCTACTTCGTTCAGGCAGGGTACTACTTCCTTGACCTAGAATCATAAAAATTGACAAGAAATAAAGTCCTATATGATATTTATATTAGTTAATATATATATATATATATATATAGTATAATGCTGAAATAATGTTGGGATGGACATACAATTTGAGATATAGATAAACAGAGTGAATTAGTTATACACTGGTTCGTGGGTGACAAGAAATAAAAAATGATCATTCACTCATTAATAGATTGGCTTCATATATTTATTTTATTATTTATTTTTATATATTTATGTATTTTTTGATAATAGGGTTGCCAGTGCACTCATCCATATCCACAACACACATTCGAGTAGCTTGTTTTATATTTTATTATATTCAGTTTCAAGTAGCATATATACAACGGCAATCAATACAGGAATTTAGAAAGTTCTAGATGATGATCTAGATGGAAGGTGGAACACCCGGGGCTTTAGTTGGTGTGAGTATGACACTCCGGGGGCGGCCCTCACCACCCCCTGAGGTCCGAAGGGAATTTTCCTGGGTTACAAAAAAAGGGTTTTTGACATTTAAGCCTGCTGGTTGAGGATGCTGGTGGAGGAGAGTATATATACAGGATCTGACGGGTGTGGATCTTTACGCTCACTACTTCCTGAGAGGACACCTGCATAAGGCTTAGTCATAGGAGGTATAGGGATCCCCAGCCCAGCTGATAGTGTGTTGATGGACATCCCCGGAGGTTTTAAACTAGTGAGAGTCTGGCACACTAGGACTGCTGCCCTCACTGGGAACCAATTATCAAGATATAGCATGTAGACGCCGCCCGATACGTAATTGTCGCCCTAAGGGTCGTTAGAGTGTTACGAGACGTGCGGGGTAAGAGGATGCGCGCGCGCACGGGATGCTCGCGAGTCAGTCGACTACCGAGACGCAAGGAGAGAGTACGTGCGTGTACGTCGCAGTTCAGTGTGCCAAATCCGTGTCTTTCTACAACCACACCCACAACCACCCATCATAAAGATTGAACTAGGGTTAACAAAAAAAAAACTTTTTGACATTCATCTCAGGGTAGTCATTGGTTCACTGTTGTATTTAAAATTCAAAATATTATATTTTACAGGTCCACAATGTCGGAACGAGAACCGATAACTGGATCAGGCCGTGACTATGGTGCTACTGCAGCAGTGCCATCAGTTGGGTTTGCAGATTTTAGCCCTACGGAGGTGTATAACTTAAGTGAAGGCATTGCTGACAATATCAATGTTATTAACAACGGGCTGCTAGGGTTGGAAAAGATGATGAAACAAATTGGTGGACCCAGTGACAGTATGCAGTTGAGAGAGAAAATGTAAGAATGTTTATTTGTATTTTCCAGTCTGACGTAGCCTAGAGTTTCTTTCAGCATTTCTTCTCAGTCATTTTCGAAACGCTAGTATATCAATATTAGGTTTGTTTCCTGGTTGACCACCCAAGTCGAGGTTTTTATTGACAGGGATCCCTCGCATTGCCACCCAATCCATAAATAGCTGGCTCAGCACTGTAACTGTTCAACCTTTTCGCCCAGGGAAGTTTTAAAGGAAGTTCCCAGACATCACAGCAAACTGTCCTGTCGAGAAAACCCTTTTTTATATTAGGTCTACAAAGTAACCACAGCACTCCTAATGGAAATTACAGTGTAGAAAATAAACGGGAATGATTATGAAGACAGGAGAATCCATTGACAGTTGTTGTCATGCCGGCCCTCATATAACAAGACTGAAAGCCTCTAGGTATATAAATAACTGGACGTAGACAAGTTGACCCAGTAACGCGTGATGCAAAAGTGAGTCATCTATTACAGTAAAAATGAAAATTATAAAATTAAATATGAGCTATCATGAACTCGGATTTTAATTTGTATTTATAATGTGCTGAAAACCTATTTCCGTTTACACTTGTAAGTGTTAATTTTTAAAAATGATTGAAGTATGCATATATCTATAATATAAAAATGAATCGCAAAATGTCTTGATAAGCGCGAAACTCGAGAACGGCTGAACCGATTTGGCTGATTTCTTTTTTGTTGTGTTTGTTGAAGTCTGAGGAAGGTTATTACGGAAAAATTAAAAAAATTGTCTGAAAAGTCTAAAAACACCACTTTTCTATATTCTCATACAAAAGATTTGTTATAAGTCAATTTGAACTTTAACACCATATCATAAAGTTTAAATGTTAGTGGACGGGTTCCGGGAAGGCAAAACAATTATTGAGTGACGTATAAATTTTAATGTCAATATTTGTCAATTTTTATACATATAGCATTAAGGCCAGGTTGCTTCAAACAATTTTCAAAAAAATCTGACGGGGAAGCTATTAACATTAAAAAAAACAATGTGACTTTGTTTTAGAGAAATAGGGCAGAACAAGGTTTGCCGGGACAGCTAGTTAATTATAAATAAGGGTATCTACTCATTGTAGTCGAATCGAATCCGTAAAAATGTTCAGAGATAGCCATAAGTCTCCTTGCATGGTAGCGAACGCACAACGCAAGTCATCCGATCTGTATACATCATCCGTAGTTTTTTTTACACTGGCTCAATTTAGTGACTACAATGCACTTGATGCTGAGTACAGTGTAGTTCAAAAACGAAAGCGACCATTAAAGAATGAAAATCCATTGATAGTCTCCGTCATGCCGGCCCGCATATACCACGACTGAAAGTCTCTAGGTATATGAGTTACTGGATATACACAAGCTGATCCCGAACCACGACAGGCAAAAGCGAGTCTTTATGACGGTCTTTACACTAGTATACTGTGGTCATGACCCAGTTCTGGCAATCGCCCTACCACCAAAAAATCCGAGATCCGTATTTACAATGATTCGGATCAGACGTAGTGGATAACTGCCGTTTGGCAAAGGGTTTGGGGGGTGGCACTTGCCTCTGCCTGTAAAACGCAGCAGGTATTTGACCAGGCATATGCCCTGGATAGGAACCTACGACTTCTCACGTTATCGCGTATTGGTACTGGTTGACCCACTAGGTCATCGTAAGTATAAAAAAACTAAATTGAAATCAATTCATCCTTTTATGAGCTACAAGACACATACACTGAGCCACAGGTACACGTCAAACTTATAAAATCTCTCATTTTGCGTCAGGGGCTAAAAAGGCGAAAGTTTCAAAAGAGTTTTTGGATAAAAATATCCATCAATTTTTCAGACACGACTCGCAGCAAAGGGTGAACGGTTTCGTGTCTGCCACAGCACGGGACATCCAGAGGCTTGGGGTGGTAGTCCGTCGCGGGGACAAGCCGCATAAGTTACAGGTGGAGAGACTAACGCAAGCCTTTAAGGATGCCCTCGCCAAATACTCATCAGTGCAGAAAGTATGTATGCACTTTACCTACCTATTTTGTAAGACAATCATACAGCCCGGCTTGGCAAGGAATGTCCCGGTTGAGGTCATTTCTTCTTGGCCCCATTATCTATACTAATATTATAAAGCTGAAGAGTTTGTTTGTTTGTTTGAACGCGCTAATCTCAGGAACTACTGGTTCGAATTGAAAAATTCTTTCTGAGTGGAATAGACCATTTATCGAGGAAGGCTTTTGGCTATATAACATCACGATGCAATTATTAGGAGCGAAGAAATAATGGAAAATGTGAAAAAAACGGGCAAAATTATTCATCCTTGAGGGCTTCCATTGCGTGCGCTGCAAAAACGGTTCAAGATACCAAAAATATATGTATGAAAGAATTATTCCTCTTGAAATGATCTAAAAAAATGTCCGCGACAGTATGTCTATCTTTTAAGATTAAATCAGTAGAACAGTTTTTATGGTAAACAAATTTGGTCGAAATTAATGCATTATTTGTTAAGAGTTGTATCAACGTAATAATATTAATCTTTATCCAAATAAATGTGTCGTTGATTAAGAGTATTTAATTGTGAACAAAATTGTCTTTGACATCACTTAATTTCAATGAACATCTTAGAAGATATTACAAAACCTTACATAGCAAAACAACGTTTGCCGGATCAGCTATAGTGTCTTGATAACCGCGAAACTCGAGAACGGCTGAACTGATTTGACTGATTTCTTTTTTGTTGTGTTTGTTGAAGTCTGGGGAAGGTTATAACAAAGAGAAGATTTTAAAAAATTATCTGAAAAAGTCTAAAAACAACACTTTTCTATATTCTCATACAAAAGATTTGTTATAAGTCAATTTGAACTTTAACACCATAGCATAAAGTTTAAATGTTAGTGGACGGGTTCCGGGAAGGCAAAACAATAATTGAGTGACATATAAATATTAATGTCAATATTTGTCAATTTTTATACATATAGCATTAAGGCCAGGTTCCTTCAAACAATTTTCAAAAAACAGCCGACAGGCCAATAGCTATTAACATTAAAAAAACAACGTGACTTTGTTTTAGAGAAATAGGGCAGAACAAGGTCTGCCGGGACAGCTAGTTGGGAATATAGAGAATTTTAAAATGTATTAAATTAAATTAAGGCTATTCAACAAACAGCCACGGTTACTGACATAGGTTTCCATATCAGCAAGCTGAAATGGGAGTGAGCTGGCCATGTCGAAGAACCGATAAAAGGTCGATCAGGCTTTCTTGACTAGAGACCGCGAATCGGCATATTTAACGGGGGGCGCTAAATGCTCAGAAAGATTGTTGAGAATAGCCGAAATTAGGACTCAGTGGCGCCGGAAGAAGTTAGCGTGGTTGTACTCTTGACTCCGGCAGATGAAGTAGGAGGTATGGCCAGGAGGTGGTTTTAGTCGAAAATATTAAATTCATAGTTTAACAAATGGTCTTAATTCTAGGAAACTTGGGGCAATTGTGGCATTATTTTTGACTGTGATTCTAGAAATCTTATTTAGGGTTACGGTTCCAAAGTTAAAATGAACAAAAATAATAGAAATTAACCACAATAACCGAAAAATGGTTACAGTTTGACCAAATTTCTAGGTGTTTCTTAAATGCCCATAATTTTCAAATTGCATGGGATAGATTTATTTTTTATTTTTCTCATGTGATTACTATAAATCCTGTCACCCCGTTTCGGCTTGACGTTGCGCTATGAGACACCTGTATATAAACCCCCGAGAACAACGTTTAGCTGCTATTCATGCTACTGGTCATTTTGGGCGAAGTGGATACAACCAATGACTCTACTACCCTAGGAGGAATTAAATGATTGTAATTGTATACTAATAAAAGATTTTAATTGTAGCAAGTATCAGAAAAGATGGCGGCGCACATGCCCAAGCCCACTCGAGTTAGAAACGACCCGACACTCTTGGAACAGCAGGCGATAGCTGATGATGAAGAGTCCACAGCGCTCGCTCAACAACAAGCTCAGGTATTCATTTGAAATTAATAATAAAATGTGTAACATCATTCATTTAAAGAGTGTTTTTTTTACCCTGCGATTGCGACTCTCAACAGTAAAGAAAAACATACCGATATTCGCAGTGATCATGCCGGCCTGCACATACATCTCTTCACGCTTCGTTTAAAGACCTCAATATCATAGGACGGTGGGAAGACGCTCGCTGGATATCTTAGGCTGATATTTGTAGACGCTATTTCTACTTTGCATAGCAAAGATCTCAAAAAATTAATTCGTTTTGACAAAAAACTTCATAGTCAAACAGTAAAATAATTATGCAATTATGGATAGTAAAATATTGATGATTTTTGTAATCTTCTTATATATAAAAATGAATCGCTAAATGTCTTGATAAGCGCGAAACTCGAGAACGGCTGAACCGATTTGGCTGATTTCTTTTTTGTTGTGTTTGTTGAAGTCTGGGGAAGGTTATTACGGAGAGAAAATTTAAAAAAATGTCTGAAAAAGTCTAAAAACACAACTTTTCTATATTCTCATACAAAAATTCGTAATAATATTTAAAAGTCAATTTGAACTTTAACACCATACTATAAAGTTTAAATGTTAGTGGACGGGTTCCGGGAAGACAAAACAATTGAGTGACGTATAAATATTAATGTCAGTATTTGTCAATTTTTATACATATAGCATCAAGACAAGGTTCCTTCAAACAATTTTCAAAAAACAGCCGACAGGCCAATAGGTTTCGGCAGAATAAAATCTGACGGGGAAGCTATTAACATTAAAAAAACAATGTCACTTTGTTTTAGAGAAATAGGGCAGAACAAGGTCTGCCGGGACAGCTAGTTATTCATATAAATATATCATCATAAAATATATTTATTTAAATTCCAAAAAAGTCTTTTGTGAGATCTCGTTAGGACGCATTCAATCTAGCAAAAAATCCTGCTGAATTGAAAGCAGTGAAGGATTGCAGTTCTTATTACCGGCAATGTCCTCCATCCTATTGTGTCCACTAGGCTCTGTCAGCGGCAACTCTTAACCAACAAACTTTAAGGTTTAAATTCAAATTATCTTCCCATCTTGCCATTTGACGTCCTCTCTACATAATACCATCCTTAGGGCACCAGAGCGTTAAAAACATCTTTTCCCTACTACAGCGAAGCATGTGACCAAATCAATAAAACTTTTTTTTTTATAACTTATAGGCGAACGCTTGACCTCAATCACACCTGGTGGAAGGTGAAGATGAGTCCGATGATGAACCGCGTCCGCCCAACAAATGCCTATTCACTCTTCTTTTAAAGACTCCCAGGTCATAAGATCGCGGAAATATGGCCGCTGGTAGCATATTCCACTCCTTAGCTGTTCGCATGATGAATGTAGAAGCGAATCTTCTCGTGCGGATATAAGGAACATCCGCCACATACGGATGGTATCCGACACGATGTCTTGTGGTTTTGTGGTGGAATGGGGCTGGTGGAATCAAAGAATCAAGAAACTTTAGAAAAAGTACCATTTTAACTTTTCTGCCTATCTCAATAGGCAATCAGCGTGGTAATAGACATATGAAAATGTATTTTTTTAATGTTGATGTATTTGTTTCCAGGCGCGTCTCATAGAATTTGAAACTAGCATGCTCCTGGAGAAGGAACAGTACTTACATAAAATAGAAGCAGACGTTTTGGATGTGAATCAAATCATACAGGAATTATCGGATATGGTCAGCCAACAGTCTACCGTTGTTGGTAAGTTTTTAGTTTTCCCTTGTTGTTATGTAACTAGAGAATTTTACTGTTGTGCTTGCGTTACAACTATAGATAGTGATGGTTTTTTGGTGGTAGGGCGATTGCCCGAACTGGGTCGTGACGCACAGTACACAAGTGTAAAGACCGTCATAATGACTTGCTTCGGTCTGTCGCGTTTCGGGGTCAGCTTGTGTTTATCCAGTCACTCATATACTTAGAGACCTTCAGTCGTGGTATATGTGGGTCCACATGACGACGGATAATATCAATGGATTTTCATTTTTTGATAATTACTTTCGTTTTTTAACTACACTATACTTACCATTAGTTGCACTGTATTCATTTAGTCTAGCCAGTGTAAACAAAATCAAAGACAGTTTTCAATATTTTGAATTTTCAAAAGTGAGATTGGTACATTTTAGACGACTAAAACGATGATCACACGGATTAAAATTGAGATAGCACTTCGCCAATATTACGCGTGTGAGAGAGATAAAGCTAATTTACCTCATGCCTAGTTACAACTAGTGATGCCACGAATAGTGAATTGGCCGAATACCGAATATTCGGCCGCCGAATATTCCTGGAAGTAGCGTGTTTAGTAATAATAATAATCTTTATTTCAACACAAAACTTATGCATATACACAGGGCGATAAGTCTCACCAATTAAGTAAATCTTGTCTCTGGTGAGACTCGCACTTCCGTTCGGGTTATTCAAGGGTGTTTTGTGTTTTTATATGGATATTCACGGTATAAGTTTATTAGTATGTGTATGAGCGAGAAAGAGAGTGTATGTATGAGAGGTTATTTTCTGAGGCTGGTAACACTTACGATGAAAAGCGTAATCGTTTGCTATCAAAAAATGCTGAAAAGCTTGTTTTTATCCATCACAACTTATCACTGATCAATTTTAATTACTAAAGTGTTATAATTTGGAAATAAATACATAACTTTGTGTAATATAACGTGTCTTTTTTACATGATTTATTATTCGGTATTCGGCCGAATAATACGCACTATTGTAAAAAAGTGGCCGAATAGGCCGAATACCGAATAGTTGCTGAATATTCGTGGCATCTCTAATTACAGCCCTACCAATGTTCACAATATTTATCGATTTTAACGTTCAATTTTAACAGACACTGTCGAAAGCCACATCGAAAGCGTCGGCGCTCATGTTGAAGCGGGCAACGATGAATTGGCGAAAGCAGCGGAACACCAACGTCGGTATCGAAGAAAAATGTTTATACTTATCATAATTGGGTCGATTCTTGCAGTCATATTTGTTGTATGGGTCGTTAGAATGTTCAAATAGACCCTTGTCTATGAATTTAGATTATAATACAATGTACATAGGCCGGCCGTGCTTTGGCTGGATTCGTACGAACAATCCTTGCCTTGGAGGTACGTTGGGAGTGCGCAGATCTTTTTTTGGTGACCTTAGGGAAAATCCTGCATAGATATAGAGGCGGGCGACTTTCTGTCGATACTCGATATTATGCATTTGACATAAATAAAGCGGACTCGAGTCGTACGTACCAGTATTCATATGATACAAAATTCATATGTAAAGTGCGACTGGCCTTATGAATACGCTAACGGGTCTTTTGCGTAAATAAGCTTTCTCTTGATTTGGTTCCACGTTTAAACGCAGTTACAGAGGCCGTGGTCACATACAAACTGGAGGACCGAAGGCATTTTCATTGGGAACGAGTAAATGCTTGTTCTACCCTCACATTGTTATTTTTATTAACTTTTAGCGTTACAGTTAGTGTGTAATCATGATGTGACCAGGAAGCATAGTAATAACATTCGATAAACGACAAACAAAAACGCAAGACTCGAATCCCGGCACGTACCTCTTGTTTTTTTCAGATTGCGTACGAATTTAGGCACCACATGCTCATCGTGATAAAACTCGCATGGCATTTCATAGAAATGTCATGTATAAGTCCCATAATACAATGTACATATTAGGCCGGCCGTACTTTGGTTGGATTCGTACGAACAATCCTTGCCTTGAAGGTACGTTGGGAGTGAGCAGATCTTTTTTGGTGACCTTAGGGAAAATCCTGCATAGATATAGAGGCGGGCGACTTTCTGTCGATACTCGATATTATGCATTTGACATAAATAAAGCGGACTCGAGTCGTACGTACCAGTAATCATATGATACAAAATTCATATGTAAAGTGCGACTGGCCTTATGAATACGCTAACGGGTCTTTTGCGTAGATAAGCTTTCTCTTGATTTGGTTCCACGTTTAAACGCAGTTACAGAGGCCGTGGTCACATACAAGCTGGAGGACCGAAGGCATCTTCATTGGGAACGAGTAATTGCTTGTTCTACCCTCACATTGTTATTTTTATTAACTTTTAGCGTTACAGTTAGTGTGTAATCATGATGTGACCAGGAAGCATAGTAATAACATTCGATAAACGACAAACAAAAACGCAAGACTCGAATCCCGGCACGTACCTCTTGTTTTTTTCAGATTGCGTATGAATTTAGGCACCACATGCTCATCGTGATAAAACTCGCATGGCATTTCATAGAAATGTCATGTATAAGTCCCATGAGAACAGCGATCAGCTGCGCTACTGGTCATGTTGGGTGCGACATATAAGCGTGAAGTGGATACAGCCACTTATGTATCTCTGCTCATCCCGAAAGGGATACAGCGTGAAGATATTATTATTATAACAAACAAAAGTGAAAAGTGTATAAAATTGACAGAACGCGATGACGTGATATTCCGAAAGCTTATGTCGATCTCATATATTTTTCACTTTCCACTAGCGTTATCGTTTATCGAATGGAACTTTTAGGTTCTTAGGTCATAACGTCTAGTTAAATTAAAATGCTTTTTTGCGCATAAGACCCTTTATAGTATATAGGCAAGTATAAAACGTAATCATTAAACATGCATCGATACAATATTAATCATAACTATACAACTCCGATACGTTACGCATTATTTGGAGTTCCGAGCTCCAAGCTCCTAACTACCGGTGGCTTGGGCTTTAGCCTTCGCTCCCGTAGGTCTAAATGTTTTTATATTGAAACATTTATTATTATTGTAAATTAAATTAATAAAGAGAATAACAATAGCACGGAGTGAATATGGCACCCATGAAATAATTTCAATCTTAAATTTTTTTGTGAATCCAAAGCAAATTCGTTGCTAATTTTATAATACTTACCTCAAAATTAAAAAAATATTCTTTTTCTAACAAAAAAAAATTAATGTCATTTTTTCATTCATCGTTTTTATTTGTCGCTGATAGTTTTCGTCGTTTTTTTAGACTGCATCGTGCTTCCCATCAGGTGTGATGTGGTCACTAGGCCATATCAGGATAAAAAAAATCAACACACAACACAATTAATTTCCACAAATCAAAAGTGTTCACAAGCATGAGATTTGATTTATTTTACGTATATTATAATCACCTTGCGTAAAAGTAGTCAAACACTGTACTTTTTATTATTAAGTAATTTTAGAAGTTATATTTTAGCCTGAAATTCGAGCGTTTTAGCGCACCACATAGCAAGCGAGCGCGGGTCGCATCGGGAGTTCGATGGGTCTAATGAATTCCTTAATTATTCCTTTATTATTTAATTCCTTGTATTTACATGGAAGATTACACACTGAAAGTGTGCGCGGGTCTTGCGCGGAGCGGGTGATGCAATATCTAATCTTGCCTATAAATACAAGGAATCAGACCCGTCGTACTTCCAACCCGACCCGCGCCCGCTCTCTGTGTGTTTTACGCCTTATGGGACTTAATTTCGGATTGTATTTTTTAAATTAAGTACAGACAAAATATTTAAAAAATTGTGAGTCATTTCGTAGTTATATCAATACAAGATTTATTTCATTTCTAAATAAGGTTAAAGAAATATAATGAGTATTCCATTATTACGACATTTGTACAATTTTATCTCCCAATCCTTAAAATTGATAGCATTAGGTCAAGTATCGTAGTTAACCGTATGTTACACACTTAAAAGTTTTATTTACCCGTACTCTATCATATTAGAACAAAATTGTATAAAAATATCATTGTTTTTGATGTAAATATTTGTTTTGCTTTATTTTTTTTTTTTATTAATAATATACCTATACCCATATATGGGAAAACTGTAATCAGATTGATGAAAAACTATTACGATTACATTTTTCGTCATTAATATGAATACATTTTGCACATCTTTGTTTTAAACACTAAGGAATCCTGAATTACAATTTTGTGACTCATAAATGTTAAGACGGGATTTAATTATGATTATAGTGTAACGAAATAAAATTACTATTACATTTTGTAATCATTAATCAGATTACATTCATATCTGCCAATGTATTATAAACAAGTGTCAATTTAAATCATTCTTTTATTCGGTCTCATTTCTCCTTATGTTTCTCATGTTAAGATTCGTCTTCCATTTTTTTTTTTCATGTGTATTATTTTTAGATTAGTTTGTATCGTTACTGTCACTATACATTCATTATCTTTCCTCAAAATATCTAGATAAAAATTACTTATGTATATATCTGTCTATGCCGTAATCTGTATATTTGTTTGTCTATAACTATTATTATACTAGGTTATTTATATTGTAAATATTTAATGTTTATTTATGGGAAAATGGAATTAATATTTCTACTAAAATGTCGAAATGTTCTAATCTTAATTATCTATGATAAAGATGACATACTTAGTCAAATTAGAGTTATTAAAATTTATATAATTGCAAATAAAAAATATAACACCGTATTTGGTATTAATATACTGTCGATATCGATAAAACTCAGTTTATCGATGTACCAATTACGGGTCAGCACTACGTAATATATTAAACGTGTGTATATCTTTATTTTGTGCGTATAAACTATAAATAATATAGCGTAGTTAGGGATTTACGGTAATTATTATTAACCTCATTTAAAATTTAATTATAAAAACAATGCATTCCAGGGGAATTGTTTATCTAGAGGTGATTTTATAGACGATGGAGATATTCAGTACTCGATTCTAATTCCAGATATGTAAAAATAATGATATCTTACTACTTCTATTAAAATAAAGTATATTATATTCAACATTATTTAGGGACAATTAAATTAATGAATAAGTAACAATTAATTATTAAGTAAATTTGTTGCCTTTTCTAAGCCAGGATAAAGTACGATGGGAAAACGAGGCAATACCTCTTTACCCAAAATTACGTAAATGGAAATCTTACCAATAAATTGTGCGTCACACGCGCTACGGTGTCCACACTATTTACGGATCAATTCTCATTTGTTCATCAATGTTTCTTTATGATTTGTCAGAGAATATAGTTATTTATATAGTCTTTAGTTCGAAAAAGGTACATATTATTATATCCTGAAATATCTCGCTCGTCTATAAAATCATTTGTACTCTTTAGTTAATCATTCGTTTTTTTTTCTATGATTGTAAAGTAATTTTTTTCTGAATTTTATTAGGCGTACAGAAATAATGAAGTGCCCATTTTGTTTTAAACGAAAAATGTTGCCTCGAGAATTTTAAAGCGATAACGCATGTATATTCTATATATTAAGAAATTGTACAATTTCATCGCGATATTTTTTCACATTGCGGTTTAGGAATAAAAGAAGATCCAGGCGTTTATGTACCTCTGCTCACCCACAAATAGATATAGCGTGACGATATATTAATATTATTATTCGTTTAAGAATAATATGTATAATGATGCCACAATTAGCCTAATAAACGTTTATTTATATTAGTCTTTTAAATAGATTGAAAACCGCTTATTATTAATAATAAATGACAAGTTAAACCTTGGTTTATTTATTCACAGAGAAACAAACAAATATGATTACTGGTTTGCTATAGTACGCTTGATTTAAAGATAATACATTAATTTCAAGATCTTGTTCGAAAATTCTTAAATACGTTTAATTTATTTTGCTTTAAATTCAGTATTCGGATCTTATCGGGTCGGGTTATTGTTGTATAGTTTTAATCGATATATTTATATTTTAGTATCAAATTTATAAGCTAACTTGGTATTGAAATAAAAGGTTAAAATAGAAATACATGACAATGTTGATTTTGTAAAGGACAATAAATAATTTTGAACTTATTTTCAAGGATTAATTTAAAACTTTTTTCCTGATATTACTATTGGTGTAAATCATGGGTCTGCAACCTTTTCTTATATAAGGGCCACAAATATGAATATATTGGAGCGGGCCACATTTCATATAATAAACACATTTTTTTAGATATAACTAATTTTTGCAATTTTAACTATATTTCTTATTACTCTCATTTACTCACTGTGATCGCTTGAACTGAATTTCCGGCTTCCGCGCACACAAAACAATGAAATAGAAACTTATTTCTATAAGTGTTTTTAATTAATTGCCTGTGGTGCGGCGTTCTGTGGAACGGCTTTTACTTGCGCGGGCCGCACCGTATTGGCATACGGGCCGCTGGTTGCCGATGCTGAAAACATCTCAAAAATCAAAGTGATTACAATTTTGTTTGTATGTATACATAATAATGCTCTTAAAATATATTTAAGCCTTTTTGTTATTTCTCTCCAATATAATTTTACTACCAATCAAAAGATTCTCATTTATATAGTTAACATAGAAATTTTATGTTTTTTTTTTACACTGGCTCGACATATTGACTACATTACACACTATCAAAGGATGAAAATCCATTGAGTCTGTCATGTCGGCGGTGGTATAAGTGTATAGATAGAGTGAATTGACTAGTGATGAAAATGCCCGGGAATTTTCCCAAAGTGCCCAAAACTTCCTTGGGAATATTCCCGGGAATTTACGGAATGTTCTCGGAAGTTTTGGGCACTTTGGGAAATTTCCCGGGCATTTTCATCACTAGACTATACATACGCAAACTGATGCCGAGACCATAGGCCGAAGCGAGTCACTGTGAAGGTGTACTTGTTGTCAGTAGCCAGTTCGGAAAATCGCCCTAACACCTCAAAATTTTAAACACTTCGTCCGTCAGACTTCGTCAGAAGTCAAGTACAAGGAAATGTGTTTTTACTATTTTCTCCCCATAAGAATCTTACCCGAAAATCATCGAACATTTGAAGTAAAAAATGACAATCTGGTCCAGCCGTTTTCGAGCATTGCGTTTAGCAACACTCGAAGCCTGTCTCACTTTCCTGTTTGTGATATGTTTCAAATAAAATTAGAAACTAAATGCAAACATCCATTTTAATAGAATTTGAGGGATACATCTAAAAATAAATGATGAAATAAAACAAAAAAAAATTGAAATAAATTTTTATTAAGGAACATTACACGTATAAATAATGCAATTATTATTTAGTCTGTTTCTCACAATGTTAGACAGTGCAATAGATTTCCAGCTTACAGAATCGATTTGGTTTCTGGAAACGAATAAACTAAAACGAAATTGTGATTAAATTGTATTTATATTTCTCGATATTTACTCTATATTAAAAATATTTATTCCTGAATTTAATTAGAAAAAAATCTGAATACATTTTTACAATCAACGATAAAAAAAAACGCATAGATTAGCATAACTGGAAACACAGCTTGAGTACTCTCTTTTTCTCTCAGATATGTGCGTGTAGAAAGGCACGTAGTATGGTTGAAATTATATAAGAGGCAGATAGATTATAAATGTTATCTAGAATAGCCAACATTTGTCGATAGCTATTAAAAAAAACTGGCATAAGGGGTTAAAAGTATCGCATAATAATTTTACACATATTTCGCTTTCTGGTATCGATAATTGAATAATTTCCAGATCTCGATTATAATAACAAACTTTAATTATAAACACAAAAGTATTGGCTTAAAATTGAATTCTAAACTTAAATATTGATTTAGGTGGGTAACGGGAGAAAATTACTTATTTCAATGATGTGTCAGAACTTCTTACACATAATAAATATTGTACATGTTTTAGGCCTGTGCAGTGCACACTAAAATGAGTAGTCTTTATTTATAACATCTATTTAGACATGTTACTGTGATTATTACTATTTTCAACTATAACAGACTGGAATAGGCGATATTAAATATATTTCATGAATATTGTTAGGAATTAGACAGTATCGGCGTCCTTTTTGAAAGTACATTACACACCTCAGATATGCTTCTAACCATTAAAAAATATAATAAACTTAAATCAACCAATGTGGTAACACGAAGGATTTTTGGGCCTTGCATCTTTAATTTAAATTCGATTCTAATAAAATTATGTTGGTCAATTCAGTGTTAATCATCTTTATCCCTACAAGGCACAAAATGTAATTCAGCCGTTTTTAGCACTATTTAATGGTAATTTACAAAAAATGGCTTTAAGAAAAATTCTTTCATAAACAATAAATATTTCTTGATTTTACATTTCGAGAAGTTTGTATAATTGCAAAAAATCATAGCACTTGTAATTCAATCGATTATTGAAAAAAATCGAATTATGATATTTCTTTTATCGATTATTGAATAATACCTAATCACATTCATAACAAAATAAACAGGAAATTGAACTAAACATTTAAACGAACATGAGATTAAAGAAAAATTGCATAAGCATCCTTACTAAACGAATAATTATTGTCACATACATTTATATTACATAATTTAACAAATAATCACACACATATGATTTATTTCCATTAAAATAACTTTATGATATGCATACAATAATATAAAAGGGTATAAAACAACTAACGAGCATTATCAAACTAGTACGTTTTGAATACTACCCTGGAGCCATTTCAGTTTAAAGGTCACGAAGGCGAAAGAGCCTGTTTAACGTAACAAATTTCCTGAGAAAATACAAAACAAGTTTATACATTCAAAGGTACCTCAGAATATGGTCCCAACGCCAGGTTGGAAACCAATGCCAGATACTTATAGCTCTTTAAGTGCCATTTGTGAAGTCAAATTATGTTAATACTTTTATTTTTGAGCCTGTGATATGTATAACAAACGTTTTTTTGATGTCGACATTTTATTTTGCACATTTGACTTTAATATAGAAGAATGGTGAGAAAAAAATAACAGTATAAATTTTTTTCTTTTTAAGACTATTTTTTGTGAGCACTTTACTGGCTTATGTATTTTTTGGTATATACTTTGCTCTGTTTACCTGAAATGTATAAAAACATGTAAACAGCTACCGTTCGATATTATTTCATTAAAAGCAGTCCAGACCCGCCCGATAGTACGAAAAGTTTTAAACGCAACCATCTTTGTCTAGACTAGGGATGTAACGGAGGCAGTTTTATCGGAACCGAAGTCGGAGTTATTAAATTTTATTTATCGGAGTTGGAACCGAAGTCGGAATCGGAGGCAATGTCAGTAATCACAAGTGACGGCAGAAGAAAATAGTTTTGTTTGAGGACCAATAAAAACATTATTCACTGAACCTTATTAATTAGGAAGTAGTAAATTTACATTTCCACAGATAGTAAAAATAAAAATTTCTGTTTCTTAACATTTTCTCATTAACAGTGAACTAGTTAAATCAAATTTGCTCCAGGGTTGTTTTTGTCTTGATTTCTGTTTTATTTTATTTAATGTTAATGTATAACAAAACCTTTTAGTAATAAAATTTAATGAACATTTAGTTTTAAACTTAATACTGTGAATCATATTTTATTATAAACATTTTTTTTTAATTTCTTAAAATTAAGTAGCATTGACTGATTGATTAATTGATATTATGTTTCAACGACATATAAAATGAAATCAAATGAAATAACTACAACAGCGGTGGTGACCTCCGATAAATGCCTCCGAATAAAAAGTTTCGGAACCCAAGGTGTAATAACAATCGGAAGTTCCGACTTATCGGAGTCGAAACTCCGTAACATCCCTGGTCTAGACAGATGAATTACAGCGCCGGCGTGAAGCTGTCCATTGCCACATTACTCGGGCTAATTGGATTAATTTCATGGATCATATACTTCTAATAAAAAATATATATATTAGTTTGTTCGCTCGTTAGTTATTTTATATCTTGTATTACCAAAAAAAATGTTTATTCGGTTAGGATTTGGTTTATCAAATGCACTGTTCCATCTATGTATTATTAATATTCACGTACATAGGTATAGTAACTAATAGATCACTATATCAACTCATTAAGGGAGGTAAAAAAGTTTTTTATAATACGATGATATATTTGTAACAGTAGGACGAAAGCTTTCATTAGATGAGCATTTCTTGACGGTATCTTTTTGACATTCCTTACCGCCGTTCTGAATATAGACCCCGTCGAGTTTATGCTTGGTAAAATATCTATAAACTATGAAAATATAATCAAGCGAGTGATTGATAAATGGTATACATATTTCTTTTATCCTCCTGCAGCCCAATTTAAAAGTAGGAAAGGAGAACAAAGAAGAAAAGCCCACTGTCATAATATCAGAACATAACTAATATAGTCCCTAACGTCCAGACCAAAACCTTTTCGTATCTCTGTAATTATTACGAATTAAGTTTTGATATTTTGAGGGTACTTTACTAGATAAATAAAAAACCACTATAATATTTTGTTCTGTATTTAGTATGTTGGGTCATAATAATTAAAAATTTTGTACAATGTGACGTGTAATTCAATTCAAACATTTTACAGGACCGTAGATATTATGTTCTAGTATTAGTATGGTGGGTCTTGGTTCTTAAGGGGGTCATCTCGTGTAAAGGCACTTTTGCGGCGCTTATTTGGGATTTTTTTTGGCGAATTTATTAAACATACAACTTTGAAATTTTCACCATATATTAATCCACATTTCAAAACCCTGTTTAGATTTTTTTTAGTTAGGAATCTCCATCCATTGCTGAAATAAATATTAACTTTAACGCCCATTTAAAAAAACAGTGGTGAACATGATAGCAGGCGTTCTACTTATCGAAAACAAAAAAAAATCAAACAGCATATCAATCTGTGGAACTATTATCATTTCAACTAGGATTATTAAAAAAATATTGAACGGTTAATTATTAGCATGTTGTTGAACATTCTTTCGTAAATTTTGACGCTCTTATACTTATATCTTCTTCAGCTCGGGAAAAAAGCGGCTCGACGGATCAAAATTATCCTAGTCCACATTGTGTCTTCATGAGTACTGAATGAGTCTCCCAAATTGCAAAGGATCAGTTCGATAGATTACAAGATATCGTGATTACCAGTTTGAAAAATAGTTTTGAGAAAAACGCGTTTAAAGGTTAGAGCGCCTTAAAAGCGCGCGCTTCAAACGCCTGACCTATACAACGCTATAACTTTAGAATGACTTGAAATATCGAAAAATCACTCCAACTACGTATTCTAAAATATATCTAGATGCGATATATAAAAAAAAACGATTTTTCGAACCAGTCACACGGGATGACCCCCTTAACTAGCTGTGATTTTGCTGCGCGTTGAGTACCATATGATTTTGTCCTAGAACTATCACATTGAACCTCAGGAGGTTAAGTCTAGCTTATATGTTCTTTCGCGATAGACGTAACACAATCCGGCTATATTCAGAGGGGTTATAAATTTTGCTATCGAGTTTACTATAGTAATTTTGTCATGATAGTTAAAAAAAATGTTTTTCCTTTTTTAACAACCAACTTCTCTCATTGAACATTGATCAAGGGTTTTGACACCGTTTTCAATATTGTGCTTTAAGAGAGGCTTGCACCAAAAATTAAATTTTGTTTAACACGTTTGTCGGGCAGAACGATTCGTTTGTGTTTTTCACGGGGCCAAATCCGACTCTGGGCACACCGCAACGTAAACAAGCGATTTATAAACAATGTAATTCGAGTATTAAAACTAGATAATGTTTGGGTGCAAGACAATAAGATTAACGCTAAATAGCCTTTCTACAAGCGTAAACTGGATTTAATAAATTGGTGCAAGTCGACCTCAAATTCTTATCTTTAAAAAATCTAATTTCAACTCATTTTGGAGTGAAGCTTTGTTATGTTTAACAAAAATCAAGGACAAAACAATACAATAAATCTGAAATGATCATGAAATTGTAATAGTATACAAAATATTAGGAGTACGAAATTCGATGAAAATAAATATCGTGAAACATTTTACACTTAGGCAGTTTATTGTCAAATGAACATAAAAACACTTTAAATTATAACAATCTAGAGTATTCGGAATTATTAATATCAATATCGTAGAATTCTTCCGCAAAAATATTTTCGATATTTCCTAAAAATATCTTTGAAATTCCTTAAAAATATTTTCGGAAGAATTTCTACATTTTTGGTTTAAATTATAATTCATTATTGTTTATTTTGCTTTTTTATTCCAAAATGCATTCCTATAGTTATATCTGAATTCGGATTATCTGCTTTATAAAACCGGACTATATTTTCAAGGTATTATAATTGAAAATATTTATATGTTTTTGTAACTCAGTTCGTAGACTGTATTCATATTAAAAAAAAAAACTTTAAAGTCTTATCAAAATAATCAAAAACGCTTTAAGTAATCCACTCAAATAGTATTCGAAATATCTTTTATAAAAATAATTCGAAATAAAGCCTACTTTTAAACCAATTTTTGAACTATTGTCACAATAAAGTCATTTTAGGATGGAGACAATAGAAATACAAAATGGAAAGTAACAAGAGACGATAGATTAAGCTCTGGCCAGGTGTAATAAAACGTTAAATGTTTATCTTAAACATTCAAGCACTATAATTCTTATATCAACATTTTTTCATATCAGATGCCTGGAAAATCCAAATTAATATGAAATTAATCGTTTGCTATATCGAAAAGTATTCAATATTTTTTTTAGATTTCATTTATCGATTTTTTTTTCAATCAAGCGAGACTATTGGCTTACTTTGTGCTTTTAATAATTTTGTTTACGATACTCGTTTTAACAATTAAACATCGTCGAAATCAGAGTCTGAAATAGTTTCGATTCGTATTTCGATATACATATCGAGGAGTGAAAGGACTTTAGCGCACTATTTTTGCGACATTGAGTTGTATTTATTTCCGGAATCAGCGTTTATAACTAATTCTGAATATATATGTCAGTGTTGCCATAAATATCGCCTTTATATACTAGCTCGGCAAAGTGACTACACTGCACCTGACGTGTACAGCGCAGTCCAAAAACTGTAATTATCAAGAAACAGGAGTGTTCATCGACAACCGCCGTGATTATGCTGGCCTGCTCAAAAGTCTTTATACACTTTTTTTTTTTTTTTTTGAAGCGGACTAACTACTGATTGCCGGGAAAGGCATTTTCAGCTCAACCGGGCTTTCTTTATACACTTCTTTCAAAAGACCCTATATAAGAGGAAGAGGATTAATCGACTGGAAAGCTGGCTGAGCACCTTCTGTGCTCGCCCCCTAAGCCCGGTTGAGCTGAAAATGCCTTTCCCGGCAATCAGTAGTTAGTACAAACAACCACAATCGACTGGAAGATCAATCCATAGCCGGATGACACGGCAGGGTAAGAATTGGAAAACTTTTTAGCCAAGCAAATAGCCTTTCACCCCTCGAGATAAGAATCGATACCACAAAATAGAATCGATCATAGCAACTCAAAAGGCATCAAATAATATTATTATATCGAAACAGAATCGATTGTGATGACTGAAATGTAATCGATTGACAAGATCTCGTATCCAGCCGGCGGTATAAAACGTCTTAGTGCTTATTTGTTCAATCCACCAATGGTAAATTTTATATTAGAGTTTTTTTTTTTTCAGTTTTAACAAACACTGTGCTTTTTTTACGTGACCACACCACGCCTGATGGAAAGCACGATGCGGTCCAAAATCGATAACGACTATCAACAGTAAATCCCATCGGTAGTCAAAACGATCATGCCGGCCTGCACAAGTACCTCTTCACGCTACACTTAAAGAACCCCATATCATAGGATGGTGGGAACACGCTCGCCGGAAGACCGTTCTACAGCCCAACGACACGGCAAAAGATGGAGTTAGAGAACTTCTTAGTCCTAGCCGGGATGCGAGTTACCGCATACCGAAGGGAGAAGGTTATATTGAAGGGTATTTTTAAAAGTCTTTTATATTTTCCATTATACCAGCATTAATGCTATGTTTCAAAATTTTATTTATTATCAGGCAGTTGGAAGAACTGCTAAGTGCCAGAATTCTGTCATTCCACATTTTTTTTAAAAATAATTTCGTATTGTGATTGAATCACATTTTGAACTGAGATTTCTCGACTCTCTGACTATACTGTCGCTTGGCAAGTGTTTACGCGGGGTGTTGCTTGATCGATGGGCAAATAGCTTCAGCTGGTGATCTCAGAGTCAGCGGTATTCCTCCCATAAAAGCATAAAAAATATCAATATTGTCATACTTGGACATTCAAGAAATATATTCTCTTAAAATCTGCTAATAACCGGAACAGAAAAGAAAACACTTAATCAGCTGCAGCTGAACAAAAGTGCCGACATTAAACAAACAAATGACACGGGAAAAAAACGAAAAACAGGAACAAAAAAAAATTAATAAAAAATTAGACCGCCGCCAATGAGGACCCTGTCTCAGCTTGTGCTACAGAGCACTAGACTCTGCAGCGCTGGTATTGTGACAAGAATTGAAGTCTCAGAATCCAAATGGAATCAAATAACTGAATGATTTTGGAAATATCCAAAATTATGGTTTTATGGGATACACGTCACTACTCTGAGATGGATAGTGTTACTGATTTTTTTTTTAATTAATTTTTTTCGAACACCACCCGTGATGAATGTTCCTTACATCCATACGAAGAGCCTCTTCTGCATTAATCATACGAACAGCTAAAGAGTGGAATATGCTTCCAGCGAGCATATTCCCACGATCTTGACTTGGGAGCCTTTAAGAGAAGAGTGAATAGGCATTTGTTAGGCGGACGCGGTTCATCATCGGACTCATCTTCACCTTCCACCAGGTGCCTTTGAGGTCAAGCGTCCGCCTGTAAATACTAACAAGTAGGGGTATAATTTATATGGAGATTGAGCAAATACACAAAATGGTTTTTTGGACAAATAAGCACCAGGGCGAGGGTGAGCGTGAGTGAGTACTACCGCAGTTTCGCTTGCCGCTGTTGCCATATCGCGTACTTGGAGCAGGCCGTGTCGATCATTTGGTTCAAATGCCGCGTCAGAGTCGTCGCCAGTGGCGTCAGGTCGCGTAGCATCTTCTCCTGAAATTATCGAAAATGCTGTGTTAAGATTTGATGATGATGATGTCCTAGCCGGTTTCGGCCACGGCGACTGTTTCAACACCGGTTAAGAAATTCGAGGTCCAGTTTTCGGAAACAGTCAATTGCGCAGGAGATATTTAAGTGCATAGCTGGACGCGCAGCCAGAAAAGCACTCTATCGTCCGAGCTCCCTCAGGCCCGATGGAAAGGAGAACCAGTACGATCGGGAGGGACCGGAATGTAGGTTTGGTCGAGTTTTCCCTTCTCTAAACACCTGGCTGAATTGCGGTGTTCAAGAGATACCTTAGTCGCCTTTAACGACACCTCAGCAAGAAGAGGGGGGTGCTATTCTATTCTGCCGGCAGCCACCACGGCTTAATTTGATAATTATATAACAATCGACAAACTTCAATAAATAATGTTGAAACAGTACAACCCTAATGTAATTGCACTACCCTAGCAGTCTGTCATAATACTCCACTGTGTGTTTAATTTTACAAGTTACGTGATCAGTGTAAAATGCTAAAAACATGGATAAAATGGACGCAATAAGCAAAATACAAAGCTTACACGATGAAAAAGATTTTCCAGTGTGGAAATTTCAAATAGACATTCTAATTAAAAGTTATGGGTTAGAAAAATTACTCGAATGTTCGGTAACGGCTTCGACTGACAAAACACTTTATTGCTCACGTAGAAACAAGAATGGGATTGAAACTGGCGGCTCATTGCCTTTGCACTGTCAGCATATTTCTTACCGAATTGGACCGTTGAAACTTTTAGAATATTAAAAAAAAATGTTATAATGATAATACAGTAAAAACGTTTATGGCGACACAGTTTAGGACAACATATCGGTTATATTGACCCAGAACAAAGGTCCCGGCTGAATGCTATAGGACTTCGTATCTCGAAAACATCACCGGTTGTTACGACTATCGATTTTAACGACTAAATATGAGTAGCTCCTTCGATGTCGTTATAACAGATTTTGACTGTACATTTTAGTAGCGTTTCAAATATCATTTATGTACGTTTAGATTATTTTATCATCAAAGTCTACAAAACGAGCAATACAGATGGTATTGTAATCAGATATAGCTAAAGTAACCTCTTTCCTTCAGACAACTTGTTGCCATTTATATAAACAAAAAAGTATAAGAAATATTACTTTTTTGTAAATATTTATATTTCTAGATGTTCTAGAGCATTCTAGAAGAAACAAACTTTGACAATGTTGGAATATCATTTTTTTATCAAATTTCACGGCTCAAAGTCCCTTTCGAGTCTATATTAGTATTGAATTCACTTAATATTGAATAGTCATTGATTGACGTCAATATTTCACAAAAACCAGCGCTGCAGACGTCCTCTGTGACTTAAAGCTAATGGAGGGCATATTATCGCCATGTTTGTATGTTTTTGTATTTTCATTTGTTTCTGTATATTGTTTGCGTTACTGTATTTAAATTTTTAGTTTTTTGTAAGTTATGGCGAAATAAATACATTTCATTTCATATTAACGACGATTCTAAGCGACGCGCACTCCACCCCACCCCATCAGAAACACCCCCCCGCAGCACACTGCCAATCCAGCATCCTGTCACTATACCAGGCCAGAGAACAAGCATAACGATAAACAGGTAGTCCTTGATAGGTGACGGAACACGTTCCCCAAATTTGGATATCAATCTACTGGAATATTATGGCACAAATACACGCATTTTTTATTTATTTTTTATTATATCTTTAATTTTAAGAATAATGGAACTTAACCTTTTGCGGACGCATTAAATTTGGACACGGGTATCGTACTGGTCGGAATTAATTTCTGTCGTCACGTAAGATTACGAAGGATAAACAAGATTTGGTAATTCTTTTGTGAACTTTACATATCTATTTATTTAATACAGTCATCCATCCATCCATTTTGTTTCGAAAAAGTGTAAACTGATACATTGTTGCATACAGTATAGGATTCGTGTGGTTCCTTGCTGTGGTGGCTGAGAACAGACATACGACCGCAAAGGGTTAAATGTTCCTGCAATTAAAGTCTTCTAAGTAAATAAAATACTGTAGCGCGTATTTTTTCTCTTAGAAACAAGCCTGGATTGACGTTTAGTAGCCAATATTCCCCACACGTGCACTCGCGCGTCTTTTAACATCACCCGACTTTTCGGGAACCAGTAACAAAGCAGTCTCACTGGAAAAATCGTGTGAAAATACTTTTAGCATCACACGACTTTTCGAGAGCCAATCAAAACTAACAGACACAAAATCAGCCAATAAATAAAAAAAAACTAAACTGTTTACCTCAAATGGCCTCAGTTTGACGTTTCGAAAGCGTAGAAGAGCCTCGTAGAAGTTGGCCGCCCGGAGCGCCGTATCCTCTATCTCGGCTGTCGCGCCAGTTCTGTGGAGAATCGATAATAATTTCCGATATTGATTACAAATACAACTATATTTTAGTTGTGTGACGTAGATGTGTGTGTTTTATGAGCGGGACACGGTGATATGCTGTTTCGCTTACGCGGTTAGTTAAGGTGTGTTTCCAGTAGAGATGCCACGAATATTCGGCAACTATTCGGTATTCAGCCTATTCGGCCACTTTTTTTGCTATTCGGTATTCGGCCGAATACCGAATACCAAATCATGTAAAAAAGACACGTTATATTACTCAAAGTTATGTATTTATTTCCAAATTACAACACTTTAGTAATTAAAATTGATCAGTGGTAAGTTTTGATGGATAAAAACAAGCTTTTCAGCATTTTTTGATAGCGAACGATTACGCTTTTCATCGTAAATGTTACCGGCTTCAGAAAACAACCCCTCACACAGACACTCTCTCTCTCGCTCACACTCATACTAATAAACTCGAAAAACCGTGAATATCCATATAAAAACACAAAACACCCTTGAATATCCCGAACGGAAGTGCGAGTCTCACCAGAGACAAAATTTACTTAATTGGTGAGACTTATCACCCTGTGTATATGCATAAGTTTTGTGTTGAAATAAAGATTATTATTATTACTAAAAACGCTACTTCCAGGAATATTCGGCGCTTCGGCCGACAGCGTTGCCGAATATTCGGTATTCGGCCAATTCACTATTCGTGGCATCACTAGTTTACAGTCAGAGATGGGCAAAATGTAATCAGATTAATTAATGATTAACGATTATGATTACATTTTGTAATCATTAATCATGATTAATGATTAACGAAATTAATCAAAAAAAGTAATCATTTTTCGGTGATTAAGGATTATTAATCTTTAATCGGATTACAATTAATCATGATTACTTTAATGATTACTTTTCTGTTTGATACGTAAAATGTGCTGCCGACAGCAGAGCGGCGCTCGCCTTTTTTTTATTTATAGTATACGACTACTACTAGCTAAACTGGCGAACTGAGTACCACTACATAGATAGGTGTTAGGGAGATTACCCGAACTGGGTCGTGACCGCAGTACAATAGTGCAAAGACCGGCATAGTGACTCGCTGCGACCTGACTACTTTCAGGATCAGTTCGTGCTCGGTGGACATAAAGTAAATCCAACGAAATCTAGTTAATCATTGATGCTTTTATCATTGTTCTGAGTGATTCCTGGACTATTAGAACTGATTATCAAAGTACCGCCCATATTTTACTGAAATACCGTCTCCAACCCGATAATCCATCCCCGCCTTCGAGATGGAGGTAGAGAGACAGAGCAAGATAGCGCAAAATTTTAATTGATCAGAATTATACATTATTTTCTCAAATTTACACAAGCTTCTATAGCGCAGAGCGCAACATCACCTTTCTTGGTCATCCGTCTCTCTCTACTGACTCGGTTTCGTCTTTGATGTAAACCGAACCGCCGCACACGTTCGTATCGTATTTTGCATTTTAACTCAAAACTAAAGTTGAGATATCGATCTGTTTTTTTTTCCGGATAACTGTCGTTCTACCTAATAACTTTTATTCTTACAATAAATCAGCGGGACACATACATAGTTTTTTTTCTCAGTTCGCTTAATTTTTATTTTTCGCGTTTGACTTCCATATTCTTAAAAACGCGCCATTTTTATCTCACTAAAAACGCTAATTTGTTTACCAAATTATATATATATGTATATATATACATACATATATATTTCATTTTTCTGTTTTAAAAATTTAACTTTAACTTAATGGATTGCACACAAAGTCTTTGGCCATTATCAGAAGTATTCTCCATCTCGAAGGCGGGCGTGGATTATCGGGTAGGAGCCGGTATTTCAGTAAAATATGGGCGGTACTTTGATAATTACTTCTAATAGTCCAGGAATCACTCAGAACAATAATAAAAGCATCTATGATCAGCTAGATTTCGTTGGATTTACTTAATGGCCACCGAGCACGAACTGATCCTGAAAGTAGTCAGGTCGAAGCAAGCCACTATGCCAGTTTTTTCACTATTGTACTATGGTCACGACCCAATTCCGGCAATTAACCTATCAACTCAAACGGCTGAAAGCACAAAAAATGGTCCTGAACGTAATCAGGTCGAAGCGAGTTACTATGAGTTAGTAGGTATATTGGCCGAAAAATGTCGTGACTCGTGACCACAGTCCACAAATGCAAAGACCCTTATAATGATTATGATTCGCTCAACAAGATGGATATTCGGGGGCGGACTTGCACCGGCTAAAACCACCGGGTGCCAGCACTGCCTAATCTTCGACTTCGCCAGGCCTGGGAATCCAGATACTTCCTAGGGGTCCAGCGAGCGATTAGTCTTAGACAGGCCTCCTCCCTGGGAAAGGGTCGTAAAACTAGCCAAACAATACCTCCCATAGGGGCGGCGTGTGAGCACACACATGACGACACCACCCTACCCTCCGCTGGACGCCAACCCCCACTCTCCGCTGGACGCCTCCCCCTCTCTCTGCTGGACGCCATCCCCCACTTTCTGCTGGACGACAACCCAACTCTCTGCTGGACGCCACCCCCCCACTCTCTGCTAGACACCACCCCCCCCACTCTCCGCTGGACGCCACCCCCCCCCTCTGCTGGACGCCACCCCCCACTTTCTGCTGGACGACAACCCAACTCTCTGCTGGACGCCACCCCCTCACTCTCTGCTAGACGCCACCCCCACACTCTCCGCTGGATCTCCCCAATCTCCGCTAGACGCCACCCCCCTCTCTCAGCTAGACACCACCCCCACTCTCCACTGGACGCCACCCACCACTCTCCGCTGGAAGCCACCCCCACTCTCCCCTGGACACCCCCCCACTCTCCACTGGACGCCACCCCCCTCTCTCCGCTGGACGCCACCACCCACTCTTCGCTGGGCACCACCCCACTATTAGACGGAAGTTTGGGGTCATATATAATTCGAAATAAAATAACTTGAAAAATTAAATAAACAGCAAGGTATTGTTAAAGGTCTAGGCTTCTGATAGGGATCAGTTATCAGTACCCAGAGACTGCATCCTGCTTATCTCTATTTCCCTGTCACATAACGTTAACACTTTGCCGTCCACACGATTCGTAAATATTATTTCGCTTTGTGCCGGCAGCGCTAATTCTGATCACTTGACTTGTCGCCGGCCGTTCTTGACATTATCCAGAGATTATAAATTGTTAAGTTTTACTAATCTCAATCTCAGGTTTTTTCGCGTCCGTAGGCTTTACCCTAGTTTCCCTACACGTGACTCCTGGGTGGTGCTAAACGAGCAGCAGCGAGGTGGTAGGGCGTCGGTGCCCGTCTGGATCGCGACCACAGTACATGGGTGAAAAGCCCGTCATAGTTACCAGTTTCGACTTGTCGCGTTTCGGGATCAGCTTGTGTATATCCAGTAGCTCATACCTAGAGACCTTCAGTCGTGGTATATTTGGGCCGACATGACGATGTAGGCTATCAATGGATATTTATCCTTTGATAGTCGCTTTCGTTTTTGGACTACACTGTACTTACCATCAGGTACTCTGTAGTCACTATGTCGAGCCAGTGTAAAAAAAAGGTTTCTAAGCCCTTTTCCCCTACTTTCTTGAAATTTCGAAGACTAAAAGTTTGCGCACGTCACCAGTGTGGTGTGTTAAGAGGGGTTTCGCCGTGTCTGTGCAAGAACTAGCATTCGCATTCACGCACCAAATAGGCTGAACTGCGCGGCTAATTTGTGTGATTAGGCAACGTCGGGCAGATTTAATTCAGAGTACAGAGCGGCAGTTACCCGGGACCGGGCACTGGCTGCGGGAAGCAGCGCCAGAGCTCGCGCAGCAGCTCGCCGGCGGAGAGGTAGAGGCGGTCCAGCTCGGCGCGCGCGTCCGGCGGGATCAGCTGCGCCATGGAGGCGGCGTGGTGGTGCCGCATGAGCGCGCCGCCCGGGCTCAGCTCGCCCAGCGCGCCCACGGCCCCGGCGGCGCTCACGCACACCGGCCGCTGGCACTGCTGCCCGCTGCACCAGGCCTGACACACAGTAAAATGAATAAGGTATATGTACTAGTGATGCCACGAATAGTGAATTGGCCGAATACCGAATATTCGGCAACGCTGTCGGCCGAAGCGCCGAATATTCCTGGAAGTAGCGTGTTTAGTAATAATAATAATCTTTACTTCAACACAACACTTATGCATATACACAGGGTGACAAGTCTCACCAATTAAGTAAATCTTGTCTCCGGTGAAACTCGCACTTCCGTTCGGGTTATTCAAGGGTGTTTTGTGTTTTTATATGGATATTCGCGGTATAAGTTTATTAGTATGTGTGTGAGCGAGAGAGAGAGTGTGTGTGTGAGAGGTTATTTTCTGAGACTGGTAACATTTACGATGAAAAGCGTAATCGTTTGCTATCAAAAAATGGTGAAAAGCTTGTTTTTATCCATCACAACTTACCGCTGATCAATTTTAATTACTAAAGTGTTGTAATTTGGAAATAAATACATAACTTTGAGTAATATAACGTGTCTTTTTTACATGATTTGGTATTCGGTATTCGGCCGAATAGTACGTATTATTCGGCCGAATACCGAATAGCAAAAAAAGTGGCCGAATAGGCCGAATACCGAATAGTTGCCGAATATTCGTGGCATCTCTAATATGTACTGTACATTGTTTTTTTATTCCGGCAGGATCATTCGCTGTTGTCCGGGAAAGACCATCACAGCTAAACATGACTTAAAGAGCGAATACTTAGAGCGGCTTGCACTAAAAATTAAATCTAGTTTAGAGTTATATAAAATGCTATTTAGCGCTGATCTGTACTTATTGTCTTGCACTAAATCAAAATCTAGTTGTAACAACACTTAAACTGATATCATCATTAAGATGAAATCAAACCAATTCAATTAATAAGCGTTTTATACAAGCTTAAACTAGATTAATTCGTTAGTGCAAGCCGCCCTTAATCCTTTATGGCGCCGTGTCGTATTTCTGCAACATACCACTCAAATAGAAGCAACAAAAAAGCATAATAAATGCCGACAGACTGACTTTGCTTGGTGTTATACGGTACCAACAAAGCATTCTTACTATTTAGTGACAATTCAGCTCACTAGGTGACGAGACTTGTAGGTAATGATGTTTCATTGTAGTGTCGAACGAATACACGCCTGTTTTCAGGTTTTCAATTTCATTTACGAAAAATTAATTCTTGGTGAAATACTAATATTTGACTGTTGAAAATTTTGTAAGTAAACGGTAAGAGGATGTTTTTTAATAATCTGTTCTAATTTTAAGTTTAATGATTTAGTACTAATCTAATGTTGCATTTCTAGTACATGCAAGGTTTTTAAGAATTATAAACGATACATTTTAATATTTTTATAATTATTATTTTCGTTAACTATACAGTATTTACTACCTAGTTTTTACAAAATTAACAAATTTAACGACCTTGCGCCATAAAGGGTTAAAGTGCTCAGCCAGCGAGTTTATAAGTTGAGTGGCAACGCAAGCCAATCAGCCTTAGGCAGACCTCTTCTCTGGGAGGGGGTCGTAAATTACCCCCTCATTACTTCTCATTGCGACGGCGTGTGGACACACACGCCACCCCACCCACACTCCCCGCTGCACGGTGGACGCCCTCTACGTCCACCCGCCCAGCCACTAAAGTATCTCTGCTTATCCCGTAAGGGATATACCGTGATGATATATAATAATAATAACATAAATACACTATCCCAAATCATGTCTTATTATGTATAATTTTTGTTACTTACTTGACATATCGACGCCAACGCCGACAAAGGGGGTGGATGTGTTGTGTTTACACTCGTTTGGCCTATTTGAGAAGCAGGCCCTAACAAATATCTTTCTATCTGTGAAATAACACAAAAAAACTTTCTTGATATTCATGCTTCAGATGTGAAATGGTCTTCAGGCGAGCGTGTGCCCACCGTCCTATGATATCGGGGCCTTTAAACGAAGCTTGAAGGGGTATTTGTGCAGGCCGGCATAATCACTGCGGCTATCGATAGTTTTTCTTTACTGTTGATAATTACTAGGGATGTAACGGAGGCAGTTTTATCGGAACCGAAGTCGGAGTCGGAGTTTTGAAATTTGATTTATCGGAGTCGGAACCGAAGTTGGAATCGGAGTCGGAGGTAATGTCAGTCACAAGTGACGCCAGAAGAAAGTAGTTTTATTAAGAGACAAATAATAACACTATTCAGCTAACTTTTTTAATTAGAAAGTAATAAATTTACGCATACACAGACAATGAAAATAAATTTTGAATTGTTTTTTATTAACATTT
The DNA here is from genome assembly GCA_036320925.1 of Automeris io. Taxonomy (NCBI): domain Eukaryota; kingdom Metazoa; phylum Arthropoda; class Insecta; order Lepidoptera; family Saturniidae; genus Automeris; species Automeris io. The sequence continues at coordinate 21,452,015 of JAUDJH010000001.1, forward strand.
TCATCAACAGTGAACAAATTAAATCAAATTTGCGCCAGGGTTGTTTTTGTGTTGATTACTATTTTATGAAATTAACCCAATTATGAATTTTATTAATTTAATATAAATATAGAATAAAAAAAACTTTTAGTAATAAATTTAAACGTACAACTAGTTTTAAATTTAATAATTTAAATTATAATTTTTTAAACTAAATTTTTAAAAATTTCTTCAAATTAAGTAGCATTGATTGTTTCAACAACATATATAATGAAATTAAATTAATTGACTACAACAGTGGTTGGTGGTGATCTCCGATGAATACCTCCGATTAAAAAGTTTCGGAACCGAAGTCGGAACCGAATCGGAAGTTCCGACTTATCGGAGTCGGAGTCGAAGCTCCGTAACATCTCTGATAGTTACAGTAGTTGTTTGAACCACACCACGCTTACCATCATGTGTGAGGTAGTCATTATGTTGCTGACCTGCTGAATCTGGATAAAATTAATATCGGACCGAAGATATCGAATTCGGCTAAAAAAACACACCGGCAATACCTTCTAATAGGCCGATAATGTTAACTAAGAACTAAGTTAAGAAATCAATGTAATTAGAAGTAAGGGTTAAATGTATAAACTAAGCACAGTGTGTAATAGAAATAAGCAAGAGTAAATAGAAGTAAGAAAGCGCAAAATAGAAAAGTACAATTCGTAAAAGATCATACTAGAGAAGAGCAATGTCTTTGCATTAACAAGCAGCAACGGGTAACAAGGGAAAAGGAAAAAAAAATAGGCCGATAATTTAGCTAAAACCTAGGGTTTCTAGCAAGCGTCAAACTATAACTTTTTTGCAGTCCAAAAACGATGGCGACGACTACCAACAGCAAAAAAAACATCATTAGCTGTAATGATCATGCCGGCCTGCACAAATATCTCTTCACGCTACGCTTAAAAGGACGATGGGAACACGCTTTCCGGAAGACCATTACAAGCCCCAACGACTCGGCTCCAGTAACCAGTTAATGAACTTCTCAGTCCTAGCCAGGATGTGAGTTACCGAAAATCTGCGACTACGTAGACCCGCGCATGGAAGGGAGGGGGTGGAACAAGGTAAATAGCTCTTCAGAACACTCGCCATGATACAGACAGTAGAAAACGCTCAGTGAGGCGAAACCTCTGCACAACTGGAGCGGTCCAAGATGCTCAGAAAGGCCTGGATCGTTCACTATGCGGACAGACCTACGCTGCAACCCATCCAGGGCGTCAAGTGCGAACAGTATTCCATACAAGAAATTTAACAAATTGTTATTTTACTTCAAATATATATGAGGAAGAAGAATATCAGTGTTTAATTCAAGTAGAAAACCTCCCCGTCTCAACTGTCCCACATAAAACACTACATAATACATTAGATAGTTCAAGTGAAATGGTTTTGTCCATAATATCAAAATAGTGTTACCAATTAAATATATCCATCTAGTTAGACTTGAGCAGAAAGTATTTCCTCATTGCCAAGTTCACGAAATACATTAATAATAATAATAATAATAAAACATTTATTTGGCACACAACACAACAAACAACACAGTAAAATAGGTTAATAAAAACAAAAAAGTAAACACCCTATGTTGTGATGATGCGCCAAAGGGAAGTCAGCTCAGCAAATGCTAAGTGACCAGCCGAGCCACTCAGCGCTGATTTTCAGCTGACACCCATTTATTGAATCGACGTGCAGAAAACAGCAAGGAAGGGATCAATGGAGAACAGATACACAGCATTAGAGACTAATTTTAAAGTATCATAGATAATAATATGAAAATACACTTATATAAGAACAGAAATATAAGACCTACAGATAAAATATTTAACACCCATTAAAAATTATAATATAAAATGTTAGTAAACACTGTATAATAAAGCCTCTATAATAGAATTAAAAAGAAAAAATAATTAAATGAATGATAATGAATTACAAAGTACTTACCTTAGATAATTTTAATTCCTGTACATCATTACTCCCGCTGCCTCCCTCCAGATCCTCGTAATGTATCTGCTCTAATATCCTCTTCTTCTTCTCGACCGGGACCGAGGCGCAGTTGTCAGCGGCGGGCCTCTTGGAGACGCCGTTCGTATCCCTGACACCGTTCTCGACAACTTTGTTGTTATTATTCGTAGTTTTACTACCTATGTTGCTGCTATTACTACTACTTGAATTTGTTTTATGACTAGCTTTGAGCACCTGGAAAATATAAACACATTAGTTGACCCGGCGAACTCCGTACCGCCAAGCAGATATGGGCAAAATGTAATCTGATTAATGATGACCGATTACAAAATGTAGTCGTAATTTTAATTTTCTTGCTCTGTCATCATGATTAAATCCATTTATAACATTAAGAAATGATAAATGTGTATACAATCTGGGATTTTGTAGTGTTTAAAACATAAATGAGCAAAATGCAGTCATATTAATGGTAAAAAACGTAAAATGTAATCGTTAATCATTTTTATTAATCTGATTACATTTTGCCTATCTATGCCGCCATGAATAGCGTTACTTACAATGAATAATAACTACTAAGACATATCAATGCATATAAAAAATATTTTAGAGCTACTATATATACCGCTGAATAGAAAAAAATTAGTGTCCAACCGAAAGTTCGGTTTCGGTTTCGGCCAAAAATCAAGTTTCGGCGGCAGTTTCGGTTTCGGCCAAAATTGGCCGTAACTTTTGCCGAAACCGAAACTGATTTCGGTAGTTGTCGTACATGCTTGCCTAACTTCGTTTCTCGCGGCAACGCTTTGGCGGCCGCTGGCGTCCCTGTTCGGGATTCGTGCGCCGTTCGCATTGCTATTTTTTTTTAGAATTTACGCGTGTTTGTTGACCGGGAAAGGTCTTCACAACTTAACTGGGCGGGTGGGCGAACACTGAGGGTGCTGAGCCAGCAATTTATGGGTTGGGTGGCAATTCAAGGGCACCCCTGTGGGTACGAACCTCGACTTGGACCGCCAGCCAAAAATACGAAACCTGACGGTGATCTACTAGCGTTTCGGAAGCGACTACCTTGAGAAGAAACGCCGAAAGAAACTCAAGGCTGCGTCGGAGTGTAACTGCGTCGTTTAGACGACAGTTGACGGATCTAATTCGCATTGCTCTATAGCAACACAACTTAGTCAGTGCGTTATCACCCGACGTAAACATTCTTTAGAGGTTGTTTTGATGGAACTGGTTACATGTAAGTTTTTGTTTCATTTTTTTATTTGACCACGTTGACTTATATACTTGACCACGTGAGTTTCGGTTTCGGTTTCGGCCGGATAACCAGTTTCGGTCGAACTCTAAAAAAATGTGCAAACACATTTAATGTTTAACAGTAACTCACGAAAACATATTATAAATACAAAGAAAGATTGAATGACAATAACAACTGACAGATGAGTTGCGTTTATTTTACTCATTACACATTTTTTACCAGTAAATGATCGACGTGTTTTTATAAACTAACATAACTTTTTAATTTATGAACCGATTGAAAAAATATTATCACTATATGTTATAAGCAGCTTTCCATAACATATTAGTGAAAACTGTTTTGAAAACTGTTATGCCGATTCAAAGATTAGAGGACACAAACGCGTACAAATCGATAACGATTCTCATACATTTTTAATAACCTACATCGCGCAAGTGAAGTTTTTCTGAGCACTCGTATATATACACGGAGTTTCAAATCAAAGTATCCTACGAAACGTCGGAGAAGTAGCTACGGAACGGATTTATTATATGTATTGATTACTAACTATCCCAAATGAATGTTGTTTTTTAACATATCAATATCACAGTTGTGCCTACTCCGTTATCCTATAAAACAATACCTTGAGAATATCCTCACCATGATAGAGTGTTGGTTGAACCTCTTTATCATATTTCGGTGTATTGATGTAGTGTCAGACTTATCTTTTTCATTGGTTGAATCTTCATCTGTAGGCAGCAAGGGCACCGGCTCCGTGAATTGGTTTAAATCCACCTGATGACGTTACTATATTAAAAACTGCAACTAGTTTTAAAGAAACGTCATGATTGTGACGTACTTGTATGTAGAGTGCGACCGAAGTTTTGGACAGCTTTTGTCAAGTTGTGAAGCCATCTTAAGAATTTCTACACATTGTTTATTATTCTCATGCGTAAGTAGGCGCAGAGGGGCCTACATCATTAACGAAAATAACGAAGTCTTTGCAATACTCTTGATTTATTTTTACTTTCTTTTAACAATTTGATTAACTATCGAATTTTATTGTTAACCCATTAATTGTTGTAATAATATAAAACGTAAATATGGCGAATTGGGTTCTCCATCAGCTTAATACCACAGAGGAAGTCTGAGGCGATAGTTTTACTGAAAGGGCCAGGCCGTTTTATACCTTATTAAAAAATCAAAAAATAACAATAAAAATAATAGACAGCAAATATGATTAAAAAAACATGAAATTAAAATAATATATCTACATATGATTAATTAATTTCCTGTCTGGTTGGCCTAACGCTTTGTGGTCATCGAAACGAGCTCCTAGATTCATATTTTCACTGATTCGGATCAGATGCAAAGTGAAATCGTTCATATGTACTTACTGTGAGATCTAAAGTAGTATTCTTCATAGCAGAAGCGATCGCATGGTCATCCATCTTGGCACATTCCCCGAAGAGGTCCTTACTCGACGATGAGGCTATACGGTCCCTGCACATCAAGTATACTATAATTACAATATTATATCTCAAACATATGGAATTGATATAAACTTTCGATATATCACATCAACACATTATGACAAATCCATACATTTAGCACCTTTCTACAAATGATTATTGATTGTTACTTTGTCTATGCCCATTGAGTTAGATTAAAAAACCAAATGACCCATGAGAAAAATAAAGACTTGCCTATGAAAATAATGCGATTGAAAAAACTTGGTCCAGAATTCAGCCTCAGTCATCTTGTTGGGAACATAATCAATGTGTTTCTTCCTAACAGCTGGGTAAGTTTTGAATATGGCTTCTATTATGTCCGGAGTCAGGTTGTATTTGAGGCCATTACAACCATCCATTCGAGGCTGGATATCCACAAGAAACGCACCAGAGACACCTTAAAATTGATGTTGTGTGAATAAATGTCATAATCCAGTAAGTCCCAAGTAAGTACCTCAAATGTATAACTAGTTTTGTGGCTTAATTAAAAACATTTACACTATTTCCTTTTCATATTACATACATTAACTTAAAAAAAATGGACACCCACAACATATTGCAACCTTTTAATTGGCATGGACATACAGGCAAAAAAATCATGGTATAGCCTAAAAATTTACTTTTAATTGCAATCATATAAACAGATGGCCATTAGCTGATGGATCGCCGAGTGATTGTAGTGGCTTAGCAGATATTGAACCGGGTTCCATGTCCTAGGTTCAAATCACAGCATTTACCTCTGGGTTTTTCCAGATTACTTACGAATTTAGGCCCTACGCACTCACAGGTGAGAGAAAACATTGTTACGAAACCATATAATTCATATGCATAGACATATAATAGAAATGTCATGTTTAAGTGCCCTGAGAATGCAGACCAGCTGTGCTATTAGTCACGTTGGACATAACTATAAGCGCAAAGTGGAGACAGCCATTAATGTATCTCTGCTAACCATGTAAGGGATATAGCGTGACGATATATTATTATTATGATATAAACAGATTTTTTTTAAGATTTTAATAAAGGTTAGATTATAAAGTGATTTAAATTAATGGGGAACTTACCAGCCTCTTGTTTAATATTATTTGATTCTGTGTACTGTTTCAATGTAGGTGTGTTCCAATATTCTTCACTATTTATTACCTTTGATATTACAAGGTCTTCATATAAATGTTTTAGAGTTGGATGTAGAGAAAGCAATCTGAAAATAATTAATTTTTTTCCTAAATCAACATAGAGACTTCATTGCAATCTATTTAGTTACTTATTTATCGGGCAGCCAGTGGTGGAAACATTGTATAACAATAACTTATAACAACAAACATCTAAATACATCAGGGTTAGTAATTATTAACAAAAAGAAGGAGGCAGGAACAGAATATGAACATACAATAAGTAGAACTACAAGATTGACACTAAACCATAGTAAAATTAAAAAAAAAAATTAACACTTAAAATTTACATTTAGATAACCCTAAATGCTTCCAATGCATTTTCCTTAAATCTTCATATGAAGTCTCCAAATATATCCATGGATGGTCCTATTATCGCTATGCAAGCAGGAAAGCCTGATTGAAAATGGACATTATTATTAGGCAGTTTCTTCTCACTGCAGGACAAAGGCCTCCCTTTTTCCACTATATTTATGGGTGTGGATATTTAATCCGCCGTGTTTGTCCAATGGGGGTTGTTGGGTGTGCTCTAAGTGCAAAAAAGGTGCACACAGTAGCTTAGATGCTGCGAATCTACATGCAATTCTGCATGCTGTATAACTTAGTCAGTTCTTACTACGCTTAAGTATAATGAAGAGGGAGGCATTATTCTATTGTGCTGGTAAATTGCAGGCTAAGGGACATGGAGTCCATAATTTTAAAGTATCAGGTCAATAGAACCAGAGTGAAAGAAATAGCTTATGCTAAAAATTATCATTAAAGTTTTAATTACTCTAAGGAACTGAGCTATAAATATAATGAGCTACTTTGTCCTCAAAGTATAAATATAAGAATTCTGAATCAATATAAAAAAAATATATATATATATATATTTATAAATAAATATAAATAGTAAATTCACTAATTTCAATAATAAATCCAAAACTAGAAATCTCCAGTTATGAAAGAATATTTATTTAAACATTATTACTACTAATCCATACAATTTTCAACTGTTGGAAAATTATATAACGTTTTGTATTAAGAGTGTAGAGAAATAACTCAAAAACACAAAATACTGGAAATAATATCTTATTACTTTAACTCCACAATTTACAAACTTACTTAGACTTCATTTCCAACTCTCCATCTATCTGTCTCTTGAACTTTGGCAACAGGTTCTGAAGTAAAGTTTTAACCTTATCTCTGTCTTTTGACTGGGCCTCTGCCCCAGCCGGATTGACAAAATGAAATGTTGAACATGTCCCATCATGTAATACTACTTGGAGTTGAACCTTTGGCTTGCCAACAGGTGATATCTTTTGTGCTGTAAAAATTTAACATTAAATGTAATCTCATATCATGTAACTGAATAACTCACTGAAACTCAATGTGAGTGGGAATAGGTGTGTTTGCCAGGCACATGTCACTGTGTTATTACAGATTAAGGTGCCTGGGCACCACATTCTTACTAGTGAAGAAAAATATCCTGAGGAAACCTGCATAGTTTAAGTTCCCTGAGAATGGTAATCAGCTGTACTATGTTGGGCGGTCGTTGGGCACGACAAATAAGCACAAAGTGGATACAGCCACTCACAGTATCTCTGCTCACCCCGAAAAGGGCATATCATAATAATATATTATTTATTATTAAGCAATGTCTCTTTTCTTTTCAATGTTCTTTATTAAATAGTGAATTAAATATTGTGAAATAGTGTTTGTGAGCTTATGATTATGAGCCTTTTTTGATGGATTTAGTGTTCATAATTTTCATGTGAGAAATCCATAATCATGCTGTTAGACTTTATGATAATTATATTTGTTAAAATGTATTCAGGTGCTCCTGGCATCTGATATCAAAACCGGTGAAGTTATTTTATTCCTATATGAATATAGCACAGCCAGTATTGTCCACCAACTCTCTTCAGATACATTGGTTAGCAAGATTATGAAGTTTTTTCTTTTCGGTCAGCTGGCTTCTCTCTGTGACAGACATATTAGAGTGTGGTGGGAAGATGTGACAGGATATTTAATAAGAGTTGAAAGAAAAGAACCCAAACATGGCCGTATGGCGTGAAAGCTTTTGCCTTCCCCACAAAGAGGAGAATAAACCAAAAAAAAAACATGATTTGATAAAACATAAATACAGTACTATTTTAAAATACAATTATCCGTAATTTATACGGCATAAAAGTTGGAAGATTTCCACTTACTTTTAATGTCAGCGTATTTATGGGAAACCGCTACAGTATCCCGATGCTCCAACATCCATGCAAGTCTTTGATTCATCACATACAAAGTTCCATCTCCTTTTTTGTAACGCACATAGCTTACGCTAAGTAGTACATCTTCCGAGGACGTAGTCATTATTTTTCAAAATACTCCGAAATAGGCTCCTTTAACGAGAAACGTTAAAAAATCTTTGTAACTCTTATGTTCCTTAAGCAGTATAATATTTTATATTATTTATGCAACTTTTGATGACCTTCGTAACAATTACGGCTTATTAATGTATTAAAATGGATTTGTGATCAAAGCTCGCGTACGAAAATATGAAGAAATTTTGATATTCATTAAATAAAAATCATTTTTATGTCCGTCAACCATTACGGAATTTGACAAACTGATGAGTGCTGCCAATCCCTACCAAAAACTGTCCTGAAAAATAATTAATAATCATCTTTATGATTTCTAAGGAAATTTACAAGTTATAATGTTTACTGCTCAAATCGCAAATGAGAAATTGAAATACTTGTGAAATATGAATAAAGAATCAAGATTTATCAAAGCGAGGTAGAAAATATAGTACTGTTTATTATCTTAATAAAATCCATACAACATACGATTGTCATCAGTGTTTTTTTAACTTATGACCATTCCACTGAAGTATGGCCCATGTGATTTTGCTAATATCAGCACCTTAAATTCGATTATGATATACGAGGAAGGTTGACAAGTATTGACTAGAAATTTAAATTATACTGAACTGGTCCGGTTTGAGAAGCTAAAACAAACAAGAAACCTACTAAATACAATAAAATGCACATCACTAACATATGAAGAGTTATTAACGAATTGGATCGAAAACAAGGACCAAACACAAATTATAACATAAATAACATATACAAGTAACCACCACCATCATAGTAAAATTTTGTTATAAACGGACTTATATGATGTAATAAAATATTTACAAAGGGTGTTGATCGGAAAGTAAGTGGGCCAAGAGCTATTACTAGGAAGTATATCATATAAGGACATTAGATACTTTGGACTCACAGAGCGAACGATCGCTCTCACCCTAACTTTAATACTAACCTAACTTTATAAAGATTGGAGTAAAAAAGTGATCCAAACAAAGCCAACATATAAAAATGAGCTATCTCTTTTTTCGTGACGGAACTTAAAGAACCAAGGCCTACTGTATGTCCGAAAAAGGCATAAAATTGGTCACAAGTTATTCTCGAAAAGTTCTATTCTATAGATGGTCATTGGTATTTTTGTATATTTTGTATTTTTATACTGTTTGGTTTTTTCTTTTGACACCCCTTAATTAAGAAATGGGCCTTTACGTTGGTATTACTGATCTGTAACTGTTGGTTTTTAATATTTTGTATTCTTTTCAAAAGGAAACTAGATTAAATAATTCTGCCTATCTATATAATATCATAATGGTAATAAATATACAAATTTATTAATGTTAAACATCTTATTCAGATTAAAAAAAATATAGATCGTAATAGGAATTACATTATTTAATCATTTTGTAAAAAACGACTTGAATGCATTGAAAATTTTGAAGATTCGCATTACGGTGCAAGGGGGTGAATATTACATCAAAATTCAATAACTTTTTATCTGATAAGAATATTGTTATGAAATTTTAATGAATAAATTCAGTTTTAAAATCTATAAAAGTGGTTTATTTTATCTTTTAGAGATTAAACCTGTAAGTAATCTGTAAGAGATTAAACCTGTAAGTAATCTGTAAGAGATTAAACCTGTAAGTAGTCTGTAAGAGATTAAACCTAACAAAAAATTATGTAAAAAATATTTATAATATGAGTGAAACTTTACATGCAAATGTAATTTGTAACAATGATATTTACATGTATGGGCAAAATATTATTCTGAAAGTAGAAAATTCAGTGAATATAAAAATTATAATATGTAATGAGTGGTATTCAGCGCTAATTATTAAAAGTTAAATGATATTTTTTACTTATCACTGCTTAAGTACATTATCTTTCGCAGTTAAAAAGATTATCAGCTATAATTTCATGAAATTATAATCTCATAGCTGGAATAAATAGTTAATTATGCATAAAAACCAAAATATTGTTAATATTCAAAAAAACGACATATTTGATAAAAAATAATTATGAAATGGATGATATGTGTATGTAATGTACTTATATATTTGTGTTCTTGTATATGTGTATTTGCATCTATGATATATATTCATTTATGATACTTTGAATTTTAGTCTCTAATGCTGTGTATCTGTCTTATATTGATCCCTTCCTTGCTGTTTTCTGCGCGTCGACACAATAATCAGGTGTCAGCTGAAAATCAGCGCTGGGTGGCTCGGCTGGTCACTTAGCAATTGCTGAGCTGACTTCCCTTTGGCGCATCATCACAATACAGGGTATATGCTTTTGTTGTTTTCGGTTTTTTTTTTTTACCTATTCTGAAGTGTTGTATGTTTTGTGCCAAATAAATGTTTTTATTATTTATTTATTATTATTATAAACTTGTTTGTACTATAGTGGGTTGGCCAATCTTCTTTTGATAAAGCATTAAATTTTGTAGTTTTACTTTTATTTTTCATTGTTTATTATTTTAACTACTTATTTTATTTTATTTTTAATGATTTTTTTTTGGATGGTAATGCAACAAAAATGTTATTGAAATATAGTAGTTGTTTTTTCCTAATTAACTAATATAATTTTTTGAATTCGTTGGTTCTTGAACGCTACCTTATTTAGACCGCCATTTATTTATTTTGCTTTTGCAACACCGCATTGACAACCCAAAATGCAATCATGGCGTATTAGGCACTGTGTTTTTAGAATGCTGAGAAGTTTTTACGTAAATACTTCGTTAATTTATATTGAAATTGATTTAAGTGGCTTTATAAATTATCTTTGAGTTTCCTAGGTTGTAATGAAGCATACATGTGTATATCAAACTTGAAAATATTTATAGTTCAGACCCACGTCTCTGTACTACTGGACACTTGCAGGTATAAAAATTGTAAGAGTTAGTTTTTACGCCTTGATAATAAGCACAACAGTCTTCAACATTGCTAGGGTCACGTTAATACTGCATACCTGTTTTATTGCCATCAATTCTTAACATAGTTCTCGTAATGATGTTGATACAAACGTTTGTTCCAGATAACTTTGTTGGTGTCATAATGTCAGAGGCGTACGCCCGTGATATACTACGAAGGAATATTGCGCAAATATGCCAAACTATTGGCTGGAATGGTGTTAATGCGGCTCCATTTGACATTTTGGTTCATGTTCTGGAGAGGTATATAAGGACTCTTGGCACACAAGTGAACAGACATGCTGAACATTTTAATAGGACTGAACCCAATTTACATGACCTAGCATTAGTATTTCGTGATTTACATGTGAACCTGCCAGAATTGGCAGAGTACGTACGATGTGTTCCACCTGTACCGCCACCAATAAATTCTGTCAAGTTTCCAAAACCAAAGGAATCAAACCTGAATTTCCTTAAACCTGGTAGTCATGAGGTTGTTACAAGGCCTATGCATGTGCATGAGCACTTGCCACCCATGTATCCCGAGAAGGAAAGGGACACACCTGCTGTCGCTGGAACTGTTGAAATACGGCAAAATGGCATTGATAATATGGACACTGTTAATTCCACGTGCACAAGTCCTGAAATTTCAGTTACAGATAGCCCAGAAAAACCTAAAGATTTATTTAAAAGACCCACAGACCCTATTTCGCTACCTAATAACAAAAGACCAAGGCTACTTTTAGAGTCTGAAGAAAGAACAAGAGAAATCAGTAGTGTAATGATGACCATGTCAGGTTTTTTATCACCTGCAAGAGAAGGCAAGTTGCCCGAAGCCCGTCCTCCTACAATAATATCAGAAAAACATTATGACAAACATAAAGCAAATTCACACCAGCCAAGTGTTGCAAGGCCACCAGCATTAGAGAAAAGTGATAAAAAATCAAAGAAAAATAAATTATTAAATGGAAAAGTCATGAAAAGTAAAAGAAAAGATAAAAGTCATAAAGGTGAAAGTAGTAAAGCTAAAGATAGTAGTAAATTAAATAAGTATCCACCTGGATTTCCTGTGAAAAACAAGGATGTTCATCCGAAACATCAAAATAATTTAACAATGCCAGCACCTAAAGTACTGCCTCCCCCTCAACCTTTGAGGCCACTTGTGCCACCTGTGGTTCCCTTACCTGTGCCTGAACCCATTAGAACTGTTATCAAACAAGAGCCAGTAGATATACAGCCGTCTGTATCTAAAACCGCACCCTCAACAGAAGATACAATACCAGTACCAAGGAAGATACCTATATCGCAATCTCCACTAATTTCTAACTCTTTACCTGTACATAAACAACAATCTTCCAACAATTCTTTAATATCTGAAGCAGAAATAAAGAAAGAATTAGTTGATGAAGCAGAAAAATTAGCCTCTCAACCAGATAGATCAAAGACTAATATATTTAGAAGAATAACGAACAAAGTTAAGGATGAAAGAAGCAATTTAGAGACTGTTCTTGAAAAGCCACAGTCTGATCCAATGATCTCAAGGTTGCAAAATTCTGTACAAGATAATGCAATTGAAAGTAAACCTTTTGATAATGTCAGAGTGAAACCAGTAGAATATGACCAGAGAGTTGTGAACAATAATGATAATAGTGCTATAGATTTATCTAAAGTGATGGACTTGAGAACTAATGAAGTGATAAACATTGATGATGACTCAATGGAAAAAATTCCCATACCACAACAAAGGCCTCCTGCCGAGTCCTATCCTAGTATATCAATAAACAAAGCCCTTCAAGTACCATTTCCCAAAGATGTATCTAGTGTGAATTCTAAAGTTAAAAAAGAAAAGAAACACAAAGAAAAGAAAGATAAAACAGCTAAATTAGAAGCTAAATTGCTTAAGAAACATCAACAGCAAATAGCATTTGAAATGGTGCAAGCTAAAAAGGCGAATATGAAAATGACGGGTGTCAAGCTACCTAAATCAAGTAGACCTAAGAATGAACCTAAAATACCGCCAATGCATCCTGGTTTTCCATTCTTTCCTGCTGGAATGGCACCTGGTAGAGGATTAATGCCTGGTCCTGGACTGATTCCTAATTCTGGTTTAATACCAGGAAGTGATTTTCTTGCTGGACTAGCAAATAATCCTGCATTAAGAGGATTAACGCCTTCCAGCTTACTCACTAATCCTTTTGCTTTAGGACCCGGATTAATTCCGGGGTCCAGTTTTTTGCCTGGTGGCCTTAACCCTGGTGTACATAATCCTTTGATGTCTATGGGAAACTTTCCCCAAAGTTCGAGATCCTCATCAATTAAAATTCCTCCCATGTTGCGACGTCCGAGCTTAGAGGTTATACCTGTAGATAATGACGAAGATAGAGGTATGCATAAATCACCTGTTATAGCTCGAGAAAAGGACAGACATGATAAGCACAAATCTCAGACCATTCCAAATATTTTACAAAAACATAAATTAAAATCACATAAAGATCATAAATCAAATATGTTTAAAATGCCGCCAGTACAACCTGATATAACAATAGAATTAAATCCTCCAAAATTAGAACCCGTTAGACAAGAACCTCCCAGAGTATCACCAGTTCCTCCACGATTGCCGACGCCTGAACCTGTTCGAAAAATTGAACCAGAACCAACTCCGCAGTCTGTCAAACCACCTACTCCTGAACCGAAGCAAGAAAGAGAAATTGAAAATTCAGAAAAGAAAAAGGATAAAGCACATAAAAAGGAAAAGAAGGAAAAAGATGGAATTAAAATTAAAAAGAAAAAAGAAAAGAAGGACAAAAATAAGGAGAAATCAGAAAAGAAGAGGGATAAAGAAGAAATAAAAGATAAAATAAAGAAAGAAAAGAAGGAGAAAAAGAAGGATAAAAATGCTGATGCCTTAGTACCGAAATTGACATTGAAACTCAATTCATCTAACTCGAATTCACCAATGCCACCGAGTTCACCAGATACCTTTAAACTCAATATAAAATCTGCACAAACAAAAGAACAAATAGAACCCGTGCAAGAAGAACCTGTTTCACGAGAACATAGTAGATCGCCAGAACTCGCTCAAATCTCGGCATTAGTTACAAGGCCGCCAAAACAGAAGCATTCTAAGCACAACCATATAGCTGACACAGAGGCACAATCTTCTTCCCCACCTGCAATGAATTCCCCCCCTAGGAAAAATACACCTTCAAGCCATTCAAAGTACAAACGGATACTGTTCAAACCTTTATCTAAGAAAGGGCATGAGCCCTTTGAAGACGAATTCGTGGCTCTTCCTGAGGATGATGCGCCCAAGCCTGCTCCTCCCCCTACCGACAAACCTTTGGGTCCTCTACCGACTCCATACTATGTTGATGAACATGGCAATAAAATTTGGGTGTGTCCGGCTTGCGGTAGACCAGATAACGGATCACCTATGATTGGTTGTGATGGATGTGATGGGTGGTATCACTGGGTATGCGTTGGCATAACAGAGGAACCTGGCGCTACAGAAGACTGGTTCTGCCAATCGTGTATTGCCAAAAGGGCGGCAATGGCCTTAGCAGGTGTCACGTCTGGCAAGAAACGGGGACGAAAACCGAAAGGAGAAAAAATCAGAGACTGTCATTGATACAGACCATTTATTGTTATTGAGATTAGTTTTAATTTTCCGTTTCGAAACCATGTGTAAGTAACCGTATGCAAGTTGTTAATGGATTAAATATTGTTGAATGATCATGAAGAAAATGTTTTCATCCTTTATAACGTTATATCATAGGATTATACTAAGTATAGTTAATAATAAAATATTGACATTAAATGTTGAACATAAATATAATGTAGTTACATGTAATAATTTTACCATAATTTTAAAATATTTTGTTACAATTTCTCTTTTTATTTCACTCGGTTAGATCAAGTTTAATGATCGTGGGCGTGTTATACGCTGCTCGCGTGTATACATATAACGCGCGTGTATAGATTAATATAAGATTCTTTTTATATTGTACAAAAACTGAATTTACTTAAGAAATTGGTGATGTAAAAAGTAATGTAGTAAATATTTAAATAAACAGAAATAAGGCTGGATAAATCTTCAGCTAATATTTGAATATTTTCATATTATAATTTTAATATAACCCTGTTTTTTTTTTTGTTAATGTTGTTCCTTATGTACAGGACAAGCATAATCGTGTGATCTATCGGATGCTTTGCTTCTTGCAGAGTGAAAGGCGCATAAGTTATTCGATTGTGCTTGACTTTCCGTAATCAATTTTTGGAAGGGTGGCAAATGTAATTTTGATTTCTGCCAGCGGCCAATTAAATCTATTGGTACTCTAAATGTAGTAAATTATTTATACCTATGGATATGTTGTAACATAATAGTAAAATTGCGTGTACGCAATTTTACTATTGTAGTAAATATTGCTTAAATCGACATCTCTTATAAAACGATGATAACTTGCAAAACAAATACAGTAAATGCCGCTGTAGTAGCTGCTTACCCAGTAAAGGAAACAGCGCAATAAGATTATTTAGGGTATAAATATGTCTAAAGGAGCCGGCATATATGTGTAAAAACGCGCATGGTCATAGGTTCGGATCCTGAAGCGTGCCTTAGTTTTTCAAATTTATGCAGCTGTTTACCGGTGAAGGAACATATATAGTGAGGAAACCATTACGGCATTTAATTAAATAAAAATATTCCAAAAATTGTGATATATTGCGCTTTACTGATCATGTTAAAGTAACAAGTGCATAAGGATACAACCCACTAATGGCTCAACGCAACCCAAAAAGGATACAGCGTTATGATATACTTATCATTTATATTAGTAACTACCAAGGAGTTGCCTAGAGACCACCTTTAGCTAACAATCTGATGTATTAAAATGTTATACATTATTGAGGTTTGTTGGTATCGCGTTACAAAGAAAAACAACTATCTGTGAAATTTTACACCAAGCAATCAATGCCTAGTAGAAATGAACGCAAGTTCTTACTTTTAAAAACTAAAGTTATATTAATATTTATTAGTTCAAATCAGATATTACATGCGTTCATACTAAAATAGATAATTTATTTATCAATCTTTAGTAACGTATAAAATTATAATAAAAAACAATTTTCAAGCAACACCGAATTCCTAAGAATGTCAATTGTGGACTAATCTTGCATTGTAGTTCAAAAATCGAACGTCAAGTCAGCTCCCTCGAGTCTCTTTGTATTGCTTTTAGACCCAATATCATTAGAGAAAGAGAGTACATTGGCTGACAGATCAATTCAATCTAACGAAACGTTACAGGAAAGGCCCACTTAAATACCCAAAAAGTGTTGAATGGTTTTTGCATGTCTCTTAGTGATCACATCAGAATTAGGGAAATAATAGTGTTACCCATGGATATATATCAGTGGCGTGCATAGAGTATTTGGACAGGGTAGGCAGATTCACATAATGAATTTGAATACTATATAATGACTATTAATATTATATTATTTTCATATGGAAAATAGATGGCATGAAAATAGAATAGAATATAAAGGGTTCCTTTTTTGTTTAAATTAAAGGAATTTATTTCAGACTTATTTATCATAAGGGCATACAATGCTTTCAGGCATTTATAGAATGAATATTATTGATATATGTGTATTTTATAGTGTTAACTTTATCATGGTTATTAAAAAGTTAAAACATTAAATAAACAAATATTTCTTTATTTATAGAAGCAATTATTGAGTCAATTAACAAATGAATAACAAATGCTTTACAGTTCCATAATAGGAATATGGATCTCTGTTCTATTTGTATAATTACTGTGCAGTATTTTAGTCCTTCCCAAAGTCACTTCATACACCATTGATGTAAAAACAAAACTCTTTATATCTTAAAGGTAGTTAAAATATATATTTCACATAAAACTGTCTATTACTAGTACAAAAATGGCTTAATCTTTACTGGCACTCGCCCCTTTTTCTGTTGATGTGGAAGGTTTTTCTTTGTTCCAATCCTTAAGACCTTCTGGCAGTGAAGTATCCTCATCTAATGATCCAGTTCCTTCTACAAACTCTTCATAAGTACTCTTTTCAGGGAATGGTCGAGGTCCTAGCAACTCTATCATGTCATCTCGACTTAATATTTCCTGTTTCAACAATCTCTCTGCTACTTTGATAATGTTTTCTTTGTGTTTTGTTAACAATTCTGTTGTCTGCTTGTGGGCATTATTAATCAAATCTCTTACTTCTGAATCTATCAATTCTGCTGTTTTTTCTGAATATGGTTTATCAATCACCATTTCTCCAGGTTGTGGCATTTCAAAGGACACATTACCAACCTTAGGATTCATACCATAATGAACTATTTGGGCATATGCACTTTGTGTTATCTTTTTCAGGTCATCTTGTGCTCCTGTTGTGATTCTTCCAAAGAATAATTCTTCACTCACTCTACCTCCTAGGGTCATACACATTCTGTCAAATAATTGCTCCTTGCTGTATAAGTACTGTTCTTTTGGTAAGTACTGAGCATAACCCAGACCCTTCCCCCTTGGGATTATAGACACTTTCAACAAAGGATCTGCATGTTGTAAGAACCATCCTGCCACAGCATGCCCTGCTTCATGATATGCAACAATTTTCCTCTCATCTGGCTGGAGAACATTGGATTTCTTCTCCATACCAGCTACAACTCTTTCAATAGCTTGTTCAAAGTTTTTTATTGTTATGTCATGGGCTAATTCTCGAGCTGCAATTAAAGCTGCCTCATTGCAAACGTTGGCAATATCTGCACCAGTAAATCCTGTAATGAAATAGAGAACAGAATAAGTAATTTGCATAAATTTTAATAAAGTATTTTTTAAACTTTCTTAGTAAACTTATACTTCATAGGCTATTCTGAAGGAAATAAAAATGTATTACAATATAATTAATTGAATCATGACTTATATTTAATAATTAAATTTTGTCACATTATATCCCCTTCAGGGTGAGCAGGGATACAATAGAGGTTCACAGCATTTCATATTTATCTTATAATGTATAGAGTATTCCTTTATCCAGAAACTTCTGGTTCTTGGAAATGTTCTCTTGGATGCTACTGTATCCACATAAATTAAGTGATTATGCCATTATGTTACATATGATGGAAATTAGAATTACCTGGGGTCAATGCAGCCATTTTGCGGGCTAGGTTTTCTTTATTCAAAGTGGTCTTGAGAGGTGCTAAATGTACTTTGAAAATTGATGCTCTGCCTTTTATGTCTGGTGCTGGTACAAATATTTGTCGATCAAATCTTCCAGGCCTTAACAGAGCTTTATCTAAAATATCAACTCTATTAGTAGCAGCTAAAACTACAACATTAGTTGTGGTATTGAAACCATCCATTTCAACAAGAAGTTGGTTTAATGTATTTTCTTGCTCAGAATGTCCTCCAAAACTGCGTCCTCCTCTTTTCCTGCCAACTGCATCTATTTCATCAATAAATAGAATGCATGGAGCATGTTTACGGGCCATAGAAAACATATCACGAACTCTAGATGGGCCTACACCAACAAACATTTCTAAAAATTCTGAACCAGATACAGTGATAAATGGCACATTGGCTTCTCCTGCAGTTGCTTTTGCTAGAAGTGTTTTACCAGTTCCAGGAGGACCTGTAAGTAATGCACCTTTAGGAATCTTGGCTCCCAGATCAAGGTACTGCTGAGGATTCTTCAAAAAATTTACAAATTCCATGATTTCAATTTTCGCTTCTTCACAACCAGCAACATCTTGGAATTTAACACCAATATCTGTTGGGTTTATTAATTTTGCTGTAGACTCCATGACACCACCAAAAAGGCCTCCACCTTTACGGCCACCACGACCCATCATATCAGCAGATCTTCTCATCATATAGATTAAGAAACCAATTATGAGAAGAGTAGGCAGCATCCCGGTTAAGCTGGCAGCTTCAACTTCTGTTTTGTATATCACTGGTACAAAATTTGGTGGATCAATGTTCATTTCTATCTGCGAGTTTTCTAAATTACGTTCAAAGGAATCCACACTGCCGATTGCAAACCATATAACTTTGCCCTCCAGTGCATTACCCTGTAACCTCACACGAACCCATTTTTTATTAATTACTTCAAGTTTTTCTACCACTCCTTTATTCAAATATAGATTAACAAAATCTCTCCAACTTATTTCTCTATATCTTAATTCAAAATATGCTATAGAAGCAAGTAGAGTTACAATGCCCACAGCACCAAACATCATCCATTTTTCTCTGTCTTGACCCTCGTACCCTCCACGGCCTCCTCCACCACTACCTCCTGTGTTTGAAAACATATTTATGTTCCATTTGTCAGCCGACGAAGATTTTGGTTGAGGGGGTGAAGTTTTGGATGGCGTTGGAGCAGCATCTTTCTCCGGAGTTTTTGATTGTTTCGGAGCACCTCCTGGCTGGAAATATTTCTCGAAACCCTTAGGCGGCTTTTTACAAAATTCATACCACTGATTTAACACTGAATCTAATGTGGGGACACCGATTGTCTGCAGTTGTCGACTGTTAAACTGTAATTTAGACAACTGTGAATGTGTTAGCCTTAGCCCCTTCCACATCTTGGCAGAATTTTGGTCGATTATACTGTTATATTTAATGTTATTGCACAATCCGTTTGGGAATTGGTTCACAAAAAATAGTCGAGCTTTATGACAGACATGGTTATTGGTTAGAAATTCTGTCAAAATC
Source organism: Automeris io (assembly GCA_036320925.1). Taxonomy (NCBI): domain Eukaryota; kingdom Metazoa; phylum Arthropoda; class Insecta; order Lepidoptera; family Saturniidae; genus Automeris; species Automeris io. The sequence goes on from JAUDJH010000001.1 coordinate 21,471,894, forward strand.
AGAATCGATAACAAAGATGACATTTGAGTCGTATAGAATCAAACGTGGTTATCTCACTTTTTTCGCTTTGTGATAATCATGTGGAAAAATTAAAAATATTGAAAATTATGTACTCATAAAATGTTTCACTTAATAAAAGTCGTCGTCATATTTTGAATTAGTACCAAAGATGATGATATTCATCATTAATGTGCAATTGATTAATCGCAGCACTGCATTAAGTTGTGGAATAAGATGGCAAAACATGGATTTTATATGAGTTTTTGTCGATAGTTTTGATTGTCCCATCAATTTCAATTGATTGGATGGCTTCATTTTGGTACATAGCATGATATTGTAATTAGTGATAACAATCACACTTTTGCAAGCATTTTTTAAACAACAAGAAAACAAACTAGGCTAAGACGAAATCAGGAGAAATATAGCAATCTTCTCAAAATTTGAAGTCAGATAAAGTTACCTTAATCGACATTAGAGTTTTTTTTTTTTTTATATAACCCGGGGGAAATCCCTGACGGACCTCAGAGGGCGATGAGGGTCGCCCCCCGGTGTGTCGGACTTGCACCGACTAAAACCCCCGGGGTGTTCCTTCCCTCCGTCTAGCCGGGACCGGAGGTACAGCAGCGTCCACTTCTCCGGCCCGCGACGACGTCTGGCCTATTCGGTAGGCCTCACCTCTGTGTTTACGAGGGGCTAAGTAAAGGGCCACCCATCGCTCTTCTCATAAGTAGTCTTGGAGCGGTGTGCGGGAACACGTCACACACCGCTCTCTCCTGGGTAAGTTGGGCGACACGCTCCCTCAGGCGCGCCGCCCAGGCGTCTTTCCAGTTACGGAGGAAGGCCTGCGGCAAAGGCCCTCCTCCTTCGTCCTATTCTACATGGGCGACGGATCGGGTTGTCGGGGCCGGCTATTGCCTCCCTGACCCTCTCCGCCGCCTCTTTCGCCTCTAATCGACATTAGAGTAGGACGTAGTTACTTTCGTTAGTTGGGTCAAATATAGTGTTTTTGCTTACGAATAACTATTTCATTGAAAATTCTAATTAAATAATGAATTATATAACACAGCTATTTCTTAAGACGAACAGTTTTAAATCGCTCCAGTAAGATTTATCGTTAAAATAAAGTCGTTTTTTACGAATCAATATTTACTAAAAAGGAGATTACCATCTTCGATTTTATAGAACTCTTTTCATTTATAATAAAGGTGTGTGTTCATTGTAAATACAAAATTGTGTCTTTTTAAACTAAGTGTAAAGAGAACAGCCTCAATAATAAATTGAGAAAGAGGAAAATAAATGAAACGTGAGAATTGAGCTTCGTGTCATTCATTATAAATAAATTGGCTTTTATTGACTGGGTAAGGATGTGACTTTATAAAATTAAAATAAAAAAATCACATGACAGCAAAATTATCGTTCTGAAAAATGAATAAATAATGTTTTCTGAATATTACAATATAAAACTGATTTCTCATCTAATATGACATGTAAATATTAATATATTTCAGTTTATTGGAAGCTAGTACAAAATATGATATTTTACCAATAAATATATAAAAGTGAACTAGATCATTAAAAAAAAAATTAAAGTTATGTTTTTTCAGAACGAAGTATCAGACATTTTCGTTTCTCAAGTAAATAAATGAGATATAATTAAAATACCTTTTTATCACTGTTATTGAAGTTTTAAAAATAAAATTGGACATTAATACGACTAATTTACGTTAGATGATCTATTTTTAACTATCAGCAGGAACAATAAGTGGACATATAACGAAATATTGCAGTACAGTTGTTACTTGCTTCATTATGGAACAAGAGAGACCAGAAACAAGTAGAAATAATGGAAAGAGGACGCGACCTTTGCTATTGCAGCCAAGTCCAAAGATCGCCAGAGTGTCTGCCTATGCTAGTTCAACGTCCAGCGGCGTTTTAAAGAATTCAAAAAAATGTAGTCCAAATTCTCCAAAAACTAATAAAATTACTTATAATAAGAGTGATGTGCCTGCTCCAGGTACCCCAGTACCTGATAAACATGTCAGAAAAGCAGGGCCTTACTTGTTAGGGCCTAAACTAGGACCCAGTCCTGTAAAAAGCATAGTCCAGTGCTTGGCAAGAAAAGAGAAGACGGATGAATTTTACCAGGTTTGAGATATTTCATTAAGTTTATAAGCTATTTTAGAAGATACCTAACATTTGAAAACTAGGTAAACATAATGGTTCTATCAGTTTTATGTTCTAATAAGTTTTGACCTAGAATTTTAGATAAATAATGTGAATGTCTTATTTCTCTCTAAAAATGTTATGGACATTCTATTTTAATATTGTATTATTTACTTATTATCACACAAACTGTTGAAAAAGCTGATAAATGCCTGTATCCTGCTATTTCACTTTAAATATTATTTATTTTTGTGATTGCTATGGTATTTGTCCAGGTGATTTTAAAATTGGTTCACATTTAGAGCGGAAATAATGTCTTCTAGGAGTTTATTCCATGCTCTATCAATCCTGTTACTTGGGGAGTAATCATCATGCGAACAGCTAAGGAGTGGAATATGCTTCTAGAGGCCATATTTCTGCAATCTTATGACCTGGGAGTCTTTAAGAGAAGAGTGAATAGGCATTTGCTAGGCGATCACATTTCATCATCAAACTCATCTTCACCTTCCACCAGGTGTGATTGAGGTCAAGCGTTCATCTGTAAATAATTAAAAAAAAAGTGTGGGTTTTTGTTTTAACAATTGGTACATTGCTTAAGGTGATAGCCTTTGAGATGGGTGCTGCTACTGAGTTTGAACATTTTTTTAAAACATTTAAGGTTCTAATGCATGTTTAATATCTTGTGGGCTTCCACCAAGTCACCGTGATGTTTGTGGTTCTTGAGCATTGTAATTTTCAATGTTGCTAGCCATTCCTCATAGGATGTTGCTTGAGCAGTCTAGATAATTTGGAAAAGCTGCACTGTACGCTCTCCAGGAGTAATATTAATGCAAATGTATAACAACAATAATAACCCCATGTTTATATTAATGAAAGGCACCCACAACAGCTTTTTATTGACTGGATATTGGTTAAAGGCTGGGAAAGACCTGAAGGTCTTAGTTAGTTGTGAACTACTAAGCCGGGTGAGACCCGTAATAGCTTTGGTTAGTCCCCTTATGTGCATGAAATACTAGCAATCTAGGCCTGATTTAACCCAGGTGCAATTTACATTCAGAAACTGAAGATTTTCAAAAAAAGTTTTCCTCTACGCTTTTGGTGGTGGAATATCAAAACCTCTGCCTTTATTCTTACTTTACTTGTCTCGATTATTAAAAAAAACTCCAAGAATGATGTCCAAATTTCATGTTGCTAGCATCAGAGATTTAGGTTTTATGTTGATAGCTCAGTCCTGACTAGTTTTTTTCTAAATGTATAATGCTTGATTTAATGTGAGGCTCTCTCTCTCTCTCTCTCACGCAAAGTAGGCGCACTCAGACGTAGAGTTGTGGAAAATGAGCCCGTGTGAACCTGATACCTGAATGTGAGGCTCTGCCGGTGAAGTGGCTGCGATGTCCGTAAGCCCTGTCAGAATACCAGCACAGCAGAGTATAGTACTCTCTAGCACAGGCTGAGACAGGGTCTTTATTGGTGAAGGCCTAGAACTTCTCTCTTAAAATCTTGGCATTTACCTCTGGGTTTTTCCAGATATTGTATGAATTTATGCACTACATGCGCACTGGTGAAGAAAAACAACATGAGAAAACTTGCATGGCATCTAAAAAAAATCAGGATTGGCTGGTGTATATCCAGTCCTTCATATACCTAGAGACCTTTCCTACTAGTATATGTGAGTCGACATAGCAACTGTCAATAGATTTTAATTTCTTGCTGGTTTTTGCCATTCTTGCACTACACTGTACTTCCCATCAGGTACAATGTAGTCACTTTGTCAAGCCAGTATAAAAAAACCATGTGTAAGTGTCATCATCATGCAATTGTGTGTAAATGTGTAATATAATGATAAATGTCAATTAAGTCGGAAAAAATCTGGCCTCTGAGATCTATCTTGGCCTACACTGCCTAAACCATTGGAGTTACACAAAGATGATGTACTGTTGGATTGTTTATCTGGAATAGTTCTAAATAAAAGTCCCGGAAAGCACATATCTACTTTTTATGTGGAAGCCACTATGACCAAAATTGTATATTATACTATAGAAGATATTCACTAGAAATAATTTATATGGCAGAACAATGTTTGCGGCGGTCAGCTAGTATTTATATAATTTAATAAAATATTTATAAAGGGAGTATCTACATTGTATTATGTTATTACTTTGTTTATGACTGCTGTCAATTAAATGTTTTCTTTCTTTCTATATGTACCTATCAATAAAAATTAGTTACTTTATTAAGTAATCTATAATTTAGTATAATTTTATTGTTTGGTCGAACTCATTGGCTGCTCATAAGCCTGACATATGGCTTTGCAGTCTTTATATTGTGTTTTTTTTTTTCTTTTTTGTAATTTAGAACTAATAAATAAAAAAAAAACTTTTACATCATAATAAATGTATGTGTTAATGGCAGAAGGAAGTAACTTCACTGGTTCTGGTTTCAATGATGTTGTACTAATTTTTGATTATTTTCACTCTGCAGGTAAAGATTTTAACATTGAGGAATGAAGGTCAACCGGAAACACAAGATGATAGACAGGGAAAGATGCTGTTGCACACTGAATATTCATTATTGTCCCTCTTGAAGGATCAGGAAGGGGTTATTCATCATCATGGGCTATTTAAGGTCAGTACTATGATTATCAATATTTATTCATATTATTTATTACTCCTGCTCCAGATTCACTGCAAAACCCTTGCGATGCAAAACTCCTTCCTTCCTTGCGATGCAAAACTCCTTCCTTCCTTGCGATGCAAAACTCCTTCCTTCCTTGCGATGCAAAACTCCTTGCTTCCTTGCAAAACTGGTTATAAGTCTACCATCAACTCTCAGATTCTAATAAAAAATCATTTATGAAGTCTGATTTTAAACTATCGTTTTATTTTTTGAGGCGGTAGGGCACTTGCATGGACTGTGATATGACCATAGTACATAAGTATTCAGACCTTCATAGTGACTCGCTTCAGACTGTCGCGTTTCGGGATTTCTTGGTCGTCGTTGACGTTCTTGGCCTACACTGTACTTATCATCAGGTGCAATGTAGTGACTTTATCGGGCCAGTATAAAAAAAATTGTCTCCTGTGATTTGTGTCTTATTCTTGCTGCTTACTTCTGTAGGATCTTTTTGTCATTATACAAGGAAAATAAATAGTCAATGTATACTTATTGAGATGATAATGTATCTCAAAATATTCTACAAAATTTGTATTAAATTACTTCAGGATCATGCATTAGAGGAGGTACCGAACCCAGCTGGACCTGGGTTTGTCTACACTGGTAGGGTCCGCCAGCGACTGTTTCTCGTTCTGGACTGTGTCACACCACATCAGTTTAGCGAGAAGGGCAGCGAGTTGATCAATCTTCAGCAATACGTCACGAAAGTCAAGAAAGTTCCGGAAAAAGAGGCGGTGTTAATATTCTACGACATTGTTAGGGTTGTCGCTAATTTGCATAAGGTAAGTTATTTTTAGTTAATAATTTAAAGGGGTAAATTGAAGAAATGTGTACACCAGGGGTGTTCAAACGGTCGATCGCGAAAGTTTTTTTGAGTCGATCTCGAGGAATATTTACGTTATCTGTCTTATTCGAATATACAGGGTTATAGGAATCTAACGCACGGCCTCTTAAGGGTGGCTTTGATTTATCAAGACTGACAACTTTTGTTGTACGACTTTTGCCAAAACCTAATACATCGTTAGATTTTTTTTTTTTTAGTTTTAGTGTGAATATCTAGTCATCGTTAGCTCTATATTCCAACTTTCATTCGATCTGGTGAAGGTATCCAATCAGCTGGTGCTATGCAGTCGTGCGCAAAGTTACGTTGCTACGCAGCGTTAAGGATCGTGTAGCAGAAAGTTTATTAACCCTATACCTTGTTTATTTTACAAAGTCGCTTATAACAATTATTTGAACGTAAATTTCCATATTTAGTTAAATACAACACTATAAAACATTAAATAATTGTTTCACAAACAAAACCAACCTATTATTTGTCAGCCATAGGGAACATCGTAAAATGAACAAGGTAAAGGCCTCTACGCAAGTTAATGTTTCAAAGGTTGTACAATCTGTACATATTTATACACTGAATCCACAATCCCTTCATACTTATCCAGGCTTAGGACTGGCTACACTAAAAAATAAAAAAGTAAATAAAAAAACACGAACATTGATACGTAATCAAGCAATTCATCGCACCAAAAGAGGCGCGTGGTCTGTTTGAAGATAGATAATTGCAAACTATTTTTTAATGTAGGCGTATTTAAAAAGTGGAATCACTCTATTTACAATAATTAAACTATTTACAAAAATACTCACAAATCTATTTACTCGGTGTCAACACATTCGGAAATAGTCTCGCGGACTCACGGCAAGCTTCAGACAGATTGTCACCGCACCGAGCATAAACACGCACCATTTCGGTATATTCAATGTTAGTGTATCGATTTGACATTGTGATTTATGAAACGAACGCGTCACTGGGACAACCAACACATGCTGGGCGCACACGCAAGCAAATTTGCGACTGACATGACCCGTGTTACACAGTAGTCAAGCACATGTCGCCACGCCCGCTCACCGCGCCGCAGACCCCTTTCTTCGTTAGTAGCGACACAAGACGCCGCGCACTACGTAAGTCTGTCTTCGGTCGCCTTTGTCGGCGTGGCGCGATCGTCGCCTTACGAAGAGTTAAAAAGTTCAGAACTGCAAATCTGATTTTTATTTTTTTTGTATGGGAAAAAAAGTAATTGAATTAGAAAAAGTCGTACAACAAAAGTTGTCAGTCTTGATAAATCAAAGCCACCCTTGAGAGGCCGTGCGTTAGTTACCTATAACCCTGTATAGGCTATACTCACATACCTATTATATATTCAAATTGTTGTTAACACTAGAAAGATTGAATATAGGTATAGCACATACGTATATAGGGAATAAAGAGGGGGGGGGGGTAAGTACAACTATTAATAAATGCTATAAGATAATATATAAAAGTCATAATATTTTAAAAAATTGGTTCCTTATAAATACATATTTTTTTTTTATATAATTAAATTTAAAAAACAGTCAAATTGGCTCTGGGCAATCTAGTGTTAAAGACAAAACTATTATCTGAGCAAAGTAGGTTCTTGAGTTGGTAGGGTGATTGCCCGAACTGGGTCGTGACCACAGTACACAGGTGTAAAGACCGTCATAGTGACTCGTTGTGGCCTGTCGCGTTTCGGGATAGCTTGTGATGTTCAGTAACTAATGTAGAGACCTTCCGTCGTGGTATATGTAGACTGACGTAGCGGTGGACTGTCTTTTCATTTCTTGGTGGTCGATACCGGTTTTGGACTACATTGCACTTTCCAGCAGGTTCAGTGTAGTCACTTTGTCCAGCCAAAAAAAGGCTAAGCAAATTCAAAATAGTATCTACTAATCTTAGCCTTAGTCTCCCAAGAATAATAAGCTAGGAATGTCATGAAGTACATATCGAGGGGTGAAAGGCTATTTTGTTTAAGCGACATTTTTGGCTGATATAGTAATATATATATTTTCGGAATCAGCGTTATATAGCCTTTCACTTCTCGATATAATAATAATTAATACTATAGCATGTAGACGTAACCCGATACGCAGTTGTCGCCCTAAGGGTCGTTAGGGTGTTACGAGACGTGCGGGGTAAGAGGATGCGCGCGCGCACGGGACGCTTGGAAGTTAGTCGACTACCGAGACCCAAGGCGGGAGTACGTGCGTGTACGTCGCAGTTCGGTGTGCCTTAAAGTGCAAATAAACTGTAAAACGCCAAATTCGTGTCTTCCTAAAACCACACCCACGACCACCGGTCATAATACATATTATAAATGAATATTTCAGAGAAATATAGTCCACAGAGACTTGAAGTTAGGTAATATAGTGCTTAACCAAAGAACTGGCAGAGTAATCATAACGAACTTTTGCCTGGGCACACACCTCGGCAGCGATCGGGATCTGTTAAAGGATCAAAGAGGTAAGTTTGTATCCCTTTTTGCGTCAGTGATTAGAAATATCGTCACGCTATATCTCTTTCGGGGTGAGCAGGCACACATTAGTGATTATTTCTTCTTTGCACTTGTATTTCGAGTTCATCATGACCAGTAGTGCAGCTGATTGCAGGAGGACACGCATAATGATGATGATGTCCTAGCCGGTTTCGGCCACGGCGACTGTTTCAACACCGATTAAGAAATTCGAGGTCCAGTTTTGGGAAACAGTCAATTGCGCAGGAGATATTTAAGTCCATAACTGGACGCGCAGCCAGAAAAGCACTGTCTCGTCCGAGCTCCCTCAGGCCCGATGGAAAGGAGAACCAGTACGATCGGGAGGGAGCGACATACAGGTTTGGTCAAGTTTTCCTTCTCTGAACACCTGGTTGAATTACAGTGTTAAAGAGATACCTTAGTCGCCTCTTATGACACCTCAGCAAGAAGAGGGGGGTGCTATTCTATTCTGCCGGCAGCCACCACGGCTGCACGCATAATAGCGGCACCATAGCCCGGCATAAATATGCGCTCGAAGGAACACCCCGGTGGTTTTAGTCGGTGCGAGTCCGGCCCCCTGACGGCCCATAACGGGTTTTCACCGGGTTGACAAAAAAAGGGGGATGTTATTTTTCAGAATTAAAAAATATTAGAAAAGAGCAAATACAAAGACTTGTCATTTGACCGGTTCGGTAAATTAAGTGTTCATGTGCATAAAAAACGTGTAGTAATTTTTTTTATTCTGAGTCGACACAGTGTCTACACCACACCTGAGGGTAAGCAAAGTGCAGTCCAGAAAACAACGACTATCGGCAGTTAAGAAAAACCCATTGGTAGTCGTAGCAATCATGCCGGTCTGCACAAATATCTCTTTGCGCTTTGCTTAAAGGACCCCATATCATAGGACGTCGAGAATACGCTCGCCGGAAGACCATTCAACAGCCCAGCCATTCGGCTGCAGTAAGAGTTAGAGAACTTCTTAGTCCTACCCGGGATGTGAGTTACCTTATAGCTGTGAGATTGTAAGCCCGCGCGTGTGGTTTTGTTTAGGAAGGGAGAGGTTGGAATAAGGATAAATAACTCTTCAGAACACCCGCCACATTATTAGAATTACCTCACAACTAGTCAAAAGATGGGTAGAGTTGAAGTGGTGGTTGAAAGATCAGTCAAACACCAATTATTAAAAAAAAAAATTCACAGGTTCTCCTGCCTACATTTCCCCAGATGTGTTGTTATGTAAACCGTATCTGGGCAAGCCGTCAGACATGTGGGCGTTGGGCGTTGTTTTATACACAATGCTCTATGGACAGTTTCCCTTCTGCGACACCAGCTTAGCGCAACTCTTCAGCAGGATACAGGCTGCCAATTATAACATACCACCGTAAGTATACCTTGATAGACCAAACTTTGGACTATAAGGAAACCGTGTGCGACCAGAGATGGACAAAATGTAATCTGATTAATGATTAACGATTACAAAATGTAGTTGTAATTTTAATTTTGTTGCTCTGTTATCATGATTAAATTCCTTCAAAACCGCTGAGAATTGCTGAGAGTTGCTGTCACCCTGTCGGCTCACACATGGCTGAAGGTCACTAGGTGTTTGATCAACTGGACGTATAATGGCAGCTTAACCCTTTGAGGCTGCGCCACAGAATAATCACTTATAGTTGACACTCGAAAACCACACAGCACCGGACGCGATCGCGCCAAAGAAAGTCTCAAAAAAAATTTTTTCTACTAAGCCGAGTGAAGCGAAATTCCATAGAGCCACTTGGTTCTATAAAGCCTACGTTGGTAAAGTTACCAATGCCAAAAATAATCCATAAAGGTATAAAAATTACTAAATCTATACTAATATCATAAAGCTGAAGAGTTTGTTTGTTCGTTTGTTTGAACGCGCTAATCTCAGGAACTACTGGTTCGAATTGAAAAATTCTTTTTGAGTTGAATAGACTATTTATCGCGGAAGGCTTTAGGCTATATAATATCACTATGCAACTATTAGAAGCGAAGAAATAATGGAAAATGTAAAAATATGTATGAAAGAATTATTCCTCTTGAAATGATCTAAAAAAATGTCCGTGACAGTATATGTCTATCTTTTAAGATTAGCTCACTAGAACCATTTTTATGGTAATCAATTTGGTCGAAATTAATGCATTATTTGTTAAGAGTTGTATCAACGTAATAATATTAATCTTTATCCAATTAAATGTGTTGTTGATTAAGAGTATTTAATTGTGAACAAAATTGTCTCTGACATCACTTAATTTCAATGAACATCTTAGAAGATATTACAAAACCTTATATAGCAAAACAACGTTTGCCGGATCAGCTAGTTATGAATAACGTCAATTCACGCCCGCGGGCCGCAACGGTACAACTGTTGGGCGGGTATGCACGTCCGCGGGCGTCAAAGGGTTAATATGCCTTCATAAAAATGTAGGATTTTTTTTTTTTCCAGGGATGGTAATTCAGTACAAGTGTCGGATAACACAGTGTTTCTCATACAGAGATTATTGGTGAAAGATCCTAAACACAGATTGTTGGCGGATGATGTAAGTGTTTATTTCAATTTTATAGCATGTAGACGCCGCCCGATACGTGCATGTGTGAAACACCCTAAGGGTCGCTAGGGTATTACGGGACGCACGGGGTAAGAGGATGCGCGCGCGCACGGGATGCTTGCTAAGGCAGTCGACTACTGAGACCCAAGGCAAGAGTACTTGCGTGTGCGTCCCAGTTTGGTGTGCTTTAAAGTGCAATTAAATATTAAAACGCCAAAATCCGTGTCTTTCTACCAAACACACCTACGACCACCGGTCATAATTTGTATTATTTCATATTTTCAGGGTTTATTTAATTATTATTTATTTATGTATGGGCTATCAACAGTTCCATTGCATTTTACATTCACAATGAGATCGCATGCACAAGCTAAATGTCTGCAACGGATAATAATAAAAGACAGCCACAGCATGGCTCAAAAGCATTAACTGTATCGAAACAAAAAATTAAAATCAAAACACTAAAAAGAATTAAAAAAAAAAAACAAAAAAAGGGTTTCGAATTTAATAATAATGTTATACGAGTATCATCACGCCATATCCCTTTCGGGGTTAGCAGAGATAAGTTAATGGCTGTATCCACTTTGCGCTTATATGTTGTGTTTAGCTTGACCAGTAGCACTGCTGATAGCTGTTTTCAGGGAACTCGCACATACCATCCGTATCTCAAAAGTAAATAAAAAACTATAGCATCACTTCGATGTCTATTTATCCGCCTGTGTATCGAGATTTCATTCTTAGGTTCGCTTGGAGCTGTCAAGTTGAAATTAATATCAAATACACAGGTCTGGAGTTTCTTATTGTTCTGAAAATATCAAATCAACCTCTACGAAGTTAATACTAACATATCGAGAGGTGAAAAGTGAATATATATTACTATATATATTACTATATCACCAAAAAATGTCGCTTAAACCAAATAGCCTTTCACCACTCGATATGATTTGGCCGTTTATATCATATATTTTATACATTAATATTCTTCAGTCCTCCTAGAAGTTTGTACGAAACTCTTGTTAAGTTTGGTTCATACTTGGCTTATTTTTTTGTTATCGTGAAATCCCTCACATTGAATTTGGTCCGTAACAATTTCATAGTAACAAAGATGATAATATAGGTCTTGGATCAGCTATCAAGCATCATCGCGAGCTACGTGGTGGTTCCGAATCCCCCAGAAGAACTACAAGTGGTTCCCGACGTGCCGTTAGAGGAAGAGAGTAAGGAGAAGACTACTCAGACGTCTATTGAAGTCGAGAAGAAACCTTTGATATCATTGGCAGACGGCTCTGGAGATAGAACTAACGCCAATGTAAGTTTTTTAAATTTATTATATTTAATGTTAAGCCTTTTATCGCTACCTCTAATAACATAATTATTATTTAGACAAAATGAATATAACTCTAATGTGCGTGAGAAGAATGTTCTAGAACAGAGGTTCCTAAACTTCTAAGACAACAGAAAACTCATATATTATAATTCTTATAATTTTACGGAATCTCACGTCAAGTGATCTATCTACCTTTCTATAATATAAAAATGAATCGTTAAATGTGTATAAGCGCGAAACTCGAGAACGGCTGAACCGATTTGGCTGATTTCTTTTTTGTTGTGTTTGTTGAAGTCTGGGGAAGGTTATTGCGGAGAGAAAAATTAAAAAAAAATGTCTGAAAAAGTCTAAAAACACCACTTTTCTATATTCTCATACAAAAAATTCGTAGTAATATTTAAAAGTCAATTTGAACTTTAACACCATACCATAAAGTTTAAATGTTAGTGGACGGGTTCCGGGAAGGCAAAACAATTATTGAGTGACGTATAAATATTAATGTCAATATTTGTCAATTTTTATACATATAGCATTAAGGCCAGGTTCCTTCAAACAATTTTTAAAAAACAGCCGACAGGCCAATAGGTTTTGATAGAATAAAATCTGACGGGGAAGCTATTAACATAAAAAAAAAACAATTTGACTTTGTTTTAGAGAAATAGGGCAGAACAAGGTCTACCGGGACAGCTAGTTATAAATAAAACAACAGTTCAAAGCAATAATTTAAGATTTTTTTATTAAAACATTTAAACGGTATATACAATATACATATGTATATAAAAATCAACGTAATCTAAAAAAAGCAAAAAATAGATCATTAACAATTAAAACTATAATATAGCATTTGGAACTCGATATCCAGGTTTTACACTTTTGGCTGTTCTAGTGCAGTTCGAGAATTTATCAGTACAACACCCTCGCAACTATTCTCGTCTCTTAGAAACTATTGTATTAACGAGCGAACATGTGACTTAAATCCTTAACAAACATTATTTTTAATTCTAGGATGAACTGGGTGTGTACTGTGTACCGCTACCAGATTTCCTCGCCTTAAACTTCCCATCGCCGACTCGCGTTCAGCAGAACAGCATCCTCATTCATCCAACACACACCACAGTAGACCCTTCTGCCATTACATCGCCTCAGCAGAGGCAAATCACCGTCCAGAGGATTGGCCGGGACGCGAGGCCTTTGCAGTCGAGCGAGATAGCGCGATACCAGCACATGTTTGCATCGAACAGAGACAGAAGATCCGAAGTCAACTGCGTCCCGGATTTAAGGCAAGAGCGTCCGGAGAACTCAAGGCTACGTATGCTAGCGCAAAGGATTCCTAGGCTAAACCCTGTGGCTACAAATACAGGTCAAAGTTCGACGAATGGTCCGGCAGAGTTTAGAGTGATACCGTCGTCATGGGATGGCGATTATGTCCTTCGATTACCAGTTTTGGATTTATCCAGGGCTGGCAATCGAAATCCCGCGCCAGCGCATACGTCTAACTCGGAATCTGTTGGAAGTAACACTAGATCTCAAGAAGGATCGGAATTAGATTATAACTGAAGTTTAGTTGGTATTCCCGTTTTCATTGGCGTAAATAATAATTGATAGCGTTTCAACTAAAAATAGGATCCCACTTGTAAGTACTGTAGAAGCAGGTGGCGCGAGGATCGGCGCTGCCGCGGATCGCACCGATTATGTCGGGGTCGACAGTTGTGAAGGCAGGCCTATATCGCTTGCGGGAGGCGTATTGATTGAAAGGCAGTCTTAGCTTGAATTGTTTTTATTATTTGGCGCGCGTTTTATATAATTGGCGTGATCAAGACATCATCCACTGAACTTCAATTAGCATTACACAGCATTGTTACCACAGTACAAAGGCCTTGTGAGGGTTTTTTTTATATACTGGTTCGCCAAATTAACTTCAGCGCTGAAAATACAGTGTAATCTAAGAAAGTTTCGGCTATCAAGGGAAGAGAATCCATTGATAATTGCCGTTACCATATCGACCTACATTTAGCACGACTGAAGGTTTCTAGGTATATGATCTGCTGGAAGTACACAAGGGCGATCGGCGATCGATTAAGATACATTCATTAATTGGTAAAAATTCCCTTTAATGAGACTTCTCATTTTTACATAACATAGTTCCTACTATTTTGTCAATATTTGTTAGTCATTTGGCAAAAGCCTCTCCATTCAATTGTCTCCACAACAATCAATTATCAGCTGAACTCTTTCACAAACTGCCCGCTAGAGCCTTTATCTCTTCGACCCAAGGTTTAAATACTTTAGTACTTTAGTTTAGTAGCTGCTATTAGTAATTGCTTTATTCCATTTTTCTCCCTTAATTATGTTGCCTTCGCCAGTTCCAGTTTATGTTCCTGACTCTTAATGTAGTGTTTCTTACATCCAGTTTCAGAAACGCTTCTAAAATTTAAAAACACTTAAAAATAGACATGAAATTATTTTAATGAATTCTAAACAATTTGTTAGGATCTCTAATCCTAGAGTCACGGGTTTTACCATTGCTGTTCCTATAAACTTGAGACTCGAGACACCGATTATTTAGTTGAAACGCTGTTATATAAGCTGATACGCTATAGTTTCCAAACTTCATTTTTCTCAGTTCTATGATCATAAACCTGTACTTAATTGTCTGAATTTAGCTTAGTATTTTAAAACTTGAAGTTAAACATTGGTAATGTATTCGATTTTATTAAATTACAGGAGGTTACAGTAGAATCCAGCGGATCAATTCATTTTAAACTTGTTATATGCACAAGGCTTTCCAAAGTCAACCCAAAAGCCGTTTTTTCATTTCACGATGCCGATAAAAGGGAATTGACAGGTCTAAGATATAAAACACGACTAAACATCTAATTTAATTTATCAAATTTAAAATTTTAAAGATATAATTGAATAATAATTGAAGACACGCACAATATTGACGTAGGTCAAATTCTTTTTTTTACCGCGCGGTATATTTTTAACGATAGATAGTTTTTCTTTACTGTCGATAGTTGCAGTCGTTTTTTGGTCAGCACCATGCTTGCCATCAGGCAAGTAGTCAGAATGATAAAGGTAACTTTAATAGATATCGGGTGGTGAAAAAACGGTCACAGTGAAGTTAAAGTGAACTAGAGGAATTGAAAAATATATTAAGAATGCATTTTGTGCATCCAAAATGAGAGTAATAATCATTTTATTGTAATAATATATCGTCATGCTATATCCCTTTTGGGGTGTGCCGAAATACATTAGTGGTTTTATCCACTTTTCGCTTATATGTTATTATATCGAGGGGTGAAAGACTATTTGGTTTAAGCGACATTTTTTGGTTACATAGTTACATATATTTTCGGAATCTGTAAAAAACTCTGATTCCGAAAATATATATAATACTATATCACCAAAAAATGTCGCTTAAACCAAATAGCCTTTCACCCCTCAATGATATATCGCCGTTTTCAGAGCGCTTACACATGATATTTCTATTAGATGCCATGCGGGTATCCACACGATGTTTTCTTTCGGTGTTGGGCCCAAATTCGTACTTAATGTGGAAAAACCCAAATATACGGGCCGGGATTTGTACATTCGACCATTCGCATTGTGGCGCATGGATACCGGTTCCTAAGCCACTAGACGCCTACAGCCACATTTTATTGAATATGTAAATATATAAGTCTGAAATATTATATTAGATATAGTGGTTATAATGTAAGGGTCTTCGTTTCATATACTTTAGTCTTCTAATTAATTAAGATTGTACCAATTAACCCTTTCGCTACTATCGGTGACAATAGTCATCGGCTGAAAAACGCCGCATGTACAAGATGGGTGTCTATAGTCACCGGGTGAAAAACGCCGCATGTACAAGATGGGTGTCTATAGTCACCGGGTGTAAAACGCCGCATGTACAAGATGGGTGTCTATAGTCACCGGGTGAAAAACGCCACCTGTACAAGATGGGTGACTATAGTCACCGGGTGAAAAACGCCGCATGTACAAGATGGGTGACTATAGTCACCGGCTGAAAAACAACGCTTACACACGATGGGTGACTATATTTTATTATTTTATTCACCCGTATTATTATTCTTTAGAAAAAAATTGAAAATCATTTTAACCCAAAACTTTGGTTCTGGATTCTGCGTGACTGCGCGCGTTTGATGTGCACATAGATGGGCAAAATGTAATCGGATTAATGAAAATGATTAACGATTACATTTTACGTTTTTTACCATTAATATGCAGTCAACGCAGTCGTTTTGCTCATTTATGTTTTAAACTCTACAAAATCCCAGATTGTATACACATTTATCATTTCTTAATGTTTTAAATGGATATAATCATGATTACAGAGCAAGATAATTGAAATTACGACTACATTTTGTAATCGTTCATCATTAATCAGATTACATTTTGCCCATATCTGGATGTGCGCTCTTTCAGCGTGGAGTTCCGTTTCCCGCGTAACACTTTGCAGCGAGGCCTACTGTAGCCACAGGGTTAAAAATAACCAGCAATGAATATAAAAAGGAATTTATTAGGAATTGGTGCATTAAATAGATTTTATATTTAATTATTTTTAATATTACTTTTAAGTATTCGGGTACATTAATTATTTTATAAACAGGTATACCGGTTATTTTATTGTATATAACGTTTTGTGTCGTTAATTCTTTTGGCATTATTTGACGTCACAAAATTTATTTTAAAAAAAACAATGCAATTATATTTTAGTATTAAATTTTAATGTAACTACTAGGTCTGTTCCAAAAATACGCGGACTGAGGTCATAAAAGAAAATGTTCCTCATTTGGAAGTTACATACCTAGGTCTCCTTTAAAGTACTCTTCTCTCCGACGCACATATTTATCGTAACTGTGTTTCCACTTGTTGAAACAGTCCTGGTATACTGCCCTCGTGATGGCTTTCAGCTTGTTCGTGGCATTTGCCTCAATCTTCATAATCGTCTCAAAACTTTTCCCTTTGATGGTTTTTTTTTGTCAATAAGAAAAAGTCACAAGGAGCAATATCAAGTGAGTAAGTTGGTCATCAGCCATGGCACAAATATG
Source organism: Automeris io (assembly GCA_036320925.1). Taxonomy (NCBI): domain Eukaryota; kingdom Metazoa; phylum Arthropoda; class Insecta; order Lepidoptera; family Saturniidae; genus Automeris; species Automeris io. The sequence goes on from JAUDJH010000001.1 coordinate 21,489,031, forward strand.
CAGCGACGCGGTACATCTTCAATTTTTCGGTCGAAATCTCGTGACAAGAGCCAATTGATATTCCACACTCTTTGGCAAGCTCCCTAAAGGTTAGACGTCGATTTGCGCGCACCTGGGTCTTGATTTTGACAACCTGTGGGTTGTCAATGCACGTCGAGGGACGCCCAGGCCGCTCATCGTCGTCAATCGCCTGTCGGCCACCCTTGAAACATTCATGCTACTTAAAACATGCAGTACGCTTCATTGCTGTAAACTGCGTTTAGCATAGCAAATGTTCCAGTCGCAGATTTACCTAATTCTACTCAAAATTTCACAGTAATTCGTTGCTCCTTCAGGCTGTTCGTTTCACGATCCGACAAACGGAAAAAAACTAATCAACAAATAAAAATATTTGCAACTGATAATACGGCGTTTATAATAACGGCGTTTTAATGTACTACTAACCTGTACAAAACTAGTGATACCAAGGGGATTCTCCTGAAACCAACTGCAGTCGCGCAATTCTAACAGTCCGCGTGTTTTTTGAACAGACCTCGTATTCTATATTATAATGGCGTACGGTGAACATCTAAAAGGGAAGTCGATAATATCACACCGACAGCGTTGCCGAATATTCGGTATTCGGCCAATTCACTATTCGTGGCATCACTAGTCGATATAGTCAAAACTATAGTCAAGATTCGTAAAGTCGATATTTTTGTACTACAATAATGTATAGCTAGAAAGTAGATAAGAATACCATTATAAAGCCAATAGTGCTGATAACCCGCCGCAATTTAAGAATTAAGTTTCAAAAAGATAATTAAAATATAGACTTTATAAACTAAAATATGCTGCATATTTGCCTGTACTCGCTTCCCGTTTGAATGGTCACCGCACGGCACTAGTACGTTATTAAAATTGTAATTATTCGTTTATAATTCATCGTCCATTAAAGAGTTCGTTCATATGTTATGTGGCGACATTTTTTTGAAGCAATATTAAAGACCCAGCATGTGCCAAATTAAACGATTCTAAATTAATATCTACACTATAGGGTTTTAAGAATTGAATTTTATGTGTTTTAGGTGTAAAAAGTAAATTAATGCTTACGAAGTTATCAATACTTTAACGGGTCTCATGCACTCAACACACACACACACAAACTCCGCGTCACGTCAGTATGCTCGTGACCATGTTTTGTGTAACCAGGTCGAAACGGTGAGCAATAATTAAAAGTAAGTTAATTCGTGCATAGTACCGTTAAAGTATTTGTGATGAGTAGAAAATGTGAATGTTTAAAATGTGAACTTGCAAGTATCTCGCAGAAAGTCTTGTTCAATATTAATTTCCTTAATTAATTACAATTTTTTATTTCTGTTCGATACTATTATAATCTTCTTACACTAGAATGCCAAAAGTAGTCAATTGACAGTTATTTCAATTTTGAGTGATTTAAGAGCGCTTGTAATAAAAAAAATGACTTTATGACACACATGTTGGTAATATATTATCGTATTAATCATCATACCGAATTCCTATTGGGGTAGATAAAGAGAATAGAACGCCACTTCTTTTTAATCTTGCAAACTTTTTCGACTTTCTTTGCATTAATTAGTCTTTTCATGCACTCTTTTTTTTTGGTTTCTCCGGGGAAAATCCTGCATAGGACCATCAGGGCCGCTGTGAGGGTAGCAACCCCGGTGTGTCAGACTCCTACTGACTAAAAACCCACGGGGTGTCCCTCTAATCGCTCCACCCGAGCCTGGGAAACCAAATTCATCCAGACGCCCGGAGAGCGAAATGCCTTGTCGAGACTGCCTTTCTGGGAGGGGTTGGGGTAAAGAGCCCACCCTTCCAACACCTATCTCGCAGGCGGCGCGCCGGACACTGCACACCGCCACCCTCTCATCTGAAACTCTCGCCGATTCCGCGTAAGTTTGACATTACCCTCCATCTGAACTCTATTTATTTGGTCTTTATAGGTGTTGGTAAAACATATCCTGATTAATAAATATCTCGTACGTTTTATGTAAAATTGAAATTACCGTCACTCTAATGTTAAATCGAATGAAACATTTTCGTAATTTAGATTTGATATTTATTTTTGTAAAAATATAATAGTCATATCGAGCCCTCCACACGTTACTGATTGATTATTATATGAAGGTATGGGTAATAGGTTAAGTTGGGTTAAAAAAAATCGTTTCCGAAACGTCACACATGAACGAACCTTTCTTTAAGTAATGAGAAATTTAATTTAGTCATTAAGTATCTAGTTGTTTATATTTAGCGTGGTGGAAAGAATTAATCGATATGTCGATGTCGATACGTAGAACAATTTGTTATTTTGTTAGATACATGCTGTAATGTATGTAAGCTAATAAAATTGTATATTTTAAATATTGGTGTTTTTTTTTTAAATAATTTTATTAGAATTGATTCCTCCTTTTTTAAGGGCACCGTTCACAAAATGGCGGGTTTGGTGGAAGGGCGATTTTCCGAACTAGGTCATGATCACAGTACATACGTGCTAAGACCATTATAGTGACTCGCTTTGGCCTGTCGTGCCTCGGGATCAGCTTGTGTATATCCAGTAACTCGTATACTTACACAAAAGAAATGAGTTTATTTTAAGGAAATTAAACAAAAAAGGTGTAAATTAATAGGTTATGTTTACGTGTATACAGGGGTTCGACAAGGTTACTGCACAATACTGTGGGTTACTCAGCCTGGGCTGAAGAAAGGAAGATCCTTCTAGGCCGCATTGGGGACGACCTCTCGCTGCCAGCTGTGGTAAAAGCCATGGTCGGCAGCGAAGAGGCATGGCGAGGAGTCACAGCCTTCTGCGAGGTTATGATGAAGCAGAATGAGGCCGCCTAAAGGGTCAGAGAGCGAATATTTGGCTATTCGGCGGCCAAGGCACCGCTGGTGGGATGCGTTCGCTCAGAGCAGTAGACTTGAGGGAGTTTGCTGCCCGGATCAGAGGGAGGCGGTGCGCAGTGTTCGGCGCGCCGCCTGAAAGATAGGTGTTGGAAGGGTGGGCTCTTTACTCCTACCCCTCCCAGAGAGGCAGCCTCAACAAGGCATTTCGCTCCCCGGGCGTCTGGATGAATTTGGTTTCCCAGGCTCGGGGGGAGCGATTAGAGGGACACCCCTGGGATTTTTAGTCAGTAGGAGACTGACAGACTGCGGTCGCAGCCCTCACAGCGGCCCTGATGGTCCTATGTAGGATTTTCCCCCGGGACACCAAAAAAAAAAACAATACTGTGGGTACTGCATATAATGGACAATGCATTTCATAATCCGCAGAAACCAAAAGATAAATATATTGACAGTTACCGGCATGTCAGCCCTCATGCCGCGATTAAAGGTCGCTAGGTAATATAGGACTGAAAGTGGACAAGCTGATCCCGAAACGCGATAGGCCGTGACGAGTCATTATGACGGCCTGTGCACTTGTGTACTGTCGCCTTGACCCTATTGGGCAAACGACGAGATACGCATTACAGTATCAAAAATTGACATAGCGAGGTATTAGCGAATTATTTTCAATTTCGAGCAAGTTTAGAGACATTTGTTTAAACACGAGGATTTTTTTTTTCAGTCAGAGATATTTAGCGGAAGTTATTTATTTTGTATATCTATAATATAAAAATGAATCGCTAAATGTGTTGATAAGCGCAAAACTCGAGAACGGCTGAACCGATTTGGCTGATTTCGTTTTTGTTGTGTTTGATGAAGTCTGAGGAAGGTTATTAAGGGGAGAAAATTTTTAAAAATTGCCTGAAAAATTAAAAAAATTAAAGTAAATGTAATAAAAAATTAATTAAATCAAAAATCTGCTTTTTTATTGCCTCTTAGGCGGAACAATGATCGCCGGGTCAGCTAGTTCATAATAAAATAGCGTTACGACATGTGAAGTCGTGGAGATGATAGTCCCTATGTGATCCCTGAGGTTGATATCACAGCGAATATCCATACCTAATATACTTAAGCTGTCACGCACAGCAAGCGGTACCTTCTGGAGAAGGAAGGAAGGGGGGAAAATAGGGATTTTTTTACAAGAAAAAGCACACGCCTGGGTTTTTTTGCTGCAATAACCCCCGTGAACCGTTCTGTCACCTGCATAACAATGAATACAGCCCAAAGACAGCATATCATTGATATGCAGAAGAAACAGAAAAACCTAAACTAATTCAAGAAGTAAATCTCGAAAAAAGTCGCACTCGGATCTCTGAAACCCCCAGAATAGGGTCCTTTATATTAACAAATACTTTATCAATATTTTTCGTGATAGAGCCTCAGCTACGTTGCATTGGGCACGATATAAGCGTAAAGTGGATACAGTTATTAACGTATCCGTGTTCTACGAAAGATATATAGCCTGGAGATATCAAAAAATCTCATTAATTGGCTCTCTGCCAAGCTATGGTATGAAACTTATCACTAAAACTTTCATAAAACCTCTATTCATGAAAACAAATTGAAAAAGCTTGCGGTAAGCGATGCACAATATTTCAGTGTCTAAAACTGGCGTCTGTACGTTACGAAAGGCTTCATTTAAATGAAAACTAATTTTAATATTTATGACTACAGTGCGGTGGAAAGAGGTTTTTGAACCCCAGCAAACTTTTTAATTCTATTGTTACATTAAGTAGAAAATAAACTTTAAAATTCGATACGGATTTTAATAAAAATATGTTTGCAGGTAGTAATAAAAAAATAGAATGAATACCCTTTTCCTTTCTTTCTATATCTAATTTATATTCTTTTACCGTTACTTAAAATTTATATATTTTAATAAATAAAAATATATCGTCGCGTTAAGTTGGTGGCCGTATACACTTCGAGCTTATACCATATCTTGTGTTTAACTATTGAGCGTAGTGGAACTGATAGCCGTTTTCAAGGTACTTACACATGACATTTCTATTAGATGCCATGTAGGTTTCCTCACAATGTTTTCCGGTGAGCATGTCAAGCTTAAATCCGTACGTAGCCTGTAAAAACCCAGAGGTAACTGCTGGGATTCGAATCAACGATCGTGTTCGTTGCCGCGCATGAAATACGGTTCGTTATTTTATTTTATTTTATTTGACTTTCAAACAGAGTGTATAAATTCAAAAATAATAATAGACTAGCTGTCACGGCAGACCTTGTTCTGCCCTATTTCTCTAAATCAAAGTCACATTGTTTTTTTTAATGTTAATAGCTTCCCCGTCAGATTTTATTCTGCCAAAACCTATTGGCCTGTCGGCTGTTTTTTGAAAATTGTTTGAAGGAACCTGGCCTTAATGCTATATGTATAAAAATTAACAAATATTGACATTAATATTAATACGTCACTCAATTGTTTTGCCTTCCCGGAACCCGTCCACTGACATTTAAACTTTATGGTATGGTGTTAAAGTTCAAATTGACTTTTGAATATTATTACGAATTTTTTGTATGAGAATATAGAAAAGTGTTGTTTTTAGACTTTTTCAGACAATTTTTTAAAATTTTCTCTCCGTAATAACCTTCCACAGACTTCAACAAACACAACAAAAAAGAAATCAGCCAAATCGGTTCAGCCGTTCTCGAGTTTCGCGCTTATACACATTTAACGATTCATTTTTATATTATAGAAGATAACATGCCTTATACATCTATAGTGCAAAATGCACTATAAAGTAAATTTCCATACAAACAAAGTGAAATTAGAATGTAAAAATTGCCAGTGGCACAGCGATAGAAAACAAGAGATCACACACAAACTATAAATTGAAAATTGTATCAACAGTGAAACAATTTTAAAACGCTTTGAAAGAGGTTAGAGAACTATAAAATATATCTTGTCTATCATTATGAATCTTATTAAAGATCTTACATATATGCTATGAAGGAGCCTGTTTGCCAAGGTTAGTGCGGATATTTATTGTGGCAAATGGTACAAATGAGCAAGGTCTGGAGCCTGATCGTGGCACTTTCAGCGGAATACTCTGGCGAATTTCTGGGCTATCGACCATTGCATTAACAATTTTGTACAGAAATATCATTTCATGAATAGAGCGTCGTTATACACTAGGTCACCACAGCTAGGATTACAGCCATGATTATATTTTGCCCATCTATGGCTGTATGAACACAGTACCTATGTTTCTTTCTAATGGAGAATAAATAAACAAAAGCCTTATGCATAGAGAATAGCTTACGGATAATTAACCCTCGTATTCAACATTTAAATGCTGCGTATACCGATGCCCCGTAAAGCCAACCATAAAAGCCCGATTAAAGTATTTCAGTCGTAAAATTTAAAAATTCCCGATCGGTATGCATTCTATTCCATTGGAGAGTGTTTTACGAGTCCCAGAAGCGGGGATAAAATATCGATTCTCTTGTTTATTTTTACGACCTAATACGTGAATTGTTGTATTTACTCGTGTATAGGTACCGATCTGCCAATCCACTTAATCATATAATGGATGATAAGTAATGAGAAAGGTTTTCCTTTTTGTTGTATACTAAATGACTCAGTGAATTTCGTACCATCAAAATTTTTTTTTTTATAACTTTTAGGCAAACGCTTGACCTCAATCACACCTGGTGGAAGGTGAAGATGAGTCCGATGATGAACCGCGTCCGCCTAACAAATGCCTATTCACTCTTTAAGACTCCCAGGTCATAAGATCGCGGAAATATGGCCGCTGGTAGCATATTCCACTCCTTAGCCGTTCGCATGATGAACGTAGAAGCGAATCTTCTCGTGCGGATATAAGGGACATCCACCACATACGGATGGTATCCGACACGATGTCTTGTGGTTTTGTGGTGGAATGGGGCTGGTAGAATCAAAGAATGTAGTTTCTGAGAACACTCTCCACCGTGCAACCGGTAAAAGACCGAGAGGCAGGCAACTCTACGTCGATGCTCTGCATTTTAATTTTTGACAAAGAGTCGTCGCCAATAACTCTACGAGCTCTGCGATCAATCGAGTCCAAAGCCGCCAACTGACATTTAGCGGATCCGTCCCAAAGATGACAACAGTACTCTACACCCGACCGCACCTGTGCCTGATACAGGTTAAGAAGTTGTGATGGTGAAAAGAACCGTCTGACCTTTAAAATGACACCCAATTTTTTAGCAGCTCTTTTCGCACTAAGCTCAACCGACGGCCCAAAGTTCAAGTCAGCTGTCAGCTCTAAACCGAGGAGTTCAAGACCATCAGTCACCGGCAAGGAAACACAGAGACATATTTAAGTGCTAAATCTGTTCGCTTCACCATAGCATCCCTCAGCAGAGATATCTCGACGGCATCTGCCCTTTCATCTTTGGCATCTTGATTTCATTGTAACTTTAAGCCCAAATTACGAATTGGTAATTTTAATAAAAATTACCGATATAGATTTTTCAGTTGCCTTTTAGGTATTTTTTATACTGGCTAGTCTGGCTACATTACATCCGATGGAAAGTGAAGTGTAGTGCTAGAGCGGCAACGAACGTCCTGGCATGAAAATCCGTTGACACTCTCCATGGCTATGTCGGCCCACGATGGAAGGTCTCTAAATATATGAACCACTGTATGTACGTACACACATTGATCAAGAAACGCGATAGGCCGAAGCGAGTTACTATGGCGGTCTTTACACTTGTATACTGTGGTCACGACACATGTCAGCAATTGCTCTACTACCTCAAAAAAGTTCGTAATTTTTGAATTTCCATTTGTTTTTTGTCTGTTGAGTACAATTTAACTCGCTATAGATTCGCTATTGATTAATTTTGGGGTGTTCTATTCAATAACATATTTTAGTTTTATTTTAGGCGCGTGTATGTGTTTTTTTTATATTTAGTAATTCTTTAAACTCTTCTAAGTTTCATATTATTAAGAACAAATATTGCATAAAAATATATTTTTAAATACAATAACATGTTTTTGCAATTATAAATTTTTACGTATAGCGAATTGCATTGATATAAAAATGTGAAGGTAATAGGAACTTTTGAATCCGATTTCCTCGTATAAAGCTACCAGATGAAAAGCATAGTTCGCCGCAAGCGATCCGAGGTGCATTGTTACGAAGCGAATATGCTGGATTATTTTTTATTTGCCCCGTATAATATAGGAATATTGTTATATGGATTGCGTTCGGTTGAGGGTGAATAAAATAGCTTCGTAACAGACTGAGGGATGTAACCGGTTACGTTTGAAAACATTTTATGGATATTAATTAGTCTTAAACAAAATATAAATAACTTTATTTTTTAATTGTTTTATACTGCAGGAAATAAATTTAATGATAAAGAAAATGTTTAAAAAACAACAGTTTTGTTATGCAAACTAGATACTAGACGCAGCCATTAATGTATTTCTATTCATCGCTGAAAGGGACATACCGTGATAGGAATTCTGCTGTAATTTAGTTCTACATAGATAAACATAATACAATAGTACAATAGGTAAACAAATTGATGGTGCAATTTACTGTTACACGTGGTGCCATCTAGTGAAATTTCGGAGTTCTTCTCCAAAGTGCAGGTTTATTTATTATTACAAGTTTTCAAGCCGCTCGTAAAAACCGTCAAGCTTTTTTTGTGAAAATAATATTTTACATATTCGGAAGAGTAACTTATTCATTATGAAAATACTTGATAATAAAAAGATTTGTTATATTATAATAAAACTAGCGAATAGCTTCACTATGTCTTTATTTTTCGTGCAAAGTTACGCTCTATTGCCGTGTTATTTGGGCAAGTATTAGCATATTAGGCGGCGCCGGAGGCGACAGATCCGCTTCATACACCCGCGCTCTTTTGTCAGCGAAATCGCTACCTGATCCAACTAAGGGATGTTATAAAAATATAACTTTGTTAAACTTACTTTGTTGCTAGGCCACCGGTTGTGGCCGTTAATTTTAATTGGTTCTCGTAAAATCGCGTGACAATAAAGAGACGCGCGAGCGCAACGGCCGATTGCTTTGCGTTACACGAGCTCAGTAGTCTGTACTTGCTGATACGGTAAACACGCGTTATAAATTTAAAATATCGCTTTTTTAGGTTGATATATGGACTGCTAATACTTTTTGGGGTTGTCGCTACTCAGGATGGGGGCCTTGAGCAACTGATTAGCGACCCTCGAGAAGTCGGCAGAGCATTGTGATGTGCTCTGCCTAAATATAACGAGCAGTATCGGGGAAGGCAACAACTTCCCCCGAGTTTGTGCCCACCGGGCGCGGCGCGACGGGGCTGTGGAGAATTGATTACAGGAACCGCAGTCCCCGCCAATGCGCAGAAGTAGTCACCTTGGGGTTTTTAGTTGGTACAAATCCGACACAGCTCAGTTATGCAACCCCTCTGTGTGGCTGAGACGGTCCTATAAGGATTTTCCCCAAGTATAAAAAAAATGGACTGCTAATACTAAATGCATATGTTTGTAGGGATATACTCACCTGATGTATGGATTGAGTTATTAGTTTTGTGAGTTTATTTTATTTCAAACTAAATATGTATAAATTACGAAACATAAGTATTTAACACGAAGAGGTTATAAAAATGTAAAAACACGAGGAAAATAGTAAAAACAACAATTTTCTTATCCCATACAAACCACTCTGTCCCCAGCTGTCAAACATATGATGTCAATCAAAACAAAACAAAGGTATGCCTTCAAGTTGATTAGGGGTTGCATGTCATTAATGAAAATTATTATTTTAACGCCAAGTAATCAAACAAAAAAATAATGTGTATAATAAGGCGTTATAATAAAAATATCATTACCTTAGATATGACTTAAATCTTTCAATGCAATTTTATTTCTATTAGACTGCGACAGGCCAATAACTTTTGGCAGAATGATAAAATTTGACGAGGCAGCTATTAACATACAAAAAAAAACAATGTAACTTTATTTTAGAGAAATAGGCAGACCATGGTCTGCCGGGACAGCTAGTAATAAATAAACCGGTTTTACAATAACTACGTATTTGTGCATTTCTAATTCCATATATTTTTTATGACAAAATGGATGATAAATCTGAGCTTTTTAAGCTTCCCTTAATTTTTTTTAAAGCTTTATTGAATTAGGAACGTGACCATCCTGTAGATAAATCGCTTATGAAAGATTCCGAGTTACGCGACACAAAGCCGGCTAATATATCATTCGAGTTGTCATCAAATAATACATTATTTATAGCGTTTTATACTTTACATCTTCTTTTGAAATTTAACTAAACATTATTACCTACTTTAAGCTATGCCTTTACTTGAGGAAGATTGTCACTGATAAAAATTATATAATACTAGACATTTTTTTTTAATATATTAAGTATGTACCCTAACAGAACTCTTATCTGATGAGGCGCCTGGCCTGTTCAGATCAATGACACCATATTTCATAGGTTAGGTATTTCTGTATTAGGGTACGATGGGGCTGACATACGTACACACGTAAAAGTCCCCTAAATAAATAGAATAAAAAAGTAAGTACCCAACAAGAGCAACACTAAATACTAAATTCACAAAAAATAACCCTTACATACTTATGTGTCTTTGTAGTTATTTAGCAGATAATATACATGAGTTTACAGTATGTTATAAAATCCCTGTTCGACCTGTGAAAGCGTTACTCGGCGTCGATTTTGGACTTCATTCAACTAATCCTTTTTGGTTAAAGATAAAAAATGGATTACAATAAAAATAATTATCATTTAAATGTGGAAAATTTTCATGTGTACTGGGAGCGTGTGTAGGTCGTAAACAAAAGAAAGAATAAGATCGTGCCAGTAGGTCAAAATGAAATCAAAATCTCAAAATCCCCTTTAACTTCAATAACCGTTTATTAATTAAATCATTTCATTAGTGTTTTAATTGATTTTTGTAAGTAATCCAAGCATTGATTGCATGTAAAATAATTCAATATCATCAATTTCATAGGACAATAACTTTTAATTTTCCCAAATAATGTAATTTTCTGATTTATTTTTGTAACGTTAACGTGTCACTAATATTCCCTTTTCCGGTCGGACAGTTTTTTTTTTTTGAATTGTCGCGTGTTCATTGACCGAGAAAGGTCTTCACAACTAAACCGGGCTGGACAATCGAGTCGGACAGTGTTTTTAAAACATACTGTATATATTCGTATTTTATTATATGCGAAAGAATACTTACTTGCAGAAATTAAATTGTAGTAGAAATATTAGTAAATACTTTTGATTGAAATACTTCATTTTAAATATGTCATCGGCTGTCTTTGTAACGATTTGTTTAACCTTATCATTCAGCTAAACATAAATTAAACATTAACTTGACTTCTATGTCATACAAATAGTTTGATTTTTCTTTAATTCTGTCAGAAACAAACACACACAACACTCACTATACGATACGGGGAGCGACCCAAAATTTAACAAAATTTAATATGTATGTGTAACTTCGTTATTGGCATTTTAGATTTGTATTTTATTTCCTATTTTGTATATAATTTTCTTATAATGTGCTGTGAACTTACTATTATATAAATAAATGTTGTAAAATGTTGTAACAATAAATCAGAGATAAGAAGACAAAGATCATGATCCCTATGTCGTAGGTAATTCAATAACTCAATATAATGTGCTCTGTTATTGCCTATGACGTAGTTATAATAGCGTTATGATACGTGTTGTGAATTCTATGGCTATTTTCCTATCGAACATTGATTTATGTTTATTTTATTTTATCGATAGGTTGCAAAGGTATAAAAATAACATAAGATATGATTATATCGACAACTGGAGAATACCAGAGTGTGTAACTATTGAAAACAGAAATTGATTGCACCAATTTACCCATCAGATAATTCGAATAAGTATAGATATAAAATAAAAGAACAAAGGAGAGTAAATGGCTATGCAGTCGATAGAAATAAATAATTTAGGAGATACACGTATGAAATATGAACGGTTATTTGTTATATGTAAAACTTACGGATATATTTATAATTTGACCTATGGATGTGGCATTGAATCTGTTTAATTTTTAATGTAGACGCATTTTCGAGGAAGTAGGTTTATTGAAATTATATTTTAAATTATTTATATGCTTGCATTTGATCTAAAATTTCACATGATATGAAGTGAAAATAAGGCCAAAGATTAATAATTCCGCAAACTAAATATAGTTTTCTTCTTTGCTTGAAAACTCTCATATTATACTATAATAAGAAGCCAGGAGCGTCGTTCATCTTTCAAATGACTACATAGTCTGTGGTTATTAGGTTATTAGCGATGGATGATGACAGGTCTCTTAAATCGATTATCTTGATTGTAAGACATCTGGATAATAATCGAAGTCGATTGTATCAAGCCTACAAAACCGAAATTATTGATTATTCACTACGACATTACACTATTACAACCATAGATGGGCAAAATGTAATCAGATTAATGAAAATCATTAAAGATTACATTTTACGTTTTTTACCATTAATATGACTGCATTTTACTCATCTATGTTTTAAACACTACAGAATCCCAGATTACATACACATTTATGATTTCTTAGTGTTTTAAATGAATTTAATCATGATTACAGAGCAAGAAAACTAAAATTACGACTACATTTCGTAATCGTTCATCATTAATCAGATTACATTTTGCCCATCTCTGATTACAACATAACATTACGACATTACGACAAACCTAGTAAGACCTTTTTTGTTATTAATTCTTAGTTTATTCCAGTACCGACCCATTTTTAATAAATATTATTCTCTTTAATATAAATAATAGAAAGTAAACACAGGATTATATTTTGGGAATTGAGTTTCGGTTGGACACTAGAAAATATTTTGTGTATATCCGCAATTATTAGGATATTTATAACCATGTTATTTTTACAACGGATACATTTTTTCCGTCAGGTTTAGTTGTGAAGACCTTTCCCGGTCAATCAACACCCGACAAAAAAAAAATGGTAAATTTTTATAACGCATATTATAGCGTATCCATTTTTATAACATCAATGTGTAGTGATGGAATTGAAACTCGTGTGCAAATGTGATGATACACATTAGGCCTTCATTCCGTTGCCCGGGGTTCGAAGCCATTTGTATCGGACGAATTGTCTACCGAATAACGAGGAAAGCGACATATCGTTTCTACTGATGACCTGGCACGTTCTCAAAATGCTAAATTGAATTGTATTCTATGCAAATTTTCTCCACATTTCTTAAACATGAGCGTAGTATTGCACAATTTTCTATTGAATGAAAGTTGATTAAAAAAAATACAATTTAAAAACAGTTACTCCAAATAATATGGTAGCCTGGTGGATAAAGAATCAGCACCTATGCGCATAAACGCGAATGGTTGTATATTCGAATCTCTACACGTACCTCTGGGTTTCTTTCAGATTAAGTATAGATTTAGGCTTCGCATGAGTACTGGTAAAAAAAAACTGTCAAGTAACCCGCATGACATCCAATAGGAATGTCATGCGCAAGTGTCCTGAGAATGGCGATCAGCTGCGCTACTGGTCACATTGGGCACGACATAATAAGCGCGAAGTTGATACAAATACTAAACTATATCTGCTCACCTCGAAAGAAATCGTAGTGTGTATTAATTAGTTAATATTCCATTATCCTCTCCCAACTTTTCACAAATGTCTATTAAATCTACAATTTCATATGATTGTTCATCATTTAAACTATTAATGCATTTAATAAATATTAATGTATTAATTATTCAAATGGAACATCAATTAGGTAATTCAGTAGCATCTCGTTAGTACCCGCCCTGAGGCGTAGGTTTAGTGGTTAAAGATATGTTGATTAATTGCGTAGATCGGGTTCAAATGGGGTCGGTGTGGTTACTCAAATGTATATGTAATATGATATATATTATTTATTTATATATAAGAACACTTACATTACATACAAAAAATATAAGACATGAACAAGATACATTACAAATGCGACTATATTTAAAAGTGTAGACAATATGCACAAAAGAAAAGAATAATGAAAATAAAATAAGAGTTACACACGGAGAGGAACAGTAAGAAAAAGAAAAACATTAATCTAACTTGCAAAAATAATATAATCTTCTCGAATAACATTATTTTCTTTAGTTTATTACGATGAACGCATAATAAAATTACCTAATAGTCCACTCATTTTAGCTTTTTAAATAGCAATTTGTGGAACAATTCCTAGTGATCTGAATTTTGGTATATGCTTTTGTTACAGTTAATTATAATTTGAAAAGTTGACTTAAATATCGTGTCGGCTAAAAAAGTTATTAAATGTCCAAGACTACAGAAATGTCTAATGCATTTCTCTATAAGGTTAACCTTTTTTAGTGTAGTACGGAGAGAATGCGACAAGAATGCATTTATTTTATTATTGTATAACTAAGGCAGAAATTATATTTAATTTTTTTTTCATATATAATCGGATGATTAACAATTTTATAATATAATTGTTTTCTACGTCAGTAGTAGTAGAAGCTCTATTCAAGTTTTATGTTTTACTACAATATTTATCATCATCGGCATTGCGTCAAATGCTTACATAATCCTAATTGTCATATATCTAATATATCATAATTTATCTTATTCATATTAATCATTATCCTATTTAGATTGAACGTTATAGGCCTCTAACAAACAGACGGAAAGTGTCGAAGTCATCAACTTAGAAACGTCGCATTGTTTGGTCAATTAAATAATAAATTGTGGACTTTCTAAGGTTGCTTCAAGCCGTTAAAAGCTTCATTTCAGTATCTTCTTACGTAAGTGTATTTTGTAACAGAAAATTTTCTGTAAAGGAGGGGGTAAACAATGTTTTTAATTTAAGGGGGTCGTCTAGTGTGAAGGCCGTTTTTCAATGGGTTTTTGAGGAATTTTTAGGAGGAGTAATTTCAATCGTGAGACTTGAGGTTCCAAGTTGAACTAAAATTAAGTTTGAATTCCAAAAACGGCGTTTTTGTACGCTTTAGAAAAAAAAAATCGATTTTTCGTACTTACTTCGGGGTCTATATGGCTGATAAAAAAAGTAACGAAGCAATCTTAATTATTCTAGTTCAACTTGTAGTAATATGTGTACTGCAGATGCTGAATGACTTTGAATAGAATTGATCGAATAGTTTTTGAGATATCATGGCAGCAGTTTGAGAAAATCGTGTTTCGTGAAAAACGAGTTCAAATAACTAGGCTGCGCGCTTCGTATAGACGCTCTGGTTTACGGCTGTAACTTTTCAACAACTTCAATTTTCGAACAATCCTTTTACCCATATATTGTATACATGTTTTAGATGTGATTTATGAAAAAAAAAAAACGTTTTTTTTTTCATCTGACACACTAGACGACCCCCTTTATAGGCGTAATTATATTTTCCCCTTTCTGTCTGACCTTTTCAAACAATCAATAAAATAACCACGAGAAACCTCGTTATAATTTAGTGTATGTACATAAGCGTAATGAAAATACGTTTTAAGACATTTCAAATAATTATTAATGGATTACAAACAACGTCATAAGACAATTACTTAACTGAGTAATGAGTTATAGAATATTCGAAGAAGTCCATTCCAGTTTCAAACTTCGTTAAGTTTGACGTATTTCGAAATAATCTAAAATGAAGGCTCGTATCTATCGGAATAAAATCAATGTTTCAAGCAACAAAAACAACGCCAAACCATCATTGGCAAAACCGCTGGATTTAATGTTGAAATTGTTACATATCCTTACGTCTTTAGACATGGGAGGTTTTACATATAAATCTGATAGAATCAAACGTTTGGTGAAGTTCGCATCGTTGTCTCAATGTATTCTTATAGGAGCTTTGAGTGTGTATTTACTATTTAAGCATATAAAGGATTATCACGCATATTGGTACTCTTTATTTATAATCCAGTATGTTCTACAAGCACTACTTTTTGCTGTATTACGAAACGAAATGTCTTTGGCAGAATTTCTGAGGGCTCTAAAATTGTTGGATACAGGATTAAATAAGAATACAGGACCGAATAAGCTTGACATATTCATTATTATTTCAATTGTTACAGTTGTTTTTATGAAAATTTCCCTAGCTGCTATTTATTGTTTCTATAGCAATGAAACGTGTGTGCAACCTCTTAATTTTTGGTTTCTTTATATTATATCATGGTTTTCGATGGACTCATGCCTTATAATGTATTTCTTTTTATTTCAATCGGTAAACTACCGTTTGTCTAATTTTTTAAAAGTTTTAAATGATCGTTCTATGGATATAGCCTCGTTACATCGTTGGTATAAATATATTATTGAATGTACCGAAGAAGTGAAAATTTGCTTTGATGCTGTGGTAAGTTTTATAATAAATATTCTATAGTCTGTAAGAATATAAATGTAGTTTTGGGGATCTTTGGATCAGATAAACACCAAAATAAACCTTTAAAAGTACTTTATTTAACTTTTATACTAATTTTGCTTTTATACACTTTTCCTTACGTCTTAATCTGTACGAGCGCTAGCGTCCAAAAAAAAAACCGTTTATCCTTTCTCTCTTTCTATCTTTCATTCCTTTCACTCACATACATTCCGTTCTACGCATTTACTACCTCATACCATCCTACACTCGGCCGTCCTGCATTTATATCTGCCCTCAGATATGTTCTATACTATCTCACCATTCTCTTCCATACAGTACTCATTCAAAATATCTACTATACAATAATATAGCTGAACTTAAAATACTTAACACTAACATTATAATAGTAATTTTAAATACTTTCTTATTTCTAAACTAGGCATTAATTTTACATATACAAATATAAAAATACACAAAATATAAATGGGATAATATTATATATGATAGATGAGGATAGAGTAGTGTTGTTGACACAAGCCACTTACGCACACACAATTATTACTCTTTACTACATGCTATCACTCACCTATGCCCGGCCATCCCTTCATGTTATCAGCTGAGCTGGAAGTCTTTTTTGGTCCCTCTGTGGTGTCATACAGCTTTTCAACATCATATCTATCATTTCTTTTGATTTTAGTAACCCGGTAGGGTCCTAGAAACTTTGGCTTTACTTTTGAACCTGGGCTGAACTGCGTCCTTTTAATGGCAACTAAATCATCTAGTTCATAAGTTGAACTTGGTTTTCTCTTTTGATTATAAGTTTTCTTATTCTCATCTTGTACTTTTTGAATTTGTTCTTTGGCTTTCAGTCTCAAATTCTCTCTATTTTCGTCATAACTGCTGGCTATTTCTTTCTGCAATAGATTCATCATTTCAATATCCTCTTTACACCTCATTTTTGTACCTGTCAGTAATTGAAATGGAGTAGTATCTATTGATCTTTGATAAGTACTATTTATTGCTCTCTGGACTCGATTAACTTGTCTATACCACATTGACTTATCTTCTATACATAACTTTGTCAATAAAGGGACTAAGATACGATGTACTCTCTCCACCTGTCCATTTCCTCGAGGCACTCCTGTGGTAATTTTAACATGCTGTATATCTTCCCCTCTACAATACTCTTCAAACTCTCCGCTCGTAAAGGCTGTACCCCTGTCAGTTATGAACCTGGTTGGATTACCAAATGTTTGCTGATGAATTTGCAATTTATTTAATACTTCTGCACTTGTTGTGGATTTGGTAGGAAAAAGCCATGTAAATTTTGTAAATGCATCTATGACTGTAAGTATGTAGTTATACTGTTTCCTCGTTTCTGTAAATGGCCCAATGTGATCCAAATGTAGAGTATGCAGTGGAATACCTTCTTTATCTATAGGATTCAAGTACCCCTCTTGCTTTCCTTCTTTCCTTGTTGCTAATAAACAAGGTATACAACTTAAAACTACCTCTTCTATTACTTTATCCATGTTTCTGATATAATAATCTTTTCCTATGGCTTCTTTCATTTTTCTTAGAGAAAAATGGCCATTCTGGTGCACTTTCTTTATAATTTCCTTTTCCATAATCCTTGGAACCACTAACTTCTTTTGCTCACCTTTAAACAGAATACCATTATCTATCCAGAAGTCATTATACTGTCCTTCTTTCAAAATCAACTGTTTGATGGCTTTGATTTCTTCATCTGTCTCCTGACTTAGTCTTATGTTTTCTTGCAGTGACACGACAGCTACAAATGTGTTCCTGCTTAGAGCGTCTGCGTGTTGCATTTTACTGCTAGCTCTGTGCTCTATCTCATAGTCATATTCGTCTAATAAGAATACCCATCTAGCCACCTTTGGTGTTATATCCTTTTTCTTAAGTGTCTGCTCTAAGGCTTTGCAGTCTGTAACAATTTTGAAATGAATTCCGTATAAATAATGTCTAAATTTCCTTACAGCTTCCACTACTGCTAACGCTTCAAGCTCATAACTTGAGTATTTGCTTTCAGCATCTGTTGTTTTATGACTCATATAATGCACTGGATGCAACTCACCGTCTGGATGTATTTGCAATAGTATAGCTGCTAAAGCAAAACTGGATGCATCAGTGTGCAGCTCTGTTGGTAAATTTGGATTATATATTTTCAATACTGGATCCTTAATTAGTTTTTCCTTCAATGAGTTAAAAGCATACCTTTCATGATTGCTAAATTGAAATGGTATATTTTTCTTCAAGAGACTTGTTAAAGGTCTTGCTATTATTGCATAATCTTTGATGTATTTCCTGAAATAAGATGTTAAACCAATGAAACTCATGATTTGTTTAATATTTTTTGGTTCTGGATACCTTACAACTGCTTGAATTTTTCCTGGACTTGGTCTAACTTCTCCGTCTTTAATCAAATGACCTAGGTATTCTATCTCACGACTTATTAACTTTGCTTTTTTCCAATTTATCTCAAGTCCATACTGTGAAGCAACTTCTAAAACCTGACTGAGTCTTTGCAGAGCCTGTCTCTCTGAATCCGCTAGAATCACAATATCATCGATAAATATTACCATGATGCCCTTTGCTATTAATTCCCTGAAAATGATTGAAACAAATCTCATAAAATATTTTGGTGAACTGGATAGTCCAAAAGGAGCACGTAAAAATTCAAACTGTCCATGGTGAGTTATGAAAGAAGTATAGGGCACCGACTCTTCACTTATTTTGAGGTGGAAAAATCCATTTTTGAGGTCTAAAACACTAAACACTTTTGCATCCTTCAATTTATCAATTAAATCGTCTATTATTGGTAGTGGGAATTCATCTTTCATAATTTTCTTATTTAACAACCTATAGTCCACACAAATTCGCGTTGATCCATCTTTCTTCTTAACTAGGACTAAAGGACTGGAATACTCAGAAAAACTCACCCGTACTATTCCTTTTTTTAACCACTCGTCTATCTGTTCTTCTACTATTTTTTGCTCCCTATGTGAAATTCTACGTGGTCGTTGTGCCACTGGCACGTCGTCTTTTAACAGTATTCTCATCTTGATTGGTGCTTCTTTAGTCTGAACAGGGCTATATTCCCTAACGAGCTGCATAACTCCCGTCTTAATATTGCTGTCAGAGATATGACCTGTAACATCCAAACCAGTTACACAACAATTCACTTTTGACAACCATTCATCATCTTGTGTCAACAACAACACTGTACCCTCATGAACTACCATTACAACATTTTGTAAAAATTCCTGACCTATTATTAATCTATAAGGCATCGTATCCTTAGGCACTATGTGAAAAACTACATTTTCATAACATTTTTTATCAATATTCAAAGTTACATAAATTTTTCCGTGCGATCTTACTTTACAAAGACCTAGACCTGAAAATATTTTATAATCAACGTCACATGGCACTTTGATTTCGTCCCACAAGTCCTCTGATACTAGATTCACATCACTACCCGTATCCACCAGCGCATTTATTGTTTTATTGCATAATGTAACTTCTTTCACTGCTTTATTATGACGATCGCTTGGTTTGTTTATAACTTGCATGACGTCTGCGTCCTTCACTGAATGACAATGACAAATTCCATCATGGCCACCTGAAATGCTGTCATTGGCTGCCGTCACCGCTCCGAACATAGCCGAGTGATTCTTCGTATCTGATTCGTGACCTTTCGGCGACAACGGCGCGTGCAGCTGATTTGCCGACACCTTCGTTTTCTGGTACTGTTTTGACGAGGTTTTGAAATTAGCTGAAGTTCCGCTGTTTTCTGCGCTCTGATTGGTGCAATGTTGACTACTATGTCCGAATTGATTACACCGAAAACACTTAATCCCGCTTCGACATACCCTGGCTCGATGACCTTTCTTTCCACAATTATAGCAAAAAACTCCTGATGCTGCAGATGCCCTGTTTTCACCTACCTCAGTTTGTTTTACAGGTTGTTCATCTTTTTGTTTTGAAGCTTTTGTTTTTATAGTCTCGTAGATAGTTAACTTTTCTTTTAACACCGAATACGTTGCCGAGCCGTACAAAATAGCTTTATTTGTTTCGATGTCCACAATCCCATCGATTATGTACTGGATGGCTACATAATCCGGAAACTTCGCACGCTTACCCATCTCTTTCATTACGAGCATATATTGATAATAAGACTCGTCACTAAGTTTTTTACGCGCTGCCATTAATTCGTGCATTTCCTTACAATTTATTGAATCGGGGAACTCTTTAAGCACGGCTGCTTTCAACTCCTCATAAGTCCTGTGTACTTTTTCGGTCTTTAACCACAACTCTGCAGTACCCGTTAAGGATCTACGAGCAATGATTAAGCGTTGTTGAGCACTCCATCCGAAAATTTCGGCATTATCATCAATGTCTTGTGCCCATTTCGCCGACGTATATGTGTGATCTTCTCCGCTGAATCTCGTCATTTCTAATGTATTTGTAAATGCGTCAGCCATCTTTGTAGTCGTCGTTATCGTTTTCGTTTGGCTCGTGTTTCTGCTTGATCTTTGTTTTCTTTAGGACGAGCCCCCAAAATGTAGTTTTGGGGATCTTTGGATCAGATAAACACCAAAATAAACCTTTAAAAGTACTTTATTTAACTTTTATACTAATTTTGCTTTTATACACTTTTCCTTACGTCTTAATCTGTACGAGCGCTAGCGTCCAAAAAAAAAACCGTTTATCCTTTCTCTCTTTCTATCTTTCATTCCTTTCACTCACATACATTCCGTTCTACGCATTTACTACCTCATACCATCCTACATAAATATCTATTTATAATAGTATGGATCTCTCTATAGAATGATATTATGGTGTGATCTTAGATTATTGAAATGTCTAGATGGAGCTCGCTCATATGACAATGACTTCCGCGTTACAATTTGATGTTAAAGTTAGTCAAAGTTAGAATTGTCACACGTATAGATAGAAATACACCATAAAAATTGCTTATATTGAAATATGGAAAAGATACTAAATATTTGTAAAACATACTATTTTTGAAGTCGACTTGGTTTGAAGACTATTAAAAATAATTCGAGTAAATAATATACGGCAAAGAAGTATACAATTTTCAGTAACCAATTATGACACTAATCATTTATACACCAGTCAAGTTGTCAGTATTATAGTAAAAAATCCAGTCAAACATTTCATTGGAGTAAGGCTTACGAGTCTTTCTTATTTAAAATTCTAAATGGTGATCAAATTCCATCTATGTGTTTAGAGCCATTTTGAATTCAAGTTTTTATCGATAACCCTCCTATATTAATTTTTTTAATGGTAAAAAGTATGTTTTTGATAATTTTATTATTTACAACTTTAGTCCTCATCAATTTTGTTATCTAATTAATTATTTTTAAAATAGAAGCCATAGTCAGAAAATAATTAGAAATAATATTATTAAATTATGGACATGCTCTAATTTCTGCTTAAAGTATTAATAATATGCCTATAATAATGTATCTCCATTATATTATTTCTATTATATTTATTTAATATAAAATTCTGTTCCTTATATATGTTGAACGAACTTTTTATATATAGTACACGATCTACACATGGAAAACATTCTTAAATTTGGGCACTTTATAATTGTTAAAAAATAGTAGCATTGAGGTCTTAGACTGTGGTTAGAAAAATTACAATTTTAATTATATTTTTACCTATTAAAAATAAAATATTTTCACTTCTTACTTATAAATTGTGATCTGATAATACTTCTCGATCTTACCTTTTTAGTTTTTATACTAACTGACAACATTCCACGCCATAATAATATTTTATTTTATGAGTACAATATGGCGACTCTTCTAAGTGTTAACTGTTGTTTATGAGAAGCATTATGCATACTCAAATCATCATTTATTTATCACAATAAATTAAAGAAATGCGTTGAGCATCTTCTGCGCGGCTTAAAATCTATAATATATGGTAAAATATGGTGGGTTATGAAATGAGCATAGTGTTGTAGTGGGGCTGCGGCGATTTGATTACAGGACCCGCAGTCCCCACTAATTCGCAGAAGTAATCACCTTGGGGTTTTTAGCTGGTAAAAGTCCGGCACACCCCGGCTGCCTACCCCTTCGCGGGCGGGAAGGTCCTATGAGGATTTTCCCCAAGTAAAAAAAAAAAAAAAATGATCATAGTGTTATTTGGCGTGGTGTGTTATGGTGTAGTATGGTATGGTATGGTTTTATGTCAGCTTCTGCCTGGAACTTTTGCATTCACAATGAAGATATTTACCACGATTACGTTGAATTAGAAGGGTGCATCTAATATAATTTTAGTACAAAATTTGATACCGAAAAATTTTATAATAATAAAAATGTTATAATGTACAATTTATTAGATATTATCCCCATACGTCACTGATTATAAATCATTGATTAATGACGATGATGTTTTGTTTTTAGTTTGTTTTAGATCTTCTTTTCTTCACACCAGAGTTGATGGCATCAATTTATTCCACACTAATAATGATACAGAAGCATCATCTTACGGTAATGTAAAGTTATTAAAAAAAAATTCGTCTCAGGATCCAACTTAGGCATGCTTATAAACACTTTTTCAACTTTGCTCAAGAAAATTCTCAAAAAATTTATTCGTTTTTACAAAAAACTGAGTATATAATAGGAACTTTAGTATAGCCATAGTATTCGCTAAGCCAAGTCCATGTTGATAAAGTCAGTGACTTACCAAATTCTTTGACATTCATTGAGTAATATAAATTGTAATGTTTTAGTAAAGTCTAAGCAAACTTCAAGTTGCGTCTGTAAATTTCAGCCTCAGACTCGATTGGATATATTAAGTTCATACTTGTAATAAGAAAGGGCGGGAAAGAAGGGGGCAGAGCTGGCCCAAGATAGAGTCAACTGGAGGAGGTTGGAGGAGACCTTCACCCAGAAGTGATTCACATATAATAATGACCACACAAATCTTAACTAACCCTACTAACAATAGGAATTAAGAAAAAAAACTAATAATACTAACAGATTTGAATTGTAAAAAAATGTTATGTGGAAAAATAAAGGCTTATTTATTATTATTATTACTTGTATATAAATTTCAGTAATATTCTGCAATTGATTTTTATAAAAAGAACTGTAAAAACAAAAAAATAGCCCAAGCGGTTTTCTTTTTGCAGTTTACGTTTAAACGTTAATAAAAATCTTGAATTCTGGATTGGTAATTTTGTATAGGAAGTACCACATTGGATTACTTTCTCTGGATGACGACCGTAGCTACAATCGAATCAATAGGTCATAAGTAGGTCCTTCGTGAATCAATAACCGATAAGGACCAACTTTGTGAATTAATGGCTGATTAGGACCAACTTCGTTAATCAATAGCTGATAGGGACCAATTTCGTGAATCAACAGCTAATAGGGACAAACTTCGTGAATTAATATCTGATAGGGATCAACTTCGTGAATCAACAGCTAATAAGGACCAACTTCGTGAATCAACATCTGATAGGGGCCAATTTTGTGAAACAGCAGCTGATATTCTTATCTTGATTTTTGTCTTTGTATAACTTTTTGTGGATACTTTTCTGGCCTATGTATAACTTTTTGTGTATTTTTTTATCGTCTATATATTTCTGAATGTTTTCCTTTAAAATAAAGAAAAATAAAGTAAATAAAATATGGTTCAACTTCGTGAATCAAAAGTTAGTAGGGATTAACTTCGTTAATTGATAGCTGATAAGGACCGACTCAGGCAAGCAATAGCTGATAGCCAACTTCATACATCAATAGCTGATAAAGACCGAATTTGTGAATCGATATATAAGTAGATAATCGGTGATCAGTAGATAAGATTTATCTTTTTATAGCTGGATATTTATTATTTTAAATTTTGATCCAATTTAGATCCTGGGGCTCATATTCTGGTAATTACCAGATTTAGAAATATGTTTATTGAATGTCCAAGTATAACAAAGCAACGCTTGTTATGCTTTTATGGAATATAATTTGCTGCTTATAGGAAAGCTAATCGCTTCGTGCAAGTTGGTGACGAAGGTCGGTGGTGGTATACCCATCAGTAACGAAATCGTACTTATTCTGTGCTTAAATAATTCCTTTACAGGAAATTATTTTTAGTATTATAATGGGAAATGCCATGCAGATACTATCATTGCTAATCATATGTGCACCAGTATGGAGCGCGGCAAAGCTTCCTTGGAAGGCAAATAAAATGAGAATCCATCTTTACAACAGCCTCATGGATGAGAAAGGTATATAATAAGCAATATGTAAGGTTTATCATTAGCCCGACCGAAGCTTTGGCTGCGGCTACCTTTTGATAAGTTGTGAAGGATTTTTTTATATACTCTGGACGTTATTTGGATATATCGACATAAACCTTACCTATAAAGGCACAATCATAATATTTCATATTAAATTTTAGCAAATTTAGAACCGATATTTTTAAGGATTTTAAACCTTTGGCTACAGATTTGAACTGGATGTTGCTTCGGCCAAATATCGACCTGTAATCGGGTACGATCACTACCAGATCAATTAGTCTTGGTTTGGTGCTTGCTAGAAATTTTAGGCTTTAACTAACACTTTAGCCCTTTTGAAATTTCTATCGAATGTAGTTTTTTTGGCCGAAGGTGGTTTGACACTAGAACATGCAGAACTTCTGAAAACTTCTATAAGTGTAAAGTCTGTACTACAGTTTGGTCATGAAGTTGGAGACATTTATTGCTAATATAAGGAAGTTCTACTCTAGCTGTTTTATCATAAATCTGACTTTATTGATGTCAACAGATGCGGCGACTTACCGCGACATAAAGCGCTTCATCGGCTACATAGAAGCGCGCCCGTTCGCGCTGACTGCGTTCCACGTGGTGCCGCTCGACACGAGGCTGCCGGTCATCATACTCAACATATGCGTCACTTATTTGATTGTCATTATACAATTCACTCACCTGTATTAGTCTTATAACGAATTAGATTTTCTCATTGTATTGATTACACAATGTTATAATATTCTTTTAAAATTTTACTCATTCTGAAATGTGATACCTCACGTACATAATTGTAAAGATCTTTTATTATAATAGTGTTAACGACTTTCACGAAATCGTACATTATTAAAAAAATGAATTATTTGATTACCTAGTTATTCATTTTATTCATTTGTTTTCTTGTGCTTCAAGGACTGTAATTTTCTGAAAGCACTTGTTATATTTTCTTCGTAATCAATAAAAATGTTTTTTTCTGATGACATTACAAGTATATTCATTAATCTACATGACAATATTAATGGAATCCACATATTACTATATTATAATAACTGCGTAACCTAGTAATGGATTACAAAAGTCCTGCGAGTTAGTTCATTCCAATTTTATTGACTGTAACAAATAGTCGTGTTTCAACACAATTGTACAATGATGTCCTATATACCTAAGAAGAAAATTAATCATTTATTCACAAAACACAACGAAGAAGTATCGTTGCCAAGGCTGCTAGACGTTATGTTGAAGTTGATTCAAATACTTTTCTCACTGGATATGGGAGGTTTTACATATAAATCTGATAGAATCAAACGCTTGGTCACATGTTTATCTTTCGTTCAAAGCATCATTATAACAGCATTATGTATTCATTTATTATTCGCGTCTATGGAAGGTGTTCTTGCTTCCCGGTTTACGTTTTTTACTATCCAGTACATTTTACAAACATTCCTTTTTGCTGCGCTTAGCAATGATATGTCTTTCGCAAAGTTTCTTAAATCGTTGATATGTTTTGATGCTGGGTTAAATATCAACGTGAATTCCGATAAAACTAATATAAAAATAGTTTTCATAACAGCATCAGTTCTTGTTTCTAAAATATCCCTGTTCGTTATCAACTGTCTTTATATTGATGATATTTGCATTAAACCGAAATTATTGTGGATTGTTTATAGAATACCATGGCTATCAATGGACGTAAGCGTTGTTATCTACTTTAATTTATTTTATTCAGTGAATGGTCGAATGTCTCATTTAGTGAAAGCTTTACATGATCCTACTTTAGACGTAGCCTCACTCCAGCGTTGGTACAAATACATTATTGATTGCACAGAAGCAGTCAAAGAAAGTTTCGATGCTGTGGTATGTTTTTTGTTAACCATATTCTTAAATCTAAAAAGATGTCTGACTATTTTTATTTTACGTAAAAATTTGAAATTATTATGTTTTGTTTTTAGTTTGTCCTAGGGCTTGTATTCTACATACCAAAGCTGATGATAACGATATACGGAAATTTGAAGGAACTACAACAGCATCATTTTATGGTAGGTAGTACTGAATTGTGTTTATCTAATAATTAGTAAAATATTTAATTTTAGTATTTACATTATTTCTTTATCGTATGTGATGGTATGCATTATGTTAATTATAATATTCACAATTTACTCTATTTCTTGTATGTGTTAATATCGTATTTGTCCCTTAAATATATTAGTTTGTAGCGCGAATTCCATCTCACAAACCTACGATGACGTCACCGCGCCTTTCCTGCAGGGCATGGCGGGGTGTGCGAGGAGTGGGCTCCCGTGAATGTATTTAGGTCAGGAGTTCGTTTGCGTCCACGCTGAGGGAAAGATATGCCCCCGTGCGATTCTCCGGCGGGGGAACTCCGCTGTCATATAAATAGTAAAACGCAGTGTAACTAGCCAGCCGGTTTATCAACCAGGGAATTCCGCTGCCGAATAAATTGTAAAACGCAGTGTAACTAGCCAGCCGGTTTACCAACTAGGGAATTCCGCTGCCGAATAAATTGTAAAACGCAGTGTAACTAGCCAACCGGTTTACCAACCAGGGAATTCCGCTGCCGAATAAATTGTAAAACGCAGTGTAACTAGCCAGCCGGTTTACCAACCAGGGAATTCCGCTGCCGAATAAATTGTAAAACGCAGTGTAACTAGCCAGTCAGTTTACCAACCAGGGAATTCCGCTGCCGAATAAATTATAAAACGCAGTGTAACTAGCCAACCGGTTTATCAACCAGTGAATTCTGCTGCCGAATAAATTGTAAAAAGCAGTGTAACTAGCCAACCGGTTTATCAACCAGGGAATTCCGCTGCCGAATAAATTGTAAAACGCAGTGTAACTGGCTAGTCCTACTACCTTCTATGAATAGTATAGTGCTTTATGAGTAAAATTATGGGATTAAACCGTCTTTTATTAAATCCCAAGCACACTAAAAGTTTATATTTAGTTTACTATACTCCAAGCATAGTTATATTTACACAGATAGATATATCAATCTACTTGATACTGGTATTTCCAGGAAATTATTACAAACATCACGATTACCAATTGCACGATTATCTTATCGTTGTTGATGCTGTGCGCGCCAGTGTGGTATGCTGGAAACTTGGCGTGGAAGGCAAACAAAGTTAGGATCCACCTTTACGATCGTCTGATTGAGGAAAAAGGTATAGCTTCACCCATTTTATGTTTATCTTGTTCCATCGTGTTTTGTCCTTTACTCTGCAGCAATTCTTAAAACAATCATGACACAGCAATGGCATAATATTATTAAAATCAGGCGATAATTTTGGTAAAATCATATCCTTCATATAATAAGTTTTTTTATAAATACTTTTCGCGCATGTTTGTAATTTCACTGTATTTTCTAATTATATGATTTAGTAGCTTGCTTATTTGTTTAACGATACGCTTCAAAACAAATCATAAAGCTGCCTTAGTTTTTAAACGCGTTGTTAAGATAGCATATCTTGATAATATCGGTGTTTGTAGATGCGGCGACCTGCCGCAACATAAAGCGCTTCATCGGCTACATAGAAGCGCGCCCGTTCGCGCTGACTGCGTTCCACGTGGTGCCGCTCGACACGAGGCTGCCGGTCATCATACTCAACATATGCGTCACGTATTTGATTGTTATTATACAATTCACCCATTTGTATTAGTCTTATAACGAATTAGACTTACGAAATAGATACTCTAAAATACACATTAGATCCTCTGATTAGCAAATTAATTGCACTAATTTTGTATCTGATGGGTACATTGTTGTAATATTTATTCTTTTAGAGATCACAAATTGTTTATACATACTATGATATATCACTAATATCCAATTACTTTCGATAATTGTGAGGTAATTTTAATTTATTTTATACTTTAGAAGTTGATTATACATGTATAGCACAATAAACATTATATTTAAGTTTTAAAAACCGCTATATTATAATATTCCCGTTTAGTCAATAGTGAAAATTATTATTTAGGATTTTTAAAGCCTTCGTCGGCTTCACCTTTGGCCGAAGGTTGTAACAATAGCTGATTAATTAACTCTGTGTTTTAGCTTCGGTCAACTATTGATCTATAATTGAAAATATTTTAACAATTGCAATCAGATCAATTGATCTTAGTTTGAGGCCTGCTAGAAACCTAAGGCTCTATCTAATATTTCTAAATTTATATCGACTGATATTTTTGGCCGAAGATGTCTGAAGCCGAAACCTTCGGTCTGACACTATACATCAGCCAAATTAATATAGCGTAACTTTGTTTGATTGCCTACCAACAGGTCTATTTCCTTAAAATGTTTACTTGTAATTCAAGGATTATAACTTTCTTTGAACACTCGTTAAATTTTCTTCGTAATAACTTATAGGTTTTCTGTATTAACTTTATAAATTATAATCAATTTACGGTTCTTGACAATATTCGTGGACTCCTAACAAAGCTATGTTATTATAATTGCTTAACTAAGTAATAAATAACAATAGTTTTCACCTTCCTTACGAGGTGGGTGAAATCTCACTACTCACCATGTAAGTTACGTTCAACGTTCATTTTTAATAATACGAACAGTAAATGAGCAAAATTCGCTCGCAACGTCTGTTTTACCACAATCTTACAATTTGGTGTTCTTTAGAAGAGGAAACAGAAATTTGTCTTCTGTCTTTGAGATTTATCTTCACGTATCACTAGGTGTGATAGAGATTTACATCTCCATGTAAATCATAATTGAAATACAAAAATAAATGCAAACATTTCCTTTAGCGAGCGAGGTGTGAAGTGTCACGACCAATGCGATAGCGAGACTGCAGCTGTCGGTGGCGCTTGTGTCGCAGTTCTCCAACGCAATTTGTGTACTCGTACGGCATAAACAAATGTAGTAAGTGGTATTCAACCTCACTACCCGCTACATGTGTTTTCTAAGTATCACCCAGTATTGAGAGAAGAGAAATTAATGCATTGGAAGTAAAAACACTGAGTAGGTTGACGATCCTATGTCTAAATTTTAGAAATTTATATAAGAATTGCTTTTCACGCACCTATTTTTGTTTGTAGTGATAATGAATTAGCACAATACGAAAGATTACTTAAAATCTTGTGTTTCTTGAAAAATAAATCAATATTGTAAAAGCTACATTATTTATTGATTAATTTTTTATCTTCGGTTATTATATTAATTCAGTAGTTCTGAATATTTTTAAGGTGTTTAAAGAGACCTACTTGGCTATGGGGGGTGGTGTCACTCTTCTCTCAGCCCCCTATCAGCGAGAAGAAGCCCTCTGGGCGGATCACGTGCCAGACTGCGGTGAGACCAGTGTCATATTCCCGTAGTCCGGCGCACCCTGTGCTTGGCGATCCACCCCAGTGGTTTTAGTCGGTGAGATTACGATACACCGGGGGCGGCCATAATGGATTTCCACTGGGTAATAAAAAAAATAAAAATAAATAAAAGGTGTTCAAAGAGAGCTAATGAGCCCTTATAGGAAGTGTCTTATAAGGGTCTAGTTTAGTGAGACGACGTTTGTTAATATCGCTTTTCTAAGAAAAGACCAGGGTACCAAATCAAAAAATATAGATTTGCCGTCCCTTGAAGCTGTGCACAAATTAAAGATCTGATTTAACGTCATCAAAAAAATACGGCCGTTAATGGCGCGTTTAGTGTGGAGTTGCATTAAATTAACATTTTTCAATGAATATCTACTGTCTCAAAACTTTAGTGATGCTTGGGCTAAACAGTTGTTTCCTTATACTGGCTCAACAAAGCGACCATCTATATTGTCTTTAATGTAAAGTACAATGTAGTCTTAAAACCGTAATCAAGGGACGAGAATCCATTGAAAGTTGCTGTCATCATATCGGCCCTCGTATACCGCGACTGAAAACCTCTAGGTATATCAACAACTATGGGCACACGTACTGATCCAGGATCAATATACCCCGAAGGGAGTCATTATGATGTCTTTACACATACTGTCCTCAGGACACAGTTTGAGCAATCACCTTTCCACCTTCATAAACCTAACTGTGTGATTATAAAGATTTCCCTTTTTGTAATCAGCTGTACACCTTTCTTTCTTTCTTTTTGTATCTTTTTTTGGGAGTCGAAGCTGCTCGTGTCCGTAGGCTTTCCCCAAGTTTTCCTACACGTGACTCCTGGGTAGCGCTAAACGAGCAGCAGCTTGTGTATATCCAGTAGCTCATATACCTAGAGACCTTCAGTCGTGGTATATGTGGGCTGACATGACGATGTAGACTATCAATGGATTTTCATCCTTTGATAGTCGCTTTCGTTTTTGGACTACACTGTACTTACCATCAGGTACTCTGTAGTCACTATGTCGAGCCAGTGTAAAAAAAAACACCTTTGTTAAATACTATACTGCATAATAAATTTATTACTACATGATTATAATAAATCCCGGCACATACATGTCGATTTTTCCAGATTAAGTATGTATTTAGATACAATATTCTCGTCGACGAAGGAAAACGTCGCGAGGAAGTCCGCATGACATGTAATAAGAATGTCATGTGTAAGTGCCCTGAGAACGGCGATCAGCTGCGCTCCTGGTCACGCTGTGCATGGAGACATATGTATAAGCGCAGAGTGGACACAGCCACTAATGTATCCTGATATAAGTAAAATAAAGATATAAATGTAGGGATATAACGTGACAAAATATTATTAACTAGCTGATCCGGCAAACGTTGTTTTGCTATATAAGGTTTTGTAATATCTTCTAAGATGTTCATTGAAATTAAGTGATGTCAAAGACAATTTTGTTCACATTTAAATATTCTTAATCAACAACACATTTATTTGGATAAAGATTAATATTATTACGTTGATACAACTCTTAACAAATAATGCATTAATTTCGACCAAATTTGTTTACCATAAAAACGGTTTTAGTGACTTAATCTTAAAAGATAGACATATACTGTCGCAGACTTTTTTTTATATCATTTCAAGAGAAATAATTCTTTTTTACATATATTTTTGGTATCTTGAACCGTTTTTGCAGCGCACGCAATGGAAGCCCTCAAGGATGAATAATTTTGCCCGTTTTTTTCACATTTTCCATTATTTCTTCGCTTCTAATAATTGCATCGTGATGTTATATAGCCTAAAGCCTTCCTCGATAAATGGTCTATTCAACTCAAAAAGAATTTTTCAATTCGTACCAGTAGTTCCTGAGATTAGCGCGTTCAAACAAACAAACAAACAAACAAACAAACTCTTCAGCTTTATAATATTAGTATAGATAATATACAGGGTGAACGGTAATGCGATACATTCCTTGATAGACGTTGTAGTACAGCTTACTTGGAGTCATTTAAGTCATATGACACCATGTCCGAAACTTGTTAATTTCTGAGATATTCAAGATTGAAGTATTTTTTTAAAAAACTCCAGTTCTTATGTTAGAATGTGCCCTTGTAGTGACGAATATGAAATAATGTTATTGTTTATGCTGTATTCATATAGCTAAATAATAATAATCTCATTTTGAATTAAAATTTGTAAGAAGGAATCGTAATTACTTAAGTAAAAGCTGAAAAGTTTGACAACAAAAGTCACTAAAACAGAAATGAGAAACAGACTTCGAGCTTGTATTGGAAGATGGGGCTCACATTTTGAGCAGGACTTGAAATAATGTACCCAGATAATTAGCCAATAAATGTATTATTAAAATACTAAGTTTTTCATTTATTAGAGCCCAAAAATACTAGTTGTTTGTGTGTCATTTTATTTATTCATTTTTTTATTGAAGTATCTACTAGACATTTAAAATTCAAATAAAAAAATAAGTATGTAGTTTTTGTTGACAGCTGTACCTTTTTGAATAGCCAATGAATCAAGGAATAGAATTATGTAATTTGTACGAAACATTCCATACATATTTTCTTGGAAATTCTTCGTTTATTTACCTAAAACATTTTTTTTTTGCAAAATGATACTTGGTTTTTAGCTGTTACTTAAGTAATAACGATTCCATCTTACAAATTTTAATTTAAAATGAGATTATTATTATTTAGCTATACGAATACAGCATAAACAATAACATTATTTTGTATTCGTCACTACAAGGGCACATTTTAACATAAAAACTGGATTTTTTTTTAAAAATACTTAAATCTTGAATATCTCAGAAATTATCAAGTTACGGACATGGTGTCATATGACTTAAATGACTCCAAATAAGCTGTACTACAACGTCTATCAAGGAATGTATCGCATTACCGTTCACCCTGTATAATTATAATCACTATAATAAATACGTCATACGAGAACTATAAATAAGAATAATCGATTGCTTACATCGAACGAAGGTAGGTAAACAATTTGAATGGCGCCATATTTGCATTTGTGCTGAAAATTCGCACATTGTGATTTGATTTTGATATTATGACGGGTCTTGTAACTTCTGGTTGTTAAGCCGCCCTATAATGTAAAAGAAGTCTTTCAAGACTCTAACGTACTTACAGATTATTTAATGCCTCCAAATCTTTTTGTTAGATATCTTATAGTCGAATATAAACTTAAAACTTATTTACAGTAACTATTATCTGAAATATATCATAAAATACTGCTGTTATGAATTATTACAAAAAGTCATTCATTTGTATTGCTTATAACTTTTCTTCACATATACTTTGTCTAATTTTCCGTATTTGTCGTTAAACTAGAAGAGATGAGCCAAACACAAAGATACGTATTTGCTGAATAAAATAAACCGTTTTTATTTATTTATTTATTTACTTTTACAGGGTTGCCAGTGGCCCGGTACAATAACTAATTCACACAATACATACATAAAATTACAATAAAAAATGTACAGTTCCTATTAAGGCATCCACAACATACGTCAGAGTGGCCTGTTTAATTATACTGTATCATATGATAGATCTAGGGACAGAATACGTCTAAGAAGGACCAAATCGTGAATTATTGATATAGACAATTTGAAACGGCTTAATATTCATCATAACTTAAGATATCGCAATAGCCCGCATGTGAAAACTTCAAACACTCAAAGTATTTAACACTTCCTTTATTTATAAAACATATAATTGACTTACAGTCGGAAGTCACACAAACCCAAAAACATATATCTTTCTTAAACATTCACCACTGCGTGCGTCTATATCCAATCTGCTCTTATTATTATTTTCTATCGCCTTGCTTCCTTTTATTTAATTATGTCGCCATCTATCGAGATTAACTATTATAATTTTTATATTTTTAATTAGTGATGGCTTTTATTAAAAAGTATCCAAATATTATTTAACAGATAGATGGCTCTATAATTAGTACATTGTATCAAAACCAATAAGTATAATATTTTCAAACAGTGACATATCTATATTATATTTATCATGAATAATATTATTTCACAGTATTAATAGTGTCATAATTGGCATTTGCTTACACATGCAATGTTATAATCGAAAAAATATGTTCCCCCATATGCATGTTCCCTTCCAAATTTGATTTTTTATTGCATTTTCAAAGTTTCAGTAATATACACCAATTTCAATTAACTTACCGACCGGACAGACCAACAAAGCGCTGAAAGCCCCAACTTTATTAAGAAACCTTGCTTCGCTCGGCCAATTAAATAATCAATTATAAACTTTCTAAAGAAAATTCTTAAAATTTCTATGTTAGTCCCCTGTTAAGTTGTATTTTTAATTTTTTTATTATTTATAGGGGGAATTTGCCATTCTGCCATATCCCCATTGCGCCCAATACGGTGAAATACACCTCAGTTCTGAGAGAGTCGCTGGTGAGTCAGTACTACCATGTAAACCAACAATTTCATGGCATTTCCTGTCGGATTACATAAGACGCCGTGAAAGGCACCTATATCAAATAAGCTCGCGAAAGCCCGTCATAGTGACCAGTTTCGACTTGTCGCGTTTCGGGATCAGCTTGTGCATATCCAGTAGCTCATATACCTAGAGACCTTCAGTCGTGGTATATGCGGGCCGACATGACGATGTAGGCTATCAATGGATTTTCATCCTTTGATAGTCGCTTTCGTTTTTGGATTACATTGTACTTACCATCAGGTACTCTGTAGTCACTATGTCGAGCCAGTGTAAAAAAAAAATAAGCTGACTCTACATTGGCTCATCATCGACTCTCTTGCAGGTTTATTCCGGTCACACTTCATCAGCAAGTGATGCAAATCCTCCCGTCTGTCACAGGTAACGCGGCTAGGCGAGTCTCTTTTCCTCATAAGATATGCAAAACTTGCCGATGGATAGTGAACAGAACGAAGTCTCAACGTTACCTTGATATAGTGTCTGCTTTGAGGTTTTCTTAATTATATAATTTTTTTTACAGTAAGATTAAAGAATATTTTTAATTTAATAGGCATAGTTACTCTGGTCCTTTCAGAAAATCAATAAAATAGTCATAGGAATGCTCGTTATAAGTTAGTGTATTTTACGTAAACATCATGAAAATGCGTTTTCAGACATTTCAAATAATTCATATACTAATATTAATGGATTACAAACTGTGTCATAAGACAATTACTTAAGTAAGTAATAAGTTATAAAATATTCGAAGAAGTCCATTCCAGTTTCACACTTCGTCAAGTTGACGTATTTAGAAATAATCTAAAATGAAGGCTCGTATCTATCGGAATAAAATCAATGTTTCAAGCAACGAAAACAACGCCAAACCATCATTGGCAAAACCGCTGGATTTAATGTTGAAATTGTTACATATCCTTACGTCTTTAGACATGGGAGGTTTTACATATAAATCTGATAGAATCAAACGTTTGGTGAAGTTTGCCTTGTTGTCTCAATGTATTCTTATAGGAACTGTGTGTATATATTTACTGTTTAGTTATATAAAGGATTATCATGCATATTGGCACTCTTTGTTCATAATCCAGTACGTTTTACAAGCGCTAGTTTTTGCTGTATTACGAAATGAAATGTCTTTGGCAGAATTTCTAAGGGCTCTGAAATTCTTCGACGCCGGATTAAATAATAATACAAGACCAAATAAGCTTGACATCACAATTTTTATTACAATTGTTATGGTTGTTCTTTTTAAAGTTTCTCTGTCTGCCTTTTATTGTTCCTATAACAATGAAATATATGTGAAATCTTTTAACGTATGGATTCTATATATTATACCATGGTTAGCAGTAGATACATCACTTATAATGTATTTCTTTTTATTTCAATCGGTGAACTACCGTTTGTCTAATCTTTTAAAAGTATTAAATGATCGTTCTATGGATACAGCCGAGTTACATCGTTGGTATAAATATATTATTGAATGCACCGAAGAAGTAAAAATTTGCTTTGATGTTATGGTAAGTTTCTATTATAAATATTCTATAGTCTGTAAGATTATAAATATCAATTTATAATAGTATGGATCTCTCTATTTAATGATATGGTGTGATCTTAGATTATTGATATATCTACATGAACCCAGAGATGGGCAAAATGTAATCTGATTAATGATGAACAATTACAAAATGTAGTCGTAATTTTAATTTTCAGCTCTCCACCAATATTTGGCTTTCCGGGAATTTTTGTTATTTCAAATGTCTATATTGACCGGGCTAAATGGTAAAAGACGTAAAATGTAATCGTTAATCATTTTTATTATTTTGATTACATTTGGCCATCTAGAATGGGGCCTGCTTGTATGTATGGAAACACTTCATGCGTCAGGATTTGAAGATGTCACATATTCGCACATGCGTACTAACCAAAGTTAGAGTTGCTACATGTTACTCACATATATACAAAATAAACAATTATTTATATTGAAATTAATTGAGCAAATAATATAGAAGTATAAAAGTAGAAAATTTGCATAGAAATATAAAAGGAGAAGTATAAAAATTTCAGTAATCAATTATGTTGCTAATTCTTTATAGGTCAAGCAAGTTCTCCTTTTTTGACAAAAAATCAGTCCGCCATTTTATTAGACTAACATTTACGAGAGTCAAGAGCAGTGAAAATTCAAAGTGACTTTGAAATTTCACCGATGTGTTTGGTGCCATTTTGAATTCAGGTTCTTTGTTGATAATTTCCCTATTTTTTTTTAAATAGAATGTGATCTTTACATAGTTTTGGATTTTTCCTTTCTCGTTTTTACACAATTTGATAGCATTCCACGCAATTTGATGGTCAAATTTATTTTATGAGGACAATATGACGATTCTCCTAAGTGTTAACTATTTATGAGAATCGTTGGATTTGATAAATAAATCCAATGTATTGAGCATTTTCTGTGCAGTTCTATCTATCAAGACATATTTATAATACTCGTATAACGATATTGTATGGTGACATGATGTGGTTTGATATGGTGATATGTTAGCTTTTAACCGCGAGTTTTGAGTTGGCAATACCGATATTCACTGAGTTTACGTCAAATTAGAAGGTTGTATTTATAACGGTTCGCATTAAAAATTTGTGCAACTCTATTTTCTTCACAACCTAAACCAATCATAGCTCATGTTTTAATTTAAAAAAAAAAGTAACTATATGGTTAAATCGCGTCAAGAACCGTTCAGTAATTTTTGCGCTATGCGTGAACAAACACACAAACAGAAAAATCTAAATTCAGAAGCACTTAAATAAATAATTATTTACAATCAACCCGTCTCAGAGTTATTAACATAATATTGGATCAAAATTTTGTACAGAAAAATGTTATTATATAATAATAAAAATATTTTATGTAAAGTTTGAAAGATACGTTACTGATTATAAATTATTGAATTATAACGATGATGTTTTGTTTTTAGTTTATCATACATCTTCTTTTCTTCACACCGGAGTTGATGGCAGCAATTTATTCCACGCTAATATTGACACAGAAGCATCATTTTACGGTAATGTAAAATTATAAGGATAATTTTTAATTTCGTCTTTGGGTGTAACAGTTAATACACACTGTGATACGGGTGGGAATATGAAGTACATATATTTATATAAATTTCAGTATAATATTTTGTAATTTATTCTCAAAACAAGGTATGTAAAAACACGTAAAGGGTCCAAATAATTTTCTTGCGTCAATACTAGGGTTATTAACTAGTTGGAGAAATAATAAAATCAGAATTGGTAATTTTGTGTTGGGAGTATCACATCGGAATAATTTAATTCGACGATGTCCGTGGTTACAATTCCATAAATAGCTGTTAAGGACCAACTTTATGAATTAATAGTTGATAGGGACAAATGGCATGAATCAATAGTTGATAAGGACTAACTTAATGAATCAATGGCTTTTAAGCAGTGGCGCGCATCTCATAGAATCAAAAAAGTATTATCTTGTAATACTTGGATATTATATAATATATATATATGTGGGATCGAGGGAAGAGATATTTAGGCTCAAAACTATTTTATTTTTATTATAATACGGAAACCAAAGTAACACATCATTCTCCTTATAATACATTTTTTCTACAACCACCTTCAAACTAACTTATCACTAAACGTCATTCGTCTTTTGCACAGTTTCATAGTAATACCAACTTCGAACTATAAATTTCTAAAAAAATATACAAATACTTGTGAGATTTCATAACATATTCCACACGGCCATCCTGTTCATTCATCTGTCCCAGATGAACTTGTATCTTCTGACGTTATCTATCGTTTCATTAAATCTGCTGAAGTAGTCGTGTTTATGGGGCCTTTGCCATAACCCAATTTTTTAACTGTGTATCTGTCATTCGGCTTCTTTTGTTTAACTTCGTAGGGTCCTAAGAACTTCAGATAAAATTCAGCTCCTTGTGAAAATTGCGTCTTTTTAATAGCAAATAAGTTATCAACTTCGTAGTTAGATGCTTTTTTCTTGTTTTATTATAATATCGTCTGTTCTTTTCTTGTATTTTTTTAATCGATTTATCCGCTCTTTCTCTAAATTCCTGTCTTTTTTCATTAAAAATCTGAATATTTCCTTGTTCTATCAATCTTAGTAATTCTGCGTCTTGATCTCTTATTTTAATACCAAAATGTGCTCTTTCATCTTTTCTTCTAATTACTTCATACTTCATTTTCTTTGGTTCAACAATCAGTCTATTTCTATCTTTTTCTTCATAAAGTAAATCTTTTTGCAAAATATAGTCTTGATAGGGTTCTTTATTCAAAATTGTCTTTATAACTTTTGTGTGACCGTTTTTATCTTGTATTTTCTTTAATCTAGTTGTGATCTCCGTTGTTACTAAGCAAGCAGGGTTACGGCTTAACGCATCAGCGTGTTTCATTCTTGATTCTTCTACGCCATATTTCTGAGCATCTTTATTTTCAGCTATCCCAGTTAGACATGTTGATTCTGTATAATAATCTTTAGTTCCTTCTTTTATATTTTCAAATTCAGTTCTCGTAATTATGTTTACATCGCTTCCAGTATCTATTAGTGACATTAAATCTTTTTAATTAATTCTAATCTTCTTATATGGACTTTTTATTTCTTCATTCTTCTTCTGATCATTAGCTTCTTTATTGAACGTCTTCTTAGGTTGAGTACTAGGACAATTCGTCGACTTATGGCCAAATTCATTGCATTTGAAGCATTTAATTCCTTTTGAACAATTACTTGCTTCATGGTTGAAGTCACCACAATTATAACATCTTTTTACGTTGATCTTTCGGACTGGATGACTGGCAGAAGAGTGTGAAGAAACTTCTCTAGTAGACATCTTATTTTTGAAATCGCTGTATATGTCCAACCTATTGCGAAATTCTTTTAAGTCAGATGCTCCATATAATATAATTTTATTTGCTTCGATGTCTTTGATTCCGTCAATTACATATTCAATAAGAGCAGCGTCTTCAAGTTTGCCATGGAGTGATAATTCTTTCATCGTTAAGAAATACTGTTGAAATGTTTCACTATTCTTCATTTTTCTCGCAGCTAACTCCTTATGAATTCTTGCACTATTTATTATCGGACTAAATTCTTCTCTAAGAACCTTCTTTAAACTTGAATAATCTTTTACTCTTCCTTGTGATCTTAAAAATAGTTTAGCAGTTCCATGCAGCAGTCTTTTTGCATAAATCAGTTTTTCGACAGCAGTCCAACGCATAATCTGAGCGGTGTCTTCGAATACATCAATAAATGATTCAATCGGGTAAGTATCATCTCCGGTAAAAGGTATCATAGACTTCTTTAAGTCTGAAAAAGAAATTTGTACTTCAACATCTTCGTTGCTATTTTCTTGTGAATCTTGAGTAATTTTCTTCCGTGCCATCGCAGGTGAAATAAAAGTTTGATTCGTCTTTATAGGTAATCTTCTTTTAATGGTTGTACAGAAAGATAATCGTCTTGACGTCATGAAATCAATCTTCAGTTTAATTCATCTTTAAATCATCTTAAATATTCATCTTTAAAAAATAAATAATCTTATCTACACATTTACACGATCTTCATCTTAGGCTGGCAATTCTTCAAAAATCATAATTCTCTTAAAAATGCACAACTGCACAATCTTCATCTTAGGCTGACAACACTAACACGATGCGTCGTAATTTCTTAATTGCTAATTCAACAGAAGTTATAGATTTGCACCAAAACACCAATCTTCCACTATATCCACTGCATTCTTCAACACCATAATGTATCTTGGACATTCAATCTTGATTCAACGTCCCGTGATCTTAATTTTCACCGATCTTATAGCTTACGATCTTCCATATTTCAATCTTCCGTATTTCGATCTCTTTTTCAGCAATCTCCTGACCTCTGATCTCCTGGCCCCTCGATCTTCCAGCCACGCGATCTTCCAGCCCCTCGATCTTCCAGCCACTCGAATCCGGACGATCTCCTGGATTCCAATACCCTTGATCTTCCAGCCCATCGATCCCGGACGAGCCCCCAAAATAGTTGTGGGATCGAGGGAAGAGATATTTAGGCTCAAAACTATTTTATTTTAATTATAATACGGAAACCAAAGTAACACATCATTCTCCTTATAATACATTTTTTCTACAACCATCTTCAAACTAACTTATCACTAAACGTCATTCGTCTTTTGCACAGTTTCATAGTATTACCAACTTCGAACTATAAATTTCTAAAAAAATATACAAATACTTGGGAGATTTCATAACATATTCCACATATATATATATATATATATATAGCAAACCCGGCGAACTTCGTTTCGCCACCAGATGGCTTTGTTTTGGTTTTTAGAACGTGCGCATAATAAATGTCACATGAAATAAACTGAGCAGAGTACAATGAGTAGCTGTCAAACAATGTATAACGCATCGGCGCCATCTACTTAAAATACTGGTGCGATCTGCTCCATCACCATGCAAAACCATATTGGTTTGTAGTACATGCTGTGTATCAGAGATGGCACTGTATGTTAAAATGATTTTCTCCGTTTTCCTGCTTTCTGTTTAAAATTTTCCAGAATTTTGTTTGCTATAAACCTCACGGAGCCCGAGACCTTTCCAACAAATGCAAAACCATGGAAATCGAATCATGCATTGTGGAGTTATAGCGTCAGGAAGGAAAACCGG
This sequence comes from Automeris io, assembly GCA_036320925.1. Taxonomy (NCBI): domain Eukaryota; kingdom Metazoa; phylum Arthropoda; class Insecta; order Lepidoptera; family Saturniidae; genus Automeris; species Automeris io. The sequence goes on from JAUDJH010000001.1 coordinate 21,530,179, forward strand.
ACTTATTTTTATATAATAGATATATATTTATTGATTTAAAATGTTCTCCAATTTTGATTCTGAGTCTGATATTTCGGTTATTACTAAAGTATAAGTCAGTATGTTTATTGAATGTCTAAATATAACAAGGCTAATTAATATAATAATGCTTTTTATACTTTTTGGAATGCACGTCACTGTTTATAGGAAGGCTAATCGTGCAAGTTCTTGGCATATGAACTACAAAATGTGCTTATACTGCGCTTAAATAATTTGATAATAATATATCGTCACGCTATATCCCTTTCGAGGTGAGCAAAGATACAATAGTGGCTGTATCCACCTTGCGAGTATTTATCGTGACCAACGTGATCAATAGCGTAGCTGTTCGCCGTTCTCAGGACACTGACACATGACATTTCTATTAGATGGCATGCGGATTTCCTCATGATGTTTCCTACACCTATGAGCATGTATGTTAGTGCCTAAATTAGCACTTAATCTGGAAATATTCAAGAGGTACATACCGGCATTCGAACATACGACAATTCACATTGCCACACATTTGTTGGTCACATTGGTGGGGACCAATGGATAGGGGTATCCATTAGGCCACTAAAGCAACCTTAAAAACTTTGAAGCCACATTAAATAACTTATTTACAGGAAATAGTTCCTACTGTTACAATGGGATACACCATGCTGATACTGTCGTGGCTAACTGTATGCGCACCAGTTTGGAGCGCGGCAAGGTTACCGTGGAAGGCAGATGTAATTCGAATCTATCTTTACAACAGTCTCATGGATGAGAAAGGTATATAGTTTCCGAACGAAGCTTCAACTGCGGCTTTGTCTGTTTTTGCAACTTTGGGCAGGTTGGGAGGGAGGTTTATTAATAATCTCTAGGCATTATTTAAATATATCAACATTATTTTTAAAAGTTTTGAACGTCATAATTTTTTTTACTTTTAGCCAATCTTGAACAGATATTTTAAAGATTTTAATGATGTTTTGGCTGAAGGGTATGACAATAGCTCTGATGTTGATTTATAATCGGATATTTATGAAAAATAATACATCAATCACGACTTGATTAAACAATAAAGTTTGATAGTTACTAGAAACCTTAGACGTTAGTTAAAATTTGGCCCATTAGCATGTTTTCTGTTAGACACTAGAATACGCCTATTAGAACCCCAGACAAAACTTCTGTAGTTGTAAAGTCTGTATCAAGGTTGTCAGTATAAGTCTGAATATATTGCTATCAACAGATGCGGCGACCTGCCGCGACATAAAGCGCTTCATCGGCTACATAGAAGCGCGCCCGTTCACGCTGACTGCGTTCCACGTGGTGCCGCTCGACACGAGGCTGCCGGTCATCATACTCAACATATGCGTCACTTATTTGATTGTCATTATACAATTCACTCATCTGTATTAGTCTTATAACGAATTAGATGTTCTCATTGTATTTTTTACACAATGTTATAATATTCTTTAAAAATTTTACTAATTCATAAATATGATACGCCACGCACATAATTGTAAAGAACTTTTATTGGTGTTAATAGCTTTTAGGAAATCGTACATTAATAAAAAAAGCAATTATTTGATTACTTAGTTATTCATTTTATTAATGTGTTTACTTGTGCTTCAAGGACTGTAATTTTCTGAAAGCACTTGTTATATTATATTTTCTTAGTAATTAAATAAAATGTTTTCTCTGATGACATTACAAGTATATTCATTAATCCACACGACAATATTAATGGATTCGACATATTACTAAATTATGATAACTGCTTAACTTAGTAATGGATTACAAAAATCCTGCGAGTTAGTTCATTCTAATTCGATTGGCTTTAACAAGTAGTCGTGTTTCAATACAATTGTACAATGATGTCCTATATACCTAAGAAGAAAATTAATAATTTATTCACAAAACACAACGAAGAAGTATCGTTGCCAAGGATGCTAGACGTTATGTTGAAGTTGATTCAAATAGTTTTCTCACTTGATATGGGAGGTTTTACATATAAATCTGATAGAATCAAACGCTTGGTCAAATGTTTATCTTTCGTTCAAAGCATCATTATAACAGCATTATGTATTCATTTATTATTCGCGTCTATGGAAGGTGTTATTGCTTCCTGGTTTACATTTTTTATTATCCAGTACATTTTACAAACATTCCTTTTTGCTGCGCTTAGCAATGATATGTCTTTCGCAAAGTTTCTTAAATCGTTGATATGTTTTGATGCTGAGTTAAATATCAAAGTCAATTCCGATAAAATTAATATAACAATGGTTTTCATAACAGCATCAGTTCTTGTTTCTAAAATATCCCTGTTCGTTATCAGCTGTCTTTATATTGATGCTATTTGCATTAAACCGAAATTATTGTGGATTGTTTATGGAATACCATGGCTATCAGTGGACGTAAGCGTTGTTATGTACTTTAATTTATTTTATTCAGTGAATGGTCGAATGTCTCATTTTGTGAAAGCTTTACATGATCCTACTTTAGACGTAGCCTCACTCCAGCGGTGGTACAAATACATTATTGATTGCACAGAAGCAGTCAAAGAAAGTTTCGATGCTGTGGTATGTTTTTTGTTAAACATATTCTTAAATCTAAAAAGATGTGTGACTTTATTTTTATTTTACGTAAAAATTTGAAATTATTATGTTTTGATTTTAGTTTGTCCTAGGGCTTGTATTCTACACACCAAAGCTGATGTTAACGATATATGGAAAATTGATAGAACTACAACAGCATAATTTTATGGTAGGTAGTACTGAATTGTGTGTAATAATTGGTAAAATATCTAATTTAAGTTTTTACATTATTTCTTAATCGTATGTGGTGGTATGTATTATGTTAATTATAATATTCACAATTTATTCTATTTCTTGTATGTATTAGGTCCTTACATATGAAATTGGCGTTTTGTATGGGAGGAACAAAAAGTCGAATATTTTTTAATATAATATATTTAATTAATCAAAGTATGAACCATTATTTTCTATGCACTTTTGCCATCTCATAGGTAGTTCATTGATCCCTTTACTAAAAAAACCAGTCGGACGGGAATCAATAAAATCTTTGAAGGCGATTTGGACTGCCCCATCGGAGTTGAATTTTTTCCCTTGCAAGAAGTTATCCAAATTTCGAAAAAAATGGTAATCTGTTGGAGCAAGGTCCGGGGAGTACGGAGGATGTCTTAGACATTCCAATTGAAGCTCTTCTAATTTAGTAGCCGTCTGTTGCGCAGTGTGTGGTCTAGCGTTGTCGTGAAGCAGCAGTGGCGTGGAGCGATTGACCAGCCTAGGTTGTTTAGCCGCTAGCTTTTCCATCATGGTTTGCAATTGCTGACAATAGACATCAGCCGTAATAGTCTGGCCAGATTTGAGAAAACTGTAATGAACAATACCGGCACTAGTCCACCAAACGCTTACAAGTAACTTTTTTGGGGTTAATTTTCGCTTGGGGCAGGATTTGGCTGGCTGGCCAGGATCCAAGCATTGCGCTGAGCGCTTCCGATTATCGTAAAGAACCCATTTTTCATCACAGGTAATGATTCGGTTTAAAATACCTTCATTATTGTGCCGGTTTAGTAATGTAACGCAGCAGTCGACGCGCGTTTGCCGGTTTGCTTCAGTCAATTCGTGAGGTACCCACCTTTCAAGCTTTTTAATCTTCCCAATTTGCTTTAAGTGAATTAAAACAGTTTTATCACTAACATCGCAGCCTGCAGCTAACTCGGACGTGGTTTGCGATGGATCCGCTTCCACAATAGCCTTCAACTCTTCATTATCAACTTGAGTCTCAGGCCGTCCACGGGGCTTGTTCTGCAGGTCGAAATTTCCAGAACGAAAACGTTGGAACCAAAAACGAACTGTGTTTTCTTTTGCAACACGACCGCCATACACATCATTCACCCTTCGAGTTGTTTCCGCAGCACTAGTGCCACGGCGGAACTCGTACTCGTAAATAATGCGATATTTTAAGTTTTCCATTTTGTAAAATGAGTGACGCAAACAGAAAAAAAAACAGAAGAAAAAAACAAATGAATGACGATCATCGAAGCACAAATACATGAGTCTATAGCTGTACAAATTTGAATTTGGAATTCTTTACCAAAGAGGAGAAATTTGTGATTAAAGTGGCCAGTACGAAAAACGCCAATTTCATATGTAAGGACCTAATATTAATATCGTATTTGTCCCTTAAATATATTCCTTTGTAGCGCGAATTCCATCTCGCAAAGCTACGATGACGTCACTGCGCCTTTCCTGCAGGGCACTGCAGGGTGTGCGAGGAGAGTCCTCCCGTGAATGTATCTAGGTCAGGAGTTCGTTTGCACCCGCGCTGAGGTAAAGATGTGCCCCCGTGCGATTCTCCGGCGGGGGAACTCCACTGACGTATAAATTGTAAAACGCAGAGTAACTAGTCATTTTAGTGTTCAAAAGTTCCGATCCGAGTGCCGAGGCGAACGCACGCTTGTCCGATTGCTGTGCCGCCACCCTCTAACTTGCGTTCGTAACGGTTTTTCGCGTAACGGTTTTTCGAGACGGTTGAAACGTATTCGGTTCGTGTTCCGTCATCGATCGTGCTTCGCGAGTTCTTTTCAGAACTTTGCGAGCACACAAGTTTCTTAAGTAGCTGAGTGTCAAACGCTTTTGAAATGCCACGCCTTTTAGTGGATGTGCCTGGGGATACCTCTCGGTGTGAACGAACCAGGCACAGGGCGGGTCCCGGGCGCTCGCGGTTTCTTTTCTGGAACCCGCAAACCCGGTTGGGTCTTAGGCTGAGGAGCGACCCCTCAGTCTAAGCCGGCCATCACCCTCCCACCCTACCTCTTTTCCGTTTCCTGCCGCGCCATTCGTTTGGCTTGGGTCTGCTAGCGCGGACCTCTGTCTCGGTGGTGCACGTTAGGTACTCAACCCTTGGCTAAGGGCGATAGGACACACACCCCTTGGACTCTAAACGGGTCTGGGGGACTGCCTCCCGCGCTTAGGTGCTCGTCCGCCTCCCTTCTGGGTATCCTTCTTCAGAATCTTCAGAATGGAGGCCGACGGTAGGGTATTTATCGCGGCAACCTTCCCACACCTAAATAATGTGCAAATTGATAAAATGATAGCCATTATGGCTTCATTTGCTGCCGCGCCGGAGAAAATTTACGACTCTCCCACCTCCCCTGACGCGTAACCCCTCGCTCCCCGCCAACCCTTGCTTGCTGTGGTGTCACGTCGCTAACCCTGCGTCCCGCGTGACGCTTCACCTTCCCGCGAACGCTCTGCGGTGGGCGTAACGCTATTGACGTCTCGCTCGCGCAGCGACTGTCCCTCTCGAGAGACATCGCCGGCGATGTCTATCGAGGACGGAGGTTCTACGGACTCGTCAGATTCCTCCGACGTGTCCGGCTCACCACATTCACCCGACCCTCCCTCGCCCGCGAACGACGAATTTACCGTCGTCGTTCACGGTATGAGGAAAATTGTCCGCGCTGACGGCCCGTCCAAGGTCGCCAAGCGCTAGCCTGAAGATTCGGCGCGCGCTTCTGCCGGCAAAAATCCCAAGCCCAAAAGGGCTCCCAAGCTCCCCGCTCCCCGCACAGGGACGCCTCCCTCCATCATCATACGGGAGAAGAGCGCCTGGGAGCGCATCTCTAAGGCCCAAAGGAGAAATCAATCTCCTACACCAGGGCCACCGCCACTACTGATGCCATCCGTGTCGTGATGCCTACTCCCAGCGACCACAGAGCAATGACCCTCTACCTGAGAATCGAAAACTTAGATTTTCATACCTATGCTCTCGAGGAGGAGCGTAAACTCAGAGCCGTTATAAGGGACCTTCCTAGGGAGCTCAGTAATGAGCTCATTAAGGAGGACCTCTTGGCCCAGTCCCTCCCGGTGGAAGAGGTCCACCGGATGTATAAATCCTCCACACGAGAACCATACGATATGGTTCTTGTCGTCCTCCCTCTCTCTCCGGAGGCTAAGAAGATCTTCGACGTAACGACCATCTGATTCCTCAGCGGTCTTCGCGTCGAAGCCCCCCACAAACGTGGTTTACCCGGGCAGTGTCACAACTGCCAGCTGTACGGCCACTCAGCATACCGGTGCTATGTGCGCCCGAGGCGCACCTCGGGCGCACATAGCACAGGCACTTTACGCATAAAGTGCCTGGCCGACCATGGCACCAAAGAGTGCGTGCGTACTCGGGACGCACCCACCCCACCCAATTGTGTCCTCTGTGGCGCCAAGGGTCATCCCGCCAACCACCGCGGGTGCTCGCGTGCGCCGCGCCTTAGGCACAATCCCCAGCCCTTCAGGGCGCCCGCACCGCGCATGCGCACGGAGGCCGCCAGGCCCCCGCCCGCATCGCACTTCCCACCACTTCCCCCGAGGCGTGAAGCAACCCTCCCGCCTCGAGGTCAAGCAGGGCCTAACGGCGCCGTCGCCGCTCCGGCTCAGCAGCCCGCCTCCACCGGCAATGTCGGCTCCCCCGCAGTTCTGCCTGCGCCAGTTTCCGCTAATGCGGCCGTGCGTGCCCCTGTGGCCGCCAACCCTCCTGCCGAGCCTGCACGTACCCAGAATGCCTGGGTGCGTCGCAGCGCACCGGCCCCGCGGGTGGCCTCAACGCCAGCTCCCCAGGCGCCCTCAGCGCCGACTCCCCAGGCACCCTCAGTGTCGACCCCTTTCGCCGCGGCTTTTGAAGAGTGCTGCGATTTCGCCAACCTCATCGACGTTGATGAAGTATTGGAACTCTCGAGAGAGCTCCGCGAGACAATCAACAACCCGGTAGCTAGGATGTCCTTGGTGGTCAAGCACGCTGACCTACAAAGGACACTCAAGAAGTGCAGCGCGCTCAAATAGACGCCCTCCCGTCCTCCGCGTTCTCCCTTTGTCGGCCCAATGCTCTTTACAACAAGCAGGGTCAAACCGTATGCGTTGAACGTCGCGCTGTTCAACGCAAACGGCCTTAAGCGACAAAAGGATCTCGTCGGCGAGTTCCTGACAACCCATCAGATTAACGTCATGCTAGTGCAGGAGACTCTGCTCAAGCCGAGTCTTAGGGGGCCCAACTTGGCCAACTACCACCTGGTTAGGAATGACAGGCCCGCCGCCAGAGGTGGAGGTACTGCCATTTACTACCGGAGGTATCTGCACTGCATGCCGATCGACCCGCCCGGCCTCGAAAATCTCGAGGCCTCAGTCTGCAGGATAGGCATGAGTGGTCACTCTCCTATGTATTTAGCGTCGGTGTACCTGCCACCTGACAAAAAGATTCTCAGGAGAGATCTTAAAGCTCTCCTGGACCTAGGTCCCTCCGTCGTCATTGCAGGGGACCTTAACTGCAAACACGTGCAGTGGAACTGTCATTCGACCAACCAGATTGGCATTCGCCTGCATGATTCAGCGCAAGGTTCTTCTTCGACATCGTGGCTCCGATGTCTCCGACCCACTTTCCCTATAATCTTAATCATAGATGGGCGTAATCATGATTACTTGATATCTGATTACTTTTAATCATGATTACATGGGTAATCATTAATCTTGATTACAGTAATCATTCAATTAATCATGATTATTTTAATGATTACTTTTGAGTTCTGGCTGAGAGAGAGACCGATTTAAATACTCGTTTATTTAATTTTTCAAGTTATTTTATTTCGAATTATATATGACCCCAAACTTCCGTCTAATAGAGGGGTGGTGTCCAGCGAAGAGTGGGGGGTGGCGTCCAGCGGAGAGTGGAGCGTGGCGTCCAGCAGAGAGGGGGGGGGGTGGCGTCCAGCGGAGAGTTGGAGTTTCGTCCAGCAGAAAGTGGGGGGTGGCGTCCAGCAGAGAGTGGGGGGGTGGCGTCCAGCGGAGAGTTGGAGTTTCGTCCAGCAGAAAGTGGGGGGTAGCGTCCAGCAGAAAGGGGGGTGTGACGTCCAGCGGAGGGTGGGGTGGTGTCGTCGTGTGTGTGCTCACACGCCGCCCCAATGGGAGGTATTGTTTGGGTAGTTTTACGACCCTCTCCCAGGGAGGAGGCCTGTCTAAGACCAATCGCTCGCTGGGCCCCTAGGAAGTATCTGGATTCCCAGGCACGGTGAAGGCGAAGATTAGGCAGTGCTGGCACCCGGTGGTTTTAGCCGCTGCAAGTCCGACCCCGAATATCCGTCTCGTTGAGCGAATCATAATCACTATAAGGGTCTTTGCAATTGTATACTGTGTAGTAACTCGCTTCGAGCTAAGTACGTTCAGGACAATTTTTTGTGCTTTCAGCCGTTTGAGTTGGTAGGTTAATTGCCGGAATTGGGTCGTGACCATAGTACACTAGTGAAAAAACTGGCATAGTGACTTGCTTCGACCTGACTACTTTCAGGATCAGTTCGTGCTCGGTGGCCATTAAGTAAATCCAACGAAATGTAGGTAATCATAGATGTTTTTACTATTGTTCTGAGTGATTCCTGGACTATTAGAAGTTATTATCAAAGTACCGCCCATATTTTACTGAAATACCGGCTCCTACCTGATAACCCACGCCCACCCTCGGGATGGAGAATACTTCTAATAATGCCCAAAGACTTTGTGTGCAATCCTTTAAGTTAAATTTAAATTTTCAAAACAGAAAAAATGTAATTACAATTTTTTTACTTTTATTACTCATTAAACAATATATATATATATATATATATATATATATATATATATACATATATATATAATTTGGTAAACAAAAAAGCGTTTTTAGTGAGATAAAAATGGCGCGTGCCCGTATGTCAATTTGCTTCTTTTTTTCTGAGTACTATATTCTTTAGTCTTTAAAAAACTAGAAGTCAAACGCGAAAAAAAAAAAAAAGCTAATTGAAAAAAAAAAACTATGTGTGTGTCCCATTGATTTATTGTAAGAATCAAAGTTATTAGGTAGAACATCAGTTATCCGGAAATAAAAACAGATCGATATCTCAACTTTAGTTATGAGTTAAAATTCGAAATACGATATGAACGTGTGCGGCGGTTCGGTTTACATCAAAGACGAAACCGAGTCAGTAGAGAGAGACGGATGACCAAGAAAGGTGATGTTGCGCTCTGCGCTATAGAAGCTTGTGTAAATTTGAGAAAATGATGTCTTGTTCTGATCAATTAAAATTTTGCGCTATCTTGCTCTGTCTCTCTACCTCCATCCCGAAGGCGGGCGTGGATTATCGGGTTGGAGACGGTATTTCAGTAAAATATAGGCGGTAGATTGATAATCAGTTCTAATAATCTAGGAATCACCCAGAACAATGGTAAAAGCATCAATGATTAGCTAGATTTCGTTGGATTTATTTAATGTCCACCGAGCACTAACTGATCCTAAAAGTAGTCAGGTCGAAGCGAGTCACTATGCCGGTCTTTGCACTATTGTACTGCGGTCACGGCTCAGTTCGGGTAATCGCCCTAACACCTAACTATGTGGTGGTACTCAGTTCGCCAGTTTAGCTAGTAGTAGTCGTACACTATAAATAAAAAAAGGCGAGCGCCGCTCTGCTGTCGGCAGCACATTTTACATATCAAACAGAAAAGTAATCATGATTAATTGTATTCCGATTAAAGATTAATAATCCTTAATCACCGAAAAATGATTACTTTTTTTGATTAATTTCGTTAATCATTAATCATGGATAATGATTACAGATTGTAGTCGTAATCATTAATCATTAATCTGATTACATTTTGCCCATCTCTGATCTTAATCATACACCAGATGTACTAGACATTGCGCTTCTTAAAAACGTAGCCTTGCCGCTGCGTTTGATGGAAACGATCAATGAACTAGACTCCGACCACAGACCGGTACTCATGCAGCTGGGCGCTTTACGCCCTCCTGCCGTCCCTGTCAAACAGGTTACGGATTGGAAGAAGCTGGGGGCAACCCTAGCCTCGGATGATCCGGAGCCTCTTCTCGATGAGGTCCCTGACACCTTCTCCTCCATAGAGGACACCGATCGGGCAATCGATGCGCTCACCAGCCATCTTCAAGGCGCTGTCGCCGACGCCACCAGGGAGGCCCCAGTGGGTGACTTACACCGCTGGAGGCTCCCTGAGGACGTGAGGAGATTGATGACTGCAAAGAACGCCGCCACCAGGGCTCACGATAGATACCCCACTGTGGAAAACAGAGCGAGGTTGCGCGCCTTACAGAGGCAAGTAAAGAAGCGCATATCCGAACTCCGTAATGCACAGTGGGACTCCTTTATGTCTGAGATCTCGCCCTCCCACCGGGCGTACTGGAGGGTGGCGAGATCTCTCAAGTCCGATGAGGACCGCTCATTGCCACCTCTCGTAGGGCCAGACAACTCTGTCTCCTTCGATGATATCGAAAAGGCCGAGTGTCTGGCAGACAGTTTAGAGAGCCAATGCTCTCCTAGCACTCTTCCAGTGGACCCCGAATTTTTGGCCCGCGTTGACTCCAAAGTCGAACGCATAGTCGCCACCCCTCCTAGTGTAGTAGTGGCGCCCATTACAGCCGATGAAGTCAAGGACGTCATCAAACGCCTCCCTATTAGGAAAGCCCCCGGCCTGGACGGTATCTCAAACCGTATTCTCAGGTTGTTACCCGATAAATTAATTTTACTACTCGTCGTCATCTTCAATGCGGCGATCAAAAATTGTGTCTTTCCAAACGCGTGGAAAGACGCTGTCATCATAGGGATCCCCAAACCGGGTAAACCCAAAAATGTCCCGACAAGCTATAGACTCATCAGTCTCATCAAGACGATGGGTAAGCTGTACGAGCGGTTGCTCCTCAACCGTCTCCAGGACTTTGTAACGTCCAACAACATCCTCAGAGATGAGCAGTTTGGCTTCTGGGCCAAACACTCATACGTCCATCAGGTGCACCGCATCACTGAGCACGTCCTTCACTACTTCTCTCGCTCCAGGCTCGGAGCTCATACCGGAGCTGTCTTCCTCGACGTGGCGAAAGCGTTCGACAAAGTCTGGCACAACGGCTTGATTTACAAGCTTCACACTTACGGCGTGCCAGACAGTCTCGTGCACATCTTACGAGACTACTTGTCGAATCGCTTCTTTCGCTATCGCGTCGAGGGAGCTCTCTCCTCCCCTCGTCCGATTCGAGCTGGAGTCCACCAAGGCTTCATACTCGCCCCGGTTCTGTACAGTCTGTATACCAACGACTTACCGAAGCACCCGAGCGTAGAGCTAGCTCTCTATGCGGATGACACCGCACTCTACGTGTCGGACTTAAGCATCTCTGTTATTATCAATAAATTACAGAAAGCCATGACTCTTCTATGCATATGATTCCGCAAGTGGAGAATTGAAGTCAACCCCGAGAAAAGCGTAGCAATACTCTTCTCTCGGAGGAGGCCGAAATTTCTGCCAGGAAACGTATTCCTATACGATAAACCCATCCCATGGTGAAAAAGGTCAAATATCTCGGGGTCACACTCGACGATAGATTGATCTTTTCCGAACACGTCAGGACCATGCGCAAACGCGCCGCCTTCATTCTCGGCAAATTATATCATTTGCTGTCCAGTCAAAGTAAACTGTCCCTTAGAAATAAGGTGACACTTTACAAGACTGTCATCAGACCGGTGATGACTTACGCCTCTGTAGTATTCGCCCACTCCTCCCCGTCCTCTCTGAACACCCTTCAGGCAGTTCAGACAAAATTCATGCGTAGAGCCGAGAACGCACCACGGTATATACGCAATCGGTCTGGAAACGATCGCCAGTTACATGCGTGAAGCGTCTCGTCGTTACTTCGACAAGGCGCAGCACCACCCTAACAAATTAATCAGTAAATCTTGCGTCTACGTACGCAAGAGTGATTTCGCACCCGCCATTTGTCGCCCTCGCGACGTGCTAGGGGATCCGGATGATCCAATCACAGTGGCTGTTAAAAGAGCCACCGATCGATCAAACAGTGAGGTACACACACGCACTAGTTTCATTCCACGACACCGGCGTCGCCGGCGGCGCCGATGAAGGATAGTTCAGTCAACTGCTGCTAACCGGTGCGTTTTCGCACCGAGGCGCAGTTCCACTCCGACGCAACCTTGAGTTTTTTCGGCGTTTCTTCTCAAGGTAGTCACTTCCGAAAGGCTGGTAGATCACCCGTAGGGTTAGTACTTTATTTGGCTGGCGGTCCAAGTCGAGGTTCGTACCTACAGGGGTGCCCTTGAATTGACACCCAACCCAAAATTTCGCTGGCTGAGCACCTTCTGTGCTCGCCCCCTAAGCCCGGTTGAACTGAAAATGCCTTTCCCGGCAATCAGTAGTAAGTCCGCTTCAAAAAAAAAAAAAGTAACTAGCCAGCCGGTTTACCGACCAGGGAATTCCGTTGCCGAATAAGTTGTAAAACGCAGCGTAACTAACTATATATAAATAATATAGTGTTTTATTTGTAAAGTTGTGGGATTAAACCGTCTTTTAATTATCCCAAGCACACTAAAAGTTTATATTTATTTTACTATTCTCCAAGCATAGTTATAGTTATACAGATAGATATATCAATTTACTTAATACTGGTACTTCCAGGAAATTATCATAAACGTCACGGCTACCAATTGCACGGTGATCTTATCCTTGTTGATGCTGTGTGCGTCAGTGTGGTATGCTGGCAACTTGGCGTGGAAGGCAAACAAAGTTAGGATCCACCTTTACGATCGTCTGATTGAGGAGAAAGGTACAGCTTCACCCATTTTATGTGTATCTTGTGCTACCGTCTTGTTTTGTCCTTTATTCTGCAGCAATTCTTATAACCATTACAATACAGAAAAAGCATAATATATTTAAAATCAGGCGATAATTTGGGTAAAATCATATCCTTCATATAAAAAGTTTTTGTAGAAATATTTTTCGCGCGTGTTTGTAATTTCACTGTATTTTCTAATTATACATATAATTTAGTAACTTGCTTATTTGTTTTACGACACGCTTCAAAACAAAAGCTGCCTTAGGTTTTAAATGCATTGTTAAGATTGCCTATCTTGAAAATATTGGTGTTTGTAGATGTGGACATCTGCCGCGACATAAAGCGCTTCATCGGCTACATAGAAGCGCGCCCGTTCGCGCTGACTGCGTTCCACGTGGTGCCGCTCGACACGAGGCTGCCGGTCATCATACTCAACATATGCGTCACTTATTTGATTGTCATTATACAATTCACTCACCTGTATTAGTCTTATAACGAATTAGATTTTCTTATTGTATTTACTACACTATGTTATAACATTCTTTTGAAATTTAACTAATTCTGGAATATTATACGTCACGTACATTATTGTAAAGATCTTTTATTAGTGTTACTAACTCTTAGAAAATCGTACATAAATAAAAAAAAAAGTATTATCTGTCTACCAAGTTGTTCATTTCCTTAATATGTTTTCTTATGCTTCAAGGACTGTAATTTTCTGAAAGCACTTGTTATATTTTCTTCGTAATTAATAAAAATGTTTTCTCTGATGACATTACAAGTATATTTATTAATCTACATGTCAATATTAATGGATTCCACACATTACTAAATTATGATAACTGCTTAACCTAGTAATAGATTACAAAAGTCCTGCGTGTTACTTCATTCTAATTCGATTGACTTTAACAAGTAGTCGTATTTCACTACAATTGTACAATGATGTCCTATATACCTAAGAAGAAAATTAATAATTTATTCACAAAACACAACGAAGAAGTATCGTTACCAAGGCTGCTAGACGTTATGTTGAAGTTGATTCAAATAGTTTTCTCACTGGATATGGGAGGCTTTACATATAAATCTGATAGAATCAAATTTTTGGTGAAATGTTTATCTTTCGTTGAATGCATCGTTATAACAGCATTATGTATTTACTTATTATTCGTGTCTATGGAAGGTGTTCTTGCTTCCTGGTTAACATTTTTTTCTATCCAGTACATTTTACAAACATTACTTTTTGCTACACTAAGCAATAAGATGTCTTTTGCAAAGTATCTTAAATCATTGATATATTTTGATGCTGGGTTAAATATCAACGTGAATTCTGATAAAGTTAATATAACAATGGCTTTCATAACATTATCGGTTCTCGTTACTAAAATATCCCTGTTCGTTATCAACTGTCTTAATGGTGATGCTATTTGCATCAAACCGAAATTATTCTGGATTATTTACGAAATACCAAGGATATCATTAGACATAAGCATTGTTATGTATTTTAATCTATTTTATTTAGTGAATGGTCGAATGTCTAATTTTCTGGAAGCTTTACACGATCGTACTTTAGACGTAGCCTCACTCCAGCGGTGGTATAAATATATTATTGATTGCACAGAAGCAGTCAAGGTAGGCTTTGATGCTGTGGTAAGTCTTTAGTATAATATATATTAGGTCCTTCATATGAAATTGGCGTTTTTCGTACTGGCCACTTTAATTACAAATTTCTCCTCTTTGGTAAGGAATTCCAAATTCAAATTTGTACAGCTATAGACTCATGTATTTGTGCTTCGATGATCGTCATTCATTTGTTTTTTTTCTTCTGTTTTTTTCTGTTTGCGTCACTCATTTTACAAAATAGAAAACTTAAAATATCGCATTATTTACGAGTACGAGTTCCGCCGTGGCACTAGTGCTGCGGAAACAACTCGAAGGGTGAATGATGTGTATGGCGGCCGTGTTGCAAAAGAAAACACAGTTCGTTTTTGGTTCCAACGTTTTCGTTCTGGAAATTTCAACCTGCAGAATAAGCCCCGTGGACGGCCTGAGACTCAAGTTGATAAAGAAGAGTTGAAGGCTATAGTGGAAGCGGATCCATCGCAAACCACGTCCGAGTTAGCTGCAGGCTGCGATGTTAGTAATAAAACTGTTTTAATTCACTTGAAGCAAATTGGGAAGATTAAAAAGCTTGAAAGGTGGGTACCTCACGAATTGACTGAAGCAAACCGGCAAACGCGCGTCGACTGCTGCGTTACATTACTAAACCGGCACAATAATGAAGGTATTTTAAACCGAATCATTACCTGTGATGAAAAATGGGTTCTTTACGATAATCGGAAGCGCTCAGCGCAATGGTTGGATCCTGGCCAGCCAGCCAAATCCTGCCCCAAGCGAAAATTAACCCCAAAAAAGTTACTTGTAAGCGTTTGGTGGACTAGTGGCGGTATTGTTCATTACAGTTTTCTCAAATCTGGCCAGACTATTACGGCTGATGTCTATTGTCAGCAATTGCAAACCATGATGGAAAAGCTAGCGGCTAAACAACCTAGGCTGGTCAATCGCTCCACGCCACTGCTGCTTCACGACAACGCTAGACCACACACTGCGCAACAGACGGCTACTAAATTAGAAGAGCTTCAATTGGAAAGTCTAAGACATCCTCCGTACTCCCCGGACCTTGCTCTAACAGATTACCATTTTTTTCGAAATTTGGATAACTTCTTGCAAGGGAAAAAATTCAACTCCGATGAGGCAGTCCAAATCGCCTTCAAAGATTTTATTGATTCCCGTCCGACTGGTTTTTTTTAGTAAAGGGATCAATGAACTACCTATGAGATGGCAAAAGTGCATAGAAAATAATGGTTCATACTTTGATTAATTAAATATATTATATTAAAAAATATTCGAATTTTTGTTCCTCCCATACAAAACGCCAATTTCATATGTAAGGACCTAATATTATAGTTTTAGAGGTTGGTTACATTTTAAATTTTATTGAATAATGTGTGTGGATATTTGTCAAAATTCTCGTAAGATATAGTTTTTATATCGAAGGTATATAAAATAATTGTGTAGCTTAATATATATTTTTTCTCCATTTTAAGTTCTTTAACTTAAAAATACAATCTAAAGGCTTTATTAATTGTTTAAATTATTTTGTTCTATTTTATTTAACATGGGCACACAGTGTTTTGATATTAATCGTCACATTTGTAATCATATTTTGTTCGTAGTATAGTATGTTCTAGGACTCGTATTCTACACTCCAGCGCTAATGTTAGCGATTTATGCTTCATTGATTGAATTACAGCAGAATGATTTCATGGTAATAATACTATAATATATGTAAAAATCTTGTTTCCGATATGTGTTATTCTTTTTATATTATTTATTAACCATGTATGTGAGTTTACGTGGTTCCTAATCGTTATAGCCACAGCTAAAAGAAAAATTCTGTTGGGTTAGACAGTATTTGGCAAATTGCGTTGGGTCGTTCCGTCGTCTATTTCACAATACCTGAAACTAAACTAACGTTTTCAAGCAATGCGTCCTACCAGTTACGACGTACGGAGCCGAGACGTGGACACTAACGGTTAGCTCACCAGTTTCAGTCGCTCAGTGTGTGATGGAGCAGGCTATGTTGGGCATCTTTATAAATTCCGTAACGAGGTTATTCGACAGAGAACCAAAGCTATCGACGTATATCTCAGTATTAGCTGTAGTGGTTGTGAGCGGACCATGTATGCCCAAGCACCTATGATTGTTGGAAGAGGTGAATTCTTGAGTGGAGGTTGCGAATCGGCAAAAGTAGCGTTGGACGCCCTTGGTAAAGTAGATCGACGACCTGCGGAAGCTAGGCAGATAGGATGGGAAGGGAAGAGCTAAAGACCGGGCTTAGTACCACTTATTTGGAGAGGTCTGTGTCCAGCAGCGAGGGTAGACTGATGATGATAATGATATTAACGACTGAGAAACTTTATTTATTGTATTTACTTGTAAATTTTAATTTAAATTGTAGGTATTATTGTCTAGCTTTTTTTTTTCTTTTTGGTGTTTTGGTTTTAATTTTTTGTTTTGATATTGTTAGTACTTAGTTAATGCTTTTGGGCCATGCTGTGGCTGTCTTTTATTAGTATCCGTTGCATACATTTCGCTTGTGCATGTGATCCCATGGTGAATGTAAAATGCAATGGAACTGTTGGTAGCCCATACATAAATAAATAAATAATAAATAATACTATCGTATTTATTCTTTAAATGTAGTATTTACATTTTCTTATTGTTTATAGTCGGGCCGAGAGAAGTTGAATAGTTATGCCGGTGCTACAGTACTCTCGTAGTCCGGATAATTTTATAATAATGTTATTTAAGACTGGCTGTGGTGGCTTGGTGAATAAGAGACCGATATCTAGGCGCGTCGACGCGAATGGCCATAGGTTCGAATCTCGGCACGTAACATGCATCAGGGGTTTTCCAGACTAAGAATGGATTTAGATACCACATGATCAGTGATGAAGCAAAACATCGTGAGGAAACACGCAAGGCGTCTAATAGAAATGTCTTGTGTAAGTGCCCTGAGAACGGCTATCAACTGCGGTACAGGTCTCGTTGGGCATGATACATAAAGCACAAAGTTCAAAATTCAAAAAAGTTCAAAAAAAAAAAAAAGCAAGAGTTCATCATCGGTCTCATCTTCACTTATCACTAGGTGTGATTGAGGTCAGGCAGCCGCATATAAATTAAAAAAAATACGAACACAAAAATAGTCATGAAAACGGTGTCGTTAGCGGGCGGTGACGCTAGTGTCGCAGTTCTGCCCCGCACTTTGTCTGCGCGCGCCGGCGTACAACGGCATTCAACCTCAGCACCCAGTAATGAAAGAAGATAAACAACAAAGACACTGAGTAGACCATAGACTCTTGTCTAGATTTTAGAAGATTTAAACATAAAATAGCTTTCATAGGAATTGTTTATTACGCACCTATTTTCCTTGTAGTGGTAATTAAATTGCACAATATGCAAGATTGTTTAAAATGTTGAGTTTTCTTGTAAAATAAATCAATATTCTAAAAGCTGCATTGTTTATTAATCAAGTATATTTTTTTGGGGTTTTTAAAATGAGATAAGGAACCCTTATAGAATCACTTTGTGGTCCGTCTGTCTATCCATCAAGATCCCTTATATTCAAAAATTACCATGGGTATCAAATTGAAATAATTAGGTGTGATATTCTTTGGAGCTATCAACCAAATTTTAATTTAACTAAATTAAAAATATATGACCGTTTATGGCAGGTTTAATGGGGAATTCCATAAAGTTAACCCTTAGTAGCCTGATTTACGAAAGTGTTTTTTTTTAATATCACTGTGTTTGCTTGAATGTCTATATGAAGGGAAAAATAGCTATAAAAATCACAATATTTATTTAAAAAAAAAAACCAGGTATCAATTTTGATACTTCAGGCATAAAAACTAATAGTAATGTGAACATTCGGTTTAAAAGATTGGTACCAAAATTGAAACTCTAGGTTATTAAGGGTTAATGGGTTTTAATGATTATCTATTGTCTTAAAAACTTAGAGATGTTTGGCCTTGACAACTGTTTTGTTACTGGCTCATCAAAGTGACTACATTGTTCTTTATGGAAAGTAGAATGTAGTCCTACAGCAGCAACTAGGGGACGAAAATCCGTTGAAAGCCCTTGTCGTCACGTCGGCCCACATATACTACGACTGATAGACTGTAGATCTCTAGGTATATCAACAACTGAAGGCACACACTGGTCCCGAAACGCGATAAGCCAAAGCGAGTCAGTATGACGGTCTCTGCACTATTATACTTTGGTGGTTGAGGTGTTGTGGGAGCTCGGCGTTTGTTTCTGTCAGCCGGCTCCTATTTACTCGTAGAAGTAACGGAAATTAACTTATCTCGTTGGTTTCCATGAGCTCTTACCAGTGGGTCCTAGTAGCTGTGCAGCACGCAGCGGTTACACCCTGGTAACCGCGTCGTCTCGTGGGCACAACCTGGTTGAGGGGGTTACACGACATTTTATCGTTGTTGCTGAGACTCCCCTCTTAGTGCAACAGTTTTCCTACTTATTCATCGTATGTCGGTGCATGAATCATGTAAAACATCGTACAACAAAGGAAAACATCGCTCAAAAGTCCGCATCGCATCTAATAATATTGTCAAGTGTATGTTCTCCGATACGGGCCATCAACTGCGCTACTAGCAGAGATGGGCAAAATGTAATCAGATTAATGATTAACGATTACGATTACATTTTGTAATCATTAATCATGATTAATGATTAATGAAATTAATCAAAAAAGTAATCATTTTTCGGTGATTAAGGATTATTAACCTTTAATCGGATTACAATTAATCATGATTACTTTTATGATTACTTTTCTGTTTGATACGTAAAATGTGCTGCCGACAGCAGAGCGGCGCTCGCGTATATTTATTGGAACGAAGTTTCTTATCGCGCGTTGCGAAAGGAGGTTAGAGAGGTGTCGTTCAGTGGGGAGTGGGGGTGGTGGAGTCCAGCTGAGAGTGGGGGGGCACTTCCAGCGGAGAGGGGGGTGTCATCCAGTGGAGAGGGCGGGTGGCGCCCAGTGGAGAGAGGGGGTGGCGTCCGGTGGAGAGTGGGGGGTGTCGTCCAGCGGAGAGGGGGGTGGCGTCCAGCGGAGAGTGGAGGGTGTCGTCCAGTGGAGAGGGGGGGGTGGCGTATCGCGGAGAGTGGGGGGTGGAGCCATGTAGAGAGTGGGAGAGATGGCTTCCAACGGAGAGTGGGGGGGTGGCGTCATGTAGAGAGTGGGAGAGATGTCTTCCAACGGAGAGTGGGGAGGGGTGATCTCGTCCAGCGGAAAGTGGGGAGAGGGTGTGTCGTCCAGTAGAGAGTGGGCGGTGGCAATCAGCGGAGAGTGGGGGGTAGCGTCCAGCGGAGAGTGAGGAGGGTGGCGTTTGGAGTGGCAATTATGACACCATTACTACTGTAAACCAATATTATTCATGCTAAATATAATATATGTAGATATCTCATTGTTTAGAAATATTTATTATACATATTGGTCCTGATACAATGTTCTGATTATAGCGCCATCTATCTGTTAAATAATATTTGGGTACTTCTTAATGAAAGCCATCATAAATTAAAAATGTTTTGTGATAATAGTTATTTCCGATAGATAGCGAGATAATTAAAAAAGGGAACGAGGCCGATGTTATAAAAATAATAATAAGTGTGGATGGTATACAGATGCACGCCGGTTGATGGTTTTGATTTTTCATTACTGAAGTTGATGTTAAAATCACTGGCCAAAATGAGTGGAAGTTTATCTAATTTTTTGCCACCCCTCCTCCCCACTTCACGCTGGACGCCACCCCCCTCTCCACTGGACGACACCCCCACCACTCTCCGCTGGAAGTCATCCCCCCACTCTCCGCTGGAAGTCACCCCCACTCTCCGCTGGTAGTCACCCCCCCACTCTCCGCTGGACCCCCCCCCCCCTCTCCGCTGGACGACAGCGCCCCATTTTCTGCTGTATACAACTGCACAGACCCTTATAATGAATCGCTCAACGACACGGATGTCCGGGGTCAGCTAATTCGAAATAAGATGACTTGAAAAATTAAATAAACGAGTATTTAAATTGGTCTCTCTTAGCCATAACTACAAAATTAATCATTAAAATAATCATGATTAATTGAATGATTACTGTAATCAAGATTAATGATTACTCATGTAATCTTGATTAAATGTAATCAGATTACATTCAATCATGATTACATTCGTCATGATTACTTGTAACCTGATTAAAAGTAATCATGATTACAGTCATCATGATTACTTGTAATCTTATTAAAAGTAATCATGATTACATTCATCATGATTACTTGTAATCTGATTAAAAGTAATCATGATTACGCCCATCTATGCCTACTAGTCACGTTGGGCACGATATAACCCTAAAGTGGATACAACCTCTAATATATCTCTGCTTGCCCTGAAAGGGCTATAGTGTTACAATATATTATTATTAATATATAGTGATAATCTCTGTTATATGTTATAAATACGTTACGCAAGAACAATAAATAAGAATAAGCGATTGTCTACATCGAATGAAGGCAGTTAAACCTTTCGAATCGAGCTAGATGTGCATTTGTGCTGAAAATTCGCACTTTACGATTGCTTCAGTCGACGGGTTTTATGGTTTCTGCTTGTTAAGCCCCATATAATGCGAACTAAGTCTTTCTAGACTCTAACGTGCTTACAGATGATTTAACGTCTTGAAATCGTTTTGTTAGACATGTTATTTCAGGGTAAGCGAAGTTGAATATAAACCAAAATTTTATGTTCAGAAAATCTAAACTTTTCCTAACCAAATAATATTCAATCAATAAAATACTTTCTACAATTAGTTCAGAAAGGAAAATGTACCGAAAAGAGCCTGTAAGAAAATTTAATAAAATCTCTTTCCAACATATATAATTAATTATACATACGTATAGAATATACGTATATGAAATTTCAATTATCTGTAACAAGATGACGCGTGGTTATCTCCTGAATTTAGTCAGATTATGCCGTCTCTGTCACATTTGTATCAAGAAATTCTACGTAGTTAAAGAGAAAAGATAATTTGGCCAAATCAGCACGAATTAACTTACTGGATTAGAAAATAGGTTGCTTAGTTTTAACCGTCTAGCAGAAATTATAAAAATAACTAATTATATCAATATTATCGTAAAAGAGTAGATTAAGTAATATATTACACGAGTTAATATATGTGACTCATGCAGACGTCATTACCTTTAAATATTTGAATTAAAAAAGGAAAAAAGTTAGTTCAAATCGGAGTCGTACCAAATCCTCATCTCCCGAAGCACCTGCGTCCGCCATTTTGTTTTTTCATCTATTTTGTTCCTCACAACGTACGGTACGCCTGACGGATTACAACGGATTTTAATACGAGAATATTTTAATATTTTCTCTCTAAAGTCTGCTGTTGTTTGAGTGATTAGTTAATGGATGCAATTAGGAAGAATGCAGGGTTGGATTAATATTTAATTAGTGTTTTTTTGTTTCGTTTTGAAGTGAAACTTCTTTAGATTCGTTGTGATTTGAAACTCGATGGAACAAAAAAGGAACACTATAAGCAGACAAATTTATAAATCTACAGGCTTAAGCTGGCAAGAAAATTAGATAAAGTACATTATATAGTTATAAAGTAGTTATACTACTTTTAGCCATGGTGGCTGCCGGCAGAATAAAATAGCACCCCCCTCTTCTTGCTGAGGTGTCGTAAAAGGCGACTAAGGGATCCCTTTAACACCGCAATTCAACCAGGTGTTCAGAGAAGGAAAACTCGACCAAACCTGCATCCCGCTCCCTCCCGATCGTACTGGTTCTCCATTCCAACGGGCCGGAGGGAGCTCGGACGAGAGAGTGCTTTTCTAGCAGCGCGTCCAGTTATGCACTTAAATATCTCCTGCGCAGTTGACTGTTTCCGAAAACTGGACCTCGATTTTTTTAATCGGTGTTGAAACAGTCGCCGTGGCCGAACCCGGCTAGGACATCATCATCATACTACCTATGAACACACATCCTCCCTCGACACACCATACACACATTTTTGAAAAATGCTTTTATTTTAGATGACAATAGACTAAATAAAATAGTTATAGCCTATATTCTCAGGTTACCTATTCTTTCATGTTATTAATATGAAAATATTTTAAAATATCTTGATTTATTGCAAATTGGATGTTTGTTCAGACATAATACGACACTACTTAACCGATTCAATAGGGTTTTCAAAGTTCTAATACATATGTTCTAAGTAAAACCAATTGATGGTTAGGTCGTGATGACTTTTGTAGAAAAAGGAATACAGCTTGATCTCTTCTTAAGATTCGGCATCACCTCGCCCGGTTTTGTTGTGAAGGTCTATACCGGTTACCAATGTATTACAAGTTCAAAAATTTTTATTGTTTAAGCTATCAACGTGATTTTTACAAGAATTATCATTTCTACTAGTCTTATATTAATAATTGATACTAATTTAAGATACTTAGAAATATTGACCAAAAAATATAAAAATTAGAAAAATTACATAATATAGCAAAGTCCAATAACAACAAACCATAGTCTAACAGTTAATTGTCTATGGGCCAATAATTCACATAGACTCATATTGGAATATTTCGTAATTGATAATCTATATACATATATAAATATTATAAAATCGCTAGGTAAACCGGGGTTTACATTTTTTGGATATAAATAAAAAATAGTGTTCCGACGTTTTCGAAAAATCAATCTCTAAGGGTTATAAAAAGGGGTAGAAAATTTGTTCGAAAATCCATAAATTTTGAAGTGAGCGCTAAAAAGACTGATATGAAGATTTTTGGTTAATAATTAAAATTAACGTGTTGAGGCGTTATTGTAAAATCAATCCCCAAGGAAGTAAGTTATTTCTACTCGGGCGATGCCGGGTCACGGTAGCTAGTTGCGAAAAATATCTCAAGTAGAAGTTAAGAGTAAATTATTTTTTATTTCTTTTCAGTAGACATTTAATATTTCTTTTCAATCTCGTTACTTTTAATCTAGGATCGCATTATACTTGATGCGCTGTTTCAAATTGCATTTTCTGACGCGCTTTATAAAAAGCTATACATAATGCATCTATTGCCCGGAGCTGACTTCATTTACCCTTACCATTGTTTACATTCTCTATAAAATTAATAAAATATTTTTTGAATTTTTTTGCTTGATTTTAGTCAATACTCTTATGACCATAGATGGGCAAAATGTAACATAAAACACATAAAACAATGTAATGTAATGTAATGTGTAATGTGTACATATTAATAAAAATGATTTCGTTTCCATTTTTCGTTTTTTACCATTAATACGACTGCATTTTGCTTATTTATGTTTTAAATACCACAAAATCCCAGATAGTACACACATTTATGATTGCTTAATGTTTTAAATGGATTTAATCCTGATTACAGACCAAGAAAATTAATATTACGACTACATTTTGTAATCGTTAATCATTAATCAGATTACATTTTGCCCATCTCTGGGTATAACAAAGGTCTTTCCAGTTTCTCGTAAAGTTGAAGTAAATATTCTTTATTGCAATTTGTAAATCAAATATAAAATATCATTATCGTCATCTAGACGACTTCAGCTACGGGGATTGATTTAGCTCCATTGTAGACGCAGTTCATTTACCCTCATGTGACTCAGGTATCCTTTTTTCTTGATCAAGGATCTGCCACAATACGTCTATATGAGTACGCCGTCTACGCGATGATCTTAATCTCATTGCGACCTTTAATTATAAAACATAATGTAGATTTTGATAAGATCTCCCCTCTAGTCTTATTTCAGAGGTTTTTAATACAGGCTGGACAAAATAACAATAGTGTACCTGACGGAAGGTAAAGTGGAGTCCATGAACGCTAAGAAAAGGGATATGAATCCATTGACCAAACATTAACCATTACCATGACAGTAAGTATCTAGATGTATGATCAACTAGAAAAACTCTTTAAGCTACGTTCGTATATCAGTAGTAGGGCTTCAAAGGTGGGTATAAAACAAAGATAGCGGTCCATGGCATAGCTTAGACTTTCGGAATGGTTGACTTATCGGATTGTAGTGTTTCTAGATTTCACGCCGCTGGGGTGTTTCGGAAACTTAACTCTTGCGTTATGTATTTCATATTTCAAGTGTTTATCTCTGTGAGTTTTTGTTTTAAGTATTTTATTTTAGGAAATTCATATCTTGTTGGCTGATTTAATGTTATGCCATTTGTTTTCTATGCTATATTTCAACAAAACAATTTTAATCTTCTATACGTATATGTAAAAACACATGTCCTGATTGACATATTATCGTAAAGCTTAATCTACTGAAGCTAAAAACATGAAATTTAGGCATTGGGTTTTTTTTATGACTTTCTGATTGAATAAGAGCATGTTATTATATTTCACCGCTCACGGAGTTAAAAAGGGGTTGAAGCTTTGTTTGATGCTCCTTAATTTTTGAAATAAATAATATTAAAACTGATATTTAGCTTGTTGGTTAGAAATACTAAATGTGTTTCAATAATTTTGGTAAGTCAAGCCCTAATAGGGTTAAATAAGGGATATACTAACCTTGCGTAGGGTATACCCGGATCAAGAAGGCGGTTGCCCCAGATCGAGGCTAGTCATTTTATCGAGGATAAGACTCCAGTCGTGCCTTCGATGTCGATAAGTGGAAAGTGAAACACTCCGGGGTTTTAGTCGGTGCAAGTCCGACACACCGGGGGCGGCCCCCACTGTCTCCCGAGATCCGTTAGGGATTTCCCCGGGTTTATCAAAAAAGGGATGGAAATTAATTTAGACAACGCTCACAGCTATATACCATACCGGCGGATCGGCAAATGTAGCCAATTCAACTTTTGTCGTACACATGTGTATTTTAGGTATAAGTAAATAATTATAATTGAATATTCTATGTTATAGCATGTAGGCGTAACCCGATACGCTCTTGTCGCCCTAAGGGTCGTTAGGGTGTTACGAGACGTGCGGGGTAAGAGGATGCGCGCGCGCACGGGACGCTGGTAAGTCAGTCGACTACCGAGACCCAAGGCGGGAGTACGTGCGTGTACGTCGCAGTTCGGTGTGCCTTAAAGTGCAAATAAACTGTAAAACGCCAAATTCGTGTCTTACTATAACCACACCCACGACCACCGGTCATAAAGTTAACTATTTGTCCCTTTGAATCCAGATTTGTATCCAACCAACTACATTATTAAGCACTTAATTAAATCCCGCGCTATGTAATGGACTGTCCATTCCAATATACCTTCAGGGCGTAATTACACAAACGAAGTGCCTGACGCATGACTATTCAATTGTGTAAATTACTCCTAAAATTGGAAATACTCGTAAATATATAATGTATATTGTCACAGTAATTTAATTCGGGATATTTTACGTTACGTTTATTAATTATATGATATATGAGTATATTTCATATGTATTATAAATGTGTCTGATCGCTGTCTGTAAATGGGTCCACTCCAAGATAACCTTGAGTTTCTTTCGGCGTTTCTTCTCAAGGTAGTCGCTTCCGAAACGCTAGTAGATCACACGTAGGGTTCGTATTCCTTTTGGCAGGCGGTCCAAGTCGAGGTTCGTACCCACAGGGATGCCCTTGCATTGCCACCCAACCCAAAAACTCGCTGGCTGAGCATCTTCTGTGCTCGCCCCCTAAGCCCGGTCAAGCTGTATATTTGGGAGTCAAAGCTGCTCGCGTCCGTAGGCTTTACCCTAGTTCCCTACACGTGACTCCTGGGTGGTGCTAAACGAACAGCAGCGAGGTGGTAGGGCGTCGGTGCCCGTCTGGATCGCGACCACAGTGCATGAGTGTAAAGCCCGTCATAGTGACCAGTTTCGGCTTGTCGCGTTTCGGGATCAGCTTGTGCATATCCAGTAGCTCATATACCTAGAGACCTTCAGTCGTGGTATATGTGAGTCGACATGACGATGTAGACTATCAATGGATTTTCGTCCTTTGATAGTCGCTTTCGTTTTTGGACTACACTGTACTTACCATCAGGTACTCTGTAGTCACTATGTCGAGCTAGTGTAAAAAAAAATATGCCAGTCCCGGCAATCAGTAATAGTCCATTAAAAAAAAATGTCTGCAAATGGATGATATACGAGAAAAAATATTATTAGAGGACGTTAGTAATCTAATAAAATAAAAAACAATGATTTTTTTTCATTTGTGTGTGCCAATCTCAGAAATGCGTCATCGATTTGGTTGCGATTCTCATTAATGTATTGTAGTATGCTTAATTTAAAATTTAATGTCGTTTTGTTTCAATTGGCCTAGCCATACCGTGAATGTTCATGTCACGGCTACGTATTACAGGTAGAATGTACCTATTTATTGGTTTTAAAAGTAGCTTAAACCGTGTCTCGTTCGGCGCCATTATGTAAACAAAATAAAATGCTACTGACTCAGCAAGCTCAGCCCATAACAATTGAGACCTTTACGACGTCCATACGTCATAACATAACCCTTCGATACCTGTTACATGGTTTATAAAACCATAAAACATGATATATTCACGTATTTTTGTGACATAAAATATGAAAGTTGTTTTTTATTTGTCAAAGATTCTCAAACCTATTTTTTTTAACAAATCTTATACAACAAAAGCGAAGAGAGGAAGTTCTTTGAAAACTTCCTGGCGTTACGGACTACTTATGACCATATGTTTGTGGTGATAGGGCGATTGCCCGAATTGGGTAATGACCACAGTACACGAGTGTAAAGACCGTCATAGTGACTCGCTTTGGCCTGTCGCGTCTCGGGATCAGCTTGTATATGTCCAGTAGCTCATATACCTGGAGACCTTCAGTCGTGGTATACGTGGGCCGACATGACGATGGAGACTCAATAGATTTTCGTCCTTTAATAATCGCTTTCGTACTTACCATCAGGTGCATTGTAGTTACTTTGTCGAACCAGTATAAAAACTGTTCTGTGTAACCAGGCTTAAATTGGTAATGAAGTCGGTTTTTTGGGAGTCGAAGCTGCTCGCGTCCGTAGGCTTTACCCTAGTTTCCCTACACGTGACTCCTGGGTGGTGCTAAACGAGCAGCAGCGAAGTGGCAGGGCGTCGGTGCCCGTTTGGATCGCGACCACAGTACATGGGTGTAAAGCCCGTCATAGTGACCAGTTTCGGCTTGTCGCGTTTCGGGATCAGCTTGCGTTTATCCAGTAGCTCATATACCTAGAGACCTTCAGTCGTGGTATATGTAGGCCGACATGACGATGTAGACTATCAATGGATTTTCATCCTTTGATAGTCGCTTTCGTATTTGGACTACACTGTACTTACCATCAGGTATTCTGTAGTCACTATGTCGAGTCAGTGTAAAAAAAAATGAAAAGTAAGTTACTTCGCGGATAAGAACCGGTTAAGTATCTATAAAGTATATTACTTAATAATCATCATCGTGAACAACTTAGTAGAATGCAGACAGGATATAGAAGCATTAACTCGGGCAAACCTAAGGATCTCTAGAGCCGTTCTGCATCTTAGTAAATTTCAGATACGTAGGGTCACGGGAGCCATAACAGGACACAGTTACTTTAATAGACATCTGTGATCTGTTACGTAATAGACTCAGTGGAGAGTGTACTCAGGAACTACATTCTTTGATTCCACCAGCCCCATTCCACCCCAAAACCACTAGGCATCGTGTCGAATACCATCCGTATGTGGTGGATGTTCCTTATATTCGCACGAAAAGATTCGCTTCTACATTTATCATGCGAACGGCTAAGGAGTGGAATACGCTTCCAGCGGCCATATTTCCGCGATCTTATGACCTGGGAGTCTTTAAGAGAAGAGTGAATAGGCATTTGCTAGGCGATCGCGTTTCATCATCGGACTCATCTTCACCTGCCACCAGGTGTGATTGAGGTCAAGCGTTCGTCTATAAATTATAAAAAAAAACATCTCGTCTATCTAGGTGTCACGGAAACTTCTCTGTGCAGAGCGTACATGGTAGAGGAGGAGACAGCCAAGTACGTGCTTATTGAATGCAGCGCACTGGCAGCATATCGGCACAACACCTTGGTTCCCCGAGGTCCTTTCCGGAGGCAACCAGCAGCATCAGGCGGCTGGCGGATTTTCTGGAGGAGCTGGGTTGGGATGACTGAAATCGCCGTACTTGGACATCAAGGTGCGTAGAAGGAGCCCGATTGAACTTGAACTAGCCACCACCATAACGTTCCGTCTTTATATTGATGGTTAATAGACAGAACTTCTTGTAATCACATGCTGTTCTTTGCAAGATAGGAAAGCTCAGTCCGGTCATCTCTTTGATGTCGTCAGCCACTTTCGTTTCTCTCGGCCTATGTTTCTTCTCCACGGAATCTTGCCTTCGAGGATCAAGGTAGGAAATTCGTATTGGGATCGTTTTTGCATATCCCCGAAGAAGGTCACGTCTATTAGCCTTGCTCGGCATAATTTTACGTCATCACAGTATGATAGATATATTGAGTGCGATATATGTAGATACTATATCCATATATGACTCATTCCGTTTAATTATTCACATGATTGACTTGTCTCCAGCACTAATTGCCTCCGGTCATTCAGTAATAGAAAAAGTCGCTTCGTGCTTTGATAGCGATCGTCTGACCGTGTAATTTCCATTTCGCTCTCGGACGTTATTATATTATAACTATATGTAGGTATTTTATAGGTCTTATTAAAAAGCTATTCTACTATTCAATTTTGTTTTATTTATTGTTCTTTTTTTATTAAATCTATAATATAAAAATGAATCGTTAAATGTGTATAAGCGCGAAACTCGAGAACGGCTGAACCGATTTGGCTGATTTCTTTTTTGTTGTGTTTGTTGAAGTCTGGGGAAAGGTTATTACGGAGAGAAAAATTAAAAAAATTGTCTGAAAAAGTCTAAAAACAACACTTTTCTATATTCTCATACAAAAAATTCGTAATAAGATTTAAAAGTCAATTTGAACTTTAACACCATACCATAAAGTTTAATTGTCAGTGGACGGGTTCCGGGAAGGCAAAACAATTGAGTGACGTATAAATATTAATGTCATTATTTGTCAATTTTTATACATATAGCATTAAGGCCAGGTTCCTTCAAACAATTTCCAAATAACAGCCGACAGGCCAATAAGTTTTGGCAGAATGAAATCTGACGGAAAAAAAACAATGTGACTTTGTTTTAGAGAAATAGGGCAGAATAAGGTCTGCCGGGACAGCTAGTTTATAATAATAATCTATTCTTCCAAAATAAGGGAATATCCCTTTCAGGGATAGCAGAGCTACATTAGTAGCTGTATCCACTTTACGCTTCTTTGTTATGCCCAACATGACTAGTAGCATAGCGTAACGGTGTTTTCAGGGTATTTACATATGATATTTCTATTAGATGCTATGTGGGATTCCTCACGATGTTTTCTTTCATAAGTGAGCATACGGTGCTAAATCCATACTAAATTTGGAAAAACTCAGAAGTATGTGCTGGGGTTAGAACCTTCTTCAAACATTCGCATATTCGCACATGGATACCCAATCCTTATTACGACCACAGGCTCATTTAATTGAATTTGCTTTTAACTCGTATTAAGTATTTTGCTACTATATTGTTTAGATTTTGGTATTTCTTAATGTATTAGTTAGGCTGTCCATTCCACATTTCGTACGAAATATTATAAAGGTGCAGATTATGAAAGGCATAGCCAATCATGCACTCGGGGATATTTCGCAACTACGAACGTGACGGAAGATGTTTTGTTTAATTCGCATTATGTCCTGATTTTTGGTTTAGAGCCGGTGGGTATTAGATGTGCAAATTTCTTATGTAATAAGGATTTTTATAAAGGGTTTAATTCAATGTAAGTCCATATATATATTTTATTGAGAAATACATAAAGTAAAATGCCAGGTAGTTGGCGCCAAGAGAGAAGCCTACTCAAGGCACTTCCCTCTCTAACGGATTGACGCCTGGGCGGCGCACTTGAGGGAGTGCGTCGCCCAACATTTCCAAGGCGAGAGCGGTGCGTGATGTGTGCAAAACGGTGTCCATGGGCCTTCCATCAATAGGCCAGACGTCGCTAGGTGCAGAGGAACCTGGAACAGCCTTGCCTTTAGCCTCGGCAAATGGGAGAAGGAACAACCCGGGGGTTTTATTCAGTGCGACTCCGACACACCGGGGGCGACCCTCATCGTCCCCTGACGGTCCATAGCAGGTTTCCCCCGGGTTAAAAAAAAGATGGGATTTGGCGCTCTTTGCCAACTAGTCGGCAATTATGAAAGTGACCAAATAATCACATCACAACAAAATAATTATACTAAGGGCGGCTTGTACTAACAAATTAAGTCTAGTTTAAGCTTTTATAGACGCTAATTAATCGAAGTACATTAATTCCATCTTAATGATGATTTGAGTTTAAGAGTTGTTACAACTGGGTTTTTATTCAGTGCAAGACTATAAGTACAGTTCAGCGCTAAATAGCATTTTATGTAAGTCTAAGCTAGACTTAATTTGCTAGTGCAAGCCGCCCTTAAAGTTGATAAATAGATATAGATATTTAAGCTAGCTAGTGTATTTAGTTATTCGGTGTATCTCATTAGTTAACTGTCGTAACTTAAACCTGAGTTTGGTGGCTGTGTCCATTTTAACTGTCGCTTGGGGCTATCTCCCTGTTACAGGCGATCTCGTAAATTATATATTCCAGAAGCAGTGCACACTGCACACAGGTGACTAGCTTTTACGACTCAATTTACGGCATGTTTTATTCATAAACTATACTCAGACTCTATTCTCAGTTTTGTATAGTTTAATAATAAAGAAAAGAGGAATAATTCATTGAGTTTTATCAGCGCTAAAAATGTATCTTGAGGCTTTGGGAGGAATATTTGGGGTGAAGTATTAAACCATTTTTTACTGCAAGTGGTTTTAAAATCGGTAGTACATTTGGAAGTATTTAGAAACGAAGGTTAGATGCAATTTACTAAGTTGCAGATTTTATTTTTTTTACACTGGTTCGACATAGTGACTAGAGAGTACCTGATGGTAAGTACAATGTAGTCCAAAAACGAAAGGGACTATCAAAGGATGAAAATCCATTGATAGTCTACATCGTCATGTCGGCCCACATATACCACGACTGAAGGTCTCAAGGTATATGAGCTACTGGATATGCACAAGCTGATCCCGAAAGCCGAAACTGGTCACTATGACGGGCTTTACATCCATGCACTGTGGTCGCGATCCAGACGGGCACCGGCGCCCTACCACCTCGCTGCTACTCGTTTAGCATCACCCAGGAGTCACGTGTAGGGAAACTAGGGTAAAGCCTACGGACGCGAGCAGCTTCGACTCCCAAAAAAACCACTTCCACCTGACTTTTTAATACCGTCCTAAGCTTCTTTTCGGAGTGTTTCCATATCGATGCTTGATTGTTTCTAGAACCTCGGTATGTAGCTAACTAGTGATCTAAACTTTTGCCCAATCTCCTTTGCTCCCACCCTTTACCTTCAAAACATTATAAATTCGAAAGTGTTTATGTTTGTACGTATGTTTCGTTTTTACGTCAAAACGGTTAAGCCGATTTTGATGATTTTCAGCATAGAAAAATAAAAACCTTGAAGACGGGTATAGGCTACGTTGCCTTGTGAATATAAAACTTGAATGTGTTGAAATCATCATCATAAGATGCCATCATCATAATGAAGTTTGCAGGTAAATAGGCAATTGACGTCCTCGACGACAACTCCTAGGCGCTTCAGTTTGTTTGAGACCATGGCTTGAGTAACTAGGTCGAGCCGTAATTAAAAGCAAGTTGCTTCCTGCATAAGACCCGATCATGTATCTATAACGTAGAGTAGAGTGCACTCTTCATAATGAAGTTTGGAGGTCAATCGTTGAAGCTTTATGTGATGCTGTGCTATTCAAAACAGGTAAGCTCAATTAAGTCCAATTTCTGATATATATATTTTTTTACACTGGCTCGACATAGTGACTACAGAGTACCTGATGGTAAGTACAGTGTAGTCCAAAAACGAAAGCGACTATCAAAGGATGAAAATCCATTGATAGTCTACATCGTCATGTCGGCCCACATATACCGCGACTGAATGTCTCTAGGTATATGAGCTACTGGATATATACAAGCTGACTTCGAAACGCGACAAGCCGAAACTGGTCACTATTACGGGCTTTACACCCATGTACTGTGGTCACGATGCAGACGGGCACCGACGCCCTACCACCTCGCTGCTGCGCGTTTAGCACCACCCAGGAGTCACGTGTAGGGAAACTAGGGTAAAGCCTACGGACGTGAGCAGCTTCGACTCCCAAAATGCAGTGATGTCGTCCAGCTAGTTCCGTCTCTGACGGCCTTGGCTTCTTTTCCCTTAAATCTTTTCTTCCACGATAAATCTCGAAAACTCACGTTCGTATCCTCTCTATGTATGTCCAAAGAAGTCCACTTTCCGTCACGTGACTATCGACATCAGTTCTCTGTTGCGATGGATCATTGCCATTGGCGTTTGAGGAGACATCAGTCCCGGGAATTCTGAACAGTTTCCGCGAGATCCGGGTATCAAATGCCTGAATTCGATCACAAATCTTATCTGTCTTCACCTTTAATGTGGTTGAAATGGGGAACGCAATTTACTACGGGAAATTAACTTATTTTTTCGGGATACATTTACAGATTTATTTAATTTGGAGGGTGGGGAAAGAAGGTAGTGAGAAAGGGAAAGGGAAAGAGACGCGAAGGGTGATGAGGAGAGAGATAAAGGTAGTAAAAGATGCATAAGTTCAGCTAAAAGTTATCACGACATTCATTGACTGTAAGGCGATGCGAAATTTGCCGAGTTAGCTAGTTATCCTACAAAGCGCTGAAATCCTCTCTCATCGCTATAGATTATGAGCCCTTAAAGCGGGTCTTTAATTACCTGCGCACTATATCAACGGCAGTACACATTAACCCCGCCTGTAGTACTGGAACTAACTTTATTTCGGTCTGTCCTACCCTTCAAATCCCTGTTTAATGACCAGCCTCTAGTGGCGTTATTGTGTTACTGTCATTGCGTTAGATGCGAACTCCGATACAGATCGCTTACAAAATATTGTAGCTATTCTAAAGGAATTTATAACATTGGTAGTATTTTTATAAACTTAGGGTTTGATGAAGATAAACAGAACAGAAAAATATAATAATAGTATTTTCCGGAAAAAATACACACGTTGACGAAGTCCCATACTATTGCAAGCAATTAGAAAGACACCCCGGGGGTTTTTAGTAAATAGGGCTAAGATTTATAAATGCAATTTTAAGTTTGCTTAGACTTTACTAAAAAAGTACATTTAATATTACTCAATAAATGTCAAAGGTTTTGTGGTAAGCCACCGATTTTTTCATCATGGACATGGCTATGAGAATACTATGGCTATACTGAAATTCCTATTACATATTCAGTTTTTTGTCAAAAGGAATTTAATTTTGAAATCTTTGCTAAGCAAAGTCGAAATAAATCTCATCCTAGGAGACTGCAACATCGAGGTCGGTGCCCTCACAACTGCCCTGATGATTCTATGCAGGATTTTTCTCAGGGTTACCAAAAAAAAAAATTTATTGCGCATGAAAATTACCTAGTTTTAAAAACTGTTACATTTTAATTATCATTGAGATCGAATCAAATCGCTTCAATCAAATAGAATTTTACACAAGCTAAACTAGATTTAATTTGTTGGTGCGAATTAGTATTGAATTGAAATACTACTACGAGAATACTCGTCACCCGATACTATCGTATAATTTTCACATCGGTCTGTCTGTCCGCGTAATATCTTCTATATTTACACGCGTCCCTTTGTTTGACGCGTAATTACTGTATTCAGGCTGGACTGATGTATTGTGCAGGATTTATTGACAGTATATATCCGGATACGCAACTATATTACAGTTCGTGTTTGCAAATGTAGTCGCGTTTAGTGATGCGTTAGTATTTACTTTGTTAGTATTTATATACATAAATTTTCTATATACCAGTAATAATACTATAATATTTAATAATATTACTATAATCTTACTTGCATACAAGTAGAAATAACTCCTAATTCTGATGACTACACCCTAATGTTGATAAAGACTGCAGGCTCTTTATAATTAATGCACTCTAGATTCGCTTTGCTGCGCACACTGAGCACAATCTAGGAGGTAAGCGCTGTCTCGCGCTGTTTTAGCAATGTGTATTACTGATAGAGCATAAATCTTTATGCCATTTTCTTGGTGATCTGGTAGAAAATCGTACATAGGACATTGTTTAGTCAGGCAACAAAAGAAAAATCGTAGCACCATCGTTTATGACAAAACAAAACGAAATTTTCTAACTTGACACCTATGAGTAAAAAATAAACAAACGCATGAAACAAGCCAGCCGCTTTTTACTAAACCAAAGCCGTCCTATACAATTAATTGTGCCTGAAACGGATAGATGGACCGCGCAGCCATAAGGGCGGCGGCTTCTATATGGCAGACACTTACTAGCTAAAAACTACCAGGGTGTCTTTCAACTTGCTGCTAGCTTGAACTGCGGAATCATATTCCTCCAACGACCTATTGACGCACACAGGCTGAGGTCATGTCACATTCCATGAGGCAAATTTAAACATCTGATGAAGCTTGTGGAGTCACCGAACTGCAGCACGTGTATGAAAGTAGATGACGTACAACATTTGCTGATGGAGTGTGCCCGATCTCAGTCTGCAAGAGATTCTCTGATGGGAGCCTTTAGCCTGAACTAATTTGATGTAGGCAGGTTCTGCGGAGTTTTAGCAAGACCTTACTCAGCCGAAGCAAAGGAGTTGTTCAGGCTTATGGCTCCCCATCAGAAATAAATGCTAGTAGTGCATGTTTAGGATACGATGGGGCTGGCATGTGCCGAGGCACAAAACTCCCTTAAATAAATAGAAAAAAAAAACCTATTGACCGTATAGCCTTTCTCCGGCTCTATAAATCTAGGAAGGGTGGATGTAACGAGACTATCACTAACTCCCTCAAGTCTACAGCCTAGATAAATCCAACCCACCAATTTACCTATATATATTTGTGCAGGCCGGCATGATCTTTGTTAATAGT
Source organism: Automeris io (assembly GCA_036320925.1). Lineage (NCBI taxonomy): Eukaryota > Metazoa > Arthropoda > Insecta > Lepidoptera > Saturniidae > Automeris > Automeris io. The sequence continues at coordinate 21,565,582 of JAUDJH010000001.1, forward strand.
CGTAGCTGTTATTTGGATTGTACTATGCTTACCATCGGACCTTTTTTGGTCACTGCGTTGAGTAAAGTTAAAAAAAGCCAATAGCACTTTTATCACGAAACTGAAAATTATGAAAAGAGTGCAAAGTTAAAATATTAGTGATTGCCGACAACAAAACAAGCTTAAAAACTAAGGATTAATTCATCTCACTTCATTGTTAAGGAAACAAAGAACTTTGCCAGGGTCATTAATTTAAAATCTTAACAATACGTGAAGTTATCTGGAAGGGTTCCTTCGAAATAGTAAACGGAGATAGCGCGCATTAATCATTCGTTTTCAGTAACGAAAATGGATAAAACTGAGAAGGTTGTTCTGTTGAATTTTCCCACTTTTTGATAAAGATTAATTGTCTATGACTAGCTTTGATTCACTTTATATCAGCCCACAGAATGGCGTATGTGATTACGCATTTAAATCGGCTATTCGAGTGTAATAAAAATGCATATAAATGATAATAAAACGCTGTAACTTTATGAATATTGGTAGAAAAAGTGATGTAACATCAATCAAGTTAGTTTTTTTTTTGATGATTCATGGGTGCTTGAAAGTGAGCCTATTTGAATAAAGTTATACGAGTATTTCATTTCATTTCAAGAGCAAAAAAGAACTTAACTTTAGTCGCTAGCTTGCACAATTATCTCTTCTAACTTTTTTTTTCATGCTGGTTCGACATAGTGACTACAGAGTACCTGATGGTAAGTACAGTGAAGTCCAAAAACGAAAGCAACTATCAAAGGATGAAAATCCATTGATAGTCTCCATCGTCATGTCGGCCCACATATACCACGACTGAAGGTCTCTAGGTATATGAGTTACTGGATATACACAAGCTGATCCCGAAACGCGACAAGCTGAAACTGGTCACTATGACGGGCTTTACACCCATGTACTGTGGTCGCGATCCAGTCGGGCACCGACGCCCTACCACCTCGCAGCTGTTCGTTTAGCACCACCCAGGCGTCACGTGTAGGGTAAAGCCTACGGACGCGAGCAGCTTCGAATCTCACTTTGTATATTTAGAGCCTTTTAAATATGGATAAATCTATACTAATATCATAAAGCTGAAGAGTTTGTTTGTTTGTTTGTTTGAACGCGCTAATCTCTGGAACTACTAGTTCGAATTGAAAAATTCTTTTTGTGTTGAATAGACTATTTATCGAGGAAGGCTATAGGCTATATAACATCACGATGCAACTATTAGGAGCGAAGAAATAATGGAAAATGTGAAAAAACGGGGAAAATTATTCATACTTGAGTGCTTCCATTGCGTGCGCTGCGAAAACGGTTCAAGATACCAAAAATATATGTATGACAGAGTTATTCCTCTTAAAATGATCTAAAAAAATGTCCGGGGCAGTATATATCTATCTTTTAAGATTAACTTACTAGAACCGTTTTTATGGTAATCAAATTTGGTCGAAATTAATGCATTATTTGTTAAGAGTTGTATTAACGTAAAAATAATGTCGAAATAAATGTGTTGTTGATTAAGAGTATTTAATTGTGAACAAAATTGTCTTTGACATCACTTAATTTCAATGAACACCTTAGAAGATATTACAATAACTTATATAGCAAAACAACGTTTGCCGGATCAGCTAGTCTTTTATAATTTTTGACTTTATTTCTCTAACAAACGTTCACATCTAATTCTATTTAAACTGAGGCTTTTCATCATTGCTACTGAAGACAAGCCTCTAAGTATATAAATACAAACGTGAAACATTTTAGCATTGAGATAATTCCTTCACCGTACAAAGACGAGACCTTCAATAAAATGTGGTTCGGTTAACTAGATCCTAAATATTCAACAGTCCCAAGTTCCTGCATTGAGCTAACGATATCGCTTGAAGTTTGCGACTCAATTTAGCCGAACTCGACGGCAATTTGAGGAAATTGGCTAAAGACGCCATTGTTAGGTGTTATCCGAGTAACCGAGGAACTATTTTCGTTTTAACATTGCTATATAATTTCTGGTGTTTAATTTTTTTTTGGAGCGCAGTTTGACCTTTCGTACTATGTAATAACCATTATTTATGAGTGACATAAATGTAAAAGAGTCTCGATAATATAGAAATATATAAGATATGTGGACCAGTGCTGTGAGAACGGCAAATCAGCTGCACTATTGGTCACGTTGGGCACAACATATAAACGCAAAGTAGATACAGTCAATACATGATACAGCCTACAGAGTTATAGCGTAACAATATGACGATATATTATTAAGAAGAACATCAAGGTTGAAATCTCTTTAAAAAAAGTCAATGATGTAGGGTCATTGTGGCAACAGTGGGCCAAGGGGGCACACTGAGTCAACGCAATATTGGACAGAAAGAATGAGGCAATAGTTTCGTCTTTTTTATAATAGATTCCAACTCGGCCACAAGCCTTACCACGCCAGTCAGTACGCTGTTCAGAAGTTTAGTGTACGTTACAGAGAAAAATTTGTGATTTAAGCTTGAAAAAGTAAAAAAAAAAGTAAGTTTTGTTCTTTCTTTGTTCCGTATCTATTAATCTTATCCACTGAATTTGTAATTTAACGCAATATGTAGTTATTATAGCCTCATTTGATAGTTCATTAGGAATTATCATCACAGTAAATATTTCTGATATCGCGTCATAACATAAAATTGGCGTCAGTGGTATACAGTGGGTCATCTCTAAAGTGGGCACAGTGGCTCGAAAATTATTATATGTTATATTTTAATTTTTTGCTATTTTTTTATGAACACTACATAAATAAACATATTCCAATTAAAGTTAACAACAATCAAAATGTCACTGAATAGGTGAAATGTCTAAACAAAGATTATATTGTTACGTTAAAAAGCTAAGAAATCTATAATTTGTTAGAATCATTTATTTTTTGTTATATAATTGAAGTCAATTTACATTTAGTGTAACCTAAAAAACTGATTTAATAAAAAATATTAGAAATTACCTATCTTTTTATACTCCAATATACTCCTGACCCACTGTGCCCCCAGGGTTGACTCACTGTGTACCCACCTAAGGACACAGTGGGTCAAAAACCATTTTTTTTTATATTTATTATCTAAAAAGTCAGCAAATATATTTTAATTTTTTTTAACCAAAATGCAGCCAAGAAACCTACCTTTCTTTCATAAAAATTTAACATCTATAGCTCGTATAGTTAAGGAGCTATGTGATTTAAAAAAAAGTGTGACCCATTGTTGCCACAATGACCCTATTTTAAACCTCACAATAGTGTTACTTCTTTTGATAAAATATAATGGAAGTACGTAATGGAAGATTATTATTAAGATTATATGTAATCGATTAAAAACATAAGAGATAAAAAGAAAGCAATAATTTTTAGCACACATTTAATCAATCTTTTTGAACTGATAGGATGGCAAGTCTCAAAGAAAGGGGATCAATGGTGTTAATGAAATGACGATTAAACAAATCGCCTATTGAACCTTTTTGAGAATAAAACAATTGTTCTGTTAGACGATCACCAACCTAATTAAACTTATAGATACTGCGCAGTATACGAATATACGAATATTCTAGAAATAGACACTCAACAACGCAGTTTGTGCTTCTAGTGCGATCAATAACTGTTACTATGACTTTTATCAGTTGATCAAAGGACTGTGATCAACATATATTACTAAGTAAACTATCAAAACAACAAACGACTCCTTTGTAGAAAATTCTTCGTCTCTTACATCGCTGTAATATTAAGCTATGAAATTATCCTCTAGCCCATTAAACACCCTCTAAAGTTCTTCATTTGGATTTTCTTCTAATGTTGCTTCGATTGAATTCTACAAGCAACGCTTGATAACATATATTTTGTCTATGCTAGCATGATTCCAGTGGCTATTGACTGATTGAGTTCTCTTAATAGTTGCCGTTGGTTTTTGAGTTACATCAAAATTAGGACCTATTTTGGTATTTAGAGATGTTCCTAAAACAATGGTGGTATGAAAAAAATTCATTACCTATTACAAATCATATTTTTTAAGTCAAATACTCGGCGGTTTACTCTTACATTACATTACATTACATTTATTTCACTAGAGTTCCCTAGAAACAGTTATGGTAAAAATCGATTTTTAACGATTCAAAAATAAACAATGATCTTGAAGTTTGATATACAATCAGCCACTCAAATATTGGTTTTATGTGTTCAACATACACTGTGTTGGGTAGCAACGGTTTTAATTTAATAAGTAATATCGATCGGTTTATTAAAAAACCTCATGCTTAAAATGCAACATTTACAGCTTAGTGTAAAGTTGTTCTTATTCTAAGACTGACATATATTGTAAAAAAATGTGTTTTAAATTTAAAGAACGCTTTAAATATTCTTACTTAAATCATCTCATATTTGCGCGTTTGATATGTGGAAGTTACCATCGCGTCAGCTCATCTCGCTTGATTTCTTTTCTTTTGAAATTCTATTGTTTCATTATTACCTTCGTTCCCATTCTTTTGTACGTCATATTTATTGACACTGTTTCTAGAAGCATACTGAATATCATAGAGTTTGCTTCAAGTATGCTTTTAAGTCTTGCTTCCTCTGAAATCTTCTTCGTTAATTATCACAGCAATATCAAAACTGCCGACATTATTATGGGCTACAGGCACGTCCCACTGATCTCAAAGTATGTTATCATCTTCTTTTATTCAAACCTTATTCACAGAGTGCTTATGTCTCTGAGTCATTTAGTTGTGGTATCCATAGTTTCTGGATTAGCGCTATATTCTACATCATTCATGTTATGCTTGAAAGATATAAACCAAGTCATTCTCTTAGCACTTTTTGAAATGATGTACACACGTATGAAGTTGTTGAGAGAATCTTTCGAAAGAATCATTATTCCAGTAAATATAATTATGAGAAACAATCTGGATTCGACTTGCAAGCAAGTCAGAAAATACTTATTGATGTACAAACATTTGTTGGACAATTTTGATACGGTCTATGCTTATGTTCAATTCACAGTAAGTATTGCTAGCAGTTTTGAGAGGAATTTTGTTTTAAGTTAGGAACAGAGATGGGCAAAGTGTAATCTGATTAATGATGAACGATTACAAAATGTAGTCGTAATTTTAATTTTCTTGCTCTGTAATCATAATTAAATCCATTTAAAACATTAAGAAATAATAAATGTGTATACAATCTGGGATTCTGTAGTGTTTAAAACATAGATGACCAAAATACAGTCATATAAACGATAAAAAATGTAAAATGTAATCGTAATCATTATTATTAATCTGATTACATTTTGTCCATCTATGGTTGTGAAGCTCAATATTATAATTGATTTTTAATTATTCATTGTAATTTCAGGTCAGCATATCTTTGATTCTAAATTTTCCGAATTTGATATACATACTTTTCATGACGATCACAAATCGCTATATACATGTAAGTAAAGTTCTATTGTAAATATTATATAGATATATTTTTTTGTTTAAATTTTTTTATAACAAAGTAGTTCAAAGATAGCAAACTGACAGTAGCCGTCGTCATGCCAGTTAAATATAATTTAATTCATAGAATTGTATTCACTGATGGAATTATAACAAAACTATGTGTGAGAGAGAAATGAGTTTCATTTATGTCCTTGGCTATAAATAGTACATGGTTGGGCAAAACTGAATTTTTCCGTCACCACTTTACGGTTTTAGAACAGGGTTTTATTTCAAGTGAAATTGACAAGAAATAAACATAACATCTCGTTATTACAATTCTATAGCTCGGGACTGAGAAACAACTATTGAGATTTGTGGAAACTTTCGCTGTGTTTACACTGATGGCGCTACCAGCGTTTGCCGTTCAGATGATCATTAACCAAGTTACGAAAATCAAAAAGACCATTACCAACAAACTCGTGCAATGTTCAGGTATTTATACATTTTTTATTTATCAGGAATTGTAACACTTACATATAAGCAAAAAAAAAATTATTTACAAAGAAAATTAATTTCGAAAACGCGCCATTAATTTTAACATGCTTTAAATTAATCAAAAATTAGTATGCAATTTATGATTCATTGATCTTTAAAATCGTTTTGAAACTTTCGGACTGTTTTTGGAACTGGGTTTTCTGGAGTTTACAGATGTTTGCTATTACGTTACATCTAAATATATATAACTCAAAGGTGACTGACTGGCTGACTGACTGACTGACATAGTGATCTATCAACGCACAGCCGAAACCACTGGACGGATCGGGCTAAAATTTGGCATGCAGGTAGATGTTATGACGTAGGCATCCGCTAAGAAAGGATTTTGATGAATTCCACCCCCAAGGGGATAAAATAGGGGATGAAAGTTTGTATAAATCTTCTCAGATTTTCGACTATAATATAATATGATAGCTTGATAATTTTAGCGCCTAATGACAGATTAGGCCCTAATTTTTTACACACGCAAAACAAAAGTAAAGCCACAAAAACTATATCTAATTAATTATAATACTTCTTAACGCGAGCGAAGCCGCGAGCAGAATCTAGTATTATATATGCAGGCTATACTGGTTTTTAACAGTTTTCGTTTTATGTCTGATTATAAAGCTGCATTCACGCTAAATGAATATAAAAGTAATTGAAGACCATTTTTTAATTTTTACACTTTGTATTTATAGTGATAGTATAAATATTCAGTCACTATTTACACTTACTAATTAAAGAAAAATAGATTTGAGTGGATAGAAGTAGAATATAACATCATAACTGGACATACATAACTCTATATCACGAATAAGAAGTTGCGACTGCTACAACCTGCCTCTTAACTTTATGCGGTACGAAGTTCTCCGGGTCAGCTAGTTATCAATATGATTGAATATTTCAGACGAACCGTTGCGTAACGAACTAGAAACTGCACTGAACTATGTTTCTTCTCGGCCGTTCTGTTTCACAATCTGGCGTAGCATCTCCATGGACATGTCGATGCCGGTTGGCTTAGCAAGCATCTGCATTACTTACGTCATTGTCTTTATACAACTTTACGATTTTAAATTTTAATTGTGTGTTTTACTTTCCGAACTTTTTTATAATCGCTATTGACGACAAAATCATTAAGAATTAAATTAACTTATAAAAAAAACATGAATTCACACTCTCGTATGTACATATTACATACTGATGATATATAATTTTAAATTTTTGATTTACGGGTATGAATTTGTAGTTATTTTCGGACAAAATTTCTGTTAGATTTTTCTTATATATGCTAAAAACACATTGCTAACACATTTTTATGTCATTTAAACTAATTTATTTATTATTACTGTATTTTTTATTTTATTATTCGTAACAAAGGCTTAGAAGATAAGAATTGTGTACTATCACAGCTATGTTATCTTACAAAAATATTTGAATTAATATATAGTTTATTATATGATATTTATATTACAATAATATTAATAAAAAAATCTGTGATTAATAATTAGATTACAAATATAGAATTGCCTGAACCAAATTAATGCTAATTGATAAGTATTCTGTTTTAACAATAGAAACGATAAGAAAAGACATAGCTTTGGGTACACTTAAAATTGGTTAGATTGGTAGTTTGGTTATTGGAAAAAGCCTAGAGGTAATGATCGGTAAAGAATGAATACATGTATTTTGAACCTTTGCACACTGGGCTTAGGACACATTTACAATAATAGTATATTAATGTTCCATATTATATTTACATTGCCTTTAAAATTTTGCACATTAAGTACTTATTATTTTAAAAATAATAAAAGTATTGTAAGACGTTAGTTATTTTATAGTTTAGTATATAAGTAACTAACTTATAGCTAAGTAGTATAAATAGTTATCTTATAGCAAACATAAATAAGCGCGTTTCGAATTTTGGCAGTTACGATTCGGTAGATGCGGCCCACCCGCGGCTTCCTGGTCGCAGGCGGCTGTTAGAATCCGACAGCCCCCTTTAGGAAATTAAAATTTAATTTAGCGGTGTTCCTTATATGATTCACCCCGTATGCACCTATGATGTATTGATAAATGGAATTTTCTAGTAATCTGTAACTATAGTTAGTTTATCATAAAACATTTTTAGTAAAGTAACTAAAAAAAAAAAACAAAAAATATAAATAAAGATAAAAAATAACAATAAAAAAATATCTATAAGATCTCAATAAATAGTATTTTGAATAGAGTATAGATTTAAATGTGATTTTTTTATCAATTTATAGGCGAACGCTTGACCTCAATCACACCTGGTGGAAGGTGAAGATGAGTCCGATGATGAACTGCGTCCGCCTAACAAATGCCTATTTACCCTTCTCTTAAAGACTCCCAGGTTAGAAGATCGCGGAAATATTGCCGCTGGAAGCGTATTCCACTCCTTAGCCGTTCGCATGATGAATGTAGAAGCGAATCTTCTCGTGCGGATATAAGGAACATCCACCACATACGGATGGTATCCGACACGATGCCCAGTGGTTTTGTGATGGAATGGGGCTGGTGATGCTTTAACAATACTGTAATAAATATTTATATTAATAAAAGGTAAAAAAAGTTAAGTGTTTAGTTAGTTAGCCGTTGGGTTTACCGACAGAATACAAAAGTGTCTCCCTCTTCATCTTACTGAGGTGTCGTAGGAGCCGACTAAGGTATACAGCATCCCAAATTGCACGAAGACTGCTAGCATAAAAGCTGCCGCAAGCGCCCTCTCTTGCGCGTAGTGCACACCCGCCAACTGGCATTGGACAAGCGGGTTGGGTTCATAGATGGGCAAAATGTAATCAGATTAATGAAAATGATTAACGATTATATTTTACGTTTTTTTACCATTAATATGACCAGAGATGGGCAAAATGTAACCTGATTAATGATGAACGATTACAAAATGTAGTCGTAATTTTGATTTTCTAACTCTGTCATCATGATTAAATTCATTTAAAACATTAAGAAATCATAAATGTGTAACCAATCTGGGATTTTGTAGTGTTTAAAATATAAATGAGCAAAATTCAGTCATATTAATAGTGAAAAACGTAAAATTTAATCGTTAATCATTTTTATTAATCTGATTACATTTTGCCCATCTATGAATATGACTGCGTTTTGCTTATTTATGTTTTAAACACTACAAAATACCAGATTGTATACACATTTATGATTTATTAATGTTTTAAATGGAGTTAAACCTTGATTACAGAGCAAGAAAATTAAAATTACGACTACATTTTGTAATCGTTCACCATTAATCAGATTACATTTTGCCCATCTCTGGTTGGGTTACATGTTCGAACCTTCCCATGGACTCCACAATTGTAGTGGAAAACGGGGAGACCTTTGCCTTGCAGTGGGACGAAACTGGCTAATAGTCAAGCATTTTTTTTAGTAAAACGTGTATTTATATTATGTTAATTTGTATAATATTAAATTGTATAGACGTTAGAAAATAATTTACATCAATGTCTTTGCAACAATGATTTACATTTGTGTATTATCTATTTTATTCTTAAAAAAATTATAATAAACAAAAAGCATTTTAGGAAATAACTAAAAAACCAAACACTATAAAATAGTATACACTTCAAAACATTAATTTCAGTAGTAAATGAAAAATATTAAGTAGTTTTACGAAATTATTTCAAATAATATAATAAATGATTTATTAACTATAGTATTATTTATTAAGGTAATAATAATAAAGTAAAAAAAATGCATTAGTTACTATAGGCTAGTTGCCTCCTCAAATGAATATAAATTATATTACACAATGGTGGTTTTTGATTACCAAGCGATATAGTAGCATAGCTTGAAATAATTACGTAAGTGTAAATATTCAATGAGGTTGCATTGAATATACTTGAGCTTTTTTTTTAATTGAGCAATACGTTTTTGGCCGGGATAGACCTACACACCCGGGGGAGACACTTGAGATAACAATCTTATTAAAATGGATTATCCATGATGGATTGCTTAACAGTTTTATTATATAAATTGTTGAAATTTAAATTTTGTACTTAAATTTTGATTGTTTAATGTTTATTATATGAAGGATAGTAATAAAAAACTTAGTACAGCTTTCGTTATAAGCACGGTTTGAAATAAATATAGTCACATTGTATGAGCTGATGGACTGTATTCATTGTTATGTTACACTATTTGAGCAAGTAGTTATAATTTGTCGTCCTTGACTCTATTCTAATTAAAATAATCAATGCAGATAGAAAATAAACCATTCAAATAATGAATGAATATTAAAAGATTTGTTGGTAAGTTATAAAAATAATTTTAAGTGTAATTGTTTTATAAGAATTTTCAAAATATAATTATGAATGTTTTTAAATTTCAGTGCCAGCAGTTTTAAAAGTTGTATTAGCACTTGGCACAAATTTGTAAAGTTGATGACTGGTATCACAATGATTATATTAGCAATGTTTGTTCTTTGACACTGATACATTTCAAAAATATTTTTTCTATATTTTTATTGCTTACATTCATAGATACAGTTTTGTTATCAAAAATTTAAAATTATATGACATTTTAATTTATGATATAATATTACGATTGCAATATAGATGTTACAAAAATTTGGTTTATTGTATTTTTGTTTTAAATAAAGCACGTTTTGAGTGTTTCTGTTTTTTATTTCTCATTATCCCTCTTCATTGCTAGGGTAGGTTTCATATTGTATTGTAATTCTATATACGTAGGAGATAAGTAATTCCAAATATTTACTAATATTATAATAACGTATATTGTTTTTCTATTAGACTCATTCAAAATTAATTATTCACCGATAAATTATTTAACACTACAAAAACTGAATATAGATATAGCACATACATGTATAGGGAATAAAGAGAGGGGAAGGTAAATACAACTATTAATAAATACTATAAGATAATATATAAAAAGTCATAATATTTTAAAAAATTGGTTCCTTATAATTTTTTTTTACAACTAAACTTTAAAAACGGTCACTATGACTGCCCTAGGCAATCTAGTGTTAAGACAATTTAGTAAATAATTGTTATAATACAAAGATTAGATATAATTTTAAAAATAACGCACCCTAATGATTCCCGATTTATATGGAATATCAAACTAGCAACTTTGTTTATTTATACAGGTAGGTCCAGTTGATAAGAAAAATACATGAACTTTAAAAACCTAAGACGTTATTTCCTATGGTTTTAAAACAATTAGATAAATAAATATCTCTTTATTTATGGATTGAACCTTTTCCTAAAGGGAAGATGTCGCCCAGTAAAGTACACAAATATTACAAAATACACTCTACTCAAAGTCTGATTTATTTTAACTTATATGGATATATTGTACACATATTTGGCATCATCACTAAATGTCCGGGCCAGTATGGGTTGGAGCGCACCTACATCCATAGGCAAAAAGCCCCCAGGACTGGATCTTCAATGATCGAACCAGATACATTCCATCAGTATATGTGGAACCGCCGTGAGTTTGGAGGGTTCCGTGAAATTTAAAAGTAGACTGTAATTTTTCTAGGTCTTGGCTCATGCGATATAACTGTTGCCACCCACCTGTTAGGCTGTTCAGCAGTCCTGACGATATGTGATATCACTTCCACATCACAGTATTTGTATGAAACCAAAATATAAATGATTAAGGTGCACCGTCGACGCGTACGTATTGATAGCAAGACGAACGGTTTAACAGTGGTTAGGCAAAACTACCCTCCCCTCGGACTGGGTGGCAATCAAACGCAACAAGAGCCAGACTAAGCAAGGACTTATTATCTGTGGCGTTACCAATATGGTACATATCATCCAGTTTGTTACATGTTTTGCAATTAGTCGGCGTAATTTTTTAATCCTATATAAATATTTATTTGATGGAAAATGTTCAGACCGAAGCCGTAGAGCAAATACAAGAATATTCCTACATAGGCGACCCTGATTAATTCAAGGAAAGTCAAAATGTGGTTAATATTGAATAGTATTATATAAGATCACTTTCTCTTTGGATCTCTCATCATATTAGGTAATATTTCATTGTACATATTTGATTGATATGTAAAATAACCAATATAGAACACAGAATAGTAAATTACATTGCTTATCATCCGATGGGTTTGAATTAATAACGTTAAAGGAAATTTTGTCATGAACTTTAAAATTAAAACTATGTTCTAAATTCATTTATCTAGTATAATTACCCTAATCCTAGATAGATTTTTTTTTACACTGGCTCGACATAGTGACTACAGAGTACCTGATGGTAAGTACAGTGTAGTTCAAAAACGAAAGCGACTATCAAAGGATGAAAATCCATTGATATTCTACATCGTCATGTCGGCCCACATATACCACGACTGAAGGTTTCTAGGTATATGAGCTACTGGATATGCATAAGCTGATCCCGAAATGCGATAAGCCGAAACTGGTCACTATGACGGGCTTTACACCCATGTACTGTGGTCGCGATCCAGACGGGCACCGGCGCTCTACCACCTCGCTGCTGCTCGTTTAGCACCACCCAGGAGTCACGTGTAGGGAAACTAGGGTAAAGCCTACGGACGCGAGCAGATTCGACTTCCAATGAGATGAATTAATATGATTAGATTAGGGTGGCAGGTGGAGACCTCTCGCTGCCGACGCTCATCCCAATTATGGTCGGCAGCGAGGGTGCATGGAGAGCGGTGTTCGACTTTAGTGAGCAGGTGCTTGTGCAGAAGGAGGCGGCGGAGCGGGTTCGGGAAGCGCTTGCTTCAGCAGCGTCATCCCAGCCCGCCGGCGATCCGCAAGAATGGGACGTCGTCGGGCGGCGTTTCTAAGAAATGTCATGTCAACACACTTGAGGGAGTGTATCGTCCAACAAGGATGCGAGCAGCTCGTGATGTGTTCCCGCGTGCCGCTCAAGAGCGCAGAGGTGAGAGAGAGGGGTGGCTCTTTACACCATCCCACCCAAGCGAGTAGAGGTCTATCCAGACGCCGCACGCCTTGCCCGGTATTAAGGATGAGGCCCTAGTCGTGCCCTTGATCCTGGTAGGTGGAAGGTGGAATACCCTGGGGGTTTTAGTCAGTGGAAATTTGACACACCGGAGGGTGGCCCTCACCACCCCTTGTGGTCCGAAGTGATTTCCCACGGGTTACAAAAAAAAAAACGATTAGATAGATGATACAATGTTATAATTTACTACAATTGTAACTAATACAGCATATTGATCGGTAATTTACATCGTTAAACTGTGGATACATTGAAACGATAAAATCAACAAGTGACGCTTTTAGAAAATTAAAATATTGGATCCAACTTTATACATACAATGTTTTAAGGCAACAAAGAAACTCTTTGGAACGAATTAATGGATAGACTTCATCCATTTGATTAAAAATATTAAGTACAATGTGTTATTTTATGAAAGTAAGACAAAACAAAAATATTGTTTGTACCAGTTGTATCGAGAAAACCTAGAAAGCATAACGTCGCTTCAACCATGGTTATTAAATCTCAAAAATTATTCAAAAGGTATCCAAAAGCTTCTAGAGGCTTAAAATTAATTATGTTTCTTCGTCTTATGTTCGGCAATTATTTCCACTTGAGTTCGTCTAAAGCAGTTTGCCTTTTCTTCAAGTTCTATTGTGGTATGATTTCCATTATCTCATTTGCTACAAGTATTTATTGGTCTAAGTTTATCATTTCACCTTACACGGTCTCAAAGATCGAATCTTTTTTTACAACAATTTACAGTTTGTTTACAGCTGAGGAATACTTTTTTAAATTTTGTCTCTTTATCAAACTTAGAGACTCTTTCATTGGATATAAAAATCATTCTTTATTATCCAATGGTACAGTTATTATAGTCGCTTTAATCATAATCTTGCGTGTGATATTCTTTATTATGCGATTGTATTTGGGAACAGTTGACGATTACCTTTACCATATAAGTATATCTATTTCACTAACAATATTAGAATTCAATTACCTCATTTCTATTGTCATTTTTGCATTACTTCGGAGTCGCATGGCACTTCTTAGGAAATCGGTAGAAAAACTTGATTCACCGGTAATTATTATAAGCTTGAGAGATATCACTTCCAAAATAAGACATGTGAAGAAAAACCTGCAAACCTATATCAATTTGATTGACAATATGTGTTATATTAAGAATCATACAACATGTTTGGTAAGTACCTAATGATTTATAATTAAAAAGAAATAACTTCACTTAATAATTACTCAACATGATAATATCTTACAATCTTACAGAAAAGACTTTTTGGGTTTTATAAAAAAAGAATATATTATAAAATAAGAGAATGAATTAAATTTAAGTTTTTTATTTTGGGAGTCGAAGCTGCTCGCGTTCGTAGGCTTTACCCTGGTTTCCCTACACGTGACTCATGGGTGGTGCTAAGCGAGCAGCAGCGAGGTGGTAGGGCGCCGGTGCCCGTCTGGATCGTGACCACAATACATGGGTGTAAAGCCCGTCATAGTGACCAGTTTCGGCTTGTCGCGTTTCGGAATCAGCTTGTGTATATCCAGTAGCTCATATACCTAGAGACCTTCAGTCGTGGTATATGTGGGCCGACATAACGATGTAGACTATCAATGGATTTGCATCCTTTGATGGTCGCTTTCGTTTTTGGACTACACTGTACTTACTATCAGGTATTTTGTAGTCACTATGTCGTGCTAGTATAAAAAAAAAGTTTTGATATTGAAAAGTTCTCAGACGAGCTGAAATTAAATGTGAGTTGCAAAGCGAGCACAATAAGAAAACAACATATCAATCTAAATACCAACTTAGCACATTGTATTATATAGTACTAGCTGTCCTGGCAGACCTTGTTCTGCCCTATTTCTCTACATTTTATAGTCAAAAACAAAGTTACATTTTTTTTATGTTAATTTGTGTAATAGAAATATCTAATAAGACTTTAGTAATATCTATGATGATAATATTTTTATTATAATACCTTATTGTACACAATATTTTTTGTTTATTTGGCGCAAAGTTAGTATTTTGATTAATGACATGCAACCTCTAATCAATTTGAAGGCATACAAAGATATACTCCTAACGCACCTTTGTTTTGATTGACGTCAAATGTTTGACAACTGGGGACAGAGTGGTTTGTATGGGAAAAGAAAATTGTTGTTTTTACTATTTTCGTTGTATTTTTTAAGTTTTTCTCTCCGTAATAACCTTCCTCAGACTTCAACAAACACAACAAAAAAAAATCAGCCAAATCGGTTCAGCCGTGCTCGAGTTTCGCGCTTATCAAGACATTTAGCGATTTATTTTTATATTATAGATTATGAGGGTGTAACTAAAAATTTTTAGAATTGGCCACTTAAAAACATTATATTAAAAAAATAAGTTTAAATTAAAAAAATAGAACTCTACCAATATTTTTTAGTATATTTATATACATATAAATATACTAAAATATATATATATATATATATACATACATTCATTTTATTTCATATATATATATATACATTCATTTGTAATTGCTTTATGATTTAGCGGCAAATTAAAAATTGTCTTTGCACGTCAGTATAGCACACACACACACACGCAGAAAGCAGTGGCTGCGTTTCAAAAGGCCGTCGAAGACCCCTAAGGCCGAGTGGGCAAAGTGTTTTTTTCAGCGCTTCCATCGGATGCAGCGATGTATTGATGTGAATGGACGCTATTTTGAAAAGTTATAATAAAACAAATAACTTGCTAGTTTGCTTAGTTTTTGATTTTCTAAGAACTTTCAATTTGACCCTCGTAATAGATAGAGATACATATATGTAAAGATTACTGTTTTAATGCGTCGGAAAAAGGAGCGTTTTTGAGTCGGAGCCTTACTCTTTTGCAACTGGTTTAAAAAATCTATACGTAGTATAAAATACAATTATAAAGTGTTGCTTTTTTTGCAGGTATCTACTGCGTTGATATCGAATTTTCTAAGGGCGGTTTTATCTTTCTACTTTGCAATTATGTTATACTATAAAAAAGTAAGTGTACAAAATTCTTTTTAAGAAAACGTCTTTATTCATTTATAGTAAACTAGCTTTTGCCCGCGACTTCGCTCGCGTTAAGAAGTATTATTATTAATTAGGTATAGTTTTTTTGTTTAGCGTGTGTAAAAAATTAATGCCTAAAAAATTTCTTTGTACACAATATTCTTAACTGATCTGTCATTAGGCGCTAAAACTATCAAGCTATTGAGTGTGTGATGAAACCGCGTTTGTGGAGGATTTTCCACCACAATATGGGAATGAGACAACAACTATGATATGGCTAACAATCTTAGCCCCGATGGTGTGTCTCTCGCGTACAATGCGTTGCACTAACCTGGCCGACGGCACTCTCGCGGTCCCAGCTGGTCAGCTCCCGCGGCAGGCGGTTCCGTCCTGCTCCGCTCGTCGGGATCAGCGCAACGGATGTAGACTTGATGGATGATGAGGAAAGTCAACAACACTTGCCGGCCGGCTAAACGTTCGAACACCACACTCTGCGATATGACTTCCGACAAACTGCTGGACACGATGCCGCGCGCTCGCACGATGCACCTGTATCTTTCCTCCCGAATTTATTTATTTCGTATGAGAATTAGCAACTGCTTGCTCCGGTTACAATTTTCGAGTCTCAGTCTTGACAAGTTATGCACGCATCGCGCCATTCATAAGATGGCGCTCGCGACACATTTCGAGAGCCAATCATGTTAGGCCAAATTCGTGAATGAACTTTTACGGTTACGAAACAGGGTGAACTTACTCGTGAGCAAGCAACAATAAACTGTCCCTGAGAGAAGCAATGTTCACTCAAGTCAATACTCGCAAATTTGAGAGTTTGCGCTTCAGACTTGTTTGTTGTCATGGCAAAGCAGATTTCACCTACCTTCATGCCAAATTTCAGCCCGATCCGTCCAGTGGTTTGGGCTGTGCGTTGATAGATCACTATGTCAGTCAGTCACCTTTGACTTATATATATTTAGATTGTTATATCCAATCAATCCAACGCTTAACATCAGACATTGGTACTATACGTATTGCATATCAGTTGTTCACTCTGAACAGAGTGGTCGTGGGTTCATGAAGATCTAATTATTTTAGATATTGTTTTACTCAGCGGTACGGCCATACTAGTATTACGGCAGTTGCTGATAGCTGTTTGTCGGACCAATTGGTAATTAATGCCAGTATTTCGCAGGGACAGAGATGGGCAAAATGTAATCTATAGCATGTAGACGCCGCCAGATACGCGTTTGTAGTAAACGCCCTAAAGGACGTTAGGGTGTTATGGGACGCGCGGGGTAAGGGATGCGTGCGCGCAAGGGATGCTCTAGCAAATGCAGTCGACTACCGAAACGCAAGGCTAGAGTACGTGCGTGTACGTCGCAGTTCGGTGTGCCTTAAAGTGCAAATAAACAGTAAAACGCCAAAACCCGTGTCTTTCTACAACCACACCCACGACCACCGGTCATAAATCTGATTAATGATGAACGGTTACAAAATGTAGACGTGATTTTAATTTTCTTGCTCTGTAATCATGATTAAATCCATTTAAACATTAAGAAATGATAAATATGTATATAATCTGGGATTTTGTAGTGTTTAAAACATAAATGAGCATAATGCAGTCATATTAATGGTAAAAAACGCAAAATGTAATCGTTAATCATTTTTATTAATCTGATTACATTTTGCCCATCTATGCGCAGGGATCAGTACTTTCGGCGACATTATTTCTGCTGCACATCAATGGTCTGCTTGCACCCGGTATCCTTGAGTATGCAGAGCACTGTTTCTGATAAATACTTATCTGGACCGTAGAGGGATGCCATTGCGATCTCCTGCAGAGGGAGACTATGGTGGAGCGTACGGATTCAGCTCTTAAATTTGTTTTTAATTGGGGCGATGCGAATTTTGTTAGTTTTAATGCTACTAAAATACAGGCGTGTATTTTTTCTGTCAAACGTAGTCCCTTTCACGTAACTCCCACCTTCCGGAGTGTTTCCATGCCAATGACTGATGGTCTCGAACTCCTCGGTATAGAGCTAAAAGCTGATCTGATCTTTGGGTGGTCGATAAGTTTAGAGCGAAAACAGCTGCCAAAAAATTGAGTGTCCTTTTTAAGATCAGACGGTACTTCACGCCATTGCAACTTCTTAATCTGTATCAGGAGGTGTGGTCAGGTGCGGAGTACTGATATCATCTTTGAGACGGGCAGCTAAATACCAATGGCAGCTCTGAACTCATCTGATCGTAGAGCTTGCAGACTTGTTGGAGATAAATCTTTGATTGAGACTAAAATACAGTACATTGAGGAGATTCGCTTCTATATTCGTCATGCAAGCAGCTAAGGAGTGGAATGTATTTCGAGCGAGCTTATTTCCACGATCTTTTGACTTAAGAGAGCAGTGAATAGGCATTCGTTAGGCTGACGCGGTCCATCATCAGACTCATCTTCACCTTCCACCAGGTGTAATTGTGGTCAAGCGACCGCCTGTACATTAAATAAAAATATTGGTCTAAGGATGTTTGTGAAACAGTTTTCATTAAATCTATCTAACGCGTGGGTGATCGAATGCATGAGCGCTTGCATTCCAACTGCCCCTGGACAACGAGTCATTTCCTGGAGTCTTGGATTCGAGAAATTACTCCAATATATTAGAGAATTCTTATTTGCACAGTTAAAGATGATCTTTCTTCAAGTTTAACTTCTTCTAAGACCGAAAATTGATATAACTAGTATCTGCTCAAATAACTAATTTTAGAATTCGATACAACAATTTTACGTTTAGTTCATGCGTTGGATAACATGCAGTTATTAGTGCAATACTATTAATTGCACAAGTGTTCTACCATGCCGAGGATCTGCAGGCAGTACAATACACTCTCGCGATTTGGTGACTTGGACTTAACGGTTTCTCTCTCAGAATTTAGAACAGCGTGTGGATAGTGACCGTATTTCTTTTTTTTATATGTGTTCCTTAGA
The DNA here is from genome assembly GCA_036320925.1 of Automeris io. Taxonomy (NCBI): domain Eukaryota; kingdom Metazoa; phylum Arthropoda; class Insecta; order Lepidoptera; family Saturniidae; genus Automeris; species Automeris io. Next base: position 21,584,564 of record JAUDJH010000001.1, read on the forward strand.
ATCAGAATTTGGTTAAAGTTGTTATTTAGGCAATCAATAGTTTTTTTTAAATGTGTGTATACATTTAGACACAACATTTAAAAAAAACTACATACGTATGTATAATCCTTTTTTCTTTTTAGGAATTTTGCTAATATTTTTTACTGTAAGCTAGCATTATATATTAATTATAGTGCATGCTGTGGCGCCCTATAATTGTGGGGGCATTTATATGTTCTATTTTGATACCATGATCTTTTTGTTTTTTTTTTTAACTTTATGTCACCCATATTGGGTACCCAATATTTGTAAAAATAAAAATAAAATTGTAATAGTTACTTGTTTAAGGCCAATTTAGTTATTTTGTTGCTGAAATTAAAATGTGTAATTCAGGTTTAAGCTCCCTAAAGTATAGCAGATGGCCACTCGTGCGTGTAAAGGTCAAGGACAAAATGGGTATTGACTGCGGCAGCGGTTAAAACAAACCCACACCCACAGCTTTCTAAATTAACGTTTAGTTCTTGGTAGGCGTGGCTGATGATAGCCACCCCCTTCGGCCTCGCAGTACATAGGGCCTCGTGTCTCGGAGCAGATATAACAAAGTAAAGAGAATTTAGTACAGCACGCTGTAAAGTTTTTTTTAATAATACGCAAATAAATTAAAAAGTAATAATTAGTGAATTTGATTTGTTTTTCATTTTGTAAGTTCTATGACCACGTTGGACGCCAGATATGACCAGTGGTTGTGGGTGTGGTTATAGTAAGATAGGAATTTGGGGTTTTACAGTTTATTTGCACTTTAAGGCACACCGAACTGCGACGTACACGCACGTACTCCCGCCTCGGGTCTCGGTAGTCGACTAACTTACAAGCGTTTTGTGCGCGCGCGCATCCTCTTACCCCGCACGTCTCGTAGCACCCTAACGACCCTTAGGGCGACAAGAGCGTATCGGGTTACGCCTACATGCTATAGTTCATATTATTGAAGAAAGCTTTGTAAAATTTTCCTTGCTTACATTAAATGTTTGGACTTATCCGCACTGAAAGCTCTTTAGAACGTTTGACGGTGCAAGGAGGAGCGGTTGGTCCACGCTCTCGCAGCCAATCACCCACAAGATGGACAGATTTAATTAAGTCCTATATGAGATGTTTATTAGTAGAGATAAATGGTCTCGCAAAAGCCATAACCAATCAAGTAGTCAGCTCCTATTCACGACCATTCCACTAGGAGTGTTTAATTAGCAAGAAGAACACATCATATTTAGGTCTTATATCACCACTGGTGGATAGTAAAGAAACGAAAATAGCAGTTTTAAATTAAGATTGTGTAATTTCAGGCACTCGGAACGATATCATTAACTGTACTATTTGAGATGACTAAAAACACAATTTTTACCTTAACACCAGCAATCGTATCAGAGTTCATTATCATGGAAGTAGAAAAGATTCGATATTCTCTGGCAAAGCAAGTACTGAGATGTTCAGGTAAGAAAAAATATAGTATAATTCCTGGTAAAAATTTAGTGAACTAAGTTTCTTGCTGTACCCAATGTGTTAAAAATGAAATGGGGTAGGTAATTTTTTTTTACTTGGGGAAAATCCCCATAGAACCGTCCCGGCCACGAAGCCCCCACCCTGAACAGCCACAACCCCTAAGACATCAGCTGGCCGGTCGTGGATCGACCGATCCGCTAGGATTGATACGCCGGGGCGGTTGCCGACATCCTGGCGTCTTCTTCGAGCGGCTTTCTGCCGTTTTCGCTCTGCAGCCTCCTTCTGGGACATGACGTCCTCACAGAAGGAAGCCACGGTCCTCCAGTTGTCATTGTTGTCATGTTTGTTGCTATAGCAACTCTAGTACATCTCTTTTCGTAAACATAGGTTTGAAAGGGAGAGGTAATCGATCTACGAATTAAAGATGGATAGATTATTAATTTCGGCAGTATATCAATAATTATGTTTTAGATGAGGCGCTACGTTACGAACTGGAGTCAGCTTTGGCCTACATAGTCCAGCGCCCTTACAGCTTTACCGTCTGTGGATTATTACCGTTGAACGTGTCTTTATTCACTGGTTTTGTGTTTAGTTGCATCACTTATGTCATCGTTATGGTACAACTTGTTAATTTTAGTACCTAAGGTATCTAGGGCATCCGCATATTCTCTTATTGTATAAAGTCTTCGGGTTGTTGAGAGATACACAAACTAATAATCTTGACTTTAATTACTATTGATATAATATAATATAATATAATAAACAGGCCACTCTGACGTATGTTGTGGATGCCTTAATAGGAACTGTACATTTTTGATTGTAACTGTGTAATTGTGTAAATGAGTTATTGTACTGGGTCACTGGCAACCCTGTAAAAGCAAATAAATAAATAAATGTCCCTTAGCGTGATTTTAGGTCCGTTTTTTTCTTATTTGTGGAATCTTTTCTGTCATATGTATGTTTTTTTGTATATTTTACGTTATTTATATATTGCTGTACGTTTCTTTAAAAATATAAAAATAGTTTTTGTACTAGATTAGCTTAACCACCGATGTTGTCTTGTTTTATTATTGTTGCAATAAACTTTTCTTATTCTTTTTTGTATTTATTTCTAGAGACAGTGTTATTGGCTGTTTTTCAATAATTAATAACCCTGTTATATGTTTATAAATAACATAAACAACATGATAACGATAAAAGTCATCGCACTGACAACATACCCACTCATATGCATTTAGGTCAGGAATAAAAAAATAATTAGCTGAGGCTGGGTATAAAACAATATCACACTCACACCTTTCTAAATTGATGGTTATACAAATAATTTCTAACACATTTGTGCGAATTGTATAAACTGCTCTGTCCTTACCAAAATTAATTATAAATTAGTGGCGTGCATCTCATATTAAGCACAAAAAGCATTATCTTGTTATACGAGTACTTGGACGTTTAATAAATATGTGACATAAAATCTAGTGTTTACCAAAATAGCAATCTGGGAGTCCAAATTGGATCAAATTTTAAGTATATATACATATATGCCCAACTATAGGAAGATAATACTTTTAATGCTTTATCCACTACATTGATATACATGACATTTAATAATCACTATACTGATAGGATTTGCGTAGCAAAAAAATTAAAAGTGATTCATCTTTTAATAAACAGATTTCGTTGCAATATTATGTTTTATTTGTGTATAGGATGGCATACCATTAATCATTTTATTCCTTAGTACTACTATTGTTCTTTCTACATAATATTAAGTTAGATTTAGTATATCATAGATTTGATTTAGATGAAGATATTCTAAAGATGAGCTCAAGTATTATACTCTGTTCAGTTTGATTATAATAAAATCCCTACCTTACCACCAGTGGAATTTATCTCGTACAAGCATAAAAGCAATGCTTGTCCTACGCTCTACGAATATCTAATTCTAATATTATGAATTATAAACAATCAAAAATAATATGCTTTTTCTAAAAAACTTATTTTTACGCTATCTATCGACTGATTGAGAAACTATTATAAAAATCATTTAAAAACAAACATGGCGCGAGATGCGAACTCAGGCCCGCGCGAAAAGCAGAACTAACCTTTGCTTTTTTTCAGCAAACAAAATGTGTAGGTACGTACTCCCAAAATTGCTAGGTACCTAGCGAATTTTATAAGGCCAAGACATGCAAGCTTTTGAACAAAAAAAAGTAGTTTTATAATGTTTTATATAAATGAATAATAGTTAAAAATAAGTTTTTAGATTTTTTAAACATTACATTCTGATTTTGATTTCGTATATTAAATTTGAAAAAAATAAGAATTCAATTACAATTCCGTAGTCGGACTGTTATGACAGTTCGCCATATTGTGTATTGGATTCAATGTTTCCACTTTTAGGGATTTTTTCCTTTTTAGGGAAAAATGACTAATAATATGCATAGCTTAGGAACATCATCAACCTCATCGTGACTTTCCATCAGGTGATATTGAGGTAGCACTCAAGCCTGTTTGTAATAAAAAAAAAAACAAAAAACCAGCTAAAATTTAATTAAACAAGATATTAAGCTTGAAATATGTCAAATGATTTGTTGTACTTTATTTTAATTATGCTCCCTAAATCTACGAATTTCTAAAAAAATTTCGGGAGAATTTCTAAATAAACTTGGGAAAAACCAAAATCGAAAGTGAAAACATTATCGTATAGTGGCACGTACAGTGACGAACTAAAGTATTGGCACAGCAAGGTAAACAAAATTATTATAGTGCTAACAATTATGGGAATACAAATAATATCTGGATTATTTATTATAACAATACTTGCATGATTGATACTTCATTATATTTAAAAAAATCAATTGAAAACAATTTCATAGTTCAGGAAAAAAATATTATAAATGTCATCATCTATTTTGACCTGAACATAAGTATTGGCACAGTATAAAACATAAGTTGTCAAGGCGTTCTATGTTGCTATATTCTGTCGGTAGGTAAGTGTAACAAACTAGAGGGAAATCCCAGTGTCATAGCTATAGGAATTATCTATGTAGTATAGTAAAAAGAAGTAAAAAAATATAATAATGGAACGTAAAGGTAAAGAAACGACATTGTCCGAGAGAACAATTATATTGAATTTACACAATCAAAATAAACCTTATGCACGAATTGCAAAAAACAATAAATAAAAGCCCCTATAATGTGCGAAGCGTTATTAAAAATATAAAGGTAAATAAAACGTCGAAAAACGTTCGCAAAGCGGCCGTCCACCCAAGCTCAACGAGAGAGAGAAGAGGAAAGTGGTCAATAAAGTCAAACAAAATCTGGAAATTTCACCAATGGCGATAGCAGCAACATTAAGAGAAGACCTTGGCACAGTTTTTCATCCCATAGCAGTTCGCAGAGTCCTCAGGAGTGCCGGGTACAATGCGAGTCGCAAGAAGGGAGCCCTACATAAGCAAAAAATAAATAAAAAGGAGGATCGAATACGCAAAATATTTTTTGTATGAGAAATTCGATTTTTGGAACTCAGTACTTGTCTCGGATGAAAGAAAATTTAATATATTTCGATCCGATGGGTGAATTTTAGTGTGGAGAAAATTCAACAATAAGCTTGAGGCGAAAAATCTTCTATCTACGGTTAAACACGGCGGTGGTAGGATAATGGTGTGGGATTGTATGAGTTCATCTGAAGCTGGAAATCTCGTATTTATTGAAGGAACAATGGTCCAGTATGTATGATTTTTTTTAAGAGAACTTAAATAAAAGCGTTAATGATCTGAGTCTTGGACGTCATTTTTACTTTCAACATGACAACGATCCAAAGCAGACGCTTACAACATTCGTCAATGGATAGTTTTCAACACCCCACACACGCTACCATATCCACCACAATTTCTAGACTCCAATCTGATTGAACATCTTTGGCACGAACTGGAAATAAGGATAAGGAAACATTATATTTCCAGTAAAGCTGATCTCAAGAGAATCATCGTGAAAGAATGGTATGCCATCGAGCCCTCGTTCGTGGCTAAATTAGTGCATTCGATGCCTGATAGGTTGAGGGAGCTACTGAAAGGAAAAGGGCTGACAACTAAATATTGATTAATTTTTTTTTTTTCGTTATTTTTCTGTGCTGTGCCAATACTTTTGTTCCGGCCAGAATAGATGATGCCATTTATATAATTTTTTTCCTGAACTACGAAATTGTTTTCAATCGTTTTTTTTTTAATATAATGAAGTATCAAGGATGGAAGTATTGTTATAATAAATAAAACAGATCTTATTTGTATTGTTGTAATTGCTAGCACTATAATAATTTTGTTTACCTCACTGTGCCAATACTTATGTTTGTCACTGTATTTGCTATATTATTCAATTATCTCTGATAATTACTTTCCAATTATAGTGTTCTGTAGTTTTATACAATTAAATAGTAATTACAAATAAGTCATATGATTTATTAAACATTATATTCTGATATCAGTGACAAATATTCAATTTTGAAAAAAAAAAGTTTTATATACATTTTTCGTAGTCAACAATTATAAACAGTTCAAAATATACGAGTACGCTTGTGGTCGTGTTATGTTTAGGTTTTCGTCGAATTTCATTGTTTCGGTTAATTTATTTCGAATTATCGTGGTTTATGTTATTTAGTGTACGAATTATGGAAAGATTCTTATATGAAATTAGTGGTCGGAAATTCTTCTTTCCGAAATTATTAGAAAAAATAACCCATTTTCAAAGTTATCTTATAATAAAAAAAAACATATTTATAAGGACAGTGTATTTCTGAATTTGAAGAATCATAAAATCAGGTACAAGTAACACGAAATTTTTGCTAGAAATATTTTAATAATATTAATTAGGTGGTTGGTTTTTTTTCATACAAATTGGTTATTTTATGTTTTCTATATTGTAGTAATAATAATTGTAATATATAGCCACACTATATCTCTTTCGGGGTGAGCAGAGATACATTAGTGACTGTATCCAGTTTGCACTTATATGTTGTGCCCAACGTGACCTGTAGCGCAGCTGAATACCATTCTTCGGGCACTCACACATGATATGTTTCTAAATACAATTTTTTTATGTTATTACATCCCATGCTGATTTCCTTACGATGTTTTCTTTACCGGTCAACATATAGTGCTTAATTAAAACCGTATTTAATTTCGTAAAACCTAGAGGTACAAGCAGGGATTAAAACCTAAGACCGTTCGCGTTTCTGCGCATTGATATCTCTTTATCCACTAGGCCATCATAGCTGCATTTTATTTCGTAATAACAAAGGCAATTGGAATGTTGCGGGATATTACGATTTAAATAATTTTCATAAAGCCGCGAAAAAACGTGACCTGAAAAAACTATATAATTTCGGGCACCCACTACATTATAAGTGAACCAAGAAAATTGCTTGGATATGTTTTGGCTAGCTTTTTACGCAAAGCTCCTGTGTAGCACTAAGCTGGTGAGATGTAAAAGACCCGAGGTAAGTTTTTATGGATTGCTTGCCTTATTTCAGAAACCAGTGCACGCCACTGCCTACCACATATACCTATACCCTATCCTTCTTCATAAGCTTGATCTACAAAGAACTTGTAATAGATTGTACAGATCCTACACGATTCTAAATGATCGTAATAAATCTTTGAACAGAGAGCGCGCGCTTCGCTAACCGTCCACAAAAAACACAATCAGTCGAAACATTCGATGAGAGTGGACAGGCTAACTGATAGCATGTTACTATAAACGTGTTATCGCCCCAGCTGATCGGTCGATCCACGACAGGTTGGCTGATGTCTTTGGGGTCGAGGACGCTCAGGGGGGGGGCTCTCGACCCTCGAGAAGTGGGCAACGAGCAGTATCGGGGAAGGCCACATCTTTCCCCGAGCTTGTGGCCAGGGGGCGCGGCGCGACGGGGCTGTGGCGAATTGATCAGTCAGTACCAGATAGTCAGTCACCTTGGGGTTTTTAGTCGGCACAAGTCCGACACACCTCGGTCGCGCAACCCCCCTGTGCGGCTGAGACGGTCCTATTAGGATTTTCCTCAAGTAAAAAAAAAACGTATTGTCGCGCTTGACAGTGAAATCAATAAATATTGACAGCTACTTTTTAAGTTTTTATCGATAATTTGTCTTTTCTTGTTATATTTTTTTTATACTGGCTCGATAACGTAACTACTTTACATCTGATGGAAAATATAGTGTGATTCCACCATGGCTACGATCGCCTTGAGACGAAAACTCGATAGCAGTCGGCCTATATATACCACAACGGAAGGTCTCTAGGTATATGGACAACTGGATATACACAAGCTGATCCCGAAACGCGACAGGCCGAAGCGAGTCACTACGATGGTTTCTACACTTGTATACTGTGGTCACGATCCAGTTCAGGCAATAGCCCTACCTCCTCAAAACCTAAACTAGCAGCTTGTTAATGTATTTGACCTTATAGGCGATAAATTATAGGTAATAACAATTAGGTACAGTTAAAACTAACTCCATAACGCTATAGGGATAGTGGGGGATTAATGAAGTCATGATAATAAATCATCGTGAACGCCATATATCAGCATTGGTCGATATTGACAGCAGACTGCGAGCTATTTATCATTACCTACACACGTGCTATGTAACCTTAGTTATATCAAGTACATCAGTAGCGTGTATTTTGTACAAGCATAAAAGATCTGCTGACATTTAGTAATTTATACATTATATTCTGCATTTACAATTTAGTACTATAACTTGTAGCGGTCCTACGACTCTGAAGGTACTCGGATAGAGTCCCGGTAGCAGATTAATTGTTCCCAAGTTATGGATATGTGTATATATATATATTTAAGTATGTTTGTCTTTGTCTAGTACGCATATAACTATTGCCAGTTTAGTTTATGACTATTATATGTAGTTTGTATTACAATCCCTTTGGTGGATATTGTAATAGGTGTATGAATATTACGTTAGTGTACTATTTAGTATATATTAGTTTCTTTTTATTTCTCCTTCTATTCTAGTCTTTATTTGCTTGAAGTAAGAATCTTAAAATTGTTCTAAATCTAATGTTAGACTTGACCTCCCTACTCTGGGCATAAAATACTTTTGTCGTGGTATAAATAGGCTGGTATAACGACGGTGACTTTCAGTGTATTCTCATGGCTTAGTTGTCACTACCATTCTTGTACTGCACTCTACATCTCATCAGATGCGATATAATCAATTTGTCGAACCAGTAAAACAAAATCCAGTTAACAACAGTTATTGAACAACCGTTCAATATTTCTCGACTTCAAAGACTTTAGACAACGTATGGTAAATTAATTAATTAGATGAAAAACATGTGCTAGAGTTGCGAAAATCTTATCAAAATCCGTTCAGTAGGTTAATTGTGAGGCTTGGATTTACAAATAAATTATAACATTAATACAGTAGTCTTAGGGAAAATTGCATAAACAAATTAAATCTAGTCTAGACTTATATAACACGCTTTTTAAATGAAACGGCTTAATTCCACCTCAGTGGTGATAATGTTACCTTGGAAGAGAATAAGTACTCTTTAACGCTTAATGACAGTTTATACCAGTTAAATCTAAATTTAATTTGTTGGTGCAATTCGTTCTAAGATCATTAGCGAATGTCAATAGTGTAGCCATAAAAAAAATTTAATATGCAATTTTACTATGAATCAATTTCTTCTCTTTCTCGCTTCGTATTCCTCAATGATAAGCGTCGTGATTTCCCCTTGGATATAATCCGTCGTATGATGGTATTCCACTCGTCTCCATTCTTGGCATCGTGGAAAAAAGCATCGAGTAGTTTTTAATTCAAATTGTTGCGGATTTTTTTGGATGTGGCCTATTTTATTGAGCTTCGAACCATTGGACGTCTCCGTGATCCTTACTAGTAACCCACTGTTCCAGGTTATTCCTATGTTTTATAGCTATATGGCCAAAAACTTAAGTATACGACGGAGGCAAGATTTCAACTCAGACCGTTTACTCATTGGTATGAAAAACCATCCAAAAGATCTGTATTATTTTGCTCCAGCAAAACATCTCGACGCATCAATGCGTGTGTACGGTACTTCGATAGCTCCGCAACAGTGGCACAGGCTGCCTAAAGAGTTTCCCTTACCGCGACCACCAGTACGCCAACTCCTCAAGGGCCCCTGCTTCTCCTCCAGGAAACTGGTGTCTTTGAGGATCTTCCTAGCATACTGGTGCACTTTGGAATCGGATTATTTGGTTTGTATGAATATTTGAATGGTTTTTTGTCGTTACTCGGCGGACGGGTCGAGCGAGAGCAAAACTCAATTGACAACCCGTACGATGTTGCCAGAGCAGAATCGAAGTTGTCCGCACACTTATTCGAATACGGAATACCGTGATCGGTCGGTATTCTGAAGATTCCATGTTTCTACTTCATTTTTTTCGAGTTTGTCGCGTCTTGATTGACCTGGAAAGGTCTTCACAACTAAACCGGGCGGCTGGGCAAACATTGAAGGTGCTCAGCCAATTCTACTTCATAAAGAAAATAGAGAAAATAAGAATGTTTATCAAACAATTAATAGAGAGTATATTGGAATAGCAATTTGTATTGTTTACCGATATTTTACCGTTGGTGTAAGCTCTTTATTAATATCGACTTTGTCAACGTTACACTGAACAATAAATAGAATGGAGTAGGCAATTTTATAATTCTTTTTAAATACCTCAGTTAATTACTCGCATATCAAGTTAAAATTATATAAGTATGTATACGCTTGTTTGCTACATATCACGATCCTTTTTAGGAGTTATAAGAGAGTTGATTTGTTATTAGTAGACCGCAGATTATCTTTCTGGAAAGTGAATATTTTCTGTCTCCGCCGTCATTGCGAGTCATAGATACCACGGTAGAACGTCTTTTATTATATGAACAATTTAAATGAAATGAAATGAAATATATTTAAATGAAATGGAAAATGACAACAAATGATGAATGATGACAATTGGACGTCCAGGTCACTACAACTACGTTTGTACTTGTTTACTATGGTCACGACCCAATTCAGACATCCTCCCTACCACCTCAAAATGACCCGCCCTCAGGTCACCTTTATGCCATCCATGCCAGACTCCTGTTTGACTTAGAAACCTCTGGGTTTCCCACGCCCGCTTCTGAAGACTGGCCGTAGGGGAGACCGTGTATTCATTCACGATGCCAGCCTACTGACGGTCTACTCAAGCCTTCTTAAAACGGTAGGTGGATCGAATTATACACCTCATGAAACCCTCGTAACAGGTAGCATACATAGCCTGTCTGCCTTATGTGTGAGCAATGGACTTCCTTAAGTGCCACAGTGAATAAGCATTTGTTGGTTGGACGAGATCCATCTTCGGACTCACTTTAACTTTCCACCAGGTGTGGTTGAGGTAAGCGTCTGCCTTGAATCATAAAACAGAAACTCTATTGAAAACGTTACTTGTAGCTCGTGAATCTCCCCAAAGGAATTACTGTTGTGATTCGATATAAATTTATGGCGACTACAGCCCAACGTTGGGATTTAAATTTGACTAATTTCATATTAATGCGTGTTTGTCTGGGCATATCGTTTGTTAAACGCCGGTTTGTATTTGTGTTCTCCGTTTTTATGAAATAGTTGATAAAAACATTAAAATATTTCTGCGACTAAGTTACTGTTTTTTAATTTATATATATAATTTTAAAAATTTTAGATTCATGACCTAGTTATTGAGTAGAGAGTAATATTTTATTAAATTTAGCTAACTCTTTCATAAAAATAAGTTTCATCCGATCAAATTTAACACTTAATTTCTTCTTCAACAGAATACGCTACATACCAATGTATAGTGTTATTGGAAACTCACCGAATTAATGGAAGTATGTGAAATATCTAAAATGCAACAATTTAAGCCGTTCCAATGTAGGAGCGAATTTCAATATTTTTCGGCATATTCCTAGTTTAAAGTGTTTTGTTAGTATGCTCAATTGCGACATCCAAATCTAAAATTAAATTAAATATAGAAAATATTGAATTCATTGGATTTTATTTGAACGTATTTCGATAGGAAACACTTTAATTGAGCTTTTACACCTATAAAAAATCCAAAACTGTATCACAATCTAAAGTAATGACCATTAAAAGAAAAGAAAAAACAAATGACAATTTATGTTAGAGATAGTGTTGTCTAGTTCAAATACATATTATCCCACAGAGTCTGAAAACTACCGGAAAAACATGCACGTCTAGCTTTTCATAAAGTTATCATGTTTATATAAATATTTAGAAAGATGTATAGAATTGAGCTTAGGAAGAATATACCATTCATAATTCAATTAAAGTATCTGCTACTCAAATACGTTCAAATAAATCCACTTAGTTCGAAATTCTTTTACAATTTGGGTTAAGATGTTCAAATCGGGCATGTTACCAAAAAAATTTTTAAATTGACATGTCCCGAAATATATTAAATTTTGCCTCTACATTAGGATGAGATGCTTCCATTAATACAGATATTTTACAATAACCCTATGTACAACTCAGATATTTTGCTCTCTGCCGAGCTACCATGGTACTGCTGTTTCGTCGACTTAAAAGCTATTCACGTTTTACTCTCTCATACGAACTATTAATATCAAAACGAGTTGCTTGTGTCATGCATTTTTTTTGTTTGTTTGTTTTGTTCTTATTTAAAAAAGCTTGCTTAGTTAATCTAGATTTACCCGTTCCGAGGGATCAGAGGGAAAATCAGAGTTCCTTCTATCCTGCAGATGAAAGAGACTATTTGGGTTGATCGCAATTGAGCTGTAAGTGTGTGAGATAAGAAATCTCTACTATAGTGATTTAGGAAATGATAAATTTTATAATAATCATATATCGTCATGCTGTTTTCATTTCGGGGTGAGCAGAGATACATTAGCGGCTGTATCCACTATACGCTTATATGTCGTGCCCAACGTGACCCGTAGCGCAACTGATCGCGATTTCCCAAGCATTTACACATAGCATTTCTATTAGATGCTACACAGATTTCCTCACGATGTTTTCCTTTAGTGAGCACGTGGTACCTAAATCCGTTCGTAATCTGGAAAAACCAGCAAGTGCCGGGATTCGAACCTACGATCTTGTGCGTTGTCGCGCATCGAAACCGATCCGTTGTCTACTAGGCTACCATAAATATATAAATATTACAGAATCAAATATGTAGATGGGATATAAGGGCTAGGAGATAGTAAACAATAAAATCGGCTTAAAAACAATAAAATGGCTTACGTAAACGAATAAAATTCTGCTTAACCATTAAAATATTTTATCTGTTATGAATATAATCCCGTTTTTATGGCGGATATTAAATTTGAACCGTTTTAAGGGCAACAATAAAGAAAACATAAAACCTTAAGGAAGTGTTTAAAAGGATTATCTCCCCCTTCTTACATTTTTATTGTTATTTTTAAGAGTCTAATTGCAAACCCCTTTGTTTACTTCTATAATCTATTTTATTTCTCTATGAATGTGTTTTCTTACACAAGTTCCACGTAAATATATTTTTTATAGACGAGGAAGATATTTCAGGTTACAATCATTTGTACTTTCTTATAATGCAATAAAATGTTAATAACTATATTAAAAAAAAAGAAAACAAAAATAAAAAAATTATGAAGGCTGAGAATAGGGAAGAGTATTTTACCATATTCGATTCGAAGTTACTTCAATCGTGTGAAATACAATCATTCATTTTTTCTGTACTTTTAGTAACCCATAAAGGCACAAATGGTGATAGATAAAAGTAATTATGTTGATATGTGAAACACGCCGTAACCGCAGGAAGCTTATTACAGATGCTTTTTCCGAAATTGGCAAAAATGACAATATTACATTACCCATTTGATTATGATCTTTGATGATATCATGCACATGTGGATCTAGGGATCCTACAAAACTGGTTGATTTATCCGAAGTAACGCTTTGAATAATTCATTTAATATCGCGTGTTGATGATGTGTCGCATTATTCACAATTTGCGGGTGATACCCTATAATGCCCGTTGACACTTCTGATATCCGATTTGTGGGTTATGTATACGTATGTTTTGCTTATTTTACATTAGTAAAATAATTAATGTTGTCTGGAAACACCTTTCTTCATTTATTTCTCTTGAAAATAAAGTACTTTTTTTACACTGGCTCGACATAGTGACTACAGAGTACCTGATGGTAAGTACAGTGTAGTCCAAAAACGAAAGCGACCATCAAAGGATGAAAATCCGTTGATAGTCTCCGTCGTCATGTCGGCCCACATATACCACGACTGAAGGTATCTAGGTATATGAGTAACTTAATATACACAAGCTGATCCCGAAACGTGACAGGCTAAAGCGAGTCATTATTACGGTGTTTACACTTGTGTACTGTGGTCACGACTAGAGATGAAAATGCCCGAAAGTTTCCGGGAATCTTCCCTTTATTCCCGGGAAAATTGGGGAATATTCCCTGAATGCTTCCAAAATTCCCAAATCTCATCAATTTTGTCAATTATAATTTTCTCGATTCGTGCTTTCTTGAGGTTGTTTTTAAGGTGTAATTTATACTTAGTACTAATAAACCTCGGTAATATATTACATTACAATGAAATTATTATTAAATAGTTATGACTTCATCCGGAGTGAAATAGCAAAGGTAATTTATTTTTTATATTTAAATTTTAAGTAAGAAAATAAACTGCAATATAAAAGTCTCGTTTTGATATCATATGTAACCATGTTTACAATCGACCCACAGGCCATTATTTTATTTCGGAAAGAAACTTTAAGAAATAAACGTATATTTCTGTTTACACGTTCCATGGGAATATTCCCGGGAATTAACGGAATGTTCTCGGGAGTTTTGGGCACTTTGGGAAAATTCCCGGGCATTTTCATCACTAGTCACGACCCACTTAAGGCACTCATCCTACCACCGTAAAATACCGTACCATACCTTTGTGCAATACACATGCGGTTGAAGTGAAACTCTACAATTTATTCGAATTCTGTTTTCTCGCAGGTTTAAACTTATTCCTCCGCCTAGTAGGTGAGGCCTGCATAAGGCCAGACGTCGCGGGATGCCGAGGAAGATGGCTCGGCTTTGCCCTTAGCATCCGGCAGACGAGAGAAGGAACACCCCGGTGGTTTTAGTCGGGGCAGGTCCGACACACCGGGGAAGCGGCCTCAACGCTCCTCTGACGGTCCGTAGGGATTTCCACCGGGTTAACAAAAAAAAGGCCCTAAACCTATTGATTTATTTCTTTTTTGGTAACGGTTATTAAATACATCGAGTTACAAGTCACAACAATTCTAAAGAAACATTTGATCGTTCTGTTAACCCTTAAATGTATAATGATGTAAAACTGCAACATACCACTTAAATACAATAGTGTACAGTAAATGCATAGTATTGTATATCTGTAACATAGGGTTTTTTAATGAATTAGTATAAAAAATATAATATATATATATTCTTTCCTATTTTTCCCTGCATTCTAGTGTACTTATCTGCAAGGTATATATTTTTTAAAGTGTAAATAAAAGTCATGCATAATACTCTTCCGAGATATTGTTGTTTAAATTGTCGGAGTGATAGCTACCTCTTGAATATACTATAATATTATTATTACATCATCCTGGATTGTTTAAGAGTTAATAACAAACACTTCTATTACAGGGATTGGATTATAAAGTGTCAAAGATATTAGCAACATTTTTTTTTAGTTAATACGTTTAATGCAGCCTACAAACACAATTTGCAGTGGAAAATTATAAATATACGAGTTATTTTACTTATTTGTTATAGAAGTTCTTTGTATCTAGACAGTTATAAATATTGTCTGCAGTCTATATGTGTTAAGATTTAACTAAACAGTCTGACAGTTAAATTACACATCTGTTACTGTAGATACTTTATTAAATTCAATGAAGACAAATTTATAATATACAAATGTTTAAATAATAAAAAAGTGTACTAAAATTGTGAGGTACGTGATACAAGTGATAAATACACAGAGAGGAATCCAAAAGTTTATAGGAATGATCCTCCAAACTTTGTATCTCAGTGATCGGACTTCGATATACCGTAGAAGTTTCTTTACGTCTCGTCGATTATCCTCTTCTGCAAAAAGAGAACAGATGTCAATCACAATTCTCGTCTAGAATTCGCTCAATTCTTTAACTTGCTCTGAGATCTACGAGCAACTTTGCCAGTGGTTGTTGTGCATGATATATAATCGCAAACGCTACCAGCGTTAACGTTGGTTAGCGTAAGTTCAAATCCCGGCATGTTGGGGCTTAGAAGAGTGCCCAGCCTGTGTCCATTAGCGTGGAGTCCTCGTGGAGGATATTGTAGAAGACCTCTCGCTGCTAGCAGTGGCCAAGGCCATGATTCTGCTGCCCGGACAAAACGGAGGCAGCACGCAGTGTCTGGTGCGCCGTCTGATAGAGGTCCAGAAAGGTGGACTCTTTATACCCATATTTCCCAGAGGAGGTGTCTTGATGGACTGTTCGCTCCCCAGGCGCCTGGAAGAATAAGGATTCCCATGCCTGGGTAGAGTGATTTGAGTGATTTGTGATATCCCGGGGGTTTTTGGTCAGTAGGAGTCTGACACACCGGGCTCGCTGCCCTCACAGCGACCCTGATGGTCCTATGGATGATTTTCTCCAGGGTAATAAAAAAGGTTCAAATCCCGGCATGTATATCTGGGTTTTTCCAGGTTATGTACGGATTTAGGCGCCACAATCACACCTGTGAAGCAAAACATCGTGAGGACACCCGCATGGCATCTAATAGAAATGTCTGTAAGTACTTTGAGAGCGCCGATCATCTGCGCTACTGTTCATGTTGGGTACGACCAGTGGCGTTCATTCCATAAATGCATGATAGCATTGCATGCCCTTATGATAAATAAGTCTGGAAGAAATTCCTTTAATTTAAACAAAACAAGGAACCTTTTTTTTTGCTAGCCCGGTGGAAATCCGTTCGGACCGTCAGGGGAGCGGTGAGGGCCGACTAAAACCACCGGGGTGTTCCTTCTCCCGTCTGCCGGTTGCTAAGGGCAAAGCCGAGCCATCTACCTCGGCATCCGGCGACGTCCGGCCTTGTTCGGCCCTCACCTACTAGGCGGGGGGCTGTTAAATCAAGGAACCCTTTATATTGATATCTATTCTATTTCCACGTCATCTATCTTCCCTATGAAAGTAATATAATATTTCTTATCATTATATAGTATTCAAATTCATTATGTGAATCTGCTTACCCTGTCCAAATGCCCTATGCACGCCACTGGGTACGACATATAAGCGCCATGTGGATACAACCACTAATGTACCTCTACATACCTTGAAAGTGATGTAGCGTGACGATATGTTATTCGTACTCAGAACTATTTCGTTAATAACTCACCGCATTGCTCTATCAAGCGATCGTTCAGTTCCAGATTCATGGCATCAGAGATTGCAGCCACCATATCAGCTGGTACAGCTGGCAAGCACAGCAGTATCAGCGTGTGGACAGTGTAGAAGTAATCTAACAGAAGTGTAGTCCAATCGTTCTGAACAGATTATAAAATGCACATTAATTTATTTTTGTTACGTTTTAAAACTTTTCTGATTGTATTTTTTTATTTTTACTTATTATTAGCTTTTTTTTTTTAAATACAGTGCAAACTCTATATAACGACCCTCAAGGGACTGTGCATATTTTGACGTTATAGAGAGTTGTCGTTAAATGGAGAGAAGAAAAATCTGTATTAGAAAAGGTTTATTTCAGACTAGTGTTAGTAATTACATAAAAAACAATTTTTATTTAATCGGTATTGAGTATAATCTGTTATTTTTGTTTGACGTCTTTTGCTGCACCAGTAATTTTGTTGTATTTTTTAAATTATTTTATTCATATCTTGCGATATTGAGGCATCTTGGTGATGTTTGGTATGTGTAATGCCGACAGTCGAGTTTATTACGGGCTACGATAATAAAACGACAAAAGAACGTACACAGCTGCGCAGTTTTTACTAATTTTGGCAACTTAAAAAGTATTTATATTATTAAATTGCTGTCGTTATTGAGAGTGGGTGCAGTGCTATATAGAATGTATCATTGTATGGAAAACAAGCTAAACCAACCAAAGCCGAGTGATATCGACGTTTTAGGGAGTTTGTCGTTAAATCGAGTGACGTTATATGGAGTTTACACTGTATATGGTGTAAGATGTGTGCTCCAATTATAGGCTAGTATACAGTGTCTTATAAAAACCCTGTCCGACCCTTGAAGGCGTTATTCGGTATCAATATGAGATTACCATTATGCTCCTTTCGGGTTGGACAGAGTGTTAAAAACACACTGTTTAAGAATCTTTGTTCTTTTTTTAGATTCCTTCGATTGGCGCTCTGGTATTAAATAAATAAAGAGATTTATATTTTATTACATTCAAATGCAATATAATCATAGATAGTTACTATATTTTTCCATCCATAAATATCAGGTGAATTAGTTTTTTCCAAGTTACTTAATTTTTAAAGGATAGAGATTTTTATAGACACGATACAAATTATAGTAAAAATAGTATACTATAATATAACAATATAAGTAGGAATGTGAGTGGAATGGAACATATGATGTTAATAATATAAAATGATAAGAAACAGTGTAAGAGTGTGAAAGGGATAGAAAGTATAGGAGAGAGGGAGACAGATGGGAATGGAGGGTATAATAAGTTGCTGTTAGGGTCGTGGTGAAATATTTATATTTAAAACTGTACCTGTAATTTTAATTGTGTTGAATAAATGATTGGAAAAACTAAAGTCTTTCTACATATATTAATCGGGAAAATATATATGTTATTAATGAAAATAAAGGAATCAAAAGCAATTTGTAAAGTTAAAAAGAACGAAGAAATGAGAGAAGGAAAGAGAACTTTATGATATTTTAAAAGAGGTAATATCACTGACATTTTTTATACATTTATAATTATTGTTACCGCAGATATTATTATAATAAGGAATTTACAAATTAGAAGAACTGGCAAGAATCATATAGAAATGAGTACTTACAAGAGATCGCACTTTTCGAAGATTCGTTAATAGCAAACAGATAAAATGTGCTATGTTGATAAAAACGCTGATGATGAACTGAAAAAAAAGGAATTAAAGAAATTAACTGGAAAAAAGTTAGGTTATCAGCTTTTACGTTTTCAATTTAGACTATAATTTTTATGTAAAAATTGACATTACCAACCATCTCTTCTCGATTAAAAGTAGTTTTGAGACTAAACAATTAACTTTTTGAGGTGATAGGGCGATTACCCTAACTGAGTCGTGACCACAGTACACAAGCTCAAATACTCTCATAGTGACTCGATTCAGCTTGTCGCGTTTATGAATATGTTATAAATTATCAAAATACTTATTCCTATTATAGTTACTTACCAATCTATCGAATAAGGGTTTTACTTTATCTATACAGTCAGCGATGTGTTTGTACATTTTTAAAACTTCATTTATTGGATAATCGATATCTCGTAAAGTCGCTTTAACTAAATTCATTTGACCGTATGCGGTATGAAACACCATAAATTGTATCAATAAGGGTACATCTAAGCCTATAGTTGCTATGATGTACAAGACTTTTTTTAATACTGGAATCTCATAACATTCCGTTGTCATAGCCAACTTGCAGTAAGCGATTGTTAGTAGAATCTTACAATTTACTACCACAAGTATATAAATAATTGTTCTTAAATTATCACTGGTAATTTGCCTTTGACTATATATAGACTTGAAGTTGGAATCAAAATTAATCAAGTCGACAAGGTAATCGCAGATGGAATATTTAGAGAAAGTTAGAACTAAGCAAAACAGTAAGTATTCTACAGTAAAAGTAAGTTCGATGTTCGAGAACAGATTTTCATAAAAGTGAAGAACTAGGAATATGAAAACTAGACACGACATCCCGAACCACAGAGTTTTCGCAAAAGTTTTGTATTTCTTCGGCACCAATTTCACTAAACCAAAATCAAAGCCGAGGAACAGTTGCGAGATTCCAAAGAATATTATAAAAAATATGGATATTTTCATTTTAGATCCTCTTTGTATGGTATCCATTGTTTGGTTATAAAGACGTAAGCTATTCCAACGGTAGTCCAAATTATACTGCAAGAAAAACGAAATTTTATTGATAAGGTTGTTCCGTAGAAATGTTTGCACAAGGTATTAATAATGATAATCGAAGGATCGGCAACGAAGCCAGTAAACAAGCTATTACCAGATTAATTTATTTTCCACAAAACAGTCGTGCAAGCTATTACAAATTACACTTACAACTAATTGCTACATAAGTGCGTTGCTAAACTAGGTATCCAGTGCTTACATATTTACTATTGCTTAATTGATTTCTTACATCTTACTAATTCCTACTAATATTATAAATGCGAAAGTTTGTGAATATGTTTGTTACTCTTTCACGATAAAACTACTGGACGGATTTGCATGAAACTTTTACGGTGATATAGACTATACATCGGAATGACATACAGGCTACAATAAGTTATGATTTTATGTAATTTTGGTCGTAATATTACGATACATGTCAAATAAGCCGGAAAAAAAATCTGGCCTCTGAGAACTATCTTGGCGTACACAGCCTAAACCATTGGAGTTACACAAAGATGATGTACCGTGGGATTGTTTCTCTTGAATAGTTCTAAATAAAAGTCCCCAACAGCATATATCTACCTTTTATGTGGAAACCACTATGACCAAAATTGTATATTATATATAATAAAGAAGATATACAATAGAAATAATTTATATGGCAGAACAACTTTTGCCGGGTCAGCTAGTAGAATTATAAAAAAGAATTGTAAATTTACAATGATTCAACATAAATGAACAAGATTTCACGCAGACAATTAATCTTTCCTAATGAAATTCTCAAAGAAATATAACTGCTTGACAACATACTATATTATTCTTTACTGTATATGGAGATATAATATAAAGGTGATGTATATATGGATCAATTCCTACTAACGTGATTAATAGTTTCTAATTTTATATTAAAATATATATAACTACTTGTAGTATTTTATAAGCTACGTCAAACTTGACAGAAGGGTAACAAATTTTCATGAATAAAAGATAATCAACAATATATCATGTGCTTTGACTAGATCCAGTCATAAACCTATACAGATATATAAAGAATCAAATTGAATTACTGGGACTCGGCATATTTACTGGATTAAAATAAGTGAGTGAATTGTATAATGACAATCAAATAAGTGACGCATATGTTGAGTATGATGACCGGCAGCCTCGTGTCGAGCGGCACCACGTGGAACGCAGTCAGCGCGAACGGGCGCGCTTCTATGTAGCCGATGAAGCGCTTTATGTCGCGGCAGGCGTCCGCGTCTGTTGATATCAAGACAGTAAGGAAATCATTTTTATAGAGATTTTCTACGTAATGTGTATAAAAAATAAGACCAGAAGACCTAGACAAAGTCAACTAGTGACCTAAGTTTAAGTAGGCCGACATCTTTGAGAGTGGGCGATTTGTTTGACAATTAGTTTATTCTAAAGAGCACCTTGAGACAATCTATGCGTTTTAAAATCAGAGCGGTGTAATACCTAGAAGTATAGAAATATAAAGTTTAAATTCCAGCCAAGTTCCGTGGTAACAATATCAATAAGTGTTTAGCGTAGTAGGTATGATGAAAGTAGAAAGTAGACCTACAATAGGCTAAAGCGCAGGATAGCGTGATAGATGAGATGATGAAGAATGAAATGAAGAAGTCCAGACAGCAAGTTGATAGACGTTTAATAAAGCACAGTATAAAGTCCAGTAGAAGTAGTGAAGCACAAGTAAGATAGTCCAAGTAGAAGTAAAGTACAAAACACACAATACGAATAAGAACACGAGAATCACAATTACGTCGAAATTATAGATAAAGAGCGAGTGGTGCGTAGTGGCGCGTCTAATGTTATAGTCAGACTAGTTTACCGGGTACGCGGGCGGTTGAGCGCTCGCGTCGCTTGCACATGTACAATCCCCCCGCGCGCCCCGGTGTCCCGCGGCTCTCTATCTTAGAGCCGTTTCCACCGCACGACACGATATAGTAAATAAATATCAAGTGTTAGTATGAAATGTGTTCATAAAATTACTTAGATAAATAAGTGAAGATATAATAATGCTATTTAAAATAGTTGTTACTTGTAGGTCAGTATAGTATAAAGAATTACAAAATAGATAATGTTAAAGACAGAAATAAATAAATAGATAGTGAATAGGCTACACAGTACTACAGTACTGTACAGCAGTACTGTAGTTTAATATTGTGGTAAAAATGAGGAAATTAATCAAATAGTCTTACAAACAACGGACCTTTCTCAACCATCAAAATGTTGTGGAGTTGGATTCTTATTTCATTTGCTTTCCACTTTAATCTGGCCGCACACCATATTGGTGAGCACATACACAGCAACGACAGGAGGTTCGTTAAATTTGGAACTGTAATATTTGGAATAATTTCCTGGAAAAAAGTTTTACAAAAAAAGCTATAATTTTTAAACAAGTACAAAACAAAACACTTTAAAAACACCAAGCATTCATAGGATAGTTTTGGAGTTATCATAGTATTTAATAACATATTTGTAAAATTTAAAGAATATGAACATTTATAAGTTTCGTATACAGAGTGTAATCAATATCTTGTCTGACCTGAAAGGGGCATATTGGTATCTCGATAACATTACGAAATTAAATAAAACATTAAAAAAATATATATATTTTAAATTTAAAGAACTGAACTATCTTACATGTGATCTGAACTCGGAATACATTTAAAAATCAGTGTAAAGAATATTCACACGATTTAACCAATAAACGGCGCTTGGGATTTACGGGAGGTACCTCTTGTTAACCTTATGAATTACTAGCATAATCCCCTTGCTTTCCTTTTTTCCTTTGTTTACAAGCTACACACATTCCCAGTGTCGGCATGTAAGTTTCCCTATTTTTATTAATATTTATTTTATTCATGTCTTTTTTGTTCTTTAACTAGATATGACGATGTAAATGGAATATAATATCGATGCCGAGTAAAGCCTTCGTGGGTTGGACAGGGTATTTATTACATACTTAATTGATATTAAAAAAAAGATAAATATTTATATAAGAAACAAACGTGTAAAATACAGTAAAATTACCGTTACTTGTTCCTTTTGTAATAATAGTAAAGTCATATAAATTGACACCATCAGCTCTGGCGTGTAGAATACAAGTCCTAAAACAAACTAATGAAAATAATTAGTAAAACACAGCCCTATTGTGTAAGGTATTATTCTAAATTACAAAAATAAATGAATATCATTTTGGTCCGACCAAAGACAATCAAAATACCCACATCGACAAAATCTAACACTCATCCCGGAAAACAAAATCTTATTTGTATAAATTTAAAAAGTACATAACTTATGTAAGTAAGTAAGTGATAAAAATAATATTCGAAATTAAAATTTTTGTATGAATGCCGTAAAATGTTGCTGCGAGGACTGCAATTGTTTTGAAGTTTCCTTTTCTTTAAAATTATTGGAGAATGTGCCAATCCCGACAACCCAATCTGCCTCCCCAGAATGACAGAAAGATGGAGGATGGCGTTAGCTAGAGATCCTAATTCATAATGGATAGGTGTCGGTCGGCGTACTTGAAATAGTCTGTTGTCCAAATCCAGGCGTGAGCAGTGTGTGTGTTCCTATACACCGCTCTAATATAAGAAAGGAGTGAGTGTTAGTTCTTTATACCACCCCTTGCAATGTAGAGATAAGGCCTGGAGAAGGTCAGACTTCGCCAGGTGCTGAAAAAGTTGGTATGGCCGTACCCTTGACATCGGCAGACGGGTAGGAGGAACATCCCGGTGGTTTAATCGGTAAGAGTCCAACACACTGGAGCCGGCCTCACAGCGGCTCTAACGATCTACGATGGTTTTCACCGCGTTAATAAAAAAATAAATAAATAGAAAATAATCTCTATATATATAAAATTACCGTGTCACAACGTTAGTTACCTTACTCCTCCGAAACGGCTTTACCGATTTTTACCAAATTTTATATGCATATTCAGTAGGTCTGAAAATCGGCTACTATCTATTTTTCATACCCCTAAGTGATAAAGGTTCACCCTTAATTTCTTTTTTTTAATTTTCGACAAAACTTTTTTTTGTTTTTTTTTCTATCATGTGGCATTAAAAACTACATGCAACCCTAAATTTTTACCCTTTTATCACCAACCCCTGTTTTTTAATAGCCATTTTAGTAATTTAATCATTTTTCATCCCGCTCGATAACTGATCAATTATCACCTAGAAATAACTTATGGGGCAAAACAACGTTTGCCGGGTCAGCTAGTAATTTATATAATATAGTTTATATAAATATATAAACTTCATTCCATTCAATCGACTATAATAATAATAAGACTCATTTTAAATTTACGTTACGCTTATAGGATTTTTGATAAATTAGGACTTACCACAGCATCGAAGCAAATCTTTACATCTTCTGTGCAGTCAATAATATATTTATATAAATGCTGAAACGAGGCTATGTTTAAAGTACGATCATTTAAAGCTTGTAGAAAATTTGCTAAACGTCGATTCACGGAATAATATAGAAAGAAATGCACAATAAGTGTTATTTCTATACCAAACCAAGGAAAAACATAAAAAATCCAAGCATATTTTGGTCTAATACAACTATCATTGAAGAGAGTACAATATACAATAGCCAAGGAAATTTTAGTAACAACAACTCCTATAGTTATGGAAATAACTAGCAAATCAATTTTATCAGTTTTCACATTTATTTTTAGTTCAGCGTCGAAGAATTTTAAAGCCTTAAGAAATTTCACTACAGACATTTTCTTACGGAATAGAGCAAAAACAAATGTTTGCAAAACATACTGTATTATGTAAAAACAATACAAGAAAGCAAGATTACGTTCAACAAATGTGAACAGAACAGATAGACACAAAGCTCCTACAGCAACGCATTGAAATAGCGATGCTAAATTCGCTAAGCGTTTGATTCTATCTGATCTATATGTAAAACCACCCAAGTCTAAGCTCGAAAGAACTTGTAATATCTTTAAAATGAACTCCAACGGCTTTGCCAATGATGTTTCTACATTGTAATTTTTAGGTAAAACCTTAATTTTGTTGCTACCCTTAAAAGCTTTCATTTTAGGTTTACGTAAAAACACATGTACTTAGTAAGGTGTGACAATTTATACTGGCCTTCTTTGAATATTCTGTAATCCTAATGGATTAAGACAATTACCATATAACTCTGTTAAGAATTCATTACACTAACATTTGAATTAATAATTACTCAAAATGGCATCAAAAATTTAAATTTTCATCAGGGATAAGTTAAAACATAACCAGAGATGGGCAAAATGTAATCAGATTAATGATTAACGATTACGATTACATTTTGTAATCATTAATCATGATTAATGATTAACGAAATTAATCAAAAAAAGTAATCATTTTTCGGTGATTAAGGATTATTAATCCTTAATCGGATTACAATTAATCATGATTACTTTTATGATTATTTTTCTGTTTGATACGTAAAATGTGCTGCCGGCAGCAGAGCGGCGCTCGCCTTTTTTTTATTTATAGTGTACGACTACTACTAGCTAAACTGGCGAACTGAGTGCCACCACATAGTTAGGTGTTAGGGCGATTACCCGAACTGGGTCGTGACCGCAGTACAATAGTGCAAAGACCGGCATAGTGACTCGCTTCGACCTGACTACTTTCAGGATCAGTTCGTGCTCGGTGGACATTAAGTAAATCCAACGAAATCTAGTTAATCATTGATGCTTTTACCGTTGTTCTGAGTGATTCCTGGACTATTAGAACTGATTATCAAACTACCGCCCATATTTTACTGAAATACTGTCTCCAACCCGATAATCCACGCCCGCCTTCGGGATGGAGATAGAGAGACAGAGCAAGATAGCGCAAAATTTTAATTGATCAGAACAAGACATCATTTTCTCAAATTTACACAAGCTTCTATAGCGCAGAGCGCGACATCACCTTTCTTGGTCATCCGTCTCTCTCTACCGACTCGGTTTCGTCTTTGATGTAAACCGAGCCGCCGCGCCGCACGCGTTCGTATCGTATTTTGAATTTTAACTCGTAATTTAAGTTGAAATACAGATCTTTTTTTTTCGGATAACTGACGTTCTACCTAATAACTTTGATTCTTACAATATATCAGCGGGACACATACATAGTTTTTTTTCTCAGTTCGTTTATTTTTTTTTTCGCGTTTGACTTCCATTTTCTTAAAGACTAAAGAATACGAGTATAGTACTCAGAATAAAAGAAGCAAATCGACATACGGGCACGCGCCATTTTTATCTCACTAAAAACGCTTTTTTGTTTACCAAATTATATATATATATATATAATATTGTTTAATGAGTAATAAAAGTAAAAAGTAAAGAAATGTATATATATATATACTATATAATATAATTAAATAATATATATATATATATATATATATATTTTATTTTAAATTTTATTGATTATTTTTATGATTATTTTTAAATCATTTATTCAGCACAATTAAAATTACAGGTACTGTTTTAAATATAAATATTTCACCACGACCGTCACAACAACTTATTATCTCCGCCATTCGTATCTATCTCCCTCTCTCCTATACTTTCTATCCCTTTCACACTCTTACACTGTTCTTTATCATTTTATATTATAAGCATCATATGTTCCATTTCACTCACATTCCTACATATATATATATATATAATATTGTTTAATGAGTAATAAAAGTAAAATATAGTAATTTCATTTTTCTGTTTTAAAAATTTAACTTTAACTTAAAGGATTGCACACAAAGTCTTTGGCCATTATCAGAAGTATTCTCCATCTCGAAGGTTGGCGTGGATTATCGGGTAGGAGCCGGTATTTCAGTAAAATATGGGCGGTACTTTGATAATCACTTCTAATAGTCCAGGAATCACTCAGAACAATAGTAAAACCATCTATGATCAGCTAGATTTCGTTGGATTCACTTAATGGCCACCGAGCACGAACTCATCCTGAAAGTAGTCAGGTCGAAGCAAGTCACTATGCCAGTTTTTTCACTATTGTACTATGGTCACGATCCAATTCCGGCAATTAACCTACCAACTCAAACGGCTGAAAGCACAAAAAATGGTCCTGAACGTAATCAGGTCGAAGCGAGTTACTATTAGTTTGTAGGTTTATTGGCCGAACAATGTCGAGACTCGTGGCCACAGTACACAACTGCAAAGACCCTTATAATGATTATGATTAGCTCAACGAGACGGGTATTCGGGGGTGGACTTGCACCGGCTAAAACCACCGGGTGCCAGCACTGCCTAATCTTCGCCTTCGCCGGCCCTGGGAATCCAGATACTTCCTAGGGGCCCGGCGAGCGATTGGTCTTAGACAGGCCTCCTCCCTGGGAGAGGGTCGTAAAACTACCCAAACAATACCTCCCATAGGGGCGGCGTGTGAGCACACACACGATGACACTACCCTCCCTCCGCTGGACGCCACCCCCCACTCTCCGCTGGACGCCACCCCCCCTCTCTGCTGGACGCCACCCCTCACTTTCTGCTAGACGACACCCCGACTCTCCGCTGGACGCCACCCCCCCACTCTCTGCTGGACGCCACCCCCCACTTTCTGCTGGATTCCCCCAAACTCCGCTGGACGCCACCCCCCATTCTCTGCTAGACGCCACCCCCACTCTCCACTGGACGCCACCCCCCACTCTCCGCTGAAAGCCACCCCCCACTCTCCCCTGGAAACCCCCCCCACTCTCCCCTGGACACCACCCCCACTATTAGACGGAAGTTTGGGGTCATATATAATTCGAAATAAAATAACTTGAAAAATTAAATAAACGAGTATTTAAATCGGTCTCTCTCTCTTAGCCAGAACTCAAAAGTAATCATTCAATTAATCATGATTTATTGAATGATTACTGTAATCAAGATTAACGATTACCCATGTAATCATGATTAAAAGTAATCCGATTACAAGTAATCATGATTACATTCGTCATGATTACTTGTAATCTGATTATTAATCTGATTAAAAGTAATCATGATTACGCCCATCTATGAACATAACATATATTTTGTTATTTAAATGGGATATTGAATTGGTATATAGCGTCGAACACCTGACGGTTACTGGGGAGATTGACAGAAGACTTCCAAGGGGTCTAAGCCCTTTAAAAATAGACTGATACAACTCGTGACACCCTTGACAAAAACATACATTACACTCTTATCGACGAACAAATTGTACCAAATTTATTTGACTAATGTCAGATAGGTGTCTAACAATACGATGATTTAGGATATACAAGACATGAGCAGCTTTGCGGCTTTAATGCGGCTTTAACGAACTGGAGTGTACCATTGATGTGTTTGCTGACTGTCTGCCGGTCTTTAACAGGAAAATCATCGGGTGGTTGAGGGATACGCAGTAGGAGTTGGTGTGATTATTCTTTTCTTTTGTTTTTCATGTTTTTTTTTGCCATTATTTTCATTTTTGTTGATTTGTTCTTCTTTGTTGATGTGTTTCTTTTGTAAGTTGTATTATTTATGTTTTTAATGCACGATGTGGTGGCCATAAATAGCGCAACACATTAACGTACTTTTTTTTCGATTTATTTATTTATTGTTTTGTAGTGTGTTGTACCCTTAATATTGTAAAAATAAAATAAAAATAAAAATGAGCGCGGAGTGGTTATTCACACCACTCCTCGTAAACTTAAAAGTAGAGTAGAGGCCTGTAAAAGGCCAGACGTCGCTGGGTGCTGAGAAAATTAGTATGCCTTACCTGGGCACTGACAGACGGATATGGGGAACATCCCGGTTGTTTTAAGTGGTAAAAGTCTGGCATACCGTGTTCGTAGCTCTCACATCAGCCTTTACGGTCCATGAGTATTTCCACCAGGTTATCAAAAAGGGGGATTTAGAACTTTATTTTAATTTTGTTATAAAAAAGTTTAGTTGCTAGGTTACCTTAGTTCGTACTATGTATGCATAATAGTTAATACAGTACACAATAATATTATTAAAAACAGATGTTTTTACATCAGAAAGACACTAAAATTATTATTTAAATTAAAAAAAAAAAAACAAACGTTATAATGTGAAATATTTTTATAATATTAAAATTAGTACATGTTGCTTAAACTTTTTTGATGTGTGTACTTCTCTCTAAAATCTAACTCAAGTGCAAAAAATTCTATATAGTTTAAATATTGAAATCTATTATTGCTAGGTACATAAAAACACCACCGGTCTTAGCTTGTACAATAAAAACAAATTATTTTAGTACAAATGAGTGAATTGTATAATGACAATCAAATAAGTGACGCATATGTTGAGTATGATGACCGGCAGCCTCGTGTCGAGCGGCACCACGTGGAACGCAGTCAGCGCGAACGGGCGCGCTTCTATGTAGCGGATGAAGCGCTTTATGTCGCGGCAGGTCGCCGCATCTGTATGCATCAGCACTTCTAAGTATCAACTAACAATTCAAATTCAATAATCAACAGAATCGTAGGTGGCCAGACTTGCTATCAAGTTAAAAATCGAATCGCCTAAACTGTTAATCATTTGTGATATTTTCGATTGTATAAATTCAACCCTAATGACTCTAGTCATTACGTGAATCATCTAGTGGCCTTGACAGTTGATTGTCTATTGTTTTCAATCGAACTCAACCCCGAGTTACAGAATAAAGACAAGTCTTCAATTGTTCTAAGGACAAGAGGAAAGATGACATTTTCTCATGAATGTTGGCATATATTTTTATAAAAATAGTAATAATGTATCGTCACTCCGCTATCCCTTTCAGGGTAAGCAGAGATATATTGATGGCGATATACACTTTGCGCCTATTTAGTGCTTCGTTCTCAACGCGACTAGCAGAGCAGCCCATTGCGGTTCTCTGGGCACTTGCTGCTGACATTTCTATTATTATAGATACCATGCGCATTTCCTCACATTGCTTTTCTTTGCAGGAAAATATCGAGTAATAATTAAATTTTTGTGATAAAAGGCTTTTATTAAAAGGGACCATTGTTTAAATTAAAATGTTTATTGAAATAACGCTCATTGAGTTAACTATACCTGTCTCCTCAATCAGAAGATCGTGAAGGTGAATCCTTATTTTCTCTGCCTTCCACGCTAACTTAGCTGCGCACCACACAGGGCTGCATATTATCAGCATTGATAGGATAATCATGCAAATATGAATCGTGGTATTTGTAGGGTTTTCCTGGATAAAAAGAATTATTAAATTAGTTTATCTGTATGTCTCTATATATAACTGTATAAAGGCATACAGGCTTGGAATTGTCACGCCAAGAGATGCAACTCAAGAGCTGTCAAAAATAAATATGCGAACGCACCCGGGCCACAGCGCCATCTGTGTTTCATTACCGTTTCGCTTTTCTAAAATTCAACAGCTGCATCGCATATTTCGTGTTATAATTAGTCAAAACTATTTTATAATAAAAACTGATACCAGAAATCTTAAATCACTGTATACTTTATATCACACACATACATAAGGTCACTTTGTGAAAGTTCTATGTATGTAATATAAAATTATTCCAACTACAATGTTACTGCAGCATCGGCATAAGAGCTCGTAATCAACTTGTTCCTTTTTTTTGTAATCCAGAGGGAAACAACTTGCATAGGATCATCAGGGCCGCTGTGAGGGCAGCGATCCCGCTGTATCAGGCTCCAACTGACTAAAAACCCTGGGGCGTCTTTCTAATCGTCCACTCGGGCCTGGGAAGCCGAATTTGTCCAGAAGCCTTTGGAGCGAACAGCCTTGTTGAGGCTTCCTCGCTGGAAGGGGGCCATTGTAAAGGATCCACCACTCCGAAACTTCTATCTGGCGGCATACCGGACACTGCGCGCCGTCTCTCTCTCATCCAGACAACAGATTCCCGCAAGTTTACCACCCGGCTATTGTCACCGGGGGATAGCGGGCTTGCTCTGGGCGAACGCATCCCTCCGTTGACGGTGGCTTGGCTACCGAATGGCAAGAAATGATGTTTGCTCCCTGATCCTTCAGCAATCTCCTTCTGCCTTATTACGTCCCCGTAGAAAGTTGAGACTGCACACCACGTCTCCTCACTACCGACCATGGCTTTCACTACCGCCGGCAGTCCCAATCTAAATAGTGACAATAGGAAAACAAATAAAACTACCCAATTTAAAAGATAAATAGGA
The DNA here is from genome assembly GCA_036320925.1 of Automeris io. Lineage (NCBI taxonomy): Eukaryota > Metazoa > Arthropoda > Insecta > Lepidoptera > Saturniidae > Automeris > Automeris io. The sequence continues at coordinate 21,615,402 of JAUDJH010000001.1, forward strand.
TATTAGTACAATTAAGAAATACATTAAAATAAATTCCCCATTCTATGGATATTAATAATACAGGCCCGCAAAAAAAAAAAAAAAGGTTTGTGCTGGGTATCGGACACATTTTTTGTGACGTTTTTTTTTTACCGCTGAACACGAATCTGAAGTCATAGTTGGTGGTTAATCAGCAAAAAACGGAGAAAAATGAAACTCCAACTCCAACTTCCATGCAACTTCCATTGTGTCGAATCCTCTGGCCAGGCTGTCTTGTGACGTATCATGTTCTGAACCTTCTATAAAGTTTGTGGTAGGCTGTTGCACACTTCATACAGAAGAATACGAAATTTTAACCTTATGAGTTCGGCTCGCAGTCTCCAAATTTATTGTGCAAAAGTAGCAATTATTTGCACTAAGAGGCTTCTTCCATATGGCTGGAGGTTTGAATTTGAATTTCTCCTTGTTTTGGTGCTTTCCAAATCGATAAACCATATTGTAGCGTAATCCACAAATAAAATTGGGTATCCAATTTTTTGAATCAAGACAAACTTTCATATCGAAATACTCTTCATACAAAGTCACAAATCGATCCGTGAGCTTCTTTGTATTTTTTATCACGATATATTTTGCACAAACGTAGCAAAAATGATTAGGATTTTTAGAACATTCGCGATCGTCACGGGAACTGGAAGGATCCATAAAAATAAATAAACCCCGCACGCTAGAATGCCTGGCACGATCGCAGATGAGTCAGCCGCCTTAGGGGTGATAAACCTCATACCTCCCCAGGCCCAAGTATGAGGGTTTTCCGACTTTGACAAGGACAATGTCAACTCGTCGTCGGACACACAAAACAAAACAAAACAAAACAAAGCAAAACAGCGCGCCTTCGCTGGTTTCGATAGAACGAAATGTAGACTAGCGAATCATTCTACACATATTGCAAATGCAATAAGCAACAAACAAATAATATTTACAAATCACGGGAGTGGACAGTACCTGCAGAAACTGCAAATTGATTATTACATAGTTAAAAAAAACCATTAAATCTTGATTTTTATCGATTTTTTTTTCATTTTTCTCAAATTTTTGCTGATTAACCGCGAATAATGACTTCAGTTTCGTGATCAGCGGTAAAAAATAGGTCAGAAAAAATGTGTCCACATTGTGTGCACAAACCACTTTTTTTTATGGAACTGTAATCGTTATCTCCCTACCCTAGTACACTGCTGGACTCAGGCCTCTCCAAATACATGGCATTGAGCCCCGTCTTCTGTTCTTTCCATCTAATCCTTTTTAGCGAGCTTCCGCAGGCCGTCGTTCTACTTCGCCCGAGGCTAAATACTATATTTATACTAAAAAATATAAAAGCAATACCAGAAATTAAAAACAAATATTATAATATATATTTAGTATTACCATAAATTTATGCTGCTGCAATACCTTTAACGAAACATAGATCGATAACATTAGCGATGGAGTGTAGAATACGAGTCCTAGAACATACTAAGAACAAAATATTATGATCACAAATGTGTCTATAAATAACAAAACATTATCAATGCCAAGTAAAATGAGAAATATAGAACAAAATATCTACAACAATTAAAACATTATGCCATTTACATTAAGTTCTTTTTATAGTTAAAGAATGTAATATAGAAAGAAAATAGTATAAACTATATTGGTCAAGCTACTAAATTATTTCTACCTTCGATATACTAGACTTTCTCTTACAGGAATTTGATATTTATCCGCACAAATGGTTGAATAAAATTGAATATCACAATTGTCCCACAAGCTGTAAAACTTTAATATATAGAAAACTAAAGACTTACCACAGCATCGAAGCCTACCTTGACTGCTTCTGTGCAATCAATAATATATTTATACCACCGCTGGAGTGAGGCTACGTCTAAAGTACGATCGTGTAAAGCTTCCAGAAAATTAGACATTCGACCATTCACTAAATAAAATATATTAAAATACATAACAATGCTTATGTCTGTCGATAGCCTTGGTATTTCGTAAATAATCCACAACAATTTCGGTTTGATGCAAATAGCATCACCATTAAGACAGTTGATAACGAACAGGGATATTTTAGTAACGAGAACCGATGATGTTATGAAAGCTATTGTTGTATTAACTTTATCAGAATTCACGTTGATATTTAGCCCAGCATCAAAATATATCAATGATTTAAGAAACTTTGCAAAAGACATCTTATTGCTTAGTGCTGCAAAAAGTAATGTTTGTAAAATGTACTGGATAGTAAAAAATGTTAACCAGGAAGCAATAAAACCTTCTAAATACGCGAATAATAAATGAATAGATAATGCTGTTATAATGATGCTTTGAACAAAAGTGACAAGTTTCACCAAGCGTTTGATTCTATCAGATTTATATGTAAAACCTCCCATATCCAGTGAGAAAACTATTTGAATCAACTTCAACATAACGTCTAGCAGCCTTGACAACTGTATTTCTTCGTTGTGTTTTGTGAATAAATTATTAATTTTCTTCTTAGGTATATAGGACATCATTGTACACTTGTATTGAAATACGACTGCTTGTTAAAGTCAATCAAATTGGAATGAATTGACACGCAGGACTTTTGTAATCCATTACTAGTTTAAGCAGTTATTATAATTTAGAAATATGTGGAATCCATCAATATTGACATGTAGATTAATGAATATACTTGTAATGCCATCAGAGAATTTTTTTTTATTGATTACGAAGAAACTATAACAAGTGCTTTCAGAAAATTACAGTCCTTGAATCATAAGAAAACACATTAAGGAAATGAACTACTAGAGAGAGAGATAATTCTTTTTTTATTTTATTTAAATGAGATTTCCTAAAAGTTAGTAACACTAAGAAATGATCTTTACGATTATGTACGTGACGTATAATATTTCAAAATTAATAAAATTGCAAAATATAGTAACATTGTGTAATAAATACAATGAGAAAATCTAATTCGTTATAAGACTAATACAGATGAGTGAATTGTATAATGACAATCAAATAAGTGACGCATATGTTGAGTATGATGACCGGCAGCCTCGTGTCGAGCGGCACCACGTGGAACGCAGTCAGCGCGAACGGGCGCGCTTCTATGTAGCGGATGAAGCGCTTTATGTCGCGGCAGGTCGCCGCATCTGTAGACATCAAGACAGTAAACATATAGAAATTACAAATGCTTCCATATACTCTTTATAGAGATTCCCTACGTAATGATAAAGTGTCATTTGGTGAACGATGACAAACGAAGACTTGTTGGCGATGATTCTTCGACTGAGGCTTATTAAATACAGAACATTGATGACATTGAGCATCGACGTAAGATCGCGTATCCTCGTTCTATTAAGAAATTCTTCTAATTCTCACTTTTGTCGAGTCCTTGAGCATTGGAACGCTCTTTAGGCGAGCGGGCTCCCATCGTCATATGATATTGGATCCTCTAAATGAAGAGTGAATGGTTATCTGTTCTGTTCTTTTTGGACTCTATCACGCTTATTATCAGTCACGGTGTGGCAGTGACCACTATTTAGAGTCGAAATAAAGAAAGTTAAATTAGGTCGAAAGTTAAATAATCAATAGGTCCACTCATTTTTTCTATTTATTTACTCTACCAGTAAGTAGAACTATTGCTTCCAACAATAACTAATACCCTAGTTAAAAGATATGCGACACCGTATTCGTTATACTAACCACCTTATTCTAAAGGCACGTGTTAGATTTTGACAGTCGTTACTCGATAAGTTGTTGCTGGAACACATCAGGCATTCAACGCGCATTGGTAGCGTTGATACACTGCGTTCAGCATGGCGTTCGACGAGCGATAATAAGGCAATTATGCTGTCACAAAATATGTCCATCGTACACAAAAGCGCGCGATCGAATGTACGACAAAACATTTGGCGCTCGAGTCAAAATTCGAGAGCGCGCGTCTGACGCACGCTTGAACATAAACGCGCGTTTGAGTATGGACGGATGTATGGGAATCTTTAGTTTGTAAAGCACGTTAGCAAATCACGCGTTTAAAAACGCCTAATGAGTACTTATTCTAATGGGTGTCAGGTCGTGATGTTGTACCGTTCTGCATGTATTTATAAATAAATGCGTTCGCACAGTCGAGAGCTTGCCTCGGCGACTGTCAGCAACGCGCAGTTGCCTACATCTCATGTATTTGCATATACACATACAGCAATGTACCTTGTGATCTAAGAGCTGCCATTGGTTCGTCGCTGTCGAGCACCGAGTGCTATAATCGGAATCGTACCTTTAGGTGGTCTTAAATCGATGCTATATTCAGTGATATCTAGATAGCGATAACCCCATGCAATTTACTAATATTGTTACCGAAATCTATACTAATATTATAAAGCTGAAGAGTTTGTTTGTTTGTTTGAACGCGCTAATCTCAGGAACTACTGGTTCGAATTGAAAAATTATTTTTGAGGTGAATAGACCATTTGTCGAGGAAGGCTTTAGGCTATATAACATCACGATGCAATTATTAGGAGCGACAAAATAATGGAAATGTGAAAAAAAACGGGGAAAATTATTCATCCTTGAGGGCTTCCATTGCGTGCCTTGCAAAAACGGTTCAAGATACCAAAAATATATGTAAGAAAGAATTATTACTCTTGAAATGATCTAAAAAAAATGTCCGTATATGTCTATCTTTTAAGATTAAGTCACTAGAACCGTTTTTATGGTAAACAAATTTGGTCGAAATTAATGCATTATTTGTTAAGAGTTGTATCAACGTAATAATATTAATCTTTATCCAAATAAATGTGTTGTTGATTAAGAGTATTTAATTGTGAACAAAATTGTCTTTGACATCAGTTAATTTCAAAGAACATCTTAGAAGATATTACAATACCTTATATAGCAAAACAACGTTTGCCGGATCAGCTAGTGCTTAATACATATAAATAAGAGGTTCTGTGGTAAAACATTAATGAAATTAGTCAGATAATTTTATGATCAACTGACCTTTCTCAAGCATCAAGATGTTGTGGAGTTGGATTCTTATTTCATTTGCTTTCCACTTTAATCTGGCCGCATACCATATAGGCGAACACATTAGTAGTGACGACAGGAGTATCGTAAAATTTCCCATTGTTATATTTAGAATTACTTCCTGGAATATGTATTACCAGAAATAATAAAACATTAAGTAAAAAAGGTGTATAAACACTATACATGATATTCATAAGTCAGCGATGGAGTTATCATAGGATTTCATAATATTATTGTAAAATTTAGAGTGAAAATAAACATTTAAAAGCTTCCTATACAGAGTGTATTATGTCTCCTGTCCGACCCGAAAGTACCTTGATGTCACGACAACATTAAAAAATATTTCAGAAAATTATATTATATTGAACGATTATATTACAAAAAACATTATAAAATATTTTTATATAAAATTAAATTATCTTACCTGTGATTTAAGCTCGAATTACATGCAAAAATCAGTGAATAGAATAATCAAACGATTTACTGCCGAAGCTAATAACTTATCTTTAATTCGTAGATTGATAGCTATACCTCTCCCTTTCAAGCCTGTGTATGCGAAAAGAGATGCACTATAGTTGCTATAGTAACAAAACTAAAATAGCGGATAATATAGGTTATCAATTTCGGCCATTAACTATCACCTACGAGGTCATGTTAAACGTCATGATCTACTTACACGATCCTTTGCTTTCCTTTTTCCCTTGTTCACAAGCTACGCACTCTCCTAGTGTCGGCATGTAAGTTTTGTTATTTTAATTATTTTATTTTAGTTATTTTTTATTTATATTTATACTGATCCTTTTTGCTCTTTAACTAAAAAAGGCGACATAAGCGGAATCTAATATAGATAATGAGTAACGTCTTTTCCGGGTCGGGCAGGGTTTTTGTTACATACTTAATTTATATAAATTATATATATAAAAACAAACATTTATTTACATTTATTTATTTACATTTTATTTGTGTAAAAAACAAACATGTTATTCTTTAAATTACCATAGAGTGCTCCATTTGAAATTTTACCAATTTGAAGTAAATTGACACCATCAGCTCTGGTGTGTAAAAAGCAAGGCCTAAAACAAACTAATGAAAATGTTCACGTTAATAAAACACAGACATATCGTGTAAAGTATTATTTTATAGTTTAAAGTATTAAAATAATTTTGATTTGTCCAAAGACCATCAAAATGCACAGACCAACAAAGTCTAAGACTCAGCCCGTAAATAAATTTTATTCATATAAAACTACTCTAATCAATGTACTGGCCACTAATAAATTTAATAAATAAATAAGTACATAAATAATGCTCGAAATTCGAATTTTGTACAACATGCTCAATTTTTTGCATAAATTGGCGGTAAAACATTGTTGGGAGGTTCGTGACTGTTTTAAATGTTCTATTGTTTGAAACTATCAGAGAATTTACGTATATTTTTGTAGAAAAATCAATTTCAAGGATGAAGATTTGTATTTTGAGCAACACAAATCTCTAATGTAATGTATTGCCGCAATTTGACTTGAGAGGAAATTTTACGTGTGGTGGACATGTTAGAAGCTGGATGTTTAGAGCGTGATGTTGTTGTAGCCATTTTTTCTATCCAATCGGTTATCCTGCAATTGTAGGGGCGCTATCGGGTTAATAGCTCGGCTGAATGGCATCCTGGAAGATATCGTACAACAAATCAGTGATAAGACTGTATTTTACAAAACATAGTCAGTAAGGGCTTGAAACTACAGCTCGAAAACTCGTAGAAAGGATGCAATGTGAATACTAGTTGGTTGTGAGTTGGTCTCTAAGACCTCTGCTGGCTCAAGTTCATCGGCTGGTAATCGAACACAACGATTGCAGTGGGTACTGGCTCACTAGCAAAGGTCTGGGCTCCTGTTTTTTTTTCTGATGAATCTATATTTGGTTTTCATCCCGATTCCGGACATTTGGAGAGCTTCGAAACGTCGTGAATGGCTTCTGTGTCTACAGGATGTTTTTCCCTATTACGGCGGTACAATCTTGGCTTTGGCCAGAATTCGTGCTTGCATTAGACCTGACCTCGTTTTGATACAAGGTACCCTGAATGCCAAGAAATACTGTCATGTGGTAGTTGACCATGGTGTTGTTCTACTCAGGTAGCAAATGGGTGCATGTTTTATGCAGAACAAGGCTCGTGCACATACCGCAGACTCCTCAGGCTCAAGCAAATGACAGTGCTTTGTGATCGTGATATCGCTCCTATCTAGTATGGGTGGAATTTACTCAGCAGAATTACGTTCGAAGAGTTGCCTCAAAGTTTACACATAGAACAAAATCTTTTCTTCCACCTCTCGCGAACTTGGAGATAAATTTCCCAGGTAAACCTAGACAGTCTGATCCCTAACGTACCTCAGTGGGCTAGGTGAGGGTTGCCTCCTGTTGTGTCGGAATTGCAACGACTAAAACCTCCGAGGTGTTGCATCAAGAGATCCTACTAATTATTAATGAAATTCATTTTTACTGTTTAAATTTATATCTCACAACATTACTTTTTCCATTAATTTATTTTTTATTTTTATCTAACTTTTTAGTAAACTTTGTTCTTTATGAATAATTTTTTTTTGTTCAAATAACTAAAAAATTGTTGTAATATCAAACAATCATAAAATTACACTTTAAATCGTATAACATTGTTTGTTTATAAAAATGCATTTTTTTTTTATTTGACATAAAAATTGTGCCCTAGTTTTAGACTTTGTTGATGTATACTTTCAAATAAATACCACATTTAAAAGTAAATTAAATTTTTTGTCACTAACAACTAAGTATATCTGGAAGAACATATAAAAAAACAAATGAAAATATATTATGGACGGAAAATTTTGACTTAAGCAAAATGTTTAACTGCAATTTTAGTATATTAAAATTAAATAAATTAAATTAAATTAGTAAATTAGTAAGTCTTTAATATGTTAATATATCAATAAAAATGAAGACACGAGAATAGTGGCCTTTTTTTACTAGGGGAAAATCCATCATAGGACTTCTAAGTCGCCATGAGAATGACGGCCGGGGTTGTGTCAGACTCCTACTGGCTAACCCTGTAAAACCCTGGGTGTTCCATCGCGCCACGGTAAACCGGCCGTGGGAGCGAACTACGCAATCTGCCACGGATGCGTATAGCGGTCTGAATTAGGTAACGCAGATTCCATTCGATTGACTACAGTTGAAATTTTACTCATATTTACTTCATCCGTCATCGTAGAACTTTGATAATTTAAGACTTACCACAGCATCGAAGCCAGTCTTGACCTCTTCTGTGCAGTCAATAATATATTTATATAAATGATGAAGTGAGGCTATGTTCAAGGTGCGATCACTTAAAGCTTGCAGAAGATTTGCTAAACGTCGATTCACTGAATAATATAGAAAGAAATGTACAACAATAGTTGCGTCTAGTGCAAACCAAGGCAAAACATAAAAAATCCAAGCGTATGTTGGTTTAATACAATTATCATCGAAGAATGAACAACATAGAATATACAAAGAGATTTCAGCAATAATAACTCCTAATGCTATGGAAATAACTTGCAAATCAATTTTATTAGTTTTGTCATTTATTTTTAATTCAGCGTCGAAGAATTTTAATGCCTTAAGAAATTCCGCCACAGACATTTTATTACTGCACAGAGCAAAAATAAATGTTTGCAAAAAGTAATGTATTATATACAATGAATACAAGATGGCAAGATTACACTCTACAAATGTGAACAGAAGTGATAGACACAAAGCTCCTACAGCAACGCATTGAAATAAATTCGCTAAACGTTTGATTCTATCTGATCTATATGTAAAACCTCCCAAGTCTAAGCTCGAAAGTACTTGTAATATCTTTAAAATGAACTCCAACGGCTTTGCCAATGATGTTTCTACATTGTATTTCTTTGGTAATACATCAATTTTGATGATATCCTTAGCAGCTTTCATTTTAGGTTTACGTAAAAACACATCTACTTAGTAAGGTGTGACAATTTATACTGGATTTTTTAATATTCTATAATCCATTACAAGACAATTATCAAATAGCTCTGTTAATAATTAATTCATTCTGTCATATTACTAAATCATTATTTGAAATGTCATCAAAAATTTTCAACATAGATAAATAAAAACATAGCAATAAATATTGTTCTTATTAATTTATTGATTAAATAATGTCAGCTAACAACGTATTTATAAAACATCAAAAGTTAGACCTTACGGATTAAATTGTGTTTTTGGGCATTATACAAGATCACAAGCTGCAGTGGGATCTCCATTCTGATAAAGTGGCGAAAATACTTAGCTCTGCAGAATACGCAATAAAAAAATGTAACAAATCTTAGATGTAAAAACCGCAATATTATTTACTTCCACGGTTTGCTGCTTTGTGACAACTTACTTTTTCGGTCACGCTTCTAACATAAATAGGATATTTGTATTACAGAAGGGAGCTGTTCGCGCAGTCTATGGATTGTGTTCCAGAATATCGCTTAACAATAAAATCGAATAATTAAACATTTTAAAAATATGATATTGACTTATTTTAAGTGCGATATTAGCCGCCTATAAAATCTGACACCAAAAACAGTGGAGCGGCATACCATCAATCGAAGGACGATATCCCAGGGTGAGATAGGATGTACAAGACATGAACAAACGGTGATTATTTATATCACTTTTCGTAAACTAAAAAATAGAGTAGAGGCCTACAAAAGGCCAGACGTCGCCGGGTGCTCAGGAAGTTAGCATGCCGTATCTGGGCACTGACAGAGGGATATGAGGAACATACCGGTGGTTTTAATTGGTAAAAATCTGGCATACCGTCGCCGTTGCTCTCACAGCGGCGCTTGCGGTCTATGAAGATTCCCACCAGGTTACCAAAAATGGGGATTTAGGATTTTATTTTAATTTTGTTTAGCATTATTATATATATATATATATATAAAAGTTTACTTCGTGCTATACATGACACATGTACACAATAATGTAGATAATTTAATTTATAAAAAAAAAAAGTTATAACGTGAAAAATCTTTATAAAATTCAAATTAGTACGTGTTGCTTAATTTTTTTTGATGTGTGTGTTTATCTCTAAAATCTAACACAATTGCGAAATATTCTATATAATTTAAATATTTAAATCTATTATTGCGAGATACATAAACACTCCCTTAGCCTTAGCTTGTACAATAAAAACAAATCATATTAGTATAAATGAGTGAATTGTATAATGACAATCAAATAAGTGACGCATATGTTGAGTATGATGACCGGCAGCCTCGTGTCGAGCGGCACCGCGTGGAACGCAGTCAGCGCGAATGGGCGCGCTTCTATGTAGCCGATGAAGCGCTTTATGTCGCGGCAGGTCGCCGCATCTGTTGATATCAAGACAGTAAGAATATAGAAATTACAAATCTTTACATATACTCTTTATAGAGATTCCCTACGTAATGATAAAGTGTCATTCAGTAAACGATGACAAACGAAGACTTGTCGGGTATGATTGGTTGTCTGCGGCTTATTAAATACAGAAAATTGATGACATTGAGCATCGACGTAAGATCGCCTATCCTCGTTTATTATATTATATTATATTTCACACTCATTTTTAATTTAGCGTCAAAGAGTAATAATGCTTTTAAAAATTTGGCTACAGACATTTCATTACTAAATAAAGGGTGTCTCAGAATGTTTTTCATTTTTTGATGTTAAATAAAAAACAACATTATCCATTAAAACTTGTTTTATTTATTGTTAAATTAAAGAGCAGATCTTGAAGTTTATTTATGAAAAACAACCGTTTGCAAATGTTCACCATTTACTTGTTCACACTCATTTAGCCTGGAGCTAAAATTTTCAATCACTCGCTGGAGCATTGCTCTTGGAATAGCGTTGATTTCTTCAGTGATTCTTTGCTTCAAAACGTTCAGGTTTGGTGGCAATGGATTGTAAACTTTACTTTTTAGGTAGCCCTATAAGAAAAAATCAGCAGGCGTTAAATCAGGACTCCTCGGTGGCCAGTTTATGTCTCCTCGGCGGCTTATCACTCTTCCGGGGAATAAATCGTGAAGAGCAGCTAATGAGTCATTTGTTACATGAGAAGTGGCCCCATCTTGCTGGAAAAAGGTGTTGCGGTTGTAGCCAGACTGGTTTTGCATTTCTGTAGCCAAAAAAGTCCGGATCATATGGCAATATCGATCAGAATTAACGGTCTGAGTTCGACCTCGGTTATCCTCAAAAAAATAAGGACCGATAATTCCTTGACTTGATGTGGCAGCCCAAACAACCACTTTTGGTGAGTACAAGGGCTTCTGATGCAGTACTAGCGGATTCTCGGTAGCCCAGTATCTGCAATTTTGTTTATTCACGTGACCGTTGATGTGAAAATTCGATTCGTCGGAGAACCAGATGTTATTGAAACTCCTAAAACGGTTTTTCATTGTCCTGCAGAATTCGACTCGTTTATCAGGATCATCAGGCTTCATTTCTTGAACAATAACAATTTTATATGGGTGAAAATGCAAATCTTTCGAAATAATGCGATAAACCGTAGATTTGTTCAAATTCAGAGAAGCTGCGCGCAATCTCAACGACTGTCGTGGGTCGTCCATAACAGACTGGCGAACGCGGTCGACGTTCGTGCTCGCCCTTGATGTCCTTTTGCGCCCAGATGATTTGTCCGGCATTGTATTCCCAGTCTCTTCAAACTTGCACACCCAATGTTTAATTAAATTGGCACTTGGCACATGTTTTAAGCTTGTTAAATTAAAATGTGTCCTGTAGAGACGACGAACAATAGTGTAGGAATCGTTGTTTTTATAAAACGCTCGCACGCAAAACGCGCGCTGCGGTCCCGTGAAACGATTCATGGCTACTAAACTTAACAAGCCGGCCAAGCGTTTGAGACCACTCCCCTCCCCCTGCTACCAGCGATCGGCGCGTATTGGTCAATTCAAAAACGAAAAACATTCTGAGACACCCCTTATAAGAAAAGCAAATGTTTGTGATATGTGGTGGATCACATAAAAGTAATACAAGTATGCAAGCTTATATTCAACAAACATAAACACAAAAGATAAAGAAAAAGCACCCATTGCAACGCATTGTGATAATGAGGCTATATTCGCCAAAACCTTGATTCTATGAGACTTATATGTGAAACCTCTCAGATCTAACGAAAAAAATAAATGCAACAACTTTTAAATTAACTCCAAAAGGTTTTGCCAACGATGTTTCTGCTTCATAGTTTTTAGGTAAAACGATAATTTTATTTCTATTATTTAAGAGCTTCATTTTACGTTAAGACTTCTGTTTTTCGAGACATGCCTATTTATATCCTGGGCTTCTTGAATATTCTGTAATCCATTTCCAAGCAATTATCATATAGCCCCGTTAGGATCCAGTCATATTGACATATGAGCGAATGAATATTCGAAATATCATCAAATATTTAAATTTTCATTATGATTGAGTAAATTTGAATTGTTGAATCAATTTATTGCCTAGAGAAGCGTATAAACAGGCCTCTATAATACAAAATATCTGTATCCAATAACCTGTAGGTATTCTCCTCCTCGTATGAATATGCTATCCAGCAAGACAAGAGTCCGGGGGTGCGGTTCTGGTCTCCGGCCACAAGCACGGAAGAGTCTCACTTGCATATACTTTACACTAAAACTTTCTCCTAACTACGAAGAGATACAATGCTATCTCTATAACATAGCTCTATAACAGTTACACAATAATACTCCGATGACTCACGGACACTTGAAAAATATTCCACTACTATTATGTACTAGGTCACAAATTATTTTTTATATCAATCTAAAATAACTTATGGACTTTTATTTTAACCAGGAGAAAAACCCTACATAGGACCTTCAGAGCAGCGGTGAAGACCGGTGTGTCAGACTCCTATTGACTATTAAACTCCTGGGTTTCTCTGTTATCCGCGTGGCTGTCGGTCGTGGGCGCGAACTAGCACTCCGTCACGACCGATGTGCGGTGGGCTTTAAATCATCCTCAATTATGAGAGACGTGGGTAATACTCCTGTCTTTACCTTCCTCGAAAGTAGACAGTGTACCGGAGTATGCATACACCGCTGCTGCCACGCAGTGTCCTCCCCCAAGTAACATTGTCCAGCTTATTGATATAGACAGTAGGTGCGCAAAAGTTGTTCATACAACTGCCGCCTTTGTCTATGTCTCCTGCGCCGAACAACAAGGCTAGTTGTGGCCTCCCTATAACACTCAACTTTCTCCCTTGCGCTAGTAATAAGCTTGCTCAATCCAGCGGTTAAAGCGCCGCGAAATAATTTTACGTTAGTGCGTGTGCCGTCCTGAGATGTAATGCGAGCACTGCCGGACGCCCGCGCAGGTCTATGACGTACGGGAGGCACTCCACTGTGCGCATGTACCGTTTGCATCGTACGATATTTGATGCGCTCGATGCAGCGACATTCGGCCGATAAATGTCGTGTCGTAGTATGCCACAGACTGATAAAGGAATCAAAATTCCTTTCAACATTAATGATTGCAACATTAAAATTTAATTATCTAAACAAGTAACGATGATATTAATTAAAAATACATTTCTATGTTTAAATGTAATCAGGTAAAATATTAATATTACTGACAGACCTTTTATTGATTTAGTTGTTAGAGAATAAGCACTTACTGAGTGACTGCTAAAGGCATACATTCATTATGTGTATCTCAAAAGTGAAATCGTAATATATTATTTTTCATCTAAATTATTCGTCATTGACTATATATATTTGGCAAAAAGCTGATAATACGGGTAGTGATATATGTAACAGTGATCTACTGAGGAATATAAGTAATTATTATAGACAATTTACAGAACAGAACTGAACCCAGACAAAAGATAAATTCTGTGAACCTCAGCGCTGAGTCAGAAGACAGTCTCACGAAATAATCTCTAGATAATTTCAAAATGATTATTTATCGACTTGCACTTCAAAGGTATTTTTTATTGTGTTATCTGATGTATAGGTGTTACTTTCTGGGTTTTTTAATTTATTAGAACTATATTATTTCATTTGGCCTAAAGATAAAGAAATAGTAGAGTTGTTTAACCTTTTTTTTTTTGGTAACCCGGGGGAAATCCCTAACGGACCTCGGAGAGCAGTGAGTGCTACCCCCCGGTCTGTAGGTCTTGCACCGACTAAAACACTGGGGTGTTCCACCTTCCACCTACCGGCATCGAGGGCACGACTGGGGTCTCATCCTCAATGACCGGCTGGGCGTGCGGCCTTAAGTAGGCCTCTACTCGTTTTGGGAGGGGTGGTGTATAGAGCCACCTCTCTCGTGCCTCTGTGTTATAGAGCGGCACGCGGGAACACATCGCGCGCCGCTCGCACCCTTGTTGGACGACACACTCCCTCAAGTGTGCCGCCCGGTGCCGCCGCTAGAGGCGGACGTTCCTGAGAAACGCCGCTCTGCGGCGCCACAGTTGTTTACTTTAACCTTGTTCCAACTTCCAACTTCTCACTTCCATGAGAGTACGCGCGCGAGTTATAAAATCACAACTAGGACTAAGAAGTTCTCAATTCTTATTTTTGCCAAGTCGTTATGTTTTGGAATGATCTTCACCTATGATATTGTGCCCTCTAAACGAAGCGTGAAGACATATTTGTGCAGGCCGGTAATATTGTTTCGACTGTCGATTAGGTTTTCTTTATTATTAATTGTAGTAGTTGTTTTTGTTTCACGTGTGGTGTAGTCACTATGTTAAGTTAGGATAAAAAAGTATATTTCATGAAGAAAACGTATATAGGTACTTATTTATATATTAATATGTAAGTAATATAGTTTTGTTCTTGTACACACTCCTGCTATTAAACCTTTTGATTGATGTAAATTATATTCCACTCCCATTGTAATAATAGACAAACAAATATTCGATAAAAATTAGTAGAGTCATAAGTGTAATTAAAGTTTTTTTAAATATTTGATTGTGTGTAACGCAATAAACTTTTATAAAAACCCTTTATCTTTACAGATTCATTCAGTATTTGCACCCTCTCAATCTATTTAAAGAAAAACAAGGAAAACCGACCTATAAACGAAGGAAAGAAGTATACAGAACGATAATAGAATCAAATAAGAACATAGACTTAATTATATCGAGCTTACTATCGATAATAAATTTTCTAATATGCCTAACGATCCCATACACAACTTTGCAAGAGCCACATGTAGTTTTTAATTACTACAAGCTTCCAACACTATATAGCGTAGCTGATTTTTTAGGAAAATATTTGGCAATAATAGATCGCACTATAATAGTGTTGTTTTTGATTTTAATTTACATAACGTTCGGTTTGATTGTCGATGGAATTCGGAAGATAAAGGTAAATTTAAGCCCTTGGGACGATAGAGGACTGCATGTGCTTTCCGGTACAAATCGTGTAAGAAAAAGATCCTTCATCTATGTTTTATTCTGGTGGCTTTAGATATGAGGAGTCTAATTTCAAAACCCACTATAACATATTTTTTCAAATCCCATAAATTTATAAAAACTTATAATTAATCTTTGACTTAACAATCACATTCTTAAAAGGTATTTAAATTATTATTCTAGAGTGAAAGAGCAAAAGAGAAAAAATTCATATATAATATATGCTTTGATAAAAACATTTCAAATTACTATTAGGACTATTATGTAATTTTGTACGAAAAATCGTTTTAGCGGGTTTTGAAATTAGACGCCTCATTTAATGGTACACTACTTTAAATTGTAATTTACATTTTAACTTATTGTATTTTTTTTATCACTCATATCTACGAACACAAATATAGTGAAAGTGTCAAAGTGGAAGACAACAAAGCAGCGGGAGATTTCGACCAGCTTCTCGTGACGCTGGCTTACTGCGTAAAATCGGATCATCTTATGTATCATATTAGAGAAACAACACCTTTTTAAAATTTAAGAACTCACTTAAAGTTAAATTTTATAAACAAAACGAATAAATATTATGGAGGAGAAAGAAATAATATTTTGTAGAGATAGAAAAAAGTAGTGTAATTTTGACTCCGCCTATTGTGAAATTGTTAGACTGGAAATCAATCAGGTCGCTCATTATTAATAAAATGACACTTTTATACTCATAATATTATATTGATTAATTTATAGTAACGTTATATAGATTATACTGATAAGAAACGAATAGTTTATATTTAATTATATAATATTTAATTTGCTAATATATAATTGGGAGCGTCTGCCGCAGGATAACATTAATGCCAGGCAGTAGACTTGAGTGAGTCTGCTGCCCGGATGAGAGGGAGGCGGTGCACGGCGTCCGGCGCATCGCCTGGGAGAGAGGTTTTGGAGGGGTAGGCTTTATTCCTTCCCCACTCAGAGAGGTAGCCTCAAAAAGGCTTATTGGTGTCTGGGGGTCTGGATGAATTTGGCTTCCCAGGCACGAGTGGAGTAATCAGAGGGACAGCCCGGGGGTTTTTATTCAGTGGGAGTATGACACACCGGGGTCGCTGCCGAAACAGCGTCCCTGATGGTCCTATGCAGGATTTTCCCCTGGGATACAAAAAAAGGATAACATTAATAAACTCTTCGATTCTAAGAATAATCAATGCCAACAAGTTTTGAATAACAAACGAGGTCACACTTTGTATTTAATTATACATTTCTTTTACAATGAATTCATTCTTTAGCAATTTCATTTTGTTAAAAAATACCACGCAGGCTCCAAGTACACAATAATGTCGTTAATTTATTAATATAAAAAACAGCTGTTGTTTTTATATCAATAAGACACTAAATCATTATTTAAATTATATAAAACAAACTTTATAATGAGAAAACTTTTTATGAAATACAATTTAGTGCATGTTGTTTAAACTTTTTGTGTGTATTTCACATTACAATCTAACACACGTGCAATAAATTAATTAAGGTTATATATTGTAATCTTAAATCTATTATTATCGCTAGGTTAATAAAGACAACGCCGACCTTAGCTTGTACAATTAAATTAAATGATATTAATACAAATGGGTGAATTGTATAATGACAATCAAATAAGTGACGCATATGTTGAGTATGATGACCGGCAGCCTCGTGTCGAGCGGCACCACGTGGAACGCAGTCAGCGCGAACGGGCGCGCTTCTATGTAGCCGATGAAGCGCTTTATGTCGCGGCAGGTCGCCGCATCTGTTGATAGCAATACAATTACAGAAACGAATCTTGTTGATAAGCAATATAACGCTTGTTACATATACGGCCCGCATATTTCCCATATAACAAAATGCAACGCCGCAGCTGCCCATTGTTTTATACAAGTACTGATGTTGACTCATTGCAGTGAAATTCCTAACTGAAGATCACACGACCGAATTCTTAACAATGGAAATGAGTCAACGAGCTTTGGGAAACGACAGGCCCGCAGGCTGCCGCGGTCCAACAAGCAACAAGAATTCGTCAGGTTCTAGCATCGACCGGACGTGTTCCATTAGACATAAGAAACCTTGTAATCTTTAAGGCTTTTGTGCATTTATCTATTAAATAATTTTTAAAACCAAATCTGGTTGTGGCAGTTCATATTTCGCTATTACTCATAAAATAAGAATAGTTAAATGTGTAACAATAATATACAAATATTGTTTTATCACATTTGCTTGTATAGAATATATCGCTTTTAGGCGCATAATTGTCTAAATTATGCATTAGTCCTATAATAACGTTATTGCATTCAGAGTGCGGTATTCTGATATTCCGATTAAGTTAAATTTGTACCTCACTGTAAAATGTAATAAATATAGACGAAGAATTGTTATTTTAACTGAGTAATATATGTTATTTTGAATACCACTAAATGATTTTTAATGACGGTTATATACGCCGCGTATCATTGATGTAATGCGATGTAAAAAAAAAAAACTAAATGCGAGTTACTTTCTAACTGTGCGAATTATACTTTCACTATTTTTCCAATAAATTAATATTGGACTCTTTTCCTTTGCAAATGTGATGGAAATCGTCGTATAACACGCATCAACGCAACGCATCACGCAACAACGATCTTTCATCGTGTACGGTACTTCGACAGCTCTGCGACAGTGGCACAGGCTGCCTAAGTTTCACTTACCGCGGCCACCAGTTCGCCAACTCCTCAGGGGTTCTGCTCCCGTACTTCTCCTTCAAGAAACTGGAGTCTTTGAGGATCTTCCTCAGCACACTTGTACACTTTGGAACCGGATTATGTTTGACAATGAAATTTTGTATCTTTTACGTCGTTACTTAGCGGATCGGTCGAACGAGAGCAAAACTCAATTGACAAACCGTACGTTGTTGCCAGAGCTGTCGAAAGTTACCCGCACACAAATTCGAATATGAAACACATCGCAAAACTTAAAACGTGGCAATGATATCTTATGAGACTTTTTTTTAATTGTCTGCCAATTTTTTGGGGAGACGTTTGCTTCATGTTTTAAAAAGTTAATAAAGTGAGTACGCTGAATGCTGTATTCGTCTCCCGCCCCTGGAATTTGACGCTCAAAGCATTAGCGTCAGCTTGCTTCCTATCTTAGATCCAAACCTAGTGCAGTCATACCTTTTTCAGCTATCAAACTGTTGTACAGATGAATCTTTATTTTATCTGCTTTCCACGCCAGCCTTGCCGCGCACCACAACGGTGCACAGATCATCAATAGCATCAAAAAAGTTGCACAATTGGTTGTAGTTAGCATCAAAATAACTTCCTGGAATAAAAAGGTACATTATTATTGATTGCATCATTCTTTCAATATTCATGTCTTAGAAACGATTTTTAACGAACTTCTCGGTATAATTTTACTATGAGAGTTGATATAGTGTGTCTGCGTCGGTTAACGCTATAGATACACAAATGTGCTATTGTTATACTGCATTTAAAAGTAAGTTCTTATTCGTACCTACGAATATCGCTAAAAAAGTGATTGCTGATACTAGTCGTGATCATGTTGGCATACATAGCTTTTCAGTATCATAAAATAAAACAAACAATTTGGGATTAATAATTTAAATGGGTTTTTTTCTAACAGCAAAGGAGAAAATTTTTAACAGGCATATAATTAATGGAACACATTCGCTGAGAGATTATTGTAAAGTTAAATCACATAGCCAAGGCAAGAGAATATTTATTTCTTAGTTTGTAGGTGAAAAACATATTTACCGACAAATGATTCTTCTGCAACATTTCTAATATGGCGTAAATCGAAAACATCAGATCAGGTGCGTAGAATATAAGTCCTAAAACAAACTAAAAACAATATTGATTGATTGATAAAACAAAATCATCATCGATTGGATTACACTTCAATTTGATATGAAGCCATGAATGTACCTTCAGTATTTGATGGACTTTCCTTAACCGAGCCCGGGAGTACCCAGGCACTATTAAATTAAACATTTATAAAAAAAAAAATTAGAATTAAGATCTTAAATTTGTATGTTTACGGGGCTGACATGACTGTGTACTCAAAGGCTTTTTTTTTTTTCAAGAATAAAAAAAAATTCACACGAAGAAGTTCGCTTCTACATTAATTATGCAAATAGTTAAGGAGTGAAATATGCTTCCAGCGAGCATATTTCCGCGATCTTATGACTTAGGAACGTTTGAGAGAAGAGTGAATAGGTATTTCTCAGGCGGACGCAGTCCATCATCGGAGTCACCTTCACCTTCCGTTAGGCGTGATTGAAGTCAAGCGTGCCCCTGTAAATTATTAGAAAAACTCGGCGAAATTGAAATTGTTTTAGACTGATCGTAACACTTAAAATAACATACTCGTGTTTACAGTATGTACAGAATAAATGTTATATTATACGCGTATCGACTCTACGAATGGAGATCAGATGTTTGAGCATGCAAGTTTTGTTTTAATGCTTATTGCACTAATTTACATACCGCTGCATCAAAGCGAACCTTGACTTCTTCTGTAAGGTCGATGATATATTTATAGCTACGCTGAAACGAGACTATATCCAAAGAACGAGCTTGTAAAGCTTTCAAAAAATTGGATAAGCGAAGATTTACGGAGTAAAATATAATAAAATACATAATAACAGATGTGTCTAATGATAACCATGGTATAACAATTAAGATAAATACTAAAGGGGGCTTTACACAAGTATTGTTATTAAGCACACAGTTCATAAAGAAAACAGTATTTTTAATAAAAATCCCACCCGCAATTAAAGTAACTATTGTTAAATCAATATTGTAAGTATTTATATTAAATTTTAATCTAGAGTCAAAGGTTTTTAACCCCTTCAGAAACTTTGTCATTGACATATTATTGGCAATTAATGCAAAGATAAAAGTTTGTAAAATATACCAAATTATATAAATAGAGTGCCAGTATGCTATAAAAGGCTCGTTATATATAAATAGTAAATATATAGACGCAGCTCCTAAAGCAACGCATTGTAACATGGATGCTATTTTCATGAAACAGTTGATTCTTTGAGATTTATATGTAAAAGCTCCCATATCTAAACACGAAATTAATTGTAAGAATTTAAGGACAAAATCCAACGGCTTGGCTAATGTTGGTTCTAGATTATAATTCTTAGGTAATACGTTAATTTTATTTATATGATTGAAAGTACGCATTTTCGGTTTACGTAAAAACACATCTACTTCGAGAGTTGGTATAATTTAGACTGGCCTTCTTTGAATGCTTTTTAATTTATTTCCACGTTAATATCATATAGTTCTATTGGGACTCCATTAATATTGACATATAAATTAATCATTAATGGACAACTTATCATTCGACATTCGTTACGAGAAAGTAAAATAAGCAATTACATATTACTACATTATTACTTTTATAATTAATTTATTACTCACCATAGAATGGTAATGCATGAATTAATTTCGTTACAAAAAGAGCTATTATGACAGAATACATATTAGAATTCAATAATCTAATTATATATTTAATTAATGAATTATCACTAACCTCAAATGCAATGCAATATTATTGATCTATCTTTAAAACATTACCTGCTTTAATAATAAATAAAAATAATAACCGGAAGCCAACATTTTTAAGGTAAATTTTGATTAAGTATAAATGACTGTTTCAGAATAAGTATGCATGTATATTGTTATTATTTTAATAAAATTAATCATTTTTGGGATCCGAGTGGTCGGCACACAGCACGCCTGGGTTCCGCGTGTGCGGTTTTGCGTGCTAATATGTCACAAGATACCGCTGGGGTCTGAGTGGGAGGCACTGCTACCAGAGATGGGCAAAATGTAACCTGATTTATGATCAACGATTAAAAAATTTAGTCGTAATTTTAATTTTCTTGCTCTGTTATCATGATTAAATCCATTTAAAACTTTAAGAAATCATAAATGTGTAAGCAATCTGGGATTCTGTAGTGTTTAAAACAGATGAGAAAAATGCAGACATATTAATGATTAATGGTTAAAAAGTAAAAAGTAATCGTAATTTTTTGAGAAAATAAAAAAATCATCTTTAAACCTAATCATTTTTATTAATCTGATTACATTTTGCCCATCTATGACTGCTACTATGGCCCCATCCCATTCGGATCGAAGTGACGAGCACTGACTATTTTAGTGCAGGAGTGCATGAAGGAATCAATAATTATGAAAAATAAATAGACAGATTAAGATATATACTATAATTATAACAATGCATAAGAAATTATGCAATTACATTAAATAAACTAAACAATAAATATATATTATTCTAATGTTTTCCTCTATAATCTCACGTCTATGACGATTCCATATTTTTATACGGTAAATTCTTAAAACTCTCCGCAATTTCTTTAAGATCAAACTTGGCTTAGCTCTAAATTAAAACATTAATCGTTTAATACAGGTGAGTGAATTGTATAATGACAATCAAATAAGTGACGCATATGTTGAGTATGATGACCGGCAGCCTCGTGTCGAGCGGCACCACGTGGAACGCAGTCAGCGCGAACGGGCGCGCTTCTATGTAGCCGATGAAGCGCTTTATGTCGCGGGAGGTCGCCGCATCTGTTGATAGCAATACAATTAGAGAGGCAAATATTGTTGATAAGCAATATAACGCCATAAGTCATAAAATAGGAATAGTATATAATAAAGTAAAAATTCGTTTTCATCACACCGGCTCGTAATGAGCATATTATTTCGTACGTAATTGTCTAAATTATACACTCTAGTACTTTAATAACGTTATCGCACTGGGAGTGTGGTAATCTGATATTCCGATAAAGTTAATTTTGTAATTAAATGCAAAATATAATGAACACAGGAGAAGCATTTTAATATGTATTCTTTTGAATACAAACAAATGATCATTTAATGATGGCTATATATGCCGCTTATCGCTGATGTGACGCGTAGTAAAATAATACGAAATGCGAGTTGCTTCCTAACTGTGGGAATTATAAAGGGTGTCTCAGAATGTTTTTCATTTTTTGATGTTAAATAAAAAACAACATTATCCATTAAAACTTGTTTTATTTATTGTTAAATTAAAGAGCAGATCTTGAAGTTTATTTATGAAAAACAACCGTTTGCAAATGTTCACCATTTACTTGTTCACACTCATTTAGCCTGGAGCTAAAATTTTCAATCACTCGCTGGAGCATTGCTCTTGGAATAGCGTTGATTTCTTCAGTGATTCTTTGCTTCAAAACGTTCAGGTTTGGTGGCAATGGATTGTAAACTTTACTTTTTAGGTAGCCCCATAAGAAAAAATCAGCAGGCGTTAAATCAGGACTCCTCGGTGGCCAGTTTATGTCTCCTCGGCGGCTTATCACTCTTCCGGGGAATAAATCGTGAAGAGCAGCTAATGAGTCATTTGTTACATCAGAAGTGGCCCCATCTTGCTGGAAAAAGGTGTTGCGGTTGTAGCCAGACTGGTTTTGCATTTCTGTAGCCAAAAAAGTCCGGATCATATGGCAATATCGAACGGTTATAACGGTCTGAGTTCGACCTCGGTTATCCTCAAAAAAATAAGGACCGATAATTCCTTGACTTGATATGGCAGCCCAAACAACCACTTTTGGTGAGTACAAGGGCTTCTGATGCAGTTCTAGCGGATTCTCGGTAGCCCAGTATCTGCAATTTTGTTTATTCACGTGACCGTTGATGTGAAAATTCGATTCGTCGGAGAACCAGATGTTATTGAAACTCCTAAAACGGTTTTTCATTGTCCTGCAGAATTCGACTCGTTTATCAGGATCATCAGGCTTCATTTCTTGAACAATAACAATTTTATATGGGTGAAAATGCAAATCTTTCGAAATAATGCGATAAACCGTAGATTTGTTCAAATTCAGAGAAGCTGCGCGCAATCTCAACGACTGTCGTGGGTCGTCCATAACAGACTGGCGAACGCGGTCGACGTTCGTGCTCGCCCTTGATGTCCTTTTGCGCCCAGATGATTTGTCCGGCATTGTATTCCCAGTCTCTTCAAACTTGCACACCCAATGTTTAATTAAATTGGCACTTGGCACATGTTTTAAGCTTGTTAAATTAAAATGTGTCCTGTAGAGACGACGAACAATAGTGTAGGAATCGTTGTTTTTATAAAACGCTCGCACGCAAAACGCGCGCTGCGGTCCCGTGAAACGATTCATGGCTACTAAACTTAACAAGCCGGCCAAGCGTTTGAGACCACTCCCCTCCCCCTGCTACCAGCGATCGGCGCGTATTGGTCAATTCAAAAACGAAAAACATTCTGAGACACCCCTTACTTTCACTATTTTTTTCACTAGATCCAAACCTGGTGCAGTCATACCTTTTTCAGCTATCAAACTGTTGTACAGATGCATCCTTGTTTTATCTGCTTTCCACGCTAGCCTTGCCGCGCTCCACACCGGTGCACACATCATCAATATCGCCGAAAATATTGCACAATTCGCTGTTGCTAGACTCACAATTATTTCCTGGAAAAAATAAAAATCATTTGACTACATTATTATTGATTAAATCATTCTTTCCAAGTTCATGTCTTAGAATCGATTTTTAACGAACTTTTCGGTATAATTTTACTATGAGAGTTGATATAGAGTGTCTGCGTCGGTTAACGCTATAGATACACAAATGTAATATTGTTAAACTGCATTTAAAAGTATGTACAGTTTAGTCCAAAAACCAGGTACGAATGTCGCTAAAAATGTGATTACTGATACTGGTCGTGATCATGTTGGCATACAAATAGCTCTTCCGTATAATCAAATGAAACAAATACTTTGGGATTAATAATTTAAATGGGTTTTTTTCTACCAGCAAAGGAGAAAATTTTTAACAGGTATATAATTAATGGAACACATTCGTATAAGATATTATTCTAAAGTTAAATGACATAGCCAAGGCAAGAGAATATTTACTTCTTAGTTTGTAAGTGAAAAATATATTTACCGACAAATGATTCTTTTGCAACATTTCTAATGTGGCGTAAATCGAAAACATCAGATCAGGTGCGTAGAATATAAGTCCTAAAACAAACTAAAAACAATATTGATTGATTGATAAAACAAAATCATCATCGATTGGATTACACTTCAATTTGATATGATGCCTTGAAGGTACCTTCAGTATTTGATGGACTTTTCTTAACCGAGCCCGGGAGTACCCAGGCACTATTAATTTACACATTTATATAAAAAAAATAGAATTAAGATCTTAAATTTGTATGTTTACGGGGCTGACATGACTGAGTAGTCAAATGTTTTTTTTTCAAGAATAAAAAAAATTCACACGAAGAAGTTCGCTTCTACATTAATTATGCAAATAGTTAAGGAGTGAAATATGCTTCCAGCGAGCATATTTACACGATCTTGTGACTTAGGAACGTTTGAGAGAAGAGTGAATAGGTATTTCTCGGGCGGACGCAGTCCATCATCGGAGTCACCTTCACCTTCCGTTAGGCGTGATTGAAGTCAAGCGTGCCCCTGTAAATTATTAAAAAAACTCGGCGAAATTGAAATTGTTTTAGACTGATCGTAACACTTAAAATAACATACTCGTGTTTACAGTATGTACAGAATAAATGTTATATTATACGCGTATCGACTCTACGAATGGAGATCAGATGTTTGAGCATTCAAGTTTTGTTTTAATGCTTATTGCACTAATTTACATACCGCTGCATCGAAGCGAACCTTGACTTCTTCTGTAAGGTCGATAATATATTTATAAGTACACTGAAACGAGACTATATCCAAAGAACGAGCTTGTAAAGCTTTCAAAAAATTGGATAAGCGAAGATTTACGGAGTAAAATATAATAAAATACATAATAACAGATGTGTTTAATGATAACCATGGTATAACATTTAAGATAAATACTAAAGGGGGCTTTACGCAAGTATTGTTATTAAACACATAGTATATAAATAAAACAGTAATTTTAATAAAAATCCCACCCGCAATTATAGTAACTATTGTTAAATCAATATTGTAAGTATTTATATTAAATTTTAATCTAGAGTCAAATGTTTTTAACCCCTTCAGAAATTTTGTCATTGACATATTATTGGCAATTAATGCAAAGATAAAAGTTTGTAAAATATACCAAATTATATAAATAGAGTACCAGTATGCTATAAAAGGTTCGTTATATATAAATAGTAAATATATAGACGCAGCTCCTAAAGCAACGCATTGAAACATCGATGCTATTTTCATGAAACAGTTGATTCTTTGAGATTTATATGTAAAAGCTCCCATATCTAAACACGAAAATAATTGTAAGAATTTAAGGATAAAATCCAACGGCTTGGCTAATGTTGGTTCTGCATTATAATTCTTAGGTAATACGTTAATTTTATTTATATGATTGAAAGTACTCATTTTCGGTTTACGTAAAAACACATCTACTTCGAGAGTTGGTATAATTTAGACTGGCCTTCTTTGAATGCTTTTTAATTTATTTCCATGTTAATATCATATAGTTCTATTGGGACTCCATTAATATTGACATATACATTAATCATTAATGGACAATTTATCATTCGACATTCGTTACGAGAAAGTAAAATAAGCAATTACATATACTTTTATAATTAACTAGCTGTCCCGGCAGACCTTGTTCTGCACTATTTCTCTAAAACAAAGTCACATTGTTTTTTTTAATGTTAATAGCTATTGGCCTGTCGGCTGTTTTTTGAAAATTGTTTGAAGGAACCTGGCCTTAATGCTATATGTATAAAAATTGACAAATATTGACATTAATATTTATACGTCACTCAATAATTTTTTGCCTTCCCGGAACCCGTCCACTAACATTTAAACTTTATGCTATGGTGTTAAAGTTCAAATTGACTTATAACAAATCTTTTGTATGAGAATATAGAAAAGTGTTGTTTTTAGACTTTTTCAGATAATTTTTTAAAATCTTCTCTCTGTTATAACCTTCCCCAGACTTCAACAAACACAACAAAAAAAAAATCAGTCAAATCGGTTCAGCCGTTCTCGAGTTTCGCGGTTATCAAGACACTATAACTGATCCGGCAAACGTTGTTTTGCTATGTAAGGTTTTGTAATATCTTCTAAGATGTTCATTGAAATTAAGTGACGTCAAAGACAATTTTGTTCACAATTAAATACTCTTAATCAACAACACATTTATTTGGATAAAGATTAATATTATTACGTTGATATAACTCTTAACAAATAATGGATTAATTTCGACCAAATTTGTTTACCATAAAAACAGTTCTAGTGACTTAATCTTAAAAGATAGACATATACTGTCGCAGACATTTTTTAGATCATTTCAAGAGGAATAATTCTTTCATACATATATTTTTGGTATCTTGAACCGTTTTTGCAGCGCACGCAATGGAAGCCCTCAAGGATGAATAATTTTGCCCGTTTTTTTTACATTTTCCATTATTTCTTCACTCCTAATAATTGCATCGTGATGTTATATAGCCTAAAGCCTTCCTCGATAAATGGTCTATTCCACTCAAAAAGAATTTTTCAATTCGAACCAGTAGTTCCTGAGATTAGCGCGTTCAAACAAACAAACAAACAAACAAACAAACAAACAAACTCTTCAGCTTTATTATATTAGTATAGATTTATTACTCGCCATAGAATGGTAATGCATAAATAAATTTCGTTACAAAAAGAGCTATTATGACAGAATACATATTAGAATTCAATAATCTAATTATATATTTAATTAATGATTTATCACTAACCTCAAATGCAATATGGAAACCAATATTATTGATCTATCTTTAAAACATTACCTGCTTTAATAATAAATAAAAATAATAACCGGAAGCCAACATTTTTAAGGTAAATTTTGATTAAGTATAAATGACTGTTTCAGAATAAGTATGCATGTATATTGTTATTATTTTAATAAAATTAATCATTTTTGGGATCCGAGTGATCAATAATTATGAAAAATAAATAGACAGATTAAGATATATACTATAATTATAACAATGCATAAGAAATTATGCAATTACATTAAATAAACTAAACAATAAATATATATTATTCTAATGTTTTCCTCTACAATCTCACGTCTATGACGATTCCATATTTTTATACGGTAAATTCTTAAAACTCTCCGCAATTTCTTTAAGATCAAACTTGGCTTAGCTCTAAATAGAAAGATTAATCGTTTAATACAGGTGAGTGAATTGTATAATGACAATCAAATAAGTGACGCATATGTTGAGTATGATGACCGGCAGCCTCGTGTCGAGTGGCACCGCGTGGAACGCAGTCAGCGCGAACGGGCGCGCTTCTATGTAGCCGATGAAGCGCTTTATGTCGCGGTAAGTCGCTGCATCTGTTGATAGCAATACAATTAGAGACGCAAATATTATTGATAAGCAATATAACGCCATAAACACCAAATTATGGTTCCTTTTGCATTTTTGTTCTTGGCCATAGCTATTTCTATTATTATTATTGTATTTTGTATATCTTTGCATGTTATATTTATAAGACAGAGATGAAGCCAGTTTAGTGAATAAAAAAAAACCTTTTTCAGTCATCAAACTGTTGTACAAATGAATCCTTATTTTATCTGCCTTCCACGCCAGCCTTGCCGCGCTCCACACCGGTGCACACATCATGAACAGGGTCAAGAGAATTACACAGTTTTTAATAATAAGACCTAGGATAATGTCCTGCAAATAAAAATCAAATATTTATATATTCTTAGGATCTTGATGTTGGGTATATTTAGCGGGATAGTAATAAAACCTGGGCAGTTGAGGCAAAGAGTAGTTCAGACTGAGGGGTCTACTCTGGCAACCGTAGTGTTAGGGCCAGTAGTGCTTACTTTAAGGTACTATGAAGATGGCATGTAACTGGGTACAAAGCCAACTGCCCCATAAAAAAAGAAGATGCATGACTAGTGAAAAAATAGTGATCTAAGTACGCCCAAAGTGTTTCCTCTAAAAGTGTATGAAACTGCCTTGAAACTGTAGCTTGGTTGGTATGATTCGGAAGTAAGTTTCAATGATATAGGAGTAAATGTTACTAGAGTTAAGTCTCTTTAGGAAAAAATCATAATCATCATAGTTTTTTTAAATATTTATGCTTTTATTATATATTGGTAGATATTAGAAACAAGTTTTGACCAATTACGAAACGCAAGCTTCATTCGTTTACGAAAAAAGAAGCTGAAACTCCGAGCGAAATTAGGGACAAAATAGAATATAAACTCAAATCTTTTTGGTTTTATTCTAATATATAATATAGCTTCATGGAGAGTTCATTTTAACGTTTGGGGATTCAATCCAAATTTTTCAAAAGCTAGGGATTTGATAGTTGATCAAAATTAGCTTCTAACACTTAGAAACATATCGAAAGACATCGGTATCAAAAAGACGCCAGTGCAGATTTCGTTTTGAGCGTTCGTGAAGAAAAAACACGTTCGGTGGAAGAATATTTCTCAATACACCGACACAGCAATGCTAAACTATATTTTAAGTATAAATAGTGGGTATAATATAGACTTACCATGAAATAAACCTGCTGCAGCATTTTCAATGACCCGTAAATCGTTAACATCAACTCAGGTGCGTAGAATATGAGCCCTAAAACATACTAACAACAAAACAAAATGACAATTATTCACTTTGTTAACATGCGCTAAATAATGAAATACTGGCTAACATAGTGGGTCCTTTTGTTTGGTAATCTTGAGGAAATCCCTACGGACCTCAGAGGACGGTGAGGGCCGCCCTCCGGCATGTCGGACTTCCACCGACTAAAGCCCCCGGAGTGTTCCACCTTCCACCGACCGGCATCGAGAGCACAACTAGGGCCATGAGGATGACCTCGATACCCGGCTAGGTGTGCGACCTTAGTTAGGCCTCTATTCGCTAAAGGAGGGGTGGTGTAAAGCCACCCATCTCTTGCCTTTGCGTTCTTGAGCGGTACGTGGGAACACATGGCGTGCCGCTCGCATCTTTGTTGGACGACACACTCCCTCAAGAGTGCCGCCCGGTGCAGCCGTTAATGACGGACGTTAAAACGAGTCCAGCGCAACTGATAGAAAGAAATATACCTCGTGATCATATCCCGTGTAACTAGGTCGAAATGTCGAGATTTAATTAAAAGTAAATTAATTCACGCATAATCTCGTTGAACTATTTATAATGGGTAGGAAACCTGAAAGTTTAAAATGAGTTGCGGCAAACTTTTTTTAATATTTAGTGAAAGAGTATACTTACCACAGCGTCGAAGCCAACCTTGACTGCATCAGTGGAATCGATAATATGTTTATACCAACGCTGAAACGAGACTATATCCAAAGAACGAGCTTGTAAAGCTTTAAAAAATAGAGATAAACGACAATTCACGGCGTAAAATATAATGAAATACATAATAATAGCCGTGTCTATTGCAAACCATGATATACAATTTAAGATAAATACAGATGATGGTTTAACACAAGCATTATCGTTAAAGAAACAGAATGTAAAGGTTAGAACACTTTTAGTTAAAACACCTAGGATAGTCACGAAAGTAATTGCAATATCAATATTACAAGGCTTTGCATTGATATTTAATTCGGCGTCAAGGATTAGTAAGCCCTTCATAAACTTTACCAAAGACATTTCAGTACCAATAAATGCAAAGATAAAAGCTTGTAAAACATACCGGATAATATAAACAGAGTACCAGCATGCATGGGAAAGTGGGTTGTACATGAATAATAAATATATACATGATACTCCTAAAGCAACACACTGAGATAACGATGCGAATTTTACCAAACGTCTTACTCTATCGGATTTATAAGTAAAACCTCCCAAGTCTAAAGACGAAAATATATGAATGATCTTAAAAATTACTTCCGATGGCTTTGCCAATGATGTTTTTGGTTTGTATCTCTTATTTAAATCTTCCAATTTATTTCTGTAACCACGTGAATTCATTGTTAAATTATATTACAACACATTTACTTTGTGAGATATGACAAATAGAACTGAACTCCTTTGAATATTCTTTAATCCATTATCAAGTAGTTATTCCAAAGTAGTGTCAGGAATTGATTAATGCTCATACTTGAATTTATTTTTATTGCTGTACGATGCCATCAAAAATGACAATTTTCATTAGGCTAAAGTAGTAAATTATAACGAGTACTTCTAAAATATATTATTGATGACCTTGAAATGACAGTTAAAATAAATAGATTTTACCTAACTATCCCTTATAATTTTCAATATTTTAATAAGTTAATGGCAGAAATATAGTTAAATAATCTCAAATTTCATATATTAATTGCTGAGTTAATATTTAGTAGAGAAGTATTGAATTATGTTCTTCTCAATTAATTATTAGCAAAAGGGCTTTAAAGATAAGTATTTGCTCCACGAAGTCTTCTAATAAACCAACTGTTGTAGTCAGTTTGGGACAATAGACTGTTACATCGTTACATTTCAGTGTTTTATTTTTAGGTACAGCACTAGAAAAATCGTCATAAATAAAATAGAAAAGCGATATTCACATATTTTAATATTTCCTTTCTTCTTATCTATAAAAGACTTAACAATTAAAATGATATGATCCCACCAGTATGGAACCATTATTTTTTAGCTAAATAAGATTTTTCAATTTTATCTTCAAAAGTAAAGCAGTTGTAGAGTTGTAATGTTGGAGTACGACAAAAATAAGACATGCTTTTACGGCCTTACATCAGCACATGTCGTCCGAATCTTCTATGTAATCCTAATGACTCAGGTTGCTTCTGTAGCGACCTAACTGAGTAAGGAGACTGTTGACGGCAGAACATCCCTAGAGAGTAGTTCGGGAACGCGCCCGCTCGCATCCCGTGGCGGGACTGGCAGTCTGTCGCCGCCCGCGCACCGCGTTACCGCGTTGTAGTCATAAGAAAGTATTGTAACTATTGTAATTGTAATTTAACCGTAAATATATGTTGATTCCGTAAGGTGACTTTTTTAATAAACGAAAAACAGTAAGGAATGAGCCCTGCCCTGGTCTTTAATAGAGACAGTTCACAGTTTTTGCATTAACCAAGGCTGTTCATGGCTAACTGGAAGCTCTTTTATGGTGGAATATAGTCGAGTAGCGAAAATGGCAAGCATAATACATACCATTTTTTTTTTATTTTTGAATGGTTCCATTCCCTTCAGGAAGCCCTTGTTTGGTAATTTAAATTCTAATAAAACTATACCCGGTACATTGTCATTGTTATAGTTTTTTAAGTCTTTTATATATAGGTATATTATTATAAAATATCTGTTAATACTTTTGGTCCCTTTACAATAGATTATGCTTTTTACTACACTGTGCTGACTGACATCGAAATTGTAAAATGATATTTACAAAAGAGTTAAAATCATTTAGTAATCATTTCATAACTTGGACCAGACATCAATGGTTCTACATTTAGCCCAATATACGCACCAATAGTATATCACTGACCTGAACGGACACTCGTGTGCCACAATGGTTCGCTAGTTGTTAATTTTGCACGAAACTCCTCTCTTCCTGTGGTTTATTTGACCCACTATGCGCTCCAGAGGGTTATTTAAGGATGCGTGACTTGCCAATGTTGATAGCGGAAGCAATGAGTTTTAGAATTTGTTGAATTTACTTAACTTGTGTAAATTCTTAGTATTTCCAATAGAAGTAGAAGATATTATTAAATTTCTTGATACATTTTGATTACATAAAGAGGCGAATCAGTTACATAATTTTACAAAAATAGTTTTTGTATTTGTCTTTAGATGTATTTTATGATTTTTTTATTTTTTATACTCAAAAATAAAGGGAAAATAATCGGATTCCTTAAAAAGTTTGCTTTAGTGGTATTTATTACATGATTATTCTTTTTTGGAGTTATATAAGTTTTTTGAATTAAGAGGTTTAATATTTTTGTTTTTTTTTTTTTTAAATAAAGAGGTCAAAATTATCACACAGCGTCTACAGACGTATCTTGAGTGGAAAACATCAGTAACCTGTTTTGTAGAAGACTCAAAGAGGTGACAATGTTGCCTAGAAAGTGTAAATATGCACTTTGTTACATACTTCGCACTTTTTTTTACTAGGTCTATAAAGTGATTACAACACACCTGATGCAAAGTACACTGTAGTTCAAAAACTTAAGGAACTATAAAGGGACTAGAATCCATTAAAAGTTACCGTCACCAAGTCGGCCGCATGTACCACATCTACTTTTAGTCCAACTATCGATAAATCTATCGAAACTTCCCCACCCTATACACTCTTATCAAGGACGAAATGCGTGTTCACCCATGTTATAAGCCATGTGACATCTAAAAAACTAGAAATCTAGGGTTCAAACTTCATCCTAGTTCCGTTTTTTTGATGTCCCGGGGGAAAATTCTACATAGGATCATCAGGGCCGCTGTGAGGGCATTGACACCGTTGTCTCAGACTCCTACTGACAAAAACCCCCGGGGTGTCCCTCCAATCGCTCCACCCGAGCCTGGGAAACCAAATTCATCCAGACGCCCAGGGTGCGAAATGCCTTGTTGAGGCTACCTCTCTTTGAGGGTTAGGAGTAAAGAGCCCACCCCTCGAAAACCCATCTTTCAGGCTCCCTCAAGTCTATTGCCCGGTTTCTAGTTCCGTAGTAACATTATGAAACATGTTATTGCTACATTGTTTTATTTGTATTTGTTTGATGCACTTAAAATAAACATATATTTTTAGCGTGGTAGGTATGATAAAAGAATAAACTAGGCCTACCGTAGGCTAAAGCGCAGGATAGCGTGATAGTTGAGTTGGTGAAGAATGAAATGAAGAAGTCCAGACAGCAAGTAGATAAACGTTTAATGAAGCACAGTATAAAGTCTAGTAGGAATAATGAAAAGACAGTCCAAGTAAGATAAAGTTCACGACACAATAATACAAATAACAACACGTAAATAATAACAATGAGAACAGTACGAATGCCGCGCGAGAGGAACGTAGTGGCGCGTCAAATGTGATAGCGAGACTAATTTACCAGGTGCGCAGGCGCTCGCGTCGCGTGCACATGTACAATCCCCCCGCGCGCCCCGGTATCTCGCGGCTCTCTATCTTAGTGCCGTTTCCACCGCACGACACGATATTACGAAATAAATATCAAGTGTATTAGTATGAAATGTGTTGATAAAATTATTTAGATAAATAAGTGAAGATATAATAATGTTATTTAAAATAGTTGTTAGTTATAGGTTAGTATAGTAAAAATAATTAGAAAATAGATAATATTAAAGATAGAAATAAATAAATAGATAGTGAGTATGCCACATCTTCTATTTTTATTTCTTCAGGCCTCCATGAGTCATTACATTAATACATTGTTTCCTATCAGCCCTTCAATTTGTTTCTATTTCTTATTTTAACCGCACCCTTACAATGTAAAGGCTGAATTCATATGAGCAATGTGGCAATCGATGAACAATTTTAATTCTCATTTTCACTTTCGAAATGATGATTTCCAGTGTATTCAGTTGCTTAGAAGCTTTTGAAGAAGTCAGTTCAATGTAAAAAACAATATGGATTTAAATTATAAGACAGTGAAAAATTACGTGCTTTCCAATTCGTTGAATCTTTTTATGAATATACGTTTATTTTGTGGAAGCTATTATCCTGTTAACACCTCAAAACTAGTTTCTGTATTATTAAGATGTTATTGTGTATTTATATTTTTATTTATATGTGCATATATAGTTAACGATATATATACTGTATCTCATACGTTGTCGACCATTGAATTGATTATTTTCCTTCTCTTTAATTTCTGTACTGGCAATAAAATATTCGTCGAATATTGTAATTTTGTTAAAACTGGTGACAATGTTATGGGTTATAAAAATATTTCCCTGATACCTTTTAACACTTTTATAATTATTTTTATAATGCTTATATATAGAATTACTTTGTGTGTAACGCATAATATATTATCTGAGTACCCTGCTTTCCCCATCTACATTGGAGATTTTGTGCTATTCTCGAAGAACGTTAATTTCTTAACCATCGTTGTTATCTTCGCCGTGCTGTTGAGTCGGATGAAGCTTTTGAGGGAAACTTTTGAGAGGAACAAGGTGTCAGTAAACATCGTTGGACAAAATCAGATCTCAGCTAATATGAAGCAAATTCGTAAAAGTTTGTTCATGTACAATTACTTGTTGGACCAACTAAAGCATGTGACTAAATACATTCAGTACATGGTGAGTATTATACAAATAAATATAACACATAAGAGGCTCTCGCTTGGTTGTTGGATCAAGGGTCGGATACAGAAGGCAGTTCTACGCGATACGGCGCGCATTGTTAGGAGGTTCCTCAC
Source organism: Automeris io (assembly GCA_036320925.1). Lineage (NCBI taxonomy): Eukaryota > Metazoa > Arthropoda > Insecta > Lepidoptera > Saturniidae > Automeris > Automeris io. The sequence continues at coordinate 21,650,246 of JAUDJH010000001.1, forward strand.
TCCGAGCTCCTAACTACCGGTGGCTTGGGCCTTAGGCCTCGCCCCTGTAGGTCTACATGTTTTTATATTTTAAAATTTATATGTAGAATATATGTTTTTATTTTAAAATGTAATAATATTGTAATTATGTTGAATAAATGATAATAATATGGGAATAGCAAACAATGTAAAAAAATCCTATGATATTAGATTCCAGCAATGACCAAATTAATTTTTATTGGGCAAGCGTATTCCATAATCGGCCTCATCATTGTTTTTCCACCAGGTGGGAATGAAGTCAAGTGTAAGCCTGTCTGTAATTTTAAAGATGTCTTAAAAACAATCAAATGCGAGTTGGGCTCGCGTATCGACGGTTCTGTATAAATAAACTAGAAAAGAATCGATTATTGCTCTCACGAAAAGATAAACTCGATTAATGGGCAACATTAACAAAGAAGCGGCTGGTTTTGCAACTGCGAATAAAATTATAAATTTAAAATATTTTTTTGTAATGTAACTTAGAAATTAATGGTTTTTGGAATTTTCCATTCCGCGGTAAATAGGATCTAGAAAGATAGATGGTAGACTTCAGGGATTCTGCTGCCCGGATGAAAGGAAGGCGGTGCACGATGTCCGGCGCGCCGCCTGAGAGAGGGGTTTTGGAGAGGTGGATTTTTACTCCCAACCCTCTCTCAGAGAGATAGCTTGGCGCCTGGACGAATTTTGCTTCCCAGGCCCGGGTGGAGCAATCAGAGGGATACCCCGGGGGTTTTTAGTCAGTAAGAGTCTGACACACCGGGGTCGCTGCCCTCACAGTGTCCCTGATGCCTGTCGATTGAGCTTTACAAGTATAAGTGTGTGATTTACCTTTTAGAAGTACAAAACTCTAAAAATGTTATCTATACTTATCTATCTATACTTATGCCCCATAAACGAAAAAACAAGAGAATCATCGAATGATACTGCTTTGATTTCCACGATCTTATAACAATTTTTACGAAATGTAAAAAACAAAAACTATAGCATGTAGACGCCGCCCGATACGCGTTTGTGGTAAACGTCCCAAAGGACGTTTAGGTGTTATGGGACGCGCGGGGTAAGGGATGCGCGCGCGCAAGGGATGCTCTAGCAAATTCAGTCGACTACCGAAACCCAAGGCTGGAGTACGTGCGTGTGCGTCGCAGTTCGGTGTGCCTTAAAGTGCAAATAAGCAGTAAAACGCCAAAATCCGTATCTTTCTACAACCACACTCACGACCACCGGTCATAGAACATAATAATTTTATATTTATTGTAACAATTGCAGGTATCTACAAATCTTATCTTTGATTTCCTGAGATTAACTTTTCTCATATTTTATGGAGTGATGACATATTTTTTTGAGGTAATATTTCATTTTTAGACTATAATATAGTATTTTACTGGAATACCAATAAGTCTGGGTTTGCCAGGGACCTGTTGAGCGTAGTAGTCTGGATGTTAGACCCACAGGTCGCGTGATGAATAGCATACCGTACTCCGAGACGCAGATAGCCGATATAGCTTAGGAGGCTGCGGTTATTAATTTCTTTTAGGCTGACTCATCATAGTGATTACATTACGTTTGATGAAATGTATAGTGCGATCCGAAATATGATTATAAAGAGGTAACTATGATCTGATAATCACCGCGATGAAGCCAATAAACCCAATATCAAAGGAAGATAGGAACACGTTCGTCAGGAGATTGTTTCACAATCCAATAATCCAGCAAAGATAAGTGTACGAGAATTAGTTCTAGTCGAAATAGAAGTCACCATTAAACTGTGGCTCCACTACCCAGTGCTCGCGGTTCTATTCTGAAAGCAAGAGTAAGATGAGGTTATACAGCTCCTCAAAACACTCACCGTGATACAAACGATAAATGACAATCAGCGAGATGTCTCTCCGCAGCAAAAGCGACTGAAATTGTTTAGAAATGGGACAGGACTGGCCATATCAGTCGCATGTCAGATGAATTGTAGGACAAAACAAGCACCCAGGGTATGCCATAAAACAAAAAAGACATCGCGGCCAACTCAGGCAGAGATGGTGGGATAAGTTGGACACCTATCTAAAGAATTGGTTCCAAAAAAGCAGAAAACAGAGATAAATGATAAAAGGAAGAGAGACCCTTGCTCTGCAATGGGATAACGCGACTAATTAATGAATATGGATAAATAAAGTAAAGACAATATTGTAAAGATTATATTGTAGATAGTTGGTTAGTTACTATGCGAATTGCGTACCGTTAAATTTCAAAGCAAAATTAAAGTATAGAAATGTATACCTAGAGTATGGATGTGAGTTTTTTCTTCACAAATAATTCATGTTTTTAATGAATATCAAATTATATATAATTTGTTTTCCTTGTAATCCGGTAGTGACGATTACCAAAAACTCCAAATCGTTTGTACAATCCACACTAAGCATGTGGCATAGATATAAATTCAATAAACAGTACGGTGCAGACAGTAAGACACGACCGATCAATCTGGCGTCCGTCGTAGTAATGCACACTTGACGCGTTGCAACGTAACCTGTATGTGTTCCACACAAATGTCTAGGTCTATACGCTACACGATATAACATTAAAAACCGTAGTCTAATTTGTGAAGTAAATCTCATGAAAACGTACCTTGAACCTTTGGACCTAACAGTACAGAATTTTGCTTTAATTAATCAAATATACTGTAAATTATCCTTAACATATTTATTAATCTGTAATGTTAAAACTAAATGTGACTAAAGTTGCTAATTTTATTTATTATAATTTTTTTACAGTTTCAACTTCTGCACCAAGTTGTTTTAGTAGGTGAAATGACATTTCTTCTATTCTTTCTATGTATATCACCTCTTCTCGTCGAGCTAATAAAAGTCGAAATTGAGGGTATTAAGAAAATTTTAGTGAAACAACTGACTTATTGCTCTGGTAAATATATTTTTTTATTTGACTATATTAATTATGTATCCAGCGCGTTCTGGAAGAACGTTGTAAGTGACAATTTTCTTTTTCTTTTGCAAAAAATTTTTCTTTCTTCCTTTGAATGTATTTATAGTATTTTATATAACTCTTATGAACTCAAGTTTATATAACTAGTGATAGATAATTTAAATAACTATTAAATACGAAGTTTTTCTGTAACACGCTCTTTTCACTTGTATGTACATAATAGTTTTAACCAAGATATAACAACATCGAAATTCATGGTGTAATCAGTCTGTATATGTACCTATACAATATATTTTGTCAACGATAGTGTTAGTACATGATATAAAAAAATGAAACAATTAGTAACGAATAACATAAAAATAAACTACATTGGTATATTGATAGAGTTCTCAAATATTTAAAAGAAATCCCAAGCCACGTAGTATAGCATGAACAATAAAAAATAACAGTTCTAAATATTTATAGATACTCGTATACTTGGTACTGACTGACGGAGGTGGTTCGGCTGACTCATAAACCGAAAGGCCTGATTGTGAATGATCCTGACGTGACTAAGCATCTTGAACCGTTTCAGTTGCGCAGAGATGTTACCTCACTGAGGGTTTTCTACCGTCTGTATCATGGCGAGTGTTCTGAAGAGTTGTTTAACCTTGTTACACTCTCTTCCTTCCTGAATAGATCCTCGCGCGCGGGTTTGCTGCGTCACAGCTATACGGTATCTCACATCCCGGCCAGGACTAAGAAGTTCTCTAACTCTATCTTTTGCCGTGTCGTGGGGCTGTGGAATAGTCTTCCGGCAAGCGTGATCTCACCATCCTATGATATGGGATCTTTTAAACGTAGCGTGAAATGATATTTGTGCAGGCGGGCATGATCGCCGTGACTACCGATGGGTTTTTCTTGCATATCGATAGTCCATATAGCTAATATAGTGGAGTCATATATGTCGCAGAACCACCAAGCGTTACAATAAACGAGTTGCAGGGTAGAGACAACATCCCGGCAAGGAACTCGCAAAGGTAAATAGGTAACCTTGCGAAATATAATTGAACTTTTCTGGATGCGAACAACCCAGGGTAGAGGTCTTTAGTGAACTTTGAGGGTAGTATATGTTTGGCAATGTGATGCGGGCTAAAATGAGTGAATGAAATTGAATTCTCAATAGAGGATTCTGTTCAAACATACACCATCTTTTCAATTACCAATGTTGATATCGAGGAAAAGACGGATGTCTTATCCCAAAAGACTAATTGTAATTACTATTTGGCATGGTAGGTACGATAGAAGAAAGTAGACCTACCGTAGGCTAAAGCGCAGGACAGCGTGATAGAGATGAGACGATAGAATGAAATGAAGAAGTCCAGACAGCAAGTAGATAGACGTTTAATGAAGTACAAGACAGTACAGAGTCCAGTGGAAATAATTAAATTCACAGCACAATGATAGAAACACAAGACGTAAATATAAACAATGAGATCAGTACGAATGGCGGCGAGTGAAATGTAGTGGCGCGTCTAATGTCATAGCGAGACTGTTTTGACGGCTGCGCGGTTGAGGGCTTGCGTCGCGTGCGCATGTGCAGCCCCCACGTGTATGCCACAACTACAATAAGTGTTCCGATCTAGGATACAGTCTTGGAGAATCTTTCGTAACTAACATATATTTATTTTCAGATTCTTCGCTGCAGTTTGAACTGGATAGAGCTTTGACTTGTGTGACATTGCGTCCCCTCGAAATCACCATATGCCGCGTTTTTCCCCTAGATATGACATTGCCTATGGGCATCATCAGTGTGAGCATTACATACGCTATTCTGTGTATTCAGATTTCAAAGATTCTCGGTTAAAACTGGATAGCTTTCATTAGACTCTAAAATTCACTGCACATTATCATGGTCTCAGAATAGAACTACACGTGTTTTTGTAGCACGATCTTGACCACGAAGTTTTCTTCTGTCACCATTATAAATTCGAAGAATGAAAAAAGTTGGAGTTAAGCGTTAAAAGGATAATGGAATTACTCGTGGAAACAGATATCGAAATGTATTGTCGTATAATAAGGATGTTGTGGAGAATATCAAACATAACGTGATATGTTGACGACGTAGCGGAAGCAAGAATCACCAGCAAGGAATACGTGCTACCGGCAGTATTACCAGTTTGTCAACATACCACATTAATATTTATTTTGAAGTTTATGAGTCTAAGAATAAAAGTAGAAGAAAATACGCCTAAACCAACGCTTTAGATCTAACTATGTGACTTAGAACGTTAACTGGGGAAATTTTATTTCTTGATTTATTTTTATTAGAGAAATGTCGCGAAAATTACGTCTTGTGTTTTAATTAAGATTTGAAAGTATTTGTAAGCCCGGTCGAGTTTCTTGCCGGTTCATTTCGATGACAGGGATTTCTGAACCGGTGGTAGCTTCATAGTTTTATATGATCTTTCGGGAACTAGTAGAATACATTGAAATAATGTTTAAGAGTTAGGTCCAATTGTGACCTAACCCAGTGCGCACTTTCCTGAAAAATCTAATCAATTGTCTCGTAAATCCATTGTCTGAATTTATTATTTTAATCTAATTGTCAGCGCATTGTATCGTGTGTCATTTTTGGTACATGCACCATTTAATATTACATTTAATAAAATTTTAGTGTTTCGAGTGGTAATTAAGGTTTTAAGTATTCCTAAACCCGGTCGAGTTTCTTGCCGGTTCTTCTCGATGACAGGGATTTCCGAACCGGTGGTAGCTTCATATTTTTAAGAACTATATTGAGACTTACTGTTACAGTAGATTCACGTACTAAGGCTTTCTATTTTTCGTCTTTAAGATCTGGTGTTGCATTTGGTTATAACTGAAGATCTTAAATGTCTTGGTCGCTGATAAAATCTGTCTATGGGGAAGTTTCACAAAGAAGTGTTTCTTTGTGAAACTTCCCCATAGACAGATTTACATCTGAACGCCCGCTAACATAAACCAGCGTAGTGGAACTGGTTATCCCTGAGTGACACCCTGGAATTTAGTTATAGGTGACAAAAGCCACTTTGCGTCCAATGGACAGTGAACTTGTTAGCCATTTAGATATTAGAAAATTGTATTTTACATATAACGAGATGTGACTTGACAGGGTGCAATTAAGGTAATATGTATTAACAAAGGTATTAACAAATATCTGTAAAAACAATCTAGTGCAAAAGGATCAAGAATAAGCAATATATTTTTGTTTTCGTAAGCCCATTAACACTAATCTTGTTCCATCTAAATTTTTTTAACGTTGTAGCATTTTTTGATACAAATACGATATAGAAATAGTATAATATAATTCAAACCCAGGAGATTACGACGCGTTAATATGCAACAAATCATCGTTTTCTATAAGAAAATATTTAGGGCTACACTTTTGGCGCGTGGGTGTTTTATTAATATAATTTTTTTATACGAGCTCGACAAAGTTATTACAGCGCAACTGATGGTTGGTATATTATTGTCCAAGAACAGTAACGATTATCAAGTGACGAGAATTCTTTGATAGTCGCCGTCATCATGCCCTATTACCACAGCTGAACTGAATTTGAACAACTAGAGGAACACAAACTGGTCTCGAAACGCGACCGGTTATTGTCGGATTCGACTGTCTTTACACTTGTATACTGTGTTCACTATCCAGTTTATCCCATATTTCCTAGTACTATTGTATACGAGAATAATGACTTTTACGGGAATCTACTGTAATTAACGTTAAGATTTTTAACACTCAACTAAAAAGAGCTAAAAATCTTCTAATAATGACTTGTAATGTATATATACTTAGAGGCTACATTAAAGGCGAACAAGGATAAAAAATCAGAAATATTCTCCGAGTGATTTAATTGAAATAAACATATCAACAAAGTATAAGATTCAGTCACACGTTTGCTGCACTTTAAAAAATTTGCAATTTTTTCATCGTTATCAGGCCGCTCTAGTCTACTGTTGGATATAGGCCTCTCCTAATAAACGCCATTAGCCCGGTCTTCGATCCTTCTCATCCAAACCTATCCAGCCACCTTCCGCAAGTCATCGCTCCTTGCTGAAGGATGCCCCAAACGCTACGCCTGCCGATTTGCAATTTTTTTAGTAGGCATCAAAAGTGTACCTGAATCTCTTACACTTTCTTGAGATGTTTATGTCACCCTATAATTTATTCTTCGATAACCAGTGAGATTAAAATAATACTGCTGTGAAATGTAATGGTACATACGCTTCCAGTATTGTATTGTTATTGGAAGCCCCATTTCATTATAAAACCATTCAATACCGTGTCGGAAACCAACCATATGTGGTGGAGGTTATTTATATCCGCACGAAAAGATTCGCTTCTGCACTCATCATGCGAAAAAATAAGAAGTGGTATATGGTTGCACAGACCATATTTTCACGTTCTTGTGACTTGGGAGCCTTTACAATATAAGCATTTGTTGAGTAGACGGTGTCCATTGTCGGACTCATCTTCACCTTCTGCTAGGTCAGATTAAGATGAAGCATCCGCCTGTAATTTAAAAAAAAATCAATTAATATGATTTTTAGTTGAGTGTTAATTTTTGTAGTATAGAGTATTTATAACACCATCATCGATGTTTTTAATGTTATTGGTATATGCAGCTTTGATAATGGAAATAAAGTTTGAAGTGTGATTTAATTATTTTATTTAAAAAACACCGCAAAACGTTATTGATTTTATATTTTGCAGAGGCAAGAAATGACAAATTTTATAACGCACAAGAACTAGTCGTTTATGGCAAACGGAGACCTCGCGACATTATTAAATTGTAACGATATGAGAAACGATTTATTCAGAACCTTATCATTATCACCGCAAACTTAGCACTTTTAAACTTAATCCATTATATATTGTAATTACCAAATTTTATAGAACGAATAAAAAAAATAACGAGCCTCATACGAATCAGATATGCGTACAGAGAGTTCCGTACAAATAGATCTACAAGAGATTAGGGAATTCACAGACAGATGGACTGACAACTATATAACTTTGCAAAGATTCCTTTTGAGTTAGGAACCCTAAAAACATCGTTTTTTTAATACCATCATGAATATTATGGTACTTTATGCTGTAGGTGACATTTTGAGGAAACTGCATCAAACACATTTCGTATTAGCAGTGCTAGCCACTTCGTTCTCGTAAACTTTGTACTTCTGTTATGGTAATAATCATGAATAGGGAAAAATTTTAGCGTGGTAGGTGTGCAGGAAGTAGAAAGTAGACCTACCGTAGGCTAAAGCGCAGGATAGGGTATAAAGATGTGATGATGAAGGATGAAATGAAGAAGTCCAGACAGCAAGTTGATAGGCGTTTAATACAGCACAGTAAAAAGTAACAACACGAATAAGGAAGCACAAGTAGTGTAGGATAATTATAAGTAAAGTTCAGACCAGAATACACGAATAAGAACACGAAAATTACAACAATACGAAAACTATAAGTAACGAGCAAGTGGTGCGTAGTGGCGCGTCTAATGTCATAGCCAGACTATTTCGACGGCTGCGCGGGCGGTTGAGCGCTGGCGTCGCGTGCGCATGTGCAGTCCCCCCCGCGCGCCCCGGTATCCCACGGCTCTCTAAATTAGAGCCGTTTCCACCGCACGACACGATATTGTAATGAAATATCAAGTGTGTTAGTATGAAATGAGTAGATAAAATTACTTAGATAAATAAGTGAAGATATAATGAAAAGGCGCTGACGTCTGCGATACAGTCTCAAGACTAGTGCAGGCGTCAACGTAAATTAAATTATACAATGTAAAAAATTTTTGATACAATAAAATTATTATTATAATAATGTTATTTAAAATAGATGTTAGTTATAGGTCAGTATAGTATAAAGAATTAGAAAATAGACAATGTTAAGGATAGAAATAATAAATAGATAGTGAGTATGCCACAAATTAATGACATCCCTTACTATGCTATGAATATCTTTCCAAACAATGTAAGCACAATGCAGTGTCGAGTGCAAATATTCAGTGTTCATTAATTGACCATCCCGTAACGGCTGTTTGCGATACCATCGTAACAGCTTTCAGCGCTGTCTGGTAATGGATTTCAAGTGCAACATTGTTTTCGGATGGGATTGAATGGACAGGATGTATCACGAAGGGGCGGGCTTTAGCCTTTTATGGATTTTATGCGTTTAGTTGAAAAATCTATGTATACACATATTTTGCGCTAATAGCATGAGTAGAAATACATAGACCGAGTTTGGTGCTCGCCTTGTTGCACAAGAGTGAGGCGTGGGTATGTCAGAAGAATCATGAAAGTAGTCTTTAAAATACTTGAAATTTAAAATTAATCATTTCCGCTCAGCTAGTGTCGTTGTACTAAACTAGATGGCGTTACAACCGAATTAGAATACTCAATTGTTTCGTAACATAAAATTGTAAATATATTGAGAATTTAATATCATGGATCGACAGTACGGTCTTTTATTTGAACATCCAGCTTAACATAGTGCAGTGTTCGCGACAGTAGAATTAATAATAATAATAATAATTTTATTGGATCAAAAATTTTACATTGTATAATTTAATTTACGTTGACGCCTGCACTAGTCGTGAGACTGTATCGCAGACGTCAGCGCCCACCATTACAGAGAATACAAATAATTACAAAAATATATAAAAATATACAGACGTGTTGTGTATAGGTGTGTTATGTGTAGAAAAGGGTGAGTAAAGAGTGTTGTGTGTGAGTGCAGATTATCTATAAGCATTTAAAAGATTTTCAGTTTGTAAATAATCGAGCTGCAACAAGTAATCCTTGACTTTGATTTTAAGTTCATAAAGGGAAAGGGGATAGATATTGAGAATTACATTTAGTTTGTTGTAAAATCGAGCGCTTAAAATTTTGAAGTATTATGCAGTGGAGATACGATTTTTTTCATTCTGTAAGCGGATTAACGCTTGCGGATCGCGTTAGGAACGAAGATATACGCGAAATGGTTGGTTTGAAAGATTTTGTCATCAATAGAATGCACGAAAAGATGTTTCAATAGTTCGGGCACGTGGAGAGGATGAATGATGAAAGTATGACGAAAAAGATATACAATATTAATGTGAGTGGAAGTGAGAGCCTTAGCCGCCCGAGACTTACCCACACTGACCAAATATAGACTGTTCTGATGGAGGGTACTGTCAAAAGTACGTGAAAGCGACGAGAGTTCATGAAGGGATTAATAAATGTTAAGGAAATGAAAGAGATTGAAAGGACAGAGATAAGTAGCATCCTTTTCTACCTATTCAAATAAGGGTTCAGAATGATAATAGATAGATAGATGGTACATACCTAATATATACGCAGATAAATACAAAATTAAGTAGTTGTACGATACAAAAATAAACAGCAGACATAAGAACAACGCGATCATAATTACGAAAATATCACGTAATTAGCAAAAATAAACATAAACTTGCCATAAGTAAAACAATATTATGTTCTTAAATAAAAATAAATAAAATGCCATGTTTGCTCTGGCCTTTATATATTTTTTAATTAATCTTTAAACTAAACTGTATTACACTTATTGTGAGAGAGTTATGGAGGTATAAGAGGCGGCGGAGAGGGACAGGGAGGTCCCGACAACCCGATCGGTTGCCCACGCAGAACAGGACGAAGGAGGAGGGTCTTTACCGCAGGCCTTCCTTCGTAACTGGAAAGACGCCTGGACGCGGTGTGTGACGTGTTCCCGCACACCGCTCCAAGACTACTTATGATGAGAGCGATGGGTGGCCCTTTACTTCACCCCCTCGTAAACACAGAGGTGAGGCCTACCGAAAAGGCCAGACGTCGTCGTGGGCCGGAGAAGTGGACGCTGCTGTGCCTCCGGACCCAGCTAGACGGAGAGAAGGAACACCACGGGGGTTTTAGTCAGTGTAAGTCCGACACACCGGGGGGCGACCCTCATCGCGGCCTGAGGTCCATTCAAGATTTCCCCCGGGTTGCAAAAAAAACAAACAAACTGTATTTTACTAAGATATATGTTTTTTTTTACTTATTAATTATCCCCCCCCCAGGTCAGGTTGTCTTACTGTCCTTAAACAGTCATACCTAAAGAAGTTTTAGAATTATCTGTAATCCGTTATTATCATTTTTATGGTGATTTATACTTCAGTTAGAACTGAGAAGTTCTCTAAGTTGTCATAGCATTTTGGAATGGACTTCCGGTGAGCGTGGCGGAACGTCGGAAGAGCATTCCACGAGCTCAACGACTCAACAAAGTAGGGATGTCGAAAATGAAAAAAAAAATCGTTATATCGATATATCGATATTTATTAAAATATCAATATCGGCGTCGATATATCGAAGGAAAAATATCGATACATCGAGATATCGATTAAATCTCAATAAACACGAAAGTATTTTACCAGTATTCTATTTTATTGGACAAAATTACAAAAATATCAAGAATTAAAAGGCTATCTTCTAACTTTAAGACCTATTTAAGATATCAAACAAAAATAAATAATAAATGGCGGCAAATAATATAAATGCAACAAATTCAGATGTCAATGCAAGCAACATAACAAAACATAATACTCAACAGTCATAGACAATATAGTTCTTTTTTTTTTTCGTTCGGTCCTATCTTCTACAGTTTCAGATTTCAGCGACGTCACTGCCATAAGAATTAAAAAAATATCGTTTTTGATACAATTTTTGATACTGGATATTTTACATCGATATATCGATATATCATTACAAAATATATCGCCCAAAAATATCGATATATTGAATTGAAAATATCGATATATCGATGTATCGATATTTATTTGACAAGCCTACAACAAAGCTCGTAGTAAGATATAAAGATCTTTTTAGTTCTAGTAGTAGTTTAGTATAGCTCTGACTCCGTAGACCCGCGCGAGTGATTCTTTACCTGCTTTATTTACAATCTAGACAGAATTCAAGACATAAAAATACTAAACAAAATACATAGCATTTATAATTACCCATTTGTTCGCGTAAAAAGCTGCATTTTTCTCAGTGAAGTAGAGAGCACAAAGAGTAAAAATGAAGGAGGATCGCATTAAAGCTGAAATAAAAGATCAAGCGTTCAACTTGAGAGAATAATTACAGCGGATTCAAACTAAGTTTTGATGAATATATGTTATTAATCCTGGTTTAAACTAGTTTATGTAATAAGAAATTTATTTTACTAACCCGACGTTTACTTAACAGCTATGGTAGCCTAGTGGAAAGGGGTCGTTGTCGTTCGTAGGTTTGAATCCCAGTACATACATTTGGGTTTTTCCAGATGAAGTGAGTATTTAGGCAGCACATACTTGAGGCGTCTAATTTCAAAACCCGCTAAAATGATTTTTCGTACAAAATTACTTAATAGCCCTAATAGTAATTTGAAATGTTTTTATCAAAGCAAATATTAAATATGATTTTTTTCTTTTTTGATTTTTCACTCTAGAATAATAATTTAAATACCTTATAAGAATATGATTGTTAAGTCAAAGATTAATTATAAGTTTTTATAAATTTATGGGATTTGAAGAAATATGTTATAGCGGGTTTTGAAGTTAGACTCCTCACTTACCGATGGAGCAAAACATCGCGAAGAAGCCTGCGTAGCATTTAATACAAATATCATATTTACGTGCCTTAAGAACTGGGATCAGCTGCGTTACAGGTCACGTTGGGCACGACATATAAACCCAAAGTGGATACAAGCACTAAAGTATCTCGGCTCACCCCGTGAGGTATATAGGTTGACGATATATTAGTATTATATAGAAGTTAACTTCCTTATTATCATCTCTGAACATCAACCTCGTCTTTTTTTTTTTTTTGAAGCGGACTAACTACTGATTGCCGGGAAAGGCATTTTCAGCTCAACCGGGCTTAGGGGGCGAGCACAGAAGGTGCTCAGCCAGCGAAATTTTTGGGTTGGGTGGCAATGCAAGGGCACCCCTGTGGGTACGAACCTCGACTTGGACCGCCAGCCAAATAAAGTACTAACCCTACGGGTGATCTACCAGCGTTTCGGAAGTGACTACCTTGAGAAGAAACGCCGAAAGAAACTCAAGGCTGCGTCGGAGTAGATCTCCCTCGTCTATAAAATGACCCTTTATAAAAAATAGGAATATGGGCAAGGTCAGCTTCAATTTTTATGTAAAGGTTATATTCATAATCACAGTGACAAAATTTCATTACTTATTTATTATTATTTTTCCCCATTGAATTGCCAGAATATTATGTGACGTTCTTTTTTTATTTTATTAAGAATTTAGATCTAACTGACATAAGCCTGCTGTTTACCAACGGCCACAGTAGCAACCATTTAAAAAATCCGTTCTCACTCTATACTTGTTTTTACACGTGTAATTTGAACGTGTTTTTTTGTAAAATCTCTTGCAATGCAGGAGAAAAATCTATTCAGGGGTAACATTAAAATACATATATGTAATATGTTTTAAGTTAAACAATATTAGAGATAAAATGCACACGATATTAATTTTTATTTGGGGGCGCTGAGTTATTTTTGTTTGATATACAGATTTTTAAAATTCTTAATAGGAATTTTGTTCAAATAAAGGTTGGCAATATAACCACATATAATTGTTATCACAACTATTTGTACGTAATTATACAAAAGTCTCACAAAATAAAAAGCTGATTTTAAGTTTGTATCAATTTATATTAGTTTTTCTACTTTCATATCTAAATTTCATACGTATACAATTTTTATTTTTTAGTGAGACCGTGCTTCTTACAATAATGCACATTCTCCTCTGTAATAATAATACCACTTATAAATAAAAAATGGCTAAACTGATTTTTACGGTTACTATTTTCTTACATGTATCTCTATGCGGAATAGCAGAATAAATATTGAAAAATCTGATATTCTCATACCTGAAGAAGAGCAAAAGAAGAAGAAAGGTTTGAAGTAGAGATGGAGAGAGCGTGAAAGGGTGGGAGCATATGAGATAGGAACGGAGAGTGAGGTTGTAAGAGGGATTTTATTATTAACCGAAATTAGGTTTACCTAAAACTTAATTCGCCATTCGTTGACCAGCTACAATTTTAATAAATTGTTATATTTTCTGTGAATAACAGACGTTATTTGAGCGCTGACTCCGCATATATTTTACATTATTTTGCCAACGGTACTGCATAATGCAGTCATACGGAAGGCTTTATGCAAACGCACGTATTTTTTCCAACCGTACAACCCGACTCCGGGAAAACACGGGAATAATCTAATTATTCTGCCTTCAGGATGTTTCTCGAATTCGCATATTTTCTAGTTGTTTTGCAAACAATGTGAGCAGGAAAAAATATCATGTTACATGAACCTTTGTGATTTTTAACATGATACGCTTTGGGCGGATATGTGAATAAAAACATTTGAATTTTACAATTTAACAATTCAATTTGCTTAAGACAATGCCCTTTTTATAAAGGGAAAAGGTATGTATTATATTGAATTTTTATATATACAATAGAATACATTCGTCAATATGGAAAAAAAATCTTTATTACCTTTCGCCATGTTCATATTTTTGGCTTTTGTACTTTCTTTTCTGATATGTGATTTTTTTTTAGACGAAATGTATTTTTTATTTTTCATTTCATTTACCTAGATATTTCAATTTATATCTTGTTCTTTCTTTCTTAAATGAAGTCATATTTAATCATTGCAGAATATTGCTTCAATCTAAAAAAAGGAAATTTTTATTATCATTAATTTTTTTTTATATACTTATAATTATAATGACATTAATTAATACCAGTTTTAATCTATTTTATAATTATAATTAATTCAATTTATTATTATTATTCTAAGCTTTAGTTCTATGAAAATTATATTGGCATTTGAATAGCTTTAAATGTCATAAATCGCTATTAAAAATATTTATTTTTGGAATAACCAAAATATGATAATAGATTTATACACGAGAATGTTTTTTTCTGATCAGAATACTTTTTTATAAGTTGTTTTGTTCACTGTTTTTTATGTATAAACCTTTCATTTTAAACATTGAAACTAAGCCTTATGAAACATTTGTTGTTTTACCAAAATCAACTTCAAATCACTTCTGCAACATTTCATGTACAATATTTTGAACTATTTCAAACTCATACTTTCATTCAATTCACATTTACAGTTGAATTGAAAAGGTCCACCTTAGAGTACGTAATTTCATTTAAAAATATGTCGTAATGTCAGAGGATAAAGTTCATAATGTATTATTAGAAATAATACTGTTATATCAGCACTATTTTTATAAGAGCCACTTGACACATATCGCTGGAAGCTGAAAGGGCTCTGATTCGAGATAAAATGTGGTTTGCCCTTTGACGTATTCAGTTATTCATAGAATTTTGATGTGGGAACCCTTATCTTGATAAACGCATGTTTCACTAAGTTATTGTATGGCAAAACTTGTTAAATTCTACCGTAAAGGGCTACGTTTGTATAACTGTATTAAATTGGATTTAAGATCTAAAAAGATCACAGTTTTACTCAATTATTAATGAGTATGAATAGTTTCATTCCACGAGAAACTTTTAGATAACTTAAAATTAATATTAACATTGATATATCTATACTAATTATAAAGCTGAAGAGTTTGTTTGTTTGTTTGAACGCGCTAATCTCAGAAACTACTGGTTCGAATTGAAAAATTCTTTTTGTGTTGAATAGACCATTTATCGAGGAAGGCTTTAAGCTATATAAGATTACGAGGCAACTATTAGGAACGAAGAAATAATGGAAAATGTGAAAAAAACGGGGAAAATTATTCATCCTTGAGGGCTTCCATTGCGTGCGCTGCGAAAACGGTTCAAGATACGAAAAATATATGTATGAAAGAATTATTCCTCTTGAAATGATCTAAAAAAATGTCCCGACAGTATATGTCTAATCTTTTAAGATTAACTCACTAGAACCGTTTTTATGGTAATCAAATTTGGTCGAAATTAATGCATTATTTGTTGAGAGTTTTATCAACGTAATAAAAATAATAGACACGTAAATAATAATAAACGTATATTAATCTTTATCCAAATAAATGTGTTGTTGATTAAGAGTATTTAATTGTGAACAAAATTGTCTTTGACATCACTTAATTTCAATGAACATCTTAGAAGATATTACAATACAGATACACAGAAGTACAGATAGTACAATAACTTATATAGCAAAACAACGTTTGCCGGATCAGCTAGTCATTTTATATGCGTAGAATTACGCAACTCACGAATAAATATTCCGGTTATGAAGGCATTATTAATAAATACAGTATTCTAAGAGCATAATAACGATTTTTATATTAGCATAATTGCGATTACATTTACTAGATTGAATTGCTGATTTATTGTAACTGTGGTTTACTGGATGTATTGTTCTTCTTTTTGTGGGCTACTGTTGTATCTGGACAGAGACTAGATGCCTGAATAGCAACATTTTGCGGGGAATTGATGATTTTTCTGTTGGCGTTGTATGGAGTGCGCGTCGCTTGGGTCGCTGGTTTTGACTTCAATCAAAGACTACTGAATATTGAAAATATTAACGACGAGCTCTAAAAGACTTGCATCCAGAACCGTAAAACTTAATATTATTAAAATTAAATTGAATTTCTATTTCATTTATTTAAATTGGACGCCGGTTTTTTATCACCAAATCATACATTTATTATACCAAAATCTAACACTAATATTAACAATTCTTTGTGGCTGTAATGGCTTAGCGGATAATGGACCGTTTTCTATGCGCGTCAACCTGAGCGGTCGTAGGTTCGACTCCCGGCCCCACACTTTCAACGGTGAAGGAAAAAATCGAGAGAAAACCCGCATGACATCTAATAGAAATGTCATCTGTAAGAGCCCTGAGAACGGCGATCAGCTGTGCTTTTGTTATTACGCACGACATATAAGCACAAAGTGGATACAGCCACAAATGTACTGCTTATCCCATAAAGATTATAGCGTAACGATAAATTATAATTATTATAATAATACTTAGCTTGTTAAATATGTTTAAATGAAATATGACAAACTCCAGACAGATAAAACAACGAAAATGATAACGATCATACAATTACTTAAAGCCAGAAAATTGTACATTAATACAATTTAAAAGCAATCTGTGGACGCTTAATATTCAAATCGATGTCCACGTGTGGATGTAAATCACAAAGGAACATTGTAAATGGAGTTATACTTGTTTATCCGCATATAAACGTACTACAGACTAGAGCGACGTGTATTGTACAATCCTGATGTAAGATATATGTAGTATTCACAGTATGGTATTAAGGAAAATTTTGTAATCTATTAGCACTCAAAATACAGTCACAACACAATTTAGATTAAGTTTATTATATTAAAAACGATATTACATATAGGAAACAACCCTCAAATTTTATACAATTAAAATACGATTAAAATGAAGCCAAAAATAAATCAATTGGCCTTTTACTTGCTAAGGATCATTAACGAGATTCGATCCTTCAGAGAAACACCGAACATAGTTTCATTGCAGGTTGAGCATCTTTAAATTTGTGGACTAAGTAGTACTATGCTTGTTCACGTCTCAGCTCCGTACGATACATACTTAATTTCAGTGGCATGCCTCCAATTTAAGGCATAAAAAGTATTATTTTATTATATTTGGACATTTAATAAATATATTGACCTAATGTTGAGTTTTTTCTGAGTATTATCATAATAAGGGTTGCAGAGTAAAAATTCAATCGAATTTTTAAATAATATATGTATGTGTTAAATGTCCAAGTATTATAAGATAGTGCTTTTTATGCTTCTACGGAATGCACGCTACTGGACACTATAAATAGATATAAATGACGCACTTTATTCAAGCTCTTAGTATATGATGATTAACCTCATACGTTCCTTCTAACGTCATTGTCCAATTCCCTGCGAGTGCCCAAACGGAGCATCAATCAAATGCACAAATTGGTGTTCGGAACTCGACAGCTTTAATAGCTGTACCCTTTTAAAGCCGCAATAATGCTGATATTGTTTATGTATTTCGATATTTGATTGGTTTTTATATTGTGGACAAAGTCAACATTTACATTCTACCACAAAATAATACTAATAATGATGTATCGTCACACTACATCACTTACAGAATGAGTAGAAATACATTAGTGGCTGTATCCACTTTTCCCTTATATGCCGTATCCAATGTAACCAGTAGCCCTACTGATCGCCATTCTCAGGACAATTATACATGACATATCTCTTAGATGTTATGCGTGTTTGCTCATGTTTTCCTTAATTAGTGAGCATGTGGTGCTTAAATCCGTAAGTAATCTAGAACCTCCGCGCTTCGAAGCCAGTCCATCATCCGCCACGTCACCATGGCCATACTAACCAAACAAGAGACGGCATTAGACAAAGAGGACGTCAAACAACAAGGTGGCAAGTTGATTTAAAACCAACCCTTGAACCTTGTTGGATAAGATTTGCAGCCGACAGAAGTCAGGAGGAGCTGTTGGATGAGGCTTATGCGTTAGGCACACCGCATTTAGGGATTTAATTAAAGAAAAAAAAACTATATTAAAAAAAATGAAAAATGAAAAAAATAAATAAATGAAAATGAATGAAATGAATGATAAAAATTGTTAAGGCGAAATGAAAGCTATTTATTTATTTGGCCAAATATGTAGAACATGAAAAGGGTAGTATAAAGAGGAATATCAAAGCCTACATTATTCTCTTTCACACACGCTCAATTACCGAATTATCACGATCAAGCGTCAGCGATCATAAACCTTTGGCGACGATTAAAATTTTCAATGCGCCAAAGGTTGGCGAGTGCTGATCAAAGGGATGTTCGGATAGCTTATTCATTTGAATGGAAAATGTTTCACTCATACTGGAAGTATGTATACTAGAAGTGTTATTAATTTTAAGGTTTTCACTCCGACGCAGCCTTGAGTTACTTTCGGTGTTTTTTCTCAGGGTTGTCGCTTCTGAAACGCTAGTAGATCATCATTCTTCACCTGTCTGGCGGTGCAAGTCGAGGTTCCTACACCCACAGAGATGCCTTTGCGTTGCTACTTAACCCATACATTTGCTGGCTGAGCACCTTCATTGCTCGCCCTCCAAGTCCGGTAAACCTGTAAAGGCCTTTCCCATGCAACAAAGTATTGTCTTAACGAAAAAAAAAATAAAAAGATTTTGAAGTGGTATGGCTATTGCCCGAACTGAATTGTGACCACAATACACAAGTGTAAAGACCAATATGGTGACTCGCTATTTCCTGTTGCGTTTCAGGATCAGTTTGTGTCATAGATGGGCAAAATGTAATCAGATTAATGAAAATGATTAACGAATACATTTTATGTTTTTTACTATTAATATGACTGCATTTTGTTCATTTATGTTGTAAACACTATAAAATCCCAGATTATATACACATTTATGATTTTTTAATGTTTTGAATTGATTTAATCATGATTACAGAGCAAGAAAATTAAAATTACGACTATATTTTGTAATCGTTCATCATTAATCTGATTACTTTTTGCCCATCTCTGGTTTGTGTATATCCAGTTGTTCGTATACATAGAAACCAGCTGTCGTGGTTTATGTTGGCCGATATAGCGGTGGCAACTGTCAACGGATTTTCGTCCCCCTTGGTGGTCATTGATGTTCTTCGACTGCAGTATACTTTCCATCGGGTCTAAACTAGACAATTTTTATACCAAAATATTTTATATTCAATACATTTCTCTTAATTATTATTGAACGTTTAAGAAATGTATTGTTTTTTGAGTGAAGTTTGGGTGAGTTTGTGTGGATGTTAAAATAAATATTGAAAATGTCAATTTGAATTTTAGGGTAACCTGAATTATTGAAATGTACACTTGCCCGGAGAAGTTTTAAAGGAATTCCCTGGCAACAGCATTTAATTCCGTGGAAAAAATAAACTATTTTTTTAACTGCAGAAATTTAAGACAATATTGCTAATCTTAATGCTAGCTTAATTTGGAAATGTATTTTGTACATTGTTGTTTTAAAATTTTGCACTTTATTCATTACATTCTCTTTTTTTTTTAATTATAATTATAATACAAATCACTAAAAAAATTACTTGTTATACAAATCATTTTGGTTAATCTGATTTTTTCCTTGTTTTCCTGTATTAATAAAATTATATACTGTAGATTTGTAAATAAATAATAAGTGCTATGACGTTTCTAGTCGAATAAAAGTATATCTGTGTGTGTGTATGATTGAGTGTTTATTGAGTTAGGCTTCCAGCTATTATGTTTCAAAAGGACTCTAGTATCTGCGGCTTTGAAAGCCACTTTAGGGTCTGATGGTTTTTATAATGAAACATATTTGATTAACCGTGGAGTTTATCGACGGAATACAACGGTGCCTCCCTCTTCATCATACCGAGGTGTTATAAGACCTGACTAATGTATACAGCATGCCAAATTGCTCGCAGATTACTAGCATCTAAGCTGCTGCATGTACCTTCTCTGCAGATAGTGCACACCCTTTGGACAAACATGCTGAGTGCAATTCTCAAGAAACCTTTCCATGGATTCCATAAATATAGTATCAAAAGGGAAGAGAGGTCCTGCAGTAGAGACAAAACTAGTTAATAATAATAATATATGATTACTTATAGTAATTTTAATGTCATTTTTCTTTTACTAATGGATGTGTTTTCACATTCTTTATTCTGTCTTGACATAATGGTTATATCACAACTGATAAAATGTAAACTGTGGTCTAAGAACGGCAATGAATGTTAAAGGTAGAACTTATGTTGACCATAGAATTAAAAAATAGAATTATAATCTAGTAAAAACGTGTAGATCTAAGTAAAAACTGATCATGACTCGTCTCCCACAACATATGATTGAAATTTCTTGTTGTTCTGCTAAAGAACATTTTAGAGGCTTTATTTTGGTGTGTGATTGGTTTATTTTTACTTATATAGCACGTAGACGCCGTCCGATATGTGCATGTGTTAAACGCCCTAAGGGTCGTTAGGGTGTTACGGGACGCACGGGGTAAGAGGATGCGCGCGCGCACGGGATGCTTGCTAATTCAGTCGACTACCAATATTCAAGGCTAGAGTACGTGCGTGTGCGTCGCAGTTCGGTGTGCCTTAAAGGGCAAATAAACAGTAAAACGCCAAAATCCGTATCTTTCTACCAACACAATCACGACCACCGGTCATACTTACTAATTCTATGTACTATGGGTAATAGACACTCATATACATAAACACTGTTAAAATGGACAGGCGATATGTGCTGAATAATAGATGATCGTTGGAACAGGTGTCTTCTAGAATGTAGACCACGAATCGACAGACGTAACGTGGGGCGTCCTCCAGGAGGTGAAGCGACGACCTGCGAATCGTGGCCGAGAAGAATTAGATGAGAAGAGCCAAAGATCAGGTTCAATGGCGCTTGTTAGGAGAGGCTATTTTCCAGGAGTGGACTGAAGTGAGCTGATGATGATAGCAGATAAATACATATACGTACATCTCTATGAGTGAAAAGGAACTAATCTTTTCATCAAAGATATGTATATCAGGACTGAGATTCGAAGTCAGGACCTCTATAATCACAGGCAGGTTCACCATAATTAAACTGTAAGGTCGTAAGAAGAAAATGGATTGTACGTTATGCAATATTTCCCAGATAAAAGAATATAATTTACATACCGTTGCGCTTGATGTCCCCTAAGCACAGTAGGGTAGTAGACTATATAGGCGGAATACATAGCGAGTGAGGTGACAACGATGATCCGCTATCTCCAGTGCTATTATCTACACGGCGACCACTGAAACTTTGAACTTTTAAACTTTTATATAACACCTCTAGAACCAGAGAGGCTTATTGATTTATTGCAGAAGAATAACGAGCACGATAGTGAAGTAAAAGGGCCCAGAAGAATGGTCTAGGGCGAATAGCAAGAGTAAAAAATGAGTGGCGTATATATGTAGTATAGTTAGGAAGTAATAATAAAAATAACATTGTAAACAGATTAAAATCTATCGATAGGCACTGTGATCTTGCCGGCTTCCACATACGAGTATTCGCATTGTATTGTAAGAGACATTTGTCTTTACGCTTCGTTTAATGGACCAAATGTTAAGACGGTGGGTTCGCCCGCGGATTGACCATTTAACAGACTATGTAAAAGAAAAAATTAAAGAACTTCTTAGTCTAAGCTACTAAACAACTCTTCAGTACACTTACTGTGGTATAGACGGTAGAAAATGCTTCGTACGGCAATACCTCAGCGTAACTGAAACTATTATGAAAGTTCTGTAACGTCTGGATTACTTACAATGTGGGCATCCCTCCGCTGCAACCTATTCAGGGCGTCAAGTAGATACAGTGCTGAACCGTTCGAGTGATGCTAGTACTCCATGCAGGGTCTGACCTAGGTTTTTATATAATAGGTACAGTTGATCTGGCGTGAAAAACCATCCTAATTTGTTCAGGATATCAAGCTTACGGGATGTTACGGACATGGCAGTCCCTACATAGAACCGAATTGTTGATTTTGTAAAAGATTGTGATAAATTTGTTGTAAAATATAGCGAGAAAAATTAAGAAAGTTCATCAAGAACTTTCAAATCACAAGAAGACAAATCAATTGTCTTCTTTTTCAAAATCAGCAGCGCAATGTACAAACAAACTTCAACTTTTGCTCTATGTTATTTGATGGTAGTCACCTTTCATCCGATGGGCTGAAAGCTTGTTTCTCTAGATATGATATTCAAAAAGCTAGTAAATGTCTTTCGCCGAAGTATAAGCGACCGTACTTGGGCATGCCGTACCATCAGATGCAAGAAAACTTCGCTGGGATGAAATAAAGAAAAATATGTAAATGAAAGCTGCCAGCGTTTTCAGGTGCGCAGTCATCATGTGGATGCAAACATCAGTCCCCTAACGGGGGATGTCGACAAAGAAGCGGTGAGTAATTACAGAAAAATGGGGATATAACTGGGTCACTGTGTATGTGTGGGTTTCATATCAATATACCTAACCATAGGATTGGGAAATGTAGAGAAACTGAAAAACTAAGAATACGCTCAACGTGAAGCCAATAAAATTTTCTTAAATATAACAATGTGTAATTCCAACGATCTGTCGCGAGTTGACAAGTTTTTTAACAATTTTTTTAAAGACTTACTGAAGCAGTAAATTTAGTAAATGTAAGAAAGAGCTCAGTTGGCATACAAAGAGTTACTGTTTGGTATTAATACGTGTTGGAATGTTTCTTTATGTATTGTAATAATTTAGTTCTATTAATGCCAAATGAGGCGACGTTTCTTAAGCAAGAGGGTTACGTGTTGTATGAATCTCCTGATTTTAATTTTTTTTTTACACTGGCTTGACATAGTGACTACAGAGTACCTGATGGTAAGTACAGTGTAGTCCAAAAACGAAAGCGACTATCAAAGGTCTAAAATCCATTGATAGTCCACATCGTCATGCCGGCCCACATATACCACGATTGAAGGTCTCTAGGTATATGAGCTACTATTAAATTAAATTTAATTTAATTTGAATTATGTCGTTTCTGTGACGTGATTGTTATAGATATTATAGAGTAAAAAAAAAAAACGAAAGATAAGCATGAATGAGCTTATTCAAACAAATCACTCTTTGACCAAGATTCTAATGCAGAGCATCGAGCATCGACGTAGAGTTGCCTGCCCCGCGGTCTTTTACCGGTTGCACGGTGGAGAGTGTTCTCAGGAACTACATTCTTTGATTCCACCAGACACTAGCCGGAACTCGAAACGTCGACCAATGGCTATGATACGTAAAATACCGGTGTCTTACCCACTAGGCTACCACAGATACATTATAATTGCTTGTATTTTTTAATTTCATGTAGTTAAAATTACATAGAGGGATGTAATCCACATATCGCTTTAAAATAGTATTTAGGAATGAATTGCAACCATGACAATAATTGTAATAATTCGTTCGTAATACAAAAACCCTTATTATTAGAAAAAATAAATTTGTTATTATATTGCTAATTTATCTATTCAGCTATCTGTGTACTATGGCGACTTTGACTGGCGCCAATAAATGAAATCTAGTTTAAACTTACGTAAAACGATATTTAATGAAGCGGCTTAATTAGACCTCAATGATGATTTCAATATAAGAATTGTTAAAATTAGATAATGTTCGCGTGCAAGATAATGATTAAAACTCTTTAACGATAAACGGCGTTTTATACAGGTTTAATATAGATTTAATTTGTTCAAGCAAATCGCTCTTAATCTATTTCGTTTTTTTTTTAAATTAATCTTTTTTTTTATTCAAAATGATTTCACTATTTTAATTCACTGATAACATACAGTATGTCGCTACGAATGAGACTAAATTACCTCATACACATAAACAAATGTCTATATCTAATATAGGATATATGTAATATCCTTTCCTAGTAAAACATCAAAAGCAGATAAACAATAAAGGAAAATATGTAACCAAATAAGCACAATCAAATAAACCATTTTACAGTTATACTGACGCTATTCCTAATAATAAAACGATATACTTGTATATTATATATGTACGATTCTGTATTCTGAAATACCGATGTGCAATTTCATCAAGCCATAGACAATGTGGCATGGACAATACTCGCCACCCTTTCGTCATTGCTATGCCGAATGACGTCGTTCGGTGCAGAGATGGATTTGAACAATAATTTCTGGACACCGCCCTTTACTACAAGACGATAAGCTGCGATGGTTTTATTGCATGATTCATATTCATTGCTGCGCAAGAAAAGAATCTCTATATTTGGGATCACGTATTTTGTCGGATAAAATATTAAATATATTATAGCCCTTTTAAAAAATACAAGATTCAGAATGATTACTTTTTACGAACTCAAAATATTTCTGTTTTGCAGTTCCGTATTTAGATATATTTGTTATGGTTAACTATTTAGGTATTTAGTTACGTAGTATATTTTTGAGATTATGCTTTGATTGGCGTACTCAAATTAATTTCTAAAACATTCAATTTTTAATGTAATCTAAATAAATTCAGACACAAATTAATAACAAACCTATATCGGTACGCAATATAATACAGATGCTTTAGACATTGTAATAGAACCGCGAGCAGTTAACATGGAAATAAATTAAATTAAAATATTAAGTAAATCAAAATGGAACTATATATTAATTTTTACTTTTCTTAAATAACCAATATAGATATTAGAAATTGATAGCTTATGGCTAATCTAATTAATGGCCAGTTATAGGCTATTTATTATTGGCTAATTTAATTGATAGCTTAAATACGAATACTTTTGAATTCTTTAAAATATGCATACAACTGAATTTATATAAGCTGTTGAGTTTATAATCTGATGCTATTTCTACAATTCCACAATAGACTTGTTCAGGTTGATTTTCAAAGCCACAGTTTTAGCGTTACTGCCATTTTGATACGTACTTAAAAGTTTTCATACCTCTGTTGTGTCATCTGATTGTACATAATATGGAATCCTCCTGCTAGTAAATTCCCTTCCTCTTATGATGTTGGATCCTTTAAAAGTAGTGTGATTGTTGAGCAGGCTGGCATGATCTCGACTATTAACGACCGATCTCCTGTTCATTGATAGTTGCCATCTAATTTTAATTATACGTTTAAAAGAGAGCAATGTATATCAAACGATAAATCGTGACGAAATATTGATCGCCGTCAATTGCCAAATGACCTACGCATTTAGAGCCCTGATGGGCAGACATTAGGCCGTCTGCGTTGTTGTGGGCCAGGCGCGTCCCATTTGCTGGATATAGTAATTCCGTAAATGTAACACTGAACAAAAAAACCTGTGACGTCACGTGTCAAATGGGTTGCTTGCAAAAAGAATTTTTAATCTCACACAATGCTATTGTTTGCGGGCGACACAAACAGGCGCAAATATTAGTGGTCATTAATGAAATATCTTTTATAAAACTCACCATTAATTAACGGATAATGGATTGGTTTCTCTGCGTAGCAAGACGAATGGTCGATCGTTTGAATTTTCCAGATACAACACACAGATTTTACAGATTTAAATTATATGAAATAAAATGTATTTATTTCGCCACAAAATAACAAAAAACTAGAAATTTAAATGCAGTTACAGAAACAAAAGAAAAATACAAAAACATGGCGAAAATAGGTCCTCCATCAGCTTAAAGCCAAAGAGGAAGTCTGCAGCGCTGATTTTCGTGAAGGGCCTCGGTCGTATTTGGCACCATATTTTCACCATTGAGGGAAAACATCGTGAGGAAACTCATATGCCATCTAACGCCTTGAGAACAGTGATCAGCTGCGCCACTGGTCACGTTGGGCACAACATTTTTTTTTACACTGGCTCGACATTGTGACTACAGAGTACCTGATGGTAAGTACAGTGTTGTCCAAAAACGAAAGGGACTATCAAAGGATGAAAATCCGTTGATAGTCTACATCGTCATGTCGGCCCACATATACCACGACTGAAGGTCTCTAGGTATATGAGCTACTGGATATGCACAAGCTGATCCCGAAACGCGACAAGCCGAAACTGGTCACTATGACGGGCTTTACACCCATGCACTGTGGTCGCGATCCAGACGTGCACCGGCGCCCTAACACCTCGCTGCTGCTCGTTTAGCACCACCCAGGAGTCACGTGTAGGGAAACTAGGGTAAAGCCTACGGACGCGAGTAGCTTCGACTCCCAAAACATATAAACGCAAAGCGCATACAGCCAATAATGTATCTCTGTTCACTCCGAAATAGATATAGCGGGATGACATATCATTATTTATTACTATTTTACATAGATATGGCTTGCACATAGTGTAAATTTATCACGATGTAAAAATACAAAGAGTTTACACTTTCATTTAGTACGTTGTATTAATTCATTTTAATTTATCTCTCATAAACTTCAGGGTTAGAAGCAAACCTTTGTTTTCTAAAAGCGTGTTGTGTATTAAATAAATCACAATACAAACCTTGTAAGAATTTCAAGCTTCAAAGTCAAGGGCACGAACGCTCTGTATTTTCATTCCATTTTAGTGCATCGCAGTATGAATTTTCCATCTTTTGTTGCTGTAATGTTAAACCTTGAACTGCTTAGAGTGAATAAATTGAGATCTCACGGACCTTCGCCTTGGCCTTTAGCGAAATCGGGTTTGTTCCCTATGTGTCTTGAGTTTTACTGTAAAGAGATATTAAAATTAATTATTTTTGTGTTTATTTCCCCAAGCAAATAAATTGGTATAAAAGTAAAAAAAAAATGCAAAAGGGAAGAAATTACAATATAAGAAAAAAACATATATTAATAACTGTATCTACTTTGCGCAATTATATCTTGCCCAATGTAATCAGTAGCAAAGCTGATCGTCGACCGCTAGGAGCATACACAGGACATTTCCATTAAATAACCACTAATGTATCCCTGCTCCCCCCAATAGAAACGTAGCGTGATGATATATTACTATTATTATTACAAATATACATTTCAAAATGAGCCTTCCTATAGCTTAATTTTGTTTACAGTGATACAACTACACCGTATGTGATTATAAGGACGGTGCAGTCTAAAAATACCTTTTTATATTAATAACGGGGTCGCGCTTGATCTCAATCTTGCTATACGGAAAGTGATAACGAGTGAAGATTCCCGTATCGTATAGTGCTGGTAAAACAAACGCAGGAAGCTATTTCTACTTCTTAGTACCATGTAGTAAGCGCGGCGACTGTAATCTTAAGGGTTAATAATCAGTTAATAGTTACCAGTGTCATGCCGAACTAAATGCACTACAATAAAATATAGTTAGGTATCTAGGTGTTGAGTTAGGATGGTGACTATGGCGGCACGCTTGAGGGAGTGTGTCGTCCAACAAGGGTGCAAGCGGCGCGCGATGTGTTCCCGCGTGCCGCTCTACAATACAGAGGCACGAGAGGGGTGGCTCTATACACCACCCCTCCTTAAACGAGTAGAGGCCTACTCACGGCCGCACGCCCAGCCGGTCATTGAGGATGAGACCCCAGTCGTGCCCTCGATGCCGGTAGGCGGAAGGTGGAACACCCCGGGGGTTTTAGTCGGTGCAAGCCCGACACATCGGGGGGTGGCCCTCACCTCTCCCCGAGGTCCGTTAGGGATATCCCCCGGGTTACAAAAAAAAAAGACAAAAGGATGGTGACTATGGGTCACTGTGCTCTCTTTTATGGACGCCCGGTCTGAATAGATTAAATTCGGTGGCAATTGTCGAGATGCAATGGGAACATGCCACAATCCTTGACATTTACCGAAGGTCTAAGATAGCAAAGACACCCACGCGTCCACGCGCAGCTCTCTGGTTAATTTAATTCGGCTTGTGCAACTCCATTAAAGTGAATGCGACTAGAAAATTGTGAAGGTGATTCCGTTATATATTCAATAATATAATCTCTTACTATTGGTCTCATTATAAAGCTCAATCAAGCAGCAAGGCATAGAGAGGAGTATGACTGGTGTTTCTGTACGTGAACGAATCAGGAATATAAACAAGCTGATCCCGAAACGCGACAGGCCAAAGCGAGTCACTATGACGGTCTTTCTTTAAATAGCACTTTGCAATGTACTTGTGATCATGTTATTTATTATATGTGATGGAACCATAGATGGGCAAAGTTTAATCAGATTAATGAAAATGATTAACGATTACATTTTACGTTTTTTACCATTAATATGACTGTATTTTGCTCATCTATGTTTAAAACACTACAAAATCCCAGATTGTATACACATTTATGATTTCTTAATGTTTTAAATGGATTTAATCATGATTACAGAGCAAGAAAATTAAAATTACGACTACATTTTGTAATCATTCATCATTAATCAGATTACATTTTGCCCATCTCTGGATAGAACTATGAATGCAACGTAAAATGGATCTAAGAGCTGTCAATGCCATTAAAGTCAAAAATAATCTTTCGTTGTTTTTAAAAGTGTACTTGTCTCTGCGCGTGTATTTTTTTTATTATGATTCGACTCAGTGACTGCATCACACCCGATGGTAAGCCTGGTGCAGTCCAAAATGACAACAACTATCAAAATTACAAAAATAATTATCTATAGTCTGCCTGCACAAATATCTCTTCACGCTACGCTTAAAGGATCCCATATCATAGGATGGTGGGAACACGCTCGCCGGAAGACCGTTCCACAGCCCAACGACACGGCAAAAGAAGGAGTTAGAGAACTTAGTTCTAGCCGGGATGTGAGATACCGTATAGATGTGACTCCGTAAAACTGCGCGCGTGGATCTATTTAAAAAAAATATTATGTTGTCAAAAAGGATATTTTAACTCTGTAATTACAGTTTGCTCTTAATAATTTCTGTTTCATTTAATAGTAAGGGTATATGTAACGCAAATAATATGAATGGATTTTTTTAACCTAACTTGGTCAAGTGACTACACCACGATTAATGGTAAGCAAAAATCTATCGATAGTCGCTGCGATTAGATGGTAGTCGATAATGTATTTTTTTTTCTTATAATTTATAGACGAACGCTTGATCTCAATCACACCTGGTGGAAGATGGAGATGTGTTCGATGATGAAACACGATCGCCTAGCAAATGCCTATTCACTCTTCTCTTAAAGACTCCCAGGTCATAAGATCGCGGAAATATGGCCGCCGGAAGCATATTCCACTCCTTAGCCGTTCGCATGATAAATGTAGAAGCGAATCTTTTCGTGCGAATATAGGGAACACCCTCCACATACGGATGGTATCCGACACGATGTCTAGTGGTTTTGTGGTGGAATGGGGCTGGTGGAATCAAAGAATGTAGTTCCTGAGAACACTCTCCACCGTGCAACCGGTAAAAGACCGCGAGGCAGGCAACTCTACGTCGATGCTCGATGCTCTGCATTTTAATTTTTGTCAAAGAGTCGTCGGCAACAAGTCTACGAGCCACGGTGGTATTGGGCCACCGGTAGCTCCTGTATGAATAAAATAAAAATAAGATAAGAAGCTGGGAATCCTTTTTAAAGTCCAGTGTTATTTCACACCAACCTCGCCCTTAGAGTTTCTTTGTGTTTGCACTAATAGCAAATCGAAGCAACAATTCACGTAGAAAACGTGACAACGATTTTTCCTTCACCTTTAAACGCAAGGTCAAGCAACAAGGACTCGAACAAGACATTTTCTGTTTTATTAAATACACTTTGAACAAGTCTATTGGGAAGTGAGAAAACTGTGAATAGCACAACATTATTTGATTTTCAGAAATATGGACAAGGAAATATCGTTTATACTGATATTTGCACGAAAGAGGCTATAAATAATATTTTGTATCATTTATTGACTTATGTACGAGTATATATATAGACATATATACATATTTATATAAGTGCTTACACCGGAGCGTACCTCTACGTTTTTCCAGAAAGCATCGTAGGAAAAGTCGTGTGGCATTTAATAGAAATATCATGTGTAAGTAAGGGCCCTTAAAGCGGCGGGCAGCTGCGCTGCTGGTCAAGTTGGGCACGTTATATAAACACTAAGTAATACAACCACTAATGTCACTCAATAATTTTGCATTCGGCTCCTTTAGAACAATGGAGAGAAAAACATTTTAAATTTTTTTCTTCGTTGTATTTGTTTTTCTTTATATGATTAGTTTTCTTTTTTGTTTTGTGACTATTAACTTGATTGAGCTGTAGTATATATTCCGCACACCGCTCCAAGATATAGAGGTATGTGAGGGGTGGCTCCTTACACCACTCCTCGCAGTGTAGAGATGCGGCCTAACAAAAGGCCAGACGTCGCCGAGGGTCGGAGAAGAGGATAACACTGTATCTCCGGCTCTGGTCAGACGGGAAGAAGGAACAACCCGGGGGTTTTAGTCCGTTCAAGTCCGACACAGCAGCCCAGCAGGGGAGCAGCCCTCACCGCCCCCTGAGGTCCGTTAGGGAATTCACCCGGGCTATCAAAAAAAAAAGCTGTAGTATATATCCTTTTCATGTATTTTTTATGTAATATAAACTGTATGCTTCCCTGAAAATATAAAACATGAAATAAATCAGCGTAAAAAACAACGACGAGCTTCTATCTATGCAAAATTAAAGGAAGTGGCGAAACATATCTCCCTAGGTATAGTCTATAGGAACTTCCTCCCTGTGAGACACGAATGGAGTGCTTTGAATAATTACAAGAACGCGACTAGGGGATCCCTTACCCTAGTGCGACCCTTTGTAGGTCACTAGCTTAGCGCGAAGGGGGTTACAAGTGGAAAGAGTACGTTACATCTAAGTATCTGGTACATATACTTCAGAACATTCATAAGTTTACACCGTTACGATATATAATTATATATCGAGGAGTGAAAAGCTATTCGGTTTAAGTGTCATTTTTTGGTGATATAGTAATATATTATATATATTTTCGGAATCAGTGTTTTTTACCGATTCCAATATATATATATATATATATATATATATATATATATATACTAGCTGTTCCGGCAGACCATGTTCTGCCCTATTTCTCTAAAACAAAGTCACATTGTTTTTTTTAATGTTACAAGCTTCCCCGTCAGATTTTATTCTGCCAAAACCTATTGGCCTGTCGGCTGTTTTTTGAAAATTGTTTGGAGGAACCTGGCCTTAATGTTATATGTATAAAAATTAACAAATATTGACATTAATATTTATACGTCACTCATTTGTTTTGCCTTCCCGGAACCTGTCCACTAACACTTGAACTTTATGGTCTGGTATTAAAGTTCAAAATGACTTATAACGAATTTTTTGTATGAGAATATATAAAAATGTTGTTTTTAGACATTTTTTTTAATTTTTCTCTCCGTAATAACCTTCCTCAGACTTCAAAAAACACAACAAAAAGAAATCAGCCATATCGGTTCAGCCGTTCTCGAGTTTCGCGCTTATACACATTTAACGATTCATTTTTATATTATAGATATGTATATATATATAGTACTATATTACCAAAAAATGTCCCTTAAACTAAATAGCCTTTCACCCCTCGATATTGATTGTGTAAATAGATATTCAAATAAGTAGTAAAAAGCTATCAAATCAGCAAATTTTATATAGAAAAATAATAATATATCGTGACGCTATATCCCTTTCGAAGTGAGCAGAGATACAATAGTGTCTGTATCGATATTGCGCTAATATGTCGTGCCCAATATGACCAATAATGCAACTGATCGCCGTTCTCAGGGCACACATAAATGACATGTTAGTGGGATGTCATCGGGGTTTCTTGACGATATTCTTCACTGGTGAGCATATAGTGCCTAAATTCATACATAATCTGGAAAAAAGCATAGGTAAGTACCTGGATTAGAATCAACGACCTTTCGCGTCGCTGGGCATGGATTCCGGTTCCTTATTCACTAGGCCAGCATAGTATGTATCTTATATTTCCTGGATATATCTTTAAATTATTAAAGGTAATGTTTAAAGTAAACTATGTTTGCTCACACCATAAGGGTTATGTAGGATGGATGTTATTGAGTGAAATATTATTATGTATGAAGTAGTAAATGCGTAGATCGGAACGTATGTCAATGAAAGGCGGGAAAGGTAGAAAGAGAGAGAGGATAAACGGTTTTTTCTCGACGCGAGCGCTCTGTAAGATTAAGACGTAAGAAAAAGTGTAAAAAAGCAAAATTAGTATAAAAAGTGAAATAAAGTACTTTTCAAGGTAATTTTTTTCCGATCGATCAAACAGTGAGGTACACACACGCACTAGTTTTATTCCACGACACCGGCGTCGCCGGCGGCGCCGATGAAGGATAGTTCAGTCAACTGCTGCTAACCGGTGCGTTTTCGCACCGAGGCGCAGTTCTACTCCGACGCAGCCTTGAGTTTCTTTCGGCGTTTCTTCTCAAGGTATTCACTTCCGAAACGCTGGTAGATCACCCGTAGGGTTAGTACTTTATTTGGCTGGCGGTCCGAGTCGAGGCTCGTACCCACAGGGGTGCCCATTCATTGCCACCCAACCCATAAATTTCGCTGGCTGAGCACCTTCTGTGCTCGCCCCCTAAGCCCGGTTGAGCTGAAAATGCCTTTCCCGGCAATCAGTAGTTAGTCCGCTTAAAAAAAAAAAAACACACTTTTCAAGGTTCATTTTTATGTTTATCGGATCCAAAGATCCCCAAAACTACAGATATATTTGGAACCACCGTATTATTTGGAAGGTTCCACGGGATTAAAAAAGTTGACTGTTATTTTTCTTATGCTCTGGCTAATGCGATAAAGGTTTTGCCACCCACATGTTAGAGGCCAGGCTTCTCAGAGTTCTGGAGTCGCGTCACATCAGATAACACAAGCACAGATAATTCATTTGTAACATAGATGGGTAAAATGTAATCAAATAATGTGATGATTTTACGTTTTTTACCATTAATATGACTGCATTTCTCATCTATGTTTAAAACACTACAAAATCCCAGATTGTAAACACATTTATGATTTCTTAATGTTTTTAATGGATTTAATAAATTTTAAAATTCATGATTACAGAGCAAGAAAATTAAAATTACGACTACATTCTGTAATTTTAATTGTTTTGTGTATTCTAAAACTGGTAGCGACCGTCCAGGGTGGAGAATCCATTGACTGACGCTGTGTTTATGCCTGCCCGCATATTCCACGGTTAAAGGTCACTTGGTATAATATATTACTGTTCGCAGAAGCTAATCACGAATGTTTGTCTCTGTACATGTTTATTGTGGTCACGACCCATTTCGCCAAACTTACCCATAAAGCATTATAAACGAGGACAATTTTTATTTAAAAAATCAGTAGTAGTAAAAAGCTTGTGTCAAATAATCAATAGCAGTGACGTGCATTAGGTATTTCGACAGGGTAGGCAGAATTCAAGGGTGCAAGCGGCGCGCGATGTGTTCCCGCGTGCCGCTCTACAACACAGAGGCACGAGAGGGGTGGCTCT
This sequence comes from Automeris io, assembly GCA_036320925.1. Classification (NCBI taxonomy): domain Eukaryota; kingdom Metazoa; phylum Arthropoda; class Insecta; order Lepidoptera; family Saturniidae; genus Automeris; species Automeris io. Next base: position 21,684,223 of record JAUDJH010000001.1, read on the forward strand.
ATACACCATCCCTCCCTAAACGAGTAGAGGCCTACTCACGGCCGCACGCCCCGGCTGGTCATTGAGGATGAGACCCCAGTCGTGTGCCCTCGATGCCGGTAGGCGGAAGGTGGAACACCCCGGGGGTTTTAGTCGGTGCAAGCCCGACACACTGGGGGGTGGCCCTCACCTCTCCCCGAGGTCCGTTAGGGATTTCCCCCGGGTTACAAAAAAAATGGTAGTCAGAATTCGCCTAATTAATTTGAATATTATATTATAATAGTAACGGAGGAAGTAACATTCGGAGGGTAGGCGTAACTTTGCTTGCATTGCACTCCGGAATTAATACGTTTTAAAAATAAAATTAATGGGAGTTTCAGAATTAAAAGTGAAAAATTTGATGATACATAACCTAAAGAAGCCGTACAAGTTGTTATCTGGAATTAATTTGGAAGATTAAGAAGCTATTCTTTAGCCGGATTACATAGGCAGTTTATTGGTGATATTTGGAGATTATATGCAAATGAAACAAATTTCAAAGTGTTTGGGATAAACTAAACGTACTAATTAAAATTTGCAGTGAATAATTGAGTGCTTCCTGTGATTTTTCAACAGATATGCTTTCATTATGTTTTATAATTAAGATATCCTAACTTAAAATATAAAAGCGACGCCATCTGTATGCCAACAGTAGAACTTATTGACAAGTTTATATACATAAAGCACCCATCTCAATCTGCTACAACAATTTAACACAAGAGGTCGCTTTGCTCAACATATACATCTACAATTACTATGGAAGATATGATGGAAATATTAAAAACGATACAATTAGATTTAAAAATGCAAAAGCAAGCAATGAAAAATATGGAAGAAAGTATTAACAATAATATAAACGAAAAATTCAAGAAAATGGATTTGAAAACTACTGAGCTAGAAAATAAAATCGAAAAACAGCAAAATGTTATTAATATTCTAGAAAAACAAGTAAGAAAGAAAAATGTAATCTTTTTTGGAGTAGAAGAGAAGGAACAAAACTACACTGGTTTGGTGAAATACATACTGGATATTATAATAAATGAAATGAAGATCGATTGCCAAAGTGGAGAGATAGAAGATGTTAGAAGAATGGGTAAAAAGGGTAATAAAATTAGACCTATAGTTGTGACATTTACAAGTATGGGACGGAAAATTGAAGTTCTTAAAAAGAAAAAGTCTTTAGATGGTTCATCAATATACCTAAAAGAGGACTACCCGCCGAGTGTACTACAAAGATGTAAAGAGCTACATGAAGAAATAAAAAGAGAAAGAGAGGCAGGGAAGAAAGTTGCCTTACGATATGATAAAGTCATTGTACTGAAAGATAAAAGCGTAAAGCTTGACAACTCACGTACAGGAAAAAGGTTCATGTCAGTTTCTCCCGAGGTAACAAATACTATGGGTCTAAGCAAAGACAAAGATGCGAATCAGACTTCTAAAAAGAATAAGACTGTCAGCATGTCTTCTTATTTGTGTGGTAACAATAACAACGTACCAACTTCTAGCTCAGTAAAAAATAAGGATCAAAAAAACTTGTAAATAAAGTCCCTCCAACTTCCCCAAGCCGGCTGGTCACCGTGGGGAAAAGAGACCAACACCCCCCGCAAAACATAAGGGTCCATAATACCTGCGAGGAACGCAACAAACCATCAACGACACAAACAAAATATTTACACATTGCTTGCCTGAACGTAAGAACCCTATTACAAGAGAGTAGAATGATAGAATTAAATTATGCATTAAAAAATGTAAATTGGGATATAGTAGGCCTTAGCGAAGTTAGGAGAGCGGAGGAAAAAACAGAAGAATATAAAGAGTTTATTCTGTACCACACACAAGGAAATAACAGCAGGAATGGAGTAGGTTTCTTGATAAAGAAATACCTGAAAGACAATATAATATCCTTGAGATCATTTTCTGACAGAGTAGCAGTCCTAGAATTAAAAATATCCGAAAGTATGATATGGTCTTTTGTTCAATTATATGCACCGACAGAGAATTACAATACAGAAGACATAGAAAATTTCTATGAGAATATTGAGCAAGCTCTCACAACTATAAATACAAAAAATCTGATAGTAATGGGTGATTTTAATGCTCAGGTAGGTAAAGGAAGAGAAGGTGAAGAAAAAATTTTTGGAAAGTATTCATCAGGTAGAAGAAGCAGAAATGGCCAAAGATTAATAGATTTTGCATTGGAAAAAAATCTTACCATTACAAACAGCCAGTTCAAAAAGAATATTAATAAGAAATGGACATGGAGATCTCCCGATGGTCAATACCTCAATGAAATAGATTTTATATTAACAAACAAAAAAACTTACATTCATAACTTTGACATAGTTAAAAATATAAATTTCCAAACAGATCATCGAATGATAAGATGTAAATTAGCAATTTTAAATATTAAGAAAAACAGAACATTTATAAAATACAACAGTAAACGGACAAATAAGCTAATTGAAATATCCAGAGAGGATGGAATACATTGGGAAGAAAAGTTTATTCAGTCTGTGAACATATCAAATGATATTCAATTTCAATATAATGCCTTAGAGTTAGAATTGAAAAAGTTACACAAATTATTACCTACAATGTGTAAAGATAAATACGATTTGTCGACATATACTAAAGAACTTTTGGAAGAAAGAAATAAATTATATAAAGAAAAACGGACGAAGCCAGTACAAACAAGAATTACAAAGATAAGTAAAGAAATAAATAGAAATATAACGAAAGAACGCAAAATACATAGGCAAGAAAAATTCAAGAAGTATATAGATAAAACTGGCGCCGTAAAGAAAGCCTACAAAGAATTGAGGATTAAGAAAGAATGGACAGGGAGCTTAAAAGGAAAATATGGAAATATTATAATGCAAAGGCCAATGATAATAGAAGAAGCTACAAACTATTATAAAAATTTGTATACAGTAAGAGAGATAGACAATGTAAACAACTATCGTCACTATACATGTTCTCAGTCCTCCGGAACTTTAGGTATATTAAGAGGTGAAATAGAGCACGCAATTAAGTCATTGAAAACAGACAAGACACCTGGCGAAGATAATATCACAAATGAATTTCTGAAATCATTCTCTGAATCACTACTATTTCCTCTACAGACGCTGTTTACGAATATCCTTGTACAAAAACAAACTCCTCGACAATGGTCTGCATCAACTATCACACTACTTCATAAAAAAGGCAATAAAGAAGATTTAAATAATTATAGGCCCATTAGTTTAATATCTAACATGTATAAAATATTTTCGAAAATATTATTGAATAGACTAACTAAAACACTGGACGAACATCAGCCAAGAGAACAGGCAGGCTTTCGTAAATATTTTTCAACCATAGACCATATACAAGTTGTAACACAAGTCATAGAGAAAACCAATGAGTATAGGAGAGCTCTGTACATGTGCTTTATTGACTACACGAAAGCATTTGACTCTATACAGCATGACGCAATCTGGAACAGCTTAGCACAGCAAGGGGTAGAGAAGGAATACATAGATCTACTACACCATTTGTACTCCAATATTAGAGCTAAAGTGAAACTAGAAAGAGAAGGAGCAGAGTTTTCTATCCAAAAAGGCGTTAGGCAGGGTGACCCACTCTCACCGAAAATATTCTCCTCTGTTTTAGAGTCAGTTTTTAGGCACCTAAATTGGAAAGAGAAAGGTCTAAAAATAGATGGAGAGTACTTAAATCACCTCAGGTTCGCAGATGACGTAGTTGTCTTTGCCGAAAGCGCTATCGAATTGGAGAAAATGGTGAACGAGTTAGTAATAGAAAGTAAGAAGGTAGGTCTCGAACTAAACATAACAAAAACAAAAGTGATGACTAATGGAGTAGAGGAAAATATATTAGTTGGAAATATGAACATAGATTATGTAAGCAATTATATATATCTCGGACAGATGATTTCCTTTAATAACTGCACTAGTAACGAAATCCAGAGGAGAGTTGCTATAGCATGGAAAAAGTACTGGAGCTTGAAGGAAATATTTAAAAATAAGCAAATAGATATAAGTACAAAAAGAAAACTCTACGAGATCACCATCTTGCCCTGCCTAACATACGGCTGTCAAACTTGGTCTCTGAAAAACGACGACGAAAATAAACTAGCAATTTGTCAAAGGAAAATGGAAAGAAGTATGCTAGGAATAGGACAAAAAGAAAAGGTTAGAAATTATATAATAAGAGGAAAAACAAAATTAAAAAATGTCATCAAAGTAATTAGATTTTTGAAGTGGAACTGGGCAGGACATGTGTGTAGGATGCAAAACAGCAGATGGACAAAGAAGGTATCAGAGTGGATACCTAGAGACGGAACCAGAAGCAGAGGAAGGCCAAAAAAAAGATGGGCAGACATATTTGTACAAAAAGCGGGATCGTTATGGATGAGAATAGCCAGAAATAGAGACCAGTGGAACGTAATGGGGGAGGCCTACGCCGCGGAGGCGACTACAACGGAACATTAACAAAAAAATATATATATATATAACTATATAGTACTAATAGAAGAATAATATAGGATAAGATGTATAAAAAAAAAAAAAATGTTGTAGAAATAAAGGCTTATTTTATTTTATTTTATTTTATTTTATTTATTTATTATAATAGTAAATATTATATTGCTTTCATAGGAAAGATATACTGCGTGAATGTAGAATAGATATGAATATAAATAGCTCCTTTTTCGTTTAACTTTAAGCAATTTATTCCTGACTTATTTATCATAATGGCATGCAATGCTTGCATGCATCTATGGAATGAACGCTACTGGTCAATAGCTAACAACTTTAGCTATTTATCAAACAAAATTGCCAAAAACAATACTACTGAATTTAAAATAACAAATAAACCATTACCTACAGTTCAGACTGAAAAAAATTCATTACGCAAAATTTAATTTGAAATTCAAAACGTTTAAAGAATTAAAAAGGCTACGTTTCAAAAACGATATGCATAATTAAAATACTGGAGGGTACGTTGGATAAAATAACCAGGAAAAACAAAAATGAGAGACAATATTTATGTCTCATACGTACCATTGGGCACCGAAAACGAGGCCTCAAAAATGTATGCAAATGTACCTCATTTAGGAAAAATGAATTTACATAAACGGTTAATATTTTGTCATTAAAATATCCAACGGCTTACTCCTGCCGATGTTTTTTTTTTAATAATTACACGGTGCTCTATATACTTTTCGGGGTGAGCAGAGAAACATTACTGACTGTTTTTTTTTTTCGACAAGACCTTGCTTATTGGCCAGGACAGGCCTTCACAACTAAACCTTGCTTGGTGGGTGAACGCAGAAGGCGCTCAGCCAGCGAATTTTATGGGTGGGCGGCTACACAAGGGGACCCCTGTGGGTACAGACCTCGACTTGGGCGGCTGGCCAGTGAAACGAACCCTAACGGTGATCTACCGCCGTTTCGGAAGCGACTATCTTGAGAAGAAACGCCGAAAGAAACTCAAGGCTGCGTCGGGGGGAAAATTACTGTTTTTATATTGCGCTTAGTACCCAACGTGACCAATAGTGGAACTGATCGCTAGTTAATGGAAGTTACACATTACATTTCTATTAGGTGCGATGCGGGTTTCCTTCACAGGTGAGCATGTGGCACAAAAGTACATGCCGGGATTCGAATCTACGTCCATTCCTGATATTTTGATTAGGGATATAACGCGATGCTATATTATTATTTAATTACAATTGTAGGTACACAAAACATGTCTATTGTACTTTTATTTTATAGTGTTTGAGTTTATTACGCTTTAGAATTGCCTTTGTAATTGCGTTCTTTTGTTAATAGTTTCTAAGGTGACCTTTTAGACCTTTTTTACAATAGTAATAAGTCCCGGGATTGGGCCACAATTTATAATATTTATCACTAGCAAAATGAAACTCAGCATATGGCATTACATTTATTTTAACACTGGATGTTGAAACTACCGACGTCATAAAATTATTATATATTACAAATAACGCAATAACCAATATTTCATGGTGACCAATTGTTATGTATAAAAAATTGCTATGAGTTTGCTGCCAACGCAGCTGCGTCCAGGCCGGTTATGTTAGACCGAAGCCTGGGAAAATAGAAACTCTCCAAGACAATACGTTTCGGACTAGCATCGTGTCCACACTGAATTTTTTCACAAGTTTCATCGAATGCGACTACAATTCCGAAAGATATAATCACTCACAAATAATTTATTACTTGGTTTTAACTTTTATTATTAAAAACGCATAATTGATTTACGTTTAAAACGTATTAAGCGGTCTCTCCCCAATCAAGGAGCTGAACAGATTCTGAATAGAAAACAACAGTCAAACAGTAAATCCAATCTAATCACTTTATATTCCAACATCGTAAACAATTAACCGAAGTGCATTTCGGTATTATTGTTAAGCTTATTAGCGGAAAAGACATCTTTTGTCTTCCGGGGAAGTTGGTGCAAGTGACAGGATATCGGATACTTTAAATTAATTTAGCATTGTATTATTCAAATCTAGCTTCTCGTATACCATAAAATATTGTTTCATTATTCTGTTATAGCACTTTTTCAAAAATTATGACATTAAATATTTTTATTAATTAAATATGTATTAGTCACGCCAAACGTCGCAACCCCAGAACGTGGAAAATAAAAGTATAAACACACCTAAACGCAAACGCCATCTGGGGTACATCACTTTTGACTTAACTGTTCTCTATTAAAACTTACAAACGTCGCATCGCATTCTTTCTCCGTCACAATAGCTTATAATAATTTCCAATTCGCTACATATATCACAAATCCTCACCTGCGCTATACTCCATATCATACACATACAAAATACATACACAGTGAGGGATTTGTGAAGCGCCTTACTACCGCTGCCAACTGGTTAGTACTTTGATAACTGTCAAATTGTCTCAATCTTTATTTAAAAATTATCCCGCCTACGAGGGTGCCTTTGTGCAACGGCATAAGTCTATAGACTTATCCCGGTCCGAGTGAACAAACGCTATATAGGTGTCACCACTGTAGACTCGGGATGTGATTTTAAATAAAACAAATAGTTGCTATATCGCTACTCATCATTTATTAATATCCTGCAGACTCTATATGATTGTATGCAACGAAACGATAGCGTGATTTATTTCGCTGCTAACGCCATCTTTTGAGTCAACTAAAAAACTTTAAGTCTATAGATTTAACATTCCGCCCACCATGGACAAAATATGGACCAACCGCCCAATTTGCATTATTCTCTTTTCCATGGAATTTCAATAGCAGGATTTCTAACAGACATAGGTCTGAGCACTTATTTTAAAACATATATTTAGAAAAACTTAACGTTCTACTACTCTAGTTAGAACTTTGTATAACTCCAATTAGCTTTTATCAATAAAATATTTTTCTTACACTATACTTGACTTTAAATTGCATTGCAATTGTTCTATAAGAAATAATATTAGTTACCTAACAAGATAAGGACTTTTCACCGTGTCCTATAATGGGACGCGTTACTGACGAAAGGTTAATATTTTGTCCATAAAAAGTTGTTCTGACACTGATGCGGACGCAGCCGCTATTAACTTAAAACTATTATCTAATTGAAATAGTTCCTATTGTGTAAATGACAGTGTACACAATTTTGACACGGGCCTTTGAATTTGCGATCTTTTACATTTTAACCTACCAACACGGGTAATTCCGTCCAATTCAAGTTGTTTTAAACGATTATTATCTTCCAAAACCAAACAATTAAGACTCTCTGTATACACATCCTTCTTACTTGCTTCGATATTTGTTTGTTTGGTATCAACTGATTGCTTATATTCTAAATTGTGGTCAGTTGACACATCTTTAAAATGGAGTAACGAATGGTGCTTTCTTTTACACATGCGACATCTAGTTGGTAACCGACAATTATATACCACGTGACCCGGCCCGAGACAATTAAAACATAATCTGTTGGATTGGACAAAACTACGCCGTGAAGTTACATCTTTAGTGCTAAATTTTTTACAATTACCAAGTTTATGGTCAGCCTTACAGAATGCGCACGACAAATTAGCTACATGAAGTGTTGTGACAGGATAATTTTTTGTAACAATATTTTTAGACGATTTATTGTCTAAAAATTCTAGTGAGCGGAATCTTTGCTGCAAAAACTGGCGAAATTGCTCTAACGTAGGTAACTCTAGAGAATGTTCGCAAATTTTCGCTTCCCATAGTTTCCGCGACTCAGAATCTAATTTTAAACTTAATATATGTATAACAATTATATCCCAGGTGTCAACATTAATTCCCAAATTTTCAAGAGCATTCAAACAATCGTTACTGATGTCCAATAATTTTCTAAGCAATGAAGCTGACTCGCCTGATAGGTTTTTTTGATTAAGTAATCGCTCTAAAATACAATACACCATATATTTTTTATTGTTGTAACGATTGTTTAACTGTTCCCAAGAAGTCTGATAGTTTGAGCTACAAATAGGTACGCTTCTCAGGAGTTGATCGGCTTCTCCTGTTAAATGACATTTTAAATATTGAAGTCGCTGAACATCATCTAAGGATTGGTTATTGTGAATCAGTGATAAGAATAAATCTCGGAAAGAGACCCACTCCGAGTACTGCCCTGAAAACATTGGTAATCTAATTTTTGGTAACTTTACATTGCAAGTATTATTTATGCAGTCTCCTGAACAAGATCGTGTCTGTGATGCATTTTGAGAACTTTCTGTCTTGCACAACTTAACCAATGCATCTCTCAGTTCCGTTTTGAAGTCTAAATATAAATCTTCAGTAGCCTCGAACATATTTGATGAACCATAGTGCGATTTATTGTACTCAGATTCCTTTACTTCGCTTAATATTTTATGATGCGTATTACAAAACAATGCCCACTGCGATTGCAAATTCTCCAACCTCACTTCGACATAAGACTTAGATATCCGATCTTTGGGTGATTTTTTAAAGTTAGACCTCGCTCGTGCTATGGCCGTATTAGTCTCTACTTGTATTCTATTATAAACTTCCATCTTTTTTAGTTATCAATACAAACAGTTCTCACAAATGCAATGTCTCCTCTTGATAAATGGAAGTAACTGAGTCGGTTGAGTTGTTCGTGATGTCTTGTAGAAACAACAATCGTGATTTTTTCTAAGTCGCTGTAAAGTTGCGTGTTCTAAATTTTCTAAGTCTTTGTAAGGATTTGTAACTTCATAAAATTTGGGCATAGGTTCCCCGTCACTTCACTTTTTCGCTAAATATTCTAAGTTCAGGTAAATTACTTCTAATTCTTAAATTTTAGACTAAATTTTCTAAGTTCAAGTTAACTACTTCTAATTCTTCAAAGTTATATTGTTTATTAGGATAAGGTTCAATATTCAATACTCATAAACACACTCACATACGATGACACTTGTTTAATTACCACCGCTCCGTCAGGTGGCGCCACTGCTGACTTGATCTTCACCAGGATGTATCTTGTATCTTCACTTGAATCTCCACTCGATGATTGCGCCACGGCTGACTTGATATTAACCAAGATATACCTTGTATCTTCATTCGAAGATTGCGCCCCGAACAGCGATCCACTGCCCCTGGGTGCGCCGCTGACGCCAAAAAAGGTTCTCGGGAACCGAAGCACACGGTACACTCACTTAACCGGAACAAAAACCCGACTTCGAAGGACCATGAACAAACGCTATATAGGTGTCACCACTGTAGACTCGGGATGTGATTTTAAATGAAACAAATAGTTGCTATATCGCTACTCATCATTTATTAATATCCTGCAGACTCTATATGATTGTATGCAACGAAACGATAGCGTGATTTATTTCGCTGCTAACGCCATCTTTTGAGTCAACTAAAAAACTTTAAGTCTATAGATTTAACACCGAGTAATGAATATTATTGAAACTTGAATATTATTTATGATATAATTGTATTTCTGGATAATAACATATTACATGTATTTCTAAAATAAACTTGTGTTAGTTTTATTTGTACTAGACAAAGATATACGCACTTAAATGCATTTACTCATCCATGATTCACGACAAACTAATTTATACATCCATGGTACGTATGTTATGCAATATCCCGCGGGAATCCAAATTACTTCTAGGACAATGAGGTGTCTTCGCGGTGTATGCAGACGGCCTGCAAAGCGACCGTCTGGAATAACGTATAGGATGACACTAAAAACATGGCCGTGCTAAAAAGGCACTGTTATGTACGGTGGAAAATGTGACAGGATAAGGATAGGGAAATAAGAAAAGATAGATTTTTAATTAATAATTATTTATAAGACCATACCTTGACCCTTAACTTGGCAGTATGTTCTTTCTTTCAATATCAAAATAATATTCAAACCGTTTAACCCTTATGTTCCAAGGATGTCTAATAGAAACTAACCGTGCGTTCAAAAACTGAGAAATTACCTAAATATTCATATAAAAATATTAAGTTTGCGCTAAAAACTTATGGCAATAGGTTTTGTAAATTCTGATGTATCTCCACAGATACACTATCAAGAAAGGGGTTAAAGACTATTTAGCGTGGTAGGTATAGTTTAGTATAGTATATAGAATTATAAAATAGATAATGTTAGGGACAGAAATAAATAAATAGATAGTGAGAATGGCACAACTATAAATGTGTGAAGTAATTATTATGTGTTGATAATGGATTTAATTTTCTATATAAATATTATATTTATTTAGATAGTGATAATATTCGTGAAACAATATTTTTGAAGGTATAAAACGCTCTATTTGTATCCCTTGGACCACGCCACGGCATCGTTACATTGACGACTATTTATCAATGTCTTGTCTACTGCCGCCAACCATCCGATTACAGCGTGACATTCTCATTTCTTGCCCCTTGTTCCTGCAGATTTAGTTATAACTCGCCTTTTCATTCCGAGACTTTGTTATTAATCTGTACCATCATTAATTACGAACTGATTCGTTTATTTAAAATGTTTTTTTTTTATTTTAATCTATATTACTGGTAGAATTGATAATAAGTGACGCTAAAGATATTATTTTGTGGAAACATAATAAAAAAAATACGATAGATTGTAACGTTAAATCCATAGGTACATGGATTGATCTACATAACATCTAGGACGTGAGACTCACAATGTTTTCCTACAAGAAAACACTCACGACCTGGACCTGCGTTCGAATCTCAGTCGGATGGGAGCACGAGAGCAGACATCAAGAATATCAGGGCTGGTTCCAGGCCTTGCCACGAGGTGCAATGGTTGCCAAAATTTGTACAGAGCGCCAGCCAACCAAATGATCACTCAAATAGAAGTAAACCCAAGGGCACCCACAAATTATAAGTCCGATTACAGGGAAACTTATTGATTGGGTAGGTATACAAACTTACTCTAATTTATTAATTAAATATAGTAATTTTAATATCTATCGTGAAGCAAACGTCCGCATTAAAGCATGTTTCTTCATGAATGCTACATTATTAGTGTTAATATTAAAAGATTGTAAAACTAATATGAAATCATTATATATAGCACTGTCCGCGGATGCGACACGGCGATACCTTCAACTGACCTCCATGGAATCGTCCCTGAAGCGATCCAAGGGATGGTCATGCAGAAAGCTTCATAGGCTGCATGGGGGCAGACGAGCGCACTTAGTATCCCCATCAACCTCTACAGCTTCATACGATGAATGCTGCCTTATCGGCAAACCGTAGTTCAACAAATACTTCCCAATTTCATAGGGACACGTAACAGCTCTGGAAGAAGAAAATGCCCAAAGTCAGGTCCAGTTAAAGAGGATTTCATGACGTGAAATCAATCATGTCACAAAACACTAATTTCGATCATTTTATTCACTTACCACAATAGTGGGAATATTTTTGTATGTATTGAGAACCAACGGGACCCAATTATCTTCCAAAAATTAATAATGCGACGGCCGAGATTGGAACAGCTACGGCTCAAGCTCCGTCTTTTTTCAAAGTGTCAAAAATCACTTAAAGGATACTTTTATTGAAAACGTCATATTTCAGATGGCAATGACACGACTATCTTTCAGCCAATATCGATTTTTATCAATATCGCCTGAGATAGACGTGATTTCATACACGCATCGTTAGATGGCGCTGAGTGTATCCGTGCACCGAAAAAATTCCTGTTACAAGATTATGAGGAAGTAGCGGATCGAGGGTTTCGTATTAACTAGTTTTTTTTTTTAAATCAAATATTTTAATAAGGTTTTACTGCATACTAACTAGTTGATTTAAGTTTATAAAACTCCATGTTTTTATGATGTAACTACTAACTATTTATTCACGGGTTTTTGATCTTTTTCCTATAGTTCTACTGTAAGATATTGCTTATAGCCAAATTCTATTATTCTTGTTCCACGGAAAGTGTAATGTATTAAATGAAAGACGGACTGTCGCAGACTGATTATTTATTAGTCAATCATGTGCAACCCGTTGATCGCGGTTGGTTACATAAAAACATTTTTGTTTGTACCTACAATATTGCACAGAAAGTACCCTATATGTTTTGATTCCCTTTTACAGCTGTAAATTTTGCAACATAGGTGACCGTGTGTTCTGATTGCCATGCCTTTGCCTAATTCCCTTCAAAATAAAAATCAAAATACAGAAACATAAACAATATATAGAACATAAGGAAATACAAAAGACAAAAACATATAAACACGGCGAAATGGACTACGGCAGCTTTATGCCACAGGAGAAGTATGTAGCGCTGCGCTGCTTTTCGCAATGGGCCGTGATCAAACTTGGTCGTTGCAAGTTGAACCAATGCATTAATACGGTTATGAGTAAAACTTAGGCACGAATGGTTCTGATTAAATCCCTGTGGCATGATGGGATGCCTTCCTAAAAGCTGCCTGCTTATACTGAGCAGTGAGTGGAAATAAGCTGCTGATGAAAATCAATACAATATAATACCTAGGGGTGAAAGGCTATTTGGTTTAAGCGATATTTTTGATGATATAGTAATATATATTATAAATATATATATAAAATGTCGCTCAAACCAAATAGCCTTTCACCCCTCGATATATTTACTAACGATTAGACATATTGACCTAGTCCCAAATATAGCTTGCGCTTGTATTACGGGTACTAGACAAACATATAGATACTTTAATACACATATACAACAATGACTAGCGACAAACCCATCTGCTCATCATAGAGAATTTACCACTACCAGGACTCGAACCTAGGACCTCAGCATTGTAAGTAGGATCTTTACAAACTGCGCTATCAGGTCGTTAATATAATATAACAACAATAATATAATACAATATAATGTACAAAAGCACAGTAATTTTTCTTTAAAACAAACCAAACAAATACAAGTATGTGATATCTTAAATTACTAAAATTTTTGTTTTTTAATTCTATTTATTTAAGGGACTTTTACGTGTGTACGTATGTCAGCCCCATCGTACCCTAATACAGAAATATCTAACATGTGACATGTGATGCCAGTGATCTGAACAGGCCAGACGCCTCATCAGATAATAGTTCTGTTAAGATTTTGTTAAAAATCTCGACGTCAAGTCTGTTCAGAGCAAAGGCACTCACAAACGCCTCCCTCACAGATTCAGATCGGACACATTCCATCAACAAATAAATGACTAAAACATTAAGAGCAAAGGTTTGGATATAAATATAACTACCGTGCTATTATTGTTTATGCTCAAACAGTAAAACACAGTACAGCCATATTGACAGTTCAATCGATTCGACAGTTTTTATTGACCATTCGGCTCTCAGTTTTAGATAAATGCATTGGCGTGTAACTAGAATGGTTTTAGAATAATAAAATGGCTGTACAAAGTTTTATTGATTCGTAACCTTAAGGATATATAGGTAGCATTGACACACAGTATGTTACGTGACGCCTCGTTGAATTTAATTGTGAAGGTTACATAGGCTAGGAGAGATTACGCTAGGTTACGTGGGCAGAAAGATGTCGCCGAATGGAACATGGAAATAACAAGTAATATGGCTATTCGGCGGCCAATGTACCGGCGCCGAAGGGATGCGCTCGCCCAAAACAAGCGCGTCATCCCCCGGTTACAATAGCCGGGCAGTAGAGTTGAGGGATTTTTGCCCGCCTAAGAGAAAAGTTTTGGAGAGATGGGCTTTTCACATCCACCCCTCGCAGAGATGAAACCTAAAGAGGTTGCTTGTTACCCGGGTGTCTGAAAGAATCTGGATTCCTAGGCTCAGGTTGAATGATTTCAAGGACACGAGGGGTTTTACTCAGTAGGGGTCTGACACCAGGTTTGCAGCCCTCACAGCGGCTCTACGGTCTTATGCATGATTTTTTCCCCGGGTCACATAAAATCGGTCACGGTTCATCGGGAAGTGGACTTGTAGAAGTCTGCTTCCCAGAAGTGGAGGCGGTGAGTGAAACATACCACCTACTTGGTGACTAGAGGCAGAGATCATTAATATCCATCTCTCCAAGAGATGAGACCTCTATAGGCCTTTCACACGCCGGGCAAAAGGATGAATGTGGACCTCTTTACCTATTAGCAGCGTTGAAGAGACATCTTGGTGGTTTCTAGCCAATAGGATTCTGGCATACCAGGGCTGCGGCTTTTTGGATCGCACTATGCTTTCTATTAAGCGTGGTGTGGTCTTTAAGCCGTCAAGTTAAAAAATAAACGATTTTAAAACTAAAAAGATTTTTAAAAAATCCTTAAAAAATATTTTCACATGGTTGAGTTTTTACCATAAATAAATATAATGTCGCTATGTTTTGTAAGCTTAGCTTCTCGGTATCTAGTATAAGTTAAATCCCCCTTAGGTCATCAGACCTTCTCATTTCGACTAACACGAATATAATTGGTATTTGAAAACATCTGTTGATGAAAAACGTAATTTGTCATGTCACGGACCATCTATTACTAAAAATTGTTTGCTATGTAACTAAAATTTATTTGATTGCACGATTGCTTTTAATTTAATGCTAAATTTAAAATTTTTGTTCTGGGCTTGTAATGCTCATTTTTGTTTATTGGCACGGGAAAATCCTCATAGGATCGTCTCAGCTGCAGAGGGGGTAGCGCGACCGAGGTCTGTCGGGACTAAAAACCCCAAGGTGACTACTTCTGCGCATTAACGGGGACTGCGGATCCTGTAATCAATTCGCGACATCCTAGTTGCGCAGCGCCCACTGGGCACAAATTAGGGGGACGATGATACCTTCCCCGATACCGCTCGTTGTATTTAGGCAGAGCACGTCACAATGCCATGCCAACTTCTCGAGGGTCGCTAAACCAGTTGCTCAGGGCCCCCACACTGAGCAGCCACAACCCCAAAAACATCAGCCAACCGGTCGTGGATCGTGGAAAAGTGGCTACTGCCATAAGACCACGCCAATTCAATGAAATTCGTCGTCATTATATTATCACAAATATCTGAGGCTATTAGAGCCAAAGTGACTTAAATGGTTGGTATTTGGTTGGTAATATGGTAGCAACCCTAACCTGCAACGCTAAAGGTTCTGTGTTCGGTGGCCAGCAACGGCGAACTTTGCTATGATGAATAGGTTAGTTTTTCAATAAAAATATCAAGTTCCTCCACAAAAATGGCACGTGTACTCGTAAGTGCCCTGAGAACGGCGATCAGGAGTGCTACTGGTCACGCTAGGTACAATATTTCTATAAATGCATACTGTCACCAGTGTTTTTCTGCTCATCTTGGAAAGGATACGGCGTGACGATATATTAAATAAAATAGCTCTTTTTTATAGCTTTTTTTCATATCATACATTTTTTATTGTTCTGTAATAATCGCCTCCACGGCGTTGGCATTTCCCATGATGTTCCATTGGTCTCTAGTTTTGGCTATTCTTATCCATTAAAATTTGGCTTCCACTAGAAAAAAAATCTCCCCATCTTCATTTCAGTCGACTTCTATCTCTTGTACCATTACTAGATATTTACTCTGATTCCTTCTTTGCTCTCTGTGACAGTATATTTGTAGGCATAATAGATTTTACCAATTGTATTTATATATAATAGCATAGCAAATTTATGCATTACTATCAGACCGGAATAGCTCAATTAATTTAGGATCACTATCGTTTTACCGACAAAACTTGAGCGCTCTGGTTATAATGGCTTTAAATCATGAACAAATCAACTAAACAATGTAGGTAATATTATAATATATCTATTTTTTAAACTTATAAAATCATAATTAATATTAACGCGCACGCCGCGTCCCGCTACCCCCGCAACCTACCCCGCAACCATCACGCGTCACCTACAGTCATTATAGATCTTGACATCCGACCGCTTTGGAAACGAACATGAAATTTGTAAAAACAATATAAAATCAAGTAAACAATAAGATGCAATCCATGTTTTTATTTAAAAGGACTGACAAATGTTCCGCGAGAACAATGAATCAACAACATTTTATAGTGTATGCATAGTAAAATATGTGAAATTAAGGAAAAGTGTGCAACAAATGCATAAATTACGCATTTTTACAATATATTTTGGCCCATTTTTAAAGTTATTGGTTTTTAAAGTAACCAAAATTAGTTACATCTTCGATGTGCTGGGATGTGACTTACTGAAATTTGATATTTATTGACATACTAGCTATCCCGGCAGACCTTGTTCTGCCCTATTTCTCTAAAACAAACTTACATTGTTTTTTTTATGTTAATAGCTGCCCCGTCAGATTTCATTCAGGCAATTGGTATCGGCCTGTCGCAATCTAATAGAAATAAAATTGCATTGAAAGACTTAAGTCATAGCTAAGATAATGAAATTTTTACTATAATGCCTTATGGGACATTTTTGGGTTATTTTTTGTTTGATTACTTGGCGTATAAATTATAATTTTCATTAATGACATGCAGCCTCTAATCAACTTGAAGGCATACGTTTGTTTTATTTTGATTGACATCATGTGTTTGACAGCTGGGGACAGAGTGGTTTGTATGGAAAAACGACATTTTTGTTGTTACTATATTCCTAGCATTTTTTTTTCATATTTACTCACCGTTTAAATCTTCCCTGAACTTCAACAATTAATTCAAAACCAAAATAAGCCAAATCGGTTAAGCTGTTATCGAGTTTTAGCGAGACTAACGAACAGCAATTGATTCTTATATACATATGTATGTATGTATATAGATATATATAGATATTTAATAAGTGTTAAAACAACTTGGTCAAACATTTAGATGTCAACTATACTCGTATTCTAAGGCAGAACGGACTATTTAATATAATTATGTAATATGATGAGTTAATTCAAAGACGTTCCCGCAATGACCACATCTGAAATTGCCGGCGTTAACCCGGCGAATGCATTCGACGGCCCCTAATGACTTTGGGTCTCGGTTTAATTTAATATTAACTGTTGCAAGACGCTGGGCTCTAAGTCGAAACTTTAGACGCGTTTCGTTACTTGATAGACTTGCGGCATGATTGCCGCAAAATTATACCTTATATATATTATATTATAATTTTTGTGATGATAGAATGATTGCCCGAACTGGGTCATGACCACAGTACACAAGTGTAAAGACCGTCATAGTGACTCGCCTTTTTTTTTTCTTTCCAATTTACGCGTGTTTGTTGACCGGGAAAGGTCTTCACAACTTAACCGGGCGGGAGTGACTCGCTTTGGCTTGTCGCGTTTCGGGATCAGTTTGCATAAATCCAGTAGTTCATATACCTAGAGACCTTCCGTTATAGCATACCTGGACCGACAGCGAAGGCAACTGTCAACGGCTTTTCGTCCCTTGCCAGTCGTCGTTCTTGGACTATTTTGTCATGATGGTATAAAAAATATATATTTCCTTTTCAGTCGTTCTGATTCGAATACATTAGTTATTTAAAGTACTTTATATATTCGCAGTAATTATTGCACATATATTGCAATGCGATTATTTAAAATGTATTATTTAAAAAAAGGTGTTAAAAATATCAACTTGTCCTTTTTAAAAGTTATATATGCTAGTATATTTTTGTCGCAAGTCTGAGTTGTCACTTTTCAATGTTTCTCAAATGTTTGGTCGGTTTCTGTATTGTGCTGTCGCGTACAGACGGACCGTTAATATGCGGTGGAAATAGACGTGTGACGTAGACTACAATGCCTTGGAAAATTCACGCTTGTAATTAAATCTAGTTTCTATAACCTAAGATTTCTAGCTTTTGTTTGGTTCTTTAACTAAAAAATAACTGTTTTTTACACTGACTACGAAACTATTCTGTGCGATATATATATAAATAAAACGTGATGATATTTTGGTCTAAGATTTAAATATATCGACTTTGCGAAAGTAGATTCCTTGTTTGATTATACTGGCCTCCATTTTGGATGGTTACCGCACATCACTGACTGCTGTAGTAAACCGCATACAGATTTAAGTGTTAAACATTACAGAATACTATAAAATTTTAATAGCTCACAAATTTAATTACGAAACGAATTCGGGCCCCAACTGTGAAGAAGGGTTAACGCTCGCTATTAAAGTAACCAAATTATTAGTAATTTAATTAACAGAGATAGTTTGGTGAATTGTAGTGGAATTTATTTGAGCGACATTTCATTTAACCCTTTAATGCTACAGAGATAAAAAAAGAACTTAAATATGGCGTATCGTAAAAATTAGGCGAATTTTTTATTTTTGCTTGGTTCGCAAATCGAACATCACACAACTACATGCGCAAAAAAATAATAATTTAAAGAATAAATTGAAAAGGTAGGTCTTCATGACGATGAAATATAGAAAGAACCTTAAGTTTCTTACATAAAAAAACTATCTATATACAGAGATGGGCACAATGTAATCAGATTAATGATCAACGATTACAAAATATAGTCGTAATTTTAATTTTCTTGCTTTGTAATCATGATTCAATCCATTTAAAACATTAAGAAATCATAAATGTGTATACAATTTGGGATTTTGTAATGTTTAAAACATAAATGAGCAAAAAATGCGGTTATATGAATGGTAAAAAACGTAAAATGTAATCGTTAATCATTTTCATTAATCTGATTACATTTTGCCCATCTGTGTCTATATAGAATCCCATCGACTCCCAATTGGTGTAGGCAGAGAGAATTGAGAAAGGACAGGATAATTGGAGGGCTGTGGTTTCCTTCT
This sequence comes from Automeris io, assembly GCA_036320925.1. Taxonomy (NCBI): domain Eukaryota; kingdom Metazoa; phylum Arthropoda; class Insecta; order Lepidoptera; family Saturniidae; genus Automeris; species Automeris io. Next base: position 21,703,436 of record JAUDJH010000001.1, read on the forward strand.
GTGAGAATATTATGTCCCAGAAGGAAGCCGCAGAGCGTGAGCGGCACAGAGCTAATCCCACTCGCAGGAGAAGACGTCGTGCTGGCAATCGCTCCGGCATGTCAATTCCAGCCGATCGGTCCTGCGAGACAGAGCTTAAGGAATGCAGTGCACGGCGGGGCTGTGCAGCAATTGATTACAGGGCCCACAGTCCCGTCTTAGTGCAGATGAGGTCAACTTGGGGTTTTTAGTCGGTAAAAGTCCGGCACACCCCGGTTACCATCCCCCATGTGTAGCCGGGACGGTCCAATGAGGATTTTCTCCAAGTAAAAAAAAATAAAAGGCAGAGAGAATTGAACGTCACTTCTCCCTATTTTTCAGTTTGAAGTGGTACAATGATTGCCTGAATCGGGTCCACAGTACACAAGCGTAAAAACCGCCATGGTGACTCTCTTTGGCCTGTCTCGTTTCGGGATCAGGTTGTGTACGACCAGTATCTCCTATATGTAAAGACCTTCAGCCGTGGTAAATGTGTACCAACACGCCGACGAAGACTCAATGGAGTTTTTCGATGATCGCCGTCGTGTTTGAACTACACCGTACTTACTATCAGATGGAATGTAGTCACTATGTCGAGCAAGTGTAAAAAAATACCGCTTTTACTTTTTTAACATTAATTAATCGTTCATACAATCGATGACCCCGCATATTTTTGACACTATTCTACATTTAGTCTGTGCAAGTCTCGGACGGCCTCGGATCTTACTTCCACTCACATTAATATTATATATCTTCTTCGTCACCATTTAATAATTCGTCCTCTTTACGAAAAAAATATAAAAGAGATTTAATTTACTTATACAAATAGAACCCATCTTTTAGACCCCAAGTATAAATATTTCAAATTCAAAACATCCAATCTACATTATCTGTTCAAATATAAAAGAAATACAAGCGACACTAAAGGGAAATGCTTTTGTATTTGTCAACGTCATGTCCCCGCAGAATAAAGCGGACAAAAAGAGCGGAATTCGTGACATTTTTTTCGCAAATGAACCGTGACGACTCCCTGGCTTCTCTTATTAGATTAACAGGTCGATTTGCAATTCTGTGTGTTCACATACATGTTTATTTTACGGAAATGAATCGCAATTTAGTAGCAGAGGGGCTGTTTTGTTGACTCAGCTTAATGGCATACATAACCCCTATTTTTGAGATTATGTTTATTACGACCAGTTAATATGTAATTATTGAATTAATATGTAACTATATAATTTTATTTACTTAAATAAAACCGCTATATTAACACTTAGCGTAATTTCTTTCTTTTCTTTGAAGTTTTTTTTGTTGTTAGTTTTAGGTTTTAAGAGAAAGACGTCCCGCAGAAGCAATTTAGTTTTTATTATATTTTTAGTAATAGTGAGAACAGACAGAGTGTTTTTTATGTTACTTAGATTAATAGGCAAAGGTAACTATTACATACAGCCAACCTTTTTAACATAGATATTATTGTATACAAGACGATAAACGATGCCCGTAATATTTTTTCAGGTACTAAGATAGTCCAAGATTGTTTTAAATAATATTTACCCTGTATATAAATGCACCGATGAAGAAAAACATCGTGAGGAAATCTCTATGGAATCTAATAGAAATGTCATATGCAAGCGGCGTGAACACGGTGATAAGCTCCGCTGCTGACTGGCATAACATACATATATGCACGAAGTGGATACTGGCACTTATGTCTCTCTGCTCACCCCCAAAAGGAACATAGATTGATGATATGTTATTTATTATTATTAATTATCTCCATCGTGTGTATACTGATCTTGATGATAATAATTAAATAAAAATATTTTTTAAAATGAATTATTCACCGTTAATAAAGCGTATACATATTGGGCAGTTAAGCATTGTAATTTTATAGATATATGCTAAAAATATTTTTTAATTTGTCAATAATATTCATTATACAGTGTAAACTCTATGTAACGTCACTCGATTTAACGACAAACTCCCTAAAGCGTCGATATTACTCAGCTTTGGTTGGTTTAGCTTGTTTCCCATACAATGATACACTCTATATAGCCTTACACCCACTCTCAATAACGACAGCAAGATAATATAAAGTACTTCTTTAAGCTAAGATGACTTATTAAGTTCCCAAAATTAGTAAAAACTTCGCAGCTGTATACGTTCTTTTGTCGGTTCATTATCTTAGCCCGTAATAAGCTCGACTGTCGGCATTACACATACCGAACTTTCTAAGAAATCCGTCCTTTTGTTTACAAATTGGGATTGCTTGTACGTGTTGACTGTTGTTAGTAGGAGTCATGGATTATCTATACGTTATCATATTCTTAGTTACTCACAAACTTTCAAACTGTAAACATGGCAAGAAAGAGTTTAAAACTTTTTCTTTTTCTAATATAGATTTTTCTTCTCTCTATTTAACGACAACTCTCTATAACGTCAAAATCTGCACAGTCCCTTGAGGGTCGTTATGTAGAGTTTGCACTGTATTTACAAATATAACTAGTAAGCAGAGATAGGCAAAATGTAATCTGATTAATTATTAACGATTATAAAATGTAGTCGTAAATTTAATTTTCTTGGTTTGTAATAAGATTAAATCCATTTAAAATATTAAGAAATCATAAATGTGTATACAATCTGGGATTTTGTAGTGTTTAAAACATAAATGAGCAAAATGCAGTCATATTAATGGTAAAAAACGTAAAATGTAATCGTTAATCATTTTCATTAATCTGATTACATTTTGTCCATCTATGCTAGTAAGTATCAAATACCAGCATGGCATCTAATAATGTCATGTATAAGTGCTCTGAAAATGACGATCAGCTGCGCTACTCGTCACTCGCAAGACTTATCAGCGACAGAAAGAAATAACTACTTATATATCAATAATCTAAAAATTAATGCTCCATCTCGTTTGCCCCGCAAAACAGCTTTCCATTTTTTTTCTATACCCTTCTTTAGAACTAATCTTGGACAGTTTTCTACCATGCCAAGGATCTGCAGGCAGTACAACGCACTCTCGCGACTCGGTGACTTGGACCTGACTGTTTCTCTATCAAAATTTAGAACAGCGTGTAGAAAGTGACTGTATTTATTTTTTCTTTTTTTTGTGTTACTTTTTGTGTTACTTGGGATCAGTCACGGTTTCGTTTAAAGTTGTTATTTACACATTCTACAATATTATCCTTTTGTGTTGTGTCTATGTATGTATGTATATGTTTTTTCTTTTTTTTGAATTTTATTATTATTCTTTAATGTAAACTAGCTTTATATATTAATCACTGTGCATGCTGTGGTGCCCTATAATTGTGGGGGCATTTATATGTTCTATTTAAGTACCATGATCCTTTTGTTTTCTTGTCTAATGTTACCCATGTTGGGCACCCTAATATGTAAAATAAAATAAAATATCTCTGCTCATCCTGAAAGAGATATAGCGTGGTGATATATTATTATTATTATTAAATATCAAATAGAATGAATCACAAGTGTGGCCAATGCTCTCACAGCGGGCAATGTCACGTGTCCATTTGATTAGTTCGCAGATTCTTTGCATTGTCAATATGTTTACATTGATGTAACCTTTTATTTTATTGTAAGCCTTATGTGTATGATATATGGTTCAAAATCCTTGGAATATTTATTGCTTCTCATGTTACCTATTGAGAATCAAATCTGAGTCTTCGCCTTTGAGTTTTTAAGTACGTTTTCGACCACGTACGCACTGTAAGGGTTGGTAATCCGGCGTTCGAAATCAAATTAGTTGACCGCCCGCTGTTTTTGCTACCCAATACAATAGGTTCTTTGGAAAATGGCTGCACTCCTACGAGATTGCCTTTAAGGTTTTCTTAGCGTAATAGCTTTATGCAATTTATTGTTTATTTATATTTTTGTCTTATGTTGATGTTGTTCTTGTTTCTTGTTATTGTTTACTAGTTTTTTTTTTTACACTGGCTCGACATAGTGACTACAGAGTACCTGATGGTAAGTACAGTGTAGCCCAGAAACGAAAGCGACTATCAAAGGATGGAAATCCGTTGATAGTCTACGTCGTCATGTCGGCCCACATATACCACGACTGAAGGTCTCTAGGTAAATGAGCTACTGGATATCCATAAGCTGATCCCGAAACGCGACAAGCCGAAACTGGTCACTATGACGGGCTTTACACCTATGTACTGTGGTCGCGATCCAGACGGGCACCGACGCCCTACCACCTCGCTGCTGCTCGTTTAGCACCACCCAGAAGTCACGTGTAGGGAAACTAGGGTAAAGCCTACGGACGCGGGCAGCCTCGACTCCCAAAAATTTTGTTGATGTCTATTTGTTGCTGTTCATTTCTTTCCTTTTCGTTACTTTTATATTATTTAAAGATATTTTATTTACAATTAAATATGATCATCAGTGAGTTTTTGAGGTGGTAGGGCGATGGTCATAACCACAGTACACAAGTGTAAAGACTGTCATAGTGACTCGCTTTGCCTGTCGCGTTTCGGGATCAGCTTGTCCAGTAACTCATATATCTAGAGACCTTCAGTCGTGGTATATGTGGGCCGGCATGACGTCGGAGACAATTAATGATTTCATCTTTTGGTGGTCGTTTTCGTTTTTGGACTACAGTGTACAAAAATAAAATATCGGTTACTTTCGTCCTCTACCTGATGACCTCATTACGAATTCTACCACGCAGAAACATTCCATAGTACATTAAGCAAACTACAGTTTGCGCACCAACCTAACAATGAAATATATTCAATATAATCACATAAACTTTACCGTCCGTGTGTACAAAGATTGTGATCCAGTAATCTGGCTATAACCTGCCGCTTGGAGGGCTCAGCGTGCATTTTATGTGACATTTAACAATATCTGTCAAAACCTAATACTTTACAATCCGCTGTTGTTACGCAGTGATGCCTGTTGACGACTTCACGCGGCTTTGTAAAGGATTGTGACACACTGGAAGCTATGCTATCATTTCCAAAAGATATTCAAAACCCGAAATATTTTTTCTGTTTGAAAGTTATTCCTTTTAGAATAGTCACCACTCAGCTTGTTGCACAATCCTGGAATCACGTGTAGAATATAGAAGAAAATTGATTAGGTATGAGAGCATTAATAACTTCTGATGCTTCCCCAGAACTACTTCATAAGGCTGTATGTGCTAAAAATTTGCTTTAATTTTGCTCTACGTTAAACTTACACAGCTTATTTCGAACAGACAAGTAACGAGCAGACGAATCACGAGCAGACTGAGGTAGTGTGTAAAAAAATTGGGTTAGTGTCATACAAAATAAATAAAAAATATGAAATTTATTTTTTTTATGTATAAGAATCAGTAAAATTTATTATGTTATATATACTGTACCCAAAGAACGGCAGTGACTATCGAGGAACGGGAATCCATTAGCATATTACTATGACTGAAGATCTCTAGTTATATGAACTACTAGATATATACAGGTTTGTCGTGGTGGCTGCCGGCAGAATAGAATAGCACCCCCCTCTTCTTGCTGAGGTGTCGTAAAAGGCGACTAAGGTATCTCTTTAACACCGCAATTCAACCAGGTGTTCAGAGAAGGAAAACTCGACCAAACCTGCATCCCGCTCCCTCCCGATCGTACTGGTTCTCCATTCCATCGGGCCTGAGGAAGCTCGGACGAGAGACTGCTTTTCTGGCAGCACGTCCAGCTATGCACTTAAATATCTCCTGCGCAATTGACTGTTTCCGAAAACTGGACCTCGATTTTCTTAATCGGTGTTGAAACAGTCGCCGTGGCCGAATCCGGCTAGGACATCATCGTATACAGGTGACAGGCCTAAGTGAAGCATTATGACGGTGTTTGCACTTTTGTACTGTGTTCACAATTCAGGGTAATCGCCCTACAATCTCGAAATGTGCTATTTATTATGTTTGATTTTGGATAAACTAATTTATACGTGATACTATGCTTAATGAAGGTCCCATTTTCGCCATGTTTATATGTGTTTGTATTTTCTTTTGTTTCTGTTACTGCATTTAAATTTCTAGTTTTTTGTTAGTTTGTGGCGAAATAAATACGTTTTCATTTAATTTCATTTCATATGATTACATAACGTTTTACTCGCTTTAAAATTATAGCATTTATTGAAATACTAGGCTTACCTTTGGTAAAACGGACCCCATCTGCTTTGAAGGGTTAAACTGTTATGTGGCCATTGCGAATAATGAGGAGTGTTTAAAAGAAATTTACACTCCCCGGGGTGTTTGTGTCATGCTCCTCTTGAGGGTTAAGAATTACATTTCTTGCGTTGAATAGGTTCCAATTAAAAAACCTTTTTTTGTTTTAAACATAAACCTTTTATACAATAGCGCTTTTAGCCTTTTTAAAAGTGTAACAGTATTGAGTTATTTATATAACAGTTCATGATGATAAAGGATTATTAATCATAATTACGGGATTGAACCGAAAAAAAGTATTTTATCACCCTATTAATATTTAATTAACAATAATAACGTGTCGTCACGCAATATCTATTCCGGGATGAGCAGATACATTAGTGGTTGTATTCAGTTTTGCGCAAATACGTCATTCTCAATGTGACTTGTGGCGTAGCTTCTTAGGGCACTTAGAAATTATTTTTTTGTGGTATTTGTTTGTGTGTATTTGTTTTGGGAGTCGAAGCTGCTTGCGTCCGTAGGCTTTACCTTAGTTTCCCTACACGTGACTCCTGGGTGGTGCTAAACGAGCAGCAGCGAGGTGGTAGGGCGTCGGTGTCCGTCTGGATCGCGACCACAGTACATGGGTGTAAAGCCCGTCATAGTGACCAGTTTCGGCTTGTCGCGTTTCGGGATCAGCTTGTGTATATCCAGTAGCTCATATACCTAGAGACCTTCTGTCGTGGTATATGTGGGCCGACATGACGATGTAGACTATCAATAAATTTCAACCTTTGACAGTCGCTTTCGTTTTTGGACTACACTGTACTTACCATCAGGTACTCTGTAGTCAATATGTCGAATCAGTGTAAAAAAAAAAATAGTCACCATCTAGCCTAAGCTCGTGCTTAGTCTAGAAAAATACAAATGTACGTGTCGGGATTTACACCCACGACCATGCACATTGACACTCGTGGATACCGGTTTCATATACACTATGCTACCACAATGCCTGCACATTAACTACGATCCATAATATTCAGTGCTAATTTGATTAAGTTAGGATATGTACCAACTTACGAAGTTATCATTTTTTTTTACTTCAAGAAATATCTCATAGAACTTTCCATGCTGCAAATGAGGGTGGCAATCGAGGTGTGTTTAACTTGTAGCGACTAAAAACCCCAAGATAACTACTTCGGTCTTAACGCGCCGCACCTAGCAGGAACAATCTTGAGGGGTGACGCTGCCTGCCCCGCTACTATTTCTTGTACCTCGACTAAGCACGTCATGATATTCCGCGGACATCTCGAGCGTCGTTAACCGGTCGACGAAATTAGCTATCATAGACAACGTATAATAAAATAATTGAAATAGAATCCCTGTCTAATCCATATAGTAAAACGCATCTATAAATGTAGACAGCGCAATAGGCAGAGACTAATAAACTAAAGATATACATGGCAATAATAATGTCCCATTTGTTCGCGTCATAACTACGGTAGTTTAATGTGGAGGGTTTATGACACGGGTCTGATAGCTTATTACTGGTTCCATTAAAAGGTTGGTGATTTTCTACTCAAAGTTATCATCTATTACGTTCCGCTATAAACGTATAATATTATTAATGTTGTAAATTGAACTAAGTTTTTACTTTTATTTGATTTCTTTCGTGTAGGGTGTTGACGGACTTAAAGGATAAGGTACTTACTGGGATTTGGTGGTGATGAAGCTCGGGGTACCGCGTTCCATCACACCACCTTCAGAGACCTTCAGTCGTGGTATATGTGGGCCGACATGACGATGTAGACTATCAATGGATTTTCATCCTTTGATAGTCGCTTTCGTTTTTGGACTACACTTTACTTACCATCAGGTACTCTGTAGTCAAAATGTCGCGCCAGAGTAAAAAAAAAACACGCTTTATCGGCCCACCGTTGTCGACGTTTTTAATAGAACGGCGCTAGAGATGCACCCGGTATGTACTTCCACGTATCGATTGTTAGTGAGGGGAATGGATGGAAAGAATTAAAACAAATCGTAACAATTACAATTATTGTTTACATGCTGGCTTCGCAAAATTGCTTCACTACTTAATTTAAAGTATTGTGTAATCTGAGATCGTTAACGATCTTTTTTATAATAGATAATTAGATTAAGCAAACTCATCGGATACTTCAAAACTTTTATGATAGTTGAATCACCATAACCATTACCTTCAGCCGTCTCAAGCCAATTTCAGATATTAGGAACCCCTTAGAATCGACTATCACCGGAATTTTACTCCGCAAGTCTCAGGTTATCTGCACTTCAAGTTTCTACTATAACTTATTATTGAATGGGTTTCTAATCTTTTTGTAGAAAATTTTAGTTTTCTGTATCAAATTACGGTATATTAGTAGAAAGAATGCGTGAAGGATTGCTAATGTCAAAATATCCTCTAGCGTCTGTATCAAATTTTTCAATAATCCTAGCTTCTAGCCAAAATTCAGGGAAAGATTGTTAGATCTGAAAAATAGTTAATTATCTATAACTGCTTGTACTACTGATAATTCAGAGCTCATTGATTTTTTTTAAGAATAACATATAGTATGTCCAACTTTGGTTTTTGGAAATAGTGTTTTTTTTTTTTACATTACACAAAATTTTGTAGACCTGGGATGGCCAATATCACATCGGCGAAGAGGTGTGATGGCTTAAGGCGGCCAACCAGAGAACTCTATCGGTTGGTGGCAACATATGGGCGCCCTGTTGGTACGGATCTCAGCTTGACGGCCACCGGGGAAGAACTATAATACTAAACTAACTAACTAACTATAATACTGATCTACTTGTGTTTTGGAAACGCAACTTAGAAAGAAACTCAAGGATGCGTCAGAGTAGGTTCTTAATATTTTAACTTATATAAATTATAGAAATTAAATTATTTTGATTGGGAACATTCTTCTTTACTATGATAGACGACAATATTATTATGGCTTAATTTTAATAACATATTATTAAGAAATAGAGAAAGCTTATTTGATAAGTATAATACTTCAAATCGTATGCCCATTATACGATTATTTGTTTTTATTTGATAAAATTATTACAATTTTAACGGCTTGTTTCATGAAAGCTACTTAAATAAAAAAAAAAAAAACTTCAATGAATCTTCGATTGTATATAAACTGACCCATTAGTCTTTTAAAGCGTTAAGTTTAAAAAACGTCTCTGAAACAGGGTGCATTCATCAATTATGGTTAATTCTCTATACCAGTTGTAATATAAAATCAGAAATTGTCCTTTTGTATTAATGCGATCTGAAAATTAACTATTAATTAATTTGGGAGTTGAAGCTGCTCGTGTCCGTAGGCTTTACCCTAGTTTCCCTACACGTGCCTCTTGGGTGGTGCTAAACGAGCAGCGGCGAGGTGATAGGGCGTCACTGCCCGTCTGGATCGCGACCACAGTACATGGGTTTAAAGCCCGTCATAGTGACCAGTTTCGGCTTGTCGCGCTTCGGGATCAGCTTGTGTATATCCAGTAGCTCATATACCTAGAGACCTTTAGTCGTGGTATATGTGGGCCGACATGACGATGTAGACTATCAATGGATTTTCATCCTTTGATAGTCGCTTTCATTTTTGGACTACACTGTACTTACCATCAGGTACTCTGTAGTCACTATGTCGAGCCAGTTTAAAAAAAAGTATCTTTTTTTTTAACCCGGAGGAAACCCGTTATGGGCCGTCGGGGGACGATGAGGGTCACCCCCCGGTGTGTCAAAGTCGCACCGACTAAAACCCCCGGACTGTTCCTTCTCCCGTTTGCCGGGGCCAAGGGCAAGGCTGTGCCAGCTTCCTCAGCACCCGGCGACGTCTGGTCTATTGATGGAAGGCCCCTGCACACCATTCCGCTCTCCTTCATTTTCTTTGAGCGGTGCGCGCGAACACATCACGGCAATACGCACCACACACACGCATCACGGGCAATATTGGTGACGACCTTTCACTGCCGGCGGTGGTGAAAGCCATGGTCGGCAGTGAAGAGGCTTGGAGAGAGGTAGTTGCCTTCTGCGAAGCAGTTATGAAGCAGAAGGAAGCCGCCGAAAGGGTCAGAGAGCGAACATCTTCTCTGGCCATTCGGCGGCCAAGGCACCGGCGCCGGAGGGACGCGTTTGCTCAGAGCGAGCGTGACATCCACCGGTAACAATAGTCGGGCAGTAGACTTGAGGGAGTTTGCTGCCCGGATGAGAGGGCGGTGGTGCGCAGTGTCTTGCGCCGCCTAAGAAAGAGGTACTGGAGGCGTGGGCTCTTTATTCCCATCCCTCCCAGAGAGGAAGCCTGAATAAGGCTGTTCGCTCCCCGGGCGACTGGACGAATTTGGTTTCCCAGGCCTGGGTGGAGTGATTAGAGGGACACCCCGGGGGTTTTTAGTCAGTAGGAGTCTGACACACCAGGATCGCTGCCCTCAAAGTGACCCTGATGGTCCAATGTAGGATTTTCCCCCGGGTTACAAAAAAAAAAAAAAAAGCAGTAGCGAGGTGGTAGTGCGTCGGTGCCCGTCTGGATCATGACCACAGTACATAGGTGTAAAGCCCGTCACAGTGACCAGTTTCGGCTTGTCACGTTTCGGGATCAGCTTGTGTATATCCAGTAGCTCATATACCTAGAGACCTTTAGTCGTGGTATATGTGGGCCGACATGACGATGTAGACTATCAATGTATTTTCATCCTTTGATAGTCGCTTTCGTTTCTGGACTACACTGTACTTACCATAAGGTACTCTGTAGTCACTATGTCGAGACAGTGTAAAAAAAAAAAATTACATTGGGAAATAGATTCTTCAATTAATAATGCTTGCATTGAACATGAAATATTTACTCAAGTATAATACAGACCGAGTGCGGTATAATATAGACCAAAGCTTGTGTTCACAAGGTAGCACTTAGTCGATTATGGCCCGGGGCTAAGCTGTGTAGGTTTGTTTGCGGAGACTACGTATGCTCGATTAATCTTCCACGTAGTCCTCTCCTGACGATATACCATAAACATTGTTGTTGATAGATCTGCATCTATTACTAATTGAACGTTATGGATGGATTAATTTACCGCCATGGTAAATATGGGTAAATGCATAAGATGCTAATGGTGGCTCTAAGCATGACAAATTTTCGCAGTAATTTAATGTAAAATAACATATTAACCCCTTGAGTGGAAATGACGGGCCTCGCCCGTCAAGATTTTTGTACTAAATACGAATTTGACGGGCGTCGCTCGCAGTTCATTTTTTTTTTTCAAATGAATTTCTTTAAACCTTTAAAAACAAATATTTTATAATTGTTGCATATAGTCTTTTTTAAATTCTACCTAAATTGACCTTAATATAATTGCGCTAAATTTATTTGTCTGCGCGCGTACTATTCTTCGAGATTTAACTCTTTTCTTGATAGTGTGTCTGTGGAGATACATCAGAATTTACAAAACCTATTGCCATAAGTTTTTAGCGCAAACTTAATATTTTTATATGAATATTTAGGTAATTTCTCAGTTTTTGAACGCACGGTTAATTTCTATTAGACATCCTTGGACCATAAGGGATAAACGGTATGAATATTATTTTGATATTGAAAGAAAGAACATTCTGCCAAGTTAAGGGTTAACTGTAAGGCAAGGGGCTAAATACCTTTTCTTATAATAATAATATATCGTAATACTATATCCCTGACGGGGTAAGAACAAATTAGTGGCTATATCCACTTACTGCTTAAATGTTGTGCTCAACGTGACCAGTAGTGCAACTGCGTATATGTCATGCCGGTGTCCTTACGATATTTTCACATTTTCCTTCACCGGTGAGCATGTGATCCCTGAATCCGTACGTAATCTTGAAAACCTAGAGATATGTACCGGGATTGGAACCTACGTTGCTACTGATGAAAATCTATCCATTATCCGCTCAGCCACCGCAACTACTTAACATTAACACAAAACTAAATAATAACTTGTAAAATTAGGAGCTTTGTGTATGCTCCTCGCTTTTCTGCTGTATCAGGATCCTCTTCTATCTATATACAGGGTTATAGGTAACTAACGCACAGCCTCTTAAGGGTGGCTTTGATTTATCAAGACAGACAACTTTTGTTGTACGACTTTTTCTAATTCAATTACTTTTTTTCCCATACAAAAAAAATAAAAATCAGATTTGCAGTTCTGAACTTTTTAACTCTTCGTAAGGCGACGATCGCGCCACGCCGACATAGGCGACCGAAGACAGACTTACGTAGTGCGCGGCGTCTTGTGTCGCTACTAACGAAGAAAGGGGTCTGCGGCGCGGTGAGCGGGCGTGGCGACATGTGCTTGACTACTGTGTAACACGGGTCATGTCAGTCGCAAATTTGCTTGCGTGTGCGCCGACGTGTTAGTTGTCCTAGTGACGCGTTCGTTTCATAAATCACAATGTCAAATCGATACACTAACATTGAATATACCGAAATGGTGCGTGTTTATGCTCGGTGCGGTGACAATCTGTCTGAAGCTTGCCGTGAGTCCCCGAGACTATTTCCGAATGTGTTGACACCGAGTAAATAGATTTGTGAGTATTTTTGTAAATAGTTTAATTATTGTAAATAGAGTGATTCCACTTTTTAAATACGCCTACATTAAAAAATAGTTTGCAATTATCTATCTTCAAACAGACCGCGCGCCTCTTTTGGTGCGATGAATTGCTTGATTACGTATCAATGATCGTGTTTTTCTATTTACTTTTTTATTTTTTAGTGTAGCCAGTCCTAAGCCTGGATAAGTATGAAGGGATTGTGGATTCAGTGTATAAATATGTACAGATTGTACAACCTTTGAAACATTAACTTACGTAGAGGCCTTTACCTTGTTCATTTTACGATGTTCCCTATGGCAGACAAATAATAGGTTGGTTTTGTTTGTGAAACAATTATTTAATGTTTTATTTTGATTCTAGTTTGTTTTAATAGTGTATTAGTACGTCAATCAATAAACATTTATTTTCACTATTTAACTAAATATGGAAATTTACGTTCAAATAATTGTTATAAGCGAGTTTGTAAAATAAACAAGGTATAGGGTTAATAAACTTTCTGCTACACGATCCTTAACGCTGCGTAGCAACGTAACTTTGGGCACGACTGCATAGCACCAGCTGATTGGATACCTACGCCAGATCGAATGAAAGTTGGAATATAGAGCTAACGATGACTAGATATTCACACTAAAACTAAAAAAAAAAAATCTAACGATGTATTAGGTTTTGGCAAAAGTCGTACAACAAAAGTTGTCAGTCTTGATAAATCAAAGCCACCCTTAAGAGGCCGTGCGTTAGTTACCTATAACCCTGTATATTTATAATGATTTGTCCTGCTTGATGATATATCATTGTAGAGGCTTAGCTATTAATGCTGCGGATATAAGTGTACACGCCATTGTAGGGCATATATGTTGTTTCCATAAGCCTACTGCTAGATGGCGTTATTCCGTACTCGGCAAAACACACTTGCTCGGAAGCCATCTTTGCTTCTACATTGGATTTGCTCTGGAAAAATTATCGGTATTTAAAATTACGGCTACGGATTATTTTATATGTTTTATTGTGCATTTGGTGATTTGTGCGTGGGAGCCAGCATCATATTTCACGGACTTGTGAATGTATCTTCTACGGCACGGTAGTGAGAAAGATTCGCTGCCCCAGATGCTATTCAAGAAGGCAGAGAAAGACCACGGTGCCAAGGTGAATAGATATGCATGTTCTATAATAGTCGTTTGCATTTGTTAGGGCCCGAAGATGACCTTACCAGCACCTATAACTAATACAGTCCCACTCTTACAGTCCACTCTTTCATTGAAAAATCCAGTGCAGCCCTTAAGCGGCGTGCACAATGAGGCTTTACATTGGGATTATTTTATCACGTAGGCACTAGACTAACAATTTTTTATATTATAAGGCTAAGAGGATCAAATAAGGGATGAAAGTTTGTTTAAAAATCGGCGAGTTTTGAAGGTAAGTCGCATCTGGGCGGAGCAGGGCCAGTCTGATATTAATGTACTCATATATATTCTTAAACGATAGCTGTCTTTACTTTTACCAATTAATCTGACTAAGTTTTTAAGCAGATTAACACTTCATTTCACATATATATGGTAAAACAATTTCTGAATTTGGCAAGAACGCTAGATGTAATTCTATTTAGTAAACTCCACATTTATCTTCGCAGTAATCGTGTAGGGAGCGACAGCGTTTTATTTCTTCAACTCATTCGTTCTCGAATAAAACAGTATAAACTGATGCAGGAAAAATGATCGCCTGTCCAAAATTCGCGGGAATATCGGTGAATAAATTATTGTTTCGGACGAATTTATTTTGAGATATATCCACTATTTTTATGCCAAATAGGAACTGCCGCAACCAGTTCAACTTTTAAAGATACTTTAATAGAAAGATGCACAAAAATGTAAGGATAACAAAGTTTTTTAAGCCTAATGGTCATTGAAGCAGGTGGGTTTTTGAGGGGAGATTGCGGATCCGCAGACGTAGCGTGAGGCAACCCGGAGAGGTGGAGCGACGAGCTGCAAATGACCTCATGGGTGAAGGAAAATCATTGTGAGGAAACTTTAATAGTAACCAATATAAATGTCCTGTGTAAACGCCCTGAGAACAACAATCAGTTGCACTACTGGTACATATATGTAATGATGATGATGATGATGATGATGTCCTAGCCGGATTCGGCCACGGCGACTGTTTCAACACCGATTAAGAAAATCGAGGTCCAGTTTTCGGAAACAGCCAATTGCGCAGGAGATATTTAAGTGCATAGCTGGTCGCGCAGCTAGAAAAGCATTCTCTCATCTGAGCTCCATAAGCCCCGATGGAAAGGAGAACCAGTTTGGTCGAGTTTTCCTTCTCCGAACACCTGGTTGAATTGCGGTGTTAAAGAGATACCTTAGTCGCCTTCTACGACACTTGAGCAAGAAGAGGGGGGGTGCTATTCTATTCTGCCAGCAGCCACCACGGCAAATAAGAGGTGTCTCAAAATGTTTTTCGTTTTTGAATTGACCAATACGCGCCGATCGCTGGTAGCAGGGGGAGGGGAGTGGTCTCAAACGCTTGGCCGGCTTGTTAAGTTTAGTAGCCATGAATCGTTTCACGGGACCGCAGCGCGCGTTTTGCGTGCGAGCGTTTTATAAAAACAACGATTCCTACACTATTGTTCGTCGTCTCTACAGGACACATTTTAATTTAACAAGCTTAAAACATGTGCCAAGTGCCAATTTAATTAAACATTGGGTGTGCAAGTTTGAAGAGACTGGGAATACAATGCCGGACAAATCATCTGGGCGCAAAAGGACATCAAGGGCGAGCACGAACGTCGACCGCGTTCGCCAGTCTGTTATGGACGACCCACGACAGTCGTTGAGATTGCGCGCAGCTTCTCTGAATTTGAACAAATCTACGGTTTATCGCATTATTTCGAAAGATTTGCATTTTCACCCATATAAAATTGTTATTGTTCAAGAAATGAAGCCTGATGATACTGATAAACGAGTCGAATTCTGCAGGACAATGAAAAACCGTTTTAGGAGTTTCAATAACATCTGGTTCTCCGACGAATCGAATTTTCACATCAACGGTCACGTGAATAAACAAAATTGCAGATACTGGGCTACCGAGAATCCGCTAGAACTGCATCAGAAGCCCTTGTACTCACCAAAAGTGGTTGTTTGGGCTGCCATATCAAGTCAAGGAATTATCGGTCCTTATTTTTTTGAGGATAACCGAGGTCGAACTCAGACCGTTAATTCTGATCGATATTGCCATATGATCCGGACTTTTTTGGCTACAGAAATGCAAAACCAGTCTGGCTACAACCGCAACACCTTTTTCCAGCAAGATGGGGCCACTTCTCATGTAACAAATGACTCATTAGCTGCTCTTCACGATTTATTCCCCGGAAGAGTGATAAGCCGCCGAGGAGACATAAACTGGCCACCGAGGAGTCCTGATTTAACGCCTGCTGATTTTTTCTTATGGGGCTACCTAAAAAGTAAAGTTTACAATCCATTGCCACCAAACCTGAACGTTTTGAAGCAAAGAATCACTGAAGAAATCAACGCTATTCCAAGAGCAATGCTCCAGCGAGTGATTGAAAATTTTAGCTCCAGGCTAAATGAGTGTGAACAAGTAAATGGTGAACATTTGCAAACGGTTGTTTTTCATAAATAAACTTCAAGATCTGCTCTTTAATTTAACAATAAATAAAACAAGTTTTAATGGATAATGTTGTTTTTTATTTAACATCAAAAAATGAAAAACATTCTGAGACACCCTTTATATATAATACGCACATATGGTATACATGTAAGCGCAAAGTAGAAACAGTCATAAATGTACTTCTGCTTACCCTGTAATGAATATAGCGTAACAATATGTTATTATTAAGTGTATCATTAATCTTTTGATCAAAAGCTTTGACAAACATATACAACCGTCAAAGAAAAACAGTCAATAATAATCTCAGTATTATCAATTGTGTATTGCCTCTTACTTTAAACGCATAAGGTAGCTTTTCGCTTAACGCCGGGTCACGTTAAATTGGATTTGCTTCAATATTAGTTATATATGAACAAATATATATACTAATATTATAAAGCTGAAGAGTTTGTTTGTTTGTTTGTTTGAACGCGCTAATCTCAGGAACTACTGGTTCGAATTGAAAAATTCTATTTGTGTTGAATAGACCATTTATCGAGGAAGGCTTTAGGCTATATAAGATCACGAGACAATTATTAGGAGCGAAGAAATAATGGAAAATGTGAAAAAAACGGGGAAAATTATTCATCCTTGAGGGCTTCCATTGCGTGCGCTGCGAAAACGGTTCATGATACCAAAAATATATGTATGAAAGAATTATTACTCTTAAAATGATCTAAAAAAATGTCTGCGACAGTATATGTCTATCTTTTAAGATTAACTATCTAGAACCGTTTTTATGGTAATCAAATTAGGTCGAAATTAATGCATTATTTGTTAAGAGTTGTATCAATGTAATAATATTAATCTTTATCCAAATAAATGTGTTGTTGATTAAGAGTATTTAATTGTGAACAAAATTGTCTTTGACATCACTTAATTTCCGTGAACTAATTTCAGTGAAGATATTATAAAAACAACGTTTGCCGGATCAGCTAGTGTGAAATATACGTGGCTAAATATGATATCTTCTTGATAGATTTATATTCGGGATTAGTCGTCTGATATTTTTCAGAACAATACAGCGTAGTCCAAGAACGACAGCGACTATAAAAGAATGAAATCCATTAATAGTCTCCGTCTTCATATCGGCCCACATTCACCGCGACTGATGGTCAGAGATGGGCAAAATGTAATCTGATAAATGATTAACGATTACAAAAAGTTAGTCGTAATTTTATTGTTCTTGCTCTGTAACCATGATTAAATACATTTAAAACATTAAGAAATCATAAATGTGTATGCAATCTGGGATTCTGTAGTGTTTAAAACATAGATGAGCAAAATGTAGTCATATTAATGGTAAAAAACGTAAAATGTAATCGTAATCATTTTTATTAATCTGATTACATTTTGCCCATCAAGTCTCAGGTATATGAGTTACTGGATATACTCAAGCTGATTCCGAAACGCGGAAGGCCAAAGCGAGTTACTATGACAGTCTTCATGTTTGTGTACTGTAGTCAGGACTAGTGATGAAAATGCCCGGGAATTTTCCCAAAGTGCCCAATACTTCCTTGGGAATATTCCCGGAAATTTACGAAATGTTCTCGGAAGTTTTGGGCACTTTGGGAAAATTCCCGGGCATTTTCATTACTAGTCAGGACCCAGAATCCAGACCCTAAACGCTCGGTGGTTATAGTTTGATGCGGTGTATCATTTTACGAGCAATAATTGGTACAGCAATACACACGTCCGCCGGTTTAAGTCGTTTAACTGTATACACGTGAGTAGATTTAATAGTTTTCACTGATGTAAAATTTTTATGAGGGAATTTTATACTCCGGAACTTTTAGCATTAAATCCGAACAATCATATCTAGTCTTACTAATTTAAACTGGTATTATACGGAATATTATAAATCAACCATATGTCGTTACCCTATATCTCTTTCAGGGTGAGTAGCAGTGACGTGCATAAGTTATTTGGACAGGGTAAGCAAAATTCGCGTAATTAATTAGAATATTATATAATTATAGTAAATATTGTATTGCTTTCATAGGAAAGTTAGACGGCGTGAATTTAGAATAGATATGAATATAAATGGTTCTTTTTCATTGTTTAATTTTAAGCAATTTATTTCAGACTTATTTATAATAAGGGTATTGTAGCGGTGATTTATGTCACGCTATGACACTTCCTCCCTCGTTTATATAACTGGTATTTACATATAACATATTTTGAAGGAGTTACGCTAGGGCTTACAACTCTCCACAAATTCGAGAAACATCTATATGCGCGGCTTAGATTAATTATCGTACTGCCCCAGACAATAGCATTTGATTGCTCCTTCAACTTTGGTAATGAGAGGACGTATATTTATTGTCCGAATATTGTCCGACGGTGCAAACTGGTCGTGCCTATCGTGGACCCGGATAGTGTAACCGGCTCTTTCCACGTTCCCTTAAAAGGAACTGCACTTGCTTGCAGGAGCCTGGGAGCGGTCACGAGTATCGCCCCCAGCCTCGAGGACTGCGAGCCCCGGCGTGTCTCGCCGCGTTCGTCCCAGGGTCGCCGACCTGCGACCGTACCAGCCTAGGGGGTCGCCTGAGTCGCCGATTCCTCTGTTAAGTCCTCTGTTCCTTTTAAAGCCAAAAGGAACAACAAGCACACCCGAATCCACCGCTCACATTTTTTTCGCGATTCGCGTATTATTATTTCCAATTTTTTAAAATAAATTTTATGTAACAGGTTTTGGTTGTTTTTATTTAATGAGCTAGGCCCTTCAGGCACCTACCCTGTTACAGTATGCAATTCTTTCACGCATCTATGGAATGAACGCTACTGGTGAGTAGAGATTCATTAGTAACTGAATCCTCTTTACGCTTATATTATATGTTGTATCCATAGATGGGCAAAATATAATCAGATTAGTAAAAATGATTACGATTACATTTTGCGTTTTTTATCATTAATACTACTGCATTTAGCTCATCTATATTTTAAACACCATAGAATCCCAGATTGTATACACATTTATGACTTCTTAATGTTTTAAATGGATTTAATCATGATTACCGAGCAAGGAAATTAAAATTAAGACTATATTTTGTAATCGTTAATCATTCATCAGATTACATTTCGCCCATCTGTGATTGTATCCAACTTCACCAATTATGCAGCTGATCGACGTTCTCAGAGCAATTATACTTGAAATTTCTATTAAAGCCTATGCGGGTGTGCTCATAATCTTTTCCTTTACTGGTGAGCATGTGATGCCCAAGGTACGTGTCGAGATTCGAACCTGCGACCATTCCCGTTGCTGTGCATGGAATGGGCGATAGTTTTATTATGAAACTAGCTGACCCGGCAAACGTTGTTTTGCCACATAAGTTATTTCTAGGTGATAATTGATCAGTTATCGAGCGGGATGAAAAATGATTAAATAACTAAAATGGCTATTAAAAAATAGGGGTTGGTGATAAAAGGGTAAACATTTAGGGTTGTGTGTATTTTTTAATGCCACATTATAGAAATATAAAACAAAAAGTATTGTCCAAAACTTTTAAAACATTTATTAAGGGTGAACAACCCTTATTACTTAGGGGTATGAAAAATAGATAGTAGCCGATTCTCAGACCTACTGAATATGGATAAAAAATTTGGTAAAAATCGGTAAAGCCGTTTCAGTGGAGTAAGGTAATTAACATTGTGACACGAGAATCTAAATATATAAACCTCAAAGGTGACTGACTGACTGACTGACTGACTGACATAGTGATCTATCAACGCACAGTCCAAACCACTGGGCGGATTGGGCTGAAATTTGGCATGCAGGTAGATGTTATGACGTAGGCATCCGCTAAGAAAGGATTCTGATGAATTCTACCCCCAAGGGGATAAAATGGAGGATGAAAGTTTGTATAAATCTTCTTACATTTTCACTTCCACTGGACACACACACACACACACACATGCACAGCCCAAACCACTGGGCGGATCGGGCTGAAATTTGGCATGTAGGTAGGTGAAGTCTACTTTGCCATGACAATAAACAAGTTTCATGGGCAAACTCTCAAATTTGTGGGTATTGACTTGAAAGAACATTGCTTCTCTCAGGGACAGTTTTATGTTGCTTGCTCACGAGTAAGTTCACCCAATAGCTTGATAGTTTTAGCGCCTAATGACAGATCAGTTAAGAATATTGTGTACAAAGAAGTTTTGTAGGCTCTAATTTTTTACACACGCTAAACAAAAGTAAAGCCGCAAAAACTATACCTAATTAATAATAATACTTCTTAACGCGAGCGAAGCCGCGGGCAAAAGCTAGTTGTATATATGTCGGCCAACTGTTTAATGTAATGAAAAGCTCGTATGGAATGTAGATCGATAGATGGCGCTACAACAAGACGAAACAAAGCTTGTTCTTCAAAGTTATTATTATTGGTAAAATACGAACGATTGCGAGGAGCTGGCGCAACAGCTCTACCTAACCTCATGCTAGACGTTTTTGACGGAAGGGACGAACGTCATTGAATATACAAAAATCAATGAGAGTGCTACTGCTAAATTGAGATAAATATGATGGAGAATATAAAAACTGCCATTCCGACATATATGTATAGAGATAACATTATGTATTCCGTGAATATAGCGTAAATATTCCGAGAACTTTTCTCAAGTCATATTATGCGACGCGTTATGCATAAATGTCAGTATTGAACATTGGCGCATTGACGACAGAGCTCGATCTATAAATCATAAATTTTGCATACAGGAATACTCACTGACTTCATCGGATCCTGCGATATGTTTAAACTAACTTTGGGAGTCGTGGAGCCATGAATAAAATGGAGGTTCCATT
The DNA here is from genome assembly GCA_036320925.1 of Automeris io. Taxonomy (NCBI): domain Eukaryota; kingdom Metazoa; phylum Arthropoda; class Insecta; order Lepidoptera; family Saturniidae; genus Automeris; species Automeris io. The sequence goes on from JAUDJH010000001.1 coordinate 21,724,664, forward strand.
TATTTAACTTTATTTTACCACATTCGCTCGTAACGAGTATATTATTACATCGATTTTAAGCTGATAATTACTCAAACTATGCACTACACACAGTGCAGTTATAATCATCATACGGAGTGCAGTAAAAGCATTGCCACAGATATAGAATAGTAGAATAGTAGTTTTTGGGAGTCGAAGCAGCTCGCGTCCGTAGGCTTTACCCTTGTTTCCCTACACGTGACTCCTGGGTGGTGCTAAACGAGCAGCAGCGAGGTGGTAGGGCGTCGGTGCCCGTCTGGATCGCGACCACAGTACATGGGTGTAAAACCCGTCATAGTGACCAGTTTCGGCTTGTCGCGTTCCGGGATCAGCTTGTGTATATCCAGTAGCTCATATACCTAGAGACCTTCAGTCGTGGTATATGCGGGCCGACATGACGATGTAGACTATCAATGGATTTTCATCCTTTGATAGTCGCTTTCGTTTCTGGACTACACTGTACTTACCATCAGGAACTCTGTAGTCACTATGTCGAGCCTGTGTAAAAAAAAGTAGAAGTAGTAAAAATAGAGGGAAGTAGTCATTATTAACTCACCTCTGCCAAGTAATGCTTGGGAACACAGTCGACAATACTGGAGTATAGCCTAAACATAAGCCTTCACAGGCGTACTGCTCGGAACTTCTTGAGAAGACTCTAAGGTGGACGAAGGTTGTTGGAGTGACCTGCAATAAAAAAGATAAACGCGTAATTTTACAGAAATAGGTTATGTTTTATTATAAGAAATGTTTAAGTTTCCGCTGCGATTATTATCAAAGATATTGACATAAAGTAGTGTAGAATAAAAAACACACGTTCGAACCTGTTGGAATAATAAACCAGAAACGCTAGACAATGAGAACAAATGAAATAGTTTTTTATCTATAAAATTTTTAATATTTTAAATCCATACTATGCTTTTAAAATTCGTACCTCCATTTATAACCAAATGCAGAAGTCGCGTTCGGCACTTCGAATGGAACTTACGACGCTAATATTCCTCCAGTCTAGTTCCCATTGCTGGGAAAAGTTCTAGAATTTAATATTGTTTATGACACGTTTGCTTTACATCCCTGTTTATACCGAACTTTGGGACTGCATTATACTTCTTTGAACTTATTACCAATGCATTTACCGTATCTTATTATTGGATTACAAAAGTCACCCATCGTGGAAGAGGGTTCAAATAGATATACCTCATTTTTTTAATTACACCATTGGATACAGAAGGTACATTATATTGTCCACTTTTTCAAGACCTATTCAAACAAATAAGAGACGTATGTAGAATAATGAAAGCCTTTTTTTGACTTGCTGGAAATCCTCAAGACCATAAGAGCTACTGTGAAAACGGCAGCCCCGGTGTGTCGCACTTTTACTGACTAAAATCACCGGGGTGTTCTTCCTCACATCCGGTGAATGTTGAGCTTGGTGACGTGCTTTCATTCAGGCCAGTTGAGTGGTATTAAGATCACTCCTCGCTCGCCTCTTGTCCTGGAGTTGTACGTGGGAACATATGATGCATCGCTCACGCCAGGAACTGTTGAGCGATGCACTCCCTCAAGTGCGCCGCCCAGGAGTCATGTCCATTAAGGAGGACAGGAAGTTACTTCGTCTACCCTTTTTTGTTCGTGATAATTTGAATAGTAATAATACACAACTATTTTAAAGCATTACAGAATTTTTACAAGGCAATGTAAAACGGGATCCTAGTTTTTAATTACTGGGTTCCACACCGATGATACTTGTAACTTAAACTTATTATCCATATTAAAAGTTTTGTGCTACTTAATCTTGGTTTCTTCTCAAACCAGTGGACAATAGAAACTATCTCTGGAGAGGTTTAAAAATAAGTTATAATAATGCACGCATAAAACCCGACAAAGTTTATAAAGAGTTAATAGAAGTCAACAAACACACGCACACAAACACCTCTATTTCTTATTGCTGCGAGTTTACTATTATTTTTTCCTTTTTCTTTGTGGTTTTAAATATTATCATTGCGTAATTGGCACAACTTGTAAAACTGTACCGTATGTAATATATTTGTATGTGCAGTTCAATGGTAGTGAATAAATAAATCGGAGATAAATTTACGATTGCAACAGGAATCGAACGGTGAAAAGGGTTGTTTCGTGCAAGAAAATATCTCTTACTTTCATTTCCTGTAGCGTATATAAATGTATAGTTTTAAAAATGTTGAATTATGTTGACTACGTTTGTAAAAAAAGTAAATATGCCCATTTCGGGTCGGACAGGACTTGAAAACATGTTGTATAAGTTACTTTTTTTTTACTTGGGGAAAATTCTCATAGGACCGTCTCAGCTGCACAGGGGGGTTGCGCAGCCGAGGTGTGTCGGACTTGTACCGACTGAAAACCCCAAGGTGACTACTTCTGCGCATTGGCGGGGACTGCGGGTCCTGTAATCACATTAAAATTTAACTTTTTTAAATTCGGCAACCGTCATTCAGGACAGAATTTTTACGAGCAACCCTATATCATCGTATTCACAATAAAACAGCACTTATTTTTATGTTTGGTTAATATAGATTAAACAAATCGGTGAAATTAACTACGAGCGAAATACCTGTTTACACCTGGCAGTTTACGTTACGCCAGGAAAAGAATAGGCGACCCTCAGTTTGCATAACTATAGGCTGTGTACTTAACGTTAGTGTCAAATTTTTTCGTTAAACTCAATGGTGAAATTAAAAAACAAAAAATATTTTTCAATTTTTAATTAATTATAGCCTGGCCAAGATTTTATCAGGCAACCCATGTTTTTTTATCATTTTTAATAAACTAAATTTATAGCATGTAGATGCCGCCCGATACGTGCTTGTGTTAAAACGCCCTAAGGGTCGTTAGGGTGTTACGGGACGCACGGGGTAACAGGATGCGCGCGCGCACGGGATGCTTGCTAATTCAGTCGACTACCAAGACCCAGGGCTAGAGTACGTGCATGTGCGTCGCAGTTTGGTGTGCCTTAAAGTGCAAATAAACAGTAAAACGCCAAAATCCGTGTCTTTCTACCACCACACCCACGAACACCGGTCATAAATTACATATCGAATAATTTGTATCCATTAAACATATCGGTAAAGGTCGATGTTATTTCGGATCCTCTACTATATGTAATTACTTATAATTTAAAATCAGAAATATCTCGACGTATTACAACATTTGGCACATACTATCACTGATACGTATGCCCGTGTACCATCATCCATCATCTACGGTCGGTAGACGTCAAATAAATGTCTAGCAGTGGATATTACTCATTGAACGATTTATGATTGCTCTGGTCTACGTTTCTTGTTTATTTGTTCACACTTTTTATATAGGAAAGCAGCCAGTAACATAAAATCAATAAATCGACACATAAAAAATACACAGCCAGCAGTTTTCATTAATAAAATTAACAAAACATTACCATAAATACTTTTAAAAATAAATTAAAAACCTTCTTACTGAATGAGCAGCCTACCGTGCAACAACTGGATGCCTCTTTTATTTATTATTCTATTTGCATTTATTTTGTGTATATGTATATTAATGATAATAATGTATATGATATGTATATGTAATGTACTTATATATTTGTGTTCTTGTATATGTGTATTTTCATCTATGATATATATCCATCTATGATACTTTGAATTATAGCCTCTAATGTTGTGTATCTATATTATATTGATCCCTTCCTTGCTGTTTTCTGCGCGTCGACACAATAAATGTGTGTCAGCTGAAAATCAGCGCTGGGTGGCTCGGCTGGTCACTTAGCATTTGCTGAGCTGACTTCCCTTTGGCGCATCATTACAACACAGGGTATATGCTTTTGTTGTTTTCTGTTTTTATTTACCTATTCTAATGTGTTGTATGTTGTGTGCCAAATAAATGTTTTTATTATTATTATTCATTATTAACAAAAAACATTAAGTTATAGTTAAGAAAATTAAACCACAAATAAATAATACTAATATATAGTCAATCTATATTCATTTGCGGGTGAGCAGACACGGCCAGGCAGTTGACTTGAGGCAGTTTACTGCCCGAATAAGAGGAAGGCAGCGTGTAGAGTACGTTGCGCCGCCGTGAGAAAGGTTTAGAGGAGTTGACTCTTAACACCCACCCTTCCAAGAGATGAAGTTTAAACAGTCTATGCGCTCCCCGGGCGTCTGGAAGAATCTGGATCCCCAAGTCCGGGTGGAGTAGTTGGAAGGACACCCCGGAGGATTTTAGTCGGTAGGAGTCTGACACACCGAGTTCACTGCCCTCACAGCGGCATACCTTATGCAGGATATTATCCTGGGTCACCAAAGAAAAGTATATGCAGATATAAAGAGACTAATTTCAAAACCCACTATAACATATTTTTTCAAATCCCGTAAATTTATAAAAACTTATAATTAATGTTTGACTTAACAATCACATTCTTATAAAGTACTAGCTGACTCGGCAAACGTTGTTCTGCCATATAAATTATAGCAGACCAGCCACGCTTTGCTGTGACTGGTTTTTGAATAATTACTCAATCCAGTCAACGGATAGCGCCATCTTTTAGAATCGGTTGGAGCTAACTGAAAATTATGACTGCTAAATAATAAACAAATAATTTGCAATAAAATAATATTGCGATTATGAATGGAGATGAAAACTATCCTATCTTTTAAATTAGATCTAACTTCACGTGGTGTGTAAATTTCATTAAAATCGGTTTAGTAGTTTAGGAGTCCATCGCGGACAAACATCGTGACAGGAGATTTATATATATAAAGTATTTAAATTATTATTCTAGAGTGAAAAAGCAAAAAAGAAAAAAAAATATAATATTTGCTTTAATAAAAGCATTTCAAATTACTGTTAGGACTATTAAGTAATTTTGTACGAAAAATCGTTTTAGCGGGGGTGGAATTAGACGCCTCATATATTAGTGGCTGAATCCTATGAGTTTATATGTCATGCCCCACGTGACCAGTAGCACAGCTGATCTCCGTTCTCAGGGCACTCACACATGACATTTCTATTAAATACGATACGAGTTTTACGTTTTCTTTCGCCAGTGCTATATGGTGCCTAAATCCGTATTTCATCTGGAAATATCCAGTGGTACGTGCTGGGACACGAACCTATGACCATTCTCGTTTCCACGCTTGGATACTGTTCTCAAATGCCACCACAGCCATTACACATACATGATGATGTCCGAGCCGGATTCGGCCACGGCGACTGTTTCAACACCGATTAAGAAAATCGAGGTCCAGTTTTCGGAAACAGTCAATTGCGCAGGAGATATTTAAGTGCATAACTCGACGCGCAGCCAGAAAAGCACTCTCTCGTCCGAGCTCCCTCAGGCCCGATGGAAAGGAGAACCAGTACGATCGGGAGGGAGCGGCATGCAGGTTTGGTCGAGTTTTCCTTCTCTGAACTCCTGGTTGAATTGCGGTGTTAAAGAGATACCTTAGTCGCCTTTTACGACACCTCGGCAAGAAGAGGGGGGTGGTATTCTATTCTGCCGGCAGCCACCACGGCAAACACACACACATACATACACACACTGCGGCCACATATAGAAAATCAACAATAACAAATTAACAAATAAATAAATACATTACAAACCAAGCTTGAATTAACACTATAAATGTGGGGGGCTCGGCGACTCATTGCCGATGAGGCTCTTACGTCGCGTAAGCTACTCAGTCTGGAGCACCGGCTTAGAGTGGCTTGTCCTTTGTTTTCCTTTAGACTATACTCTGGAGAATATGCGGCTGAGTTTTACTATTTAATTCCCACCTTCCTCTTCTACCTTAAATTAACAAAACGCCGTGCAAGCTTATAACAAGAGATGGGCAAAATGTAATCTGATTAATGATTAACGATTACAAAATGTAGTCGTAATTTTAATTTTGGTGCTCTGTAATCATGATTAAATCCCTTCAAAACATTAAGGAGTCATAAATGTGTATGCCATTGAGGATTCCGTAGTTTTTAAAACAATAGATGAGCAAAATACACTCATATTCATAATGAAAAACGCAAAATGTAATCGTAATCATTTTTCATTTTACATTTTGCCCATCTGTGCTTATAACCTTATGTAATGGACATTTCAGCTGCACACACGGAGTGATTCGCCTCCTCTTTTTTTGCTGGGAACCGCCAAAGAGTGGAATTCTCTTTCTGCGTCTGTTTTTCTAACGTTTACAGTACATGGGTGTAAAGCCCGTCATAGTGACCAGTTTCGGCTTGTCGCGTTTCGGGATCAGCTTGTGTATATCCAGTAGCTCATATATCTAGAGACCTTCAGTCGTGGTATATGTGGGCCGACATGACGATATAGACTATCAATGGATTTTCATCCTTTGATAGTCGCTTTCGTTTTTGGACTACACTGTACTTACCATCAGGTACTCTATAGTCACTAAGTTAAGCCAGTGTAAAAGAAAAAGACGTTTTACGACATGAGAATCTTCAAGCGATGATTTTATCGGCTTTAGTTAGATGAACACGCCTCTCCATCGACTTCATCATCACTTTCCACCAGGTGAGATTTAGGTCAAGCGCAAAACTTTCAGTAACAAAAAAATATATTTTATTTTAAAAAATATATTTAAAATTAGGTATCGTACTAATGACCTAGAGCACATTAGCCATACTTTCAATATTGTAACCTGAATAAATACAGTGCATTATTTCATGTTCTGCTAAAATAGTGAATCCATTGTTAGAGCTTTTATCGCCACAAAGGTGATCGCCAGACTGTGAAATGTCCTAGTATTTGTCAAAGAGCACAGTATTATGGTTCTGAAATGGAAATAGACTTTAAAATATTATTAGCAGACAATGGAGCGCCTGTAGTAAGTTTTCAACAATAATATATCGTTACGTTATATACCTTTCGAAGTAAGCAGAGATATATTAGTGATTGTATCCACTTTGAGCGTTTACATACAGTGTTCAAACCAATCCGGACCAGTAGCGTAACTGACCAACATTTTCACATCACTAGTACATATCGAGGGGTGAAAAGCTATTTGGTTTAAGCCACATTTTTTGGTGATCTAGTAATATATATATTTTCGGAATCAGCGTTTTTAACCGATTCCAAATATATATATTACTATATATTACTATTTCTAGTGTATGCCATGTGGGTATCATTTATGTACGAATATAATACATATAATAATTAAATATGTGCGAATTAAAGGACCACTTGTGAAGCCAAACATCATGACGAAACCCATTTGGCAGCTAATAAAAATGTCATGTATGCCCTGAGAACGACGATTCGCCGCGCCACATGTTACGTTGTGCACAACATATAATCGCAAAGTAGATACAACCAAATGTGTCTCTGCTTACCCCGAAATAGATAAAGCATGAGAATATATTGTTTTTATTAAATCCTTAAATTAAACAATTAATTTTGTGTAAAGGCTATCATGTTACTTAGCACGTATGTGGTTGATTGTACTTAAACATAAGGTAGAAATGAATTATTCATGTCATGACATTGCAACCTAATTGGATCGAAATCCATTTCAGTGACAATTGTATGTACAGTTATCTATACATATAAAAAGACGTCATAATTGACAGATTCATTAATATAGAATCCAAACTAATGAGGCTCAAAACATAAAAATATATACAATAATTTCCATTTATGACTGAAGCAAGCTTCCTCCTAAGGGAATATTTTTTATATTCCATCCCAATGGGTCCCAAATTCTTAATTTTTAAAGCAAGATCTACATAAACTGACATTTAACTTTCTAAAAAGAAATCTCGAAATATACGTTTTAGCATTCGATGCAAATCAACTCCTTACGCTAAAAGTTTAAAATTACATATGACATTTTTTTCACTCTAGTCTATCTAGTATTCGCTTTCCGGCTCAGAACTTCCTAGCTATGATAAGTTTTGTTTTACTTGATGAAAATCTTCACAAGACGATCTCCGTCGCACTGGGCGCCGGCTGAGGTGCATCCAATTTATATCAGCTAATACCCTCAAGGGGTCATCCACCACATACCATCCGTATGTTGTGGATGTTCCTTATATCTGCACGAAAAGATTCGCTGCTACATTCATCATGCGAACAGCTAAGGAGTGGAATACGCTTCCAGCGGCCATATTTCCTCGATCTTATGACCTGGGAGTCTTTAAGAGAAGTGTGAATAGGCATTTGCTAGGCCAACGAGTTTCATCATCGAACTCATCTTCACCTTCCAACAGGTGTGATTGAGGTCAAGGGTTCGTCTATAAATAATAAAAAAGCTGACTACTGCACTTTGCGTGAAATCTGAGCTCTGTAATTAATGTCTACCAGGTCCAATATTTGGAAAGATGCTGCTTCACCCAAAAAATTACAGTAACCTTAAGGTAATACAGAAAACAATACACCAAGAGCAATAAAATCTAAGGCGTGAAGCAATAAGAAAGACAATATTAATTACTACAAACCTGACAATGTTAGTTTTTAAAGTATATATGCCTTATTCCCTGATGATAAGGTTGTAAATCGAATAGGTGAAGATTATTATGCATTTGTAAAGGCAAGGATGTCGCCCATAGGGCAAGGGACGGAAGAACGGCAAATATATGGTGTTTTAGGTAATTAAATGTCACATAGATCAGAGATTAATGATGTGTGATATGTGGAAGAGTTCCTGATCTATATACAAAAACATATAATGATATAATATGCTATATCTAATGTTACATACTTTTGGAGATTACCTATTTGATCTAAGAAGTTTCATCTTTGAAATTATTATTATTTGAAGGTATACAACTGATTTTATATCTTTTATATCTACATCACCCATATCTGAGTGATGCTCTTCTTATTGAAGTTATAGCAATAATAGTCAGAAGTGCATGTTAATTGTTTTTTATTAGGCTAATTTAATGTCTATAAACTAATACACACTTTTTGTAGTTAACTTTGCTACATATACAAATTATAACGCAACGCACTATATCGCGGCTCGGACGCGCGGCCTTCCGGTGTCGTAGCCAGAACTAGAGTCCATAAACATGGCGCCCGGGTTATTGTGCGCCGGGGCTTATGGCGCGACAAAGATGGCCGAACGCATCCGATGGTTGCAGCGCTTGAGTTGCCACAAAGTTAATAGATTTTTTAGTTGAATTTTAAAAAGAATTTAGTTGAATAATAACTTATATGTAAATGTAGGATATACGTCATTTAAATACTAAAAATATATACAATATTTTTATTAATTTATATACAATAACATATTACAATATACTTACCATGTCGCATGTTTTTGTTGAAACCCTACGTTTGAGGTGAGTAACAAAATAACAATAATAATATGATGTATCCTCATACTATATCCCTTACGGGGTAAGCAGAGAAACATTAGTGGCTGAATCCGCTTTGCGCCTATATGTCGTGCCCAAATGTGAACTCCATGTCAGCGCAGCTGATCCTCCAGAAATGAAATTATTAGCAATAAATCAAAGATAATTTATCTATTTATACATATGTATGGTAGGCAGAGAGATTTGACCGCCAGTTCTCTATTCTTTCAAGCCTCTTTCACTTCCTTGTCATTTATAAGTCCTTTCATGCCCTCTCATCAATTGTACATAATATAACCATAGCATTTGTGTTACATTGTCTATATTCTTGCACACCGGATGTTTACCCAATTAAGTAAATACAGTGTAAACTCCATATAACGTCACTCGATTTAACGACAAACTCCCTAAAGCGTCGATATCACTCGGCTTTGGTTGGTTTGGCTTGTTTCCCATACAATGATACACTCTATATAGCGCTACACCCACTCTCAATAATGACAGCAATTTAATAATATAAATACTTTTTAAGTTGCCAAAATTAGTAAAAACTGCGCAGCTGTGTACGTCCTATTGTCGTTTTATTATCGAAGCCCGTAATAAACTCGACTTTCAGCATTACACATACCGAACATCACCAAGATGTCTCAATATCGCGAGATTTGGATAAAATAATTAAAAAAATACAACAAAATTACTTATGCAGCAAAAGACGTCAGACAAAAATAACAGATTATACTCAATAGCGATAAAAAAGAATTGTTTATTATGTAATTACTGACACTAGTCTGAAATAAACTTTTTCTAATATAGTTTTTTCTTCTCTCCATTTAACGACAACTCTTTATAACGTCAAAATATGCACAGTCCCTTGAGGGTCGTTATATAGAGTTTGCACTATATTTATAATAAAACCATTAATAAATTAGTACAAAATGCGGTTACTACGTCTTGGTGAGCAAGATAGACCTTATAATTTCGTGTCGTACATGATACGTTCATAGCACGGTTATAAACAGTACGGTGTAATGGGCGAAGAGCTTTTATTTTCAATAATTAAACAACAGGACTTCAATCTTCCGAGCCTTGACCAGCCTAGATTAACATGAAACATAATCTCAACCACAATAGAGCTATCTCAGAGGTTTGATCATGCACATGGTCAGCCAAATCGCACCGGGGGTCATAAGTAAAGGAATAGGTTGCTCGTAATCAAAATTCGCGGAGTGCGTCGTGTATCAGCTATTCCAGTCGTGGAGCCATAAACTGCGCATTTAGTAGTTATGGGTCAATAAATGTATGGAACCGCTTTGAACGTATCGCTGTAATTAAAACGGGCACATTAATTCATCTAGATCTGAGAGTAACTCTCGTTACTCAAAAAAGTTCAAAACCTAGTTGATATAGACAGTTAGACAGCAAAGTGCACACCAACAGTAGCGTTCGTTCCATTGATGCATAAAAGCAGTGCATGTCCTTACAATAAATAAATCTGTAATAAATCGCTTTAATTTAAACAAAAAAGGTACTCTTTATATTAATATTTATTCTATTTTCACGCCATCCATCTTTCCTATGAAAGTAATATAATATTTATTATCAATATATAATATTCATATGAATTGTGTGTAACTGCCTACTCTATCCAAATGATGATGATGATGTCCTAGCCGGATTCGGCCACGGCGACTGTTTCAATACCGACTAAGAAAATCGAGGTCCAGTTTTCGGAAACAGTCAATTGCGCAGGAGATATTTAAGTGCATAACTGGACGCGCTGCCAGAAAAGCACTCTCTCGTCTGAGCTCCTTCATGCCCGATGGAATGGAGAACCAGTACGATCGGGAGGGAGCAGGATGCAGGTTTGGTCGAGTTTTCCTTCTCTAAACACCTGGTTGAATCGGGGTGTTAAAAAGATGCCTTAGTCGCCTTCTACGACACCTCAGCAAGAAGAGGGGGGTGTTATTCTATTATGCCGGCAGCCACCACGGCCAAATACCCTATGCACGTCACTGCACACCAGTAAATCCTGCACTGATTTTCCGATAAAAATGAACTGTATTTGTAGTTCCTGGTAAGGTTATAATTCTGACCCTAAAACCTCAAAAATGAAACTGAAATGCCACTACACATATAAACCTACAATTAAAGACAATACTCACTATATTTCTTGCTATCGTACTGTCGAAAGATAATGATTTCAAAACTCGATATGCGGAAACGAATCACTATTATTGTGCAGTGTGGTTTCGCTCATTTCGGCTATTGTTATTGTACTAAGAAAATGTTCAAGATTTTATAAGCAAATTGTGTAATAATAATTCTCAAAGCTTTGTCCCTTCTGGGCGCCTACAGCCGGAAGCGTCGCCCTGGCGGAAATTGCCGGAACTAGGTGCTATAATTATTAATTGCAGCTCTGTAAGACGATAAAATCTTAAGACTTCTCCACGGGGAGTCTAAGAATAAAGTCATTCACGCATAATGTTGATAGATTTTAACAATTATAATCTTGTCTTTCGGAAAATTAAATTATATATGTAAACATTTGGTGTATACTAGATGACGGTGGTGAGTAATTTAATGTATATTACGTAAACTGATTTCTAATTAAAACAAATAACAAAAAGTAATTTTTTTTTTACACTGGTTTCAAAAAGTGACTACAGTGCAACTGATGGTAAGTACAGTGTAGTCTAAAAACTAAAGCGACCATCAAAGGATGAAATTCCGTTGATAGTCTCCGTCGTCATGTCAGCCCACATATACCACGACTGAAGGTCTCTAGGTATATGAGTAACTGGATTTATACAATCTGATCCCGAAATACGACAGGCCAAAACGAGTCACTATGATGGTCTTTATACTTTTGTACTGTGGTCACGACTCAGTTCAGGCAATCGCCTCACTACCATAAAAAATGTAATAATTGTAAAAATGTAAAAAACAACAACACACCTAGTATTATAACAATTCTTTGAACCTAAATTTCCATATTTAGTATAAATAGTGGAATAAATAATAATCGATTGTGGAACTAAATCTGTATTAAAATAAATTATAATAAACATTCAAACCTGACATATTGTTTCACAAACAAAACAAACCGTTTTTTGTATGTCATGCAGGACTTTGTAAAATGAACAAAGTATAGTTGTAAAAATGATCTAAATAATCATAAATTTCTGAAAAAGGTATTTAAAGATAGTAAAAATAAGAGTGTATTTCTGTTAGTAAAAAATTTCGGAAATATGATTTGGAATTTTAACTTATTAATTGATATAAGTGTAAATTTAATTGTTTAGTGGCTTTTTAAAATGATTGGAGAGGCGTGTAAATAGCCTTCCATATAAGCGGGGAACGTAACTTGGTTGGCGGTTAAGAGAAACAATAATAGGTCAAAAAACGAGTGTCAAGGAAACTTATCACTCCATAAATCGCAGCCGATATACCAGAATATCTGAATCACTAACCTGTAGGTCTGCAGCTCGTCTAGTATATTCTACAGCACGGTGAGGGTCCAGGGTCCTGTCTCGGCCACGGGCACAGAAAAGTTTCACTCTCACACTATTACACCTTATTTCTCTTCAATAACAACGTCGTGTGGCGGTTCAAATATTAGTACGGCGGGTTATTTATATTTTAAAAATAAAAGGTGGTCACGACGTCGCGACGGTTGCATACAATTGTTATATTAGTAATGAATGTGAATGACGTTTTTGTGACGTCAAACAAGAGCGGTGGTAGTATGAGCGACATCCATTGGTTTCACTACAGATTAAGGATGCAGATTATCCTTATATCATTCGCAAGTAACTTATGGAGTGATAGAAGGATTTTGGTATGAAGCGGAAGTATCTTAACCGCTTTACCAATGATTTAAAGGCTAATATTATTCGAATACTTCTATTTTTCACAAAATATAATTCGTAATTTCATTCATAGACTACAATTTGAAATAATTTAATATTTTTGTAAGAAAAGTTGTTTAGAAAAACACTGAACGAAGGTTTCTAGAATCCACCTCACTTCGTCTGAACACAACCCTAAACGGTACACTACCCACCCAAGCTTTAATTTATTCTTTCATTGCGTCTTATTATTTGCAAATGGTCTATTTGTCGGGACTTAACCCTTGCGCGCAGATGGGGTCCCATAGACCGCGGATTACAACGCCCGCCTCAAATCGTCAAACGACTCCGTCGGTTCTAAACGCCCGAATTTATTGATAAGGACATTGACAGATATTGCCTTAGGTCTCGTAAAATGCAAGCGGCAGATTAAGGGTTGACGAGCATTTGCAAATGGGACCGGTGCTAAGGTTTGGTTTCATTACGATCGGGGATTTTGTGTGTGAAATGGCGGAGCATTTATAGGCTTTTGTTGTGCAAATTTTACTCGAGTGTGTTGCTTGCCTGAGCTTATATGGGCTTAAAGGTTGTATACACAATCAATGTTTCTGATAAGGAATACTCAGCAACCTACGAGATAAACATTCGAGAATAATTGTTGTAATTAAAAAAAAGACATTTATAAAAACAAAACAAAAGATATCTAAACTTTGAATTTACATTTTTAAGACAATATTGTTATAAATAAAATTGATGCTGGTATATAAATTACTGTAAATGCTTAATAAAACATTAATTTATCACAAATACTGATGGAGTTAAAAGATTTAAAAAATCTGCTCGTGAAATATTGATCAAAACAAATAAACCGCTTACAGAATACTCTGGCATTTTAAAAAATACAAAATTAACACGTTCGCTGCGGAACAGGCCTATTTCGTCCTACCACGGTACTTTCGCCTGGTGCGGACGAACAAAACTATGTCCCTCCCGCCAATGCGGAGCGAGTATCTCAGGTGTTTGTAAGATTTCAACAGAGAAAAATATATATTTCAGCTTGTGGTCACAATTGTAGGTATTCCCAATCAAAACATTACGGTAGGCTCTTTTTGACCTACCACGCACAGACGGTAAAAAACATCAGCTCAGTGCGGCAACAGGTCTATTTGGGCCTACCCTCCCAACAGGCCGCCCGCGACCCGTTGTAGCACTGAGTGCGCGCGCCGCCATTTAGTGTTGTGCGTGCTATCTAGGCGAATTAACGCTAGTCGTTCGTGCGATACTTCGAAATGACAGCGCAGTTGATTTTAATCCTTCGCTTACGTTAAATTTGGAGTAACACAATTCCCCATCGCAAATCCCATACAATATTTCGTTCATAACTGTGAGCCATGTGGTAGAACTCAAAAAACATTTTAAATTCAGAAAACCAAGAAAATCCGAAGGACAGTGGCCATGTTCTAGAGATGACCGCTAAACGAAAAAATTGTGCAGGGTGCTATGAGAGACTGCGGAGAACTTTAAATACTACCCAAACAAAAAAAAAGTTAAAAAAATTAAATCATTTTGCAGGAGATGCAATCAGAACCTTTGCAAAACGTGTTTTAAAACTAAGCATTCACAGGCAGACTAATGCTAACAATATAAGTTTTTTCATTAATGTAACTTTTTTTATTACTTAATAAGTTTTTCATTAAACAAGTTTTTTTTCTATTACGATAGTTCTGTTTTATTTTCCACATCCCTTATTTATTCTTTATCTGTCCCATCACTACTAAAAAACACTTTCTAGTGCGGACCAGGTCGATATCAGCCCGCTGTTTTCTCTGCTTTATTTTTCGTTTAATATTTGACAGATCCCGGTGCGAAGCTAAACCAAGGAAGTTGGGATCAAGGTCGTTCTAACAGTACAAAAAAAAATTACATACGTTACGTTTTCGCCAATTTACAGCATTTTAGTAAACCCTAGTGCTGGGGGGTCGAGAAAGACCTACTACGCACTGGCGGATAGTCGTTGGTTGGTGTATTTTGACCTACCGCCGCACCAGGAGAAGGTTTATGACTTTCCTTGCCGCAGCAAACGTGTTAAATGATAGATGACCTTTTAAAATAAGGTATTTATTCAACAATATTCGCATATTATGAAGCTGCAAGATTGATATGATGTAAAAAGAAAAATGCCAAAGAACGGTATGTTAACGCTAATGGCATCTTAATGAGAAACGAAGTTGTGAGAAGCGTCAGGAACCGTGAACATGTTAATTACCTTCCCTTGCTTTAGACTTTAATGCATGTCTAGAAAATGATTGATGTAGGTGGAAGCAGTATCTTTTAGTACTAGTTAAGGGAAGTTATTAAAATGGTATATCTAGTAAATTTATATACAACTTTGTACAAAGAGATTGACGAAAAAATTGATGATAACTCTACACGTTTTTTACGTTGTACGTGACCTGCAGATCATACGCATGTCTAAACGAACTACTGTTTATTTATTTAGAAAGATACTCCATAGACAATAAAACGAAATCAATATATTATCTAAGTTTATATATAGTCAAAACCGTTTATGGCGATATCTTTTAGAACAACATACCGGTTATATTGAGACAGAACAAAGATCCTGGCAAAAATTAGGACTTCTTGTCTCGAAAACATCTCTGGATAATACGACTATCGGTTTTACGACTAAATATGAGCAGTTCCTTCGATGTCGTTACAACAGATTTTGACTGAAATACATAAGACTAATAATTATCTGGAAAGATTACATTATATATATAAAACACAGAAAGCAACATGACATAAAATATAATAATAAATTTAATGACGTGAAAAGCTGATAATTAAAGTTTAGCAATGGTATCTATTATTAGTTCTGAATAAATAAATTATTTCACTGATTTAAAAAAATAAGATAATAATTTTTCATTATCATCATAAGCAATTTGATTCTGCCCATTGCTGGGTATCCTGGACCCAGTGCGAAGTCCATCAAATTTCGGCCGGCTAAAAATTGTGACTACGCAAAACTTCTCCCAAAAAGTTCTTTATACATAAGGAATAATATATTTGCGTTAATATATTCTTTAGATTCACATCTAACTTAAGTGCATGAGAAAAAACTAATGTATCATGAAAAAAATATATTGGTATTATTATTTTCTGCGCACAATAAATAATACAAAAAACGAAAGGGTCAAAAGCTTGTTTTCCATTACAGCCTATCCAAGGAATATTATTCAATGGACAAACGGAAGGGTCGAACCGGCCCCTGTTGTGGAAAAATGTTAAATTTACCGTCAAGAACTGGTCATTGGAGGGTTCTGCGGCGGATGGCGCGATATTTTTGCTGCTTTGTGTTTCCTTTGCACTGATTTCCTTACGAATACCGAGGCGGGTTATCGTGTGGCTTAAATTAAAAGCGACAGTGATTTTTGCCCGAATTATTCACAATTTTAAGTCTGTATTACAATATACAGACGGATAATATATAGACGGATTGTTTATTGTATGTAGTTATGGGGATCTTCAGATCAAATAAATAGCAAAATAAACTTCATAAACTTCATTATTGCACTTTTAAAAATAATTTTTCGTCTTAACACTTTTTACGTCTTAGAATTACAGAGCGCTCGCATCGAAAAAAAACCGTTTTATTCTTTCTCTATTTCAATCTTTCCTTCCTTTCACTCAATACGTTCCCTTCTACGCATTTACTACTTCATACATAATAATATTTCACACAATAACATCCATCCTACACAATCATCCTACACGGTACTATTTCCAAATGCAATGGAATAAAAAAATACAGCCAAGGAAATATTGTTTTCTCTTTAGCAACATTAAGAAATTTCAGTAATTTTAGTCTATTTTATAATAAAACTTTAGCACATGGAGAAGCAAAAACACTTACTATAAAATTTTATTTAAAATGTTATAATTTTTTCCAAGATAATAACCATGAAAAGCATTACTTTTTATTTATGATTTTTATATTTTATTACCTATAAAAGTAAATCGAAAATCTTTGCTACGTTAAAGCGAGATAAATTGTAATATATCTTGTAAAACAAATAAACCAGACTCTCATCAGTTTAATAAAAAATACAATATTTACCGCGTACGCTTTTGGTTTGGGCAGCTCGTTGACATTTCAAGACCCCGCGTGGATATTTTTTACCCATTTTCCGTGCAATAAAGCGGCGTTGAATCCGACACGCATTTCAAGGGTTAGGCGCCTGGAAAAGTATGGTATTTTAATTTGGTCTTAACAGGACTTATGACTTAATGTTTTTTAACAATTGACCACTATTTTATGTATTTTCTATTATTTTATTACAATAATAATACGTCATATAAAAGAGATAATTTTGGAAATTGCGTTGTACGGCAAAATAAGAATGTAAACAAGTTTTTTTTGTATCTTGACAAGTTTAAAATAGGGCCAAATTAAACTAAAAAATTGTTTAATCACTTTATCTAGAATAATACATACAATACTATTGACTTTTTTTAAATTTTTACATCTAGTATTATATCGATTTGCATGTTTCTGCGTTATATGTTATTGTATAATAACAATGTGTTGTTAATAAGTGTCAGTAATTGTAATTTAGGGTATTATATATTATATAGTAAAAAAAAAACCCAACATCACAGAGACTTCTATAATGTTATATACCTAAACGTGAACTCAAAATAACTGTATTTAATTGATCCGTTACATTTTAAAATAATTATTTAAATGAATCTATCATCGCTTCGTAAAATAGGATTAAGATCATATTTTCAATTCACAATACTGAGGTCTGATTGTCCCATAGAGAGGCAGTGAGGGGTTTAAATCCCTCTCCAAGAGAGGAGGCCTGCCCATAGGCCAACGCTCGCCTAACCGTCGGAAGTATCTGGATTCCCAGGCTCGGCGAAGGCGAAGATAGGGCAGTGCTGGCACCCCGGTGGCTTTAGTCGGGGCAGGTCTGACACACCAGGGAGAGTGGCCCTAACCACTTCCCCTGACGGTCCGTAGGGATTGCCACCGGGTTAACAAAAAAAACAAGGTCTGATTGTGAACAGGTTTGAAATCCATCGTGAGGAAACCCGTATGGCATCTAATAAAAATGTCATGTCTAAGTGTCCTGAGAATGGCGATCAGTTGTGCTACTAATCACGTTTGGCACGAAATATATGTAAGCGCAAAGTGGATACAACTACTTTTTTTTTTTTTACTTGGGTAGAATCCTCATAGGACCGTCTCAGCCGCACAGGGGGGTTGCGCGACCGAGGTGTGTCGGACTTATACCGACTAAAAACCCCAAGGTGACTACTTCTGCGCATTGGCGGGGACTGTGGGTCCTGTAATCAATTCGCCACAGCCCCGTCGCGCCGCGCCCGATGGGCACAAACTCGGGGGAAGATGATACGCTTCCCGATACTGCTCGTTGTATTTAGGCAGAGCACGCCACAATGCCCTGCCAACTTCTCCGGGATACAACTACTAATGTATCCCTGCTCACTCCCATAGGGATATAACGTGATTAAATATTATTATTATTAGGTTCGAGTTTTTTTTTCTCGATTGCGATTAATTTCCCTTTGCTTATTATGTGGTTTGTTCAATTACCAGTGTTTTCCTTCACCGGTGAACATGTGGTGCCGAAATCCACATATATTCTTCAAAAGAAAAATCTATAACATGTAGACGCCGCCCGATACGTGCTTGTGTTAAACGCCTTAAGGGTCGTTAGGCTGTTACGGAACGCACGGTGTAAGGGGTGCGCGCGCGCAAGGGATGCTTGCTAGGTCAGTCGACTACCGAGACCCAAGGCTAGAGCACGTGCGTGTGCGTCGCAGTTTGGTGTGCCTTAAAGTGCAAATAAACAGTAAAACGCCAAGATCCGTGTCTTTTTATCAACTCACCCACCACCAGCGGTCATAAACCAGATTATTTATTTATTTGTATTAATGTTATAACTATTGTGTAATAGCTACATCAACCTCTAGTAGTCTTTTTTTTCAAAATAATGCTTATACCTGTATATTTACACAGTATAAAATGAATGAAAGGTAGTAAATGTTAGGTTTTTTAATGCAGTTTTCAGCAATAGTTAGAGTGATTAATGAGGAAGGTTTATATATATAATACATACTATGTATATTATAGTACAGAAAATATTTACTAGAAATAATTTATATGGCAGAACAACGTTTGTTAGGTCAGCTAGTAAATATAAGAATAAGATATTTATGGTAATGAATTCCGTTCTACTCAACTATTACCACCCCAACTTGGTTTAAAGCTCCATGAATTTTAATATCCAATTTACTTAACTAAACAAATACTCAATTATCTTGATTTCGCAAAAGGCCGTTCAATTATTCACTTTGTTTGTCACTCGGACATTTCACTGGACAATGCGACCCTTGGCCAAGAGTTTGGTTACAAAAAGGTATTTAAATAGGCATTACATATGCAGATTGGATTCTGTTGTTTCATTGTTCGACGTGTTAATGGATTTCATTAATCAAATGACGAATGCTTTAAGATTTCAGATATTGTTTACAATAATCAACCCTATTGTTTAGAAATTAGGGAAGGACTTACAAATTTTCTCATAAAAGTTCTTTACTGATAATATGAATTTTGAAGTAAGCAGGTGCCAAAGGAAGCAGAAGAAAAATTGAAGACACAAAGAAGAAGTGCGAAACGAAAGGATAGTAGGAAATAGAAAAAATATTTCTTGTTTGTAAAAGTCAACTGAAATTCGAAAAAAAAAAACTAACGAAATATCAATATTTACTATTTTTTTAAAATTCAGAAAAGTTAAAAAAATGGGTAAAAATTAGCTTTATTTTCGTTAGATCGGACGATTATCATCATCACCCTTGATGTGTGCCCAGCCTGGGTTGAAGAACGTGATGTCCTTACGGGCCATATTGGTGACGATCTATCACTGCCGGCAGTGGTGAAAGCCATGGTCGGTAGTGAAGAGGCTTGGAAAGAGGTCGTAGCCACTGGTCACTTAGCATTTGCTGAGATGACTTCCCTTTGGCGCATCATCACAACATAGGATGTTTACTGTTTTTGTTTTCTGTCTTTAATAACCTATTTTGCTGTGTTGTTTGTTGTGTTGTGTGCCAAATCAATATATTATTAATATTATTATTATTTAGCCTTCTGCGAGTCAGTTATGAAGCAGAAGGAGGCCGCCGAAAGGGTCAGAGAGCGAACATATTCTCTGGCCACTCGGCGGCCAAGGCACCGTCGCTGGAGGGACGCGTTCGCCCAGAGCGAGCGCGACATCCCCCGGTGACAATAGCCGGGCAGTAGACTTGAGGGAGTCTACTGTCCAGATGAGAAGAAGGCGGTGCGCAGTGCCTATCGCGCCGCCTGATAGAGATGTATTGGAGGCGTGGGCTCTTTATACCCAGCCCTCCCTGAGAGGAAGCGTGAATAGGGCTGTTCGCTCCCCACGCGACTGGACGAATTTGGTTTCCCAGGCCTGGGAGGAGTGATTGAAGGGACACCCCGGGGGTTTTTAGTCAGTAGGAGTCTGACACACCGGGGTCGCTGCCCTCACAGCCACCCTGATGGTCCTATGTAGGATTTTCCACCGGGTTAACAAAAAAAAGGGCGATTATCATCATGTCTGGTAGAGAGCACAATTTTTTTGAAAAGCACCACGTATAAGTATAACATAAATAGCAATTAATATCGATACTGAGTAACGCCTTCCTGGATCGGACAAGGTTTTCAAAACATATTGTTTTTATATATATACAGGTTGGAATCTTTCAGCGGGGCAGTAAGGAGAAGTACCTTATCCGTTGCAGTTACACGAAAGTGGTCTTAGGAGACTATACATATTTTTTTATGGAATTCCGTTTCCCATTCAACAGATTTTCAAAAAAATGTACAGTTAACAAACAATAGCAATTTTATACAAAAAAAATTTTTGATGCCAATCGATCCTGTTACTAATATTGATTAAAATCTTCTATGGGACCTACCATCGTTGGAGTACTCAAAAAGTCACAAAATGTAAAGGACTTTTCCCGTACATTTTGTACCGAATTTATGTAATTGAAATACAAAAAATAAAATAAAAGATAATTTATATATATATATATATATATAAACAATATGTTACATATTGATTTTATGTAATGAGGTTTAATCTTACATGTATGCGTGTGGGTTTACACTAGTATAGATGTTAATTTAGAGCTGTCAATTATTGATGACGTAACACTTGCTACGTGTCAATATTATTACGTGGTAATTGAATATACGCCGCTCTGTTAACATGTAATTTCAATCGTATTTAGTTAGCACGCTTATTGCTGAAGTTAATAATGATGTATCGTCACGCTATATCTCTTTTCGGGGTACGCAGAAATACGTTAGTGGCTGTATTCACATAGCATATATAACGTTACTGGTAACTAACGCCAAACCTCTTAAAGGTAACTTAGGTACATCAAGACTAACAATTTTTGTTCTATGACTTTTGCCAAAACTTAACACATCCTAAGATATATATTTTTTTAGTTTTAGTAGGGATTTCTATTAATCGTTAGCTCTATGTTTAAAGTTCAGTCAGCAGACGCTACGAAATCGTCTGCCCCAGTTGCATCGCACCGCCTTTCAGAGTGTGAAGAAGATCAAAACTGCAAATTTGATTTATTTATTTTTTGTATGGGGAAAAAGTGATTGAATTATAAAAAGTCGTAAAACAAAAGTTGTTAGTCTTGATATACCAAAGTCACCCTTAAGAGGTTTTACGTTAGTTACCTGTATCGCTATATATGTTTGCGTCGCCATTTTCAGGGTCCTTACACATGACATTTCTATTAGATGCGACGCGGATTTCCTCATGATGGTTTTTTTCACCGGTGAGCATTTGTTGCCTAAATCCGTACGGACTGTAAAAACTCAGGATAACGTGCCGGGATTCGAACCTACGACCATTAGTATTGCCGCGCATGAAAATCGGTTTATTATCCACTCGGCCACCACTGCAGTATTTGGCAATTATGGCTGTATGAAAAATACAACTAACCGAGAAATAAAAAAAAAATCTTAATGTTCTATTTTGTGTGTTTTGAGCAACAAAAATATTTGAGATTTTCTTAATCAAACTATGGTTCATTTTTTTTTTTTAATAATTATCAATTCTAATAAATATTAAAAGCGTTATTCACAATAGAGTTTTGTAGTTTAGACAAAAACTCGCTTTATGATGTGCATAAACAAAGCCCAAAGACTTGTACCCAATAAAAGCTTGATAATCAAATTGAGTAGCAGCGGGAAAGTTATTGTAGTGAAAACAATTCACCTTGACAAATCACTCAATGAAATGAGGAAAACTGTAATCGTGGCGGAAATTTACATCGTATCATTACGCATTATGATTGACGATGTGAGGCAGGCAGCGAGTTGCTGTGAAGCGAAGTTGGAGAATTACTGAGTCTATTGTAGGGCGACAATTTTTAAGTAAATATTAAAAAAAAAAAAAAAGTTTAAAAATTTATATATATTAAACTTTATAGCATGTAGACGCCGCCCGATATGTAATTGTATTAAACGCTTTAAGGGTTGTTCGGGTATTACGAGACTTGCGGGATAAGGGGTGCCCGCACGCAAAGGATCCTCTAGCTAAATCAGTCGACTACCAAGACCCGAGGCTAGAGTACGTGCGTGTGCGTCGCAGTTTGGTGTGCCTTAAAGTGCAAATAAACAGTAAAACGCATATCGGGCGACGTCTACATGCTATTACTTTTCAATTCTTATAATATTGAGGTAACCCGAGAGAGTTAAGGAGACTCACTTATTTCGACGTTCGCATGCTACCACTTCCGCAACTCCCCGCCGTGACATTGATCCAGGCAGTGGTATTTGAGGGAGTCCACTGCCCGTTAACGAGGGCGGCGGTGTGTGCGTACTCCAACACACCGACTTTTTCTGGAAAAGACAGGGACGGGATCTCTCCAGCCCGTCCAATGTTTTGAGGAGGCCTAATAAGGCTTACCGCGCGCCAGTCATGGCAGATTGCGAGCTCGTGCCCACGGCCGGTTTCCATGCAGATGAAGGAGTACCCAGGAGTTTTTTAGTCGGTGAGGGTCCGATACACCGGAGGGTGTCACTCACCACCCCCTGACGGTCCACAACGGAATTTTCTACTGTTTTAAAAAAGTCATTTAACTCAATTCTACCAAAGCAACTTCACTTTGTTTTAATATAAATTAATTTCTAATATATACATTGATTATTTTTAACTTTTCAGTGTATCGATATAAGTTCCAAAGGTCGTAAAAACAATTACCACATTTAAAGTAATGTTCTATATCCGGGAATTCCTGAACTAAAATCGAAAATTATATTAAAATAAAAAATAGAGAACAAACAAGATCTGTGTATAGAAAGACAAAAGGCTTTTTAAATGCATAGTATGCTAAGATAAAGATTTCTATATATATTCAAAATAAATACTAAATTATGGATACCCTAATAAAATGTGAATAAGAAAAAATCTAACAATATTTATCCATTATAAGGATTGGAATCTGGTTCGCTCGTAAATCAATGTAAGCAGTGACACCAGTTTTTGACAAATGGATCGCAGGAACAAGTGACGTGAAGAATAAATGATGTGTGACTGAATCTCACCTTACAGATACTGTTTTGTATAATGTTGGTACTGTTTTTTTTTTTGTAACCCGTTGGAAAACCTCCTGGATCATCTGGGCGCCGTGAGGATTACGTCCCGGGGTGTTCCTCCTACCTGTCTGCCGGAATCAGTGGTATGACCACGCTAACTTCCTCAAGCCTCTACCTAATGAAGGGTGGTGTATAAAGCCACCGTCACTTACCACTAAATATGCGTTGGGGGCGTAAAGTTCACCACTAATTACCCATTATGTATTGTCATTAGAGCGTTATGCACCGCTCACGCCTGGAAGTTGAGCGACGCACTCCCTCAAGTGGTACGCCGGTTAGGGAAGAGAGCTCTGGCGAAGACCCTCCTCTGTCCTATTGAGGCGGCGAATAGACTTGTCAGGGTTGGCCATAGTCTCCCAATCCCACTCCGCCACCCCTTTCACCTTTATATTGTCTTCGTAGAAGAAGAGGGCTACCATCCATCGTGCGAGAGAGTACCAGCACCGACAGATCAATGTTCACCAACATGTATGTATAATACTGTGCATCAATTGTGATCATGTAAATTATTGTATAATGTTTTCTTCAGTAATGTTGGTATAATATTACGTAATATATATTTTTTTATTCTCACTAATAAGTCATATATTATTTATTTATTTTGGTGGTATACAAAACCGTAACTAGTAGTGTCTATTAATTTAAAAAACTAGCGTCTACTTTAAAAATTAAGCTTATTTTTCTCCTTTAACAGTGTATAGATAGTTCGAAACATTTCAAAACCGCCAGGAGACCGCTTCAAGTCTATTTAATAAAGTAACAAAACTATAAATTCTCTGTAAACTACCACTTAAGTGAATATTAAAGGAACTACGTTACCTTATTACGGTTTGATATCGTTCCCCGCTGGTTTGTACTGATAATAACACAGTCGAAATGTGCCGAACGCGTGACTGGAAACTTTTAAACGTAATGAAGGAAAACCTACGTACGCTTACGGTGTTCCGTTTGGAAATTGAAAATACGGATGTTGGTTCTCACGTTTTAAAAGTAAATTCTCCTAATTTCAACAAGGATGATTATCAAAAATGTTATATTTACTGTTATGACCTGTGGTCGTGGGTGTGGTTGTAGAAAGACACGGATTTTGGCGTTTTACTGTTTATTTGCACTTTACGGCACACCAAACTGCGACGCACACGCACGTACTTCTCGCCTTGCGTCTCGGTAGTCGACTGAATTTGCTAGAGCATCCCTTGCGCACGCGCATCCCTTACCCCGCGCGTCCCATAACACCCTAACGTCCTTTAGGGCGTTTACCACTAACGCGTATCGGGCGGCGTCTATATGCTATACTGTATCTTTTTAAAGGTTTAGAAATTTTGTTTTTGAGAAGCTTTATTTTATTTTACTATTATCTAATTAGGGAAACATACTGTAACATAAAAAATATAAAATAATAACGCAAAAAACAGTGTTTTAATCAGTATACGGAACTACTGTAGTGATACGCCAAAAGATGGCGTAAGCGCTTAAGTAAATCACGCCAACGTTGTGTTTACTTAATATATAGACCTGTCATAGCTTGTACGGAGTAAGCGAGACTATTACTGACACGTGGATAGTTGGATTCAAGCTATTGTATTTCTACCTGCTACTGTTTGAGAATAGATAAGAGTTACGGCTGGTTCAGAGTTTCTTTTGAAGCGCCTTCCAGCCTGTATTCCTTATTATCATACCATCATTATGCGAGTGAGAATTAGTGTCTAGTTAAAGCTAATAAAGTTTTGTTTTTCTTTCATTAGTGTTTGTTTCTCACATCCCACTCAAAGATAGCCACCTGCTATAATAATACTTAAAATTCTCAGCTTTCGGTTAAGTACTTAAGCAATACATGTTTTTCAGTGAAGAAAAATATCGTGAAAAATACCCGCACGGCATCTAATAGAAATGTTATGTTGGACATAATTTATAAGCGCAAAGTAAATACAATCAGAAATATATGTTTGCTAATACCAAAAATGATATAGCGCGAAAATATATGAGAACATTATTATTATTAAAAACACACATACACAAGCCAGCAAAATTCTATATAAAATATTAAATTCACGCTAATACATAAACATAAAACATCACAAACATAAATATAATAAAAGCTTTAAACTGGCAATTTTTATTTCAAAAATCTCATAAAAAAAGCAATCTAATAATACGAAGAATAATTATTTAAAATAGGCTAAAAATTCAAGAATTATATATTGCTAATTATTTAACGTAAATATAGTCTAAAAAATGCTTACAATTTCTAATTCATATCCATATAGTCGGTATTTACAATATATATTAAGTATTTACATTAGATATTACATTTGATACTAAGTCTAGGCTATATACAGGTGATTAATGACGTGCTGGCGATGACAGGCGAGCGCTAGGTAAGCCGCTACATTTATATACAGGTTGCTACATGTTACGATTTGTAATTTTTTAAAGAGATAATCTCACTCATTGGAAAGTGGCTATGACTCCGACGATGTAGTGCGCTTGTTATATGGCGAACGCGAAAACTTGTTAAAAAAATCTTTATTGTGGAAGATTTACAATAATTACTTATTTTATTAATTAGTTTTACAACTTAGATCTAGGAGAAGTTGATGGTATGAAATCGGAGATGAGAATGAATTTGGATTGGAAAGTTCGGTGCTTATATGTTGAGTTGCCGCGTGGAAGGGGCAAGGCGGACGCCATTAGGGATCGAGGTAAACAAGGAAGAATATGCTGGGATTCGAAGTAAGCGATAATGATTTGTATGAACAACAGTTATGATAGTGAATACTTCAAATGTTTAAACACATTAGGTTGTTACAATAAGGAAAAATATGATTCAGAGAAAGTTATGATAAGCAATAGAGAGTACATACTAAGGTGATTCATTATTATAATACATAACAGTAACTTGATACGGTCGCTACATAACACCTCCCGCCTTTAGAACAAAGATTGAGCGGTATTGCTCAATTTTTGAATGTTGTCGTCGTTGTCATCTTCTTCGTCTTCGGAGATGCATGAAGTGGTATTGTTTGTAACGGATGGCATCTGTATGTCGACACGTTGACGATGAGGGCGGCCAAAGCAGTTATTGAAGATCTGTATGCAGCCATCTCGGTGCGAACCTTGGTTGGTTCTGAAGAATCTTCTGTAGAGTTTTTTGCAATTGCAGCATTTACAGAGTAAGCATATCAGCATTAATGAGCCGATAGTTATGCTGAATAAGGAGAATTTGGTACTATGATTTTCAAGAAAGGAAAGTTTGTTTCTTTGAAGAGTATCGGATTGTTCCTTGATTTGTTCCTTAATCGATTTCAGATTATCCAATGGAATATCGTTAATGCGTATGGGTAATAGTTCTTGATTGTGAGGTTCAGTCTTGTGATCGAGGCAAATGTCTTGGAGATCGACGGTTATAATCGGATGAGAGATATTGGATGATTTTGATTCGTCGCTTGTGAGTGTAACAAGGGCGGTATACATTTTACATCCGTGATGCAATGTAATGATGCCTGATCCTGAGATTTCTCCATGAGATGTTTGTCCTTTACAATCTAGAGCATAGGGAGTTTTGTCCTGAAGGATGTAGATCCATACGTTGTTCCTTAAGGCTTGAAATGTGTTGATTTCTGCCGAGAATGTTGATACTCCGCAGATATCTGGGACGTCTCGTTTTGACGTAGTTAGGATGGTTGTTTCGCATGTCGGTCTAGTGTTTGTGTTGTACACTAGCAGATTTTTGCAGACTCTGATGTCGGGTGCGAAACTCTTGCATCGATCCAAGGAGCTTGCGATGGTGTATTTCTGTCGCGTGGTGCTCATGGCAAGATATGGTTGCTCAGGGAGGATTGTTGAATAGTAGGATGAGTCAGGATGTTTGAAGGGGATAGAGTATAAGTGGTAAAGAGAAAATGGTTCATTTTTTACTAATGGGAAATCGATAATATATGTGATTTTATTCATGTATATGTAAGATGTAATTGTTGAAGATTCTAGTATTTTATGTATGTTTGAGTATAATAGAGGTGCAACTAGGCTTTTATCAGCTCTCATTGAACCAGATGCCAATAATTCTTGATATAAGCGTGTGGTAGTTATTACGGAAGAATGGATAACTCCAGCTTTGATGAATAGTATACTTAGTATGATGTCGTCGATTTCCTTTTCAAGGGATATAATGGATTCGAGAATTTGCATAGATATTGTGGAAATTTCCTCTGAGATAGTGAGGTTAAATATGATTTTGTTCGTGGAGTTAAAGAAACTGTTGACTCTAATGATATTTTCGTTGATAGTGTACTCGTCGTACGATATTCTTTGAATGGTTTCATTAAAGTTAGAGATAGTAGAGGAGATAATTTGTATTTGTTGTTTTAGAATTTCGTTGATCGATATTTGATTACTGGTTAGTTTTTCTATATATTCGTTATAATGCTTAGCGTCTTTCGCGTCAGGAGTACCGATGAGCCATTTTAGGACTGTACTTAATCCGTCTATGAGTTCGCGTTTTGTTCGACCGTTAGTGGTGTAGGATGCGAGTTCTAGATTAAGTTTAAGGAAGGACTTAGTTGTTATTACATTTGGCAAGGACGAGTACGAGGCTATTAACGAATTATAATTATCGGAGAGACGTTTAATTGAATTGCGTGCAAGAAATAGGGGTTCTAGATCCCTGTATATTATGAGTTTCCAGGAGTTCTCGGAAATAAGGATTTGTCCTTCGTTCTCGAAATATAAACCGGAATTCGAAGGAATTTGGTGGATATTGGTATCCCCAGCAACCAAGGTTGTGGAGTACCTGAAATGAGAGGTTTCCTAGATGTATTATAAAATTATATAGAGATTTCATGTCGTTGTAAGTTTTTAGATTAAATGGTTATATGCATGTTTTCGATAACTTAGAATTTGAGTATATATTTTAATCTAAGAGAATTCGATTATAATTAGTTACAAAAATTTAGTATAAGGGCTTAGAATGTAGATTTCGTTTATAAGATTTAGGAATTTACATACATTAGAAATAGGATTTCGCTTATGAACTAGTATTTTAAAACTATGAATTTGTAATATAAGTATAAACTAACTTAAACTAAGAGTTATAGTTATTAGGAGTTATTTCAGGCTTAGTGTCTGAGTTATGTATAGGTCTCAGTCGGTTTGCATGAACCCTCTGGTTGCGACCGGATTTTCGAATTTCGTAATTTTCATTAAATCCGATTCTTACGATTGTATAAGGTCCTTCCCATTTAGGATCTAGATTGTTGGGGTTAGGTACCTTGAGCATGACGTTTTCACCTACGTTGAATTTAGCAATATTCCTAATATTGTTGTCATATCGTTCTTTTGATTTGGTTTTAGAGATTTCTAGATTACGACGGGCTATGTCGCGTGAAACTTGAAGACGTTCGTTTAGATCTCGTAGAAGGTCGTGCGTAGTATAATCATTCGTTTCTTTAAATGTGTAAAGGCATCGAGGCTTATAACCAAATAGTAGTTCATGTGGCGTAAAGCCTGTGGATTGGTTCACTGATGTATTGTGACACATGACCGCAAATGGTATTATTTGGTCCCAATTCGAATGATTTCGTTTATGATATATTCGGATGTGGTCTCTTAAAGTCGCATGGAATCTTTCTAGAGAACCATTTGTTTGAGGATGATATGCAGTGCTCACTGTATGTTGTGTACCAATAAGCTTAGTTAACTGTTTGATAATTGAGTTGACGAATTCGGCACCTTGGTCTGAGTGAAATCGCTTAGGAACACCGTAGTGTTGGCAGAATGTTAGGAGGGATTTAGCAACAGTTGTTGCTTGTTTATCGGGAATAGGGTATGCTTGGACGAAACGAGTTAGGTCGTCTTGCAGAGTTAGGATGTATTTATTTGAATCTAGTGTTACTTCTGAGTATGAGACTAAATCTATGGTAACGCGTTCGAAAGGTTCCGTTGAGACAGAGGTGATTACCATAGGGGCTTTGTAAGTTTTCCGCTGGATTTTATTTCGTTGGCAGATTTGGCAATTTTCTATGTAATTTTTGATTGTGTTGGTCATTCCTTTCCAGAAGTATTCCGATCTAATTTTTCGTCTAGTTTCTATTATACCGCGATGTCCGGATAATGGATCATCGTGGAAAGTTTTTAGAATTTGAGGTATTTCTTCAGAGGTTGGACTCTTTACTTTGTCTTCGCATATTGTAATTTCACATTCATAGATATCGGCGAGGTAGGCAGTTATACGTAGCTGTTCGTTGCCTTGGAGTTTACATGTGGGATCGTTTTTTAGATCAGGGACATAAAGTGTCGTGTTTTTGTTTTTGTGTAGACAGTTTAAAAGTGTTTTAAAATAGCTTTCAGAATCCCAAGGGTCAAAGTGACAGGGTCTCGAGTATGCGAATATAATGTTCTGGCCCTTGTCTGAGATTAGTAAATCTGTGTCGTAAAGTGTTTTGAGTTTTTCTAAGAATGGCGATACTTGGGAACATGTGGCGATAGCTTGGTTGAAAAGGTCGTTTTTGTCGGAGAGTTCGCAAGAAATAGGGATCAGAATGTTCTTATGTCGTTCGTCTAGGAGACAATCTGGTGAAATATGGAGATTTGGAGTGTCGAAACTATATGTGTCTAATTCGGAGAAGTGTTGGTAATTGAGTTGTAAGTAGTCATCGTAAATGTTTTCCGTTGGTTTTAGATCGATGTTGTCGCATGTGAGATCGATAACGTTAGTGTTAAGGACTGGAGGGCGTGAGAGCGCGTCAGCGTTAGTATTATTTTTTCCAGCTTTGTAGATTACTTCATATTCATATTCTTCAAGCTTAAGCCGCCATCGGACTAAACGACTACCTGGGTCTTTTATAGAGAAAAGCCACGTTAGAGGCTTATGATCCGTGACAATTTTAAATTTCTTACCATACAAGTATGGTCTAAAATGTTTTACTGCCCATACTATGGCGAGAAGTTCGCGCTCGATTGTAGAATAATTTGATTCAGCTTTGTTTAAAGTGCGTGAAGCATATGCGATAGGTAGATCTTTACCGATTTCTCCTTGAGATAGCACAGCGCCTACTGCACTAATTGATGCGTCGGTTGTGAGAATGAATTCTCGAGAGAAATCAGGATATTGTAATATAGGAGGATTTGTTAAGAGATGTTTGCATTTGTCGAAAGAATTTTGTTGGGTTTCGCCCCAAATGAATGGAACGTCTTTCTTTAGAAGACTTGTGAGAGGTTTCGTTAGATTGCTGAAGTTTGAAATAAAGCGACGATAGTATCCTGTAAGGCCTAAGAATGCTTTTATGTCCTTACACGATTTAGGAATAGGGAACTCTTGGACTGCTTTTATTTTGTCAGGATTTGGCTTTACACCTTCGCTAGAGATTGTATGACCTAGATAAGCTACTTCGCGCCTAAGGAATTCGCATTTGTCTGGCTGTACTTTTAGCTCGTATTTGCGCAACCGTGAAAATATTTCTAAAAGTTTCTGTTTATGTTCCTCGAGGCTAGAAGCAAATACTACGATATCGTCGAGATAGACGAAACATCGTTCACCTTGTAGTCCGCTTAGGACAGAGTCCATTACGCGTTGGAAAGTCGCTGGAGCATTTTTGAGTCCAAAAGGCATTCGTTTGAACTCGTAATGACCGTAAGGTGTGCTGAAAGCTGTTTTAGGAATATCTGCTTTATCTATTTCTAGTTGATGAAAACCTGAGGCTAGGTCTAGGGTCGTGAAGTACTGCGAGTGTCCTAATTTGTCCAGGATGTCTGTAATGTTTGGTAAAGGATAGCTGTCTCCTACAGTGATTTCGTTTAATTTTCGATAATCGATTACCAGACGCCATTTCTGTTTTCCAGATGCGTCTAATTTCTTTGGAACGACCCAAATAGGGCTACTCCACGGAGAACAGCTAGGTCGGATTATGTTTTGGTCTAACATTTTTTGGACTTGTGTTTTTACTTCGTTTTCGTGTACTTGAGGGAAGCGATATGTTTTCGTATGGATGGGCGTTTCATTTGTCGTAGGGATTTTGTGTTTTGTGTGGTTACTGAAAGTTAGTGAGTCTCCTTCGATATAGAATATGTCTGTATATTCAGAAATGATTTTATCTAAAGAGCTAGCTTCTTCATGATTTAGGTGTTCGCGTCTTATAAGAGATAGCACTTTGTTCTGTCTATCGGTTCGTGAGAGGTCGTTAAGATTATTTACGTAATGAGATTTAGTTGGCGTGGTTTGTTCAGTTAGTTCAAATGCGCTGACTTCGATAATTGGTATGTTGATGATTTTCTGGGAGTTGCTTTTATTTATACAAGTGATTAGAAATGAATTGTTCTTAACGTCTATTAGAGCATGAGGAATAACTATGTCATTATCTATTATTTGTGCTTCGACTATGGCTGTGCCGGAAGCGATATTATTTGTCTTACATTTAATAACCGTTTCGGAACGCCTTTCTATAGTTTGAGTATTTGGACAAATGTTGTTTGGTTTAGGATACTCATTAAGATAGTGGAGGGAATACGTTTTGTCACGTATTCTCATGGATTTTGATTGTACGTAAATATTGCAATTAAATTTTGTCATGAAATCATTACCTAGTATGCCATCGGCTTTTATGTTTAAGTTGGCTACTTGGAATTGGTACTTAGGTAAATCATCTAAGGAAATGTTGGCTGTGCCTAGAGTAAGTGTGGAATTTTGGGAACTTGAAATGCCTACGATTGATGCGATATTGGACCGATTTATAGGAGTTGAGCCTATCTTATCCTGTCTGATAACCGAGACTCCTGCTCCGGTATCAATCAGTAAAATAACTGGCTCACCATTAATATGAAACGTGCAATGTAATAGATTTTCAGGAGGTACGTCGTTTAATGCGGATATAGCGAATGATTTTGGGTTTTTGTGTTCAGGTTTTGATTTGGATTTGTATTTTGACTTAAGTTTCGATTTAGTATTAGATTTTGTATTCGAGTTTGAGTTTGAATTAGATTTGGAGATTTTGTTTGAGTTTGCATTGGAGTTAGAGTTAGAAGTAGATGTAGGATTAGAGTTTGAATTAGAATTAGAGCTAGATATAGGATTTTGATTTGAGTTTGAATTAGAACTAGATATAGAATTTAGGTCGAAGTTTGTTTGTGTGGATGCGTCTTTGAATTGTCTCCGATAGACTGGTTTGGATTCAATAGACGTATTGTTCGTTAACCTAGGCTGGACAAATGATTTTTCATTTAAAGCTGGAGGTCGTCCAGGTCCTGGGTCAAGGTGTTTGAGCATGGGCTTGTGACGGTCACCAACGAGTTGCTCTCCTCGTTGGCCACTGAGGAGTTTAAATTATTTGTGCTCACTCGTGGTACGGGAGTTATGCGTTGGTTTTTCAAATTGTTATTATACGCTCTTTTACGACACTCAGAGATGAGATGACCGTGATTTTTGCAGTAATTGCACACTTTTGTGGGTTCCTGCGAGTTAATACGATTCGGAGTTTGAGGCTGGTACGTGTTTGGTTTAAAAGCGTAGTTATTATTTACTTTAGATGGACGCGGCGTGGAATGTGTTTTAAATAGAGATTGTCTGGCTGTGTTCATGGCACGGATTTTGTCTTCTTGTAGAGCAAACCGCCCGGCTTCCGCTAAGGATTTAAACCCTTTCGTTCTCAGCATCGCACCAATTTCGGAGTTGATGCCGTTTACAAATACGTTTAGCGCGGTTTCTTCCGCAGTTATTACTCGACCCAAGAGCGAATTATCTGTGATTTCCGTGTTTAGTTTTTCTATAATTTTGCTACGGCATAAATCTACTCTATGGAGGTATTCCGTTATAGATTCGTTGAATTTTTGAAACATCGACTGAAGTTCGAGGTTAAGGTGTGCAATAGTTTTTACGTTAGAAAATTTTTCAATTAAAAAGGATTTCAGTTCCCTCCATGTGTTATGCTGTCTACAGTGGACATCTGCTGCGCGTGTGCCTGTGATTTTATTTAGAGCATATATCAGAAGTAATGGTTCTTGTTCAACTCGGGCTAGGCTGAAGGCTGAGCTGCAAGATCTAATATATTTATAGACCTGGTCATCATGTGTGGTGTCGAAAACTGGTATTAGATTGACCAGGGTTAGAGTGTCTATTGTATTTTGATTTTGTTTTTCTGTTTTTATTTCTGTATTTGTAGACATGTTTTGTAGTTATAATAATTACTAGTAGAAAATAGCTTTAGGATTTTTTGAATGAGAATTAAGGATTTAGGATTCAGGATTTGATACAGAGCAAACAAGTCTAAGCCACTCACCAGAATAACAGTGTGTAGAGGAGCTGCATGTTTCGGCGAGGAGTTCAAAAGCCTTTGGCTACCGCAACGTCTTCTTCTTGGCGATTTTTGTCCGTTGAGACGACGTTCGTTACCTCGTCTTTTACGCGTATTAATACGAATATCACGCAAGATCCTACCGACTGCGCCAAAATTGTTATATGGCGAACGCGAAAACTTGTTAAAAAAATCTTTATTGTGGAAGATTTACAATAATTACTTATTTTATTAATTAGTTTTACAACTTAGATCTAGGAGAAGTTGATGGTATGAAATCGGAGATGAGAATGAATTTGGATTGGAAAGTTCGGTGCTTATATGTTGAGTTGCCGCGTGGAAGGGGCAAGGCGGACGCCATTAGGGATCGAGGTAAACAAGGAAGAATATGCTGGGATTCGAAGTAAGCGATAATGATTTGTATGAACAACAGTTATGATAGTGAATACTTCAAATGTTTAAACACATTAGGTTGTTACAATAAGGAAAAATATGATTCAGAGAAAGTTATGATAAGCAATAGAGAGTACATACTAAGGTGATTCATTATTATAATACATAACAGTAACTTGATACGGTCGCTACATAACACGCTCACCCAGTAAAGACCGATTCACTCGATGAATGAAGATTCCCACGTCATAAGATGTTGGAAATAAAAACATAGGACGCGAATTCTCCTCCTTGGCGGTTCGCAGCACAAAAAAGAACTTAGCAATAGTTCATTCGTTAATGATCGCTTTAATTTTGACGACAATATTTAAACTCCGGTACTGCTGGCTTGATATTTGAGAACATACTGTATATTCTAGGGTTATCTTAGGTGAGTTGCAAGTCTGCGTGCAAGCGTCCGCCACTTGAACTGTCAATTATAAGATATTGAGAGCTTATGATTGACGATCTAGACTCACACCATCATACCTAAGATTTAAACGATCAATTATCATAGTCACGATATGCAATATCTCAACACTAAAATTCATAGTACTCCTACTTATTCATTCTTACCAAGTAATTGAGAAATAGAGAGAAAAATAATCTATGTTACTTCAATTTCATCAGCCCTTTATTACTGTTTGTAAAATAGAAATGCATTCATTATTTGAGGCGTCTAATTTCAAAACCCGCTAAAACGATTATTCGTACAAAATTACTTATTAGTCCTATGAAATGTTTTTATCAAAGCAAATATTGTATATGTTTTCTTTCTTTTTTTCTTTTTCATTCTAGAATAATAATTTAAATACCTTATAAGAATGTAATTGTTAAGTCAAAGATTAATTATAAGTTTTTATAAATTTATGGGATTTGAAAAAATATGTTATAGTGGATTTTGAAATTAGACTCCTCATTTACAAAAAATATCCGAAATAGATTTGTCAAATGATGGCGAAAACTTTTTTAAGATTAAATATGTAGTTTAGAAACATACAAACGGACAGAGAGTTACAAAAAGATAAAAATATATTTTATATAATTTTGTTATGAGTGTACTCAGGCCGAAATAAGTTTTTGCACTTATGCCATTGCAAAAGCACCCTCGTAGGCGAGGTAATTTTATATTGACGATATGAAAGACAATCGGAAAGAGAAAAACAGAACTTACCCATTGACAGCGGCAATTCAGGATACTTTTACAAATCACTCACTATCGCTGACTGTGTATTTGCGAATGATGTAAAGTGTGGTGTGATTGAGGGTCTACGTTATGAGTATTAAATACAAAATTATTTGGAACGTTTGTGACGTGACGCGGTTGTAGAATTTTCGAAAGCGAGAACGGTAATCAATGTCATACCACAGATGGCGCTGTAACTTGAATGCGTTCATATGTTTATTGTTTTAATAGCTCTGGAATTGCGCCTTTTGCCGAGACTTTGAAAATATACAAGGTAAAAGGACGTGTTATAGTTTTTTTAATACAAGCACGGCAAAGTAAAACAGGGGGATGCTCGTTGATAGAAGCCGTGATCATGCCGGTCTGTTAAATAATAAGGGTTAATTTTGGGAGTCGAAGCTGCTCACGTCCGTAGGCTTTACCCTAGTTACCCTACATGTGACTCCTGGGTGGTGCTAAACGAGCAGCGGCGAGGTGGTAGGGCGTCGGTGCCCGTCTGGCTCGCGACCACAGTGCATGGGTGTAAAGCCCGTCATGGTGACCAGTTTCGGCTTGTCGCGTTTCGGGATCAGCTTGTGTATATCCAGTAACGCATATACCTAGAGACCTTCAGTCGTGGTATATGTGGGCCGATATGACGATGTAGACTATCAATGGATTTTCATCTTTTGATAGTCGCTTTCGTTTTTGGACTACACTGTACTTACCATCAGGTACTCTGTAGTCACTATGTCGAGCAAGTGTAAAAAAGAAAGAAAAAAAAAGGCCAACAATAATAAAATTATAAGAAAATACGATTACGCATATTGGTACACGTGTGGCTACGTACACAATTGTATTTGCGCTTGTACTAGATAAAATGTATATTTTCTTATCACGAAAAATTAATTTTCTCATGACAGAAAACTCTGTCAGAATTAAACTCGATTCGAGGAGTGAGTGGTGAGTGTTTTTGTACCATATAAATATTCATTTTTCGATCCTTAGGGTTGTGTAGCTTGTTGATTTTTAAAATGTAATCTAACATATGGGATCAATATTTCATAATATAGCTCAAAGCGTATTCAAATCAACAATCAAGTTGTAAATAACAATTGCGAGTATTTATGGCAGCGGCGGAGGATAAACCAAATCGGTGATTAACAGATCGGTGGTTAATAGCGCAACGGTTAGGGTTGCCAAAAATACAAACATGAAAGAAGAATATAGATACGAATTTTTAATCCTCGATGTAAAAAAGATGTCTTATAAGCTTAACGAGTGCATCTATGTATTAAGGTATGTATGTGATGTCGTAGTTTTTAAATGGATGAGATTACAGATTTTTTTTTAATCTTTACTCGACGTACTGACCACAGAACGCCTAATGGTAAAAACGGTATAGACCAAAAAGAGGCTGCAATTATCAACAGTAAAACAAAATTCAATACTCACACTAGTCGCGCCAACCTGCACAAATATCTCTTTATATACAGAGTATATATGTATATAGACTCGGCAAAAGTAACAGTTCAATAATTTAGATTGTCATTTCTTTCATAGTTGTTGAAGGGATGTAAGCAACTGTTGAGGAAGTTACAATCCTCAGGAATGAGATTGGCAGCGATCTCTTGTTTCAGTGGTGATTAAGGTCAGTTAGAAGAGAGAGATCTTGGATAAAAGTTTTTTACTCAATAGAGTAAAAAACGGGCATAAAGAACAACAGTGATGATAATTTTTATGTTTCGGTCAGCTGCAGGCTGTCAGCTCATTTGCCATCTTTATATATAAAAAAAAATGGAGTACGTTATTATTTATAAGAAGTAAAATAATTATTTAAAAATACAAAGGTTGGTGACAACCCTATGAAGTAATAATACCGTACAGCGTGTATTGGAATTGCTTGGCGGTCGTAAAAGCGTTTAATCATGCAACCGATATAACGTCGGTGTTCTAATGAAAGGGCAATATAAATAGCCTATTTGTGACAGCCCTACTACAAAATTTATTCTATTTGTTCAAAAAATACTAGTTTTGAATATTCACTGACAGATCATTGTAGAGAAATAAATAACTGTAAGGCAGTGTTCGATTAAAGTGGCTAGATTTTTATACCATCCTTGTAAATGCAGAAAAGAGGTGGTCTGCGAAAGGTCTGACGTCACCGGGTTCTGAGGAAGCTGGCAAGGCTGTACCCTTGGCACCGGCAGACAGATAAAAGGAATACATCGGTGGTTTTAGTTGGTATGAGTTCCGCAGACCAAGTGGCCGCCCTCACGACGCCCTGACGGTCCATGAGCCTTTCCACCGGGTCATAAAAAAAAAAGATTATTGGACAGGGTGTCAGAACTATTCATTTGTTTTAATAAACAAAGTACGCATACACGTAGATATGCTTGATGATAAGGGTTGTCGCCGCTCAGGGTGAGGGCTCTGAGCGACCGTTTAGCGATCCCCGAAGAGTTGGCGGTGCGTCGTGACGCGCTCTGTCGAAGTACACTAGGCGGTATCGGGGGAGGCGGCGTCTCCCCCCCCCCCGTGATTGTGCCGTGGCGTGGCGTAGCGGGGCTGCGGCGAATTGATTACAGGACCCGCAGTCCCCACTAATTCGCAGAAGTAGTCACCTTGGGACTTCCAGCTGATATAAGTCCGTCTCACCCCGACTGCTACCTCCTTGTGCGGCCGGGACGGTCCTATGAGGATAAAAAAAAGATATGCTTGATGAAACAGAAAAAAGGTTTTGCTTGTCTTTTTAACCAAAATGTTAACATGTAAGTTGCTTAACTATTCATCAAACAAATTAGCCTTACTCTTTTACCACACAGACAGGTAATCGCAGGCGTGATATTTTAATTTGTAAGCCGTGGTGGCTGCCGGCAGAATAGACTAGCACCCCCCTCTTTTTGCTGAGGTGTCGTAAAAGGCGACTAAGGTAACTCTTGAACACCGCAATTCAACCAGGTGTTTAGAGAAGGGAAAACTCGACCAAACCTGCATCCCGCTCCCTCCCGATCGTACTGGTTCTCCTTTCCATCGGGCCTGAGGGAGCGCGGACGAGAGAGTGCTTTTCTGGCTGCGCGTCCAGTTATGCACTTAAATATCTCCTGCGCAATTGACTGTTTCCGAAAACTGGACCTCGAATTTCTTAACCGATGTTGAAACAGTCGCCGTGGCCGAATCCGGCTAGGACATCATCATCATCATCATTTTAATTTGTAATATCGTATTAATTCATGAAGAACAATAACAGAAATACGAAAGCGAAAACAAAAGCGAATCGATTTACAAAATGAATACGTGAACACGCTGTCATCACGCTTTCGGTTCGCTGATTCAACTAATTATGTAGCGAGGGCATTAACTATTTGACTTTTATGCATGTAAAACGTTGTTACAAACTGTTTTAACGGTTGACCACTGGCGTACCGCAAATGTCCATAATGAAGCGATTATAATATACTGCTGGATATGTAATATTCTTGTATAACTTTTAATTTTTTTTATTTGTGTTTATGCGTGGAAAGAATTATTCAGCAAGCATTCTAAGTAATTAAAAAAAATCTAAACAATGTACCCTCTAGCTTTAAATTGTATTTTTATGAATGTAAAATTTACGTTTGAATGTACCACCAGCTTCCGTACTAGATATATTAGGTCCTTACATATGAAATTGGCGTTTTTCGTACTGGCCACTTTAATCACAAATTTCTCCTCTTTGGTAAGGAATTCCAAATTCAAATTTGTACAGCTATAGACTCATGTATTTGTGCTTCGATGATCGTCATTCATTTGTTTTTTTTCTTCTGTTTTTTTCTGTTTGCGTCACTCATTTTACAAAATGGAAAACTTAAAATATCGCATTATTTACGAGTACGAGTTCCGCCGTGGCACTAGTGCTGCGGAAACAACTCGAAGGGTGAATGATGTGTATGGCGGTCGTGTTACAAAAGAAAACACAGTTCGTTTTTGGTTCCAACGTTTTCGTTCTGGAAATTTCGACCTGCAGAACAAGCCGCGTGGACGGCCTGAGACTCAAGTTGATAATGAAGAGTTGAAGGCTATTGTGGAAGTGGATCCATCGCAAACCACGTCCGAGTTAGCTGCAGGCTGCGATGTTAGTAATAAAACTGTTTTAATTCACTTGAAGCAAATTGGGAAGATTAAAAAGCTTGAAAGGTGGGTACCTCACGAATTGACTGAAGCAAACCGGCAAACGCGCGTCGACTGCTGCGTTACATTACTAAACCGGCACAATAATGAAGGTATTTTAAACCGAATCATTACCTGTGATGAAAAATGGGTTCTTTACGATAATCGGAAGCGCTCAGCGCAATGGTTGGATCCTGGCCAGCCAGCCAAATCCTGCCCCAAGCGAAAATTAACCCCAAAAAAGTTACTTGTAAGCGTTTGGTGGACTAGTGCCGGTATTGTTCATTACAGTTTTCTCAAATCTGGCCAGACTATTACGGCTGATGTCTATTGTCAGCAATTGCAAACCATGATGGAAAAGCTAGCGGCTAAACAACCTAGGCTGGTCAATCGCTCCACGCCACTGCTGCTTCACGACAACGCTAGACCATACACTGCGCAACAGACGGCTACTAAATTAGAAGAGCTTCAATTGGAAAGTCTAAGACATCCTCCGTACTCCCCGGACCTTGCTCCAACAGATTACCATTTTTTTCGAAATTTGGATAACTTCTTGCAAGGGAAAAAATTCAACTCCGCTGGGGCAGTCCAAATCGCCTTCAAAGATTTTATTGATTCCCGTCCGACTGGTTTTTTTAGTAAAGGGATCAATGAACTACCTATGAGATGGCAAAAGTGCATAGAAAATAATGGTTCATACTTTGATTAATTAAATATATTATATTAAAAAATATTCGACTTTTTGTTCCTCCCATACAAAACGCCAATTTCATATGTAAGGACCTAATACTTAGCACGTCTATTCAGTTTACAGTTAATTTAACAAAAACTTAATTATGACGAAACTGTAATAGTCCCTTCAAAGTGAAGGCATTATTTTTGTTGAAAAATACAAAAATCTGTCATTAATTACAGTCAGCGGCTAAAGGGTTAAGCTCTTAACCCTTCTTTTGAAGGGGTAAAGTACCCGCGAGCCATTTTCATGCACTCGTAAATTCTTTGAAAGTTATTGTTTCTTTAGGAAAAAAGGACTTTGAAATATTGTGATTATTAGTGTTTGATGTCTGGAGACGCCATTTTTAATATGCTTTTTTACTTTGATGTTCTGTTACTTACTAGGGACGAAGTGTTAATGATTTTAGAGAATCAATATTATTAAGAAAATATATCCTTTGATTTCTCCTGTAATGTGAAAGCAGTTTTAATAAAAATACTTGTTTAAAGATATGATTAGCCGTATGATATATACAACATAGCGGTGAGGTACTGAGACAAAAGGGAGCATGGCAAGTGAGTTGTCAAAGTGTGAAGTAGCGTGGCGATAAAGCGTTTAGACGGTAAGGTTTTTTTTTACACTGGCTCGACATAGTGACTACAGAGTACTTGATGGTAAGTACAGTGTAGTCCAAAAACGAAAGCGACTATCAAAGGATGAAAATCCATTGATAGTCTACATCATCATGTCGGCCCACATATACCACGACTGTAGGTCTCTAGGTATATGAGCTACTGGATATACACAAGCTGATCCCGAAACGCGACAAGCCGAAACTGGTCACTATGACAGGCTTTACACCCATGCACTGTGGTCACGATCCAGACGGGCACCGACGCCCTACCACCTCGCTGCTGCTCGTTTAGCACCACCCAGGAATCACGTGTAGGGAAACTAGGGAAAACCTACGGACGCGAGCAGCTTCGACTCCCAAGGTTTTGAACTAATGACATAGTGTAGCGATGATATGTAACATCAGTGAGGAAGCGTGGCAGTGAGGTGTTACTACCTTGAAGAAGCGTGGTGGTGAAGTGTTGCGACCGCGATGAAGCCTGGCTGTGAGCAGTAGCGTTCATTCCATAGATGCAAGCAAGCATTGCATGCCCTTATGATGAAAAAATTCTGGAAAAAATTGCTTATAGTTAAACAAAAAAAAGGAACCATTTATATTCATATCAATTCTATATTCACGCCGTATATATTTCCTGTCAAAGCAATATAATATTCACTATCATAATATAATATTTAAATTAATTATGTAAATTCTGCCTACCCTGTCCAAATATCTTATGCCCGTCACTGGCGGTGAGGTGTTGCAACCGTGAGAAAGCGTAACGGTGAGGTGTATCAGCGTTGTTACTCACGGTACGACTGACCTACAAATTAAGATCACTATGCCTTGTGCTATGGAAAATACTATGTTGAATGTTTCACTAAGGGATCTAGCAGGCTGAAGCGGTACTGGGCTGGTCATATTAGTCAAAGAATCGATAGCCGTTTGGTAGACGTAATCTTGAATAGAAATAGCGCATCGGGGGACGTGGTATATACAAGTATGTATACTAGGGCGTTAAAAAAAAAACATATTTTTCCTCGGAACCACGCTCAAAAGTTTCGTTTTAATGCCAAAATAGGCCTCTGAAAATATGAGCCCTTAATATTAATATTTAGGTTGCCCGCATCGCACTTTTAGATTTCCCATACAAATAACAGGACAAAAGTTTTTTTTTCTTTTGACTTTTATAACTAATGAACGATATATCGTATTGCAATACCCATTCATTATTTTTGTAGAGAATTTAACGCTCTACAAAAAAGGTTTAACGATTTATGTTAATTTTCAACAACCAGAATTTTCAAATGTTGGTTTAACTGTCAATGATAATTCGTTTTAAGTACCTTGTCCACATTTACTATAAAGCAGGAAATAAAGGTTAACAGTTTTCAGAAGTCTAATTTATATTTTGTAAAATGTTTTGGTTTCAATTTTTCTAAAAACATAATATTTTGCCAAATCAGTCAATAAAACAGCTGAAGAAAGGGTAAGTTAAACTTCGATATTGAATAACTTTTGACCGAGTTGATTTATCAAAAATTGACTTCAGACCTTTTTTGTAGAGCGTTAAATTCTCTACAAAAATAATGACTGGGTATTGCAATACGATATATCGTTCATTAGTTATAGAAATCAAAAGAAAAAAAAACTTTTGTCCTGTGTTATTTGTATGGGAAATCGAAAAGTGCGACACGGACAACCTAAATATTAATATTAAGGGCTCATATTTTCAGAGGCCTATTTTGGCATTAAAACGAAACGTTTGAGCGTGGTTCCGAGGAAAAATATATTTTTTTAAACGCCCTAATGTATATACATATATATTCAAACGTAGTATAGTGTATATAGTACAACTTCCATCTAGAGAGAGCGACGATTGATGTAAAATGGCATTCAATTATTAGAAGATGTGAGCCGAAGATCTAGCTCAGTGGCGACATTTAGGAGAAGTTAATATCCAACAGTAAACAGATACAGGCTAATAAGGATGATAAATAATAATGGCTATATAATTAAACTGTATTTACCATTACTAAGAGAATTATATATATATTGTTGATATAAAAAAGTCAACATGAGTATAAAGCCTGAGATCTTTTTGCACGTGGAATTAAAATAAGTTTGGAAAAATCTATCTGTGTATTCTATTTTTAAATCTATTTCAATGGAGACCGGTCGGCCATTGGACACGGGCGCAAATCGGCGAATTCCATTTCGAACGGGTCGCCACTGACAGTACAATCCTTTGTTCTCGTTCCATTTTCAAATGGAATCCTCGCGTTGCACGTGAGATGTTTTAATTTTGTCTTCGACTGTACGTGGAGGTAATGAATGTTAATTAATTTAAATTTAGAATTGGAACTTTTTTTATTTATCTCACGTCTGGCTAAGCAATGTGTTCTATACGGTTTAATA
Source organism: Automeris io (assembly GCA_036320925.1). Classification (NCBI taxonomy): domain Eukaryota; kingdom Metazoa; phylum Arthropoda; class Insecta; order Lepidoptera; family Saturniidae; genus Automeris; species Automeris io. The sequence goes on from JAUDJH010000001.1 coordinate 21,768,358, forward strand.
ATTGAACAGTACGTGAATATAAGTCATATTTCTTCTTTTCTCTAATTATTTTTCTATTTATTTTATTAAAAGATAAAATAAAATGTAATTTAAACTGTTTCTTTTTGTTTGATTTTTTTTTCTGTTGTATTAAATATTCGAATCAAAATACTAGTAATCAGCATGTGGGGAGAGGAATGCCATTTGAAATTATTTTATTTCAATGTATATGTTATTTGTCATTTTGTCTAAGTTTATATTTCGTTGAATTATAGTATATATTGTACATAACGTTGTGTTACATTACAATACATTATATTTTGATGTTTTTTAAGCTTGGATAAAACGCACGATAAAACGACGTCTGATCAATGCATATAATAAATCCATTCCTCGGGCTCCTGTATACCATTTTCTAGATGAAAAATTATTATTATTATTTTTTTTTGAAGCGGACTAACTACTGATTGCCGGGAAAGGCATTTTCAGCTCAACCGGGCTTAGGAAAAATTATTTGAGAGCTTCTATATATATCGCCTTAGATAAAAATTACGCTTGCGTGATTTAGATTCGCCAAATTGTATCGGAATCATTAATCAATATAAACATATCTATGTATTCGTGTTTCTGCCTACTAATCGCAGAAACGGCTTAGCTGATCGCCGTTCTCAAGGCAACATCATTCAACAGAAGAGAAAAATGGAAATTTTTTGATGACAAAAGAACATCACACACAGACTAAGATCCGGACACATTCCATTTAACAAATTCAAACATCTTATGAAACTCAATGATTCTCCACTGTGTGTTAATTGTGGAATCATAGATGATATCCACCATTTGTTGATGGAATGTGTCTGATCTGAATCTGTGAGAGAGGCGTTTGTGAGTGCCTTTGCTTTGAACAGACTTGATATCGGGATGTTTAACAAAATCTTAACAGAACTATTATCTGATGAGGCGTCTGACCTGTTCAGATCAATGGCCCCATATCTTAGATGTTAGGTATTTCTGTATTAGGGTACGATGGGGCTGACATACGTACACACGTAAAAGTCCCTTAAATAAATAGAATAAAAAAAAGGACACCGAAAAAATCTTAAAGTACTCATTGTTAGAGTACTTACAGAAACATGATTGAAAAATTATGCTTTTAGCAAAATGAAGGCATTTATATATCACCCCTTTGTATACCTATTTTTGATATCAAAAAGGGACATTACGTACAAAAATCAAAGGGCTACTTTGACATATTGACAAATATGAATTGAAAAATAATATTTAATCATCATGAACACGCAAATATAAGCTTAAAGCACTTGAAAATAAAGAAGGAAATCGTTTTAGGGAATTAAATGTAAAGGTTTAGCATTGTCAAGGGATTTGAGACGGTTTGTCGTGAAATCAGAAGTATAATACTTCGTTTTGAAAGAAAATGTTTACCATGAAAAAGATATGATTAAGCTGCTTATGTATTCACTAGGATAAGGCTGAGATATAGACGCTATTTCGACTTTGCTTAGCAAAGTTCTCAAACAATAAGTTTTGACAAAAAACTGAATATATAAGACGAAACTTGAATTATTCGCACACAGTATTCGCAGAGCCAAGTCCATATTGACAAAATCGTTGACTTACCAAATCCTTATCTCTGCCTATAAGTTTTGGTCGCATAAATTTCCTTGCTCTTGGATTTTCGTATAAAGTTCGCACAATCTTAAAAAAAAATGGCCCCTACTTCAATGTAGCCTTGAAGAATGTGGGAGCAAATTTTAATTAATTACTAGTGTCCGACCGAAAGTTCGGTTTCGGTTTCGGTTTCGGCCGAGTTTCGGCCAAAAATCAAGTTTCGGCGGCAGTTTCGGTTTCGGCCAAAATTGGCCGAAACTTTTGCCGAAACCGAAACTGATTTCGGTTGTTGTCGTACATGCTTGCCTAACTTCGTTTCTTGCGGCAACGCTTTGGCGGACGCTGGCGGCCCTGTTCGGGATTCGTGCGCCGTTCGCATTGCTTTTTTCTTTCGAATTTACGCGTGCTTGTTGACCGGGAATGGTCTTCACAACTTAACCGGGCGGGTGGGTGATCACTGAGGGTGCTCAGCCGGCAATTTATGGGTTGGGTGGCAATGCAAGGGCACCCCTGTGGGTACGAACCTCGACTTGGACCGCCAGCCAAAAATACGAAACCTAACGGTGATCTACTAGCGTTTCGGAAGCGACTACCTTGAGAAGAAACGCCGAAAGAAACTCAAGGCTGCGTCGGAGTGTAACTGCGTCGTTTAGACGACAGTTGACGGATCTAATTCGCATTGCTCTATAGCAACACTGCACTTAGTTAGTGCGTTATCACCCGACGTAAACATTCATTAGAGGTTATGTTTTGATGGAACTGATTACATGTAAGTTTTTGTTTCATTGTTTTACTTGACCACGTTGACATTTATACTTGACCACGTGAGTTTCGGTTTCGGTTTCGGTTTCGGCCGAAACTGAAGCCACGGCCGAATATTCGGTTTCGGTTTCGGTTTCGGCCGGGAAACCAGTTTCGGTCGGACTCTATTAATTACTATAATTTGTAATGTTTAAGCCAAGTCTAAGCAAAATCAAAGTAGCGTCTATAAACCTCAGCCTTAGTGTTTACTTACTAACAGGTGTACTGTCAGCCTGCTTACTGCCTCGTGATATAAAAAAGTTTGTTTTGACATTAAGAGAGCAAATAATTCACCTATTCGGTGAGATGAACAAATAATCAATATATCATGTGTAGCGAAATAAAACGTTTTCCGATATAAACCCTCGCTGTAATGTTTTAAACATAGGATTGCTGTGAGCGCAAATATTTTAGGGTTCCGCATGGCGATATATCCCGATGACAATTTTTAATAATATGTTGTCCCTAACTTTATTTTTATTTTCACGAAATTAACTTAGAAATCTCGCAAGACTAAGCGATCGCCTGGCATTCCAGCTCTTCTTCTATATTATTTAGCTTAATAAAAATACATAAATAAATGTTATCAGTTATAACCCCTTTACGATAGTAAGACATCAGCAAACACAAAAGTATTAGTGACCACTCTCAAAACTTTTTGACAGTGTAATGCAATTTCGAATACATCTCTACTGAACACAACGTTTTTAATTTTTTGCATAAAAAGTGGATGTTTTCTCCCTTCCATGAATCGCTACAGAAACTATCGCTAGCATTTTTGACGGATGATCGAGTATACAATATTAATACATACACGTGTAATGTGTAGTGTGTAGTGTACACTCAACGAATTTGAAATATAGCCTAGAATGATCCTTTTCACATTATTGAATAGTTTAGTTGAAACAAAAGAGCTCTTTAGAGGAAGGGCACACAAAAAATAGCAGGATATAGGGAATCTATTATTTCGGATTATTACGAGGGCCAGGGGTTGATATGGCGTAAATTATAACAGGTTACGTGTCTGTTAGTACCTTTATTTTTTCGCACACGTAGCATTGTTTATAGTATCTCGATTTCGGTTTGCGCAATTTTCATTTATCTAATCACCAGTGATTACATGTTTTACCCGTTTCATTCCATAGATTCATTTTAATTTTTGTGGCGATTTAAAAGTGCTTGGAATTAATCATATTTGCCCATGCCGGGATTCAGAAGAAAGGTCTTTGGGTTGTTGAGAGATGCACAAACGAATAATCTTGACATCAATTGACATCAATTACCAATTCATATGACATGATATAGTATAGTATGATGTGATATAATATAATGTAATATGATATAGTGTGATATAATATAATATAGTATAGTATGATTTAGTATAATGTAATATAATGTATAATTTAGTAAATATAAGTATGATTTAGTATAATGTAATACAGTATAATTAAACAGGTCACTCTGACGTATGTTCTGGATGCCTTAATAGGAACTGTACATTTTTTATTGTAATTTTATGTATGTATTGTGTGAATTAGTCATTGTACCGGGCCACTGGCAATCCTGTAAAAGTAAATAAGTAAATAAATATTTGAATAAAGTTATATTTAATTTTATGTATTACATTTGAAGCTCGCTCATTGTACATATATTACCAACATATCCTTGTATGTAATGCAATTACATGACTAAAATAGATGCTGTTAGTAATATTGTATGTGTAATCATTAGCTATGCCTACAGATCTCGATACATTACTCATCAACAATGCAAGAAGCACTTTACATAGCCGCGTAGTTGCAAGATAATATCAATAATACAATTACCAACGCATCCTAATTGATGCGAGTTAATGATGTAAGTCAGCGGATTGGAATCTGTCAGCAAATCATTAGCGCATGATATAAACACAATTAATTGTATAATTATATCTCATGCTTATGAAACATCGGCTACAATATTATGAAATATGTATACGGTGCATGTGCATGAGACATATATATATATCCTAGTATTAAAGACCGGCAACCATGCACAACAACGCCCTGACGCCCTTGATAGTTTGCAGCGGAGGGCTGTCCGCATTGTGAATGATCCTGACGTGACTAAGCATCTTGAACCGCTCCAGTTCCGCAGAGATATTGCCTCACTGAGCGTTTTCTACCGTCTGTATCATGGCGAGAGTTCTGAGGAGTTGTTCAACCTTGTTCCACCCTCTTCCTTCCTGAGTAGAACTACGCGCGCGGGTTTGCGGAGTCACAGTTTACGGTTTCTCACATCCCGGCTGGGACTAAGAAGTTCTCTAACTCCTTCTTTTGCCGCGTCATTGGGTTGTGGAATGGACTTCCAGCGAGCGTGTTTCCACCATCCTATGATATGGGATCCTTTAAGCGTAACGTGAAGAGATATTTGCGCAGGCCGGCCTGATCGCTGCGACTACCGATGGGTTTTTCTTACCTGTCGATAGTCGTTGGCGTTTCTTAGACTGCACCATGCTTACCATCAGGTATGGTCCAGTCACTGAGTCGAGTCAGGATAATATAAAAAAAAACAACGCAAATCCTAGGTTCAAACCTACATCCGAATCTTTCCAAAGATCTGGATTTTACTAGATTAAGTACGGATTTAGGTACCAGATGCTTAATGCTGAAGAAAAACATCGTGAGGAAGCGTGTTTGGGAGTGATTATATCGTTGGGAATTGGTGTCGCATTCAATGGAACTTGGATGAATTTCTGTGTGAACTCGCTGTCTTTCAGAGTTTCTATTCTCACAGGTTTGGGTCTAACTGAGCCGGTCTGCACGGCAGATGTCTTGGCGGCAAACTACACAGCAAGTCACCGTGAAAGACTGGCTATTGCGTTATTGCTAAAAATCTTACACTTTTGAAATTGTTGACAAAGGAACGAAATTAACGAAGGCATTTCTGAAGCATTGCAAACCCATACATATTAAAATAAAGGTATAACAGACACGTTTTCTGTACCTACACCTGCATATAAGCGTAAAGTTTATTTTTAATTTTTTTTTGTTTTTTTATATTTAATTCAGAAAAAGGTTTTGGCTCACTAAATGGAAAGGTCTAATTGTATTCGGGTTTTTGTCCTTATTTCTGTTTTTTGTTGATGATTTTCTTTTCTTTGTTTTTATTATATAACAAGATCCTTATAATTTATATAAATGTATATGTAGGGCTGTGCCAGTGAAGTGGCGCTGTGTCAGTGAAGTGGCTGTATCGTCCTATAGGGCCCTGTCAGAATACCAGCGCTGAAGAGTCTGGTGCTCTATAGCGCAAGCTGAGACAGGGTCCTTATTGACGGCGGCCTAGGTTTTCTTATGTATTGTTTGTGTTTTTTTTTTTTAATCTGGTTTTTCATGTGATTTATTGTATTATGGCGTCACTTTTATCTGACTGCTGCTAATAAATCGTTTTCTTTCTTTCTTTCTTTCTAAAGTGGATAAGGCCACTAATGTATCACTGACCACCACGAAAGGAATACAGCGCGACGATATATTATTATTACAAATTCCTCACCTACCCACCAAACTCTAGCATTAGGCGAGGGATGGCACACTTTCAGTATAAGCACAAATGGCCAAAGAATAATGCCCCAAAGAGAAACCTACGCACTATTCGAGCAGTATGAAGTGCGACTGCTTTTTGCATACATGCTATCATCTTTTTGACGCTGAAACCCAACTTCCCAAGGTGCTTTTGGAGGCTAACGGAATCACATCATTAGTAGAAATTATATTGGGGGTGATTTCAGTGGATAGCAGCCTCATATGTTGGCCACCTCGTGAGATAGATCTAGATATTTCTTTCCTTTTCTCAGTTTAGGCTTTTAAAAGGTTCTCGTCATATGATATGATGATATTCACCAAAAACATCCCAGACCCTTATCATTATTAACTTTTTATCCATCACATTTATAGTATTTTTTAATTTTAGAATATATGCAAATAAAATGATAAAATTTAAAATACAAAACATGTAGACCTACTGGGCCATAGGCCTGAACCACCGGTAGTTAGGAGCTCAGTGTACAGAATTCCCTTTTCTGGGTCATGAGCAGGAAGATTGAAGTGATACACTAATATAAAGGTCACTACTATTTAATCACAGAACATAGTACGTTAAACTAATAATTAATCAATATTTCTCCTTTTAGTTTCTCTTCCTCTTCCTTATTTCACAATATGGCACTTTTGTGAATGAAACTATAACGCGATGCAATTTTACACAACGCCATCTACCGAACCGACATGCATTCACGCCATAGTTTGTTACAGCAGCTGATTAATGTTCTTTATTCGAACAAATCAAATGAAGAAATCTTCCAACAATGCACCCCATTTCGAGTAATACAACCTTCTGTACCCGGCTCTTGGTCCAATGACCAACCGGGAGCATCATCAGATGGTAATCGAAGTTCTTTGCGATCAGCCCATTGGTAGTTACAGTTATCGGAACAATAATCTTTGAAACCACATCCCACATGCAGGTAAATTCGTATGCGAGACTTGTATGTCAATTATCAAAGTGGAATTTATACTATCGTAATGTTTAGCATTCATGAACAAACAAAATTTGAAATCGAAGCGATACGAAACAATTCTACATTGTAAACGATTTGATACCAATCGCACAGAGTAAAGGAAGTCGGGGAAAAAACTTTGCTGAATACAGATGAATCTATTGGTCTGAAATGTACAGGAGGTTATAACGTCGCGAAAGTTGGCGTTTAAGTTTTATTACTTTGCAAGCACTGTTTTCATTAAAAAAAAAACTTTTTAATTGTATATGACATAATCACAGAGTTAATATATGTAGTTTTAACCTATTAAATAATATAAAAAACAAAATTTTGAAACTTAATCTTCAAAATGAATTATTTTTTTATTTTATCTCATAATTTTTACAGTACATTTATATGCATTAAATAAAAAAAAACATTTGGAAGGCATCTAATAATTAACCTCTTTTTTCGACGAGACAAATATTCGTAAATAATTAAATATGTTTATGAGGAAAGGGATATATTTTTTAATAAAACAATGATTCACACATTAACACTTTATAATTACATGTGAATTTAATCTCTAAGACATAATATATAAAATGTATTAATTGTAAGATTAACTAACATATATATAACGAATCATACATAAGTATACAGGCTATGACAAACTAATTATCCAATTCACTACCTTCTTTGAAATACACTCTATGTAAAGTTTTAAAGTTTTAATCGGAATAATTTTATTACATTTATTCATTTTTTCTTTAATTTTAATTTGTTATTTCGTTTCTTAATTTTACCATAAATCTATGACCATCATTATTTTAATTAGCAAATATTATGACTTTTCCTTTTTTATAGTTTCCTACACTAAAACGAGCTCTAGTTGTTTGAAATTAGTTCCTCTACTATTTGGGTGCTTTTATACTATAAAAAGTTAAATAAGCATGCAAATAGTAAATAAACTAACTAAGTGTTAACCTAATTTTGTACCTTTGTAGAAAATTGTTGGAAACTCTTAAATAAAAAGTCACGCTCGTTGTATTTTAGTACCGTATGTACCCAAATCAATCCTCTGCCAAAAGCAAACAGAGTCGATTGTAGTCGAACCGTTTACATACTGTTTACAGAAATACAAGCAAAATGCACGATATTCAATTGCCATACTCCGTTCCACCGTCCCGTCTCTTTGCTGTCTTGATCAGTATTTTTTACTATTATTTGTATTGCTTGTGATGCATAGTGATTATTTTAAAACTACATAACAGCTGTGAGTTAAAAACAACAGTGCTTATTAAAATTTCCTAATAATGATAACAAAGTGTGTAAATCATTGTTTTTGTGTATAAAGTATTTTTTTTACTCGGAATAAATCCAGCATAGGACAATCAGGACAGCTGTAAGGGCAGCGATCCTGGTGTGTCAGACTCCTACTGACTAATCCCCGGAATGTCCTTCTAATCACTCCACCCTGGCCTGGGAATCTGAATTCGACAAGAGTCTGGGGAGCGAACAGCCTTATTAAGTTTTCCTCGCTGGAAGGGGGTGGGTGTAAAAGACCCACCCCTTCCGGAACCCTCTCAGGCGATAAATATAGTATTGCACTAATCTCGTATATTTACGTTAGTAAGTAATATAATTGTCACAAATACGGTCCATTTGTTTGCCTTAAGATAAAATTAATGTATTTGTAAATCATAATTAATGTTATCCTAGGTGTAATACACAATTATTATTTGTATAATCGTGTAATAGCTATTGTTATTATAAATTTATTCTACTAATATAAAATTAATATGCTTATTATTATAATTATCTATATAATTCTCTTTCAATGTGACCCACGTTGGTTACGCAATTTTATGAAATAAAATTTAAAATAATAATAATATATTGTTGTATGTAATAAATAAATTCGACTTTATCACTACCGATTAACTACACGAGCTCAACACTATTTTTGTCAGACATCACTAGTTAAAAGTTCACTCTGTGTGTATTAATAAATGGCTACCAATGTACTATAAATTATCTTTATTTTGTGATATCAGGTTATGGGCCCAGGCCACCTGATTAATTTCCAGTTAGCAGAAGTTAAAAAGTGTCAAAACATTTTCATTGTTGAAAACAAAAAGTAGTTCGACATAACAAAAAAAAAAAAAAGAAAACCGTGTCACGAGGCGAAAAGTAGCTTCATCAACAAAATGTCGTCTAATAATACGATGGCACTGATTGAAAAGTTGACGGGAAGAGATAATTACCCTACGTGGAAGTTCGCAGTGCAAACTTATCTCGAACACGAAGAGTTGTGGGAGTGTATAACCTCGCAAAACATCGATCCCAAAAAGAACACAAAAGCGAAGTCCAAAATAATATTGCTGGTCGATCCTATCAATTACGTACACATACAAGAAGCAAAAACTGCTAGATCAGTGTGGGAAAACCTTGAAAAAGCGTTCGATGATAAAGGTTTGACACGCCGGGTTGGTTTATTGAGAGATTTGATAACCACAACACTCGAATCTTGCTTGAACATAGAAGATTATGTCAATAAAATTATTTCGACAGCTCATAAACTGAGAAACATAGGTTTCAATGTAAATGAAGAGTGGCTAGGGACCTTACTACTAGCTGGTTTACCCGATGTCTATCAGCCTATGATAATGGCACTTGAAAGCTCTGGTGTGGCAATCACAGCTGATTTTGTGAAGACCAAGCTTCTACAGGAAGTGAGGAGCTCCGAGTCTATTGCATTATATGTCAATAAAAGTAAAAGACAACAGTTGCAGTATGCCAAACAAGCTTCAGATAAAGTAAACAAGTCCAAAGGACCGAGGTGCTTTGCGTGTAACAAATATGGACATGTTAGTATTAAGAAATAACGGTATTTATGAATCGAAAATGAAATTGTTAAAAAATATTACAAAAAAAAAAAATCAACAATATCTTCATGAAATTTAAAATTAAAGCTTAATTCTTGCTATGGTAGAAGTCCATATTATGAGACACTGTCCCTATTTATGATACACAATGTGAATATAATCATTTATAAAAAGAATACGAAATTATACTTTAAAAAAATATAATAAACATATAATTTTATCGTTTTTGAATGAAATTAACAAGTCTAATTGTTAATTATGCTTGTATGATTTGAAAAAAAAATTATAAAAGCATGAGGTTTGTTGTTGGTATTCAAAACCGTGGCTTAAAAGAGTTGAACGATAACCACTGTACAGTTTTTTACTTGGATGAAATTATATATTTTATTATATTTATATACATAATGTAAGTGTAATCTAAAAGCTTATAAATTATAGATATTGTATGTTATTTGCATTTATGTTAATTTATAGCAATATTATTTTATTTTTGAGTGTCTCACAATACCGACATTTGTTAACGTAGACGTACCGGTATATGGAACACTTTACACCGCGTATCACTCAATACGGACATCAAGTCTTATGATTGTCCCCATTAATGAGACAGAGTACTGTTATGCGTTTTTAATTAAAATATCAATAAATTTTAGTATTAAAAAAGTAAAATTATTAATTATAATAAATTATTTATCAGCATAACTTTAATTAGTTATTTCTGAGTAAGTATTTTCAATTTAATTACGATAATTTCAAAACCTAACCTAAAATCAAAACATTAATTTTGCATGTTTTTTTTTTCTTAATTTTTTATTTGAATTTATTGAAATATTTAAAATATGTTTTTTTATACTTTTATGAATTTGTGAAATATTTTAGGTTACGTTTTTTTTTTTTACACTGGCTCGACATAGTGACTACAGAGTACCTGATGGTAAGTACAGTGTAGTCTAAAAACGAAAGCGACTATCAAAGGATGAAAATCGATCGAAATTGATAGTCCACATCGTCATGTCGGCCCACATATACCACGACTGAAGGTCTCTAGGTATATGAGCTACTGGATATGCACAAGCTGATCCCGAAACGCGACAAGCCGAAACTGGTCACTATGACGGGCTTTACACCCATGTACTGTGGTCGCGATCCAGACGGGCACCGACGCCCTACTACCCCGCTGCTGCTCGTTTAGCACCACCCAAGAGTCACGTGTAGGGAAACTAGGGTAAAGCCTACGGACGCGAGCAGCTTCGACTCCCAAAACAACAGTGAACAATAAAAAAAAATTGAAAATCGGAGTAATACGGGGATTAACAGCCGTCTCAATCAGCAAAAAAGAAAGTGTTGTGTTCAAAAGTGGTTGATAAAAGACTTACATATGACCCAATAGATGTAGAAAATGCTTTAAAAGCATTAAAAGATATTGGGTCATCATTACGGAGAGCAGCCGTTGCTTTCGGAGTACCTGTGGCTACTCTAAGCAGGAAAAAAGTATTGGGCTAGATGAGATACAAAAAAATCAGAACCAGAAACAGTCTTATCGTCTCAGGAAGAAGATGATATTGTCAAATGGGTGCTGGACAGGGCTGCAATGGGAGCACCTGTAACAAAAACTGAGTTATTGGATTGTGTTCAAAAATATGTCCAAAAATTAGCTGTAAAAACTCCGTTTACAGATAGTCGTCCTAGTCGCCACTGGTATGAAGGGTTTAGAAAACATCATTCAGAATTAGCTATAAGGAAACCCCAACATTTGTGTGTTACAAGAGCAGCTGTAACTTGTGAAGAATTGCAAGAGTGGCTTAAAAAGTCTGGAGCGTATTTTGAAAGTAAAAATGTAACTAATATTTCTTCTACAAGAATTTTTAACTGTGATGAAAGCAGCTTACTCCTCTGTCCTGAAGCAGAGAGCGTGTTGGCAGAAAAAGGATCACCATTCCACCGCAAAACCACTAGACATCGTGTGGGATACCATGCATATGTGGTGGATGTTCCTTATATCCGTACGAGAAGATTCGCTTCTACATTCACCATGCGAACGGCTAAAGAATGGAATACGCTTCCAGAGGCAGTATTTCCGCGATGTTATGACCTGGGAGTCTTTAAGAGAAGAGTGAATAGGCATCTGCTGGGCAAACGCGGTTCATCGTCGGACTCATCTTCACCTTCCACCAGGTGTGATTGAGGTCAAGCGTTCGCCTATAAGTAATAAAAAAAGTTACAAGAAGAAAAGAAAAAACTGATGGACAAAGTAAAAGAACTGCAGAAGAAAATTAAAGAAGAAAAGTGAATTAAATATTTTTATAATTTTCATTTATTTCTCATTTAATTTAGTAAAGACTAATTATTTGTTATTTCAGATTCAAGTTTATTATCTATTTTATAAGTATTGTGATTTAAAATTAATAAATAGTTATTTTAAAATGAGTCTTATTGATTTCTAAACTGTCTCAAAAATAGGGACATACATCATGAGACATTGGGGCCATCTACTTTTTAAGTGTCTCATAAATAGGGACATAGAGGTTCCTCTCATAAAAGGCTATTAATATTATTTTTACAAATTAACATTCAATAGAAACTAGCTATATTAATTAAATAATCATAAGACAATTGTATGATACGATTTAAATAATATTTTTGACTTAAACAGATTATATAATAGCGGTAATGTACGACCAACCTGAAAATGTGTCCCATAATACGGACTTTTACTTTACAATCAAATATATTTGAAGAAAAACTAATTTGTAAATATATCAGCATATTGTTCCTTAGTGCAAACATAGTTTAAATCTATTTGTTTTTCTACATACTTATCTTTAATAAAATTGTACTTAATGTCTATGTGTTTGCACCGCTTATGATAGTCCACATTTTTAATTAAACATATAGCACTTTGATTATCCATATTTAGGCAAATAGAGTTTTGTTTAAATTCACCAAGATCCATTAACAATCTTTTTAACCATATAGCTTCTTTTGTGGCAGAGCATGCAGCCATAAACTCTGCTTCAGTGGTTGATAAAGCAACACTCTGTTGACGCTGTGTTGCCCATGTTATGGCAGCTCCATTTTTTATGAACACATACCCACTCAGAGATCTACGTGTACATTCATCTTTGGCAAAGTCTGCATCACTGTACCCTTCAAGTATGGTCTTTGTTGAAGATGTATAGCATAAACCATAAACTTTTGTTTCTTTTAAATACTTCATTATTTTCTTAACTACATTCCAGTGAGTGTGATTATAACAGTTCAGATATCTGCTTACCAGACTGACTGCATACATTATATCAGGCCTGCTAACCACAGCCAGGTGCATCAGTGACCCAACCGCTTCTCGGTATTGAATATTCTTGTCAGGAGCTTCGGTACTCTTCTCTAACATAGTATGAGGATCAACTGGAATATTATTACAGTTAGCATTTTGCATATTAAATTTATATAGCAGTCTTTCAATGTATTTAGTCTGGTGTATGAATATTCTTCCTGTATATTTTTCAATTTGCATTCCAACAAAATTCTTTAAATCACACTGCTTAATTTCAAAATTTTCTTTTAGTTCACACATTATTTTATCAAGAGCATTCTTGGAAATTGACATTAAGAGTCCATCATCTACATATAGTAATAAATATACTTTGTTGTTGTTTATATTACTCTTATACACACATCTATCTGCATGGCTACTCACAAAACCAAATTTCTTTAATAAACTGTCAAATTTCTGATTCCAGCATCTGGGTGCTTGTTTTAACCCATAAAATGAACGGTTAAGTTTACATACCATATTTGATGGCACATCTAAACCTTCAGGAGGTTTCATATAAATGTCTTCTTTTACATCACCATATAAAAATGCAGTTTTTATATCAAATTGCACTATTTCAAAATTGTGTTGTGCGGCTTCTGAAAGTAAAACTCTCACTGAATCATATCTCACTGTGGGAGAATAAATTTCTGTGTAGTCAATCCCTTGTTGTTGTGAGCATCCTTTGGCACACAATCTTGATTTATAAATGAGACCTGATGGTTCATCTTTCACCTTGAAAACCCATTTACATCCAATTAACCTTGCAGCTTCTGGTTTTTCAACTAAATGCCAAGTCTCATTTTTTTCATGTGCATTTAACTCATCTTTTATTGACTCTTTCCATTTTTCTGCATTTAACTTGTCTGATATTGCTTCAGCATATGTGTTTGGCACATTATGCAATTCTGGAACTTCATTACTACATATATAAGTGTTAGCTTCCATTTTATTAATTCTTGCCCTTGATCTTGTTGTCACATTTTGGGTAGATTCTGTTAGATCTATAGACTTTTCTGGCTCATATATAGATCCTTCATCGGAGTAATAGTTGTCATCATCTGATCTATCATTGATTGTTTCATTCTGTTGTTCTTTTAATGTAGTGTCAATTATGGTGGGACTGTCATCTTTTAACATTTCTTCTGAAACTGACTCCATTAATGGTACTGTAGAATAATTTCTTTTGACTGAGCTTTCAATAAACATCACATCTCTACTAATTAAAACTTTTCTTGTTCTTGGATCTAACAATCGGTATCCTTTTGTTTCCTCACTATAACCAACAAAAATCATTTTGGTTGACTTTGGATCCCATTTCTTAGCCTTTTCTTTTGGAACATGGACCATTGCCTCGCATCCAAAGATTTTCATATGAAGGATGTTTGGCCTTTTACCACTCCATTTTTCTTCAGGTGTCATAAATGTTAGACTTCTTGTTGGACATCTATTGGTTATATAGCATGCTGTGAGAACAGCTTCTGCCCAATATTGTTTTTGTAATTTAGCATTTAATAACATGCATCTAGATCGCTCCAAAAGAGTTCTATTCATTCTCTCAGCCAATCCATTTTGCTGAGGAGTGTAGGGAGTAGATGTCTGGTGCTTTATTCCTGACCTTTTAAGGTAAGCTTGAAATTCATTGCTTAAATATTCTTTACCATTATCTGTACGGAGAGTTTTTATAGATAAATTTAGTTGATTCTCTACAGAGGCTTTAAACTCTTTGAATTTTTCAAACACATCAGACTTGTTTTTCAATATAAACACAAATACTTTGCGGGTAAAGTCATCTATAAATGTTACAAAATAACTAGCTCCTCCAACAGATTGTACCTCCATCGGCCCGCAGATGTCAGAGTGTATTAATTCAAGTTTATTTTGTGCTCGAGTACCGTCTGAGGGAAAAGGGATTCGTGTCTGTTTCCCTTCTATACATGTAATGCAGATGACTTTCTCTTTATTTTGTAGTTTCACACCAGTATTTTCTGATAGTTTATTTAAATCTTCAAAATTCAAATGTGCCAGTCTTTGATGCCAGAGATAAAAATCATTGTCTTTTGTAGCAGATATGTATGCTTCTACATTGTGTATATTAAGCCTGTACATATTATTTATCATTTTAGCTACTGCTACTTTCTCATTGTTTTTGTTAAATATCATACAACTTTTGTGATCAAATTGCACTTGGCATCCACTATTTATTATTTGACTTACTGAAAGAAGATTTGTAGTCAATTCTGGAACATACAGAACATTCTGAACTAAAATTGTATTTATCTTGCCATTTTCATTGAGCACATTTAAAGTCACTTTTCCACAGCTTTTCACAGCAAGCTTCTTGTCATTGGCCACCTTTATTGTACTAACCGGAGGTGAGATTTCATCATGGAGCCAGTCACGGTGCATTGTCAGATGCATTGACGCTCCAGAGACAATATACCAGCCATTGTCATTATCTGTTGTTGTAGCAGAGAACACAGCAACATATCCAGTGTATTCTTTTGAATGTTGTGTCTTCTTATTTCGACAATATTTAAAACCTCTTCCTAGAGATAAATTTCAATATCTTAGACAGAAAATTGGTGTTCAAAAATAGAGTAAGATTTTGTTTATTTCATTTTTTTAATAAAATTATGTATAAAGTTCAAATTTGGTGCAAGTGTTGTATGTAATAAATAAATTCGACTTTATCACTACCGATTAACTACACGAGCTCAACACTATTTTTGTCAGACATCACTAGTTAAAAGTTCACTCTGTGTGTATTAATAAATGGCTACCAATGTACTATAAATTATCTTTATTTTGTGATATCATATATTAAACGTTAATTAAGTACAATTATTAAGTATGTAATACAATTGCTTTAATAACTACTTCAAGACCAAAGTGATTTTTAACGAACAATCAATGCGTCCTAAATACATATATATCCATTATACCATACAAAGATTATCATTATAGCTTTATTTTTAATATATCTAGATTTTTATAATTATACACTATATTTTATTACGGAATAGGAGAGCTTTCCCAAAATTATGACATTCGATTAACAATAACAATTTAAATTTAACGTTAAAAGTGAGTTTATTCGCGTATACAATAAATTGTAGAGTTTAAAATAATGATATAAGCTTCAAAAACAAAATGAAAAACTTACTTCTAGGTTGGCAAGTAAACAATTCTAGTGACTAACGACGGACTCTAAAGGGCTTATACTCAGGACCGTAAAAATTAATATAAAAAAACAACAAGTGTGTTTTGTCTAAAGGCGACAGTAATTATTTACTATCAGCGGGCTGTAAAATTACTTGCCACTTATTGCGTAAAAAAGCAGATTTACACGTGTTATGTCAAAAGTACGCGAACAAAGTCAGATGTTAAGCTAGTTATATAGTAATTTAATTAATTAGTTTCATAAATGTGAGTAAATTGAATGACAACAATAGCGTAAGTTGTAGAAACGGTTATAAGCGTAAATAAAAAGGTAATATCGGCTCTGAAGATGCCCAGGATCTTGGGCATAAACCGTTTATTGTCAAAAAAGACCAACCAGCCTTGAATGTGATTGTAGTGGATTGAATCTGAAATAAAACAAGCAGCATTGTTGGGTACCTAGTCTTTCAAGAATCGATTCCGTATTCCTACATATTTACATAGACAAAAATTCAATTTTTAATTATTACAATTTTAGTTTCATTGCTGTGGTGGCTTAGTGGATAATGGACCGGTTTCTATGTGCTGTAACGCGAATGGTCCTGGGTTCGAATCCCGGAACATACCTCTACGTTTTCCGGATTAATTACGGATTTAGGTACCACATATTCACTGGTAAAGGAAAAGAACCTAAGGAAATAAGTAAGGATTTAAAAGATATGCCATTTGTACTAGTGCTGTGAAATCAGCGATTACCTATGCAACTGGTCACGTTGGACATATAATCGCATAGTGGATACAGCCATTAAACTTGTTAATTATATGAAGTCTCCTTATAGTAGTTGGATCGTGAGTTCGATCCTCACACGGAACATATAGAGTTGCCTGCCTCACAGTCTTTTACCGGTTGCACAGTGGAGAGTGTTCTCAGGAACTACATTCTTTGATTCCACCAGCCCCATTCCATCACAAAACCACTAGGCATCGTGTCGGATACCATCCGTATGTGGTGGATGTCCCTTATATCCGCACGAAAAGATTCGATTCCACATTCATCATGCGAACGGCTAAGGAGTGGAATATGCTTCCAGCGGCCATATTTCCGCGATCTTATGACCTGGGAGTCTTTAAGAGAAGAGTGAATAAGCATTTGTTAGGCGGACGCGGTTCATCATCGGACTCATCTTCACCTTCCACCAGGTGTGATTGAGGTCAAGCGTTCGCGTATAAATTAATAAAAAAACATATGTAGGTCATACAGATTGTTGGTCTCGGTGTCTGTGGATATGAAGTAAATGTTTGCAAACACATCCGCGACACACAACAGTGTAGCGATAATATTATTAGTGTCCGACCAAAAGTTCGGTTTCGGTTTCGGCCGAGTTTCAGCCAAAAATCAAGTTTCGGCGGCAGTTTCGGTTTTGGCCAGCATTGGCCAAAACTTTTGCCGAAACCGAAACTGATTTCGGTAGTTGTCGTACATGCTTTCCTAACTTCGTTTCTCGCGGCAACGGCGGCCCTGTTCGGGATTCGTGCGCCGTTCGCATTGCTCTATAGCAACACAACTCAGTCGGTGCGTTATCACCCGACGTAAACATTCTTTAGAGGTTATGTTTTGATGGAACTGATTACATTTAAGTTTTTGTTTCATTTTTTTACTTGACCACGTTGACTTATATACTTGACCACGTGAGTTTCGGTTTCGGTTTCGGCCGGAAAACCAGTTTCGGTCGGACTCTAAATATTATGCAGTCAAATCAACGCCTATGCCGGGGGTACCTCGCAAATGATTGCTTCGCTCGGTGCGCTGGAGCAGCTCTACCGAGACCTTCATGCGGACGCTATCCTCTAACAAATTTAATATATCGGTCTCATATATTATTCTATACGATTGTGTAAATAAGATAATGAAATTGTCATTATATTGGTGGTGTATTCATTCATACGTGCTCACCCGCATCACCCATAAGCCCAACTGTGGAGAAGTGTATTAAAATATAATACATACCTTTGCATTTTAACAAATTTTTTACAAGTATTAGTCTGATTTTGTCCACCTCGCTAGCAACCCGATCGAGTAGAATCAACGGAATGCAGATGACGGCGGAATCAATGAACACATACATAACTTTTAGCGGATTCCACTGCGAAAGAAGTATTTTATAGTTAATTAGCTGTTTCGACGAACTTTGTACCGCCTAACAGTCAATGAATGTCTCCTTAACTTTTATCTAAGCCTACAGGCTCCGGTTCCTTATCCCCCCTCTCCCTATTTACTTACATATCTTAAACCATCCTCCAAACCTTCTCTTTCTGTTTTTAATGTTCTATCATTATTTCCTGCCTCCTATCATTATGCTAAATTTGATCTAAATCATTCGATTCGATCGACATTACTCAAAATGTTAATTTTATATTACCTTTCTTTATAATTGATTTTTAAATTTTTAAGTATATATTCTATCCATTTGATTAGAATAATATTTTAATATACAAATTAACTTTTTTTTACGACTAGATATCGATCGATGGCCGAGATATATCTTCACAACTAAACCGGGCGAGTGATAAAATTACTATTAAAGTTAAGAACAATTTTTCCAAGAAATTCAGTCACTTAAATAATTTTACGTATAAAGAACTGTAGGGTGGATGTTATTGTGTGAAATATTATAATGTATGAAGTAGTAAATACGTAGATCGGAACGTATGGGAGTGAAAGACAGGAAAGATAGAAATAGAGAGAGGATAAACGGTTTTTTTCAATGCGACCGCTCTGTAATATAAAGACGTAAAAAGTGTTAAGACGTAAGATTATTTTTGAAAAAGTGCAATAAAGCAGTATTTAACAGTTTATTTGGTGTTTATTTGGTCAGAAGATCCCCAAACCTACAGAACGCATAAATACCATTTCTTTGTTAAAAAAATAATAATAACGTAGCTTTCGTGCTTTATAGGTCCAGTTAGATATAAAAGAGAAAAAGATATAATGTAATGAAAAATGAAAATGAAAAAGTATTTAGACAGAATGTAGACGGAGTAATGCATAATGATAAACTTGATCCTTACGGTGATATTTCTTTGGGCTACAATTGAATAGATATTCACACATACGTTAACAATATATGCAGTTGATGATATCAGAATCTGTAACAAAAATAGTATATATTTAGTTTAATTTTGAGCATTTCATAGCTCAAAAGAAATGGAGCCCCTGTTGTGATCACTCCGTTGTCCGTCCATGTGTCTATTAATACCCTTTTTCTTACAAACGCGTGAAGATATCAAGTTGAAATTAGTATAAAGTGTCAAGGCCTATAGTAACCTGTATTACTGAAAAAATCATGCTTCTATGTCAATGCCATCAAAGGACACGTCCGGTTTTACAAGGGAATTAAAACCTGTAGGCTAGTTTCTGTACACATACAATCATGAAGAAGAAGGAGCAAAATTTTCTGTAACAAATATTGGAAAAAATCCGTAAACAATATATTTTTATAATTACAAAATATCTTACCGGTATTTCTACGTAGTATCGCATAGATTTGAAATATTCCATAATCAATTTGTATGAATTCAAGCAACTTTGGACCTTTTCAAATAGTTGATTTGGGCTTGGAGTTCCAACGGCCTGTTCAAAATGCTTTCTCAGTGCCTTCAAATGATTCCACGTCAATTCAATTATCATCATGACCATTGTGCATTTTAAATACGTCATTGCCATTCTAATGATATTCATTATAAAATTGTAAATAGTTGATACAACATGGGACTTTTCTTCCAATTTTAAAATGTTACAAATAATAATAGAAATGAAAATAAAAACAATTGAAAAAGTAGTTACTGGTATGCGTCGCATATTATTTCGAAAAGCTAAATTTAGATGACTCAATTTAACCAAATAGCGAAATAAGTAATCCTCTCCTGTGACTAAAGAAATAATCACATAGGTTGCGTGATCGATGAAACAGGCAATCAAGGTTACTTTTATATGTAAATGTAAAATATAAAAATAAATCAAATTCGTTATGTATAAATGCAGAGCGAATACTAAGCAGTGCAATCGTAATAGGCAAGAAATTAAATTAGTCTTTGAAACATTGTAGTAAAATCCAAGAAATAATCTTATATTCATCACTTGCTTTATAGATAATAATGGAAACTCCATCTTTGAATTCTCTTCACATTAATATCCTTAACAAGAATCGCAAACAAGGCAAGTTGTAAGAATATAAAAATAGGCGAGATGTTTTCTTAGAATAGTCGTAAATGAACTAAACACAAATAGTTGCTAAAATTGTGAATTTTGCTTTTGCGTAGAGATGGCAAGAAACGTAAATTCACTGGTGATTTTACAGTAATAAAGGAAATACACGGCACAAGACTGACAGACCACTATGATAATATTACACTTGCGAAAGATATAAAGCCACTTTTAAGTAATTTTAAGACGTCTGATCAAATAAATTGATGTTCTGAAGAATGTTTCGATTAGAACTGAATAAGAACCGTGCACTGTAGAATGAAGGAGGCTAACGCACAATGGTATGGAATATAGTCGGGTTAGAAATAATAATAATACTTAAATTTTACGTCGACACAATCACCTCTGATGACAACGCAGTTTATTTTGAAACGGTATCTTGTGTTCAAATATTGGTATTCTGTTGGCATTAGCAACGATATATAAACATTGGAGTTAGGGTAAGAACGTATAAATCTAAGGAGCAATACGATATAACGCAACTGAGGCACGGCGTGTGACTTAAATATCCTCTCA
This sequence comes from Automeris io, assembly GCA_036320925.1. NCBI lineage: Eukaryota > Metazoa > Arthropoda > Insecta > Lepidoptera > Saturniidae > Automeris > Automeris io. The sequence continues at coordinate 21,789,426 of JAUDJH010000001.1, forward strand.
ACATACCCGTCGACGGCGACACTCTGGCTTACTCGTATTATCTGGAGTGTGTCCAGACATAAATAGCGAATACAAAGGTCTTCAAAATCCCGTTAAATTGCTTACAAAATAATTGGCCTTGTGTATTGAAAATGTAGTGATATGTACGCTTCGTCTAAATTTCTCTAGTCAGCGTTTGAAATAGAGGTTCGTCTGATGCTGGTCTTCAAAAAGTTTGAATTTTGGCATTGTGGCCGTAATAGACCTGAAGTTAAAATATTTCAAAATGAGGCAACTTAGAGCCTAGAGAAAGTTATATTCTACTAACTATAACGATAAAATTGACATAACATTCGAATTATCACATAGTTATTTCAACTACTGATCAAATCATTCACTGTCTAAAACCTTCAGTCTTTCAATGTCTGCTTATCTTATATGCTAGCAGAATACTGTAACAGTTCAACATAGCCATAATATATCTTAACAAACAAAATATTAGACACACACGCACATATTTATTTCAGTGTAATGAAGCTTATAACCTATTAACCTAAAAGCCTCTTTTAATATAACTAAACAAATAAGACTTAATTTATGATAAACAGGTATGAAACGCGGTTGCTTCATTTTATTTTTATACACAAGTGCCGTATTATTTCGTGCTGTGTCAGATATATTTATAAAACGGTCTGGTATGGTCCAGCGTACTGGACGAACAGCTTCAAAAGCTATTGTGTACGGAATAAGAGGATGGAGCGAATAGATCCTTTCGTTTTAATGCACTCACCCCTGTGAAAGCACAGCGGGACTAAATACCTTCTTTTATGATCTTTCTTCTTCTCTCTTCTCTGATACCATTAATTTTGTATCTCATTTATTCATGCCTTTTTTTCTTTTTCTTGTGAGCTACCACAAAATACACATTCATCTTATATTAGGTCCTTATATATGAAATTGGCGTTTTGTATGGGAGGAACAAAAAGTCGAATATTTTTTAATATAATATATTTAATTAATCAAAGTATGAACCATTATTTTCTATGCACTTTTGCCATCTCATAGGTAGTTCATTGATCCCTTTACTAAAAAAACCAGTCGGACGGGAATCAATAAAATCTTTGAAGGCGATTTGGACTGCCCCATCGGAGTTGAATTTTTTCCCTTGCAAGAAGTTATCCAAATTTCGAAAAAAATGGTAATCTGTTGGAGCAAGGTCCGGGGAGTACGGAGGATGTCTTAGACTTTCCAATTGAAGCTCTTCTAATTTAGTAGCCGTCTGTTGCGCAGTGTGTGGTCTAGCGTTGTCGTGAAGCAGCAGTGGCGTGGAGCGATTGACCAGCCTAGGTTGTTTAGCCGCTAGCTTTTCCATCATGGTTTGCAATTGCTGACAATAGACATCAGCCGTAATAGTCTGGCCAGATTTGAGAAAACTGTAATGAACAATACCGGCACTAGTCCACCAAACGCTTACAAGTAACTTTTTTGGGGTTAATTTTCGCTTGGGGCAGGATTTGGCTGGCTAGCCAGGATCCAACCATTGGGCTGAGCGCTTCCGATTATCGTAAAGAACCCATTTTTCATCACAGGTAATGATTCGGTTTAAAATACCTTCATTATTGTGCCGGTTTAGTAATGTAACGCAGCAGTCGACGTGCGTTTGCCGGTTTGCTTTAGTCAATTCGTGAGGTACCCACCTTTCAAGCTTTTTAATCTTCCCAATTTGCTTCAAGTGAATTAAAACAGTTTTATCACTAACATCGCAGCCTGCAGCTAACTCGGACGTGGTTTGCGATGGATCCGCTTCCACAATAGCCTTCAACTCTTCATTATCAACTTGAGTCTCAGGCCGTCCACGGGGCTTGTTCTGCAGGTCGAAATTTCCAGAACGAAAACGTTGGAACCAAAAACGAACTGTGTTTTCTTTTGCAACACGACCGCCATACACATCATTCACCCTTCGAGTTGTTTCCGCAGCACTAGTGCCACGGCGGAACTCGTACTCGTAAATAATGCGATATTTTAAGTTTTCCATTTTGTAAAATGAGTGACGCAAACAGAAAAAAACAGAAGAAAAAACAAATGAATGACGATCAACGAAGCACAAATACATGAGTCTATAGCTGTACAAATTTTAATTTGGAATTCCTTACCAAAGAGGAGAAATTTGTGATTAAAGTGGCCAGTACGAAAAACGCCAATTTCATATGTAAGGACCTAATATATAAAAATGAATTGCAAAATGTCTTGATAAGCGCGAAACTCGAGAACGGCTGAACCGATTTGGCTGATTTCTTTTTTGTTGTGTTTGTTGAAGTCTGGGGAAGGTTATTACGGAGAGATAAATTTAAAAAAATGTCAGAAAATGTCTAAAAACACCACTTTTCTATATACTCATACAAAAAATTCGTTAAAAGTCATTTTGAACTTTAATACCACACCATAAAGTTTAAATGTTAGTGGACGGGTTCCGGGAAGGCAAAACAAATGAGTGACGTATAAATATTAATGTCAATATTTGTCAATTTTTATACATATAGCATTAAGGCCAGGTTACTTCAGACAATTTTCAATAAACAGCCGACGGGGATGCTATTAACATTAAAAAAAAAACAATGTGACTTGGTTTTAGAGAGATAGGGCAGAACAAGGTCTGCCGGGACAGCTAGTAATAATATAAATTCATGCTTCACAAGGATCCTAAACCAAAAAAAGTGGAAATATGGTCGTTCAAAGCATATTCCACTTTTTTGTTGTTCGCATTATAAACGTAGAAGCGAATGTTTTTCAGCATACATAAAGAATATCCACCATAAACCTTTTTTTTTGTATCCCTGGGGTAAAATCCTGCATAGGACCTACGCGGGCCGGGATAAGGTTTGGACTTATGCCGTTGCACAAAACGCACCCTCGTAGGCGGGATGATTTATAATAAAGTTAAGATTGCGATAGTTGAGACAAATCAAGTACTTACCGAGCAGCGCGCGTGATTACTTGCTGCTTCTGCTCATCCCTGGTGCTCAACAAGAGTGTAAACTGAGGATGCTCGGTCTTCCCAGAGGGTCTTCGTAGCGTAGCGTCGGTCTCGCGTTGTTCTTTTCCTTCGGGAAGCTTCCGATGAAAACCGCGTGATTACTTGCTGCTTCTGCTCATCCCTGGTGCTCAACAAGCACGAGGGCCGTGTCCCCGGGGACCTGTCTGGACAGCTAAATTCCGAAATTACTCAAACTACAATTTTTTAAGGAATATATTTATTTTTGGACACTCGTTCTGCCACTATCGGAGAGAGCTCATCGTCGCGAATCAGCCGAGGGGTCGCAACCCCGAATCCGAGACACTGGAGCCCGCAGGACCCAACACTACGTTGGTGAAACATAATCATCAATATCATCATCTTTTTGTATTGAGACCTGGTCATCTTTCGGCTCCAGCGGGTGCGCCCTCACGAGACGTAACTTTTGACGCACCGTGCTCCTCTCTCCGATTAGTACTTTTTGAGAAAATCGACAAAAACTGAAAAACTCTTATCTCTAAGAAAATAAGGTCGAAATCTGTATAACGCAACCAAAACCTAACCCAGTTTTTCTCACGGTTCTGCTTGTATTTAGGTTTCGTTATGTAATACTGGATTGTATCTGAGATGGACTATATTTCTGTTTATACTTTGCTTCTCGAAGGCTCAGCATTTACTTGTCGAATTTGATGGAATTATAATTGTTTTTAGGAGCATCTGTGCAGGCAAAAAATTATTTTGATTTAAATAAATAGAATTTTTATATTAATAAATAAATAGATTTCCAGACACTTTACAACCACTCACTATGTATGTTTGATTGTGAATGTTGAGTATGGTTTTGAGAAGGATTTGTGTGTGTTGCGAGTTCGAAAGAATTATTAAATGCGATTGTAATGTAGAAGGATGCGATGCGATGTTATTAAGTTTTAAAAGAATGCGATGCGGAGTTTGGTTTAAAATGCGAGAACGTTAAGAAGTAGTGAATGAATGAAATACGCCAGATGGCGTTGGGGATTCAGTGCGTTTACATTTTTATTAATTTTAATGCTCTAGGGTTACGCCGTTTGGCGTGACCATCAGGGACGCTGTGAGGGCAGCGACTCCGGTGTGTCAGACTCTTACAGACTAAAAACCCCCGGGGTGTCCCTCCGATTGCTCCACCCGGGCCTGGGAAGCCAAATTCGTCCAGAGGCCCAGGGAACAAAAGGCCTTGTTGAAGCTATTTCTCTGAGGGAGGGGTGGGAGTAAAAATCCACCTCTCCAAAACCTCTCTCTCAGGCGGCGCGCTGGACACCGTGCACCGCCTCCATCCACCATATACTGATGGCATCAGACTCAACGTATGGTGGTTTTGTAAAGAAATGTGTCTGTGTGGTCTGGGCTGGTGACTAGAGATGCCACGAATATTCGGCAACTATTCGGTATTCGGCCTATTCGGCCACTTTTTTTGCTATTCGGTATTCGGCCGAATAATACGTACTATTCAGCCGAATACCGAATACCAAATCATGTAAAAAAGACACGTTATATTACTCAAAGTTATGTATTTATTTCCAAATTACAACACTTTAGTAATTAAAATACATAGTAATTAAGATACATAGATCTACTACACCATTTGTACTCCAATATTAGAGCTAAAGTGAAACTAGAAAGAGAAGGAGCAGAGTTTTCTATCCAAAAAGGCGTTAGGCAGGGTGACCCACTCTCACCGAAAATATTCTCCTCTGTTTTAGAGTCAGTTTTTAGGCACCTAAATTGGAAAGAGAAAGGTTTAAAAATAGATGGAGAGTACTTAAATCACCTCAGGTTCGCAGATGACGTAGTTGTCTTTGCCGAAAGCGCTATCGAATTGGAGAAAATGGTGAACGAGTTAGTAATAGATAGTAAGAAGGTAGGTCTCGAACTAAACATAACAAAAACAAAAGTGATGACTAATGGAGTAGAGGAAAATATATTAGTTGGAAATATGAACATAGATTATGTAAGCAATTATATATATCTCGGACAGATGATTTCCTTTAATAACTGCACTAGTAACGAAATCCAGAGGAGAGTTGCTATAGCATGGAAAAAGTACTGGAGCTTGAAGGAAATATTTAAAAATAAGCAAATAGATATTAGTACAAAAAGAAAACTCTACGAGACCACCATCTTGCCCTGCCTAACATACGGCTGTCAAACTTGGTCTCTGAAAAATGAAGACGAAAATAAACTAGCAATCTGTCAAAGGAAAATGGAAAGAAGTATGCTAGGAATAGGACAAAAAGAAAAGGTTAGAAATTATATAATAAGAGGAAAAACAAAATTAAAAAATGTCATCAAAGTAATTAGATTTTTGAAGTGGAACTGGACAGGACATGTGTGTAGGATGCAAAACAGCAGATGGACGAAAAAGGTATCAGAGTGGACACCTAGAGACGGAACCAGAAGCAGAGGAAGGCCAAAAAAAAGATGGGCAGACATATTTGTACAAAAAGCGGGATCGTTATGGATGAGAATAGCCAGAAATAGAGACCAGTGGAACGTAATGGGGGAGGCCTACGCCGCGGAGGCGACTACAACGGAACATTAACAAAAAAAATATATATATATATAAATATATAGTACTAATAGAAGAATAATATAGGATAAGATGTATAAAAAAATGTTGTAGAAATAAAGGCTTATTTTATTTATTTTATTTTATTTTATTTATTTTTATTAGTAATTAAAATTGATCAGTAGTAAGTTATGATGGATAAAAACAAGCTTTTCAGCATTTTTTGATAGCAAACGATTACGCTTTTCATCGTAAATGTTACCAGCCTCAGAAAATAACTTCTCACACACACACTCTCTCTCTCGCTCACACACATACTAATAAACTTATACCGTGAATATCCATATAAAAACACAAAACACTCTTGAATAACCCGAACGGAAGTGCGAGTCTCACCAGAGATAAGATTTACTTAATTGGTGAGACTTATCATCCTGTGTATATGCATAAGTTTTGTGTTGAAATAAAGATTATTATTATCACTAAACACGCTACTTCCAGGAATACTCGGCGCTTCGGCCGACAGCGTTGCCGAATATTCGGTATTCGGTATTCGGCCAATTCACTATTCGTGGCATCACTACTGGTGACCATGCATATTTATATCATATATTTTCGTAGAAATAATATTGATACGTATCTGATATTTTAACTGTCGCGTTGTTCGATCTAACCCTCATTTTTATTCTAAGTAACTTTATTGATACTGACGTGATGCAGTCGTAATTACAATGTAAGTTTTAAATGTCAGGGTTATTGAAGACACAATGTACGTAATTAATACAGAAATGCGCCTTACTAATACATTGTAAAGGTTCCATAATTATCTACCTTTCCAGCTCAATTTGGTTTTTAAGACCATACTTTAATTATAGAGTACTTTGAACAATGTAAACTAATGATTTGAACTTGAGTTGAAAGGAGAAATCACATATATATAACATAATTCATTCCGATTGCCAGTTTTCTGCAGCGTGAGATAAACACATAAACTGTAGATACTCCCTTTATATATATATTATTAAAATATATAAGTCAGTATAAAATAAAATTATAACTATAATGGTGTTGGTTCACTGTATATATTACTTACGTCATGATTTGTGTTGTGTCCTTGTTCTTGTTTCTGTCTTATTACTAACTTATTTTATGTTTGTGATGTGTATTTTGTTGTAGTTAGCAGGTTGTTTTTTGTTTTAGGTACCTCTACCGGACAATCTCAATATAATTAAAATTACCTAACACCGATCAACCTTCCTTGAACATTAAAGTCAAAATCAAAACGCTGACTTTGGCAAAATCACACTGGTCATACACCAGTGGAAAAGCCACAAGAAAAGAATAATAATAAATAAACACATAAACAAAAAATACAGTCGATCACAGAACTTCATCCTTTTTGAAATCAGTTATTTAAAATTAGGAGATAATGACGCATCGTTTTACGGTAGGCCTTTGAAATATCATATTGTTCTCTTAAAGACATAGTGCCATATTATGCTAAAGGCTTTAATTTTAGCGCGTATAATTCTTAAATGTTATTTTATTTTCCGTAACAATAAGACAATATACAATGAAAAAGAATGATTAAATATACAACAACTATATATTTATAATATATGCATCATTATTAAAAAAATTATTGATAAAAAATCAAACGAAATTTATTTTTTATAAAAAGTCTCTCTCTTGATACAGCGCGCAGAACTCGCCGAGCAAGTTTGCTTGTGCTTCCTAAACCACAGAGTAATTATGAAAAACGGAATATAACTTTTGAGGAACACAACTCTACAACGCGTTACCCTCCTGCATTAGAAACGCGAGCTCGTTTGGCATATACAGAACTAAATTACTACAATATATTAAAGATAAATACTAACAAATATGGTTCTGTATTTGCTAAGTGAGCTCTTAGTATTTTACTGTTCTTGATAGTTTTTAAACAAAATGTTCTCATGTGAGTGATTTGTATCTTAATGAGAATAAACTCTTTGAACTGAACTGAACACCATGTATATGGTATGAAAGTAATCACGCCCCATCAACTTTCCCGTGCGATGTAATGGTTTCTTAAACATTCATTAGTCACTGACAGTCTATTGTGTGACGCGTCTAGGAAGTACGGGGACGCGACGAACCGAGACCGCTTAATGTGGCCTCTAATGGTACGTCCTATGAGTATATAATACTAGCTATAGCCGTGCAGTTAATATTCAAAAAATAAACTTGTCATATATTCGATTCACATTTTTAAATTCTTTGATATTTAATAATAATAATATATATAGTTACTGGTAACGCCACAGATAACAAATTAATATATTATCTGGCTCTTGTTTCGTTTAATTGTCACTCAGTCCGGGGGGGGGGGGGGACGAAGGTTTGGTTTGTCAAATTTATTTAATTCGTTCGACTTCGTTCGAATTCGTTACTGATTTATATTTGGTGGGCTTATACAAATACTATGTTGTAAAAGTTAATGTCACATATCTAAAGGACTTCTGAATAGTACAATAGGGGGGTGGCAATAGCTTTATATCACATGAGCCGAAGCCTTCAAAAAATTACAGACCAATTTTTAATCCCGTGGAACATTCCAAATACATGGCGATTCCAGTCACGCAGTTACGCGGAGTGAGCAGAGGTACATTTGTGCCAGTATCTCCTTTATGATTATATGTCGTGCCCAAGGTGACCAGTAGCGCAGCTGATCGCCGTTCTCACAGCACTTGTACACGTGACATTTTGTTGATGCTGTGCGGATTTCCTAATTTCCTTCCGGTGCCTAAATCCATACCTAATCTGGAAAAACCTAGAGGTACGTGCCGGGACACGATCTTACGACCTTTATCGTTGCCGCGTATGGATACTAGACTCTTATCTGTTGGACTATCTCAGCTAACTTTTAAAAAATATGTACCGGATGTGATGGCTCAGCGGATAGGGAGCCGGTATTCATATACAGCACGGCGAATAGTTGTAGGTTATAAAAAAAGATTCAGAGATATTTAACAGGAAAACCACTATACTATAATCGTTTAATTTACATCAACAAAGAATTCTAACAAAATAGGAACAAAATAACTTAACTTTAGATTTTTAATCGTATTTCTTTTATGTAATAGTTTTAAAATGTCTACAATTTCAACGCGAACATTTGTATACTGATGCAATGTTGTTGGAAATCATTGGAACTCCCTGAAGATTGAACGAATAGATTTACAAGATAATAGTATGCATTTTCTATATGAGTACAATTTATTCAGTGGAATCGAGTGCCCTGCCAAAACTTTGAGTAACATAAAGTCTCTCTGCCGCTTTCATTCGCTCAAGCTGTGCTGTTTTCAAATGGGACTAATCACTTAATGCAGGTAAATCCGTCCTTCGACAAAGTTTCCTGTACGTCTGTGAAATATTGACGACTTACGGGAAACTCCATGAATTTTACAATAAGTCCCTACTATTTGTTTGCAGTTTGATTTTTTAATTCATAATACAGTAACACTTTCGGCTTGTCGCGTTTCGGGATCAGCTTGCGTATATCCAGTAGCTCATATACCTAGAGACCTTCAGTCGTGGTATATGTGGGCCGACATGACGATGTAGACTATCAATGGATTTTCATCCTTTGATAGTCGCTTTCGTTTTTGGACTACACTGTACTTACCATCAGGTACTCTGTAGTCACTATGTCGAGCCAGTGTAAAATAAAAACATTTTTTAATTATAATTATCCAGCTTACGTTTTCGCTGAGATATTAGTTTTTTATGATTCACTCAACTGCATATATTAAAGGGAACGTTTCGACGAACTATTCCAATTAGTGTAACCAGTTTCTTTTCAAAAGCGCACACTGGGCTGTTTTGTCGTTTCATCCTCACACGTTTGCGCTAACAAAACCTTTTTTTACTTGAGGAATGTCTTCATATGTTCGTTTCGGCCACATCTAGGTGTGCTATATTTTTACCGGCTAGAACCCGCACGGTCCTCCAGTTTTCTTGCTCTGCTAGAATTAACAACACCACTGCTTGTAGAGAGAGATTGTATTCGATCCTTTGGACTTAGCTTCGCCGCTCGCTGTCCCACGCAAAATGATTATGAATACTTTATAACATCCTTATTTTAAAGTTTCACAGATAATTAATAATAGTACAAAAAAATAATACCAGTTTTAGGCAAATAGTAGAGTCGACTATATAACTTTCATCTATAAAATTTCAATAGAGAACGCGACAGTTTGACTTTCCTTCTCAATAGAACATAACGCTGAGTGCATTCCCTCTCGAGTTTCTGTATGAATTCAAATTTTTTACTTTAAGTATTAATAAAACCGCTATTTTACAAAGTGGTATGAAGTTATTAATTTTTATAATAACATTATTGGTTTTACATATATAACTTGAATGTTACATATTTTTAGATTTCTTTTTATTTCCTACTATCTTTACAGTTAATCTCACCTGATGAGAAGTGATGATAAAGCAGAGAATGAAGTGCCCTTATTCAATAAATACCGACTTTCTCATCATTTGAACATATTCTTGTAGTAAAATACTGAAAAAACATACCCAGGAAACGATTTTCACTCCTTGTCGATTCTCAGTAAAAAAGAAAAATGTGAGCAGTTGGAATTTCAACCACATAAGGGTGCAAGCCCGCACAGCGTAAGATAATCCTTATTAATATGATATATGCAGTAGATTACATGATTATCTTATCTATCGACATACATACTATAAAAATGTAACTAATCGCTGTCTTTACATGAAAAATATATTAGTAAACCTATTATTGGAGGCTTTCATTAAAGCAATGTATAGCATGTAGACGCCGCCCGATACGCGTTTGTGGTAAACGCCCTAAAGGACGTTAGGGACGCACGGGGTAAGGGGTGCGCGCGCGCAAGGGATGCTCTAACAAATTCAGTCGACTACCGAGACGCAAGGCAAGAGTACGTGCGTGTGCGTCGCAGTTCGGTGTGCCTTAAAGTGCAAATAAACAGTAAAACGCCAAAATCCGTGTTTTTCTACAACCACACCCACGACCACCGGTCATATCTGGCGCCCAACGTGGGGCTCGAACCCACGACCCTGAGATTAAGAGTCTCATGCTCTACCGACTGAGCAGATATGAAATGGCTAAACCTATTTCGATCCGATTTCCACTAATATATTTCAGTAAACTTCATACAAGATTTAGTGTTCGTTTTATTTAAATCAGTTCATAAAAAAAGGATCGTTTACAATGTTCATTTGTCTTAAAGTTAAGTAATATAGTCATTGTAAATCATCCCTGAAAGACACTTTACTGGATGCTTTAGTTAAATAAATATATAAATAAATTGAATAACCTAAGTGCAAAATGTCCATGTAGCTATTCTAAGTAGCTATGCTACGAATACTGCTACTACTGTCAGTATGCTACGCCGTCTACGACGTAGCATATCGTAGCATACATACATTACTCCATACGGGGACTTACATAGACAATAATCATTCTTAATAGCATATCAACACGCTATGTCCCTCAAGGGATGACCAGCAATGCATTAGTAGTTGCATCCACTTTTCACTTATATGTCGAGCTCGACGTGACCACTAGCGCAGTTGATCGCAGTTCTTAGGTCACTTAAATATAACAATTCTATTATGATATAACTTGATAAAAACACTCTAAAAAAAGAAAACCTGTAAAAAAACAATTATATCTAGCGATGTTCCTTTGAAACCTGCTCGGTATAAAGATGTGTAAAGCTTTTTTGACTACCGAAACCAAGTTTATTAGAGAGGGATCACTCGTGCGCGTTTACCATTAAATCGCAAAGGGAGAATGTATGACAATTCAATTTGTGCCCCAATAATAATATCACACGATAATGGACAAAGAAATCCAACGGTTGCGAGGCTACTGCGGTCCTCCTACTGCTCGCGTATCCGTTCATAATATGAGAGTATTTATGATTGAATATATTTTTAAAAGTTGCGTTTATTTTCTCTAACCTTCATAACTAACGTTATCAAGAAAATAAATTCTTTAAACTAAACAATATCTAGTACTTATAAACTAAACTGAGCAAATATATATGTGTAAAAAAAGTTTCCTCAGTAAATTTGAATTTGCCGCGCTTCATCGCTCTAGACACGATTTCATACATATATAAGCGTTGCTCGTTGGTTTTACATTGACAGTTATCACTAATTTCAATGTGAAAGACTTCAAATAACCTATACGAATAATGAAATCTCAAGGAAGCAATAATAATTGTTTAATTCAATATAAACCATTATAAAGAAGGAAATGACAGCTTTAATGGTTGTTCCTTTATTTAAAGGCGAGATTGTGTTAAACTATGTGTTTGGTTGTAAGTATAGATTTGTTAAGGTATTAAATAAACTATCTGTTTGTTTATAGAGAAACTTAATTGTAATTGTTATCAAAACATAAAGAATCACATTATATATGTATATATCATCGGGTGAAAGTTGGTTAAAGCGACATTTTTTGGTGATATAGTAATATACATATATATCTTTGTAATCGGTAAAAAACGCTGATTCCAAAAATATAGATATTACTACATCACCAAAAAATGTCGCTTAAACCAAATAGCCTTTCACCCGATGATATGTATGTAGGATGGATGTTATTGAGTGAAATATTATTATGTATGAGGTAGTAAATGCGTAGATCGGAACGTATGGGAATGAAAGGAAGGAAAGATAGAAAGAGAGAGGATAAACGGTTTTTTTTTTTTCGATGCGAGCGCTCTGTAGTATTTAGACGTAGAAAAGTGTAAAGACGAATAATTAATTAGACAAAGTGCAATAAACGAGTTTTGAAAGTTTATTCAGTGTTTATTTTGATCCAAAGATCCCCAAAACCACATGCATTTTTATTATTTATTAAAATAAACTACCAGACCAGGTTGACTTGTGACATAGACCGTCTCAGGTTCTCGCCACATATGTTAATCCAGAGAGCGTTCATAATTAACCTTATTCAAAAACTACCGTATTAATAGCCGCCTTCAGCTGATCATCAATTCATCTGCCAGTCTATCTACACTCATTCCTACGACCGGTTAGTGGTATCCACTTGAGCATTTTCCATCCCAACCTATCAAGTCTACGACATTCGACATTGGGAGTCGAAGCTGCTCACGTCCGTAGGCTTTACCCTAGTTTTCCTACACGTGACTCCTGGGTGGTGCTAAACGAGCAGCAGCGAGGTGGTAGGGCGCCGGTGCCCATCTGGATCGCGACCACAGTGCATGGGTGTAAAGCCCGTCATAGTGACCAGTTTCGGCTTGTCGCGTTTCGGGATCAGCTTGTGCATATCCAGTAGCTCATTTAGCTAGAGACCTTCAGCCGTATATGTGGGCCGACATAACGATGTAGACTATCAATGGATTTTCATCCTTTGGACACACTGTACTTACCATCAGGTACTATGTAGTCACTATGTCGAGCCAGTGTAAAAAAAAAAAAATTGTTGCTCACCCATTTTCACTTTCTATTTGCTTTCATTTCAGCTATGTCTGACTATAATTTATTATAAATGCTATAATATAAATGATATGATTACGCTTGATCTCAATCTCACCTGCTGGAAATTGATGATGAGGCCGTCTATGAAGCGTGCTCACCCAGCAAATACCGATTCACTCGATCTTATGTGGCAAGACACCTATTTTTTATTATGAATCGACATTCTGTCGTATTTGTAGTTATAGTGTGATGACTGTTGATGATGATATGGTCATGTAGTCAACTTGGCATAGAAATACAACAGTCCCACAATCTGAACACGAATATCCGACAAGAAATAACTACTGTAACATAAGACGCATCAAGGCATAAACCAGGGGCTGTAAATTGCACCGGCCACCGCTGGAATAATAAAAAAAGGTTCGTTTGTATGTCCGCCAAACACGCAACTTATTTGGTTTCGAACGTATGTTATACTTACTTCCTATTTATTGGGTTTCGGTAACAATAAGCGTATTATTATCACACTTTTTGTCTGTTTTTTTTTTGTATTCCGGGGAAATTCCTGCATAGGACCATTAGGGCAGCGACCTCAGTGTGTCAGACTCCAACTGACTAAAAACCCCCAGGGTGTCCCTCTAATCGCTCCATCCGGGCTTGGGAAACCAAATTCATCCAAACGCCCGAGGAGCAAATAGCCTTATTGGAGCTATCTCTCTGGAAGGGGTAGGAGTAAAGATCCATTCCTCCAAAACCTCTCTCTCAGGCTACACGCTGGACACTACTTATCACCTCTTTTTTCTGTGTTGATCAACTTACTTCGTCTACGATGCTTATCGTTAATTATTCCAGTGTTGGTTAAATAAATGTTAAACTTTGTGGTATAATGCTGAATCTTTGAAGTGTAGAATGATGACTACTACAGTAATTTTAATCTACTATTACTCTATGTATTTAAATCTGAGTGTTTTTAATAAATTTGTATTAATATAGAGATGATACGTATGTTGTCATCTACATTAATCTTTTTAATTATGAATGTAATAATTCTTCTTATTATACTATACTTATTCTACACGTTACAGCTCTTGTCTGCCTAGTTATAGAAAAATATGTCTAATGTTAAAAAAAGGATTTTTTTTTAAATTTTTCTTTATTCATTTTTTTTGCAAAAAATGAACAAAGAAAAATTTAAATTGTAAAGTTATGGACAGAGACCTAAAATACATGTAGTAAAGATAAACAGAAATTATCTGTCAAATAAATTCAATTGAAAAACTCCTTACGACTGGTGAAAACATACGAGCTTTTCGAAGCCAAAGCAGTAAAGTGTCCGATTTCACCATTTAAACCGAGTTTAATGTACGTCGTTAACTCTCGTTCAATCTGCTTAATTGGGAACGGTGCCTAATGGGCGATATGTTACGTTATGTTGCGTTGTCGGGATTTAATAGTTTCTTGTCGGCTATGTTCGCTGAGTTGTGAGATGCCTTAGTTTATAGGCTTGTTTCTCATAAAGGATTCGAGATGTACAAAAGCTCTTAATTTAATTGAAGTTTGGAGAATCTTCTGCCATACTAATACTAGTCATAGTAACTTGGCGTCTCCCGGTACACCTTATTTTACCTTTTTGGGAGTCGATTTTCTAGAAACGTCAAATCGTTCATTTTCATTTCTGACTAACAAGCTAAGCATCAGGTTTCATAGTGCTTACATCGATACTTAATTGACCAACGTTCAAATCTTATTGTAACCTCTTAGCAGTGGACTATAATAAAATCTAAGTGGGTTCCCAACATCACCAAAAAGACCTATAGAAAAATTTCATGTTTCTACCTTCAGTAATTTAGGCAATACGATGGTGTCAGTCAAAAGTATTCTCAAAAGCTACTATTTCTCCAATTTCTATTTTATCCCAGCCAGCCCTATTCCTCCACAAAACTACCAGATGCCATGTCAGATACAATCCATAGAGTACAAAAAGATTTGTAATCATTATGTGAACAGCTCCTGATTCTTATGGTTTAGGAGCCTTTACGAGAAGAGTGAATAGGTATTTATTGGTTTGAACGTCGCGATCATTTTGCCTTCTACCAGGTATGAATGCGATCTAGTCTTTGCTTCCATTAATAATAACATATCATCACGCTATATCCCTTTCAGGGTGGGCAGAGTTACATTAATAGCTGTATCACCTTTGTATTTATACGTTGGACCCAACATGACCAGTAGCGCAACAGATCACTGTTTTCAGAGCATAAATATGGTTTTTCTAGTAGATGTCACGCGGGTTTCTTTATGTTTTCCTTCACCGGTGAGCAAGTAGTGCTACATATGTACTTAATTAAAAAAAATCCAGAGGCACTTGCCGGAGTTTGATCCGACAAACATACGCATTGACGCGCATGTTGTGATGAAACCGCGTTTGTGGAGGATTTTCCACCACAATATGGGAATGAGACAACGATTATGATATGGCTAACAATCCTAGCCCCGATGGTGTGTCTCTCGCGTACAATGCGTTGCACTAACCTGGCCGACGGCACTCTCGCGGTCCCAGCTGGTCAGCTCCCGCGGCAGGTGGTTCCGTCCTGCTCCGCTCGTCGGGATCAGCGCAACGGATGTAGACTTGGTGGTGATGAGGAAAGTCCGATAACACTTGCCGGCCGGCTAAACGTTTGAACACCACACTGTGCGATTTGTATTCCGACAAATGCTGTTGTATACGGTGTCGCGCGCTCGCTCGATGCACCTGAATCTTTCCTCCCGAATCTATTTTATTGTGTATGAATTAGCAACTGCTTGCTCCGGTTACGATTTTCGAATGTCAGACTTGACAAGTTGTGCACGCATCGCGCCATTCATAAGATGGCGCTCGCGACACATTTAGAGAGCCAATCATGTTAGGCCAAACGCGCGAATGAAATTTTACGGTTACGAAACACATGTATACCGGTCTCTTGCCACCATTTGCTTCGTAAATGACAAGACGCTCTGTAGGTATGCACCTTTATGTAGTCTACATTTCAGCAGCTTGCACGAGCAGATTCACCTTCTCTTTTTTGTTGAGATGCACCAAGGGTGAAATTCGCTTCCTGGGTTCGTTCCAGCATCTTACGACATGGGTGTATTGAAACGAAGAGTGAATTGGTATTTGCTGGTTGAGCCCTCTCCATCATTAATCTCATGATCACTGTTCCGTATTCGAATATATGTGTGGGTAACTTTCGACAGTTCTGGCAACACTGTACGGGTTGTCAATTGGGGTTTGCACTTGCTCGACCCATCCGCCCAGTAACAACATAAAAACGTATAAATTTTCCATTTATCGAACATCCAATTCCAAAGTGTACAAGTGTGCTTAAAAAAATCCTTCAAGACACCAGTTTCCTGAGGAGTTGGTGAACTGGTGGTCGCGGTTTTTTTATACCGACTCGACACAGTGGCTGCACCATACCTGATGGTGATGGGATGGTGCAGTCCAAAAAACGCCAACGACTATCGAAACGTAAGAAAAAAACCCATCTGTAGTCGCAACGATCATGCCAGCCTGCACAAATATCTCTTCACGCTACGCTTAAAGGATCCCATATCATAGGATGGTGGGAACGCGCTCGCCGGAAGACCATTCCACAGCCCAACGACACGGCAAGAGAAGGAGTTACTTCTTATTCCTAGCCGGGATGTAAGATACCGTATAGCTGTGACCCCGCAAACCCGCGCGCGTGGTTCTATTCAGTAAGGGAGGGGGTGGAACAAGGTCAAACAACTCTTCAAAACGCTCGCCGTGATACAGACGGTAGAAAACGCTCAGTGAGGCAACATCTCTGCGCAACTGAAGCGGTTCAAAATGCTTAGTCACGTCAGGATCATTCACAATGCGAACAGCCCTCCGCTGTGACCTATCCAGGGCATCAAGTAAAACTCCTTAGGGCGGTAAGTGAAACTCTTTAAGCAGCCCGTGCCACTGTTGCGGAGCTATCCAAGTATTATACAATCACTTTTCATCAGGTGAGATTGGTATCAAGCGCAGGCCTGTCTGTAATAAAAAAGGGAATGTTTGTTTAAATATATGCGATAATCTTGGTTATACTATTCTGATCACAGGGAAATACCACGGGACAGAAACTGCAGACGGTGGTTACTAATATAAGTACGAGATTTAATTTCTATATTGAAAATAATAAATCACAGGCTGACGGCAAAGCAAGCGCAGGTTGCATGTTGCAGCGGAGATGTAATTTATCAAGTTCTGGCATGTTAGAACCGAGAAACGAGCTTAGGTATAAATAACATGAATCACGGTTTATGGAACTTATTTCGGTAACAAACGTTATATTTTTATCAGACTTTTTTCGATAACCTTGATTCCCAGGGGATGTGGTGCCCTCATCACCATTCCTGGGATGTTTGTCGCCCAGCGCTATTCGTTTGTGTTTCTCACGGGACCCAAATCCAACTCTCGGCACGCCGTAAAGTAAACAAGCGTTATATAAACAATGTTACTTGAGTAATATGATTATTTTATGATATTATTACCTTCAATTTATCACAAAGAATTTCGATCTTCACGTGAAATATGGTTAGAGTGGTTTAACGACAAACATGCGTCATAGTATATTGTAATATGTTATCCTATGTAAATTAATAAAATATATTGTATAATGTGAATCTCTTAAGTACTTTAATGTTGTACATCCTATATTTTGCGAGGTGGTAGGGCGTCGGTGCCCGTCTGGATCGCGACCACAGTGCACGGGTGTAAAGCCCGTCATAGTGACCAGTTTCGGCTTGCGCGTTTCGGGATCAGCTTGTGCATATCCAGTAGCTCATATACCTAGAGACCTTCAGTCGTGGTATATGTGGGCCGACATGACGATGTTGACTATCAATGGATTTTTATCCTTTGATAGTCGCTTTCGTTTTTGGACTACATTGCACTTACCATCAGGTACTCTGTAGTTACTATGTCTAGCCAGTGTAAAAAAAAAATTACATATAAATGTTATTTTATTAAATTACTTTTAAAAATCCTACTAAAAATCCAGTGATTTCCCCAAAAAATGCGTCACCCAAATTTGGGTGACTTGGCGACGAATTTGTCAAAGGCTCTGCTTGCAAAAACAGCGCGGATTTCTAGAACCTTCTTGCCGCACGCTATAAGGTTAAGGAATAGGCTTCCGAGCGCAGTTTTCATCTGAAGTATGACAAGAGCTCTTCAAAAATGAGTAAAAATGCCCTTTTAGGTCAAAAGCGCAATGACGACATTTTTTGTGTTGCAGTGAGACATAGGAATAGTGGCCGCTTACTATCAGGTAAGCTGTAAGTATGTTTATCCTCTTTTCACATAAAAAAAATGTTATAACATCGTTTTAGGCTCCTAATTATTTACATTGCAAACTATTTCTATAATGTCTCGGAGTACGGTAATGTGATATCTCAATTAACCTCTAGTCCGTGCAATTCCATACAGGACTCTCCACATACATAGGTTTGAGCCCTAATCTTTGAAAGATTAGTTTAGAAAAACCCCATTTCCTCTAAATGTTGGAATTTTGTATTACTCCAATTAGTTTTATCTATAAAATATATTTATTTATGTAATTTCTTACACTAAAATTGACTTTGAATTGCATTGCAACTGTCCTATGAGAAATAATATGATTTACCTAATAAGATAAAAACTTTTTTCCATGTCCTGTAATGGGATACATCACTGACGAAAGGTAAATTTATACCTCACTGCAAATCATAATGTATGTATTTTTTTTATTTAATAAAATAATCCTATTAATTATACAAACGAAGATATTTCTTAATGTTGGCTGTATACGATGGTTGAGGCAGGCAATTAGCTACGCTATTAATAAAGTAGGGCACGACATTTAAGCTCTAAGTGCATACAGCTACTAATGTATTTCTGCTCACCCCGAAAGGTATAAAACGTGACGATATATTATTATAATGAATGAAAGATATAAGACTAACAACATAAGTCCCGAAGGCGCAACAGACCCAAGGTTTAATCTCTAATTACTCGTAAAAGTTTAAGCCTCGGATGAAATTTTAATCTCCGCCCACAATCCTCATTAACACGGCATCTCAAGATTTAACAGTCGCCGTTTTGTGATGAGCTGTAAACTGTGTTCAGGCAGACGGTTTATCTGCCTCTCACAATGAGAGTTTAATGATTATTAACAAGGAAGTAGAAGGTCGGTGTACGGTACTTCGATAGCTCCGCTTTAGTGGCACAGGCTGCCTAAAGAGTTTCACTTACCGCGATCACCAGTTCGCCAACTCCTCAGGGGCCCCTACTTCTCCTTCAGGAAACTGGTATCTTTGAGGATCTTCCTTAGCACACTTGTACACTTCGGAATCGGATTATGTTTGAATTTATGAATATTTGTATCTTTTTCTGTCATTACTCGGCGGATAGTTCGAGCGAGTGCAAAACTCAATCGACAACACGTACGGTGTTGCCAGAGCTGTCGTAAGTTACCCGCACACAAATTCGAATACGGAACAGTCGGATTAATGTTATCTTTTTCTTTTGTTAATAATGATGTTTTATGTTGAAAATAATGTATATGGTATGTGTATGTAATATACTTATATATTTGTATTTTCATCTATGATATATATCCATCTATGATACTTTGAATTTTAGTCTCTAATGCTGTGTATCTGTACTATATTGATCCCTTCCTTGCTGTTTTCTGCGCGTCGACGCAATAAATGGGTGTCAGCTGAAAATCAGCGCTGGGTGGCTCGGCTGGTCACTTAGCATTTACTGAGCTGACTTCCCTTTGGCGCATCATCACAACACAGGGTATATGCTTTTGTTGTTTTATGTGTTTTTTTACCTATTCTTATGTGTTGCATGTTGTGTGCCAAATAAATGTTTTTATTATTATTATTAACAACTTTATAGGAGCTTCCCGACCGCATATGGGGGCTGGCTAAAGTGTGCTAGATTTGTACCAGCTAAAAGCCTCAAGGTGACTTCTTTTACGTATAGACAATGATTGTGGTCCCTATGACTCTTACGACGTGGTGTATTTCAGGAGTGCACAATATAATGCTCTTAACTGGCCACCCAGAGCCCCAATTCTCAGCAATACCAGTTGTATGTCCTCCTAACGCCTACCAGTTTAACCTATAAAATACGTGTTTACATCATGGTTGAAATTACTCAAATTAATTAACAAAACAACACGACAAATGTACATGTCGCAACAGCGCTGTTCTGATAACATTAACTCGTTTTACGCGCGTTTGAAGTGCGTTTTACGCTCGGCTCGGATTAGCGCGGCGTTTACGCGAGCGTAAATTTTACGCTCAAACGTAAGTGCTAATGAGTTCGTTGTTTGACGACTTAAGTTACGGTTTCTGTTGTGACATTGTGGAAGATAAATTGTAGCGGGAGACGGATTATGAGAACTTCTGGGGTCTTTTTAAGGACCTCTTGTTGTTTATTCAATGCAAAATTTTTCTCTAAATATAGAATTAGTTTTAAATACTTTTATAGACTTACGTGCTTTATCTATTATATGAATTTCTATTTGTAGTGTTTTTTTCCTTTTTAATCATTCATATACACGGCCACAAAGATAGTGAAAGTGTTAGGAAAGAACAAAGCACTGGATGATCACGACCAGCCCCGCGTGACCCTTGCCTGCTGCGTAGAATTGGATCACCTCACATAATTTATAGTGGTTAGACCTCCTTTAAAGTAAAGAAGACGAATGTATATGTGTAGTTTTGGGGATCTTTGGATTAGGATATACACTAAATAAAATTCACTTCACAAAACTACTTTATTTCACTTTCTAAATTAATTTTTCGTGGTAACACTTTTCTACGTCTTAACCTTACCGTGCGCTCACGTCAATAAAAAATAGTATTCCTCCCTCTCATCTATCTTTCCTGCATTTCACTCGCATACGTTCCATTGTACACATTTACTACTTCATAGATAATAATATTTCACACAATAACGTCCATCTTACAAATGTATATATATCAATCTATCTATCATCACCCCAAATCCCTATTGGGGTGCACAGAGAGAATGTAACGCCACTTCTCTCTATTTTTGCATACCTCTTGCGCTTCCTTAACATTAATTGCCGATTCCGCGTACTTTTGACATTATCCTCCATCAGAACTTTTTATTTAGTATATAAATCAATTTTCAATATTTGTGTATATTTTTAATTATATCAATATTTATTGTATAATAATAAGGCAAAAACTATAATTACAACGCAAAAGAATAACATTCCTTAATATAAAGTCTTTTGTTGAAATTAAAATTTTGAAAGAATATAGAAGATTTATTATTAATGATTTAACGGGTTTTAAGCAAGAAGAAACTTACTTCTAATTATTGCTTACTTAATTTACTTTTTATCTTACTTAGTTTCTTCGCGAAAGAGACCCGTTAAAGAAGTTTCAATGATTAGTAAAAGCAAAAATTTAAAATGTGTTATAGAATAGCTCCTTTGCTAATAAATAATTACAAAGGTGGTTGAGAAAAGAAAGTTCAAATGCAGGAACACAGACATGTCATTGATAATGCTTATTAGATTGAAAAACAGTTCATCCGACTGCAAAAATGAAACGCATTCGTTGGGTTTAAAGGAATTTTCGCTTTGTGTCGATCACGCCTCAATGCGACCGTCCGTTTGATATCTCGCTTATTAAAATTTAATAATTTTCATTTCTCTTTGTCAAATAACACGAGCGTTAATTGTAATTACGCGTTTGCCTTTTCATATTTAACTTAAGATTTTATTTCTATTTCTCCTTCAAGATGTACCAGAGTCTTGTAGTTTAATGATTTTAAAACCTTTAATAAAACCTTTTTTATTATTATTTTATAACTAAATGTATGCTACATGTTTCCACAGATCATATTTCCTCAATCTTATGACTGGGGAGTCTTTCAGAGAAGAGTGAATAAGCATTTGTTCGGCGGACGCAGTTCATCATCGGATTTATCTTCACCTTTCATCAGCTATGACTTTTTTCAACCCCGGGAAATCCATTATGGGTCGTTAGGGGGCGTTGAGGGCCACCCCCCGATGTATCGGACTCGCACCGACTATAACCCCCGGAGAGTTCTTCCTGCCCGTCTGCAGGGCCAAGAGCAAGGCCGTGCCAGCTTCCTCGACACCCGGCGACACCAGCTATGACTAAATTCAAGCATCCGTCTGTAAATAATAAAAACTAAGTTTTCATTAGTAATCCTTATAGTATTCTTATTCTCAAAATATATAATAATAATATATCGACGCGCTATATCCATTTCGGGTTAAACAGAGATCAGTGGTAGCCGTTCTCACTTTGTGTTTCAATGACGTGTCCGACGCGACCAGTAGCATAGTTGATTACCGTTCTCAGAGCACTTAGACATGACATTTCTATTACATGCCATGCCATTTCCCTCATGATGTTTTCCTTCACAGGTGAGTATGTGGTGCTTAAATTCGTGTGTAATCTGGAAAAACACAGAGGTAAGTGCCAGGATTCGAATCTGCTACCATTCGCCACCACAGCCACAATATATATATATTTTAGTTAATTACATTAGGTAAATAAATGAACAAAAAGCATTAATATTATATCATTGAGAAAAGTTACATTTTAAAAGCAGCTTCTATTTTCAACGAAAGCCCAATTAACAATGTTTACTTTTGCCGAAAAGTTTTAAAACCCTCTTCGGTCTAAGGTTTCCGTTATTATACGAGGCAATAAAAAATAATAAGACAAACAAACCCCGATGTACGTGAAACGCGATATTTTAAAAGAAAAAACGGACATGTGAAGACCTTTAAAGCGATACCCCGGGGGAGGCAATTTAATTTACCAAAGGACAGTATTGAGTGAAATCCAAAACATACTGCACGTTGTATGAAACGCTTTGATGTAACTCGATCCCCTTATATTTCGTATTCGATAATATTAGCTTAGTTTTGTCCGGCAAACGAATAGTGTATTCAATAAAATTGGGTGGTACAACCTGAAAAATTCAGATTTAATTTATACTGCGGGATTTTTTCGTGTTGAATTCTGAGCACGTCTAAAATTAATGTGTAAATAGGCGTAGGAATATGTTTAATCTATTATATAAAAATAAGTCTGGTTTTCCTGACGCTATAACTCCAGAACGCACAAACCGATTTTCACGATTTTGCATTCGTTGGAAAGGCCTCGGGCTCCGTGAGGTTTATAGCAAACAAAATTCAGGAAATTTTTCAACAGAAAAGCAGAAAAAGGGGGAACATCATTTTTCACATACAGCGCCATCTCTGATACATAGCATGTACTACAAACCAATATGGTTTTGCATGGTGGTGGAGCAGATCGCACCAGTATTTTAAGTAGATGGCGCCGATGCGTTATATATTGTTTGACAGCTATTCATTGCACTCTGCTCAGTTAATTTCACGTGACATTTATTATGCGCACGTTCTTTCAAATGCTAACTAAAAACCAAAACGAAGCCATCTGGTGGCGAAACGAAGTTCGCCGGGTTTGCTAGTGACTTATATATTCGTATTTATATATCAATTTGAGTGGAATACAGTTCGTTATCACAATTTCAACCCACATCTGTCCAGTGCTGAGTATAAGTAACTCTCAAGTCTTACTACTTCTCTCTGTCTTGGGCTATAAGCTTCTTAAATCCAGTTGCCTTTCGTAAGACATTAGTTTATTTGCGCTCTGAGCATCTCACACGTCGTCTCCGCTCCAGAACTCGTTTACTTCAACAGTGGTTGGACCTGTGACAAATATGACCAACCTATTGTCACTTTTAGCTTGGTCAGAATGTAGAGACAGAATAAAAAAACGTCTCGGCACCTTACGTTAACATTTTTAATCTCTATCTCAAAAATACTCATCTCACACCTACTTTTGCAGTCTATTTAAAATAACCAGTGACCTACAAGCCTTTCTATTACACGGGAGAATTCAATAATTATTTTGTTCCACTGGTCCTCAGATTTTTGAGATGTTTTACTTTGCCACTTCGCGCTTACGTGTCGTGACCAGTAGCGCAGCTGATTGCCGTTCTCAGGGCTCTTACAAATGACATTTCTATTAGATGCCATGCTGGTTTCCTCAGTAAAGTTAAATCCGTACTTAATCTGGAAAAATCCAGATGTAAGTGCTGGGGTTAAAGCCTACGCCCATTCGCTCTGCCGCGTATGGTTACTGATCCCTAGTGCAATAAGCAATCATAGCTATTATTATTTCTTTGGTTATTGAAGTGAAACTTCTATAGAATCATTGTGATTTAAAACCGGATGCAACGGAAAAACGACAGGTAAGAGACACATATACAAAAATTAGTGAACCAGAGCGAGAGAGCAAATGTCGGTGTGTATGCGAGCATTACAGCTTTTTAGTAAGAAGTCAGGGTGGTGTGTTATTATTTAACAATGTTTGTAAGTATTTTTATATCTAGTTGCGCTAAATAATAAAATTTATAAGATGCCGAAAGCTAATGACGAAATGTGTCGTCAATATCGATGCAAAAAAAAAATGAAATTAAAATTACAAAAAAATAAAAAAACAGAAAAAAGTTCAACAGAACGTAGTCGCGAGTTTCGTGCGCGGAAATAACAATAATTGAACAATCAAGATAGGTGATCAAATATAAATGTTAATAAACGCAAATAAATTATGTAACATATCTATACTAATATTATAAAGCTGAAGAGTTTGTTTGTTTGTTTGTTTGTTTGTTTGAACGCGCTAATCTCTGGAACTACTGGTTCGAATTGAAAAATTATTTTTGTGTTGAATAGACTATTTCTCGAGGAAGGCTTTAGGCTATATAACATCACGATGCAACAATTAGGAGCGAAGAAATAATGGAAAATGTGAAAAAAACGGAGAAAATTATCCTCCGGATTTATCCGGAATTATCCGGAGAAAAATTCATCCTTGAGTGCTTCCATTGCGTGCGCTGCGAAAACGGTTCAAGATACCAAAAATATATGTATGTCAGAGTTATTCCTCTTAAAATGATCTAAAAAAATGTCCGTGATAGTATATATCTATCTTTTAAGATTAACTCACTAGAACCGTTTTTGTGGTAATCAAATTTGGTCGAAATTAATGCATTATTTGTTAAGAGTTGTATCAACGTAATAATATTAATGTTTATCCAAATAAATGTGTTGATGATTAAGAGTATTTAATTGTGAACAAAATTGTCTTTGACATCACTTAATTTCAATGAACATCTTAGAAGATATTACAATAACTTATATAGCAAAACAACGTTTGCCGGATCAGCTAGTAAATAATAAATAATATATATATCTAATTAATAATAATACTTCTTAACGCGAGCGAAACCGCGGGAAAATGCTAGTGTTAAATAAAATATCTTTAAAAATTAATGAAAATAATTTAATTTTTAACCAAATAAACTTTGTAATTATCCTACCCTTGTTATAATATCTCATCTCATTCTTTTGTCGATTTACTGAAGTTTCACTTCTATCGTGTGTGAATCCCACACACACGCCTTATTTTTTTGTTAGTAAGTTCCAATATTAAAGTTAGTAGTCTGTTATTGTCTAAACAAATACATTTAAAACAATGTGTTTGTTCGTGTTATCAAATCTATAGCGAAACCCCTTTAATGTTTCAGAACCAATTCGCTCACGTACCATGAATGAACAATGCTCGTATTTTGCAGCCCAACACTAGCTAAAAAACAAAGTTATTCATACCTTCCACTCACCCAATTTCGACTTTATTCACTGAATAATACAGCTTAAATTAAATAACAACAAAACGAGACGACGGTAAAGAAATGTTGGTACTGTGACAATTAACCCACCGAAACCAACTTCTGTTTGCAAATGGATTGGACTGCCGTGAAGTAAAGACGTTTCGAGATTGCTCTTGACTAGACTTATGTTTCAAGTAATTAGACAATAGAAATATCTATCTATTCATTTCGTTATAATAATAAATACTATTTCATCGCGCTATATACTCTTCTATATGATCAGAGATACATACATATATCAGTATATAAGTGACTGTAGTTATTTGTTGTTATATGTCGCAAACAACATGACAAGGAGCGCAGCTGATAGCCGTTCTCAGGGCACTTAACACAACAATTTAATTAGATTTTGAGCGAGTTTCCTCGCTGTCATTTTATGGTTCCTAAGTACGTGTTTCATCATCATCAGCTTTTTTGCACCCTTGTTAAGTATATCCATTCTTCCTATCATGCCACTGTAAAACTTGCTCAGAAATATATCAAAATGAATACTGATAATCAATTCCATTTTCAGTTGACTCACTTTGATAATCTCTCTTACACTTGTTTCTCGAATGGGAGCTAGCAGATGACTGACTATTCGACCTCGCGGAAGCTATATATCAAGACAAAGAAATAGTGTTGTCATATTAATAGTTAGCTGTCACGTCAAGACAACGATTAGTAATAATGAGCGGAACACCACAAAGATCTTATTGTGCTACTTTTTATAC
Organism: Automeris io; assembly: GCA_036320925.1. NCBI lineage: Eukaryota > Metazoa > Arthropoda > Insecta > Lepidoptera > Saturniidae > Automeris > Automeris io. The sequence goes on from JAUDJH010000001.1 coordinate 21,815,978, forward strand.
ACTCCAAAACTCTGATTCGTCAAAGTGACTGCAGTACAACTGATGGAAAGTCCTGTTTAGTCCAAGAATGACAGAGATTATCAAAAGGACTAAAGTCCTTTGACAGTTGCTCTCGTAATGCCATTAATGTAAATATATCACGATAGAAAATCTTTAGGTATGTGAGCACCTGGATGTCCTCAAGCGGACAACGAAACGCCACAGGGATAATAGAGTCAATATGACTGTTTTTTTACACTGGCTCGACATAGTGACTACAGTGCACCTGATGGTAAGTACAGTGTAGTCCAAAAACGAAAGCGACTATCAAAAGATAATAATCCATTGATAGTCTCTGTCGTCGTGTCAGCCCACATTTTCCACGACTGGAGGTCTCTAGGTATATGAGTTACTGGATATACACAAGCTGATCCCGAAACGCGACAGGCCAAAGCGTATCACTATGATGGTCTTTGCACTTGTGTACTGTGGTCATGACCCAGTACGGGAAATCGCCCTAGCACCAAAAATACACTTGTTTTCGCACTTGTGTTTGTAAATTGTAGTCACGACTTCAGGCAATTGTAATACTATCTTTTATATTGAAACTCGAAAATTTAATACAATACTAGCAAACCCGGCGAACTTTGTTTCACCACCAGATGGCTTCGTTTTAGTTTTTAGTTAACGTTTGAAAGAACGTGCGCATAATAAATGTCACATGAAATTAACTGAGCAGAGTACAATGAGTAGCTGTCAAACAATGTATAACGCATCGGCTCCATCTACTTAAAATACTGGTGCGATCTGCTCCACCATCATGCAAAACCATATTGGTTTGTAGTACATGCTATGTATCAGAGATGGCGCTGTATGTGAAAATTGATTTTCCCCGTTTTCCTGCTTTTCTGTTGAAATTTTTCCTGAATTTTGTTTGCTATAAACCTCACGGAGCCCGAGACCTTTCTAACAAATGTAAAACCGTGGAAATCGGTTCGTGCGTTCTGGAGTTATAGCGTCAGGAAGGAAAGCCGGACTTATTTTTATATAATAGATAATAATAAAATAGGTTTGCAACTGTGGTAGTCCAGTGAATAAGAGACTGGTGTCAATGCGTGGCGACGTGAATGGAATGGACTTGTGTCAGCGCCTTGAGAACGGTGATCAGCTGGTTATGATAGACAGGGTGATTTTAAAGACGAGGAAGCTATTCAAGGAGGATATTCACCATTCGATTCTAATTCCAAATATATAGAAATAGTGATATCTTAATATTTCCATTTAAACATAGTAATTTATAATCATCATATTCAGGGGCAATTACACACATGATAAAATAAATAATAATTAATTATTAAGTTGGTATTTTGTCTCTCCTAATCCAGGATAAAGTACGAAAGGGTAACGAGTCAATTACCTGTTTACCTAAAATTACGTAAAAGGAATTTTATCTAAATGCCATTCAATCGTGCGCCACACGCGCGGCGGTGTTCAAACTTTTTACGGATCAATTCTCATTTGTTCATCAATGTTTCTTTATGATTTGTTAGGGAATATTGTTATTTACATTTTTATTAGCTATAAGAAGGTACAAATTATTGTATTCTAAAATATCTCCCTCATCTATAAAATCATCCCTGTATAAGTGGAAAATGGATATAGCTACTAATGTAACATTGCTCACCCAGAAAGAGATATAGCGTGATAATATGTTATTATTATATGTTTAATAAAGTGCACATAATAATAAGATTACAGACTTTGTTAAAAGGACAGCTAGCGAAGCACAATCTTTGATAAAGAAAAGCAATAATAGTGGAATGAAAGACTTTATAAAATAACTTCGAAAGAAAGCAAGACGCGATAAGAGCAGTTACGAGCATATAATGAAACTAAAGGACATTGGCACCCGGATATTACTAAGGAAAAGTTCCTTAATATTGTTTTAGATAAAGAAGTGATAGCGTATATTTTTATTATATCTCTTCCTATTTCCATTTATTCGATATTTTCCAAAATTCAACCTTGTGTTATATAGCGTTGGAGAAGAAAAACATTTAAAGACAAAGATGATATTAAGCACATTTTTATGTAGAAATTAAAACATACCTAATACAAATACTACTATCCGTATATACTGTTAGGATTTGGACAAATATATAAAATAATCAATGAGATTCGTTTGGATAATGTTTTATATTTTTAATAACGTTATATATTTTATACAATGTAACATCTACTTTTTCTTATGTGCATATAGGTTTTATTTACTGTTTCGTTAACTATAAAATAGCTTTCAACATATACATCTTTTTCTTGAAATCTACAGTTAATTTTTTGGACTACAGTTACGAGTTTAAAAATGATAAAAAATATCAGCAGCCTATATCCCTTTCGGGGCGATCAAAGATACATTAATAGCTGTATCAACTTTGCGCTTATATGTCGTACCGAATGTCGTTTTGCTACACATAAAATTTCTATTAGATGCCGTACGGGTTTCCTCACGATATTTTCCTTCACTGGTTTGCATGTGCTGCCTACATCCACACTTAATCTGGATAAGTTCAGAGTTATATGCAAAAGATTAATAAAGAAAATAGTTTTTAATATTACAAAGATTTATAATATTTAATCCTACACCTTACAAGTATAGAAGGAGGAATAATTTGAAGCAATTATGCAAAGTGCATCCAGGGGATTTTGTAACAAAAAGCGATGATTAATTGTATCAGAATACCAGTCTAGACGGTAAATAACTCCGCTCATTTTACTAAATAGCGAACAGTGATTCGGCTCAAAATAGACGCTTCAATATTTAAAAGGTTAAATCAATACATTGAAATATGTGAAACAAGTACCTCTTTGGGTATTTGCCTTATTTATAGAATATTAAAAGAAAGTGAACGCAGGGTGCATTGCAAAGCAATATATACAATTAGTAGGAGTTTTAAGTAAGTAAAAATTCTTCATTACTTAAGATAAACCTAAGTAAGAAACCTTATTATTATTTCTAAAGTATATTTATAAAATAAACAGATAAAAATGCTATTTAAAAAGCGTAGTAAGTAAAGTAAACTTTGTTCTGTAATAAAGCGTTTTGTTACTATATTTTTTATTTTATTTTGATTTTATTCATATAGGGATCCCCAATGGCACAATACGCTATTCCATTTTCATACATAATTAAAATATAAAATTAAAGCATTATTAAAGCATCCACGGCGTACACTTTTTTTTTTACTTGGTGATAATTATCATTGGACCGTTCCGGCCTCACGTAGGGGGTTGCGCGACCGAGGTGTGCCGGACTTGTACCGACTAAAAACTCCCAGGTGACTACTTCTGCATATAGACGGGGACTATGGGTCCTGTAATCTATTATCCACAGCCCTGTCATGCCACAACTTCGGGTACTATCTCGGGAGAGGGCAAAACGTCCTCTCCGATACTACACAATATTTTTCGACGAAGCGCGTCACCCCGTTTCGTCGACATCTCGAGGGTAGCTAGCCGGTGGCTCAGAGCCCCCAACCTGAGCTGCCGCGACCCTAAAGGCATCAGCCAACCGGTCTTGGATAGATCGGTCAGCTGGGACTGTTGTGTCGGGCGGTTATCCACGGCATACACTAGAGTGACCTGTTTTATATGAATATTAAAAAAAGTCAACATTATCTAACATTAAAAAAATCATACAGAAAGATAATTTATTTATTTATTAGAACGTTTATATAGCCTGAATTAACACAGATAAATCTATAAAACATGTACAAGATAGATGTCAAATGCGACAACATTTAAGTCTAGACTACTTGCTCACTGGAAAAAAAATGGAAATACGATCAACACACGGAAATGAACAGTAATAAAAAGAAAAACAATAAATCCCAATAATAAAATAGAATATTATATACAAGATTTGTATTTTGCCGTATAATAACTAAATAAAGAATCATTTTGGACACAATTATATTGTGGAGGAGTGACCGCACCGACCTCGTCGATGTCTCCAATTGTGGTAGCACGCTACCGTTTGAGGTGCAGGCTTCTACTGCCTGTGGGAGGTTTGTTATTAAAGGCAATATTTACTTGAATTCTCTTTATTCCTTATTTGGCGCGTGTACGCGGTGTTCTAAATAACCTTACGTTGCATTAAGTGCATAAAACTTTCATTAGCCTTACTTGGCATAATAACATCGACACAATATAACATAAAAAAATATATATATTTCAAGTAAATTCCATTTGTTTAATAGAAATTAAAATAATTGTAATTACAAATTATATATGTATACACAAATAATTGTAAGAATTATTACAAAAATATAGAAATAGATAAATAGTTAATCTAGGGATACGGGTTTCTATATCTTCAGACAAAGCATTATTATAATCTATACTAATATTATAAAGCTGAAGAGTTTGTTTGTTTGTTTGTTTGTTTGTTTGTTTGTTTGAACGCGCTAATCTCAGGAACTACTGGTTCGAATTGAAAAATTCTTTTTGTGTTGAATAGACTATTTATCGAGGAAGGCTTTAGGCTATATAACATCACGATGCAACTATTAGGAGCGAAGAAATAATGGAAAATGTGAAAAAAAACGGGGGAAATTATTCATCCTTGGGTGCTTCCATTGCGTGCGCTGCGAAAACGGTTCAAGATATCAAAAATATATGTATGACAGAGTTATTCCTCTTAAAATGATCTAAAAAAATGTCCGCGACAGTATATGTCTATCTTTTAAGATTAACTCACTAGAACCGTTTTTATGGTAATCAAATTTGGTCGAAATTAATGCATTATTTGTTAAGAGCTATATCAACGTAATAATATTAATCTTTATCCAAATAAATGTGTTGTTGATTAAGAGTATTTAATTGTGAACAAAATTGTCTTTGACGTCACTTAATTTCAATGAACATCTTAGAAGATATTACAATAACTTATATAGCAAAACAACGTTTGCCGGATCAGCTAGTTATTTAATAAAGTTTTACGACTATTTTCCAGGACTTGATTATGATCCTGAATAACTGAATCATAGAGATATATATTTATTAAATCAAATAGATTATAACTGCATGATCGAAGGCATGATTATTTTGTAACTTCAAACGGAGGGGCCTAAACCAACAATCTTTTAAATCTCGAGTTGTTAGAGCAATGTGCAAGCTGTCAATCAGTTTTCTTCAAAAGATTTAACCATTACTTTGTGTAAAAATACAGAAAGTTATCCAGGTCATTTAACTTTAGCAATTTCTCCGTGCTTATAATTTTACCCCAATTTTCTATTTACATATATAATACGTGAAATATGCAGGAGTACATAAAAAGAGATATACTAATGAGAAGTGTGGGTTCACTTTTATGTTTACTCCAGTTGGGAATCGACATTATTGGACCTAGCTTACATTTTATCCATACAAGTGTGTGAAATTGATCAAAACTATAACGTAGTTGGTACACAAATTGATTAACTCGAGCGGTAGAACTATGTTCACTGGAATTATTCGCCATATCAGTTGGCGGAATGATCTTAACTGAGTGTAATTCATAAACATTTGTATATCTTCTTTCGATGATGGATCTAAAAAAAACACAAATGCATTAACCATATTGTTAATTTAACTCCATAGTTAATAATTATTAGAAATGTAAAGAATTATTTTCACTTAAAAGTTAAAGTTCAGGTCACACTGAAATTTAAAGCATGGATTTGATTTTACTCTACGTGTTAATATATTAATTTTTTTCGAATGCAAGGGTTATAGAACTTTCGGTAAAAATTCACAGTATAGTCTAGACATTAAGTTATTACAAGCTATCTAAGTTGTAGTCTGTGCCAGAAGCGAAGGTTTCTGGTATAGTAATTATTAATTATATACGAGTTTGATGTCATAAATACTCGTATGGAATAAGGATGAGGTATGTAGTAACCTCTATTTTCCAATAGACGAACAATAGTTCGTAACGCCATCTTGTGGTGAATAGCATATCTACAGCCACTGGTGGTGTCATCTATTGGAGAATAGAAAGCGATTTATAGAAGTGTCGCTACAGCCTAACAAGAATGCTGGAATATACAAAATGACTGGAGAATCTTTTATACAATTGATGGGAGCTGCTATTTCGCTATAAATACGTAATACAAGTTACACACGGAAAGCGAAACTAAAGTAAAATGAGGTGTTTAGTGTGGCATTTAGTGTAGTACTTTGTGAACCAATTAGTGTTTATATTTGTTTGCGAGTGTATCAAGTTTTGTAATACTGACGTGGTTTTATACACATTTCAAGTTACTATCATGTCTTATATCATCATTTACATCATCATCATAATTTATATCGGCATACTTATTTTAGTTACGAATATAATATATAAAATCAAATTTAAATTTGTGGGATGTGGCCGATCTGAGTCTGAGAGAAAGGCGTTTGTTGCCTTTGGTCCGAACAGAATAAACGCCGGGTTATTTAACAAAGTCTTAGCAGAACTATTATCTGATAAGGCATCAGGTCTGTTCAGATCAATGGCACCATATGTTATAAGTTAGGTATTTTTATATAAGGGTACAATGGGGCCATACGTACTCACATAAAAGTCCCCTTAATAAATAGAATAAAAAAAAAAGTATCTTTGTAAATAGTGTATTCTCACCTGTCTTATCAATAAGTTTGTGCATTAGAAACAATCTAATTTTTTCCACTTCCACTGAATAAAACTCCACGATAGCGCACGGCGTAAATAGAAGAAAGGATACTTGAATTGTATTCACAATAACGACAAACAAATATTCATAAGCAGTCTGAAAAAAATACAACACGAGCATAAGAAATTTTATTTCAAAACGTAACAAACAAAGCATGTCACTATCATTAATTTAGATTGCTGATAGGTGGTTGAAAATTGTAGAATTGATAGATATTTTGGTTGCCAAGGGTTGGAGAAGAGGATAACACTGTACAGAGGCATGAGAGGGGTTGCTTTATACACCACCCCTCCCCAAACGAGTAGAGGCCTACTTAAGGCCGCACGCCCAGCCGGTCATTGAGGATGAGACCCCCCAGTCGTGCCCTCGATGCCGGTAGGTGGAAGGTGGAACATCTCGGGGGTTTTAGTAGGCGCAAGCCCGACACACTGGGGGGCAGCCCTCACCGCTCCCTGAGGTCCGTCAGGGATTTCCCCCGGGTTATCAAAAAAAAGATAGATATTTTGGCCAGTTCCGAATTGCAGACATTGCGAATCTCAATTTGTCTTAACCGCTCGCGTGTGCGGCGCTTCAAGGTCAGAGACAAAAAAGCTATCGTCTACGGCTGGGTATAAAATAATACCATATTCACACTCTTTTAAATTAATGGTTATTACAAATTACCTCTTGGACATTTGTACGAACTGTATAGACTTATCCGTTGCCAATGAAATTTATTATAAGTTCACATTTCGTGATCACTTTCTGTACCTATATTCAAAGTCTGCTATTTCTTATGACGTGTTTTGATGGACAGATTTTGTTACAATATTAAGTTATTTTTAACATAGAATGACATGCTATTTATCATATTATTTATAATTTTTACTATTTCTCTTTTTCTTAGTGAAAATACATTTAGTATATCATAGCTCCGATATAGACGAATATATTCCGAAAATTAGGATTAATACACCGCATACCCACCGCTAAAGGAAAACAATCGTGAGGAAGCTCGCATGCGATTTAATAGAAAAGTAATGTAAAAGTGCCCTGATAACGGTGATCAGTTAAGCTATTCGCCACGACATATAAGCGCAAACTGGATACAACCACTAATGTATCTCTGCTCACCCCAAAAATGATCTAGTAGACGACATATTTACGATTATCATTACTCTGAAGTTGAGCCGAAATCTTATAGTTTACTGTGTTTGACATACTATTTACAAAAACATATAATGTTTATTTATTATAAAATCCTTTCCTACCTCGTCAGCCTGAATCTGTCTACAAATAATATATTGCAAAGAACTCTGAGGATTGTAACTGATCTTAATAACTTTTTGAATAGAAAGCGCGCACTCCACCAACCGTCCACGAAAACGCTACGCAACCATAGATGGTCAAGATGTAATCAGATTAATGAAAATGATTAATGATTACATTTTAGGTTTTTTACCAATAATATAACTGGATTTTGCTCATTTATGTTTTAAACACTAAAAATTCCCAGATTGTATACACATTTATCATTTCTTAATGTTTTAAATGAATTTAGTAATGATTAAAGAGCAAGAAAATTAAAATTACTACTACATTTAGTAATCGTCCATCATTAATCAGATTACATTTTGCTCATCTCTGTACGCAACCAACATACTTTTTTTGGTTACTTATAGTAACCACCAGAGCGCAACTGGTTATGATAATTACAGAAGAGTAAGATTTTATAAACGCTTTTAAAGCCTTACATGATTACTGAAGCATTACGTGGTATAACGGCTTCGCTGTATAAACCTGATTTCCTGTCGGAATATACAATTAGTAAGATACGTTATAATAAATCAATGCAATAGCTTTAGTTAAGCAAAGTAGTGTAACTAATTGTAAAGTAGTGAAAAGATCCACGCGCGCGGGTTTACGGTGTCACAGCTATACGGTATCTCACATCCCGGCCAGGACTAAGAAGTTCTCTAACTCCTTCTTTTGCCGTTTCGTTGGGCTGTGGAATGTTCTTCCGGCGAGCGTGTTCCCACCATCCTATGATATGGGTTCTTTTAAACGTAGCGTGAAGAGATATTTGTGTAGGCCGCCATAATCGCCGTGACTATTGGTTGGTTTTTCTTGTCTATCGATAGTCGTTGGCGTTTTTTGGACTGCACCATGCTTACCATCAGGTATGGTGCAGTCACTATGTCGAGTCGGTATAAAAAAAAATTAACTGTAATACGTACCTGTGTTTCTATAATTATAAGCAAACGGTAGACATTTGCGATAAACTTCGGTAAGGTGCAAGCAACGCTTAGAAAGAGCTGGAATAGAAAAACAAGGTTAAAGAAACACTTTTTAAATATAATAAAGGTGATATCACGCTATATCCCTTTCGGTGTGAGCTGTTGTACTCAACGTGAGCAGTAGTGCAGCTGATTGCCGTTTTTATGGCAATTACACATGAAATTTCTATGTCATGCGGATTTCCCTATGATGGTTTTCCTTCACCAATAAACATGTGATGCCTAAATCCATACTCAACCTGGAAAGGTCTACAGGTCTTTTTTACTGGCTCGATAGAGCAACTAAATTGTTCTTGATGGAAATTACAGTCCAAGATGAGCAACGACCGCCAAAGGACGAAAATGCATTGACAACCGCCATCGTCATACGTCATATCGGCAAACATATACCAGGACTGAAGGTCACTAGGTGTATGAACTAATGGATATACACATACGGATCTGGAAACACGACAGGTCGAAGCGAGTCATTACTACGGTTTACCTGTTTCAGTGAACTTATCAAGTAACTAGAACGTGATTAACCCTTAACTAGTGACATAAAAAATTTATAACACTATAAAGGACATGACGTCTCAAAGGCTACCACTTTTAAATTCAGTTTTGTTGTGTAAATCAACTTGCATGTTCCAAAATTGTCTTTATATTCAACTATCGATATTTAATGAAAAACTCATCAGTAAATTAAATCAACTTTCTTCAAAAGATATTTAAAAAAATGAGTATTAATACTTAGTGGTATTTCTCAGCCCCGATTGGTATAAAATCCTTATTCTACATTTTAATCGACTTTATGGGAGGAAAACAATAAATTTAACACTTTTTACTTAAAATATAATATAACACACGCACGACAACTGGGAAACTCCATGTCACTAGTTAAAGGTTATATCTCTTTAGGTAACTTACCGACGCACTCAACTCCGGTGACACCAGATCGAGTAAATCAGCAATACTTCTGTACAAAGACAGGAAAAATTGCATACTATTCTCTTTCACCGTTTTATTGTCCTTGACGTACAAATAAAAATCCACATTTCTCGTCTCCTCCATCCGTATGCGCAAAATCTTTAGTCTATATCGGATAGTTTCATAGATCATACATCTCCAGATTCGACTTAAATCTAGCGATATCATAGAAATATGACTCAGCAGATAAAAACACAGATTTTCATAGCAACCAACTTTGTAACAAGATAAATATGTAAATACAATTCTAGTCATTAAAACCAAATTTGTTATAATAACAACCTTACACTTCTCAAAGAAATAATGCTTACGATGTATCCTCAGAAACGCATCTACCTCCGGTAATTTCCTCAAAAATTCAATCATTTGACTTTTAAAACATAGGATTATCAACGCAGACACACAGTATTCGATCAAAGACCATATTTGCTGTAGTTGGTGAAAAAAACAACAGTATATTGTTGAATAAATCATAAACAGTATCATTGAAACGCAGTAAAACTTCACGACAACCTTTATGACAGTATTTTTGTTGTAAATGTCGAAATCATACCCGCCCAGAAGCAAAAGATATATAAAGATTTTGTAAAAACGTATGCTATTTCGTTGTTTCAGAAAATGTTCGATAGAGTTTGTCATGTTTAATTTAAGTTATAATTAATAACACGTTGCTGCCGTCACGGTTGTATGTTGTCGATTGATTTTAAACAACTTTGATCAAACTTACAAAGGATACAAAATGTTCTGTTACGTTAATGTCTGTGCTTTCTATCTATAATATAAAAATGAATCGCTAAATGTGTTGATAAGCGCGAAACTCGAGAACGGCTGAACCGATTTGGCAGATTTCTTTTTTGTTGTATTTGTTGAAGTCTGGGGAAGGTTATTACGGAGAGAAAAGTTAAAAAAATTGTCTGAAAAAGTCTAAAACCACCACTTTTCTATATTCATACAAAGCATTCGTAATAAGTCATTTTGAACTTTAACACCATACCATAAAGTTCAAGTGTTAATGGACGGGTTCTGGGAAGGCAAAACAATTGAGTGACGTATAAATATTATTGTCAATATTTGTCAATTTTTATACATATAACTTTAAGGCAAGGTTCCTTCAAACAATTTTCAAAAAAATCTGACGGGGAAGCTATTGACATTAAAAAAAAACAATGTGACTTTGTTTTAGAGAAATAGGGCAAAACAAGGTCTGCCGGGACAGCTAGTCCTTAATAAAAATCTAGTGGTAGAAAAAGTAAAATCCACTGACATAAAATATTGTTAAGTTTTTTTTAAGACGTGTCCTTTATTGATGACCGGGAAAGACCTTTACAACTACACCCAATTGTGAATATTTTAATGGGTCTTATGGGCGAATTAACTCATGTTTAGTTATAGTTCTACATTTCGTCAGGGGTGGGAAGTCACTTCCTCTACCCTCCTTTGTTCTTAATAATTTGAATAACATTGAACATAGCATTCTCTGCTTATCCCGAAAGGGATACAGCGTGGATAACTAATATTATATTGGGACATTTAATACGAATATTGATTTAAAATTCTGAGACTCTTATTCTGGTAATTACAGGTTATTAAATGTCCAAAAATAACAAGTTATTCTTCGGTCACAAATCCCGGAAAAAAACTGTCGTAGGTACTCAAACATATAGCATTTAATCACTTTTAGCATGGATACAGACAAAGCAAGTTTTATATTAAAACCAATTCAATTGTAAAATCAAATGTACTCGTAATTGAAACAGGATTGAATGCTACAACAGCAATAAGCCTGCGGCGAAATCTGTCAAAAGCTTATCGAATATCACGTGAACGGACGCGAACTGACCGCGGCACAAAGGACTCCCGATTCATTATTTCGGCGTAACGATGTGTCGAGACTTGCGTGGCTTCAAGTGACAAAGCATTGTGTACATTTTATTTTGACGAGCTCTTTCATGCATTTTTGATGGAATTTCTGATTGAATTTATTCTATAAACAGCAAACAAAACATTCAATCGAACAGTTTACTTTTTTAAACATAAAATACAACAACAAGGTGATTTTATACGAGAGAGATATTCAGGAATCATATTCAGTGCTGGATTACAATTCCAAATATGTAGAAAAGTGATACTTTAATATTTTCATTAAAATAAAGTAAATTATAGACAACATAATCCCAATATAGAATGAAATGAAATTAAATGAAAATGTATTTATTTCGCCACAAACCAACAAAAAACCACAAATTTAAAATACAGCAACACAAACAACACACAGAAACAAAAGAAAATACAAACATATATACATGGCGAAAATGGGACCTTCATCGGCCTAAAGCCACAGAGGAAGCCTGCAGCGCTGATTTTCATGAAGGGCCCCGGTCGTGTTACATCTAATTAGAAATATCTATAAGCGATAAAAAAAATACAAGAAATGGAAATAACATCTAGCTTAAGTAATCTATACTCATATTATAAAGCTGAAGAGTTTGTTTGTTTGTTTGTTTGAACGCTCTAAGCTCAGGAAATACTGGTTCGAATTGAAAAATTCTTTTTGTGTTGAATAGACTATTTATCGAGGAAGGCTTTAGGCTATATAACATCACGATGCAACTATTAGGAGCGAAGAAATCATGGAAAATGTGAAAAAAAACGGGGAAAATTATTCATCCTTGAGGGCTTCCATTGCGTACGCTGCGAAAACGGTTCAAGATACGAAAAATATATCTATGAAAGAATTATTTCTCTTGAAATGATCTAAAAAAATGTACCCGACAGTATATGTCTATCTTTTAAGATTAAGTCACTAGAACCGTTTTTATAGTAATAACATTTGGTCAAAATTAATGCATTATTTGTTAAGAATTGTATCAACGTAATAATATTAATCTTTATCCAAATAAATGTATTGTTGATTAAGGGTATTTAATTGTGAACAAAATTGTCTTTGACATCACTTAATTTCAATGAAAATCTTAGAAGATATTACAATAACTTATATAGCAAAACAACGTTTGCCGGATCAGCTAGTCTTAGATATAAGTGTTTATAATAAGTTTTTATAGACGATAACGCCCAAGCATTAATGAATAACAATTAATTATTAAATAGGTATTTTGCCTGCCTTGAGCCAGGATAAACTACAATAAGAAAATGAGTCCATACTTGTTCACTTAAAATAAGGTAAAAGGAACTTTGTCTACTTACCATTCAATCGTGCTCCTCAAGGGCCACGGTGTCTATATTATACACGGGTCAATTTATGTTAGTAAATCAATTTTTCTTTAAGATTTGTTAAGGAATATAGTTATTTACATCTTTGTTAGTTAGAAAAAAATTATTGTATCCTGCAATATTTCTCTCGTTTATAAAATAACCCGTATACAACCAAAGCTATAATAATAATTACTAACAATTACAGACATCAATCTAGTCCCAAATATAGTTTGCACTTGTATTATGGGTACTAGACAAAGATATACATACTTTAATACATATACACAACCATGACTCGCGACAAACTAACGCGCTTATTATAGAAAAGTTTACCTCTGCTGGAACTCGAACCCAGGACCTTAGCATCGTAAGTAGGGTCGCTACAAGTTGCGCTATCAGACTGTCGAGTTATGAGATTAATCTATCTTTCAAATATATTTGCATGGAGGAAGTTCCAAATACATTATGCAACAAGACAATACAAGTTACAGAAATATTGATGTAAAAAAATGTATAATAATAAATACTCGTGGATTAAACTAATATATTAGATGTTTATAAACCAAGAATTTAAACAAAGCAAGACTTTTCATTGAAATAAATTAATGTCGTAGGATTCTACTTTTTACATAATTACATTGTAATATTATGATATAATCCCATTCTCCTGTTTTAACATACATTATATAATTTATATTCTATTATTTTTATTTACAAATAAACACATGACCTCAATCACACCCGGTGGAAGGAGAAAATGTGTCTGTCGATAATAAATAATGAGAAAGTCATAAGAATGTGGAATATGCTGGCTGGAAGCATATCCTACTCCTTGGGTGTTCGCATGATGAATGTAGAAGCATGATGATGACGTGAAGCATAAATTTCCTAAAGCCTTTATGAAAATGTGAAGCCTTTTCTAAATTGCATTAATTTCTTTGTAATTTATTTTGAATTTGCTTTAGATATTTTTTGTTAATTTATGGTAAAAGTAAAAGTAAGAAACTCCAAGGATGAAATAGAAACAGCAAAGATAAGAGGTAGAAACTTGCTTATTTCCTCTCTAAATGGATAAACAGTATAGATATATAATAAATATACATTATAGATATAGAATAGATATACATTATAGATATAGATGTACAATAAACTCGGTTGGTATACAAATCCTCATAATACTGATAACATAATGATAAATAATATACTAAAACAACGGAGGTAATATTTTTGGTTGGCTAATTAAAGAAAATATAAAAAATACGTCGATTAAAACCAAAAACATGTGTTTTTATTAATTTTAAGTCCGTAAGAAACAGTTTTCCGATGTAGGAAACAGGAAGGAAAAACCTTACATCAATAAAAAACAAAACAAATTATTTAGAGGTACCATTAGTCGCGCAAGTTGACAATCAACATGCTCTTATACTATTAAGTTGTTATAGCTTAGTGAATCTTTTACGTTACTCTAAGAATAAAAATGGATACGGTATCTTCATATCTCAATAACTCATTTATAATTAATCTTTGGTGGTTATGTTGTTGTAATATAGTTGGTGGATTGTAATGTAGTATAAATTAATAAAAAAATCATATCTAAGTATGTGCACACTTTTTCTAGTAGGTACCTTTAATACAAGCGCAAGCTTAGATTGGGGCTGAGTTATTTTGTGCAATGACTCACTTTTGGACGAATTCGGATTCTCAGACCCGAGTGGAACGATTAGGGATACCCCGGGTGTTTTTAGTTAGAAGAAGTCTGACACACCGGGATCGCTGCCCTCACAGCTGCCGTGATGGCCTTATCCAGGATTTATACATGTTAATAATATACAATATTTAATTGAATAATATTGTTTAACATTTTATAATGAACGACCCCTGCGTCATTCTGTAAATAACTTTTTAGATATTATAGATCGATATCAGCAATATGAATATACCGAGGGGTGAAAGGCTATTTGGTTTAAGCTACATTTTTTGGTGATATAGTAATATATATATTTGGAATCGCTAAATCACCCCTCGATATGTATAATCTAAACTACCGCATCCATTTTACAAGTAGATCATCGTAGTTCAGTGTATCTCGACCCTCTTCTCGATTGTCGTTAAGTTGAATGATTGAGAACTTACGCTTTCGACTTCATTGCGTCCAATTTGTCTTAGCTACATGGTGTTTGCTTTTTATATTTTAAAATATAATTGATGTAAATTATAATTAGTAAATGAGAAAGAGTTTTTAGTTTCCTTTTTGGGATCGCGATACGCTCATTCCAATCTACGTTTGAGTAAAACTAGCTCGTGTTTATTATTGATTAATAAATTTTAAGCCCACATAATTAAGCAGTCCGTCAAATCAATGAGTTATGCAACATGATCATCTCTTTTTTCATTATAAATACAATATTATTATATTTTAAAATAAATACATATAAATAACATATAAATTTTAAAATATAAAAACATGTCGACCTACAGGGGCGAGGCCTAAGGCCCAAGCACCGGTAGTTAGGAGCTCAGAGTGAGGAACCTCCTCACAATGCGTGCCGTATCGAGTAGAACTGCCTTCTGTATCCGGCCCTTGATCCAACAACCAAGCGAGAGCCTCTTAAGGTGCTAATCGAAGCTCTTTGCAACCAGCCCATTAGTTGATACGACTATCGGGACAATAATCGTAAAATCTACATCCCACATGCTGGTAATCACGTGTGCGAGGTCTAAATATTTTGATAATTTTTCTTTTTCAGCTTTTATGAGATTCTCATCATGTGGTATGGCGATATCAACGAGTAATTAATTTCAACCATGGTGAAGATATTTCTTTAGTTATATATGACCATTTAAAAACTAAGCGTAGGTAGACAACTGTTTTATGAAAGTGTTTTCCTATTAACAATGTTGATAGGAAGATACATGCTGTATACAAAGAAACAGTTAAAAGAAAATCACGGGTCGCTACGAACAATGGCGCCCGGGGCATGTCGCTCTAATAATAAGGAGATTCGTTCTTACCTTATTATATTATTTACAACCGAACGATTGTGATTTGAACCGACGTTTTGTTATGATGTGTTCGTAATATTTAATTCTAAAACTGAATCGATATACAGTCAAAATCTATTATAACACCATCGAAGGGACCACTCATTTTTAGTCGTAATCATCGATAGTCGTAACAACCGGTGATGTTTTCGAGATACGATCAATCATATAGCAGTCAGCCGGGACTTTGTTCTAGGTTTATATAACAAGTATGTTGTTCTAAGCCGTGGTGGCTGCCGGCAGAATAGAATAGCACCTCCCTCTTCTTGCTGAGGTGTCGTAAGAGGCGACTAAGGTATCTCTTTAACACCGCAATTCAACCAGGTGTTCAGAGAAGGAAAACTCGACCAAACCTGCATCCCGCTCCCTCCCGATCGTACTGGTTCTCCTTTCCGTCGGGCCAGAGGGAGTTCGGGCGAGAGAGTGCTTTTCTGGCAGCGCGTCCAGTTATATACTTAAATATCTCCTGCGCAATTGACTGTTTCCGAAAACTGGACCTCGAATTTCTTAATCGGTGTTGAAACAGTCGCCGTGGCCGAAACCGGCCAGGACATCATCATCATCATCATGTTGTTCTAAACGATGTCACCATAAACGTGTTTGAGTATATTTTCCGTACAATTTTATGGATAAGTATTTATATATATCAAAACCTTAATAAATATACCTTCATTAATAATTTCTTTTATGATTTACGGGCGGCCTCTTGACCTCAATCACACCTGGTGGAAAATGAACATAAGTTCGATGACGAACCGCGTCCGTCCAAGAAATGGTTAATAAATTTTCTCTTACAGGCTCCAAAGTCATAAGAATGTGGAAATATGGTCTTCTGAAGCAGATTCCATTTCTTAGTGGTTCGCATGATGAACGTATAAGCGAATGTTTTTGTGCGGATATAAGAGATATTCATCACATACGGATGTTTTCTAACACGGTGTTTAATAGTTTTATGAGGAGTCAGATGGAATTAGATATAGCTCTTAAGAAGACTTTCCATTTGGCAACCAGTAAAAGGTTTTTTTTTTTCTCGGCGTGTCCTACGTTGGTGGCCTGGGAAAGGCCTTCACAACAAAACCGGGCTTGGTGGGCGAACGCAGAGGGCGCTCAGCCAGCGAAATGTATGGGTTGGGCGGCTACGCAAGGGCACCCCTGTGGGTACGGACCTCGACTTGTGCGGGCGGCCAGTTGAAAAACGAACCTAACGGTGATCTACCAGCGTTTCGGAAGCGACTACCTTGAGAAGAAACGCCGAAAGAAACTCAAGGCTGCGTCGGAGTGGAACTGCGTTATTTAAACAACAATTGACGGACCTATCCTTAATCGTCGTCGTCGGCGCCGTCGGCGACGCTGGTGTCTCGGAATGTGACGAGTGCTTGTGTGTACCTCGTTGTTGATAGGATCGGCGGTGGTAAAATGTTGCGAGGCGACTTTACGTTGAAGCTCGAACTGTGCTTAATGGGTAAGAAAAGTTGTTAAAAAAGTGTTATACTGACTGTGGGGTTGCTGCCCCCAATACTATTATCGATAACTGAAACTAAATTATAATTTCGGTACAACTTATATTAATTATAACTTTGGTGTATAAGGCGGACTGACGCGCACGATCTCTTAGCTAGTATGAACGATACTGTGGCGCGAGCGCTGGAACTGAAGGCAGCCGCGTGGATGGTTGCCACTAGTGATGAAAATGCCCGGGAATTTTCCCAAAGTGCCCAGCACTTCCGCGAACATTTCGTAAATTCCCGGGAATATTCCCAAGCAAGTTTTGGGCACTTTGGGAAAATTCCCGGGCATTTTCATCACTAGTTGCCACACACCCCGCTCGTCGCAGCCCCGCGTGCCTTACAAAACTCGTGAAGTCGCTACACTGTTAATTGTTTTTCACCTAAATAAATTGTGTAGTGAAATTCCTCGTGAAATTTGGACATTTAGCATATTTGTTATATTTTCTCTCATCTACTGACCGTCGTAGTGACTCGCTTTGGCCTGTCGCGTTTCGGGATAAAAATTGACAAATATTGACATTAATATTTATACGTCACTCAATTGTTTTGCCTTCCCGGAACCCGTCCACTGACATTTAAGCTTTATGGAATGGTGTTAAAGTTCAAAATGACTTATAACTAATTTTTTGTATGAGAATATGGAAAAGTGTTGTTTTAGACTTTTTCAGACAATTTTTAAAATTTTTCTCTCCGTAATAACCTTGCCCAGACTTCAATAAACACAACAAAAAAGAAATCAGCCAAATCGGTTCAGCCGTTCTCGAGTTTCGCGCTTATCAAGACATTTTGCGATTCATTTTTATATATAAGATTTCATATGTATTTGATATTGTAGTCTAAAAAAGACTACCAAAGAACGTAAATCCATTAAGAGTTTCCGTTTATCATGTCGGCCATCATATACCAGGACTAAAGATCTCTAGGTATGTGAGTTACTGGATATACACAAGCTGATCCCGAAACGCGGCAGGCCAAAGCGAGTTACTATGTCGGTCTTTACACTTGGATACTGAAGTCACGACTCTGTTTGGGCAATTGCCCTCCTCAAAAAACTATACAGCACCTATTTCGCTGACGTTGAAAAGATGTATATGAAATATAAATGCTGCAGTCAAAATTTCTTTTAAACATTGTATAGGCCATAATAATAAAGTCAAACGTAACTCTGTCAAAGGATAAACGTTCGCTTCAGGCGGATTTGTGGGTTCTTTTCGTTTTTTGTTTATAATTGAACCCTTTGTGGCGCGCTCAAGTTAAGTCCTCCGAACATTTTACTGTCAATGGCCGGCAAAGCATCGTCGGGAGTTGGACACGGCATAAAAATTTTAGGATACGTTAATATTAATTATGAAAGATTCTTCTATTTTAATCTATACATTTATTATTTGAACGTTAGCCCCCATGAAGTGACAACATATCGCTTAATTTATGTTTGGTTATAACATATTGTTAGCGAATATAATTTATATTTTTTATAAATTCGATAAATTTAACACCAAACAAACTTTAACACTTTCACCTATCGCACCCCGACGCTACGCCAAAACACACACTGCCGCCATCTTTTCGTTCACCCCAAAAGTCCTTATTAATTGTCTGACATCATCTTTCATGAAAGTTATTGTTAAACGATTACAGCATAAATTATATGATATTAAATAATAATTATTAACATTGGCTTGTAGTAGTAATATTCGTCCCTACTTTACGCTTCTACTGTGGTGGTCAATAACCCGGAAGCCAAGCCAAGAGGCCAAGCTGGAAGTGTCATCCGGACGTATTCAGATAATTACCTTTATTTAAGATCAAAGTCAACAGTAATACTTATGCTAATAACTACATACCTGTATGTCATTTATAATGACAATATTTAACGGGTTCCATTAGATGTGGAGCCAATCCTGTGTATCTGACTGCTAGTAGTTAACATTTTATTTATTGCAAGAATGTGAAATGTATTATATACAGAAATATCTCCTTCGTCTATAAAATTGTACAGTATATATTCTATTCAAAACTTTATGATTTCAATATAACACATCCAAACAATTTTTGGAATTCTTACATCCTAGTATTACGAACACTTCTTTTTCAAGTAGAAAATTGTTCCGACCAACTCTACTTTGTCCGCTGACCGTTTACAATGAGTTTTTTACTATAAAATTCACCGCATAAAACTAACGATAGCCGGCATACTTAGTCCACTTGGAAACGTAACTAACATTCTGGAAAGTTGCTTTTTTCGAATAGAGATATATTATTGATATAAAACCCTTTTTAGAAAGTTGAACCTTACACGATAGTATTGACGTGCGTGGAAAGTGACGTGTATAATAAAAAACAATGGTAATTTAATAGTTTTAGATGTCTGATATCGACTAGAATTTATCGATAAGTTTTTTTTCTTACACTGTCTCGTCAAAGTAAGTGCAGTGCACCTGATGGTAAGTACAGTGTAGTGCAAAAACGAAAGCGACTATCAAAGGATGAAAACCAATTAATAGTCTACATCGTCATGTCGGCCCACATATACTACGACTGAAGGTCTCTAGGTATATGAGCTACTGGATACACACAAGCTGATCCCGAAACGCGACAGGCCAAATCGAGTCACTATGACCGTCTAAAATTGATATCTGATAATAATAATAATCAATCATCATGCTATATCTCTTTTAGGGTGAGCAGAGATATATTAATGGCAATATGCACTTGGCGTTTATATGTCGTACGTAAGGTGACATAACGCGGCTAATTGCTAGTATCAAGGCACTTAGAAATAGCATTAGATGCTACGCGGGTTTCCTTGTGATAATTTCCTTCACCGGAGATCAAGGGAATCCGTAAATTCATCTATTGATCTTATACTGTGTCATGACCGTCATTATACTCCGCATTCATTGACAATGACGAATAACACCATACAATGCTAATCTCTACATTTGTGTGTACATTCACAAGAATCTATTCACAATTTAGTGAAAAATGAATGAGGGTAGATCGTGGACCGATTCGGCACCATTTCCTGTTCCGGTCTGTGCATCCATCTTAGTCGGATGTTTGCCGACACCCTTTTTAAATTATGGTGTCGTAATGATGTTCACTCACTATTACTTTATAATAAATAATTTTTACGTATTCAATAAATTCGAATTTAATTATGTAGTATAAAGTATATTTCACATATAAAATAAACAATAATACTATGTCTTTTTCAGAGTAAGGTCTGTATCCACCTTGCGCTTATGTGTCGTATTTAATGTAACCAGCTATTACACTATTATATACAGCTACATATATTATACTAGCTGATCCGGCAAACTTTGTTTTGCTATATAAGTTATTGTAATATCTTCTAAGATGTTCATTGAAATGAAGTGATGTCGAAGACAATTTTGTTCACAATTAAATACTCTTAATCAACAACACATTTATTTGGATAAAGATTAATATTTTTACGTTGATACAACTCTTAACAAACAATGCATTAATTTCGACCAAATTTGATTACCATAAAAACGGTTCTAGTGACTTAATCTTAAAAGATAGACATATACTGTCTCGGACATTTTTTTTAGATCATTTCAAGAGAAATAATTATTTCATACATACATTTTTTGTATCTTGAACCGTTTTCGCAGCGCACGCAATGGAAGCCCTCAAGGATGAATAATTTTCCCCGTTTTTTTTTCACATTTTCCACTATTTCTTCGCTTCTAATAATTGCATCGTGATGTTATATAGCCTAAAGCCTTCCTCGATAAATGGTCTATTCAACTCAAAAAGAATTTTTTAATTCTAACCAGTAGTTCCTGAGATTAGCGCGTTCAAACAAACAAACAAACAAACTCTTCAGCTTTATAATATTAGTATAGATTTGTTGGACGGACGCGGTCCGTCATCGAACTTATGTTCATTTTCCACCAGGTGTGATTGAGGTCAAGAGGCCGCCCGTAAATCATAAAAGAAATTATTAATGAAGGTATATTTATTAAGGTAAAAATAATTTTTCAATTTGAACCAGTAGTTCCTGAGATTAGCGCGTTCAAACAAACAAACTCTTCAGCTTTATAATATTAGTATAGATACAGCTATACAGCTATAACCGTTCTCAGAGCACTTATACAAGACATATCTATTAGATGCCATGCGGGTTTCCTCACGATGTTTTCATTTACCGATGAGCATGCGCTGCCTAAATCGATACGCATCCGATTACGGTGGGTACGACATATGATGATGTCCTAGCCGGTTTCGGCCACCGCGACTGTTTCAACGCCGATTAAGAAAATCGAGGTCCAGTTTTCGGAAACAGTCAATTGCGCAAGGAGATATTTCAGTGCATAACTGGACGCGCTGTCAGAAAAGCACTCTCTCGTCCGAGCTCCCTCAGGCCCGATAGAATGGAGAACCAGTACGATCGGGAGGGAGCAGGATGCAGGTTTGGTCGAGTTTTCCTTCTCTGAACACCTGGTTGAATTGCGGTGTTAAAGAGATACCTTAGTCGCCTTTTACGACACCTCAGCAAGAAGAGGGGGGTGCTATTCTAATCTGCCGGCAGCCACCGCGGCTAACCACGACATATAACCACAATGTGTATCAACTAATATATTTTTACCCCATAAGAAATATATAGTGATGTATTATTTTATTATAACTAAAAAAAATAAACCTAATTGTTTATTTTATCGTAAACTAGCTGTCCCGGCAGACTTCATTCTGTCCTATTTCCCTAAACTAAAGCTACATTGTTTTTATTATGTTTGTGGTGCCACGACGGACTTACTTCTGTCAAAAGTTATTGGCTTGTCATAGTACAATAGAAATAAAATAAGATTGAAAGACTTTACTGATTTCTAATGTGATGATATTTTTATTGTAATGGTACACGATATTTTTTGTTTGATTACTTGGCACATAAATTATTATTTTCATTAATAACATGCAACCTCTAATCAACTTGAAGACATACCAATGATAATCCTAAAGCACCTTTGTTTTGTTTTGATTCATGTCAAATATTTGACAGCTGGAGACAAAGTGGTTTGTATGGAAAAAGAAAATTGTTGTTTATACTATTTTCCTCGTATTTTTTAAGTTTTTTCTCGCCATAGGAACTTTCCTCAGACTTCATCAAACACAACAAAAAGAAATCAGCCAAATCAGTTTAGCCGTTCTCAATTTTTGCGCTTAGCAACACATTCAGCGATTCATTTTTATATTATAGATTGATAATAACGCACACTACTGTCATCTTCCAATCAATTTTCAAGTGCCATTGCACAACAAGTCACTTGTAACCACAGGGGGCAACAATAGAGAAGAGGATAGTCCAGGATAATAGCAATCATTAAATGGACATCCATCTTTTGTCCGTCTCCCTAATTGAGGTGCCATGGTTACGGGAATAAAAATAATTGGACATTTTCCCCAAGGTATTACAGTTTGAAGAGCTTTCCTCGTGCTTCACTTTGTTAATGTGACGCATTCAAGAATATAATTTCAAAGGAATGTATTATCATTTTTGCGACTCTATCAATTAATATCAATGAACATGTTTTTTACTTACGACGTAATTTCTTGAACTGTTATTGTCTTTTTTTAAATATATTCGCAAGCATGATAACAAACTTTGGAACTTGATTATTTATTTCGCACACACACACTTAATATTTTACGCAAGTATGCCATATGAATAGCCATATGAATAAAAATCATGGATGGTCATCACATTTATGCAACAAAACGCTTGCGTGTTTTAAAATACTGGTAGCGCCTTCTACTTTGTGCGAAGTGAACTAAATTACCCAAACTAAAATAAATCCACATATTCTATTTAATTAAACAGTGATAATTAAATTCATTTTATAAGTTAATGGTATCCATGGTATTGTTACAAACAATTAAACTTTCACTAAATTATTATTAAGTTTGTATTAATGAGTTATTGAATTTGAATTGAGAATTCTTCATTTCAATTATAAAAATATTTCTGGTTAATTCTTAGTTTATATATATATGTATATATAAGGTACTTAACGGTCTTCAACGTTTTATATAAAACAAACTCTGTTGTTGCTCTGTAAATCAAAGATTTTATTTAATATGCAATTACTTACGTTTTTCACAATTTATATATAATTATTTATATCACTATACCTGTAAAATCAAAGAAACGACAGTTATGTTTATTTTTTTATGACTTTTTTCGTATATTAATAACAACGCTTTATTTAAATTTAAAACACACCACGGCCGAGACTAAATTGTCAAAATTGACAATCCGATATCCACAGTTTATAACAAATTCTACAGGCATAGATTTTTTCACATACAGCCGCGCGAAGTGTTGCAACATTTATATCCTTAAAAGAAGTATATTTTCTTTACATATATATTACTTTTTGAACGTATATAATGATTTGGTGGTGTTTTTTGTCAATTAATAAACAAATCAACCCTTTTAACACCAAGTACCAGAAATCTCCTTTAAAGGATTTACGTGTACTCAGCAAAACGCTCGTTCTGTGAAAATTCAAATTAGAGATAAATCAAAGCCAAGATAAAGACGTCTGCAATTAGCACAGGGTCTGACAAATGCGTGGGGGGCGCGGC
The DNA here is from genome assembly GCA_036320925.1 of Automeris io. Taxonomy (NCBI): domain Eukaryota; kingdom Metazoa; phylum Arthropoda; class Insecta; order Lepidoptera; family Saturniidae; genus Automeris; species Automeris io. The sequence goes on from JAUDJH010000001.1 coordinate 21,840,290, forward strand.
CCACAAATAATTATACTTTAATCCACGCGCTATAAATCAAAGTAGCTACTTAGCACTCGATTAGCATCGAACAAGAGTGCGTAAATCATTGTCGCCGCCTACTACAACACAAACACACTCTGGTGCGACATTAATTTATATATATAAAGGCAAATACATATACCAACACGATATGTAGCAGATATTATGTTTTTATTTTCATTTACAATTACAAAATCAAATTTCAGATTGTGGTGGCCTTTTTTTTTGTTAACCCGGTGGAACTCCCTTCGGACAGTCAGGGGATTGGTGAGGGCCACTCCCCCCAGTGTGTCGGACTTGCACCGACTACTCTTCGCCTTCGCTGGGCTTGGGAATCCAGATACTTCCGAGAGGTTGTGGTGGTCTAGTGGATTATGGACGGGCTTGAAATGGTCGTAGGTTTGAATCCCGATAGGTAACTCTGGATTTTTCCAGATTATGTACGAATTTAGGCATCATATGCTCACCGGCGAAAAGACCATCGTGAGAGAACTTTTTTTTAATTTGTGATAATTAATTTTATGTAAATCTGCTGTAAAGTTATTATTAAAATATATAAATATATGTGATATACATATATTATATATTTTTTCAAAAGTTATGGAATTGTGAACACATTTCTTTGTAATACATACGATGGACAATATCATTGGCTTTCGAATAAGCCAATTTTTAGCTCAATATGACTAGAACTTTGAGCGATATGATTTGTTTTTTGGACTCGAAAAAAAAAAAACAAAATGGCTGCCACATAGCGGGGAAGTATATTAGACCCAAGCTTAGAGTGTAATTGAATTTTTTTTCTAAGTATTTAAGGGACTTTTGTAACTCGGCACATGCCAGCCCCATCGTATCCTAAAAATGCACTACTAGCATTTATTTCTGATGGGGAGCAATCAGCCTGGACAACTCCTTTGCATCGGCTGAGTAGGGTCTTGCTAAAACTCCGCAGACCATGCCTGCATCAAATTTGTTCAGGCTAAAGGCTCCCATCAGAGAATCTCTTGCAGACTGAGATCGGACACACTCCATCAGCAAATGTTGTACGTCATCTACTTTCTTACAAGTGCTGGAGTTCGGTGACTCCACAAGCTTCATCAGATGTTTAAATTTGCCTGATGGATAATTGAACTTTGAAATAGTTTTTATTTAAGTATTTAGGATATCGCTAGTCCATGTCCGGACACACTGTATAAAAGAAAATGTTAGAAAATTATGAAAGCATTTTGTATTTTCAATATAATAAACAAAAATAAAATATAATACTATGCAGCTCATTTTAAAAATCATTCGACGAACATTAAAAATAACGTACTAGTTTTATAAAGATAACATTTTAAAAAGATAGATGCGGAATAAAGTACATCAAGTAAAATCCTTTACAAAATTATATTATTTATACAAACAAGAACTATCTTATTATAGATTTATATTTTCGTCGATTTTCTAACCGAGTCGAAATAGTCTTATAAATTGTCAAACTTTAATAGAGCATTTCGTTTCATTGTATACAAAAATGTATTATAGATTTAATACATTTCTCATTCTATTTCATTCTTATATCTGTGAACACGACGGACGCGGCAGTGTTGTGAGCAATCAACCATTTTACTGCTCTTTGTCTTAAATCGTCCTGGTGAGACAACACTAATATATTCTCGTTACTGACTAGACATTCGCACTTATATACATGACCATAATCTTTGTTTTCTCATTATGTCATATATTGCTGAAGATCGTGACTACATAATTAAAGGTTTCGAAATTTGTACTAATAATAGTATATTATCAAGCTATACCACTTTCAGGGTGAGCGGGGCTTCGCCGGGTGGTGAGGAAGACGGCCCGGCCTTGCCTTTGGCACTCGGCAAGCGGGAAAAGGAACACCCCGAGGGTTTTAGTCGGTGCAAGTCCGACACACCGAGGGGCAATCCTCATCTAGCCCCCTGAGATCCGTTTAGGGGTTTGCCGCGGGTTACCAAAAAAGGGTGAGCGGGGTCATCAGTGGCTGTATCAACTTTTGCGCTTATATATTGTGCCCAACGTGACAAGTAAAGCGGCTGATCGCCGTACCAGGATCTAACACATGGTATTTCTATTAGATGCGGATTTCCTCGCGATGTTTTCCTTCTCCGGTGAGTATATGGTGTCTAAGCCCGCACTTAAACTTTGGGAGTCAAAGCTGCTCGCGTCCGTAGGCTTCACCCTAGTTTCCCTACACGTGACTCCTGGGTGGTGCTAAACGAGCAGCAGCGAGGTGGTAGGGCGCCGGTGCCCGTCTGGATCGCGACCACAGTACATGGGTGTAAAGCCCGTCATAGTGACCAGTTTCGGCTTGTCGCGTTTCGGGATCAGTTTGTGTACATCCAGCAGTTCATATACTTAGAGACCTTCAGTCGTGGTATATGTGGGCCGACATGACGATGTAGACTATCAATGGATTTTCATCCTTTGATAGTCGCTTTCGTTATCGGACTACACTGTACTTTCCATCAGGTACTCTGTAGTCACTATGTCGAACAGTGTAAAAAAAAACTTAAACCGGAAATTGCGATTTATTTATTTATTTATTTATAAGTACACTTACATAGACTACATTAACACATAAAACTATATAAAACATGAAGATGATACATTATAAATGCGACTATATTTATATTTGTAGACATTATATATTTATAATGACTTATAATTAATGTAGTATTTAGTTTATTAACTTTTATTATCACTTTAAGGGTCTTATACGCGAAGAACTGACTTTTAATTATGGTTCATTGTTGTAACCAGGTTGTATACACAGACTACGGTAACGAGATAACTGAAACGCCGCGTAGTTTTCTAAGCATCAAGCTACAATTAAAAGTAAGTTAATTCGCGTGTTAGACCCATAAAAAAATTCATAATTAGTGACTCGACGGTCTTAACACTTGTGTACATTGCTCTACCACCTAAAAGAAACTAAGAAGTATTTTGAGTTTTAATTAGATCTAACGCGTTGACCGCAACGAAAGTGCCGAGTTGAGATGGGCACTGGCAGTGCCAGTATTTTTGTCGAGGTCGTAAACCAGAGCGTCGCGGTGTAATGGGACAGAAGCGAAAAACTGTATTTCTTTTACCAACTACCTTTACAGAGATTCCGGTTTAAGTTACAGCGTTAATCACATTGTTTGTTAGTTATTGTAATATTGACTTTACCGTGTTTTCATTTAAATTCATGACGTATCTTTTATGATGACCAAATGCTTTGATCTCAATCCCACCTTGCGGAAAGTGAGAAGGAGGTCAAAGATGGACCGCGTTTGTCCAACAAAGAACTCTTTTTTAAAAGACTCTCCGATTGTAAGATCGTGAGGAATGTATTCCACACCTCCGCTGTTCGGCTTACGTAGGAAGAAGCGAATTTACAAAGTAATATTAAATGTCGCCTAAAATACAGGTCCGGTTAGGTGTTTCTTTAATCGTTCCTTTGCATTTTTTTAATTTTTATCGCACTCTGCCTGACGGCTCACATATCGGATACAGTCGCCCAAGAAAAACAGCAACACAAGGAGAATTTGTATTATATTACCGACAATTAATAATTTGGCTTAGTAACTCTTTAACTTTAACACTAAACATACCATAACGGGTCAAATGACCCATTTTGAACTTTTGCATTGAAAATACAAGTATCATCTTATTGTTTTTGCACATTTGACTTCATGTCTTTTTCTAACTAATTATCCTACAGTTAATTTAGTATTTTTTTATTTTTTTTGCTTTATTTATTTTGAGTAATACTTGAACTTTGCGCCGATTTTCGAGAAGCCCGTGAGCAACCAGAAGAAAACAAATACGAAAGAATCGTTGCCTTAGTCTCCTACAGATGATTATCAACGTAAGAAGTGTCAAATAGGATACTGTAAAGAAAATAAAACCAACAAAATTTGCTCTAAATTTACAATGGATACACTTATATGTAAAAAATGCGATGAGCAATAATTAAAAATTATTATTTTTACTTTTGTAATAGAAATGCTCAATATACAGTTTTTTTAATATAATAAATTTTATTATTATGTTTATTTTCTTCCTAACATCCATATAATACATTCAAGCAGGAAATAGGTATCTAAAAAGTGTTGGTATGTTTAGTGTTAAAAGTGTTAAGTGCGAAGCGTTCGGACAAATCCTTTTTCTGTGTCGTTACAATCTAGTAATGTCGCGAGGTCTCCGCTTGCAAATGACTAGTTTAAAGTTATATTTTTAGTTATTAATCAATGGATTAATTAATTTTACAGTAAACACTGAACGAGTCTACATCAGAATTAGTTTGCGGGCTCTATCAGTGAGACAATTATTTTCAACTGAACCGTACGTGGGGGTACTGTCCACTCGCGTCATTGTTGCTGTAAACTGATTTTATGCAATACTGAACTATTTAATGCAATTTAGTGCATTGAGGAATTTATGGCACATTGCATTAACACGTTAAGTTTTGTTTACACTTGTACAATATGCTATATATCGTTAACCTAAACTTATATTGCATGGAATTATGATCCATAGTGACCAGTTTCGGCCTGTCGCGTTTCGGGATCAGCTTGTGTATATCCAGTAGCTCATATACCTAGAGACCTTCAGTCGTGGTATATGTGGGCCGACATGACGATGTAGACTGTCAATGGACTTTCATCCTTTGATAGTAGCTTTCGTTTTTGGACTACACTGTACTTACCATCAGGTACTCTGTAGTCACTATGTCGGGCCAGTGTAAAAAAAAAGTCCAGGTTTAAGAACTGCTAAATTTAAATCATCATAGAAGTAGAGTTAGATCGTCAACGCCGTCGTTAGGTGGTCATAATATTTCTTTATTATTAGTTTTATAAACAAATTAAATAGTTATTTAATTTGTTTTTCTTTATATAATTAGATTTCTCATATTATTTTTTGTCCCTTAGCTTAATTTGTTTTGTATCTTTTTTCGTGGAAATTTTGCTGGCTTATGACATTTTTGTATATTTTTATTCTTTAAATATTACTGTATGTTTTTCTGAAAATATAAAAAAAAATATCGATCTTTCTATATTGTCGATCTTCGCAATTTCATTAAAGTGCTACTGTTAACAAGTTGCCAAATATATTTTGGATTTGAATCTTAGAAATGATAGAATTTGTATCTCGTATAATAGTTTGTATTGTTTTACTGAATGATTCTTGCATAAATGGATCAAGCAAAGCCAGCTAAATGCAAATCAGTGATAATCCATTAGTACACGCGTGTTGTGTACTTACCTCATCAATACACTTTGGCATCAGTCTATTACTTATATATATCTCGTGTCTAGATTTATTCATATACAATCTTATTAATTTAAAAATTTATTAAAACATTTTTAGAAATAGAACTTAAATTTGTATGTTTACGGGGCTGACATGACTGCGTAGTCAAAAGCCTTTTTTTCTCAAGAATTAAAAAAAAAATTATATTCACTGTAGTTACTCTATTGGACTTCCAATACTATATTGAACAACATTAAATATCTCACGGTATTTGTATCGGAGCATCCGTCGTCCTGAAATTTTGATAAAGAGATAGATTGGTGTACCTTGTGTATTTACCCGGATGTTGCAGAATCGCTAATTTCGATCTTTTGTGGCTCGACATTCCACAGATAAATAGTCTAATAAAAAATCAGGGCACGCGCGCCTTGTTTCTTCAAATCAATGGTGTAGGTAATGCGGCAATCATTTGTGTTCAGTTATCAATGATAATTTGTTTGACAGTTAGACCATTCAAAAGGGCACCTCAAGATAATCTCCCCATTTTAAAATCACAACCATGTAATATCTAATAGCTCTGTCAAAAAATATCTTTGTCTAGTAATCACAGTATAACCGTAAGCTTATTTAGTACTAAGTAAATGTGTGTAAATATTATTATTAAAAACAAAAAAATGGAAATAGTAGCTCGACGCAATTAAGATAATATAGGTATAGACGTGGGATGACAGCGAACGTGTAAAACTATTACGTTTTTAATTAAAACCATTTTTAGTAGACACGTGTTAAAACTGTACAAATTAGATTAAAGCGGTAACAGCCGCTAAAGCTCGAAAAAGCTGTAATATTTTCGATGTCTCACATCAAGCGCTTTATTGGGATGCAGCGATGAAATTGTATTGTTTCTACTTTGTATGAGTTTGATTACTTTATTTTATACCTCATAGTTACTTTTTTTTATAATTTATAGACGAACGCTTGACCTCAATCACACCTGGTGGAAGGTGAAGATGAGTTCAATAATGAAACGCAATCGCCTAGCAAATGCCTATTCACTCTTCTCTTAAAGACTCCCAGGTCATAAGAACGTGGAAATATGACCGCTGGAAGCATATTCCACTCCCTAGCCGTTCGCATGATAAATTTAGAAGCGAATCTTTTCGTGCGAATATAAGGAACATCCACCACATATGGATGGTATCCGATTTCTAGTGCTTTTGTGGTGGAATGGGGCTGGTGGAATCAAAGAATGCAGTTCCTGAGAACACTCTCCACTGTGCAACCGGTAAAAGACCGAGAGGCAGGCAATTCTACGTCGATACTCACTTTGGATCACAAGCCGGAACACGACGAATGGTGTGGCGGCGTGACTTAATCCAAAGGGTGGTCGCAAGCCATGGCCGACGCCCTACCACCTCGCTGCTGCTCGTTTAGCACCACCCAGGAGTCACGTGTAGGGTAACTAGGGTAAAGCCTACGCGAGCAGAACCAACCCCCAAAACTTGCTTCAGCCTGTCGTGTTGTGGATCAATTTCAGTATATGTAGTTGATAATATATACCCAGAGACTTTCCGCGTGGTATATGTCATCCGACAAAGAGACAGCTTTCCTTATATTTTCCATCAGGTGTAGTATAGTCAACTTATTGAGCCAGTATAAAAAAAGAAATCTAGCTCGATAAAGTGACTTCAGCGGATGTTATAGTAAGTGCACTGTAGTAGAATAATACTAATAATCCAAGAATACTAATACAATGACAGTCAAAGTCATCATGTCATCACAAATATGCCATGACAGCAGTGACGTGCATAGGATATTTGGAAAGGGTAGGCAGAATTCGGATAATTAATTTGAATATTATATTATGACAGTAAATATTTTATTGCTTTCATAGGAAAGATAGATGGCGTGAGTATAGAATGAATATGATTATAAATGGCTTTATTTTTTTTTTCTTAACAAGCAATTTATTCCAGACTTATTTATCGTTAGGGCATGCAATGCTTTCGTGCAATGAACGCTACTGCATGACAGAAGGTATCTAGATATATTAACAGCTAAGCGTACATAAACTGGTCCTGAAAGGCGACAAACCGAAGCGAGTCACTAAGATCATCCTTGCACTTGCGTACAGTGACAACGACCTAGCCGGGGCACCTTACAACCTCATATCGCAAATATTATCGATAAAATGCTGCCGTCGGTGAAACCTAACCTTTTTTATGATTCAATCCCATAAAATATGTGCACACCACTATTTTTAGAGATTTTGTGCTCGATAGCTTTGTGAAAACGTAAATATTGTTAACCGTCCGAGAACTGAAATATTCATAATAAACGATTTATCGCCTTGTGTAGGTAAGCAAAACTTGTCTATACTACGTTTGTTTTAATGTGATTGGGTTTACTACGCTTCGGAATTGCCGTTGTTAATTGTGTTCCTTTGTCAACGATTTCTAAGCCTAAAACCTTTTTAGAAAGAACGCAATAGTCAATCTTTCACGGTGCCCAATTGTTAAGTGCAGACAATTGCTACGAGAATCTGCCGCGAATCCACCTGCGTGTACACTTGCGGATGTAGGCTCAAGCCGTGAAAAGAGAAACTGAAAACAGTACGTTCCGGGTTCGCAAAGAGTTGACACTTAATTTCAAAAGTTCCATAGAATACCTCAATTTCGAACGATATATTCACACCCAAACTTGCATAACTTAAGACTTGGTAACGATGTCTTATGAGACTTTTGAGTTAAACGTACTTTTGTACTTCTCAGACAATTTTTAACGGAGTGATTGGCTCTTTTTTTAGATATATTATACAGTTGGTACGCTGGCTGATGTGCTCGCCTGCTATCCCGGGAATTTGGGACCCGGACCCTGACCCCCTTGCTCCGGGCCTATCAATAAAATATCTAATTCTAACAATAACAACATAATAACAATAAATAACAATAATAATAACAGTGACATTTTCTTATCGTTATAATGTAATGTAATTTACCAACAAACAACTAAAGCTTTGGTCCACAACGACAATAATGTCACTCGGTAGAATCATCGCTGAAGCGCTTTAATCACATTTTTAAACCAATAATGCAATAGTTTCACTACTTTCAATTAAAACGAAGGGTGGAACAATGCAGCGCCGTAATGGATCAGTAATCTCGTTAGTTAGTCATCGGCAGATGATTGGACCATGATGACTAGGGAGAATATTGCGCCAATAATCTCTTTATATGCGTCTGCAATGACTCTGGTCTGATGACGAATCATTTTTAAGACAAAACTAAAACGATATTATGTTCTTTGAATTTTAAGCAGTTACATGTAATGAAATAGTATATAGTTTAGTGTATAGATGATATAGTATAATGTAATATGATATAGTATGATATAATATAATATAGTATAAATAAACAGGCCACTCTGACGTTGTGGATGCCTTAATAGGAACTGTACATTTTTGATTGTAGCTTTGTATATGTATTGTGTAAATGAGTAATTGTACCGGGCCACCGGCAACCCTGTAAAAAGTAAATAAATAAATACTTTAGTGTACACACTAATTCTGTATCGACCGAGCGATGCGGGGTTTCTGGGTCAACTTAGACGATTCGGCATCATGTCTGTCTGCCAATGGCCAATTTTTAAGACAAATAAGATAATGATTTGAAATTAGGCTATACTTTCTAAACCTTTGACACAAACCCGATGATAATACTGAATGTAATAAAAAAACTGAAGAGGCTACAATATATATAAATGGAGGATTTTTTGTCCCTAGGACTAATATAAAAACGAATGATTTTATCCGGTTATACGTATATTCAATTTTAACTTATATTGTGTAATTTAACAGCAAATACTGAAAACTGGTAAAAGTTTATAAGAAACAAATTTATAAGCAATAGAAGTAAGCGAATTTTTTAGGTAAGTCGTATTTTGTAATATATGTCAAACACGTTTTTAACTATTAATATAACTAATTATAGAAAGAAAAACAAATACAATAAATAAAAATAAACTGAATTATTTTCTCTATTCAGTTTTATTTCGTTTCTTTACAATTCGGTGAATAATAAAAGTAGTTTTTATAACTAGAAAAGAAATATTCTTTCCTTTTCATTAAATAAAAGAGAAAGCTACTAAAGTACCCGAAGACGTTACTGTCACATTTCCAAAGAACAATGGGCCCAATTTGATCCGAAGCGGCCTCTCGAATTAGCCCATGTCTTGGGGCATTTTATACCCTCAATCAAACGTCACAAGTGCTAGAGCGGGTCCAAACGACCTAATGAAAGCTCCACTTTCAGCATTCTTAAGGATCTGTATAGTGATGTACTTACTTACTTCTTTTATTTAATACAAATAATGTTAGATTTTTCCATGATTTGGGTTCCGCATTACAAGAGAAGATATAAATTTCAATTATTTTCCGTCTGTCTATTTGACAAAACCATTTTTCTAAAGAATGCATGGAGGTGTCCAGTTGAAATTAACACTTCATCTGTAAACGGCGGTCATCTGAGTCCGAGTAAAATCTATTTCAGTTTATATTTGCTAAATAGTGGAATATCGGACGCACCCTTCTCTCCTTAAAAAAAAGTATTTCTTCAATTATTATTCCAAAATGTATGTTTTGAACAGTAGGATGATTTTTTAGAATTTTGAAAGTACATTAAAGGGGCGTAAAAACGGCAGGTCACAAAAGACCACCGTATACAAATGCAGGATGCGGAAAAAACGTTTCCAGAGGAAGTGTTAATCAATTAATGAAGTCTAGAGTCACTTATATCTCTATAAATATCATGCTTTTAAGTCAATCAAAAGATACGGGCATTTTTAACGTTCCATCAAGTGAATCAAAACCTATAGGGTACTTCTCGTTGCCTTAGATTCATGAGACAAAAAGCAATGTCTTGTATCACGAGTATAGGAGAAAACCATTTTATAGTTACATTACAAAAAAAAATCTTATACCAACAAGTTGATACAGAATCTTTGGCGCCCAAATCCACCTTGCACTTGACTGGTTTTCAATGGTACGTCAAAGTTACTATCCAGTACCTGATCGTGAATACAGTACTTTACATATCTAACCAACAAACTAAATATAACACCATATTAATTATGTGTTCTACGTTATTTTTAGAACAAATTATATGTAAAAATATATATATAGTGTATACATCATCAATAAAACATTAATCATTTTTTTTTTACCTAAATATACCATTTAAACAAAATATCTCACTTAGCCTTACTCACTTACTTAAAGTTTTATTTTACGAAGTCTCTTATAAAAATTCTTTGAAAGTAAATTTCCTTACTTAGTATAAATATTGAAGATAAATATATATCAATTGAGGTACTACAGCAGTATTAAAATAAACTAGAGTCTAAACAAATTATCATATAATTGTTTCCAAACAAAATTAACCTATTCTGTGTCTGTCATGGGGTACTTCGTAAAATGAAGGTATAATTATGAAAAACGGAAAACCACTTTTGAGGGAAGCACAACTCTATAACACATTACCCTCCTGCATAAGAAACGCGGGCTCGTTTGGCTGTGCCAAGATGCCATACACAAAACTAAGTTACTACGATATACATATTTGAAATAAATACCAATAAATATAGTTCTGTGTATGCCAAGTGAGTTCTTACTACTTTACTATTCCAGTTAGGTTTTAAAACAAAATGTTCTTATGTGAGATATGTATATTAATGAGGATAAACTCTTTAAATATATAGAAGAAATAAATACACGAGATATTTTGGTCTTAGCTAATTTTTTAACTTGCACTGTACTTACATGGCATTAAGTAGTAACTATGTCATGTCATTTGAAAAAAAAAAAAAACTGTGCTCAAATTTATGTACAAGTTTTTTTTATTACAAATAGAATTTCCCTACATCCCTAAACGTAAGGGTGGTAACTATATCACAGCAGGGGTTGCATCCCGAAGATTATAGCGATGTTACCATCTAAGAAGTTTACTGGACAACCGTTGAAGATATAAAGATAACTGGATAAACTCATATTTAATTTTATTATTATTTTTTTATAGTGCCATTGCAAAGTGACTATACCACGTCTTATATATATAGTATGTGTGGATGAGCGCGTATCATATTTGTATGTGTGTAGGCATATGTGTCTGTCCATACGTATATATGTACTTATCATTATCTATGACACTTTGACACTAGTCTCTAGAGCTACGTACCTACACTCTATTATACCCTTCCTCGCTGTTTTCTGCGTGTTGACAGAATAAATGGGCGTCAGCTGGAAATCAGCGCTGGGTGGCTAGTCATCTAGCACTTCCCTTTAGCGTATCATCACAGGCTACTCTATTTAGGTTACCGATTTTAGTTAAAAAGAAAAAAATTGGCATATTACATGGGAAAAATTTACATTGGAAGATTGGGAGTCTGTGTGGCGCGTGTATATAGAAAAAAGAGATGCAAAGTATCATGCTAGTATCATAATGTACCATATTATGTAATCTTTCCGTACATGTACAAATAATTCCTTGATTTCATGACTGTCGGATCTAGTGTGTTAAAATCTTTGTTACGCAGTTTTCGGTATTAGAGGAGTGTTGCAACATGCCCGCAATTTGCTTCAATGATGCTGCCTCTTGCCCTAACCACTTTAGGGGATTTTCCCCAAAATATTCACAGTTGCACAATGGAGAGTGTTCTCAGGCAGTGGCGTTCATCTCATACACGCATAAAAACAATGCATACTTTATAATAACTTTTGGATAAATTACGAAAAGTTAAATATAAATAAGGAAAATTCTGAAATCATTAAAATATATTCCATTTTTGCGCCATCTATCGTTCCGATAAAATAAGTATAACGTTTGCTAATATAAATCAATTACGCGAACGCAGCGCCACTTACGGAAAGCAGAGTAAATGATTCATATCCCCGCGCCAAAAAAATGGTATGTTTGACCACGCCCACGACTTTCGGATTCTTCGAAATTAAAAGGAGTGATTTTTGTAAACAAAGAATTTTAGATTTTTTTTATTTAACTTAATTGGTATTTTAAAATAATTGATTTAAAAGAGGTCAGAGAACTAAATAATATATCTTGACTTTCATTATGAACATTATTAAAAGTCCTACACATAAACAATGAAGCGAGTTAGGTTGCTGAGAATATATGTTGCTAGCTAGGCTGTAAACTTGAGGCAGTCTGCTGCCCGGATGAGAGGGAGGTGACGCGCAGTGTCTGGAACGCCGGCCGTGAGAAAGGTTTGGAAAAGTAGACTCTTTACACCCACACATCCCTAGATGAAGCCAGAAGAGTTGTTCGCTCTCCAGGTGACTGGAAGAATCTAGTTTCCCAGGCACTGGTAAAGTGATTGGAGGAACATCCTGGGTGTTTTAAGTCAGTAGAAGTCACACACCGGGGACGCCGTCCTCACTACGGCCCTGGTAGTTCTAAGCTGGATTTTACTAGGTTACAAAAAAAGCGGATATATGTTGCGGATTATTATAATATATCTACAAGCTTCTACAGATTTCAAGGAGTGGAATTCACTTCCTGCGTTCCAACTTCTTATGGCATGGGAATTTTCAAACGTCGAGTGAATCGGTATTTGCTGGGCGAGCGCGCTCCATCGTCGGCCTCATCATCGCTTTCCAGCTGGTGAGATTGAGGTCAAGCGCATGCCTGTCAGTAATTAAAAAAAAAATCCTCAATGAGCTCGTCCTACTCACACTTGGTCGATTCAAACTGTCGACTACCGTTTGATTGTTGAAATAAAATGTAATTGCATGTGATAGATACATTAATTAAAGCCATCAATGGAGGCGAAAGAAAAATTGAGTTATCAAAATGGAATATAAAATTGCGTTAACGACTTTAAAATTACCGTCAAAAAGCAATAACTTTGGAAATGAGCGACAACCTGTAATTTACGTCAATTTGACTTCGAAAAGCGCTTGTCTTTATTTGATACGAATAAAGTGGTTTAACGACTCCATAATGATTACAAATAAATTGTATATTTCAGTTCACTAACACATTATTGCGTTTTTGTAATATCCACATACTGTCTTGTTCATTTGGCTTCTTTCTTTAGAGGAATGGTTAGAAATATAATATAATGTTTATTTTATTATTTATTTATTTATTTTAAAGGGAAACATACAGCAATATAAAAATGATAATAATATACGCAAAAAATGTTACATAAGCCAGCAAAGTTTCCACAAAAATTAGTACAAAAATAAAAAACAAGCTAATAAATAACAATAAAAAAATCAATCAAATATACATACATATATATGTTACATATAAATAGTACATTTATATTAAAAAAAATACAATATAGAACAAAATTGAACTTAGGCTAATATTTTCTTTCTCACCATTCGTTTAAAGGGCCCAAAGGCACAGGACAGTATATCTATATCGCAAAAACGTTTATTATATAGATCACAGGCACGAAAAACAAAAGTATTATTAACATAGTTTGACCTTAAGAATGGCACCTTAAACAGCGAAAAGTCTCTTGCATTGGAATGCGGACACCTGAAACCTATTTGACTAAGCAAATAGGACGAGTCCACGAGACCGTTAACAATTTTAAATAAAAAAAGTTGATCTCTCTCAATCCTACTAATAGTTTGAATTTAATTTTTTCTTTGTTGTATTTGTTATATATAACTTATTAACTATTATATATATATAGCAGTTAATCAAGTTAAGTTAGTTGATTAACTGCTTGTTTAATTGTTAGTTGTTTGCTGTATGTTTTCAGAGAAGTGTGAAAAAAAATAAATAAATAAACTACCTTTACATAGTGACTACGGCGCATCAGATGAAAAGTATAGTGTAGTAAAATACGCTAATAACTGCCAAGGGGTGAGAATCGAATGACATTCCCCACCAACACTCACTGGAGAAAAACTGCTTGACATATAAATGTCATGTTTAAGTGCTCTGAGAACGCCGTTCAACTGCGCTACTGGTCACGTTGGGCACGACATATAAGCGGAAAATGGATACAACCACTAATGAATCTCTACCTATCCCGTGAGGGATATAGCATGATGATATATTATTATTATATTAGATTTGAGTGTCAAAATTGATCATACTAACAAAAGAGCCTTAAAATTTAAATATTATGCTTATACTGTTACATTTTAGGCCCTCTATCACATGCTACTATTAATAAGGCGAGTTTTCAATAATTCTATACGTGACGTATACAGGATATTTGGACAGGGTAGGCAGAATTCGCGTAATAAATTTGAATATTATATTATGATAGTAAATATTTTATTGCTTTCAGAGGTAAGATAGATGGCGTGAATATAGAATAAGTATGAATATATGTGGTTCCTTTTTTGTTTAACTTTAAAAAATCAATTCCAGACTAATTTATCGTCAGGGCATGTAATGCTTTCATGCTTCTATAGAATGAATGTTACTGGTATATACCATAGACTCCCGAAGTAAAAACAACGCTGAATTTGAAATATAAGAAAATTTATTAATCTCATTTGGATAATTACCTCAATGCACCGGTATTTAGTAAAGTTGAAAAATTGAAGGAAAATGCATAGCTATTTTCAATTTACAAATAACATCCGGAAGCCATTATCCAGTTTCCCATCATCCTACGATCACTCATAAAGACGAGATGACATATCACCTGCTCTGAATACGTAATCGATCAGCTCTCTTCCGGTCGTAAACTAAATCTAGACTCTGGAAGTCGCACACAGAACCATTCAACTGTTTCGTTTAACTTGAAACGTATAGATATTTAATTTTCAAATTTATACAGTTGCTTACTAAATATTTTATAAGCGACATTAAAAGAAATGCAGAAAGATTTTATAAATTTTCTAGTTTTTATCTATGTTATATGCCAAGAATAAAATCCAATTATACTAAAGGTCACCCGTTTTTCAAAAATCGACCATAATCCATTGTTACAAATCCGTTTATTTTAAGTGTAAGTTGTTACTGGGCTAAGTCTAAGACCGGTCTGGGTCTGTTTGTATTTAAATAAAAACAAATCTAAAAAATAAGTAATGTTAAAGAGAAGATCAAAATGATGATTATGCTTTGAGTAAAGTTTTTCGACACGTTGTTTCAAACGTGATATAGCCCATTGAGAAGGCACGCTGAAACACAGTGCTCAGTTGGAAAACGTTTTAAGCCTGGCGTATGGGATCACAGAGAGGTATAAAGCAGCGATGTGAGGCAATAGCCGTAAAGATTTTATTGTGGAGCTCCTGGCGGGGTACGTGTGGACGTAAATGTAAAATATTCAGCAATGCAATGGATTATTAGACAATGGGCTATGATTTTATTCGTGTCAAACTGTTATGGAAGGAATTATTCATACCTTCAGTCATGTATTGACGATTGCTATAATTTATTTATGAGACGTCTAATTTCAAAACCCGTTAAAACGATTTTTCGTACAAAATTACTTAATAGTCGTTATAGTAATTTGAAATGTTTTTATCAAAGCAAATATTATATATGATTTTTTTCTTTTTTGCTTTTTCACTCTAGAATAATAATTTAAATACCTTATAAGAATGTGATTGTTAAAGATTAATTATAAGTTTTTATAAATTTATGGGATTTAAAAAAATATGCTATAGTGGGTTTTGAAATTAGACTGCTCATAATTGTATGGAATTTTAATAGAAAGTAGGATTTTTTAATTGCTGATGCCGATAAAAATATCGCGAAGTCTTACTTTTTTCCGTTTAGCTTATATTCCCAACTAAAGAAAGAGTTCAGTCACAAATAATACACAATAATATATCGTTACGCTATATCCCTTTCGGGGTGAGCAGAGATATATTAGTGGCTGTATATACTTTGCGCTTATATGTCATTCCCAACTTTACCAGTAGCGCAGCTAGAGATCAATTTCATGGCACTTTTGTGGATTTATGGCGATTGCCCTAACTGGGTTTTGAACACAATACACGAGTGTAAAGTCCGTCATAGCGACTCGCTTTGGCCTGTCGCGTTTCGGGATCAGCTTGTGTATATCCAGTATCTCATGTACATAGAGACCTTCAGTCGTGGTATATGTGGGCCAGCATGACGACGGAGACTCAACAGATTTTCGTCCTGTGATAGTCGCTTTCGTTTTTGGACTACACTGTACTTACCATCAGGTATACTGTAGTCACTTCATCGAGCCAATGTAAAAAAAAGAAAGACATTTCAAGATGATGCCTAAATTAGTTTGTAATCTGGAAATACCCACATACAAGTGTCGGGAAAAAGAACTAAAAAGGAATAGGAAAATAAAGGAACGAAATACAAGATACGTCTTTAAATTATGTGGTCCGTGTTTTACCGCGCTGTCTTCAGCACGACCTACTAAATATAATGCCCAGCTGAGCGAAAGCTAAGCGGTCCTTTTGTCCAATATACACAAATCCTTGTTTGTTTGTTTTTAATGATATAAACTGTATTTTATTTAGTTATTTATTTATAAAATTACATGTTGTGCTTTCATTTAAATGCAATAGTGTACTTTAATTGTATATAGGTAGAATATTTTAATTTTTTTTTATCCTGACACGCTACAGCGACCACATCTCGCTTGATGGTATGCATGATGTAGTCCAAAAACAACAAAGACTACCATTAGTAAAAAATACCGTCGATAGCCGCAGCAATTACGCCGGCCTGCAGAAAATATCTCTTCACGCTCCGGTTAAAAGACCCAGTATCATAGGACAATGGGAACACGCTCGCTGGAAGATCAATCCACAGCCCCACGACTCTGCAAAAGTAAGGGTCAGAGACTTTCATAATCCTAGTCGGGATGTGTGTTACTGAAAAGCTGTGACTCCGTAGACCCGCGCGCGTCACAAGGAGCGTTGCTATTATGATGCCAGCGAAGAACGAATGAACTTATTTTCTAAGCAACGACTAAGTAAAATCAGAGTAGCGTCTATAAATTTCAACCGAATTACAATTTATTCAAGAATTTACACACTCAAACAACAAACAAATTGTAATATATAAGTGTGACTTCGTAACTGGCATTGTAGCTTTTTTTAGTTCGTGTGTAATCAATTTAATGCAAACTTGCCGTGAAATTATTATTAAAATAAATAAATAAATAGCAAACCCGGCGAACTTCGTTTCGCCACCAGATGGCTTCATTTTGGTTTTTAGTTAGCGTTTGAAAGAACGTGCGCATAATAAATGTCACGTGAAATTAACTGAGCAGAGTACAATGACTAGCTGTCAAACAATGTATAACGCAACGGCGCCATCTACTTAAAATACTGGTGCGATCTGCTCCACCACCATGCAAAACCATATTGGTTTGTAGTACATGCTATGTATCAGAGATGGCGCTGTATGTGAAAAATGATTTTCCCCGTTATCCTGCTTTTCTGTTGAAACTTTTCCTGAATTTTGTTTGCTATAAACCTCACGGAGCCCGAGACCTTTCCTACGAATGCAAAACCGTGGAAGTCGGTTCGTGCGTTCTGTAGTTATAGCGTCAGGAAGGAAAACCGGACTTATTTTTATATAATATAAATTAGAAAATCGGCTAAAAGAATTTCAGGACATTCCCATTTCAATTCTGTATCGTTACTAATCAAATGTAACTGGATACAAATACACGGGCAACCCATTTGCCCGATGCCCACATTTGTCTGTCTGTCGGTCCAATAAATAAGGAAAGAAAAACTGCCGGCCAATCCCGTCTGCGCCTTATCTGGTCTCATCACCGTGGATCGATGAAGACAGCGGGAAAGAAATATATCTACTGTGAGTTGATACAAAACTTTTTTCATTTATTTATTAAAGCATTTAGTATGGAAGATAAATATGTAATACAAATATTGTATGTGAAACTTGTATTGTAGTTGTAAGATATGGACTACAATGACCGCTTTTCATCAGGTGGGCTGTGAGTCTGTTTAATTTCCTTTTATATAAAGAAATACATATCGAATTAACGTACCGTAGAGGTTCCATACAAATTTACAGGTAACTGATTTGTAGATAACTCATTTGTAGGTAATAAATTCATAGGCAACTAAATCATAGGTAACTATTTCGTTGGTAACTAATTTATAGGTAAGTTTATATTCGCATTTCTTTTATTACATTTACTGTTTCAAAATTTTTCCCATACCTTAAATATAAGATACTGTTTTGTTACCAAATTTCATGATTCTAGGTCAAAAGAAAGATCGTACGTCCATGGCGAAGAGTTTTTCAGTGTGGAATCCAGCTCTTCTTTAAGTCGAAATGGTGTTCGGCCTTTTAAATAGAAGTATTTGATAACTGCGCGCTTCTCTGATTTTTCCATTTTTACGTAAGCAATCTAAGCGCCGTGTTGAATTGGCTGTTAAATATATACTAATAAAACAATCGATTAGAAACTTTTGACACAAGCTAATGAAATATAGTACTATAGAATTTTAAAAAAACCTACTAGCATTATCTCTAGGTTAGCCCGGAAACTTTTCACCCCACCATCGTAATTCCCTTGTAAAAACGTTAAAAAATTGAACATAAGACGTATCTTTCGATTGCGTGGACTTAGGAATTTGATTTTTCAGACTTGTAAAAGAATGTACACTTGAGTATTTGATATTAATTTCAACTTAAGAATTAAAAACACTCCTGAGAAAAATGATCTTGATAAGCTGTCAACAAAGCGATAAAGTATAGAAGCTTTCTTTGATTTCAGTCCCAGAAAAAGATTATTTTAATTGAATTGTAACTGTTCTATAGACATCCTTGATGTAAAACATTCATCGAAACTGTTCCGGATCATTACTCTTTGCCCCCGTTGTCTTTATTTCACTTTATTACGAAGTACCTTTCTGAAAATTCACTTCGATTCGAACATTCGTCACTCATCACAGACTATTAGTGAAAAGTGATCTATTATAACGAAACTCAACAATTATATTATTATTTATTTAATAAATTACAACTGTTTACTAACAAAACATTTACTAAACGACTAGTGTTTTAGAAACAGAGAAAAATCATTTATTTGGCACACAACACAACATAAAATACAGAAGGATATGTTAATGAAGATAGAAAACAAAAAAATCAGATACTCTGTGTTGTGATGATACGCCAGAGCAAAGTCAGCTAAGCAAATGCTGAGTGGCTACCTGAGCTACCGAGTGCTGATTTTTAGCTGACACCCATGAATTGTGTCGACGCGCAGAAAACAGCGAGGAAGGAATAGACTAGAATATAAATACGGAGCTCTAGAGATCATTTCAAAGGGTTATAGATGATAAATGTACATACCTACACAGAAAAACATACATATTACACACAAGAAATAATTTGAGTTGCCAAATAAGATAAGGATTTTTTATCGTGTCTTGTAATTGGGCGCGCCATTGACGAATAGTTATTGGCTGATTCATTAATAATTACTAAATTAGCAACTGCAAGATAGTGCATACCAGTGACCCGGGTTTGCTTGGAAGAAATCCCTTATGTACTTCAATGAAGGTTGACTTTCAAAATAACATGGAACCACCATCTGTATTTCTAACTAAAAATCTAAACATAATTTTACATAATTTTACTTTAAAATCGATGGATTTTCAAACAAACTTTCAACCATTATTTCACCCTTTTAGGAGTGAAATACCAAAAAATCCGCCTTTAGTCAAAAAAGAACCTAATGCAGAAAAAAACATGTATCTAGCTTCAATAATTTAGGTTCCAAGATATGTAAATGTAGTTAAAATAGTAAAAAATAGAGTTTATAATCAAGTCTGCTCACATAGTACCCTGATGAACTTTTATTTATACATTTTGCATTTTTCCGGGGAATCAGTTGACGGGAAAATAATTATGTTTCGTCCCCTTAGGGTCGTTTGTAGCTTACGGACTAATTAAAAACTGAATTTCCTGTTGTTTTATATAGTTGCACTGTAAATGAAACACACTTTCAAGCTATTATTTGAAAAATATTCCTAACGTTATTTGAATAAGTAGAAATTATATATTAATTCTCAGCGGTGAAGGAAAATATCGAGAGAAAACCTACATGGCATCTAATAGAAACGTCATGTGTAAAATGCTCTGAGAACGGCGATCAGCTGATCTACTGGTCACGTTGAACACGATATAAGCGCAGATTGGATATAGCCACTAATGTATTTCTGCTCACCCAAAAAGGGATATTGCGTGACGATATTTATTAATATATTGTGTATTTAACAAAACAGGTCATGAATGTGAAAATTAATACAACAACGAATGAAAATCAATAATTATTTATAAATTTATATGCAACTAGCTGTCCCGGCAGACCTTGTTCTGCCCTACTTCTCTAAAACAAAGTTACACTGTTTTTTTTATGTTAATAGCTGACCCGTCAGATTCCATTCTGCCAAAAGTTATTGGCATGTAGCAGTCTAATAGAAATAAAATTAAATTGAAAAACTTAAGTTATATCTAAGGTAATAATATTTTTACTATAATGCCTTATGGGACATTTTTGTTTGATTATTTGGTGTATAAATTATAATTTTCAATAATGACATTCAACCCCTAATC
Source organism: Automeris io (assembly GCA_036320925.1). Lineage (NCBI taxonomy): Eukaryota > Metazoa > Arthropoda > Insecta > Lepidoptera > Saturniidae > Automeris > Automeris io. The sequence goes on from JAUDJH010000001.1 coordinate 21,861,154, forward strand.
AACTTGAAGGCATACATTTGTTTTGTTTTGATTGACATCATATGTTTGATAGCTGGTGACAGAGTGGTTTGTATGGGAAAACGAAATATAGTAAATATTCCTAGCATTTTTTTTTCATATTTACTTTTAAACCTTCCCTGGACTTCAACAATTAATTCAAAATTAGCCAAATCGGTTCAGCTGTTCTTGAGTTTTAGTGAGACTAACGAACAGCAATTGATTTTTATATATATAGATTTATTATTCAGTGGTATTTAAAAGCATTTTTAATAATGATCGTTTCTGAAGCTAGGGGCATTAGAGCTTCAGAATTAAAATTGAACTAAACTTTAAGTTGTAGAGGTAGAGTTCACACAACACAGGAAGGTGAATTAGGAAAAACTTGAGATGATAAAAATAATATATTCAAATTAAAACAGTTTTTCTTAAGAGCTATAAAGCACACCATTGAACGTCACAAATTCAATTCTCATTCTTTTCTAATTTTTTGACATATTGACATTTATAAAAAGTATCATTTAAAAATATAAAAAAGGTGTATATAAAAAGGTAGCCTACATCACCCCCCTCCAGAGACCGTCAAAGGCGATAAAAGTCGGGGAATCTTACATGTCGCCCAGACAGGGTTACATAACCTTTAGGCGCTTCTGGTGAAGGGTCTTCATTAGAAATAGACAGTATATGAAAGTACAAAGTCAATACAATTATTTACTTAATTTTTAAGTAATAATAATATATCGTCTCGCTATATCGTGTTTGGGGTCAACAGAGATACGTTAGTGGTTATATCTACTTTGTGTTAATATATCGTGTGAAATGTGACCAGTAGCGCAGTTGAACGGCGTTCTCAGGGCACTTATAAATGACATTTCTATAAGTTTTGGGAGTCGAAGCTGCTCGCGTCCGTAAGCTTTACCCTAGTTTCCCTACACGTGACTTCTGGGTGGTGCTAAACGAGCAGCAGCGAGGTGGTAGGGCGCCGGTGCCCGTCTGGATCGCGACTACAGTACATGGGTGTAAAGCCCGTCATAGTGACCAGTTTCAGCTTGACGCGTTTCGAGATCAGCTTGTGTATATCCAGTAGCTCATACACCTAGAGACCTTCAGTCGTGGTATATGCGGGCCGACATGGCGATGGAGACTATCAATGGATTTTCATCCTTTGATAGTCGTTTTCGTTTTTGGACTACACTGTACTTACCATCAGGTACTCTGTAGTCACTATGTCGAGCCAGTGTAATAAAAAAAAGTATAACAAGAAAATTCTCTTTGAGCTTCTCCGGAATGCACGCCATTGCTGTTATGTAAAATTGATTTCAACTCTGTGTTTCAGATGACCAATGTTCATATAATTTTAAATTCAAGGGAAGCTATCAAAAAGCATAACAGAGTAAAGAGAAGTGTAATAAAAAAATATCTTAATGAAACTTGAACAATGCAAAACCATCAAAAGTTTAGTCCATTCTGAATCCCGTCACGAGACTGCGAGAAGACAAGTTTTTACGATTTTCATAAAAGCAACGAAACCGGTTTTTCATTTACACAGTTTTAGTAGCGATAAAATATAATTAAAATATTGTATACAGAGAGTGTATCGCTGTTTAGTTTGCGGTGTTTTGTGAGGTTGCTGAAGATTTTTGAGGAGGCATGACGATACTCCAGTATCCCCGCAATTATGTTATGAGTGAGTGAGTGGCGTATTTACTACCCCCGCACTATAGGCGTTGCCTGTAAAAGACCAATAAAAAAATCCAACTTAAAATCATATTTTAACTTCAACAAGAAAAGCGTCACCCATGTACAGGATTTTTACTGAAATTTATTGGAATACAAAGTAGCGATTTTGACTGTGCTTAGACTTTGCTCAGAAAATGAGTTCCTTATTGACAAAAGACTGAATATATGATACAAATTTGAGTATAATCATAGTATTCGTAGAACCAAATCCATGTTAACAAAATCCATGACTAACCAAATCCCTTAACATTCATTGAGTAATATAAATTATAATGTTTTAGCAAAGTCTAAGCAATCTTAAAGTTGCGTCTATAAATCTTAGCCTCAGATTTTGGAATGACTTCAAAAGAGACACTTAGTCATTTTGGCAAGACAACACAAAAATGCACATAAGCTTTGATAAAGGATATGTAATTGGGGTCGACATGGATTGACTGATTTTTTCGGAGCTGTTTAGAAAGACAAAATGTTTTTTTAAACTAATATATATTAATGATATATTCCATTTTTTACAATAATTATCATTTTCCTTTAAAACGAAATATCTAGCATGTAAACAAAAAAGCAGTACCAGGAAATTAACAATTCTGCAAGCACGTTTTATATTTATACCAGCACAGTCATAAACTCGGGAATGTCCACCGTGCATTTATATTAGTGGAATTAATTTTTACTATACTATTGTGTGACTATTCTCTATCTGTATTTTTCATTAAAATTTTTATGCAAAAGATATATCGCTTAAATGTTTAAAAGCGCTGTGAAAGAAGTGCCTTTAATTATATTCGTAAAATCATCATCAGTCCATCGTAGTCCAGACATGGGCCTCTCTTAACGAGTGCTACTGAGCCGGGTCTTTGACTCTACTCATTGAATGTTTGACGGCTACCTTCCGCAGGTCGTTACTCCACCTTTCCCTCTACACTACGTCTGCCGATTCGCGCATAAGTAGCTAGCTACGCACTGAGCGCGCTGCCTATTGTACGTCAGCATACCAACGCACGCGGCGCCATTGAACATCGAACATACTGTTTTATGGGGATCTGAAGACCTGCCTTTGAATCACTAGTCTTGCCTAGCTGTTGAGACAGACCTTCACCACAAGCTATCTTTCCTACGGCAGGTGGCGAGTCTCGTGCCACCTGACTTCACAGTTAGTGAATACAGCTGGAGTCTCATCCTACACATTGGTCATGCTCGACGTGATTCCACATCAATGTCTCCGTAGTTTATTCATACGCTCGACCGACTTCAAGGTCGCAGGAAATGAAGCCTTTCGTTGTTAGTAAAAGGCGTTTATATTAATTGTTTTTAAGAAATAGTATCCCAACTTAAAAAAAAATCACAAAAAGAGCATAAACAGTTATTCTGTAATCTATATCTCAACTTCTCGCCAGAACTATCATATTAAACAAAAGAAGTTCTATAAAAAGTCAAAGAAATTGTAAAAATGGTTTCAAAATTTATTCAAAGTCATTATAAAAAAGAGTTCCTCTTCAAATATACAATACAAAAAATAAACAGTGACTATCTATTGCAATTTTCGTATATCACAGTTTCGTATAATTCTGTTTCTCACTGCAAAGATATTGAACTATTTTAATCAGAACCAAACATATTTTGTCTAACGTAGGGTTAGTTATTACGACGTATTTTGGAAAAGACTGAATTGGTTTTATGTTTATGCTGCGTAAAGCTTTACTTCGGCTAAGTTAGTACACTCTTTTCGAATTTACAAATGCCTTACGCGAACAATACCAATCTCTTGGGACTCCGTTCATCCGTCATGCAAGACACCCACTTAATTGGATACCTCCCGAATCTAATTTAAATTTCAAATTGTCATCCATCTCGGTTTATCGTTAGACAATAAAATGATAGTTACGTTTGGAATAATCTGATTTACTATATCTATATGTAAGGTAAAGTATCATGGAATTAATAAATACAACGAATAATCAGTACTGAACGCTAGGACCATCAAAGAGTCGTATATTTTCTGTTGTTGTAAACTTCTTCGTGATAATCAGGTTTTATCGAGTTTTTCTTTTTTAAAATCTGTAGCTATTTTTCATACCAGTCCGAAACAGTCTCAGAGCTTTGAAATTTAATGTTGTACTATTTCAAAACATAATATTGGCTTTACTTTTGACATATTTTAGTTGTTTCTTTATATTTCGTAATTCTATATTATGCATTACGAATTTACGAATTACGAATTTCGCACCACCCCATTCCACTGCCTTTCATTCATCATTCTTTCATCCATCCGCTGATAAGGTCTGGGTGGTGCCGTTTATTCAAGAAAAGTATAATACAGACTTCATGCTAAACTTAAGTATCTATTACATTTTTCCTAACAACTAGTACCTAACTAAACCTTAACTAGCGTATGTACAAAAATTAACCTAAGTCTTAAATACTAAATAAAACGCAACAACAAAGGAGGTATTTATTTACTTATTTAACACTTAGCCTAATAAATAACAAATAAAGGGGTCTGGGGCGGGAAGCCGTTTCGAGGCGAACCTCCTGACGGCGGCGTTCTTCTCCGTCTGCTACGACAGACGGGTCGCTGGTCGAAGGTAGCTCGCGCGTCCTTCTTGGTGGAAAATCTACCGGAGTCCATCTGGGCGTTTCTTCTTGGATCGGAATCTGAGGGTGAGCGATCTGTACGCACATCCGTCTAGTACTCTCCAGCGCGCCCTCTCCGGGCGGGGCGCAGTCTAGGTATGGACTAGATCGCGGGCTTTAGGCTTTTTCTTTCTGGCTTTTCGGGATTCTTGTTGTATCTTGTGACGTTCACCTCCGTCTGGGGGTCTTGCGTGGAGCGGCGCAATGTTCTGAAGATGAACGTGCGCCGACGAGTCCGCTCTTTTAAACATCTTAGTTGCCAGGCTGCTAACAAAAGCATCCAGGCTTTCGACTTTTATGTCGCGGGCTATGGTGGCATTGCTCACGTACCACGGCGCACCCAACACCGCGCGTAGAGAAAGGTTCTGCTGGGCTTGAAGCCGCTTCTTCGTAGTTCTGGACAGGTACGAGTACCATGCCGGGGCCGCGTACGTGAGCCGCGACCGAATATACGTCTTGTAGAGCCCCAACTTCGTACGAAGTGGGAGCCTCGAGCTAAGCACTGGCTGCAGCATTCTCCTGGCTACTTTAGCCCTCGCGATCACACCCTCCGCGTGCCTCTTGAAGGTAACGTTCCGATCGATGATGACGCCCAGGTATTTGACTCTTTCCAGCCAAGGAATAGTCTGTCCCTGGAACGTCAATGGTGGCGGTGCCCTTGTCGTTAGCACTCTGGTGACAAGGGCTTGTGTCTTCTCGACGTTGACTGCCAACCTCCACTTCGCCAGCCATTCAGGCAGAGCATCGAGCTGTCTTTGCAGTTTTAAGACGGCAGATTTTGCATTATACGCTGCTGCATAAAATGCCGTATCGTCTGCATACAGCGCGAGCTCCGCCCGACCAACCAGCGGAATATCATTGGTATACAGTGCGTATAACAACGGCGAGAGGCAGCTGCCCTGAGGGACTCCTGCCCGCACAGGAATGTCCCTGGAGGTGATCCCCTCCACCGCTACCACGACGCGGCGGTTTTCCAGGAATGACTTTATAATATGGGTAATCTTCTTGGGGGCCGACGACGTTGACAGTTTGTATAGCAGCCCCTCGTGCCATACTCTGTCGAACGCCTTCTCCATATCCAGTAGTACTGCAGCGAAGTACTCATTGTTTTCAAATGTTCGGGCAATAGTGTCGATGACTTTAGTGAGCAGGAGGACAGTTGAGTGCTCTTCCCTGAAACCAAACTGTTCGTCTCTGGGTGTGATGTGGGGTTTTAAAAACCCCAAGAGAACCTTTTCGAACAGTTTTGACATCGTGGAAAGCAACGTGATAGGCCTGTAGCTCTCAGGTTTTTGCAGGGGTTTGCCCTGTTTTGGTATCATGACGGCCTTCCCAAGTTTCCAGTCTTGTGGGAAATGGCCGCTTCGCAGGATTCCGTTGAAATATTATGCATTATGAGCGATGGTCGTTAGCAAGAGCATTCCTTGCGCGCGCACACCTCTTACCCCGTGCGTCCCGTAACACCCTAAAGACCCTTAGGGCGTTTAACACAATTATGCCTCGGGTGGCGTCTACATGCTATAGCATTATAAAACAAAAAGTTCACATATTATGATAATTATTATAATTAGGACTAAGAAGTTCTCTAACTGTTACTCTTGCCGAGTCTAAGAGCTGTAGAATGATCTTCTGGCGAGCGTGTTCCCATCGTCTGTATACAGCCAATATTCACACTGAAGATCCAGTCTAAATATTGACGAAACAATTATTGAAATCGGATTAACTATTTCAAAGATTGTCTTTTACATCTCGCCCGGGTTAGTTGTGATGGTCTATCCCGGCCATCCATAAATATCGTATTCGAAAAAAAAACATCTTTGACATCCAAACTCTACCTCTTTATATTATTAATGTAGACCTGGGAGCTCAAACAGTCGATAGCATACGCTTTTTGTGTCGAACTCAGAAAATATTGTACTAAATATGAATGTACTATGTAAAGACAATTCTTATGTAAGATCAGAAGTACATGGCTTCTGAGTTCAAGAAGGGATTAATGATTGTTAAGGAAGTAAAATAAATTTCCGGGCAGTAGCTTGAGGGAGTCTCCTGCCCGGAGGAAAGGAAGCTGGTGAGCAGTGTCCAGTGCGCCGCCCGTGAGATAGTTTTGGAGGGGTAAAGCCTAAACGAGCTGTACGCTACCCGGGTGTCTGGAAGAATCTGGACCCCCAGGACCGGGTAGAGGGATTGGAAGGACAATCCGGGGATTTTTAGTCAGTAGGAGTCTGGTACAGCGGGGTCGTTGCCCTCACAGTAGCCTTACGGTCCTATGCAGGATTTTCCCCCGGCACACCAATAAAAAGTACTTTGCATAAATAGAGATTAATTGAAAATTATTAAAAATATTCTTTCTGCTTACCCCTATAAAGCGTATTGATAGGTAGATATAGGTAGAATATGAATAAAATATGTAAAACGAAAGCCCTTTCACTTAAAATATAAATTCACTTCCTCCGGCATTAACCGATTTAAAAAACCTAACGAACCGTTTTCAGTTTCAAAGGTAACGTTAATTCCCATCTCGGTGGGTGAAATTAATCCCATAATTACAAGTATCAGATGCAGAGCACTTAGATAATTTCACACCTGAGTTATTCTTAGAAGGGTGAAGAGAATTTTTTTGTTTATCTTATGAACTCCTTTTGGGACCAGATTTAAAATATTTTGCGTGGAAAATAGTCGTAAGTGGCTTTTGATGCTTTTTTATTCATACGGAACGTATAGGGTCGATAATAATTGTCCAAACTTTAAAAATAGAGCAATGAAACTCATATTAATACACCTATCAAAGTTACATCATTTAGTACAATTTGCAAAATGCTTGCCAAAGCAAGGTACGGCGGCGGTTTTCTACTTTCAAGCGAAAATAGCATTATGCAGCATCTTTGTTTAAAGGTACACTTCGGGTGCCATGTAGCGATGTTTCGCTGTGTAAGCAATTATATGGAAAAGTGTCCGATGTAGACGACTACACAACGCTGTCAGCTGTCGCGATCGCGAGCTTGTAACGCCACTGTCCACCAACGACTGCCAGAATCAAAGAAGAAGTAAGATACCTTTTACATGTAAATATTACTTTATATTTACGTAAAAAATATTTCAGCACTTACCGCTTAACATGCAAAAAAGCGCCACACGTAGCGAATGCATTCATTACCTAGATTTACGCGTTGTGACCATTATTTTGAATTTAATTAGAGACAATTTTTTTATTAATGCATAAATTTTTAGAGATTTATAAAAAAATCTGAACACCACAGTTCTGGATCAAACCTATCTATCCGAGCAACACCGGATCACTAGCTAGTAATAACAATACCGCTGCCTTGACCTTGGGCTTGGTTCACGTAGGTCTACATATTTTGATCGGGGTCGGGAGGCGCTGGCTACAACATCATTGGCAGCGTCGTCCCAGCCCACCCGCCGGCCCAAAAGAACAGGGAGCCGCAGAGCGGCGTTCCTTAGGAAAGTCCGACTCTAGCGGCGGCACCGGGCGGCATTCTTGAGGGAGTGTGTCGTCTAACAAGGGTGCCAGCGGCGCGCGATGGGTTTCCGCGTGCAGCTATACAACAAAGATGTATGAGAGGGTGGTTCTTTACACCACTCCGCACCAAACGAGTAGAGGCCTAGTTAAGGCCGCACGCCTTGCCGGGCATCGGGGATGAGACCCCAGTCGTGCCCTCGATGCCGGTAGGTGGAAGGTAGAACACCCCGGGGACTTTAGTCGGTCTAAGTCCGACACACCGGGGGGCGGCCCACACCGCCCCCTGAGGTCCGTTAGAGATTTCCCCCGGGTTACAAAAAAAAAGGTCAACATATTTGTACATCTTAAAATTCAAATGATATTGTTTTACATCTATTTATTTTAAAATGTTAAAATATTGTTATAGTTTGAATAAAGATTGTAACAATAAAATATCGTTTCGCTGTATCCCTTTCGATGTGAGCAGAGATGCATTAATGGTAGTATGCACTTTGCGATTATATTGTGTCGTTCTCAATGTCATCAGCAGCGCAGCGGATGGCCGTTCTCAGGGTACTTAAACATGACATTTCTATTAGATATCACTCAGGTTTCCTCGCGATGTTTTCGCTTATTTGTACATGTGGGGCCTAAATCCGTACTTACCGGGCTTAGGACCTAGTAATATGATGTAAAATATGAACTCATGGTCACCTTACTCGTTGACGGACGACCGGTGCATTGCAGACGCTACGTTTGTAATAAGTGACGGCGCATTAAAGGTGATAGGATGTAACACGATTTATACTGCAGCGCGAGGTGCGCCCTGCCTCGCCTTGCATGCAGACACTTAAACAAATAGCTTTTATTTCATATTTACGGGCGATTTAGATATTAAAGCACAGTTTTACCCGTCTACAAAAAAAAACAGATTTTATTCTTATTACTTCGCTATATCCATCCTTTTTATTAATGTCCACTCATAACTTCGTAATTTATTAAGCGATTTGGATTTAAAAAATTATAAACAATAGAGTATATCATAAAGTTTGACTTGTAACTTGGTACAATTGTGAGGAAGGTTTTTAAACAAAAGTAAAATCTATAGTTTTCCCTCTATATCTCCGTCGTGCGTACACTGAGCTAAGTAATATATTTTTCTGATTCGTATTTACGCCGAGATGTTTTAGGTTTAATATATTATAGCAGGAAGTGTCATCCTACTTGCCAGGCTGTGATGGAGCAGAAGGAGGCCGCCGAAAGGGTCAGAGAGCGAACACCTTCTCTGGCCACTCGGCGGTCAAGGCACCGTCGCCGGAGGGACGCGTTCGCCAAGAGCGAGCGTGACATCCCCCCTGACAAAAGCTGGGCAGTAGATTTGAGGGATTCTGCTGCCTGGGTGAGAGGGAGGCGGTGCACGGTGTCCGGCGCGCTGCCTGCCTGATAGGTTTTGGAGTGGTGAGCTTTTACTCTTACCTCTCCCAGAGAGGTAGCCTGAAGAAGGCCTTTTGTTACCTGGGCGTCTGGACGAATTTGGTTTCCCAGGCCCGGGTGGAGCAATCAGAGGGACACCCCAGGGGTTTTTAGTCAGTAAGAATCTGACACACCGAGATCGCTGCCCTCACAGCGTCTCTGATGGTCCTGTGCAGGATTTTTTCCTGGGATACAAAAAAAAAACTTCGGCCGGTCGCGTTTCGTAATCCTTTTGTATATACCTACATAGATACCTTTATATATACCTAGAGACTCCGTCGCGGTATATGTGGGCCGACATACCGGTGGCTACTGCCAACGTATTTTGATCCCTTTGCCGATCGAAACCGTTTTTGGATTACACCACACTTTCTATCAGGTGCAATGGAGTCGCTTTGTCGTAATAGTATTATGGGTGATCACATATGAATAAATACACCACCAATATAATTGTCACTTATTTTAATTATTATTGACTTATTTACATGATCGTACAGAATAATAAATGAGACCGATATATTAAACTAGCTGATCCGGCAAACGTTGTTTTGCTATATAAGTTATTGTAATATCTTCTAAGATGTTCATTGAAATTAAGGGATGTCAAAGACAATTTTGTTCACAATTAAATACTCTTAATCAACAACACATTTATTTGGATAAAGATTAATATTATTACGTTGATACAACTCTTAACAAATAATGCATTAACTTCGACCAAATTTGATTACCATAAAAACGGTTCTAGTAAGTTAATATTAAAAGATAGATATATACTGTCGCGGACATTTTTTTAGATCATTTTAAGAGGAATAACTCTGTCATACATATATTTTTGGTATCTTGAACCATTTTCGCAGCGCACGCAATGGAAGGACTCTAGGATGAATAATTTTCCCCGTTTTTTTCACTTTTTCCATTATTTCTTCGCTCCTAAGTACAGTTGCATCGTGATGTTATATAACCTAAAGCCTTCCTCGATAAATAGTCTATTCAACACAAAAATAATTTTTCAATTCGAACCAGTAGTTCCAGAGATTAGCACGTTCAAACAAACAAACAAACAAACTCTTCAGCTTTATAATATTAGTATAGATTTGTTAGAGGATAGCGTCTTTTGAGTAATTCAAAGGTCTCGGTAGCACTGCCCCAGCACATCGACCGCGGCAATCATTTGCGAGGTACCCCCGCGTCGCCCGCTGGGGTCTGAGACTCTGTTGACGAGAGAGTCTATTGGTGGGACTGCATAATATTATCGCTACAGTATAAGGAAACAACAGTAAGCTTATATCATATATCAGTTTGGAACACCGGCGTAAAGTGGCCTGGCTTTCGGTTTTCTATAGACTATACTCTGGAGAGTGTGTGGCTGAGTTGTATGATTTAGTTCCACCCTCCCCCTTCTACCACAAATTGACGAGACGCCGAATCACATATATGACATGGGAATCTTCAAACGTCGAGTGAATCGGTATTTGCTGGGTGAGCGCGCTCCATCGTCGACCTCATCATCACTTTCCAGCAGGTGAGATTGAGGTCAAGCGCAAACCTGTATGTAATAAAAAAAATCAATATAGACATCATACTCAATAGCATAAACGAATTCTAGAATGTTCAAGGCGTTGAACATAGTTTATATTGTAGTATTTAGTAGGACATCACCGCAAGTGGGTCCCCATTCAATCTGAGAGCGGATTACTAAACGAAGCAAGCAGTCGTGTCGGATGCCAGTCGTAAAACTTTACGAACTGCCGCCCTCGCGCCACTATCGGTGACAATCATCTTTTGCACAGAGTAGCCCTGCGATGATGTACCTACAGCTTCGACTGCGTTTAAGGCGCACGATGATGACTAAGACCTTCGTCTGCTGGAAGAAATCAATACTGTGACTGTTTGATTAATGATTCTGTCTTAATTTTATATTAAATTCATTGAAGACCTTATTATTTTTGCTAATTTACTTATGCAATCAAACATAAGATGCCAAATATCTTCTCAAGGTAGTCGCTTCCGAAATGGCAGTAGATCACTGTTTCCTTCTTTCTTTCTTTTCCTTGTGTTGCCACCTAACCTGTAAATTCGCTGGCTGAGCACTCGAAGTGCTCGCCCCTCTTACCCGGTAAAATTATAAAGGCCTTTCAAGCCAAACAGCATTTCATCCTTCCAAAAAAAAAACACCCAAATAGTTAACATGTATGATAATTGTCATTAGAGATGTTAAATATCATGAAATTATCTGTTCATTAACAACAGATAATATAAAACAAAATTGTTGTGAGTGAGACGGAGCTATGACAAAACTACGCGTGTAATGAGATAGAACAAACAGCATCTTGTCCCCTGTATAACAGTTATTACACCTCTAATTATCATTGACGACCATGCCAACATTTTCGAATTACACAAACACAAATAGATAGAAAATCTTAATTAATTATTTTAGAATTAATTAGAGTGGTCTAAAGGAATCTAATAAAATTATTTTAAAATCAAAATAATTTTATGTCATAGCACTATTTTGATGTTAACCTTTATTTTTATTAGTAAATGTTGTATGCCTATTATTGGTGCATTTACCCGAAATACGTGGATATAAAAGCTAAGATTATTGATATGAAGATGATTGATAATAAGATTATTATATATTTGCCCTAGGATGTAAGGACGTAGGTTAGGGCACAATGGGCTGATATGTTCGCTGAATAAACACCCCTAAATAAAATAAAAATAAAAATTATATATGACCGATTGTACAGTGGGTGTGTTTTTTAAGTAAATGAACAAAATTTTCGTCCACTAGAACATTATATCACGATCGCTTAGTCAATGTTACCACCCTTAATTTTCTAAAAATCTAAAAAAAAACACTATTTTGCTTAATTATATTTCAAATATAGAGCGTTGTGATTAAAGGGAAAGAAATAAATCTAATAAAAATATTGGAAATGTAACAAGCATTTGGATTGCTCTGTGAACGGAGGCTGAGATTTCAATAAACGGCATCGGTTCCTGATTGCAACGTTTCAAGGCGCTCTACATGCCCTCGTTAAATGTGACTGACGTATCTCTTTATACGTCTATATGCATTTATATGTCTATGACATTACATTTCATATATGAAATATTTTATTTGTTGAGCTAAACGTTTATTTATACATTGTCTTGAAGTTATAGTTTTGGAGTGGTAGGATGATTGCCCGAACTGGATGACACATGTGTAATTAATGACCATCATAAAAGTTCGTTTGTGTCATATTTCGAGATCAGTTTGTGTATACCCAGTTGTTCATATACCTAGAGACCTTCCGTCGTGGTCGATGAAGGTCCTCGCCATTCGTGAACTACACTTTACTTTCCATTACGTGTATTATACCCACTTTGTCGAACCAATATAAAAACATTTTGATACAAAAATGTATTTGTTCTTTCTGAAAAAAGTCTCACTCGAAAATTAGATATAAAAACAATGAGTATACAAAAGAAATTCTAGATAAATGTAGTGATAATTTTATTTATTTTAGTTACACAAGCTGCTGTAAGCCATATAAATGGGCAAAATGTAATCAGATTAATGAAAGTGATTAACGATTACATTTTACGTTTTTATCATTAATATGACTTCATTTTGCTCATTTATGTTTTAAACACTACAAAATCCCAGATTTTATACACATTTGTGATTTCTTAATGTTTTAAACGGATTTAACCATGATTACAGAGCAAGAAAATTAAAATTACGACTACATTTTGTAATCGTTCATCATTAATCAGATTACATTTTGCCCATCTCTGCTGTAAGCTTATCATACAAATACTATTCTAGTATACAAAGTCAAACAAAAATGTCAGTAATTAATCTTACCCTTTCACGAGCTGTTAGCTTCGGCACAAACTCAAATTTCGTATTAAAATGTGATTTAGCGTTAACGGCTCATTAGCTTAAAACATTCTTAACTCCGTATAAAAGAACCCTTTTAATGTCAACGAAATTTGTATAAATTTTAAAGTATTTTTATATATAATACTAGAATTTATAACAGCTATAAAAAAACGAAAGTGGCTGTAGTGGTATAGTGGATAAAGGGTCGGTATCAATGTGTGGCAATGTGAGTAGACGTGTGTTCGTATCCCGGCAGGAACCTCTGAGTTTTCCCAGTTGAGCACCACATGCTCACCGGTGAACATCGGGAGAAATTCCGCACTGTATTTGATAGATATGTCTTATGTACTGGTGCTGAGAGAATGGAGATATGCTGCGCTACTGGTCACGTTTGTTATGACATATAAACGCAAAATGGATACAGCCTCTAATGTATTTCTGCTCACTTCGAAAGGGGTATAGCCTGATGATATATTTATATGTAAAGGAAATATAATTTCTTTAGGGTTTTAAATGTTGTCGCTCTTCGCGCGGCTGTATGTGAAAAAGTCTATGCCACTACAACTTCCTATAAACTGTGGACATTATTTTGACAGGTGACAGAGTCTCGGCCGTGGTGTTTTTGAATATAAAAGAAACGTTTTGGGTTTGTACGGAAAAAGTTATAAACAAACATAATTGTCGTTTTATAAGGTACCTTATCAATCTTCAACGGTTAAAGAAAACAAACTCTTTGTATTTTCAGAGCAACAAAGAGTTTGTTTTCTTTAACCGTTGAAGAATTATAAGGTACCTTATATATATAAAAAAATAATATGTACTATAATTGTAGTCACAGTAAAAAAAATCTATTTGTGTAATTTCAACTAATAATATATTATTAAGTTATATCTCTTTTACGGTGAGCAGAGATAAAATTTGTGACTGTATACATTTCTACGCTTATATGTCGTACTCAAAGGGACCTGTAACGCAGTCAATCGCCGTTCCCAGGGCACTTACATATGACAATTCTATTAGTTGCTATACGGGCTTCATCACGATGTTTTTCTTCCCCGGACCATCTAGTGACTAACTCTGTATTTATGTGATAGATTAATGGAACAAGGGTTTCTTGAAATATGCCTGTATAAAAGAAGTATTAAATTTTATCGGTGTCATAAATATAAATAATGGGAATAGAATTAAGATAATATGTAAATAAGGACTATAACATAAATAGACAAAAATTGTTAGCAAATAAAATATGATTAGAGAGAAGTCAAATGTATTAAGGAAATGTCAATAGTATTTAGAAATAGGAACTAAGTTTTAAAAGATAGAAATAAGTAAATATTATTAGAGATAAGGTAGTAATAAGAGATAAGCAAATGTAGATAGAAATAAGAAAGCACAAAATATAAAAAGAACTACAAGTAAAAGAAAGAACTAGAAGAAAATAATGTCGTTGCATTAAAGTACAGCAACGCGGACAGAGAAAAAAAAAACACTGTATTTAATCTAGCAAAATCCAAGGATTGTATTGGGATTCTAACCTACCACCATTCGCGTATACTTGGATAGCAGTTCTCATTCCGCTTGGCCACAAAAGCATCCTTATTAACAACTAGCTGTCCCGGCAGACCTTGTTCTGCCCTATTGCTCTAAAACAAAGTCACATTGTTTTTTTTAATGTTAATAGCTTCCCCGTCAGATTTTTTTGAAAATTGTTTGATGGAACCTGGCCTTAATGTTATATGTATAAAAATTAACAAATATTGACATTAACATTTATACGTCACTCATTTGTTATGCCTTCCCGGAACCTGTCCACTAACACTTGAACTTTATGGTGTGGTATTAAAGTCCAAAATGACTTCTAACGAATTTTTTGTATGAGAGTACTGAAAAGTGTTATTTTTAGACAGTTGCAGGGAATTTTTGAAATTTTTATCTCCGTAATAACCTTCCTCAGACTTCATCAAACACAACAAAAAAAAAAAAAAACAGCCAATTCGGTTCAGCCGTTCTCGAGTTTCGCGCTTATCAAGACATTTTGCGATTCATTTTTATACAAGGTGTCTCAAAAGTAAGTTCACATTTGCTTATCTTATTACGCGAAAGCAACTATTCTGAGGGGCGCGGGGGGTATGTCAGTCGGTAGTCTGGCTCTTGGGAATTTAGTCGCTATGGAGCGTTTCTCTGGTGCGGACCGTGCGTTGTGCGTACGTGAGTTTTACAAAAACGGTAATTCGGCGACTGTAGCGCGTAGAAAATTCTGCAGTATTCGACATATTCGTCACTTAAATGATGCGCCTAGCACTCGACTCATTGCAAAATGGGTTGAGAAGTTTGAAGAGACTGGGTCAACTCTGGAGAAACCAAAATCTGGGCGGCCAAGAACATCAAGAACAGCCGAAAACGTGGACAGTGTTACTCAGTCTATTCGAGATGATCCAAACCTCTCGATTCGGAAGCGTGCTGTTGCTTTAAATGTGCACAGATCTTCATTATGCCGCATTTTACACAAAGATTTAAAGCTGCACCCATACAAAATTCAGTTAGTGCAAGAACTGAAGCCTCAAGATGCTGGTCAGAGGCTTGCCTTTGTAATACAGATGATTGAGCGCTTTCCAACGTTCACCAACATCTTGTTTTCCGATGAAGCCCATTTTCACCTGAATGGGCATGTAAACAAGCAAAATTGTCGTTACTGGAGTGCAACCAACCCAAAACAAAAACATCAGAAACCGCTACATTCACCCAAAGTCACCGTATGGGCAGCGATGTCGGCGCGAGGAATTATCGGCCCTTACTTTTTTGAAGATGGAAGAGGACGCACACTCACAGTGAATTCAGAGCGTTATGTGGAGATGTTAGACGAGTTTTCGTACCCCAACTGCAAAACTTTCCTGGCTACAACCAAAGAACATGGTTCCAGCAGGATGGAGCAACTTCACACACGTCCAACAGATCTCTGCCTCGAGTTCGAGAAATTTTTCCGAACAAATTAATCTCCAGGCGAGGTGACATAAATTGGCCTCCACGGAGTCCCGATTTAACGCCTATGGATTTTTTCCTGTGGGGTTATGTCAAATCAAAAGTTTACGCTAATAAACCGACTTCCCTGGCACAATTAAAAGAAAATATCCGTCATGAAATGGCAGCCGTCACGGAGACTACCTGCCGAGCTGTCATAGGCAATTTTAGTGCCCGACTAAATGAATGCCGAGACCGCAACGGTTTACATTTGGACGATGTTATTTTTAAAAAATAAATTCCCAAACAGTGTACTTCAATATAAAATAAACATTTTTTCAATAAAGCTAAGACTTTTCTTTTAAAAAAAGATTTAAATGTGAACTTTCTTTTGAGACACCTTGTATTATAGATGTATATGAGTAGAAACATAATAATAAATTTTACTGATTAATTCTTCAATATGCATACAAAAGTAATTTTCAGAGATATGGCAAATCGACATATATTTGATATTATTAATCATAATGAAATTAATATACGTTTTAAAATGGATAAAAACCCAAGAAACTAAAATTACTTAAAACTTTTATTTAAATTTTCAATACTCGCTTCTGAATAATTTAACTTTATGTTTCCTTCAGTCGAATACATAATAATCCCATTTATTCCGATCTTCGTCCAACGCTAATAAACTCCCGATTCGAGATTTATATTAAAATTCAAAGGGAGAGAATTCCCGAATGAAGATTTTCATAGGATACATTAAAATCTGTTTCTACCGCTTCGTTTTTGCGTATGGTGCAAGTTATAAGATCTCAGATTTTTCTCGAAATAAGTTTATCCGACAGAGAACGAAAGTTGTCAGCATAGCTGTCCATATTAGCAAGCTGAGGTATTAGTGGGCAGGCAATATACGCAGAAAAACCGATGATTGCTGGAGTAGGCGGGTTCTTAAGTGGAGACCGCGTATCAGCAGACAGGGGGTTGCCCCCCTCCCCCAAGGCGGAGTGACGACCTGCGGAATGTGGCTGGAATGGATTGTACGAAAAGAGACGACGATCGGACTCAAAGGCACTTGTTAGGAGGGGATTATGTCCAATAGTAAACTAAGGTGGGCTGACGATGATGGTGACTCTATGTCTATAGTGTATTGATTACTAAAATAACTAAAAAAAATACTCAATTTTTTCTTATTATTTGTAGTTTTAAAGCAATAATTAGGAAGCCAAGTACAGAATGAATATAAAAATATTTGTTCAGAGAGTGGTTTTGTAAGGGTGCGCTCTTTACTCCCACCCCTCCCCGAAAAGGTAGTCTTAGGATTTTTGCTCCCTGGGCGTCTGCATGAATTCCCAGGCCGAAGAAAACTGAGAAATTTTATAACATTAACTTTTGCTGAGTCTTTGATCCGTGGGATGATATTCCAATGAGCGTATTCCCACTATTCTATGATATTAGGTCTTTTAAACGAAGCATAAAGATATATTAGTTCATGCTTGCATGTTACTAATGATAAATTTTGCTCTACTGTTGATACTCGTTGCCATTTTCTGGACTGTACCATGCTTATCATTTGGTGTGATGTGGTCACTATACCAAGCCAAGATAATAAAAAAAGTGTGATAATATAAAGGAAGTACTTTTTATATTTTTACAGTTACTAATACTTTCTAATGCATGTTCTTGCGAGTCTGAGGTGCTTGAATTTTATTTAAAGAAACCGCTCGTATTTTTAGACTTGGGGCATACACCTTGTCCGTTGGGATGGCAATAACAAGTCCATAAACCGTTTTTACTGCCTTTGTTCAAGTAAATGTATGTAGGTTTTGACTTTTTAAGAGATGACCGTATTTTTCTATGGAAACAAGTATAATACTTAAAATGGTTTTGAATGGTCTTGCGGAATATAATAGCATTTGTGTGTAACAATAATAGTTGTGGTTGGAATAGTTCTTTGTGCGCGATCGCATCGTGCGAACACTACCCTTTTAATCTATTTTACAGTTAAATATATTACTTAAATACACTAGAAGCAGAAATTAAAGGATATTAAAAAAGGTCCCCAATTTTTAGGTGATTTTCAAGAGGCTTTTATTTTAATGGAAATGGTCATACAGACGTTTTAAAAGTAGAAGACTACTGCTTAAAGTTTCTAGTTTTCAGTTTTAAACGTTAATATATTTCTAGTTTTAAACGTTAATATAATTTACGCTTAAGGTTTTTGAGTAATCATATGAAAAAAACAGGTAGAAAAAGTTTTGAAAATGATCTATGGACTTTAATTTTTTTTATTCAATGGTCTTGTCTTAAAATTCTTTTAGATAATTTAATTCCCTTTTATTTGACTTACCTACGAGCATTCTACGATAACTTAATCCTGAGTTATTGTAGATCAAAGCAAAAAAGTCTTTATTGACTTTAACAATCGATTACTTCGGAAGTAATGATAGGACAGAAAATTGAAGCAAGGTTTTATAAGTTACAAAATATTCTCTATAAGATGAAATTACAATTTTTTGGTGAAACATTACTTTTTGAAAAGAAAATGCTAACTGAAAATAGCTTAAAAAATCGCATATACGAGGATGTTTGAATAACTTGAAATAACTTTGCATATAATGGGTTAAGGAAGAATTCCGTCCATAAGTTTTAAACCCTAAGGTGTCCTGAAAAAACTCTTTGAAGATTCGAAGAGCTACGACTTCGTTCTCTTTTTTACCGAATGGTTTATTTAGAGGTTTTGTGAAAAATCAATTTAATGGACCATTTTTCATTGTTTAAGGATTTATTTATGTTTAAAGTGTTTTTTTAAATGATATTCATGGTTTTTTAACAAAACTTTTATAAAATAAATAAATTTTTAATTGTTTATTTTTCCCATATGGGAGTGTGCACGCGCTTGTTTTTGTGGTTGTATGTACGGGTTGGTCCGTGCGTCTTTTTTCTACGCTGGCTCGACATAGTGACTACAGAGTACCCGATGATAAGTACAGTGTAGTCCAAAAATGAAAACGACCATCAAAGAATGAAATTCCATTGATAGTCTCTATCTAGTAAGGTTTTTTTAAATCTAATATGAATGCCGTGCTAAGCTGTTTTACTCTTCTCTCTAACCCTATCATCTACCCTAGACACTCTTCTAGAGTGTATTACGCCGTATCTTCGGGGCTTCTGCACTCGATGTTTAACCGGCCTAATACAACATGATTTAACATTTAAATATTTGAAAGGAAACAAAGCTGTGCATGCAGATATGAAGATTATGTTTATTACTGTATAAGTAACGCAAAACATTTATTTAAACTATCTACATGAGAACCAAATGACCTAGAATAAATAATAAGCTCAGCTATAATCCTAAAATTCAACCTTGACTAGTTAGAGCTCGACTAGTTAATTCGGGATACAGACAGTAATAGGAATTAAGGCTAACAAGATAAAGTTCATTCATCTTGTCCTAATTGAATCAACCCGTTGCAGTGTCAATTATCACACTAAATTGCTGCCTACACGTTGGTCTCATCCGAGTGTGCAAAATATAGAATAAAATATAATACAGAAATGACATTTTGATTTCACAAATAATGTTACTTAAAGTAATGTTATTTTTTAATATGAAATATAATATTTATGGTGGTAGGGCGATTGCCCCAACTGGGTCATGACACATGAGTGTAAAGACCGTCATAGTAACTCACTTCAGCTTGTCACGTTTCGGGATCAGCTTGTGTATATCCAGTAACTCATATACCTAGAGAACTTTAGTTGTGGTATGTGTGGGGACGACGGAGACTATCAACAGATTTTCATCCTGTGATGGTCGCTTTCGTTTTTGGACTACACTGTACTTACCATCAGGTGCACTGAAGGCATTTTGTCGAGCCAGTGTAAAAAAAAACATTATTTAAAGAGGTCTACTACTTTTAAATATTTTTGAACCATGAAAAGTGATATTGTAGAGTTAATTAGTGCTTTGTGCTTTAAACTAGTTACCGTTTTGAATTTTTCAAGAATTTTTACGTGGTCTCAAATGGAGCTTATATAAAATTTAATTAAGTAAAATTCTATTCAAATAGACCTACTTTTAAGCATTTCTGAATCGCTAGAAGAATAGGAAAATGAATAAACCACTGATTCTAAATGACGTAGAGACAGTTTATAAGTCTCAAATATAGCATGACAAATAGGGTGAATCTAGAGTTACTTTGCTATTATTTGCTTTTCGTTTGTTTTTGTTTTTTCAATCTGTCTTATTTGGATGAAAAAATCAGAATACAAAATACAAGTTACTTGGTTAACGTGAAATGAAAAAAAAAAATCATCATATATTAAATTTACCTGGATAAACCCGATTTGCAGCCTAATTAAAATAGTTTTCGTGTCTTTGTAATTAAGCATGTGCCCCTTCTGTAATTTGCCTAATCTTTGTAGCATGTGATGAGTTAATTCCTTTGAAATGAAACTTGCAAACACGAGACAACTACCGGTCAAGATGTACAGTCCTCTAATTCTAATTTTCGTGATATCCGTAACGAATGGCGCTGCCATAAATGATACCGCAACTTGCAACGAATTTCAAGCGAATTTCAATTTCAAAGACATTATCGGGATATGGAATATTGTTGCCATCATTCCGGAGAAATTATTTCCTGATAAGGAAATTACATGTTTTAAAGTTGAGATCAGCGAAACTGATGAGGTAAGTCTTCATCAATACTTAAAACTATATTGAGGTTAGGTCAGGAGACTTTTTTGGTTTTTTAATAATAACATATCCTCACGCTATATCACTTTTGGAGTGAGCAGAGGTATATTAGTGGCTGTATCCACTTTGTCCTTATATGTCGTGCCCAACGTGACCAGTAGCGCAGCTGATCGCCGTTCTCACAGCACTAGTACACATGACATTTCAATTAGACACCATGCGCGTTTTCTCGCGCTGTTTTCTTCACCGGTGAGCATGTTTTGCCTAAATTCGGTCCAAGCCCGGTTTTCTTGTGAAGGTCTTTCCCAGGCCATCAACGTAGGACATGCCAAAAAAAAAGCCTAAATTCGGATTTAATTTAAAAATATTCAGAGGTATGAGCAAGGATTTGAATCTACGACCATTTACGTTGCCACGAATGCATATAGTTCCATTATTCTAGATTCCCACAGCCACTAGGTGCAGGAGGTTTTAGGTTTTACTGAAAACTTAATAAATGTAAGTGCGTACATATATTCATGATTCGTAACAAATGAATTTGCTCATCAATGAACAAGTTTTTTTTTTGTTAGGGACGTCCAAAAATTTGAATTATACAATATGTGAAAAAAACTTGTCTGACTCGTGAAGGTGGAACTCGGTATCAATATTAGATTTCACGTTATCCTTTTTTAATAAAAGAGCAAACAGCGAATAAAATAAAAAATAATCATATTGGGGCACTAGGATGACATCAAGGGGGAGCTTGCTTAGCTTGTGAACATAGGAAAAAAGGAAAGGATTATGCTAGTAGATGATGACGTCATAGCCAGGCGGTAGACTTGAGAAAGTCTGCTCTCCGGGTGAGAGGGAGGTGGCGCGTGTCACCCGTGATAAAGGTTTGGAAGCGTGGGCTCTTTTTATCCACCCCATCCAGAGATTAAACCTAATCAAGCTGTTTCTGAAAGAATCTAGACTACCAGGCTCGAGTGGAGTGATTGGAAAGACACCCCGGGGGGTTTTTAGTCAGTAGGAGTCTGACACACCGGGTTGCTGCCCTCACAGCAGCACTGATAGTTCTATGCAGATTTTTACCCTAGGTTAGCAACAAAAGGATTCATTTGGATCTGACAGGATATTTATTACATTCCTATAAATCTTATATTTTCAGGCAGGATTGCGATGGCTTGTCAACAAAACCATAGAAGAACGGCCAAGAGCGGCGTTAGGACAGAAACTAGACGATATTAAAGGTCCTATAGTACGCCAGAGATATCACACTGAGCGACCTTTTGACGTTTGGGCCAAGTCCGTAGACGGCGTGAATGGATGCTTCCAGCAGGTCTTGTCCTTGGATTTGGAAAATAATGCTATTCGTAAGTGTATTTTATTCTCGTCACAGTGACCACTCCACACCTGATGGTAACCATGGTGCAGTCAGAAAACGGCCACCACTATCAACAGTAAAAAACCTATCGACAGTCATAGTTATCATGCCGGCCTGCATGAATATTTCTTCATGCTTCGTTTAAAGAACTCAATATCAATATCGTAGGAGTGTCGGAACATACTCACCGAAAGATCATTTCACAGCCCAAGGACTCTGCAAAAGTAAAAGTTAAGGAACTTCTTACTTTTAGCAGAAATGTTAGTTTTTATTGTAACTCGGTCTAGTGACTGTTTTTTTTTTATATCCCGGCGAAAATCCTGCATAGGACTATCAGGGACGCTGTGAGGGCAGCGACCCCGGGTTGTCAGACTCCTACTGACTAAAAACCCCCAGGATATCCCTCTGATTGCTCCACCCGGCCTTGGAAGCCAAATTCATTTAGTCACCCAGGGAACAAGAAGCCTTGTTGAGGCTTCCTCTATGGGAGGGGAAGGAATAAAGCCCATCCCTCCAAAATCTCTCTCCCGAGCGGTGCGGCGGACACCGTGCACCACCTCATCCTCGCCTCTCTCATCACTCTCATCCGGGCAGCAGACTTCTTCAAGTCTACTGCCCAGCTATTGTCACCAGGGAATGTCACGCTCGCCCTGGCTGAACACGTCCCGGACCTAGTGACTGTATCTCATCTGATGGTAACCATGTTGTAACATAAAAACCACTATTACCATTAGCAAAGAAGAATAGAAAAGAAGAAGATTATTACACTTACTTTTTACGTATCGTTAATGTGACGAGGGTTTTAAAAAGAAATTACTTTTCAGATAAAACCTTAAAGCATCGTGCGTTGATGCAGCTGCATCTAATGGAATCCGATGATGGAAAGGGCCCATTCCTGCTGCAAATGCTCTGGGGACACATGATCTCGGTTATTATATACCGGAGAAATCAGGTACTTTTACATATGATGATGATGTCCTAGCCGGTTTCGGCCACGGCGACTGTTTCAACACCGGTTAAGAAATTCGAGGTCCAGTTTTCGGAAACAGTCAATTGCGCAGGAGATATTTAATTGCATAACTGGACGCACTGCCAGAAAAGCACTCTCTCGTCCGAGCTCCCTCAGGCCCGATGGAAAGGAGAACCAGTACGATCGGGAGGGATTTTGCATATATACGTATGATATATACCATAATGAAAACTTTACACCAAGCTTTTGTCATGCCTCCGTCAACTTCTTGTCAACCTTTGAGATAGGAAACGGTGGGACCTGGTCCGAACATGCTTACAGGGCATGAAAACTAGAAGGGCGTGGCCTCCTTCTGTGAGGACATCCTATCCCAGAAGAAGACCACTGAGCCGACCCCACTCGGAGACGTAGACGTCAAAGTACTAGGAACCACTCCGGTGCAATAGTCCTGGATGGATCTATTCAAGATCGGTTGTGTGATACCTTTAAGGTTGCAGCCTCTCAACGTCTGCCGTATAATCACACCGAATCTCTGTTGGGGTAGGCAGAGAGAATTGGACGCTACTTCTCTCTATTTTTTGCAAATCTCTTTCGCTTCCTTTACATTTATTAATCGCATCATACACTCTCGCCGATTACCAACGTACTTATGACATTACCTCCATCAGAACTCTCTCTGTTTCAATATTTAATCAAATTTTTTTAAACTAAAGTATTCATAAATCCTCAAAATTAGTGATATATTTATAATAAAATAAGGTATTATATGTTAGTATTATATGTATACTAGCTTTTGCCCGCGGCTTCGCTCACATTAAGAAGTATTATTATTAATTAAGTATAGTTTTTGCGGCTTTACTTTTGTTTAGCATGTGTAATAAATTAGGGCCTACAAAACTTCTTTGTACACAATATTCTTAACTAATCTGTCATTAGGCGCTGAAACTATCAAGCTATTATATTATATTATAGTCGAAAATGTTAGAACATTTACACAAACTTTCATCCTCTATTTTATCCCCTTGGGGGTGGAATTTATCAAAATCATTTCTTAGCGTATGCCTACGTCATAACACCTACCTGCATGCCAAATTTCAGACCGATCCGTCCAGTGGTTTGGGCTGTGCGTTGATAGATCACTATGTCAGTCAGTCAGTCACCTTTGAGTTATATATATTTAGATTTATTTTATTGATTTTAGGGCGTAACACAAGAAGAACTAAGGTCAGTGTTCAATTTGATGAATAATCTACGTGGGCCTCAAAGACTGCCAAAGATCTGTGAAAATCCTATAAAAGATTTTTTGAACTTTTAGAATACGTTTACATCTGTGTATTTCATTATTACATCTGTTATATAACGGTTAATATTTTAACTTCAATAAAGTTTGTTGGATTTCCTTTGTTTGTAATCATTTGTTTTATTTTAATATTGAACTCATATAACTAGCTTTTATGATAATGACGAAATCCTGGTCGATTTCAGCCTCGGTGGCGTTTCCAAATCACTTCAAGTAGGTGGGGGTTACTGAGCCAGTTGGAGAAGGTGAGCTCGCCGGTGAATATATTCGTAAATTTATTCGTTTTTATTTTTGTGCCGTGGTGGCTGCCGGCAGAATAGAGTAGCACCTCCCTCTTCTTGCTGAGGTGTTGTAAAAGCCGACTAAGGTATCTCTTTAACACCGCAATTCAACCAGGTGTTCAGAGAAGGAAAACTCGACCAAACCTGCATCTCGCTCCCTCCCGATCGTACTGGTTCTCCTTTCCATCGGGCCTGAGGAAGCTCGGACGAGAGAGTGCTTTTCTGGCTGCGAGTCTAGTTATGCACTTAAATATCTCCTGGGCAATTGACTGTTTCCAAAAACTGGACCTCTATTTTCTTAATCGGTGTTGAAACAGTCGCCGTGGCCGAATCCGGCTAGGACATCATCATCATATTCGTAAATAGTCAATTGTGTAGGATATATTTGATGCGTAAATACTAGCTCTTGTACAAATGCGCCGTTTCTTCTAAGACCCTCTTAATCTAATGGGACAGGGAATCGACAAAACTAGAGAAAGCCAGGCTGCAGTAACTGGGTACTGTGACACGCTTTCGGCAGTCGTGTTATATTCCCTATGTGTATGGTCGCTCACTCGCTTGAAATTATACTCTGTTATTATTTTCAATATTTATATTACACTTCTTTATTTAATAATCACAACTATATTATTTTTATAATATAATTTTAAATATGCAACTTTCTCTTTTTTACTTCAGATTCAATCTCTCTCAGTGACAAATCAAATCAAACTTCATCTTTTAAAATTCGATGTTCTTCCTTTTAAAAATAAACCAATTTTTTATTTAACGGCCAATTCCGACAAAAGTGCCATATATAATTAACCTACTTTAATATAAACCATACATATAATCACTACAGTACTTATAACTAGCCCCCATCAGGTCTCTAGGCTTTTCGCAATGCCTCGCTACGTCGCCACAATTAGGGTAGACTAAGCTTCCATTAGCATAAAAAATGAAAGTAAGCAGACTTTGTGCTAAGAGAAGAGTCACCGCAACATCTTGAGTGTTAAAGCATCGTACAGGTTTCGCTCATGACTCGACGTGGTCACCAGGGCTTGGCTGCTGCATGCTTTACACCACTGATAAGAGTACATAGAAATCATCGAGTTTAACTAATTTCGATCACCTCTAAATAGAAGCCTGCTGACAGAAATAGACACTTATTTCACTTTACATCCTATTATCAAATACTTCGTTGCAATCGTTCCCCCGTTTTAAAATTCTAATCAGGCGTTTATTCACTCGTTCATACAAAAAGTAAATGAAACTTGTATATTAACCTCGTTGCACACATATCTATTATAGCTGATCCGGCAAACGTTGTTTTGCTATATAAGGTTTTGTAATATCTTCTAAGATGTTCATTGAAATTAAGTGATGTCAAAGACAATTTTGTTCACAATTAAATACTCCTTATCAACAACACATTTATTTGGATAAAGATTAATATTTTTACGTTGATACAACTCTTAACAAACAATGCATTAATTTCGAACAATTTGATTACCATAACAACAGTTCCAGTGAGTTAATCTTAAAAATAAACATATACTGTTATGGACATTTTTTTAGATCATTTTAAGAGGAATAATTCTTTTATACATATATTTTTGGTATCTTGAACCGTTTTCGCAGCGCACGCAATGAAAGCCCTCAAGGATAAATAATTTTCCCCGTTTTTTTTCACATTTTCCATTATTTCTTCGCTTTTAATAGTTGCATCGTGATGTTATATAGCCTAAAGCCTTCCTCGATAAATGGTCTATTCAACACAAAAATAATTTTTCAATTCGAACCACTAGTTCCTGAGATTAGCGCGTTCAAACAAACAAACAAACAAACTCGTCAGCTTTATAATATTAGTATAGATTATACATATTTTAGCATGCACGTATATGTAAATACGTACAGATGGACATAAAGCTTGCACCAGGTGTCCAATACTGACGGACTGTGATTGATTTCCATTTTGGACTGCTTGGTACGTACTACAAATGCTAGAATTCAAGAATACAGGACGATTCCAAAGACTTTATTTCTTTATTTTTTAATTCGTATCACCAACGCCTGTCCAGCCTATTGCCCTCTTCTAACGTAATTAGTTTCACGATGTCTTGGATCATAGTTTTCTGTCTTATATGGGTGTCAGCTGAAATTAGTGAAATCAGCGCTGGGTGGCTCGGCTGGTTACCTACCATTTGCTAAGCTGTCTTTCCTTTAACATATCATCATAGCACAGAGTATTCGCTTTTGTTGTTTCCTATCTTGATTCATCTTATCTTTCTGTGTTGTGTGTTATTTTATGGGATAAGTAAAAGGTTTTTATTTCTTCCTTATATCGATATTACACACCCTTTTTATACAAAAAAAAAAACTTTTAAATGTTTAGGAATTATATAATGTTTGATGTATTTTGACAATGCTATCGTGTCACCAATATACCTCTTTAGGGTTGGACACAGTTTTCGCAAGATAATGTACATACATTCATGATTAGCGAAAAGGTAATCTGTTTATCACAGAAAAGTACATCGATATCGAGACTTGAACCTAGAACCTTCAGTGTTGCATGTGGGGTTATTGCAAGCTATTTTATCTACCTAGACAAAATAACATCCCTTTGTGAATAGCGCTTGTAGAAAAGTATAATATGTATGAAATTGAAATAAGCCTGAAAAATATCACATTGACATGATTTGCTCACCCTGAAAGCAGTGACGTGCATAGAGTATTTAAAGAGGGTAGGCTGAATTCGCATAATTAAGTTACGTATTACATTATGAGAGTAAATATTATATTGCTTTCATAGGAAAGATAGACGGTATGAATATAGAATAGATATAAATATAAAAAGTTTCTTAACTTTAAGCAATTTATTCCAGACTTATTTTTCTAAGGGCATGCAATGGTTGCATGCAACTATGGAATGAACGCTACTGTCTGAAAGGGATATACGGTGACCATATATTTACTTTATCTTGGGACCCTGGTCTTCCAATTATGATGAAATATATAAAAGATATATTTTATACGTATATATAAAGGTATTTGAAATCGGAAGTCGTCCGTATGCAATGAAATCAAAACTGAATCCCCCTGTATGACAGGCGTGTCGGGTGCTGAGTTTGCATTGAAGAGGGCGTTACACTTCACTCGTTTTATATCTATTGTTTATGCGCGCCGGGGAAATGAACGAAACGTGTATTACACTAGCCTCTACCTACGGCCATAACTAGAAATAAATTTCCTAGCCAAAACAGAGCATAAGATTAAATATAGTTTTATGGAACAAAAAATAATACTGCTAAAACAAGAGTGTTTTGCATACGATAGGGTCAGAGACCCCAGGCAACGACCGGTTGCCTGATGTCTTTGGGGTCATGGTCGCTCAGGGTGGGGGCCCGGAGCGACTGTTTAGTGACACTCGAGAAGTAGGCGGAGCATTGTGACGTGCTCTGCCTAAATACAATGAGCAGTGTCGGGGAAGATATCTTCCTCCGAGTATGTGCCCAGCGGGCGCGACGCGACGCGGCTGTGGAGAATTGATTACAGGACCCGCAGTCCCCGCCAATGCGCAGAAGTAGTCACCTTGGGGTTTTTAGTCGGTACAAGTCCGACACACCTCGGTCGCGCAACCCCCCTGTGCGGCTGAGACGGTCCTATGAGGATTTTCCCCAAGTTAAAAAAAAGGGTCAGAGAATTAGAAAATATTAAGAAACTAAAAATGAAGCTAATAATATAATATGTTCTTATATATAGCAATGTACAATTGTAAAAATTTGTAGCAAAAACACACAAACTCAAGCTCCTTGTAATATTAGGTTCTTACATATGAAATTGGCGTTTTTCGTACTGGCCACTTTAATCACAAATTTCTTCTCTTTGGTAAGGAATTCCAAATTCAAATTTGTACAGCTATAGACTCATGTATTTGTGCTTCGATGATCGTCATTCATTTGTTTTTTTCTTCTGTTTTTTTCTGTTTGCGTCACTCATTTTACAAAATGGAAAACTTAAAATATCGCATTATTTACGAGTACGAGTTCCGCCGTGGCACTAGTGCTGCGGAAACAACTCGAAGGGTGAATGATGTGTATGGCGGTCGTGTTGCAAAAGAAAACACAGTTCGTTTTTGGTTCCAACGTTTTCGTTCTGGAAATTTCGACCTGCAGAACAAGCCCCGTGGACGGCCTGAGACTCAAGTTGATAATGAAGAGTTGAAGGCTATTGTGGAAGCGGATCCATCGCAAACCACGTCCGAGTTAGCTGCAGGCTGCAATGTTAGTGATAAAACTGTTTTAATTCACTTGAAGCAAATTGGGAAGATTAAAAAGGTTGAAAGGTGGGTACCTCACGAATCGACTGAAGCAAACCGGCAAACGCGCGTCGAATGCTGTGTTACATTACTAAACCGGCACAATAATGAAGGTATTTTAAACCGAATCATTACCTGTGATGAAAAATGGGTTCTTTACGATAATCGGAAGCGCTCAGCGCAATGGTTGGATCCTGGCCAGCCAGCCAAATTCTGCCCCAAGCGAAAATTAACCCCAAAAAAGTTACTTGTAAGCGTTTGGTGGACTAGTGCCGGTATTGTTCATTACAGTTATCTCAAATCTGGCCAGACTATTACGGCTGATGTCTATTGTCAGCAATTGCAAACCATGATGGAAAAGCTAGCGGCTAAACAACCTAGGCTGGTCAATCGCTCCACGCCACTGCTGCTTCACGACAACGCTAGACCACACACTGCGCAACAGACGGCTACTAAATTAGAAGAGCTTCAATTGGAAAGTCTAAGACATCCTCCGTACTCCCCGGACCTTGCTCCAACAGATTACCATTTTTTTCGAAATTTGGATAACTTCTTGCAAGGGAAAAAATTCAACTCCGATGGGGCAGTCCAAATCGCCTTCAAAGATTTTATTGATTCCCGTCCGACTGGTTTTTTTAGTAAAGGGATCAATGAACTACCTATGAGATGGCAAAAGTGCATAGAAAATAATGGTTCATACTTTGATTAATTAAATATATTATATTAAAAAATATTCGACTTTTTGTTCCTCCCATACAAAACGCCAATTTCATATGTAAGGACCTAATATTATAGATTGATGTAGATTAAACATAGCGTATTACAATATACAAATACATTAAAATATATATTCTTTGGTGGTAGAGCTCTTGCCCGAACTGGGTCGTGACCACAGTACACAAGTTAAAAGACCTTCATAGTGATTCGCTTTGGTCTGTCGCATTTCGGGACCAGCTTGTGTATATCTATACTTAGAGACCTTCAGTCGTGGTATATGTGGTGAATTGTTTCTCTAAATGAAAGGTGTACGTAGAGTGACAATCATTTGATGTTTAATCATCATTGACGATTTGTTTGATAATTAGTCCGTTCGAAAGAGCACCTCGAGATAATGTCTACGTTTTAAAATCATAAGCGCGTGATACCTATAATATTTGAAATCTAGTATTTAATTTTCACCTTAGTTCTGTTATAACAATATATTAGACGTCACGAAATTTTACTTTAAAAGGGTAATAATAAAATTTTAACAATTAAAATCTAATCTAAAACTACTTTAATATTTTCTGATAGTCTCCATAACCCAGAAACCACTGACCGGAACAACTTTAAACTTTTAATGGTTATTCAACTCAAAATCTCATCTTTGCCTCTCATCCCGTGAAATTACCTAAGTCTTTTGGCAATAAAAGCTGGCGTAAAGACCATTTTATAATAGGATCGTAAAAGCGACTATTTGACGGATAAGTCCACGCCCTGAGGGCATTCGGGGTAATTTAACGATCCCCTTTTGTTTATACCAACTGGTTTATAATGAATTATAATTTTTAGCGCACCTGATGTTGAATATTTTTAGAATTTTTCATTGAAGTTGTTGGTTGTATTTGAAGATATGAATCCGTGGAATTTTTACCTCTCATTTTGAAATTATTTGTTATCATTATCATGAAGATAATCGTAAATATAAGATGTAACTTAGCCGTTTTAGCAAAAAAAAGATTTTAAAAATATTATTTATAATATGGAAAAGTATTATCACAGGCTAAAGTCAAGAAAACCTTGTCCGATTCGCGAAAGCGTTACTCGGTGTCGATATTTGATTGTATTTACCTTGTCCTTTTCATTTAAAGAACGACATAAAATAGACGATTAATTATATGGAGACAGCTTACGTGACAACACAAGGAGCGTTAGTAGCTTGTGAACAAAGGAAAAACTAAAGCAAAGGATCATGCTGCTAAATCATGACGTCAAAAATATCTTGATCTAATTTATTTCCAAGCACCGTTTATCCATTAAACCGTTTCATTAATTTTTAAACTGATTTATGTAGAAAATTCGAGCATAAAAAACGTGAAAATCATTGGACTCACTTCTTCACTTCGAATTTATATGACAATAACTTTTTAATGTCCACGAATAATATATTTTTTAAATTTATTTTGGTTATGTTTTCGTGTGACCAATACACCCTTTTGGGTTGCACAGCGTTTTCAAAATACGCTGTAACAGTACAACAGTATGGAAAAATCAAGGAATTTTTACAGCAATCAATGATATGTTAAACTGTCTATTTATCTGTCATCACGCCAAATCCCTATTAAGGTAGATAGATAGAATTTGACTCCATTTTTCTTTATTCTTGTAAGCCTGTTTCGCTTCCTTAACGTTTACTAGTCTCTTTGACTTAACTTTAACTCTATTTATTTGATCTGTGTAAGTCTTGGTTGGTCTTGGCTTTTACTTTCACTCACATTCATATTATATATCTTTATTGAACGATTTTTTATTGTATGATATGTTCATTGAATTAAAAAGCATGTAAATAACATCGAAAATTTCATAGATGCCACTATTTTATGACGCTAAATAAAATAAATGTCTGTTTTCTCAAAAACGGTAATTATATACAAGTTGCATGATATTTATATCTAAAAAAGAAATAAGAAGTATAAAAAAGTACCATCCATCACAATTAAAAAATTAATACGGTCAACCGACCAGCAAAACCAGATTCCATCGTATTCCGGGCGATTTTTCATCAAGTCAACCGCCGATGGGTGATTATTGAAAACCGTTGAAGCGAGTAATGAGTCCTCGACGCACGGTCCCTTCTGATTACACTGATAATTGTTTAGGACAGGGCATTGTGTATGCCTCTCGTATGTGCAGGGTGAAATATACTACTGCTATATATCTATTTATATGAGGGATTTAACGTTCTTTAAAGAGTTAGAAACAAATTTTTATTGTTCGGAAAAGTCCGAAGAAACGATAGTTATGACCGGTGGTCGTGGGTGAGTTGGTAGGAAGACACCGATTTTGGCGTTTTACTGTTTATTTATATATTTTTTAAAATCGGGTGCCCAACATTGGTGACATAGAGTTGAAAAAAAACAAAAAAATCTTGGTACAAAAATAGAAGATAAATGCCCTCACAATTATAGGGCGCCACAGCATGCACAATAATTAATGCATAATGCTAGCTTACAGTAAAAAACATTACTAAAATTCCAATAAGAAAAAGAATTATACATACATACACACATAGACACAATATAAAAAAGAAACTATATATTGCCCAAATAAAAACCTTTAACGTAATTCTGTGACTGATTTATTTTATTATATTTAGATTATTATATTTAGTTTATTACACTTTATGACACACTGAACTGCGACGCACACGCACCAACTCTAGCCTTCGGTCCCGGTAGTCGACTGCTTTAGCAAGAGTATCTCTTGCGCGCGCGCACCCCTTACCCCGTGCGTCCCGTAACACCCTAATGACGCTAAGGGCGTTTAACACAATCACGTATCGGGCAGCGTCTATATGGTATACAGATTTTTTTTTTTAATGATTTTTATCATATCTTAAGACAAAAGACTTTATTTAAACACACCACGGTCGAGTATCTGTCTATATTGTCAAATCACTTTCAACTGTTTATATAAAACTCCACAGGCATAGTGTTTCACACGGAGTGAATAAATTGTATAAGAAACCGGTTTCCATACGCGGCAACGCTGGTGGTTGTAGGTTCGTATTCAGGCATGCACCTCTAGGTTTTTCTAAATTAAGTACGGATTCAAGCGCCACATGATAACCGGTGTAAGAAACCATCGTGAGGGAACTCGCATGGGATCTAAGAGAAATTTCACGTGTAAATATCCTGAAAACGGTGATCAGCTTCGTTACTATTGGTCACGTTGAGCAATGCATATAAGCGCAAAGTGGATACAGCTTCTAATATATCTATATTTACCCTTATAGAGATAGCATTATAGCATGTAGACGTAACCCGATACGCAGTCGTCGCCCTAATGGTCGTTAGGGTGTTACGAGACGTGCGGGGTAAGAGGATGCGCGCACGCACGGGACGCTTGGAAGTGAGTCGACTACCGAGACCCAAGGCGGAAGTACGTGCGTGTACGTCGCAGTTCGGTGTGCCTTAAAGTGCAAATAAACTGTAAAACGCCAAATTCGTGTCTTCCTAAAACCACACCCACGACCACCGGTCATAGCATTGATAATTAAAGGGCGTATTCTGTTCAAATATTTTTAAAGTTTAAAGAACAGTTTTTAATATGGCTTTGCAGAACATTTTTCGAAATAGAACCCTGTTGTTTCATGCAATCCCATTATTTTTACGATATAGAAACGTTTCAAGAGAATAACGTAAATAGTTAAAACAGCGCTTGGCATCTTTGTCGGAGCCAATTTAGAGCAATGGTCAATGAAGCGGACCCGTTAAATTTAATGTACACTAACCTGCCGCTATAAAACGCAAGTTAATCTCAATACACCGATAGCGCTTATTGTCTCTAGTGATGTACAAAGACTATTAACTACATATCGATATGTTGAGCACTCGTTGAATCACTCTCGCAGCTTGGTTTTTTAACCAAAACATAGAAGTCGTATTTTGGCAATTGCTTCACGCCAGTGGTGAAACAGTCGTAGTTTTTGTTTGTGACGCTTGACTGATAATTTTAATTTTTTTTTAGACTTTTTACAGGTTTTAAGACAGTTATATTTTTTAAGTGTTTTGTTGTTACATGACTTGCAGATCCTCGTAAAATTTAAAATATATTAAATTTGAATTTTTAATAAATAATAATATTATTAAATTGATTATTCGAACAATTTAAATAAGTTATAATTGCGTATGTATTTGTTATAATAATATTCTTAATTATCTAAATCTATCTTCTTATCTAAATTTTGTCGATATGTCGATTAATATGCTGCAGTACCACATCACTACACGGAAATAAAAATCGTAAATGAAGCTATTCCAGCTCGCGGGCGGTCTCCGAATGCGATTAACTACTTTTTCGGGACTACCCTCATTTACTGTTCTTTTATTTCAGGTGGATACATTATTTATTTATTTGCTCATGTACCTTAGGTCGTTGACTTACGTGACTACAAAAGATTTATTAATCTACAAACAACTAAGGCCACAATTCTGTTGTTTTAAATACATTAATAAGGTACAATGGCAACGTAGGCAAAGGCAAAAGTACGTTATATTATCCTAAAAGAAAACCGGCCAAGTGTGAGTCCGACTCGTGCACCGAGGGTTTCGTACAAATTTGTTCAGATTTATTTATTTATTTGAGTATTGCCAACACTTCTATGCAAAGATACTACATACTTACAGATAATTACAGATGATCACAGTTCGCTTTGGTATAGGGAAAAAGAAAAGGGGAAAATATCATTATATATGCAATTAAAAATTAATAAAGTCATTAAATAGATGTATGCTAAGATTATTTAAAACAAATCATTGAGCCTCAACGAGTCCGCACAACACGTAGTAGAGGAGTGCCCAGCCTGGGCCTCCGAAAGGACCGACCTTGCCTGGGTCGTGGGTGGCGACCTGTCATTCGCGCGATGGTCGGCAGCGACAGGGCGTGCCAGGCGGTCCTCACGTACTGTGAGGTAGTCATGGTGAGGAAGGAGGCGGCAGACAGGAACAGGAAGGCAATAGCCGGCCCTGACAATCCGATCCGCCGCCCACGCAGTACAGGACAAAGGAGGAGGGCCTTCGCTAGAAGCCTTCCTCCTTAAAACCGGATAAGACACCTGGGCGGTGCGCTTGAGGGAGAGTGCCGCCCAACTTATCGAGGCGAGAGTGGCGTTGAAGTGTTTCCGCACACCGCTCCAAGATATTGAGATGTGCGTGGGTTGGCTCCTTACACCACTCCTCGCAGTGTATAGATGCGGCTTTACAAAAGGCCAGACGTTGCCGAGGGTCGGAGAAGAGGATGACGCTGTTCCTCTGGCTCCGGTCAGACGGGAAGAAGGAACACCCCCGGGGGTTTTAGTCGGTGTAAGTCCGATACACCGGGGGACAGCCCTCACCGCCCCCTGAGGTCCGTTAGGGACTTCCCCCGGGCTATCAAAAAAAAAAACAATTCATTGAAATTAATTAAAATAATTAATAAATGAAACAAAATATTTAAGATTAAAAGTTAAAAATTTCAATAACGGTACTTTTGATAGAAGGTAATTTATAAGGGGTTTTTTATGCTGCATCCACAAATTTATGCTTTTTATATGATTCCCAAAACTTGTGCTATAAGAAACTTTTGTTAAATTTCACGATTCTATGTTAACAGGTAGTATTTGATTTCCTTGCAAAGTACCTGAATTTTGGGACACAAACGACCGTAGTTTATAATTGCGTCTACCTGAAGACTGATTTTTCAGACTACAATGCATTATAAACGTTACTTTTTATATTAGTTTTATCTTTATTCTTCTTTATTTTTACACTGGCTCGACATAGTGACTACAGAGTACCTGATGGTAAGTAGAATGTAGTCCAAAAACGAAAACAACTATCAAAGGATGAAAATCCATTGATAGTCTACATCGTCATGTCGGCCCACATATACAGCGACTGAAGGTCTCTAGGTATATGAGCTACTGGATATACACAAGCTGATCCCGAAACGCGACAAGCCGAAACTGGTCAGTATGAAGAGCTTTACACCCATGCACTGTGGTCGCGATCCAGACGGGCACCGACGCCCTACCACCTCGCCGCTGCTCGTTTAGCACCACCCAGGAGTCACGAGTAGGGAGACTAGGGTAAAGCCTACGGACGCGAGCAGCTTCGACTCCCTTCTTAATAAAGTGACAAACGAACAAAGAAGTATTTATATACGGGTTACTTTTATCTTTTTTTAAAAACGGAGCCCTAAAAATAGGTATAATTACGTCATTTTATTATATTATAATTATAATATATCGTTACGCTATTTCCCTTTCAGGGGGATCAGAGATACATTTGTAGTTGTATCTATTATACTTTGTTTGTTTGATTCCCAACGTGACCATTAGCGCAGCCGATCGCCGTTCTCAGGCACATACGACATTTCGTACCTAATTGTTCGTACCTGCATATAATTTAGACACCCCGTAAGTATGAACAGGGGTTCAAACCTATGAACATTTGCGTTACCCCGCATAGACGCCGGCTGGCGAATACATTAGGCCACCAAAGACAAATTTTATTGCAACATCGTTCAATAGGTTTATTGAGGACGTTTGTGATGTTTTAAATATTTTTGAGAAGTTTCGAACTATTCTTATATATTTTAAGAACGTTTTAAATATTTTAAAGTCAAAATAACTACATTGAACTTATAATCTATACTAATATTATAAAGCTGAAGAGTTTGTTTGTTTGTTTGAACGCGCTAATCTCAGGAACTACTGGTTCGAATTGAAAAATTTGAGTTGAATAGACCATTTATCGAGAAAGGCTTTAGGCTATATATCATCACGATACAATTATTAGGAGCGAAGAAACAATGGAAAATGTGAAAAAAACGGGGAAAATTATTCATCCTTGAGGGCTTCCATTGCGTGCGCTGCAAAAACGGTTCAAGATACTAAAAATATATGTAAGAAAGAATTATTCCTCTTGAAATGATCTAAAAAAATGTTCCCGACAGTATATGTCTATCTTTTAAGATTAGGTCACTAGAGCCGTTTTTATGGTAAACAAATTTGGTCGAAATTAATGCATTATTTGTTAAGAGTTGTATGAACGTAATAATATTAATCTTTATCCAAATAAATGTGTTGTTGATTAAGAGTATTTAATTGTGAACAAAATTGTCTTTGACATCACTTAATTTCAATGAACATCTTAGAAGATATTACAAAGCCTTATATAGCAAAACAACGTTTGCCGGATCAGCTAGTGATTAAATAAAACGGAATTCAGAAATCGGCCACCGAATATCGAGCTACTAGATAATGTACATATTTATACCAGTGCTGCTCAAAGGTTACTTGATACTTCTTTTACAGGATTCAGTATTCTGAAAGAAATCCTATAATTCAATTTATAAAAGATAGTATAACAATCCATACTTGTTAATATTTGCAACCTGTTTTTCAATTCCAATATGATTTTCATAAGTTAAATAAAATGCCCCCAAACATCACTATTCCTGAAAAACAAAGATAAACTCAATAAAAACTCACTTACCGTTATAGGAGTCCAGAAATAGGAAACAAATTGAATAAACGGAAGGTGGTGAAAGGAAATTGTAGTAATACGGTTTCTGGCCGACGGTTAATGGGTGGGAAAAGATTGTACAAATAACCTTATTTATATTTGTCGGTGAAACATTTAGGTTAGTTATTTTCAAAATTACTACCAGTGTAATGACACAGTGTAAATAAAATACAAATATTAAGACATAATGGTTGCTTCTCTTCGTTGTGTATGCGGAGTAACACTTGCAGATTGCATTAGAAACGAGCAAATACGTAAATGATTGATTTGAAAGCTAGTATCATCGACAGTATGCGTAAAAACATAGTTCGAGAACGCGGAGATGATGAATGATGAAAGGATGACAAAAGAATAGTGCAACATGAATGTGAATGAAATTAAGAGCCGCGGCCAACCGGGATTTACCTATGCAGATCAAATAAAAAGAGTTCTGATGACGGATAATCTCAAAAGTACGTGGATTGGGTGAAAGTGCATGAAAGGGCTAATTAATGTTAAGGAAGCGAAAAACATTTACAAGAATAGAGAGAAGTGGCGTCCTATTCTCTCTGCCTACAACAATAGGGATTCCACGTTATGATTTTTTGGGAGTCGAAGCTGCTCGCGTCCGTAGGCTTTACCCTAGTTCCCCTAAACGTGACTCCTGGGTGGTGCTAAATGAGCAGCAGCGAGGTGGTAGGGCGTCGGTGCCCGTCTGGATCGCGACCACAGTACATGGGTGTAAATCCCGTCATAGTGACCAGTTTCGGCTTGTCGCGTTTCGGGATCAGCTTGTGTATATCCAGTAGCTCATATACCTAGAGACCTTCAGTCGTGGTATATATGGGCCGACATGACGATGTAGACTATCAACGGATTTTCATCCTTTGATAGTCGCTTTCGTTTTTGGACTACATTGTACTTACCATCAGGTACTCTGTAGTCACTATGTCGAGCCAGTGTAAAAAAAGACAGATAGGAACCAAAAACTTTCAGTTCTGTGTCAGTAAATGACATCTAGACTTTTTTTAATTCTGACTCGACGTAGTGACTGCATCATACCTCATGGCAAGTACAGTGGCAAGGATAGTTGCCGGGATTATTCCAGCCTACACAAATACCTCTTCACGCTTTGCTTGAATATCCCAATAATGTAGGTCGAAGGGAACACGTTCACCGAAAGACTTTTACAATCACATTATGCTACGTTCGGTACGTAGCATTATCGTAGCAACCACTGCTACAAAGTTCTATATGCTACGAGTATTGTATGCTTACGCGTAGCAACCGTAGCCTCCAGTTGTAGGTTTTTTACTTGATTTAAATAGTTTTCTTTATTATTTCCAGTTGCCAATATTTTACATCGATTTTTTTTTATACTAGCTGAACAAAGTGATACCATGGCACCTGGTGAAAAGTGTATTTATAAATAATAAAATATTTATTAGAAAAACAATTACAAAGCAGCACAAGTCAGCTGATACCAAAACTAGGACTACCTGTATCTTAGATGTTAACACATTTCACACAATATGTTACATACGTTTATATTCGCTGCGTAGCTCCAATCTTAACTCCAAATAATACTCTCCATAATAATATTGTAGTAAAAGAATGGTAACCGCTACCGTTATCTATCTAGGTATATGAACAACTGGACACAAATAGATCCCGAAACACGAGAGGCTGTAGCAATTCACCATGACGGTCTATACTGTGGTCATGATCCAGTTCGGGCTATCACCTTACTGCCCTTTATTTTGTGTTCAACACATTATTATTTTTTAACCCGAAAGTTTTATATACACATCTATTTTTTTAACACATGTATAAAGTACGTACGGTAAAGAAAAACGAAGGGAAACTG
The DNA here is from genome assembly GCA_036320925.1 of Automeris io. Taxonomy (NCBI): domain Eukaryota; kingdom Metazoa; phylum Arthropoda; class Insecta; order Lepidoptera; family Saturniidae; genus Automeris; species Automeris io. The sequence goes on from JAUDJH010000001.1 coordinate 21,900,337, forward strand.
GCATGTTATTCAATATAGTAAAAGAGTTATTTGTATTATTTATTCTAAGCTACAAACATGAACTGAAAGAGACTTAGCGTAGGGATATATTATATTTCATTATATAATACATTGCGCGTATTAAATGCGAAAACCCATCAGAGATTACCATAAAAACACGCTGTGTAAGTCAAAAGCCCATCTCATTAATTTCCCACCGCTCGTCGCAAGCACCGCGCGCCGGGACAACTGATCATTTCGACAAAAGACGTTCCCTGAGGAAGGAAGCCTTTCAGTTTGTGTGTCATTGTTTATGCGGGCTGCGCACTTCAAACGGACGGTATGGTGCCCATAAATATTGCTAAATTTATCTTTTTTTTTTGGTGTCTCGGGGGAAAATCCTACATAGGACCATCAGGGCCGCTGTGAGGGCAGCAATACCGGTGTGTCAGACTCCTACTGACTAAAAACCCCCGGGGTGTCCCTCTAATCGCTCCACCCGAGCCTGGGAAACCAAATTCATCCAGACGCCCGGAAAGCGAAATGCCTTGTTGAGGCTGCCTCTCTGGGAGGGGTAGGGGTAAAGAGCCCACCCTTCCAACACCTATCTCACAGGCGGCGCGCGAACACTGCACACCGCCTCCCTCTTATCCAGACAGCAGACTCCCTCAAGTCTACTGCCCGGCTAGATAATTTTCACATACTAAAAACCCTAAACTAATAAACCCTATACTCGAATTAACACATGGCAATAAATATTGTACTTCTCTTTTTTACGTCTTTACGTATGAAATTAAGAAATATTATATACAACGATGTTTATGAAATTTTGGATGAGTTTGTCTTTAGTGACGCGAATTGTCGTAAGTTACAATCCAGACATGTAACTCTAGGGTTTTCTGGTTAAGTAGAGATTTAGGTACCATCGGAATATCCTAAGGAGACCCGCATGGTATTTAATAATAATATCTTGTGTAAGTGCCCTGAGAGTGGTGATCAGCTTCGCTACTGGTCACTTTACATATTTACAAAGTACATATAGCCACTAATATATCTCTGTTTACCTTGAAAGGGATATAACTTGATGATATGGTATAAAACGATGAAAGAAAAAGCATTTATTTAACACACAAAGATAGGTTAATCAAGATAGAAAATAACAAAAGCAAATACCTTGTATTGAGCTAATGAGCCAAAGGAAAGTCGGCTTAGCAAATGCTAAGTGACTAGCTGAGCCAACCAGCGCTGATTTTTACCTTACACCCATTTATTGTACCAACGCGTAGAATACAGCGAGGATATGAGTTATAGAGTGTAGATACACAGCTCTAGAAACTATTTCACAGTGTCATAGATATGCACTGTGATATGTACACACATACACAAGAACACACACACACAGTATTATTATTATCAAAAGATAAATGGAGTAAAACCAATTTGATGAAATGTTAAGTTTCTGAAAGTTTTGTTTTCTGCTGCTACGAAGCTGTTACATATATAATATTGAACTGTTTTCCAAGTTAGAGACACCCTACAGCCAGTCCATTGATCACGCCGCCAAAGCGAGCCGCCCGAGAAGTCATCCGCCGGAGACTGCTTCCGCTCGCACGCACCTTTAATGAACTAAAAACACAGCTTAAAGCACCTTTCACACGGTCTATAACTCCGCTCCAGTTGCGCAGAGATATTGCCTCAGTAAGCGTTTTCTACCGTCACGGCGAGCGTTAAAAGAGTTACTTAACCTTATTCTTCTAACAACTGCTCCAGTAACTCATATCCTGGCTAGAACTAAGAAGTTCTTGAAGTTGTTGACCTATGGAATGGTCTTCCAGCGCGCATGATCCTATGATATTGGATTTTAAAATTTGAGAAACCTTTCCAAAACTAGGCGTTAGTGATGCTATGGACAACATATCCATAAATAATCAAATAAATGCTACGTTTGATCGGGACAGTGTAAACGGAGCTTTACTGTTTCGAAATAACAATAATCATTTGCTTTTTATTACGTGGAAATATGGACGAGAGAAGTGCGGCGAACGGGGATACTCATCTCGTATCATATTTTGAGGAAGACAAATGGGAAATGAATATTTTATTCGAGCTGTGACGGTTTTGAAATATTCCTTTATTTCTCTCCAATTTACGTGTTTATGCAAAAATACGAATTTATATACACATTTAATTGGTTTTTAATATTACTTTTAATTTCAATGAATAAAACAATTAGTCATATTTTTTCAGGATTGGCAGATATATAACAAGCAAGTAGACATGAGAGAGTCTGGTCTTGGATGAGGTTGAGGCGGTACATATCCATCCTCAACTTATCCAGGCGACAGCATTGTGTGACGTGTCTCCGCACACTGTTCCAAGACAACTACTTTTGAGGAGAGCGGTAGGTGTCTCTTTACACCACCCCTCGCAGACGCAGAGATGAGACATACTATAAAAGGCCAGACGTTGCCGCAGGCTGGAGAAGAGGACAACGCTGTGCCTCCGGCCCCGGCTAGATGGAAAGCAGGAACACTCCGGGGGCTTTAGTCGGTTCAAGTCCGACACATCAGGGGGCGGCCATCACCACCTCCTGAGGTCTTTAGGGATTTCCTCTGGGTTACAAAAATAGGTGCATATGTATCCTGCCTGATAGAGAGCTCGTCAGATATTCGTCCGGACCTCAGAGCCCACCAGCTCGTTACACCCATCCGTCCCAGAGATAGAGCCGAAGAAAAGCAATTACTTAGCTCGTCTAAGAATAACAAATAAACAATAATTTGTCGTCATATATAGAAAGTATTATAATATTATTAACTTTTATACTATCATTTCATAGAGATTTTTATATCCATCTGTTACGACAAATTAATAAAAAAAATATTCGCGCGTATATTGTGGGCCCGAAAAAAAAATGTCTCATTTGCTTATTTTTTAACAACTAAATAGACTTCCTCAGTCTAAATTGACTACAAACCGTTCCAGAAAGCTGTATCAACTTCTTATAAACGACATCCGCTTCACTGCTTCAACGATCCTGTGACGAGATGCGATAGAATTTTGTTAAGGATTCCCTTATTAAAGCTTTATTTTGTTATCATTACGAACCGTATACTCATGAAAATAAGGTTGATTTTGGATTATTTGACTGCATATTTAATTTTGGATGTTAATCTTGGCGGTTGTACGGTTGTTGATTCTTTTAAATACAAGTTATTAGAAATGAAACTTTACTATATAGTACTTAAGAATCAATTTATAGTAAAATGATCATTATTTAGAATTATATTTATTCATGTTCGTAAAGCCTCACCTTGTTAAGGACATAATTATAAAGGTAAACAGTTTTTTATTGTAGAAAATCTCTTAGAAAATAGTCATCATCCAGGCAAGAATATGAGGGCTATCATCATCACGACTATAGTTTTTATAGTCCTGGTATAGATTAACCAATAACAATGCATGTGATATCAACTAATCCTATTTTTTTATTTACAAGCAGTCATTTAACCTCACTCACATTTGGACGGTTAAAATGAGAGCGAAGATACACTGCGTTCGCTCAATAAATGCTTATTCTCTCTTTTCTTAAAGACTCCCAAATCATAAGAACGTGGAAACGCACTCGCTGGAAACCACCCCCAAAGAGGAGATATAGCAGGAAAACATCTGACCTAATATTTTTATTTAAAATATTCAATGGATACTAGATTGTGCAGAACTTGTCAATAATCTAAAAATTAATGCTCCATCTCATTTGCCCCGCAAAACAGCTTTCCATTTTTTTTCTATACCTTTCTTTAAAACTAATCTTGGACAGTTTTCTACCATGCCAAGGATCTGCAGGCAGTACAACGCACTCTCGCGATCCGGTGACTTGGACCTGACTGTTTCTCTTTCAAAATTTAGAACAGCGTGTAGAAAGTGACTGTATTTCTTTTTTCTTTTTTTTTGTGTTACTTTTGGTGTTACTTGGAATCAGTCACAGTTTCGTTTAAAGTTGTTACTTATACAATCTACAACATTATCCTTTTGTGTTGTGTCTATATATGTATATCTTTTTTCTTTTTTTGGAATTTTATTATTATTATTTAATGTAAACTAGCATTATATATTAATCACTGTGCATGCTGTGGTGCCCTATAATTGTGGGGGCATTTATATGTTCTATTTAAGTACCATGATCCTTTTGTTTTCTTGTCTAATGTTACGCATGTTGGGCACCCTATTATGTAAAATAAAATAAAATAATAGCGTGGAGAAATATAATGATTAATGCTAAATTTCAGTCGCTGTTAAAATAATTTAAATTAACACTTAAATGTTAAGGTGCAGATGCGACCGAATTATGTCATTACGTTATAAAGACATTTTCAAGGCAATCACGATGCGAATGGCGAGCCGAGAGGAAACGCACCTGGGTCTCGATTTAAAGGAAATATGCACCACACAGCTTTGGTTTTAAAAAAATTGTAACAGATTTACTTTTGTTCCATTTATTCATGCCTATTTTTGTTCTGACTCGACAGAGTGGGTACACATCGCCCGACGATAAGCAATGCTGGATTAATTCAAACCTTCTTTTGTTCTAACTCGATAAAGCGACTACACCTCGCCTAACGGTAAGCAACGCCGCTGTAACACCTGCCTTATTAGCTTGCACTGACATGAATTGGAAAAAATAAAAGAAAGGAAAAACGCGAGAAAGAAATGGCTCCTGACATAGAAAAGGTCAACAGCACAGGCAATGTAAAAATAAATCTTTCGAAAAAATTTACTGTAAGGTCTATGCTACTTAGTTATCAGATTAATCTTACTTATAAAACGTGGAAAGTAATCACGTAAGTTACAGAATGTTAAGGAAGAGGTTTGCAAAAATGTAGTGAAATGGTGCTCCACTGATATATGAGATGTAACTTTACTTAAATAGGCCTAATTCCAAGTACATACTTTTAAACTGTCAAAAAAAGTAAAATGGATCTATCACCGATTCAAAAATCATAATCTACCGAGAAAAGTCGGCAAGAAACTCTGGTAATTGCTCTATTCAACATAATAAAATATAAATATATAACACTCATAGGAAAGGATGTCCTATGAGAATAATTATATACATTAAGACTACGTACTTTTATCCTCGCCCGGTTTTGTAGAGAAGGTCTTTCCCGGCCAACAATGAATTGCCAGAACGAAAAAAAAAATCACTTTTTTTTTCCATTTAAACAGTCATTGATGAAATAATATCCGTTTTTTAGCTATTTAGTTTTAATAGTTTTATTTTAATTTCAATAACGATAACACTAAGATGTCTTTAGGTATTGTATTGTATAAGCGAATACCGAGCCCCATGTTGGAACCATAACTTTTTAAAGCCGGTAATTAGGTAACACTAATACAAGTCTATTTCTAGAATTAATAATGGTGATTCATTTCGAAGTTCTCTACTTTTTTAAAGAAAAAAACACAGAAAATTCAAATTTAATGGGGAATGTTTATTATCATTTGAAAGAACATTCTTTGGCATTTATTTTTTGAAGATTATGTCTTTCAAATGTTGGCCGCGGCTACGTCTCAGATGGTCCATCCGTTGAGTCCAATTTTCGATGACTCGTTCGAGCATTTCGAGTGGTAACTGGCGAATGACACGCGTGATGTTTTGCTCCAAAGCCTGAATCGAAGCGTGATTGTCCGCATAAACTTTAGACTTTACATATCCCCACAGGAAAAAGTCTAACGGTGTGATATCACACGATCTTGGTGGCCAATCGACCGGCCCAAAACATGAAACCACACCAAACTGTTGTGTTTTCTAGATGAATTGGCAGCTCTTGAATCTCTTCAGGTTGCTCTTCGTCCCAAATGCGGCAATATTGCTTATTTACATACTTATTGAGCCAGAATAGGGCTTCATCGCTGAAAAAAATTTGCTTCGAAAACGTCGGATTTTCTCGGAATTTTTCAAGAGCTAACAGAGCTAAGCTGTTCACGCGTAAGTCTTTGCATAATTAAATAATAAACAATACTAAACAAAAATAACATGATAGCATGACACGAATCACACGTGGTCTGACAAACAAAGGCTATTGAAAAAAGTATCTCTACTTGGATCACACTATACTATGAATATCACTGCTCGCCTAAAACACACGCAAATTTGCTCTCTGCCTACCTCGACAGGGATTCGGCGAAATAGATAATTTATAGAATACACAAAGCGGACGCATTATAATTACCACTAAAGTCCAAAGCAATAAAAAGTGCCCGCATGATTCGAAATTAACCGATCATTAGGGGCATAGGGAAATCGATACGCATGTTAATTATACAAGAATAAACCCGATATTCGCATGACCTATTTCAACCCCAAGTCATTCAACCCCACGCATTCGCACCGGGATCACGTACCGACGGTTATAAAGAATAATGTTAATTAATTGCAGAAATATTTCCATCGGACCGTATTAATTGGACGGACATTTTTATTCAGTACATTTTTATTTCAAAGTGCAAAGGGAAATATTGCGAGAGCATTTCATGAATAACTTACGAGTTTTGTGATAATATGCGAATATCTGCGACACATTGAAATAGTAATAGTTTTGAATCCTTTTACGTATTTTTGTATATATCGTTTTATTCGTTCAGATCTCATTTCCATTTTTCTTGTTCAAATATGTAAAGAGAGGGATATGTTTTATTAGTAATCAGAACAAGGTCTGCTTGGCCAGCTAGTACATAATAGATATATCGTGATTTGTCTCAAATGGAAGTAATAAAAATTAAAGGATAACTGAGTAAAAATTTCATTTCAGAGCGACATTTGTTAAAGTACATATTCATGGAAATGAGTTAAAATTCGATTCCAATTGGATACGTTACGCAGAAAAGAGCCAAGCATTATTTTGTTAAAAAAAATTCTAAAGATATACAGGCAAAACCGGAGAAGTGTTTTTTTTTTAATTCTATAGAGATTAACTACAATATAATGGCGGAATCTGTCACAACAAAACATTTTTTATATTAGCGCATCAAAGTTACTATAGCACACCTGATTGAAAGTACAGTGTAATTGTGACATTATCTTATTCTCGGAACTGAAGAGGCTCATAAAAGAATGACGCTACGCTACGATTGAGGATATAAAGAGGGCATCGAAGGAGGAGTTGGACAAGAGGTTCTTTAACTCTTAGAGTTGCCGAGCTTTCCGGCTTTTCTTTACAACCGTAAAGAACTTGGTGTGAGATGTGTTCCCGCGCATCGCCCTATGATAACGAAGAAGAGCGGGGTGTGGCCACCCACCCACTCGCAAATATTGAGAAGTGGCCTTCTCGTTAGGTCAGACGTCGCCGAGTATGAGGAAGCTGGCACAGCTACGCCCTTAGCCCCGACGGACGGTCAGGAGGAATACACCGGAGGTTTTAGTCGGAGCATGTCCAACACACTGGGGGGAGACCCTCACTGACCCTGTCGATCCATAAAGGGTTTCCCATGGGTTACCAAAAAAAGACCTAGTATATATTTACTTTAAATTAACCCCATGTTTTCAAATATACTATGCTGGGTCCCTTCTGTTGAACAGATCCGATTTATATTCGTCCAATAAAAATATTCAGGTAAGCGTAACAATAACAAAATCGGAATGCTCAAAGGGTAAGCCGTCTCGAGGCGTACGCATGAGCGGCCGCGTGACAAATTGCCTGTCTGCGCAAACCCTTGCGTTGTAATCTCCAGGTAATGTATGATTTATTACCCACAAGTCGTATTGTTACATTTCTCTTTCATTTATTAAGAAACATACTCTATAAAAAGCTTTTTTTAACCTGACTTGCCATAGTGACCACAAAAAGCTTGATTGCAAACATTGCGATCCAGAAATCAACTACAAATATCAACAGTAAAGAAAATCCTATCGACAGTAACAGTAACCATGCCGGTATGCGCATATATTTCTTCGTGCTTTATTTAAATGATTCAATATTATAGGACAGTGGGGACACGCGCGACGGAAGACCATTCTACAGCTCAATAGCTGGGCAAAAGTAGTTAGAAAACTTCTTCAACTTGTCATGAAGAAGAAAATGTCTTAAAGTAATCACAAAATAAGAATTATTTTAAGTATATAATGAAATAAGGACGTATAATCAGTCGCAATCATTGTTACCTCTCTTTAACTTAAAACGGCAAGAGTTAGCTAGTGCTACAACCACGAATCAACCTGTTCCCTGACAGCAACCAATTTACCAACTATAGCATGTAGACGCCGCCCGATACGTGCTTGTGTTAAAACGCCCTAAGGGTCGTTAGGGTGTTACGGGACGCACGGGGTAAGAGGATGTGCGCGCGCACGGGATGTTTGCTAATTCAGTTGACTACCGAAACGCAAGGAGGAGTACGTGCGTGTGGTCGCAGTTTGGTGTGCTTGGAAGTGCAAATAAACAGTAAAACGCCAAAATCTGTGTTTTTCTACCGCCACACCCACGACCACCGGTCATACAACTCTTTTATAGCGACAGAAAGATTATTTATTTAGTTTTTTGAGTTTTCTGGAAGTCAAACTTTAAAAAACATATTTCATCTATCGTTTCGGCCAACAACGGTGTTATCGCTTCACCTAAATACTTCGTATAAAACTGCATATACGTGCATAGCCGTATGCTGAAAAGGCCCTTTCGACATCCATACTGGTAGGTTTAAAGGTCATTAAATAGTCATAAACAATAGATAAACTTTCTGTCCTTGGGTCTCATAAATTGTCTATTGCTTTTTCAAAATCTTTTCGTAATGTACTAGAGAAAACCACTGTCTTGTTTTTCGTACTTTCAACACGTGCTACTTGCTAGTGCGATTAAATGGCAACGTCACCAAATTGCCGATTTGTAAATGATGGTCATTAAAGACTAAGCAACTAATTTCGGATTTGACACGTTTAAGCATCCGCGTCGCTGAATTCAGTACGCTTTGCTGGAACTTGCAATTGCGATCTCTAATCGCAGTGCATTGCACTCACTAGTGCATCGAAATTCAAATAACCCAACAAATGCATTGACTCCTATAAGGTCAACGTAAAATGCGTACTTGAGCCAATTTATTTTTAACTAGCTGATCCGGCAAACGTTGTTTTGCTATATAAGGTTTTGTAATATCTCCTAAGATGTTCATTGAAATTAAGTGATGTCAAAGACAATTTTAAATATTCTTAATCAACAACACATTTACTTGGATAAAGTTTAATATTATTACGTTGATGCAACTCTTAACAAATAATGCATTAATTTCGAACAATTTGATTACCATAAAAACTGTTCTAGTAAGTTAATCTTAAAAGATAGACATATATACTGCTGTGGACATTTTTTTAGATCTTTTCGAGAGGAATAATTCTTTCATACATATATTTTTGGTATCTTAAACCGTTTTCGCAGCGCACGCAATGGAAGCACTCTAGGATGAATAATTATCCCCGTTTTTTCACATTTTCCATTATTTCTTCGCTCCTAATAGTTGCATCGTAGTGTTGTATAGCCTAAAGCCTTTCTCGACAAATGGTCTATTCAACACAAAAATATTTTTTCAATTCGAACCAGTAGTTCCTGAGGTTAGCGCGTTCAAACAAACAAACTCTTCAGCTTTATAATATTGGTATAGATTGTTGCATTTGAATTGGTTGACCTTATCAATCACTAATTAATATATCAAATAAATCCATCCTGCAGCCACCTGTCCGACGTCACGTAGATACAATGATTTGCAACTCCGTGTATATATGCGAGTGGCTAAAAAAGCTTCACTTGCGCGATGTAAGTTAGTAAAAATGTATGAGAATCGTTAATTTGTTGCACGCGTTTGTGCCCTTCTAATCTCTGACATCACTAATGTGTTATATATAGAAAGCTGCCTTTAACATATAGTGTTAAGTTTATTTCAATCGGTTCAAAAATAAAAAAGTTATATCAGTTTAAAAATTCACGTCGATAATTTATTGGAAAAAAACGATTTGAGACAAATGGGATGCTGTCTGTCAGCTGTTACTGCCATTGTCATTAAATCTTCCCGACGTATATGACCCTTATGTGGTTGACATTCCAGCTGCTCGCACGAAGCGATTCGCCTCCTTTTTTTTGCTGCGAACTGCCAAGGAGTGGAATTCACTTCCTGCATCTGTATTTCCATCTTCTTATGACATGGGAATCTTCAAACGTCGAGTGAATCGGTATTTGCTAGGCGAGCGCGCTCCATCGTTGGCCTCATCATCGCTTTCCATTAGGTGAGATTGAGGTCAAGCGCAAGTCTATCAGTAATAAAAAAAAGAATATAGTTTGTATTTATAATACGTTTTCGTGTGTTACTATTAAACGTTAAATGTATTCGCACAAATGTATCTGTTCAGCGGTAAATATAGTAGCTCTAAAATATTTTTTATGTGCATTGATTTGTGTTAGTAGCATTCGTTGTAAGTAACGGCTTTCATGGCGGTACGAAGTTAGCCGGGTCAGCAAATTGTGAATATGTACACAAACATTACACAAAAGCACGAAGATAATCCAATAATTAAATAAATCCCATTTACCCCAACAATATACCAAAAAAACGAAAGTGGATCATAATACCCCATTATCTGTCCCACCCCATACAGATTTGATTAAACCTCCCTTAACTTCAGCGCACGCGAAATAGTCGCGTTTAACCACATTTTGAGACGAAACTACGGATTATTGTGTGTTAGGGTGAATATTTTTCTCGACAAATTTCATTATCATAATATTGTGCCGATCTATTATAATGTATTTAGTAGTAAATGGTATAATTTATTTACATAGCGATTACATCTGTTCTAATTTTTACATTCGAGGCTACTGGAACCAATTAAAACTTGTTGGGCCCATAACCTATTAAAATAAGGACAGGTATTACAATAATGGAGCAAAATCATTACAGATTTTATAATTAAGTTTCTTTACGTTAACAGTGATATGTAGTTTATAAATTCTGCAAATTATATTTCAAGTATGTTATTAGTATAATTTTTTTTCTAATGCGGTTTTTATTTAACGCGTAATTCTATATGTTTTCTCGCTGTGGTGGCCTTCTGGATCAGGGACCAGCATTCATGCGCCGCGACAAGAATGGATTTCCAAATTAATTATGGATTTAGGCATTTATTTTGCTTATCGGTAAGGGAAAACATCGTGAGGAATCCCGCTTGGCATCTATTAGAAATGTCATGTGTAAGCGTCCTACTGTGCTACTGGTCACGTTGAGTATGACATTGAAGCATACATATAGCGTAAGGATATATTATTATTATTATATATTTTTGACAAAGCAACCAGAGTTAAATTTTCTGTATTCCAACTTAATTCTAATAAAATCCACTTACAAAAGTAATTATTAACTTTAAAGACGATTTTAAACATGATAAAAATACTTATTTGTTTAAAACAATACATTGTTTCAATAATTAATTTGTAAAATCACTTACTTAAGCAAAGGCTCAGGAAAAACTATGTACTAAACAGAATCGAAAATCCTCGTATATTTTTTTTCTTTATTTTTAACGGACTTTTGTTCTTTTGAACATGCCAGCCCCATCATACCTTAACCTAAAAATACAAAAAATATTAAAACTAACAAAAAAAGAATTATAAACTATTTGAACATGTCCCACAGCATTCCAGTGGCACCAGAGGCTGGTTCCGCTAGAATGCTGTGAAACATGCCTACATTATATAAATTAAGGTTTAAACTATTTACAAGAACAGATCTTTCCTTCTTATACTAGTCACATTCCATCTGGAAGTGATGGACGTCGTCAATTTTGTCACATGTTTCACAAAGGGGTGAGTCGACCAGTTTCATGAGATATCCAAACTTCCTTGATGGAATGTGACCTGATCTTAACCTAAATGCTGCAGTCACAAATGATCTGCTTATATTAGTATTAGCAAACAAAGGAATAGGAGGAGGCTGGCACTGTAGCGTCTTATACCAAATTCCCTTTTCTTTAGATATACTATTAAAATATTCCTTCCACATAACCCGCCCTTGATTTTTATACTTGCCTAAAATTTCCGTGTATAACAATGGAATACTAACTAGAGATCCGTTTGCTAGAGCTAACTTTGCTAAGTGATCAGCCTCCTCGTTTCCTGCCAAACCGACGTGAGAAGGAACCCATTGCAAACTTAAGCAAACATTAAAACAATCAGCATTAAGGATTTCATTTAGAATTGCTTCGTATTATTATTGTAGTAATAATTAAGAGGAAAATAATTTCTTTTCCCAGTGCGCACGAAGCTCGTGTCCGGCGTCAGTTGCTCGCCATAATTCTTGTTAGGCCTCAATAGAAACAAAGATGATTCCCTTACAGCTATACACTGGGAATCCACTTATAAAGAATTTTATACAGGGTGTTTATTTTCCAGAATAAGTTTTTCGTGTTATTTTAAAAAATAAATGTAATTTTACCAACTAGTTTTAGTTAAGAATATGTAAATCTATCAGAGTGTTTTATCTTGTGCAACGCATGGAGTTTGAGACGAGACGCAGGCTTGAGCTGGATGAGAAGCAAGATTGTCTTAAGGCCCGTCTACCTGTGGCCGCTTCATACAACAACGACGGCAGTGTTTGACATGCTCATCATGTCACAGGAAATTCCGTGTTAAGGTGAGTTATACAAGTCATCAGCGAGGTCACCTATGCCGTTTAAGGTACGGGTTTTACCTTTTCTTTTTATTTGGGTAAAATTCTCATGGGACCGTTTCAGCCGCACAGGGGGGTTGCGCGACCGAGGTGTGTCGGACTTATACCGACTAAAAACCCCAAGGTGACTACTTCTGCGCATTGGCGGGGACTGTGGGTCCTGTAATCAATTCGCCACAGCCCCGTCGCGCCGCGCCCGATGGGCGCAAAGTCGGGGGAAGATGATACCTTCCCCGATACAGCTCGTTGTATTTAGGCAGAGCACGCCACAATGCCCTGCCAACTTCTCGAGGGCCGCTAAACCAGTTGCTCAGGGCCCCCACCCTGAGCAACCACAACCCCAAAGACATCAACCAACTGGTCGTGGATCGACCGGTCGGCTGGAACTGATGTGCTAGGGCGAATGCCGGCACCCTGGTGTCTTCTTCGAGCGGCCTCCTGCCGTTCTCGCTCTGCGGCCTCCTTCTGGGACATGACATTTTCACAGAAGGAGACCACGGCCCTCCAGTTGTCATACCCTGCCAGCATTGCCGACACCACTGCTGGCACGCATAAAAGACGGATTTTACCTACTTCAGCCCGTCTTTTATGTATGGACAGGTGTAAATTAGGGCTTATATTTTTTTACAGAAATAGTAATTAATACATCTCTCTCTTTCTCTCTCTGTGCCTTGTGTTTATTAAAACAGCCTGTACCAATCAACAACACTCATGAATGTTGCATGACATTTCTCGCGTCGATATTATTTACCGCGGCCCCAACAATAAACCTGTCTGCAATGAAGACAAACTGTGCCGGACATCTTGTACGAGCGGTGACCACAGTTTTTTGCTTGACCCCCCCTATATCGTACTGAGTATAATTTAGGGGATGATATTGAAGATTTTATTAGTGCTTTGTTCCTTATATTAATATTGTATTTGTTGAATGTACAAGAATTTATTTGGCATGGAATTTATTTCTTATAAAATATAGAAAAAATTGCAATAATACATTTTAACCTTTCGCGTTAAGTACTGATTACAAATACATTAACGGGGCTTATGCGCGAATTAGCTTACTTTTTAATATGATCCAATGTTTCAACCTGGTTACACTGGTCATGGTCAAATTGATACGCCATTGAGTTTTTTATGGGGGGTGGAAAGTTCATTCCTATAGTCTCTTTTGTTCTTAATAATATTAATAGTCACACCATAACCTCGAGCTATAATTAAAAGTAAGTTAATTTGCGCATAAGACACATTAATATATTTATAAGGATGGAAAATTTGGTTAGAGGCAATTGTAGTCACTTTCAATCAGACGGCATTTTAGTCTGTTTGCTTCCTCTTAAAATAAATATATAAAAAAAAATTAAATTAAGCTCGAGTTCTGTTTTAATGTGCATAAGAATATGAAGCTACAATAAAATGAGTTTTTGTTAAAAGATGGAAAAAAAATAATAGTGTTTTACATTAATTCATATTTTGTAATGTCAGTGGGAGGGGCCAAGTATAAGTAACTTTTCGTAACCATTGTGCTTACAAAGTTGAGGTTCAATGAATAATCTTCAAAGACTATAATTTATAAGACCATTATGACCTGAAATCCTTATGTTATAGACGCAGCGCTTTGACTTGAGATTTATTCACTGGGCTGAAATAAATTATTCTGCTTTTATTTTATAGCAAATTACAATTATTTAATTTTATAAGTGAGTTTTATGATTTACAGGCGGACGCTTGACCTCAGTCACACCTGGTGGAAAGTTGGTGGAAGATTAAATATGAGTTCCACGGTAGACCGCGTCCACCGCACAAATGCTTATTGACCCTTCTCTTAAAGATTCCTAAGTCATATACTCGCTGGAAGTATATTCCACTCCTTAGCTGTTCGCATGGTGAATTTAGAAGCGAATCTCTTCGTATAAAGAACGTTCAACACATACGGATGGTATCCCACATGGTGTATAGTGGTTTTATGATGAAATGGAGCTAGTGGAATTAGAGGATGTAGCCCCTGAGAACACTCTCCAGTGTAGAATCGGTAAAAAACTGCGAGGCAGGCGACTTTACGTCGATATTCTATGTTCTGTATTTTATTCTTAGTGAAAGAGTTTATAAGCAGTTAAAATTAAGACCTTATTACTGAATGACCAGCATAGCAGTGATGTTTTTTTATATTTAGTTGTTTATATTTGTGTTTTTTTATTTTCTATATGCACTTATATGTTAATATATGTAATAAAACGAATCTATATGGCATGTGTGTCTTGTAACATATACAAGTAGGTAAATGAAAGTGTTTATGCGTATTTAACATTATCTAAACCATTTTTTTTACACTGGCTCGACATAGTGACTACTGAGTACCTGATGGTAAGTACAGTGTAGTCCAAAAACGAAAGCGACTATCAAAGGATGAAAATCCATTGATAGTCAACATCGTCATGTCGGCTCACATATACCACGACTGAAGGTCTCTAGGTATATGAGCTACTGGATATACACAAGCTGATCCCGAAACGCGACAAGCCGAAACTGGTCACTATAACGGGCTTTACACTCATGTGCTGTGGTCGCGATCCAGACGGGCACCGACGCCCTACCACCTCGCTGCTGCTTGTTTAGCACCACCCAGGAGTCACGTGTAGGGAAACTAGGGTAAAGCCTACGGACGCGAGCAGCTTCGACCCCCAAACGACCTCTATGTATCTATTTGCTGTTCCTTTTGTGACTGTTTTCTGAAAGTTGGTACAATAAATGGGTGCCAGCAAAAAATCATCGTTGAAATATATTTTTCGTGAATACGTAAGATCCGTTAAAGGATTTATAATGAAAACAAAGCAAGTGGCAAGCGTGAGTGAAATTACATAGGAAAACAGTACACCAACCGCTGGCAATCAGCGAAGAAGATTGAAAATAAATGTAATCCCCGCGAAGCGACGGTCGCCACGCGCTGGGACATATCCCGACATGTATGCAAATAGGACGTCGGGATAAATCTGCATGGTGACACGCGGTAATTCTTTATATTCACAGTAATCGATATCAGGGTGTTAACTAATGCTAGATTAGGCAATAATTGTATTATCCCGCTATATTATTAATACATGTTTTAGACGTATAGCTAATATGAACGATTGTGTTAGATTCGTAGCTATATTGATTTGTTTCTTTGGCTGGATAATTTGCTATTGGTCAGGAAAGACATTTACAACTTCAATGGGTGAAAAAAGGGCGACACCTAAGGTGGACTGCAAGTGTTTTATAGGTTGGATGGCAATGCAAGAGCATCGCTGTTGGTACGAGCCTTGGCTTAGACGACTAGCTATGCAAAGAAAGCTAAAAGTGATATACTAGCGATTCGGAAGCGACTGGCATGAGAAGAAACGCCGAAATAAACTCAACGCTTCGTCGGAGTGGAATATTTATTGTTTTAAGCTTTATTCTTCGGTCTTCATCAGTTAACGTCCGAAATTACTTTCAGTTTTCAGGAATTTAAGAAAATTATTGTGACTTTTATTAAATGTGTAATATATCGTGACTATAAAATTATCACTAAATATTATATGGTAGTCTCTCGCCACGTCTGTATGTTCGCGATAAATTCAAAAACTACTGAACAGTTTATCATAGTGTTTTCACCAATAGTCATAGTGATTCATCTGAAAAGTTTTGGTGTTTAATATGTTTAAAATAATTTGAAGAGGGGAGTAGGTTAAGGGAGGGAGTCGGTGACTCTTGTTCTTCTACGGATTTCTTCATTTCTGATTCGATCACGTAGAGAGACACCGAGCTTAGTCCTCTCCATATCTCGCCGCGGGACAGTTAAATTTCTAATGAGACCCGTAATAAGAGCCCATGTTTTTGCACTATATATCATCACTAGCAACATACATTGATAATTTACATAATACATTGATAAGCCATGGTGGTTGCCGGCAGAATAGAATAGCACTCCCCTCTTCTTGCTGAGGTGTCGTAAAAGGCGACTAAGGTATCTCTTTAACACTGCAATTCAACCACCTGGTTGGTTCTCTGAACACCTGTTCAGAGAAGGAAAACTCGACCAAACCTGCGTCCCGCTCCCTTCCGATCGTACTGGTTCTCCATTGCATCGGGCCCGAGGGAGCTCGGACGAGAGAGTGCTTTTCTGGCAGCGCGGTTTTTTTTTATGCACTTAAATATCTCCTGCGCAATTGACTGTTTCCGAAAACTGGACCTCGATTTTTCTTAATCGGCGTTGAAACAGTCGCCGTGGCGGAATCTTTCGTTTTCAAGCACTAGGGTATTTTGGGCAGGAAAATCTTGCGTAACTTCCCGAACACTGCCCTGTCTTTGAATCGACCATTGGCCTCTCTCTCGAAGTGCAACCTACTTAATCGGACTATTTGTCGCAAGTAGGAGTCTAGCTACAAATGGACATTGGGATGGGTGAAATATGGTCGACCATATTCATACGTATTGTAATTTGTGAGCCTTTAAGAGTTATTTGATTTGGTGAATACACTTGTTGATCAAACGCGTTCCATGATCTATCATCGGTATCATCTTCATCTTCCATAAGGCTAGATTAAGGTCAAACATGTGTATGAAAATAATTAAAAAAAGATAAAGAAAGAAAATAATCCCCAATAAAGATCTTAATATAATAACAATAATTCTAAATAAAATTTGTTCCCCACCGAGGGAGGTCATCGTAAACGCCATCTGTCTTAATCCCACGACAACTTTGAGCACCGTAGATGACACTTGGCCGATAGCCCATTGAATATTTATAGTTTTCTCCACTTGTGGGGTGATGTATTACAATGGATTCACGCAAAATCTGTTACAAATTTTGCTAGGGAATATTTCTTGACATACGAAATGTCTTTTGATGGATCGGTGTGTTTTGAACTATGTTGGCTGCTGTAAAATTTATAAGTATAAAAATCATTGTAATTCTGTTATACAAACTCACACTAATATTATTATAATAAGTAAATTAAATAAAGCAAATTCGTTTATCAAATTACATTTGCTTATATGTATTTATTTTTAATCTTTACAATATTTAAATAGAATCTGTAGGTTCATCACAAATTAATTGTAATTTTTTGTTTACTATGCTGTTTATTTTTTTTGCTAAGCAAAGTTTATTTGGCTGATTTACACCTAAAGAAAAGTACAGTATCGCCTAAAACCCGCAACGAGCAATAGTAACAGAGATTTTGTTGCCAGTTATGTGGTGGATGTTCCTTATATCCGCACGAAAAGATTCGCTTCTACATTCATCAAGCGAACGGCTAAGGAGTGGAATATGCTTCCAGCGGCCATATTTCCGCGATCTTATGACCTGGGAGTCTTTAAGAGAAGAGTGAATAGATATTTGCTGGGCGAACGCGTTTCATCATCGAACTCATCTTCGCCTTCCACCAGGTGTGATTGAGGTCAAGCCTTCGTCTATAAATTATACTATAATAAAAAAAATCTTATCGTCATCATGGGAACAAACGGTCTCTAAGAATATTGCATTTACAAAATATACAATATATTGTACTGTAAACAAGGCACACATAAAAGCAATAAGCATCCGAAAAATATACGAATTGAACGATTCTCGTTTATCCTCATTACAACGGTATCGCGTAACGGAAACAAAAAGCGGAACAGAACACCGCTCCAAACAAGCCACTCAAATACATTTTTTACAATTTAATTGCTAATTTTTGCTCGTCTCCATTCCGTGCCATTATTTTTTGTACAGCCATTGTTAAGTTCTCGGATTATACTCAACCTGGCTGGCGAATTGTTGTTTTTCTCCCGTTTTCCCTTTCAAGTCCTTTGGCAATACGCACTAATTATTTCCTCTTCAATAAACAAAGGGACTTTGAAATTTTACTGGCCTTCTCTTTTAATAATGGATTAAAATGTTATCATCTTGCAACATTTTCATTTAAGATTCTGTTTTTAAGATTATTTCTTATATGCAACATTAAAACTGTGTCCATTAATGGCTGACGTAAAATAATTTCCGAAAAGATTATTACTTAAAATCGTCTTTGGTAAATAAACCTATTATCCCACTTCTGATATTACATGTGGATATATGAAGATATATATACAAATACGATTATACCATTTTGGAAGATATATTGCATTGATAATATGTGATGTAATCTAATTATGGTACAATTTCTACAAATGTATAATAGGAACTTGAGTGTAGTCATAGTATTTGAAGAGCAAAGTCCATATTGACAAAATCGGTGACTTATCAAATCATTTGACATTCATAAAGTAATACAAAGGGTTAACAAAATATTTTAATAAAGTCTAAGCAAAGTTAAAGTTACGTCTATAAATCTCAGCCTAATACTTAAAGAACTTCTTAGTCCTAGTCGAGATGTGAGTTACCGCAAAGCTGTGACCCTGTATACCCGCGCGCGTGGTTCTATTATGGAAAGGAGAGGGTGAGTTAGTGGGTGAGAAGGTTAAATAACTATACAGAGTACTCGCCGTGACACAGACGGTAGAAAACGCTAAGTGAGGCAATATCTTTGCGCAACTGGAGCGGTTCAAGAGACTTCTTGTCGATATTGTAATACTTTTATACTACTCTTGTAACATATCCGGTTTTTTTTTCGACTGGATATTGATTGATTGATGATCACAACTAAACCGGGTAAGAGAGCGAACACTGAGGTGCCTAGCTGGCAAATTTATGCAAGGACACCTCATTGGGTACGAACCTCGACTAAGGCAGCCAGCTAGAATACGAAATCTATCGGTGATCTACTGGCGTTTCGAAAGCGATTACCTTGAGAAGAAATGTCGAAAGAAACTCAAGGCTACGTCGGAGTAGACACATCTGGATAAAGGGAGTATGTATCGCAGATGAAATGATAGATATTTAACTTCTTAGAAGTATGAGGGAAATCAGAACTACATTTCCAAATATTTTAATCGAACAAATTTGTATCTCCTATCCGTATTCAACTACTAGAATTAGCAAAAAGAATATCCCTTCTTTGTAGCTTTATTCTCCTTCACATTGATCTATCACTAAAAACATTTACATAACTGTTAACTGTCAACTTAAATAAAACCTCTCATATTATAATAATATTTTACTGTATAATGCGATTGAAAGATTGCTCTAAAACCCGCATTATCTCTGAATTCAGTCCTCAAGCGGATACAAGTGGACACTGATGTATCACTTATCCTTAACTTTCCCCTCAGGGCAAAGTACCTTGGTGATCCTCTGCCGTCTTCACAATCCCGTACATTCGCACTCCATATTGCTTCGAGCACAATGTGCCGTGGAATTAAAGATTTCAGTATAACAACATAATTATTAATTTTAGTCTTAGCTTTTACGCTAAAGAAACATGTATAGTCGATGATTAAACAATGTTTCTACTTTTTAGTTACATTTTTATAGTTATCTATTTTGGTAAATAGAAATAAATGTGTTTTTACTGTCACTATTTTTTCTTATTTACATTATGTAAAAATATTTCATCTTAACCCTTTATGGCGCAAGGTCGTTAAATTTGTTAATTTTGTAAAAACTAGGTGCTAAATAGTGTATAGTTAACGAAAATAATAATTATCAAAATATTAAAAATGTATCGTTTATAATTCTTAAAAACCTTGCATGTACTAGAAATGCAACATTATATTAGTACTAAATCATTAAACTTAAAATTAGGAACAGATTATTAAAAAAACATCCTCTTACCGTTTACTTACAAAAATTTCAACAGTCAAATATTAGTATTTCACCAAGAATTAATTTTTCGTAAATGAAATTGAAAACCTGAAAAGAGGCGAGTATTCGTTCGACACTACAATGAAACAACATTACCTACAAGTCTCGTCACCTAGTGATCTGAATTGTCACTAAATCGTAAGAATGCTTTGTTGGTACCGTATAACACTAAGCAAAGTCAGTCTGTCGGCATTTATTTTATTGTTGCTTCTATTTGAGTGGTATGTTGTAGAAATACAACAGAGCGCCATAAAGGGTTAATAATAAATCATAAAAATATATCATCACCCTATATCACTTACAGGTGAACAAAAATACATTAGTGGTTGTATCCAATTGGCACTTATATGTCGTGCTCAACGTGACCAGTAGCGTGGCTAATCGCCGTTCACAGGGCACTTAAATCAGATTTTCAGACATTACTATCAGATGTTATGTGGTGTTCTCAAGATGTTTTTCTCCACCGGCGAGGATGTGGAGTCTAAATCCATACGTAATCGGGACAACCCCCAGGGGTATGTGCCGGGTTTCGAACCCACAACCATTCGTGTCGCCGCGCATGGAAACCGGTTCATTATCGACAACACCAAAGTCACTCTAATTAATTAAAACTCAAAATTTTCTTCCAAAACTTTAGTTCAGAAGTAATCTTTACCAAGTCATATGTTACTGATCTAAAATAAATTAAATAAATTTTATTGTAACTTTAATGCACCATCTAGTAACTCTATATCAATGACGTGAACACAATGGCGCCCCCTCGGCCATTGCGAAGCTATCGCGTGTTGATTCAATCATAGATTCCTTTTTAAAATTTGACATACGGAAACCAATTCCGGATTATGATGTACGATGCAATTTATTTTCATTTCACTGCCTTTTCTGATAATCGCGGATTATCTTCAAGAGGACTTTGAAATTTATTCGACATTATTTGTTCTTCCTTAAATATATCAGGAAGTTTGAATATAGTCTTTGTAATAAAATTAAATAAGAATACTGGGTTTTCAATTCAATTTAAATATTATAAAATTATTTATTAACCTAGAGAACTTTGGTTGTAGTTTATTTGGGCCGGTATGGCGATGACGGCTGTCAATGAATTTCTCCCTTAGAGCTCTCTGCCGTTCTTCGACCACATTGTACATTACATTACCTTACATTAGATGCAACTCTTGGGCTACATTACATTAGATGTAACTCTTGGACTATATTGTAAATCACATTACTTACCTCTCATTAGGTGTAACTCTTAGACTATATTGTGCATTAAATCACATTAGGTGAAACTTAGTCACTTTCTCAAATCAGTATAAAAAAGTTGGAAACAGAAAAGATGTTCACAATTATATTTTTAGACTGTAAAAAATAAGACTAGGTTAATTTAATTGTGCTTTTTATATTATTTATTTCAGTTATAAAGTATAATTAAATATGAATACTTAATAATCTATTTTAATATGCCCTTAGTATTTCTGTATTAATTACATTTTTAACAAAAAAAAAAAACATTTTATTATTTATTAATACTGGCTCGAGTACAGCGCTCCCGATAAAACTTACAGTTTTGACCAAAAACTGCAATGACTACCAAAGCGATTAACTTAGTATATTATTATTTAATATAATATCAAGCATTTACGAAAATGCAGTATCAAAAACCTTTTGTTAGAGAGGTTGCAATTTCTACTGAAGTTAAATTCAGTATTACAATACGGGAGCATCAAAGACTGTGGAGGGAGGGAGATGTCCTGAGACCGCAGTTTTGCCAGTGACTCCCAGTTAATGTATTCCGGAGTATTGTTTGCACCAGACAGACGGATTACAAATGCTTATATCAAATTGTAATATTTCATAGTGCTTGAGAATCTATCGATGATTTTAAAGTATCGACAGAAATATATATTTATTATTTAGTCGGCAACACTTCTCATTGCATTCATTTATTTATATTAAAACGAATCCCGGCACGTACTTCTGGATTCTTTATATTACTTACGGATTTAAGCATCACATATTCACGAGTGAAGGAAAATATCATGAGAAAACCTTCATTGCATTTAATAGATATGTCATATGTGTCTTGAGGATAGTGATCCGCTACGCTACTGGTCACGTTGGGCACGACATATAAGCAATGTGAATAGATCGACTAATATAACCACGAAAAGAGTATAGTGTGACTAAATATTTTTATTTTTCATCAGCGAGCTAATTTCGCCGATTGGGACTACAGCCTGCGCTTGCATGACATAATTTGGAAAAGTCGCCAAGGCTGAAATTGGCCAGGATTTCAACACTATTATCATTATTAATAATGGAAGATATTATGATGATGATGATGTCATAGCGGGGTTCGGCCACGGCGACTGTTTCAACACCGATTAAAAAAAACGAGGTCCAGTTTTCGGAAGCAGTCAATTGCGCAGGAGATATTTAAGTGCATAACTGGACGCGCTGCCAGAAAAGCACTCTCTCGTCCGAGCTCCCTCAGGCCCGATGGAGTGGAGAACCAGTACGATCGGGAGGGAGCGAGATGCAGGTTTGGTCGAGTTTTCCTTCTCTGAACACCTGGTTGAATTGCGGTGTTAAAGAGATACCTTAGTCGCCTTTTACGACACCTCAGCAAGAAGAGGGGTGTGCTATTCTATTCTGCCGGCAGCCACCACGGCTAAAATAAATGATATGGAAGATATTATAATAATATTTAAAATAAATGTTTGTTATGTAATGCTTTATGCGATGCGTAGATTTTTTTAGCATTTAACAACTGAAACATTTGTTAAGATACATAAAACTTATTTTATATATAATATTTACAACCTTTGCTAGAATATGCCTTTCAAGCCCATACTTTGCCAAAGATATAAATTGGCTGTAAAGTTTCCTGAGAGCTATTAGAATTCCGGTAGAGTTACGTAAAAAAAGTTATGAGGAGAGATTGAAAATTCTTCGCCTGTCGTTGCTATAGGAGCGACACCAGCATGGGGATCTTCTCAAGACATATAATATATTAACAGGGAAATATAACTGTCCCAAACTATGCAATATTTTTGTGTGTAGCTTGTTCGATGGAACCCGGACACGAATATTTATTACCACCAGAGATGGGAAAAATGTAATCTGATAATTGATTAACGATTACAAAATGTAGTCGTAATTTTATTTTTTTGCTCTGTAATCATGATTAAATCCATTTAAAACATTAAAAAGTCATAAATGTGCTTGCAATCTGGGATTCCGTAGTGTTTAAAACATAGATGAGCAAAATGCAGTCATATTAATGGTAAAAACGTAAAATGTAATCGTAATCATTTTTATTAATCTGTTTACATTTTGCCCATCTATGATTACCACTCCCTCAATAACAGAATATTACAAGTTTGGAGTGTATTGCCTCAGCCTCGGGATATTGTTGACGCACCAACAACGCACAGTTTCAAAATTAGACTGGATAGATGGCTCTCATCTCAATCAGATTTCAATGTATGGTCAACGCAGTGTCATGTGTTATTTAAACACAACAGCTGAGACATGGGCTCATCAGCTAGTAGCTCCTCGCATCGCGACGGGGCTGTGGCGAATTAATTACAGGACCCGCAGTCCCCGCCAATGCGCAGAAGTAGTCACCTTGGGGTTTTTAGTCGGTACAAGCCGACACACCTCGGTCGCGCAGCCCCCCTGTGCGGCTGAGACGGTCCTATGAGGATTTTACCCAGGTAAAAAAAAAAGTAACTGCTCGTATATTATATGATAATCATCTTATATATACAAATGAATCGCTAAATGTCTTGATAAGCGCGAAACTCAAGAACGGCTGAACGGATTTGGCTGATTTCTTTTTTGTTGTGTTTGTTGAAGTCTGAGGAATTTTATTACGGAGAGAAACATTTTAAAAATTCCCTGCAACTGTCTAAAATAACACTTTTCTGTATTCTCATACAAAAGATTTGTTATAAGTCAATTTGAACTTTAACACCATACCATAAAGTTTAAATGTCAGTGGACGGGTTCCGGGAAGGCAAAACAATTATTGAGTGACGTATAAATATTAATGTCAATATTTGTCAATTTTTATACATGTAGCATTAAGGCCAGGTTGCTTCAAACAATTTTCAAAAAACAGCCGACGGGGAAGCTATTAACATTAAAAAAAACAATGTGACTTTGTTTTAGAGAAATAGGGCAGAACAAGGTCTGCCGGGATAGCTAGTAATAAATAAATAATTAGTTTTTCTTAGGTGGTAGGGCGATTTTGCCGGGTGCCGAGTAAGATGGCTCAGCCTTGTCATTGGTACTCGGCAGACATAAGAAGGAACACCTCGAGGGTTTTAGTCGGTGCTGGTCCGACACACCGGGGGGCGGCTCTCACTACCCCTGAAGGTCCGTTAGTGGATTCCCCGGGTTACTAAAAAAAAATGTAAAGACTCAAATGTAAAGACCATCATAGTGACTCGCTTTGGCCTGTCGCGTTACGGGATCAGCTTGTATATATCCAGTAACCCATATACCTAGAGACCTTCAGTCGTGGTATATGTGGGCCGACATGACGATGGAGACTGTCAACGGAATTTCATCCATTGATGGTCACTTTCGTTTTTGGACTACACGGTAAGTATACCGTCAAGTGCATTGTAGTCACTATGTCGAGCCAGTGTAAAAAAAGTAGATATAATACAATAGTATGAAGTAGAAAATAAATAATGTTAAGGATATAAATAAATTAAATATATAGTGAATAGAGTACTTATTAATTATTTCAAAAGCATTTACTATTATTCAGCTGCAAATCAAAGGGTTATAAACATAACTTCAAACGACAAAACTTTGAAATCCAGCGGATTAAGAGCAACCATCGACAACTTGCCTTTCACGCGTATTAACAAGTCACTAGTGCAAACTAGAGAGGCAGTCAAAGAGAACTCTTCGGAAGATGGTTAATAATTAATTTGACTAATGGAACTGTTTGTTACAACAGAATATTTGCCACTATTGTGAGAAATAAAGGTTTATGTCACAAGAAAAAGCGATTTTTTTATACTGGCTCCACAAGCATAGACGGGCAAAATGTTATCAGATTAATGAAAAACGATTACTATTATATTTTGCGTTTTTCATCATGAATATGACTACATTATGGTCATCTATGTTTCAAACACCACGGAATCCTCAATGGCATACACATTTATGACCCCTTACGTTTTGACGGGATTTAATCTTGATGACAGAGCAACAAAATTAAAATTACGGCTACATTTTGTAATCGTTAATCATAAATCAAATTACATTTTGCACATCTCTGTCCACAAGTCTACATCGCACTTGATGGATAGTGCAGTGTAGACCAAAAACGGCAATGACTATCAAGGAATGGGAATCCATTGACCATTACCGTCGACAGGTCGGTCCATATTTACCACAACTGAAGGTCTCTAGGTATACGAGTTTTTAAGGTAACCTTATTTTTTTATTTCTTTTCGTCGTGTCGTTTGTTGTTGACCGTGAAAGGCTTTTACAACTATACCGGGCTTGAGTGAGCGAGCGCTAAAGGTCTTTTCTCACTGATCTACATCGATTTGAAAACAGTTTAGGATGTACAACTTTAATATCTGAGGGATGGATAGGAAGCGCTTAGCAAATGGTAAAAATTATTGTTTGTGAATTTCTACGGTTCGTAATGTTTATGAGAAGTGATATTTATAAATGATATTTATGTTTGAAATGCTATATTACTTTAGATAATAGATTTATAGAAGTCAATGAGTGACTGTTTTTGATGATGTAGAAATATGTAAGAAAGAAAAAGCATTTATTTGACATACAACATAACATGTACAAGCACATGTTTTTATATAGTCGGCTGAAAGGCCATTCGGTTTAAGCGACATTTTTTAGTGATATAGTAATATATATATATATATATATACAGGGATACAGGTAACTAACGCAAAACCTCTTAAGGGTGACTTTGGTATATCAAGACTAACAACTTTTGTTTTACGACTTTTTATAATTCAATACTTTTTCCCCATACAAAAAAATTATAAATCAAATTTGCAGTTCTGATCTTCTTAACACTTTGAAAGGTAGCGCGATGCAACTGGGGCAGACGATTTCGTAGCATCAGCTGACTGAACTTTAAATATAGAGCTAACGATTGATAGAAATCCTTAGTAAAACTAAAAAAAATATATATCTTAGGATGTGTTAAGTTTTAGCAAAAGTCATAGAACAAAAGTTGTTAGTCTTGATGTACCTAAGTTACCTTTAAGAGGTTTTGCGTTAGTTATCAGTAACGTTGTATATATGGAATTGATAATAAACGCTGATTCCAAAAATATATATTACTATATCACCAAAAAATGTCGCTTAAATCAAATAGCCTTTCACCCGACGATATTTACGTAAACCAGTATTTTTTCTTAATTTATTTATAATATTGTCTATTAAAAATAAAAATTTGTGCATTTAAAAATTAAAGTGTGAGGGGAGTTAAACAAAAATAAATATATCAAAGAGAAGCAAGTACTAACAGTGCCATCATGTTTAGGAACGCTATAAAATTGTATTATTCTCTGTAAAATCGCACCAATAAATCGACTTGGCGCTTATTGACGTACAAATGGCCTGTTTTGAATTTCTCTAACACTCGCAATCGAGATCCGAAGCACTTAGACACGGTTCGCTTCGTACGCGACACACTGCTGTGGAGTTTTACGAATACTAAACCTTTTTTATCCTGCCACAGAGTAAGTGTGGTTAGATCTAGATAACGCAGACGGGATTCGTATATTGAAAAAGAAAAAAAAGAAAAGAAAGAAAAAGTTTATTGAGGCAAAGGAAACAACACACAACAAACATATTTATATAAAAACAACAATGAAAGAATACATAACATCACATCATGTATCCTGTGTGCTGCTACCCATCTCAAAGAGCACTCAGCTCAGCGTATGCTGGGCGACGCTGCACGCGCCATCCAGCGCTGATTTTCAGCCGACGCTCAGGGGAATCGATTGCGCGGACGTCACGGTGCTATTTAAATATTAGAACCAAATATACAAAAACATACCTTATAACGTACAACAAACAAGTATGACAATAAATACATAGAATACTTTTAAGTAGCATAGAAAAATGTAGAATACTAAATAAAATATAATAGAGATAGGGTATATAAGGGTATACAAATAATTCAACAGCTGTAACGCGGGGGGTGTACTTAGATTGTTCGCGCATTACGGTATTTACCTCTTTCCTCTCGGTAGCCCACGCCACAGATCGCCGCGCAAGCATCGTAGCTGTCCGCCGTTCGTGTTGCGCGCGTTCTTTTTCTTTGTTTGTCTTGTATTTATTTTATAACGCATTTGCTCGGACTGTGTTTGCCAATAAACAATCGAAAACAGTGGAACCACGTTTTAATTAATCTCCGTTAGACTGCTACTTTGGAACATATTTTCACGTATTCGGATATATACGTTACGTATTGAGTAAGGACATTCCAAAAATCCAAAGAATATATCGTATTGCAACCTATTGGACAGCATACGTCGTATATTAGTCATTTACCCAAAGCTGTGCATCAACATGATGATGATGATTTACTAGCCGGATTCAGCCACGGCGACTGTTTCAACACCGATTAAGAAAATCGAGGTTCAATTTTCGGAAACAGTCAATTGCGCTGGAGATATTTCAGTGCATAACTGGACGCGCTGCCAGAAAAGCACTCCCTCGTCCGAGCTCCCTCAGGCCCGATGGAATGGAGAACCAGTACGATCGGCAGGGAACAGGATGCAGGTTTGGTCAAGTTTTCCTTCTCTGAACACCTAGTTTAATTGCGGTGTTAAAGAGATACCTTAGTCGCCTTTTACGACACCTCAGCAAGAAGAGGGGCGTGCTATTCTATTCTGCCTGCAGCCAACACGGCATCAAAATATTTGTCATACGAAACGGCAGTGTGTCCCAAACATCTTAAACTATTGCGAGACGTTTTAGGCCATCTTGCCATAACAATAAACCATCACGGGCCCTTCCGAGACCATTTACATATACATAGCCCTGACGTTTTAAACGTTTGACAGTTCGGAACACAGAAGCTGTATTGTTCGAGTAGGGCCTTTGATGAAGTGGAGTTGTTTATCTTAAGGTTTGGGATAACACTCTATCAGATAGTTACTGCCTTTGAAAGCTACACCACAGAATACGTAATAATATTTCATAGTAGCATTTAGAATGATAAATTATCATTAAATCTATGAAGGAATATTTTCGTAGGTAACAAAACATTGTTTTTAACCAGATTAGACTGACTACAACATACCTGATGGTAAGTATGGTGATGGTCAAAAACGAAAACGATTATCAAAAGTAACAAAAATCTATCTGTAGTCGCAGCGATCATGCCAGCCTGCACAAATGTCGTTTTACGCTTCGTTTAAAGGATCCCATATCATAGATCGGTGTGAATATGCTCGCTGGAAGACCTTAGATATAACTTAAGACTTTCAATGCAATTTTATTTATATTAGACTCCGACAGGCCAATAACTTTTGGCCGAATGAAATCTGACGGGGCAGATGTTAACATAAAAAAAAAACAATATAACTTTGTTTTATAAAACAAGGTCTGCCGGGACAGCTAGTAGAGTATAGATATATAGCTTTAGAGACTATATCAATGTCTCATAAATAATGCTACATATATACATATGAACACACACATACACCTACACATATATAAGTATATTTCACACACATATCATATATATAGATAAATATTATTATAAATATAAATACATGCAAAAATAAATGCATGTAAAATAAAATTTAAACAACTAAATACAAGAGGCATCCAGTTGTGATACAGTAAGCTGCTCATTTAACAGGAAGGACTTAATTTTCTTTCTAACACTAATCATACCAACACTTTTTAGATACCTATTTCCTGTTTGAATGTATTATATGGATGTAAGGAAGGAAATAAACATAATAATAAAATTTATTATTTAAAAAAAACTGTATATTGACCATTTCTATTACAAAAGTAAAAATAATAATTTTTAATTATTGCTCATCGCATTTTTTACATACATATAAGTGTGTCCATTGTAAATTATCCGCAAACATATTTTTTACATTTAGAGCAAATTTTGTTGGTTTTATTTTCCTTACAGTATCCTATTTGACACTCCTTACGTTGATAAGCATCTGTAGGAGACTAAGGCAACGATTCTTTCGTATTTGTTTTCTTTTGGTTGTTCACGGGCTTCTCGAAAATCGGCGCCAAGTTCAAGTATTACTCAAAAAAAAAAAAAAAAAAAACTGTAGGTTAATTAGTTAGAAAAAGTCATGAAGTCAAATGTGAAAAAACAATAAGATGATACTTGTATTTTCAATGCAAATGTTCAAAATGGGCTATTTGACCTGTTATGGTATGTTTATTGTTAAAGGTATGTAAGCTAACAGGTAATAGATGCTAACGTGTATAAAAGCTATCACAATGAATTTGTAAAATTATATTACGATTACGATATAATCTTGAGTTTTTTTCGGCATTTCTTTCCAAGTGAGTCACTTTCGAAACGCTAGCGGTTCGGTTCTTTTCCTGGCTGGCCACACAAGTAATTGAAGGTTTGTATTCACAGAAGGACCTTTTTTTTTATAACTTATAGGCGAACGCTTGACCTCAATCACACCTGGTGGAAGGTGAAGATGAGTCCGATTATGAACCGCGTCCGCCTAACAAATGCCTATTCACTCTTCTTTTAAAGACTCCCAGGTCATAAGATCGTGGAAATATGACTGCTGGAAGCATATTCCACTCCTTAGCTGTTGTATGAATGTAGAAGCGAATCTTCTCGTGCGGATATAATGAACATCCACCACATACGGATGGTATCCGACACGATGTCTTGTGGTTTTGTGGTAGAATGGGGCTGGTGGAATCAAAGAATGTAGTTCCTGAGAATACTCTCCACCGTGAACCGGTAAAAGACCGCGAGGCAGGCAACTCTACGTCGATGCTCGATGCTTTGCATTTTAATTTTTGACAAAGAGTCGTCGCCAATAAGTCTACGAACTCTGCGATCAATCGAGTCCAAAGCCGCCAACTGATATTTAGCGAATCCGTCCCAAAGGTGACAACAGTACTCGACACCCGGCCGCACCTGCGCTTGATACAGGTTAAGAAGTTGCGATGGTGAAAAGAACCGTCTGTCTTTGTGTTGCAACCCATGAATTCGCTAGCTGAGCACCCTATGTGCTCGCCTCTCTCACCGGTTCAAGTTGTAAAGATCCTCCGAAGACCATCAGCATTTTGCCCTGCCAAAAAAAAAATACGTCATCATACAGAACTAGGAGTCTTTTGGGAGTCGAAGCTGCTCGCGTCCGTAGGCTTTACCCTAGTTTCCCTACACGTGACTCCTGGGTGGTGCTAAACGAGCAGCAGCGAGGTGGTAGGGCGTCGGTGCCCATCTGGATCGCGACCACAGCACATGAGTGTAAAGCCCGTCATAGTGGCCAGTTTCGGCTTGTCGCGTTTCGGGATCAGCTTGTGTATATCCAGTAGCTCATATACCTAGAGACCTTCAGTCGTGGTATATGTGGGCCGACATGGCGTTGTAGACTATCAATGGATTTTCATCCTTTGATAGTCGCTTTCGTTTCTGGACTACACTATGCTTACCATCAGGTACTCTGTAGTCACTATGTCAAGACAGTGTAAAAAACAAAAAAAAAAACAAAAAAAAACTAGATCGGAAGCGATTATTCAAACAATACGACGCGGCACGCGTGCTCGATTCGTCAAAACTGCTATTGTATTATATCAATAAACATTCGTATTCGCCATAATTCACGATTTCAAGTCTATGTGATGTTGCGAAGATAACAGACCTTATATGATCTCTAAGGTTGAGATCATTTAATCCTCAGTGAGCAAGTCTGACATGCAATTAGCAGGTGTTTGGATTACAATATCAATCTGTCTGAAAGTTCAGGCTCGCCTGCGGCTGACAAACGAATGAAATTGATTAACTATTTTATAAATCACGACTATTGTAAATAAAGATATACAGACGGACGTACGAATAAATGACACGATAGTTAATCGTACCGGACTTTCAACAAACAAATATCCATTTCAATCCTTCACTGTGAAGATTTAAAGCCGGGAATCCGGTAAAATTTAATTTTGATAGATGTACGCGGAATTCTGCTCTTTTACGAAACCATTGAATTAATTTTCTAAAATCTAGATGTGGTACGGTTTTTACATAAATCAATGATAGCAAACTACGCCCCGCAAACGCTTATATGTATGCATCGAATTAGGAAATACAAAGAAATAACATACACGACCAAAAATAAACCCTTTTTCTTTTTTGTAGAAACTTTGCTAGATTATATATCTTTTTTGTGTGTTTTTATTGTTTGTATATTGCTATTTGTTTCCTTGAAAACATAAAAAATAAAATAGAAAAAACGTAGTTCCATTCCGACGTAGCCTTGAGTTTCTTTTAGCGTTTCTTTTCAAAGTAATTGCTTCCGAAACGCAAATAGGTCACTGTAAGATTCCATTCCTGGCTGGTCATCTTAATCGAGGCTCCTGCCCGCAGAGGTACCTTTGCGTTGTCATCCAATTTATAACTCGTTGTCTGAGCACCATAAGTGCTTGCCTCCTTCGCTCGGTGATGTTGTAAAGGTCTTTCTTGCTTTGCCTGCCCAAGAGTAAATTGTCTTGATGAAAAACAAAGCTCGCGTACTATGCCCGAATAAAATCCGAGAAGTATGGCGAACGGTGGAGTCGAGGAAATAAGTAAACTGTGGAGTGTATCAGCCAATATATCCAAGCGAGAGCGGTGCAGGATGTCCTGATCCAGGATAATGATATGAGCGAAGAGTGGGTCTTTACATCACCCCTTGCAAATTTAGAAGAAAGGAGGCCTGCAAAATCCGCGGGGTCTAAGGAAATTGGCAAAGCCATTCCCTTGGCTGCGATAGACGGATAGGAGAAATAACCCGGTAGTTTTAGTCGGTAAGAGTCAGGGACTCTGGGGCACCATGACGTTCCATGAGGATTTCCACTAGATTACCAAGAACAAAAAGAGGGAATAAATAATACTATGGTTAAACGTGGTGTTTATATTAAACTAGCTGTCCCGGCAGACCTTGTTCTGCTCTATTTCTCTAAAACAAAGTCACATTGTTTTTTTTTATGTTAATAGCTTCCCCTGTCGGCTATTTTTTGAAAATTGTTTGAAGGAACCTGGCCTTAATGCTATATGTATAAAAATTGACAAATATTGACATTAATATTTATACGTCACTCAATAATTGTTTTGCCTTCCCGGAACCCGTCCACTAACATTTAAACTTTATGGTATGGTGTTAAAGTTCAAATTGACTTTTAAATATTATTACGAATTTTTTGAAAGAGAATATAGAAAAGTGTTGTTTTTAGACTTTTTCAGACAATTTTTTTAATTTTTCTCTCCGTAATAGCCTTTCCTAGACTTCAACAAACACAACAAAAAAAAAAAAATCAGCCAAATCGGTTCAGCCGTTCTCGAGTTTCGCGCTTATACACATTTAACGATTCATTTTTATATTATAGATTTAAACATTTAATTGTTATTGAATCTATAATATGTTTATATATTTCAATCAATATAATCAATATTTCAATCGGTCTTCCAGAGGAAAATCAGTGAGCAGGTGTGTTGAGCTTGGCATTGTTCTTGGTGTTGTATCGTTTGTATGATAATTTTTAATTTTAATTGAAGGTATTATCGCCTAAGATTTTTTTTTTGTCATTTTTCTTTTTCTGTCTAGTGTTTGATTTTAATTTTTTGTTTGATACTGTTAGTTAATGCATTTGAGCCATGCTGTGGCTGGCTTTTATTAGTATCCGTTCTAGACATTTAGCTTGTGCAAGCGATCTCATTGTGAATGTAAAATGCAATGGAACTGTTGATAGCCCATACATAAATAAATAAATATTTCATTTTTGTACTGTTCTAAGCGTGATAATCTAGATCTTTATTTTGACGTTTAAAAGGCTATTCCATTGGTTATATATCTTCAAAAATCCGACATCAGCTCAGGCCGTCACAAAGCCAGAACACGGATCAAGCGAGCTTTGGGCGAACCGTAGCGCGTGGAGCGATCACACTAATTGCTATGCGATGCGAGGCGGTGGAGCGCCGCGCCGCGCTATGTCGAACCGGATTTGCATTTCCCAGATAAGCACGATTGCTCATTATGCTCCTTGGTAAGGGTTGTAATTTGAATTGTCAACCTGTGTATACCTACTTGATATCTCTATATATAATAATCTTGCCCTATGCGATACTCTAACATGTATTGTATCTATTATTATTATTTACATTTCTAGGTACGCAATTCGTGTCTATTGTACTTTCTCAACAATTTAAAAAGTATAAGATCTTTTTAACAGTAACGTAATAAGCCAATCTTTCACGGTAACCAATTGTTATAAGTAAACAACTGCTATGTAAATTTGCCGCCAACGCACCTGCGTGCACATCAGCTGAGTTAGACCGAAGCCTGTGAAAAGAAAAACTTGGCAACACAGTACGTTACGGGCTAGCAATGTGTCAATAGTGAACATTATTAAAGTTCTATCGAATGTGACATCAATTTCGAACCATATCACTCCTAAACATTAAATATTGCCGGATTTTCAAAATAAATGACAAGCTCATTTTAATCCACTTAGTGGTGGAATATAAAAAAATCTGAATTTACTCGATAGCTAAGTCATAAAAAAGTTATGTCTGGTTATAAATATTTTTAGATTCAGATGATATGTCAGTCAGGACAAATAATTTTTTATATACATAGTTAAATACAGAGTTAAAATCACAAAACAATTAAATTAATCAAAGTAAATTGAGCACAAAAAGTTGATATAAAACTTATAGTGTAAGCTGCTGGTCATTTGTACCGGCTGAAGTAAAGCATCGATCAATGTCGTCTCTAATTCCTTGGCAACGTGCTCTGTTCCTGAGATAACAGGTACCTATTCTGGTCTAATTATTGGGGCCCATAACCCCCTGTATTCAATATTGTAAGCCTTATGTACTATAACATAAAGAATATATACAGGTGATTTTATAAGTGAGGTAGGTATTTCAGGATACAATAATTAATACTTAAGAATTCTATTAATTTGGGTGTGATTACATCGTTCGAATTGATGTGGACTCGTTGTTAGCCCGGAATGTAATGTCTTGCAGAGATTCTCTTCTGACAGACTTGGGTCTAACTGAGACGGACTGCGCTCCAGATGTGTGTTGGCGGCAACTCCACAGCAAGCCACAGTGAAAGATTGGATGTTGCGTTATTACTAAAAAGGTCTTATACTTTAGAAATTGTTGACAAAGGAACGCAATTAACAAAGCCAAATCTAAAGCCTTGTAAACCTAAATATATTAAATAAAATTACAATAGACACATTTTGTGTACCTACATTAATAACAAATCTTTCTCTAATAAACAAAAATTGATGAATAAATGAGAATTGATCCGTAAAAAATGTAGACGTAGTAGCACGTGTAGCGCATGATTAACAGCCTTGGGTTTCTTTCGGCGTTTCTTCTCAAGGCAGCTGCTTCCGAAGCGCTGGTAGATCACCGTTAGGTTCGTTTTTTAACTGGCCGGCCGCCCAAGTCGAGGTCCGTACCAACAGGGGTGCCCTTACGTAGCCGCCCAACCCATAAATTTCGCTGGCTGAGCGCCCTCTGCGTTCGCCCACCAAGCCCGGTTTTGTTGTGAAGGTCTTTCCCAGGCCACAAACGTAGGGCATGCCGAAAAAAAAACGCATGATTAAATGAAAATTAGATAAAGATCCTTTTATAAAATTTTTGACGATTATACGAGTCGTGACTGGCAAAATGCAACCGCCACCTTAACATACTGACAAATGTTAACGAGTACGTCCCTGTATTTTGTAAAGTCGGCCGTCCGGTACGTGATGGCGGAGTGAATCGGCTGTTTTTCCTTTATCCGCAGAATTGTTTCTGAGTGGACAAATAGTTTAGGATGTCAGGGGTCTTTAATGTTTGGGTAAGGGTGTGCGGAAATTAATTTAGTTAGGATTAGAGCACATTGTTGTAGCTATTGAGTTTTTTTGTTCTTTGTATCTCCATGGGAACTAAGTTTGTCCACGAAAAAGGGTCAATCAATTATAATCCCATTTTTGATTAAGAATCATCTGCTTTACTCGCAGTGCCACCAATGCTGCTAGTGAGAACATTACAATGCATTTTTTACTCGACAAAGTCACTACAGTACACCTGATCGTAAGTATATTGTAGTACAAAAACGAAATCGACTATCAAATGACGAAACAAAACAAACAGAAACATATAAACAAATTTAATATTTTGGGGCGAAATCGTATAATCCGAAAAACTAAACTAACTTCCCACGATATTCAATTATATTAATACGCATTAAATTATACTTTAAAGTGTTAAGTAGACATACAGACACCCATATTGTCGCAGTGCAAATATTAAATTTACATTTACTGTGCCTTGTCTCGTGATCAATTGAGTATTATGAAAAACGTTATGAAGCAAAATTATCGGCTGGTTGACTTTTTTATCCTGACCCATCCAACCCAATATAGGACGGTGACAACACACGCGCCGGAAGACCAATCCACAGCTCAATGACTTGGCTAAATTACGAGTTAAAGAACTTCTGAAGTCATAGCCATGATATAAGTTACCGCATAACCGTGATTTTGTAAACCCGCGCGCGTGATTTTTTGTGGAAAAGAGAGGGTGGATCAAGGTTATATAACTCTTCAAAATACTCGCCGTGATATAGGTGGTAGAATTCGCTTAGTGAGGCAATATTTCTGCGCAACTGGAGCGGTACAAAGTTTTCAGTATCATCAGGATGCTGTTATTCTTAATAATTTTTTTATTATAAGATTTTATTCCCTGCGGTTGCTATATAAAATCATGAAGACCGTCATAGTAATTCGCTGCGGCCTGTCGCTTTCCGGGATCAGCATCCAGTTGTTCATATACCTAGAGACCATCTGTCGCGGTATATGTGAGCCTGTGTGACTCTCAATAAATACATGACAAGACCCTCAATAAAATGAATAACGATTACAAAATGTAGTCATAATTTTCTTGTTCTGTAATCATGATTAAATACATTTAATACATTAAGAAATCACAAATGTCTATGTTATCTGAGATTCTGTAGTGTTTAAAACCTAGATGAGCAAAATACAGTCATATTAATCGTAAAAACGTAAAATTGAATTGTAATCATTTTTATTAATCTGATTACATTTTGCCCATCTATGCTCTCCATCAGGTGATTTTTATAAATATCAGTAAGGGTATTATCATGTCTCAAAATAATATTATTTTATTCTAAGATTCATTTTTCGAACTATTTACAATATTTTCATAAATCATTAACGAGAATAAATATCTAAAAAAGTGAATAAAAGCATTTAAAATATAAAAATAAATAAAATGTCGTCACGTTTTATGGTTTAAAATAATATATTGTTTGTTTTATACCGCTATTTTTCAATTTAAAGTCACAAATCTTCACACATGAGCGGATTACAACCGTTAGTCATGTTTAGAAGTTTTAAATACGCAATTATTGTGTAATGTTAGGGGCGTGAGAATGTTTTGCGTTGCTAGGCGGCATGTTGATTTGATTTATTACGTTTTAACGCACTTCCTCATGACTGAATGGGAAAAGAATCAATTTAGACAATAAAAGATTCTAATTTAGGCAATATTTTCCATTAAAGTTCTGTCCTTTTTCCTTACTCTATATTTCATTTGAACAATACACAACAGCTCCATCTATTTTTAAATAAATGATCTGAAATTTTAAATTATGCATGCCTACTTTGTTTTTTGATATATTACTAGCTGTGTCCGCGACTTCGTTCACGTGGTAGGAAGTATTTTTGCTATGATAATAATTATTGTATTTCAAGCTGAAATTTTTGTATATGTGATTTAAATACGATCGATTATTTCTTTTTTCTTTATTACAGATAGGTTTGCGCTTGACCTCAATCTCACCCGATGGAAAGTGATGATGAGGCCGATAATGGAGCACATTCACACAATAAACACCGATTCCCTCGTCGTTTGAAAATTCAAATGTCATAAGATGTTGGAAAAACAGATGCAGGAAGTGAATTTCCTTCCAGTATATAAATTATAGCTGACCTGTCGAACTTCGTACCGCCTAACAGTCAATGAATGTCGTGTTACAGATTAGCTGAACTTAATTTATAGTTTAATGAAAGTAATGCAATGGATACAAAGTAAATTTTTTGATATAATTTTCTTAGTTCACACAAAATAAATTTCTAAAGGCACGTTTAAATATTTGACTTACTATATATATGTTAATTCTTTTTCATTTTAGACATTATTTTACATTTTTTAAATGAAAAATATGCCATTATCCGAATATTGTGGATATATTATCTTGTTGATTCAAAACATTTCCTTAAATAAGTTCTTTAATTTGAGGCAAGAGTTTACCGTATAGACGATTGAGCATTAAATGTTTGACAGTTATGAAACCCATGGATATTTTATATGGAATTTTTTATCTTTTATATAAAACAAATCGAACATTCTGAAAATCTATTCAGCCGTTTCGAGTTATAAGTGTTGGAACAAACTCGACTTTGTTTTATATAAATAGATTTAATATCTCCTTATATATAAAAATGAATCGCTAAATGTGTTGAAAGGGCGAAAGTCGAGAACGGCTGAACCGATTTGGCTGATTTCTTTTTTGCTGTGTTTGTTGAAGTCTGGGGAAGGTTATTACGGAAAGAAAAATTAAAAAAATTGTCTGAAAAAGTCTAAAAACACCACTTTTCTATATTCTCATACAAAAGATTTGTTATAAGTCAATTTGAACTTTAACACCATACCATAAAGTTTAAATGTTAGTGGACGGGTTCCGGAAAGGCAAAACAATTATTGAGTGACGTATAAATATTAATGTCAATATTTGTCAATTTTTTTACATATAGCATTAAGGCCAGGTTCCTTCAAACAATTTTCAAAAAAATCTGACGGGGAAGCTATTAACATTAAAAAAAACAATGTGACTTTGTTTTAGAGAAATAGGGCAGAACAAGGTCTGCCGGGACAGCTAGTATAATATTAATAAATACATTTTTTACTAATTATATGTAACAATAATAAATGTATTAGTTTAATCTTTAACATGTTTCTGCAACGATTACACAACCTGTTTCGATTGAAAGCAAGTAAATCCGTATGAAGAAGCCAAATTACAAAGCACTATGTACGACACATCAAAGCAAGTCTATTCATACCGACAGACCAACTAATTGGATTATTCAACTGCAATATTAGTCCAATATATAGAGGACTGGCTGGCCGTGTCAAAGTACAGTGACCCTAGCGCCTTCAGGACAATCGATGATGTCCCCTTGGTTTTGCTCGAGGCGTATTGTGTATCAGTTACTGGCTATTAATTCCGTGAGGGTACAGTTATGTCGAATATTATTATGTTAGACTGTGGTTTTCTTTGCTTATTAATCATTTGTTTTTATATGATAAAATTTTGTAATTTAAATCCCGCCTTGATCATCCATATTCCATTTACAATAATAAATTTGTTACTCAACCACCTATAGGATATAATCCCGATGACATTTTTTTTTTTGAAGCGGACTAACTACTGGGTGCCGGGAAAGGTATTTACAGTTCAACTGGGCTTAGGGGGCGAGCACAGAAGGTGCTCAGCCAGCGAGTTTTTGGGTTGGGTCAAAGGCACCCCTGTGGGTACAAACCTCGACTTGGACCGCCAGCCAAATAAAAATACTATCCCTACGGGTGATCTACCAGCGTTTCGGAAGTGACAACCTTGAGAAGTAACGCCGAAAGAAACTCAAGGCTGCGTCGGAGTGGAATGAAAAATTATTTAAAAGCGTCTATATATACCACATTACAGAAAAAAATTACTTGCGCGATGTAGATTAGTATAAATATAACGAAATCGTTTATTAATATACACATATCTATACGCAGTTGTACCCGCTAATCTCTGAAACGGCTTAACTGATATAAATGTGGTTTTCTCTCTTATATTGTAGAGAGTTGTCTTGAACATTTGTAGTTAATATTATTTAAAACGGTCAGAAAATAAAAAAAATGTCAGTTATAAATACGCGTCGACTAAATTTTAGAAAAAAAGGTTTTACAGGTCGGGTGATTTGGAACCAAACCATAATAAACAAATATGTCAGATAATAACCCAGTTACATAATATTTTGATCATTATTAGAAAATAGAAAAGCCTTTTGATTTTCTATAGACTATTCTCAAGATAGTGTGCGGCTGAGTTGTGTAATTCCTCCCTCCCTCTTTTACCATAAATTGACAAAATACCGTGCGAGTTTGCACCCTTATATGGTTAAAGTTTCTGCTGCTCGCACGAGGCGACTCCGCTCCTCTTTTTTTGCTGCGAACCGCCAAGGAGTAGAATTTACCTCCTGTTACTGTTTTTTCAACATCTTATGACATGGGAATCTTCAAACATTGAGTGAATCGATATTTACTAGGTTAGCACGCTACATCATCGGTCTCATCATCACTTTCCAACAGGTGAGATTGAAGTCAAGAGCAAACCCGTGTGTAATAAAAAAAAGCTTTCATATATATTAAAATTTTTGGGGGTTGATTCTGCTCGCGTCCGTAGGCTTTACCCTAGTTTCCCTACACGTGACCCCTGGGTGGTGCTAAACGAGCAGACGCACTGGTGGGAGGCTTCGGCCGTGGCTTGCGACCACCCTTTGGATTAAGTCACGCCGCCAAACGATTCGTCGTGTTCCGGCTTGTGATCCAAAGTAGCCAGCCTGGTGGAATGTGGGAGGGATAGTTGCGAGGCATGTGTGGACCGATCGCATTGTTGTGGTCTTCAGCGCCGGGTGTCTCAATGTGGAGGGTAGCGGGATCCGAAGCACGGTGCACCGCTGGCCGACCGCAGGTTGTAGGGGGCCCAAGTAGGTGACTAGCCATCTCTGAAAGGCTGCCCCGCCGCCTTGCGAAAAATCCCGAAATGCTCCGTCGTGCCGGTTGGCGACCGGAAGGGAGGTTCCGACGGCCATTGAGGGGGGGTTCGGGCGTCCCCGCAGTCTCCGATTGAGACTCCCATCAGCGTTGATTACCTCTATAATGTTTGGTCATCCTTGCTTCGCCTCATCTCAAACTCATTCTACCCATATTCACTCAAGTAAATAATGAAAAAAACAAGGAAAAAGAGTAAGGTTAAACAGCGGTTGCACTTCCTCCCATTGAAGGTGCACCTCACAAACATCAGAGGTCTGCACGCAAACCTCAACGCAGTCCACCACCATCTGGAGACTGATAAACCTAACTTACTCTTCCTTACGGAGACGCAGGTACGAACTCCAGCCGATGATGCATATCTTAACTACCCAGGTTATACCCTGGAGCACAACTTTATCCAACGTGCTGGGGTTTGCGTCTACGTTCGCGACGACATCTGCTGCCGGCGTCTCCGTAACCTTGAAGACTCCCATTTTTCAACTTTGTGGTTGCTGGTCGACTCTGGAGTGGAGAAGACTGTTTATATTGTGGTATATCGATCACACAGTGGTGATCAGGAGACGAACAGATTTTTTGAGCACTTGAGTGAGGCAGCTGATATGGCTCAGCAGCGTTATCCATCCGCGGACTTGGTTTTTCTGGGGGATTTTAATGCTCACCATCAAGAATGGTTGTTCCCGTATCAGAAGACAGACCATGCTGGGAGAGAAGCTCGTAAGTTTGCACTTTCTTTTAACCTTTCTCAGCTGGTAAGCCAGGCCACGCGGGTGCCTGACGTTGTTGGTCATACTGCAAACTGTCTGGATCTTCTGCTGACGACTGCCCCAGATAGGTTCTCTGTCTTGATCACGGCCCCACTTGGCAGTTCAGATCATTGTCTTGTTAGGTCTGTTTCATCGCATTCACCGCCAGATGTAAGTCATAGGGGTTCCCGTAGATTATGGCGTTATAAATCAGCAGATTGGGATGAGATGCGTCATTTCTTAGCATCATACCCTTGGCGGCAAACATGCTTTTCTTCAAACGATCCATCAAGTTGCGCCTCTGCCATT
Source organism: Automeris io (assembly GCA_036320925.1). Lineage (NCBI taxonomy): Eukaryota > Metazoa > Arthropoda > Insecta > Lepidoptera > Saturniidae > Automeris > Automeris io. The sequence goes on from JAUDJH010000001.1 coordinate 21,941,948, forward strand.
ACTGATGTTGTACGTTTAGCTATGGAGTATTTTATTCCATATGCTAACGTTCCTCTGGGTAGCAGTGCCCGTCCTTGGTTTGATTCAGAGTGCGCCAAAGCAGAGCGAGTGAAAGAACTGGCTTTTCAATCTTGGGCGGATGCTCGCTGGCGTAAAACCCAGGATGTGCGTGAGAAGAAAGTATTATTCAACAAAGCTGCCAAGTCCTACAAGAAAGCTCTTCGAAAATCACGTTTTCAGCACGTTAGTCGCATTGGGGCCAAGTTAGCAGACTACCCCTGTGGTAGCAAAGCATTTTGGTCCCTTGCAAAGTCTGTTGAGACGAATTTTCGGAGACCCTCACTCCCTCCTCTTCTGGGGCCTGATGGGAAGCTGGCTCATAACGCAACAGATAAAGCGAACATCTTTGTGAATCTGTTTGCGAGTAGTTCGCATCTGGATAGTGGGGATAAGGAACCACCGTCTATTCCTGCATGTGGCACACTAATGAGCGACGTAGTGATCCGTATGAAGGATGTGCGCTCAGTGCTTCGTGGTCTAGATGTGAACAAAGCCAGTGGACCAGACGGTATCCCAGCAAGAGTGCTTAGAACCTGTGCTCCAGAGTTGTCTCCTGTTTTGACACGCCTGTTTCGTCTCTCTTTGCGGACCGGTATTGTTCCCGAGTGTTGGAAGCTTGCAAATGTGCAACCAGTTCCCAAGAAAGGTAGCCGTGCCGACCCTATTAATTATAGACCAATCGCCATCACCTCACTTTTCTCAAAAGTAATGGAGCGGATAATCAACCGTCAATTGCTGGCATACCTAGAGCAAAATGATATTCTCAGTGATCGGCAATATGGCTTTCGTCAGAGCCGATCTACTGGGGACCTCCTAGTGTGTGCCACCCATTACTGGGGTGAAGCCATTGAGAAGCACGGAGAGGCCCTTGCTGTCTCTCTTGACATCTCCAAGGCGTTTGATAGGGTCTGGCACGCAAGCCTATTAAGCAAGCTCCAGTCTTATGGGCTGCCGGAGTGTCTCAGAGTCTGGATCAGTGATTTCCTGAGAGAACGGTCTATACGAGTAGTTGTTGATGGCTGTTCGTCGGACCAATTGGCAATTAATGCCGGTGTTCCTCAGGGATCAGTACTTTCAGCAACATTGTTTCTGCTACACATCAACGATCTGCTTAAACCCGGTATCCTTGGGTATGCGGATGATAGCACTGTTACTGAAAGGTACTTATCTGGACCGCGGGCAGATGCCGTCGAGATCTCTCTGCTGAGGGAGGCTATGGTGAAGCGAACAGATTTAGCACTTAAATATGTCTCTGATTGGGGCGATGCGAATCTGGTTAGTTTTAATGCTACCAAGACACAGGCGTGTCTTTTTTCCGCTAAACGGAGTCCTTTTCACCTGACTCCCACCTTCCAGGGTGTTTCCTTGCCGGTGACTGATGGTCTTGAGCTCCTCGGTTTAGACCTGACAGCTGACTTGAACTTTGGGCGGTCGATTGAGCTTAGAGCGAAAACAGCTGCAAAAAAATTGGGTGTCCTTTTTAAGGTCAGACGGTTCTTTTCACCATCGCAACTTCTTAACCTGTATCAAGCGCAGGTGCGGTCGGGTGTTGAGTACTGTTGTCACCTTTGGGACGGATCCGCTAAATATCAGTTGGCGGCTTTGGACTCGATTGATCGTAGAGCTCGTAGACTTATTGGCGACGACTCTTTGTCAAAAATTAAAATGCAAAGCATCGAGCATCGACGTAGAGTTGCCTGCCTCGCGGTCTTTTACCGGTTGCACGGTGGAGAGTGTTCTCAGGAACTACATTCTTTGATTCCACCAGCCCCATTCCACCACAAAACCACAAGACATCGTGTCGGATACCATCCGTATGTGGTGGATGTTCCTTATATCCGCACGAGAAGATTCGCTTCAACATTCATCATGCGAACAGCTAAGGAGTGGAATATGCTACCAGCTGCCATATTTCCGCGATCTTATGACCTGGGAGTCTTTAAAAGAAGAGTGAATAGGCATTTGTTAGGCGGACGCGGTTCATCATCGGACTCATCTTCACCTTCCACCAGGTGTGATTGAGTTCAAGCGTTCGCCTATAAGTTATAAAAAAAAAAAAAAAAAAAAAAATAATTTTGTCATTAACATTTACTTACAAACTTTTAGGGCTGTTTGCACGAAGAAATTAAACCTACTTTTAAATTGTATAAAACGAAATTTAATTGTAGCTGCTTAAATCGACCTCTATGTAGGGATATCGAAAATGAAAAAAAAATTGTTATATCGATATATAGATAATTATTAAAATATCAATATCGGCGTCGATATATCGAAGGAAAAATATCGATATATCGATTAAATCTCAATAAACACGAAAGTATTTTACCAGTATTCATTTTTATTAGACAAAATTACAATAATATGAAGAACTAAAAGGTTATTTTCTAACTTTAAGACCTATTTAAGATATCGAACAAAAATAAATAATAAATAAATGGCGGCAAATAATATACATGCAACAAATTCAGAAGTCAATACATGCAACGTAACAAAACATAATACTCAACAGTCATAGACAATATAGTTTTATTTTCGTTCGGTCCTATCTTTTACACTCTACAGTTTTAGATTTCAGCGAATTCACTATCATAAAAATTAAAAAATATCGTTTTCGATACAATTTTCGATACTGAATGTTTTGTATCCATATCGATATATCATTATAAAATATATCGTCCAAAAATATCGATATATTGTATTGAAAATATCGATATATCGATGTATCAATATTTATTCGACAAGCCTACCTCTATGGTATATATTTAACAGTTTTTAAAACTTGATAATGCTTCCGTGTAAGACAATTAGTTCAATTTAACGCTAAATAGCGTTTTGTATATCTTTTAATTTGCCGCTGCCCTTAATAAACCTGACAAAGAACCAAAAATAAATTCCAATAGTGAACCCTTTATAATAACACAAACACCCAGCAAGCTTGACCGACAATTTATCAGTGCAAAATTTACATACATCTACGAAGATTAATGATCTATCTGTGGTACTGTACGCTCAGTGGCCAGCACACAGTGGACCGAAACTAATGGACAAAAGGGGTAAAGTTTTTGTGAATAACTCTGATGGAAACGCATCAATCATTTGGTCCATATATTTTATTGCGACAGATTATGATAGAACTTCCTTGAGTTCATTCTGTGTTTCGCATATATGAAGGATGATTTTCTTTTTATAACTAAATCAAGAGTGATCCTGCTATATGTCTTTCAATAGATGCATATTGTATTTGTAAATGATATACCCGTTTTGAATTATGATGTGTTCAAACTTGTAGATATTATTATACTAGATTAGAAAATAAATGTTGTTTAAAGTATAACCATCAATTTGATCATTGTATTTGGTAATGTCATTGAAAATCTATGTGGCTAAAAAAACATTGGTACAGTAAAAGAACTTAGTTGACACTTAATGATCGCATAGGTTAAAGAAAAAATTAACTGAATGAGGGAAAAGTGTCGATTATGACGAATTGAGAAATATGAAAATATTATGTTTTATTATGAGTCAGTAATGACCTTAATATCTACAAGAAACGACCTTATTATTGTAGAAATAAAAGGAAAGAAAGAACAATAACTTTATTCTTTTAAAGTTAGCTTATTATTAGGAAAAGGTGCTTACTTAGCATTTTTAAACCAATAAAAACCGTCTTAATACTGATCAATTACTATATTCCTATAGAAAGTGTTTTCCGGCTTTAAATTTCATTCACAACAAAACTTACAGCAATTCTGCAAACCTCAATTTCAACACAGAATTCTTCTAAGCTATTATTATCGCGTAAATCGTCCCGATTTAAAAAGATCGAACCTAAGTCCAATTCCCGTTTCAACAAAATGCTTGTCCGTTCTGATAGATGTCCACAAATGTCTAGAAACGGACGTGGAGAGAGCGATCATAAACTTTAAATTCTAGACGACACAGTCGAATTTGATAAAGAACTTAAATTTGCTTGGTCAGATCCTAGCACAGTATGTGACGTTGAAGAGAAATCAGATAGAACCGTTAAAAAACGGGAGCAATTACGTTGGCCTTATCTATCGGATTTATTTGTCAGGAGCGAATTTGCTACCCTGTTTAGAATTGCTAAAAACAAGGCGTCACATTTCGGGGTGATCTGTCAATTAAAATGAAATCCCACTCTCATTAAAATTCAAAGCCTCAATGTTACAAAACCAAAAACCTTAATTAGCCTTATTTTTGTTACAAAATGTTAAAATCGCGGTTTTGATGTTGCTAATGAAGCTCGAATTGAACGAGAGATTATTGAAAATGAAATTTTGTTCGTTTTTAACATAAATAGTATTACCTGTTTAATTTTTTCTTTATTACAATTTCAAAATTTATTTATTGAAGCAATTTAAATATTATCATGTCTATAGCTCGTATTATTAATTTCCTGGTTATCATTACTGTTTAAATCTTTAGTCTTGTCTTTTGTAGCCTCTGTAATAATATTGTTTCGCTTAAATAGTGGTGTTCTGATTACTATATTATTTGAATTATCATTTTTATTACATCTGGACTGATCATTCAAGTTTTTTGTATCGTTATCATCATCTTTAATTTCTATATCTTTAGTATTAATTCTGCAATACATAAATCTTCCTTTTTCTGGTTTAGCTTTTAATATATTTAAAAATCTATATAATTCACATTATGTTTCTAGATAGATATTTTGCAGGGTGATATTAACTTTGGAACTATAATATTTTAGTTTAACAAATTCTTTGCATCGAACATTTGTAAATTTACATTATTTTATAATGTTTTTCCAACGTCTTTGCAAGCGTAATGTTGAATGTTGGAGTTTAGATATACTGATAGTTTACGAAAAGCAGCTGTATGTGTTTTGGATACATATAACCTAGGAGAAATTAATGACAAGCTCTAGGAGGGCCCCCTGTTCAACTGAGAATGAACAGAGACTGAATTATGATGATGATGAGTTTTTTCAAATATCTAGAATATGAATTTTGTAATACTGTCATATCTTACTAATATTGTATCTTCATTATTTAGCTCAAATGCTATATGAAGTCATATGCATGATATAGGATGTAATATTTCTATGACATGTTCGCTACATAAGTCAAATAAATTATGCATGTTAGCACTTTGAAAGCAATTACCAGGTTTCCATTACATAACTCAACGATGTCTATTCGCTTAAGTCGGCTAAGTAAATATGGATCATCTTCTTGTATCTTTATTAACACTAGAAAGACTGAATGTTGATATAGAACATACGTATATAGGGAATAAAGAGAGGGAGGAGGTAAGTACAACTATTAAAAAATGCAATAAGAAAAGATATAAAAAGTAATCATATTTAAAAAAAAATGTTTCTTATTTATTTATTTATTCAACGGTAACTACACAACATGTTATAGGATTATATACAAAAATAGGAAACAAAAAATAAAAAAAAATCTAGAATGCCAATAACGTAGTACACAACATATTAAATTTTGGTAAATGTTTGCGTCGCTCCCCGCATCATATAGTGTGTGTGTGCATTTGTGTGCGTGTGTGCGCTCATATCGGTGTTGTATGAGATTCATCTAATTGCATTCCAGAAATAATTGTCGTAATGACCTGATTACGGCTCAAGTAAAACATATCGATCTCTTCAAAATCTTTATTGTAGTGAGCGCAACATCTATAGATGACCGAGTTTTGAGTTTTTTGTATAACTAAACTTTAAAAACAGTGAAAATGACTTCTCTGGGCAATCTAGTGTTAAATTTACTTCTTCCACAAAAAGAAGATTTCTGTAAATGCAATTTCTTAAGGCGCCCAAAAGGACTTATGGTTTTAAATATACCACGACAAATGGCTGTATTATACGATAACTAGATATTTAGATACATATTCTGAAACGTGGCATTATTTTATACTAAAAAGTGGTAGACACAAGAAAATTAAACTGGAAGAAAGTAGCCTGCTACTGACCCTCATATCTCTAATTCTGCCATCGCGTTGTCAATCTTTAGGTAGATGAGAAAAAGAGTAGGATACACATGATTGATTCATAGCATGACAAATAAGCTACATTAAATAAAGCTAGTCGCTAGGATGGCCTTTACAACTACAAACTGCAGTCACAATTCTTTTGGATACAAATCCTACCATTTCACTGCTGCTCGCATAGTAAGACGCTAATTGTTGTTGCGTGTGTTGTGTTGTTGTTATTCTCGTGGTTATTTGGTTGGTTTGGATGCGAAGGGCCAAAAACCGGGTTCAGGGATGTTTATAAAGGTAAGTAAATGTCAAACAGCAATGGACTAATGTAGTCTAATGCTGAAGGTATGACGTTGTACTCAGTATGTAGTATTGTGGGTAGAATCTATTGGTTTTGAATAGCATTTTTTATCAAATACAAAAACATATATTCATAGACCTTATAATATAGACCTCAACAGTGACGTGCATAGGGCATTTCGACAGGGTAAGCAGATTCACAAAATTAATAAGAATATTATATAATTATAATAAAAATTATATTACTTTCATTGGAAAGATAGATGGCGTGAAAATAAAATAGATACAAATATATAGAGTTCCCTATTTTTGTTTAAATTATAGCAATTTATTCTAGACTTATTTATCATAAGGGCTTGCAATGCTTTTATGCATGTATGGAATGAACGCTACTGGACCTCAACATTAAAACAAAGGCTCTTTCCATACTAAGAAACCGGGTCACAAATCCCTGTCCACTCCTCTAATAGCGGTCTACTGAATAATAATCAAACTCACATAAAATTTCAATAATGGCAGTGTTAACTGCTTCTAGATGCAAATCGGGCTCACATTGTGTTTTACTAACTCACTTGCTTTAGATTTAAATTGTTCTTCTCCCCTATTACTTCTTCTTTTAATTAGGATATTTTGGACTTGAAGTATATTTAACTAGCGTCAGAAAACCGCTGGTATTAGTATGTTAAAGAGTTGCGGTCAAAAACTGATTCGACAACTTTAAAGTGTGTTATAAGAAAATTCTAGAGAATCATTCTGGCGTTTGGCAAGAATAAACTACAGAATTTGACCGAAAGCTTTATCTTCGGCAATCTTAAGCCAAAAAAATAGGTTCTAAAAATCGCTGTGACGTACGCGTAGTAACACTTAACTATAGAGTCTGACCGAACGCTATGGCTTCGGTAAACCTCAGACAAAAAAAATCCGGTAAAACTTTCAATTTAACCAAAATTTTACCTAACGTCTAAGGTTTCTAAAAGCGTGAAATTAAGACTGATTGAACTTGTCCGAAGGTTTGCTGCCAGGCAGTAGACTTGAGGTAGTCTGCTGCCCGGATGAGAGGGAAGCGGTGCATGGTGTCCGGCGCATCGCCTGGGAGAGAGGTTTTTGGAGGGGTGGGCTTTACTCCTTCCCCTCCCAGAGAAGTAGCCTTAACAAGGCTTCTGGTCCTCTGGGCGTCCGGATGAATTTGGCTTCGCAGGCCCAGGTGGAGCAATCAGAGGGACACACCGGGGGTTTTTAGTCAGGAGTTTGACATATCGAGGTCGCTGCCCTCACAGCGTCCCTGATAGTCGTATGCAGGATTTTCCCCCGGGATAAAAAAAGCTTAGCTGCCAGTCAAAGTCGCAGCCGAAATTTCGGTCAGACAACTACATAATGCATATATTCTAAAACAATATTCATAATTATGTTTTAATTAAATCCTTTCACAAAGCCAGCGTACAGTCTGACTATACAGATTTTGTTAATCTACCTCATACGTCACTAATAAAGCGTCCATGCGTCTGTTGAAACAAAGACGGCCTTTACCGGCCTTTGGCCTTTCTGAAACGGGACTGTGACCATTGTCCATTTAGCCCGGGGGCGTTGAAACAGCCATTACATCCAGATCTGTGGCCCGGCAGAAATAACAGCCCGCTAGGGTGCGGTTCAATCTGGTTTCGACCGACACAAACCAGATATAAGGGGAATGAACGGGAATATTATTGCCGGAATTGAACCTGAATGTGGTTTCCGTGTATGAGATGGTGACGTCTGATAGGTATGGGCGTATTAGTTTGTAATAGCGTTGTACTGTCTAAATTATAAGCTCTATGGAATGATATTATTTAGGTGGATTCATAAATTAAGCTACAGTATGGCAATGGCAGCATAAAAGCAAGATGTATTGTCTAAATTGTCCTAAGTTGCATTTGAATGAACACGAAAAACTCCCTAAATAGTGTTAATCCCAAAGCTTATTTATTAATTTTCACTATAATACTTTCACTAATAAAAACCAAATATAATTCTTGAAATGAACACCGCGTGCAAATATTGTATTATAAAAAAAAAAACAAAGGAAAACTGTAAACTTACGGACAAACTTAAAGCACATGATTTATATTTATTTAGAATGTTATTAAATAAATTCAGTGGTTATTTTTATTTTTTAATTTTGTCATTTTAACTATGGGAGAAATTTGTGCCTAAAACTGTTTTTCTAAAACATAGAACAACATAATAAATAAATAAACGAATAGAATAGGACAATTTAAGATATTAATTTAATTTGTTTGTGATGATGTATATAATTTGAAAAAAGTACTAAAATACCATTCTGTGATTTCCAAACTGCTATAATTAAAACTGGATTTCTTAAGCTAAATAATGGTGTCTCATTCCGCTAGTTAGTTAAAAAAAAATAGTCTAAATTTTAATTTTCTTTATAATAAACAATATACAAGGTTATTGGAAATTGGTTGTATTAATGGATGCGTGCAACAGAGAACCTAAAATGCCACAACTTAAACCTATTTTTAATCCTGACTAGGCACCGTGACCATATCACGTCTGATGGTAAGCAAGTTGCAGTCTAAAAAAATCATATCATGCCGACCTGCACAAATATCTCTTCATACTTCTTTTAAAGGACTCCATATCATAGAACGGCGGGAAAATATTCACCTAAAGACTATTCCACAGACCGACGACACGGTAAATGTAAGAGAGAACTTCTTAGAGAGTGGAACAAGGTTAAATAACTCTTCAGAACACACCGTAAAATTTCCCCAATGTACGGACGAAATTCAATAGTTTTAAAGAATTTTTAGAGTTTTTTTTTGTCAGTATGCCTGATTTCAATAAATCTAAATTGTAAAACAACTTTGAAACTTGAAAAATGATTCTGTATGTGTAATGAGCGGGATATCTTTCAAAAGGAAAAGTTATAATTTACAGAGGAATACCCAATCAACCCCAGTAGGGATTCGACGTGATATCACTGATATACCATTAAAAAGTTAGTTATTTTCAAATGTACTCCTGTCTACATAACTTTATAAGAATAGGAAAGCATTGAATGGAATTGAATATGGCCACACCAGCTAGACATGAATGGAAGAACTTTTTTTGGAGTGTTTACATTTAAAAACTTGCACAGAACTAATATCAATTCATTAATCAACTAGTCTATGTTAACAAAAAACGGTTTTGGGTGCCAAACTCGATTATTTCAAGAAATTAAAAATTTAGTGGGATCGACTATGAATCTGTTTTTAGTTTTATGTAATATATTTAGCAATGCACAACTCTAAATAATTTTATTGGTTGAGACTGTACCTTTGTGCTACACCCTGTAGATATAAATCTACTCGTCAATGTCCGGAATAAGGACGTGCGGCGCGTGTCGCTGTAGGCGATTGTGTTAATTAAACGCTCCCATCGTACCTCTAAAGGTACATGCATAATATAGTGTTTACATTTACGCGTCCATGTACTCAATATGAATAAATTATATCAAACCTAAATGATATGTATATTATTATGTAATTATATTAGCTTTCATCTTATCATCATTCCAAATCCCTATTTTTTTTTTACACTGGCACGGCATAGTGATTACAGAGTACCTGACGGTAAGTACAGTGTAGTCCAAAAACGAAAGCGACTATCAAAGGATGAAAATCCATTGATAGTCTACATCGTCATGTCGGCCCACATATACCACGACTGACGGTCTCTAGGTATATGAGCTACTGGATATACGCAAGCTGATCCCGAAACGCGACAAGCCGAAACTGGTCACTATGACGGGCTTTACACTCATGTGCTGTGGTCGCGATCCAGACGGGCACCGACGCCCTACCACTTCGCTGCTGCTCGTTTAGCACCACCCAGGAGTCACGTGTAGGGAAACTAGGGTAAAGCCTACGGACGCGAGCAGCTTCTCCTATTAGGGTAGGTAGAGAGAATGGAACGCTACTTCGCTCTATTAAAATTCATTAATTCCTTTATGTTCTTTTGCTGGTTTCGCGTACTTTTGAAATTACTTTCCATCAGATATCTATTTGGTGTGTATAGGTAAGGCTCGGTCGGGCTCGGCTCTTACTTTCACTCACATTTATATTGTATAACTTTTTGTCATCATTTTATCATTACCTGTTCCTATATGTACCTATATTCTTTTATAATGTTCTTTGTTACATGAATAAATACATTCCTATATTTATATTTCTCTTCTCCTACACTAAGAAAAAGTTAAATATACTTTTATTAAATAGAACTATTACCCGAGCACTTTTGAATAGGCAAAAAAAAACGAAAATGAATCTACAACTAGTTCTAAAAGCAGAATCTACCGAGAAGAGCCGGAAAGAAACTCTAATACTCTAGCTCTTGGTAACATAATGAGGTACAAATATACAAAGGAAACCATATTCAGTAAGAAAAATAGCATAAATTAAGACCTAGCATTTCTATCAACTAAACATTCATTTACTGAATATTATCCCTTTTTAGCAATATTATTTTTCAAGTTTTAACTTTAAAATGTCTTTACTTCAAGTAACTTAACAGTACAGTAATACCCCGCTTTACACGACCACGTTATGCGTGGTTTCACTATAATGCGATATTCAAATTTCGCACTTAATTGCCTCACATAACGCGAAAGAATGCGTACAAACATAATCTTACACCTCTATATACGCGAATTTCAGTTAACACGATTTTTCCGGAAGTATCCCTCGCGTAAAGCGGGACATTACTGTACTCCACTGCAGTGTTCTAAGACATTGATAATGCGCCCGGGAAGCGTTTTTAGCGTTTTACGAAAGATCATTCTGGAAGAAAAGAATTTCCTCAAACTTAATTCACCAGGAACATAATGAATCCTCACGAAATCCGCCATAAAAGTGGATTAACTCACGTCCACTCGGACAAATTGTGTATTAATATTTTATGTAACAGTTCACACCGCGGCTGCTGGCTCAGGCCCATAAAACTGTCATCGCGTCGAGACAAACGGCTCTGGACTCCTTACGGGTGATTTAATGCGGATTACGGGATAGTGGACCGGCGTGGGTGCATATTCCGACTACATTATGTGTATTAGGCGGGAACATCTCCAGTTAACCATATCTTCACTGTTATGAAAACTAGGATCGATTATTTTGAAGTTAACATATAATAATCAGCTTTGTATGAATACTGTCAAAATCCGCACTAGTCTTGATATAACTTTTGCAGTTTTATAACGTATTTTCAAACTTAACATTTAATAGTTAACCAAAAACAGTGATTCCTAAAGTTTTCCAGGACCTTTAAAGGTCACCAGGTTATTTTTTCCAATGTTATATTATACCAATTGAAAAAGCACTGTCAATACTTTTACGGTAGTGATTTTTTATAGTCATTTTTATGCGATGCATTATTTTATTTATTAAAACAAAGCCTTACATGACTGAAAATAAGATTCTCTTTCTTACTTACTTCATCTCTTTCACACTCGTTGTTTTATCATAGCGCCATTATTTGCGCCGGTATTCGTGATATGTATATGATTTTTTCAAAGTGGTATTTGTTATTGTTAATTGTCCTATAAAACAACGTCTTTTAAAAAAAACTAACTCGACACAGTATTTGCACCACACCTGATGGTAAGCATGATGCAGGCCAAAAAACATCAACGACTATCGAAATGTAAAAAAAAAAACCCATCGGTAGTCGCTGCGATCATGCCGACCTGCACAAATATCTCTTCACGCTACGCTTAAAGGATCCCAAATCATAGGATGGTGGGAACACGCTCGCCAGAAGATCATTCCACAGCCCAACGACACGGCAAAAGAAGGAGTTAGAGAACATCTTAGTCCTAGCCGGGATGTGAGATACCGTATAGCTGTGACACCGCAAACCCGCGCGCGTGGTTCTATTCAGGAAGGGAGAGGGTGGAACAAGGTTAAACACCTCTTCAGAACACTCACCTCGATACAGACGGTAGAAAACGCTTAATGAGGCATTATCTCTACGCAATTGGAGCGATTCGAGATGTTCAGAAACGTCTAGATCATTCACAATGCGAACAGCCCTCCGCTGTAACCTATCCAGGGCATCAAGTAAGTACTGGTCAGAACCGTCCCAAAGATGCGAACAATATTCCATGCAAGGCCTGACCTGGTCCTTATATAATAGGAACAGTTGATGCGGCCCTAGTCGTGATGCGCCAATGCTGAAATGTGCCAGTCCCTTGTTGGTGACAAACCTTCAGGGTGTCCCTCTACTCGTGGGCCTAAAGAACCAGATTTCTGCAAGACAGGCGATGTCCTAACATAATACATTTCTGTTATTTCCAGACGAGTCCCGAGGCGCAAGTCCAGCACCACCCACTGCGGTGAGTCCTATCCTGCCGTCGTCCACAAAACCTGCACCAGTGAGGCAAGAAGAGACGCGAGAGCCGCGGGATCACAGTCCACCGAGGTCTCTTGCACCACTCCGCTCTACAAGCCCCATTTCGAACCCCGCGCCGGCGCAGAATGACTCTGATGATGACCAGGACTGCAGTACCTCGCCCGCGCCATCTCCTCGTGCCTGGAGTCTCCCGGCCGAAGACTCAGCGGAGCTCCGAGCCCCTTCGTCCTCAGGATCGTCCACATTTGAAGTGTCCAGCGACTGCAGCTCGTCGCCGCCGCTGATCATGGAGCCAGAGCCAAACCGACACGACGAGCCGGAAGAGCACTACGCACCACTCGCCGTGAAGATGCGCCGGTTATACCGTCACGTGGTCGTTGAAAACCGCAGTCTGAGCTCCTTCGTCGACAGGGAATCCGACGCTGAAGCCGGTAAATACATCTTCCACCACAGTACCACTAGACGCCGCGGTGACGGCAGTCGCGGCTTGTTGGCGGCGGTGTCTCGCTCTGTATGCAGCTTTGTGCAAAGTTCTCTAGTGTAAGCGGATGTGCGCGGCTGGCAGGCGGAGTGGCAAGCTCGCGACGGTGCTCAGCGCGTGTCAACATGATGCTACACATCCACTAGGTTTCCATGAGATCATTTCCTGCTCATATTGTTCTATCATGTTGGTTATTTATCTTTATCGCATGTCTCGACGCAAGCACAACTCAGTAACGCTATAATGTAATTAAAACCGGGAAAGCGCGTTTCACGACGCGTCAATTTACTACAGAGCTACAGTAGAAATGGGTTGTTCTATTTAAGACCATCTTTGTGGCTACACTTTAAGCGCGTGTATGTTTTTTATATATTTTGTAATTCTATGGAGTAACGTGTATTTCCGAATGAGCAGGTGAGGATCAAGGATGTCTCCACGACGCGGCGCCGGTGGAGCGTCGCGAGGGGCAGGTCGCGACGCCGTCCTCTGGGGGAACAATCGACGCGGTGAGCACGCCTCCATTGACAGCCCGGTATATGACAACAAAGGTACATTCTGATTTCTCAAAAGCCAAATTTCGCCAAACGAAATGTATTTTAAGTAATAATAATAATATGCGCATTAGTGGCTGTATCCAGTTCGCGCTTATACGTCATGCCCAACGTGACCAGTAGCACAGCTGATCGCCGTTCTCACAGAGGTCATGCGGGTTTCTCCGCGATGTTTTCCTTCACCGCTGAGCATGTGGCGCCTAAATCTATTATTAAACTGATAAATCCTAGAGATGCCGACCGGCGTTAGCAAATACGACCATTTGCATTACCAAGCACGAACACCCCTCCTATAAACACTAGGCCACGAAACCCAAAAATTAATAGACGATATTTTTGATGTTAAAGAAAAATCGTTGCATCCAATCGTCTTGATTTCTTTGATAGTACCATTAATGGTACACGCCACCCGATGAGACAATTGTGTACCATTTATGATATATATACCATAAATGGTACACGCCGACCGACGGAACCGTCCTCAATGTACCATTACTGGCACATGTCGGCGGGAACGTGTTAAGGCACGTCAGCTTGCAACAGCAGTCGGTTCTCTGGAACCAAATTGGCATAAACTTATGGAACGGGACTCCAGTGAAGTGTTTCCTCTAGAAGTGGCTTTCAAAAAGTAAGAGTGAAAATGCGCTTTTAGGTCGGCTGCGTAATAATGATAATTCTTATGTTGCCATGAGTAAGGCTGTTCGCCTACTTGCCATAGGCGGTGGGCGTCCTACACAACGGTTTTGCTTGAAAGTAGTAGTTCTTTTTCTTTCAGAAACATCTCCAATCTGCTCCCCTGTGTAGCGGGAACTGGAGGCGATGCACTCATGTGCCAGCAGCGTGATACTGCATCACTTCTCTCTGCAAGGTGCCCCTTCCAGAAAATCAAATCTGGATCAGAGTCCGGAGCCAACCATACCTCCGCCGCAACTTGAGAGGCAGACCGTAAGTCCACAGAGCGTAGTGTCTGTATCAGACGCGTCCTTCCTTCCTGATGTGACATCTACGCTGCGCGTCTCCCGGAAGAGGTGAACAGAAGTCCCCCCGAAAAAAAACCCCGTGGCACAGACAACCGGTCCGCAGAAAGCACCGTGGCTAGATCCATGCAGAAAAGGCCCCGTAGAATAGACAACCGATCCGCAGAAAGCAGCGTAGCTAGATCCACGCAGGAAAAACCCCGTAGCGCAAAAAAGCGGTCCGCAGTAAGCAGCGTGGCTAGATTAACGCAGAAAAGGCCCCGTAGAACAGACAACCAGTCCGCAGAAAGCAGCGTGGCTAGATCCACGCAGGAAAAACCCCGTGACACAGAAAACCGGGCCGCAGGAAGCAGCGTGGCTAGATTCACGCAGGAAAACCCCGTAGCGCAAAAAAGCGGTCCGCAGTAAGCAGCGTGGCTAGATTAACGCAGAAAAGGCCCCGTAGAACAGACAACCAGTCCGCAGAAAGCAGCGTGGCTAGATCCACGCAGGAAAAACCCCGTGACACAGAAAACCGGGCCGCAGGAAGCAGCGTGGCTAGATTCACGCAGGAAAACCCCGTAGTACAGAAAAGCGGTCCGCAGAAAGCAGCGAGGCTAGATCCATGCAGAAAAGGCCCCGTAGAATAGACAACCGATCCGCAGAAAGCAGCGTGGTTAGATCCACGCAGGAAAAACCCCGTAGCACAGAAAAGCGGTCCGCAGTAAGCAGCGTGGCTAGATCCACGCAGGAAAAACCCCGTAGCACAGAAAACCGGGCCGCAGGAAGCAGCGTGGCTAGATTCACGCAGGAAAAACCCCGTAGCACAAAAAAGCGGTCCGCAAATAGCAGCGTGGCTAGATCCACGCAGAAAAGGCCCCGTAGAACAGACAACCGGTCCGCAGAAAGCAGCGTGGCTAGATCCACGCAGGAAAAACCCCGTGACACAGAAAACCGGGCCGCAGGAAGCAGCGTGGCTAGATTCACGCGGGAAAAACCCCGTGACACAGAAAACCAGGCCGCAGGATGCAGCGTGGCTAGATTCACGCAGGAAAAACCCCGTAGCAAAAAAAAGCGGTCCGCAAAAAGCAGCGTGGCTAGATCCACGCAGAAAAGGCCCCGTAGAACAGACAACCGGTCCGCAAAAAGCAGCGTGGCTAGATCCACGCAGAAAAGGCCCCGTGGCACAGAAAACCGGGCTGCAGGAAGCAGCGTGGATAGATCCACGCAGGAAAAACCCCGTCATACAGAAAACCAGGCCGCAGGAAGCAGCGTGGCTGGAACCGCGCAGAAAAAACCCCGTGACACAGACAACCGGTCCGCAGAAAGCACCGTGGCTAGATCCATGCAGAAAAGGCCCCGTAGAATAGACAACCGATCCGCAGAAAGCAGCGTAGCTAGATCCACGCAGGAAAAACCCCGTGGCACAGAAAACCGGGCCGCAGGAAGCAGCGTGGCTAGATTCACGCAGGAAAAACCCCGTAGCGCAAAAAAGCGGTCCGCAGTAAGCAGCGTGGCTAGATCCATGCAGAAAAGGCCCCGTAGAATAGACAACCGATCCGCAGAAAGCAGCGTGGTTAGATCCACGCAGGAAAAACCCCGTAGCACAGAAAAGCGGTCCGCAGTAAGCAGCGTGGCTAGATCCACGCAGGAAAAACCCCGTAGCACAAAAAAGCGGTCCGCAAATAGCAGCGTGGCTAGATCCACGGAGAAAAGGCCCCGTAGAACAGACAACCGGTCCGCAGAAAGCAGCGTGGCTAGATCCAGGCAGGAAAAACCCCGTGACACAGAAAACCGGGCCGCAGTAAGCAGCGTGGCTAGATTCACGCAGAAAAGGCCCCGTAGAACAGACAACCGGTCCGCAGGAAGCAGCGTGGCTAGATTCACGCAGGAAAAACCCCGTAGCACAAAAAAGCGGTCCGCAAAAAGCAGCGTGGCTAGATCCACGCAGAAAAGGCCCCGTAGAACAGACAACCGGTCCGCAAAAAGCAGCGTGGCTAGATCCACGCAGAAAAGGCCCCGTGGCACAGAAAACCGGGCTGCAGGAAGCAGCGTGGATAGATCCACGCAGGAAAAACCCCGTGACACAGAAAACCAGGCCGCAGGAAGCAGCGTGGCTGGAACCGCGCAGAAAAAACCCCGTGGCACAGACAACCGGTCTGCAGAAAGCACCGTGGCTAGATCCATGCAGAAAAGGCCCCGTAGAATAGACAACCGATCCGCAGAAAGCAGCGTAGCTAGATCCACGCAGGAAAAACCCCGTGGCACAGAAAACCGGGCCGCAGGAAGCAGCGTGGCTAGATTCACGCAGGAAAAACCCCGTAGCGCAAAAAAGCGGTCCGCAGTAAGCAGCGTGGCTAGATTCACGCAGAAAAGGCCCCGTAGAACAGACAACCGGTCCGCAGAAAGCAGCGTGGCTAGATCCACGCAGGAAAAACCCCGTGACACAGAAAACCGGGCCGCAGGAAGCAGCGTGGCTAGATTCACGCAGGAAAACCCCGTAGTACAGAAAAGCGGTCCGCAGAAAGCAGCGAGGCTAGATCCATGCAGAAAAGGCCCCGTAGAATAGACAACCGATCCGCAGAAAGCAGCGTGGTTAGATCCACGCAGGAAAAACCCCGTAGCACAGAAAAGCGGTCCGCAGTAAGCAGCGTGGCTAGATCCACGCAGGAAAAACCTCGTAGCACAGAAAACCGGGCCGCAGGAAGCAGCGTGGCTAGATTCACGCAGGAAAAACCCCGTAGCACAAAAAAGCGGTCCGCAAATAGCAGCGTGGCTAGATCCACGCAGAAAAGGCCCCGTAGAACAGACAACCGGTCCGCAGAATGCAGCGTGGCTAGATCCACGCAGGAAAAACCCCGTGACACAGAAAACCGGGCCGCAGGAAGCAGCGTGGCTAGATTCACGCGGGAAAAACCCCGTGACACAGAAAACCAGGCCGCAGGAAGCAGCGTGGCTAGATTCACGCAGGAAAAACCCCGTAGCACAAAAAAGCGGTCCGCAAAAAGCAGCGTGGCTAGATCCACGCAGAAAAGGCCCCGTATAACAGACAACCGGTCCGCAAAAAGCAGCGTGGCTAGATCCACGCAGAAAAGGCCCCGTAGAACAGACAACCGGTCCGCAGAAAGCAGCGTGGCTAGATCCACGAAGGAAAAACCCCGTGGCACAGAAAACCGGGCCGCAGGAAGCAGCGTGGCTAGATTCACGCAGGAAAAACCCCGTGGCACAGAAAACCGGGCTGCAGGAAGCAGCGTGGATAGATCCACGCAGGAAAAACCCCGTGACACAGAAAACCAGGCCGCAGGAAGCAGCGTGGCTAGATCCACGCAGGAAAAACCCCGTGACACAGAAAACCGGGCCGCAGGAAGCAGCGTGGCTAGATTCACGCAGGAAAACCCCGTAGTACAGAAAAGCGGTCCGCAGAAAGCAGCGAGGCTAGATCCATGCAGAAAAGGCCCCGTAGAATAGATAACCGATCCGCAGAAAGCAGCGTGGTTAGATCCACGCAGGAAAAACCCCGTAGCACAGAAAAGCGGTCCGCAGTAAGCAGCGTGGCTAGATCCACGCAGGAAAAACCCCGTAGCACAGAAAACCGGGCCGCAGGAAGCAGCGTGGCTAGATTCACGCAGGAAAAACCCCGTAGCACAAAAAAGCGGTCCGCAAATAGCAGCGTGGCTAGATCCACGCAGAAAAGGCCCCGTAGAACAGACAACCGATCCGCAGAAAGCACCGTGGCTAGATCCATGCAGAAAAGGCCCCGTAGAATAGACAACCGATCCGCAGAAAGCAGCGTGGCTAGATCCACGCAGGAAAAACCCCGTGACACAGAAAACCGGGCCGCAGGAAGCAGCGTGGCTAGATTCACGCAGGAAAAACCCCGTAGCACAAAAAAGCGGTCTGCAAAAAGCAGCGTGGCTAGATCCACGCAGGAGATGCCCCGTAGCAGAGAGAGTGGCACAACAACACCGCGAGACACTAGAGCCCAGGGAGATACAAGCACACCCATAGATTTGAGACCACCAGCTGTGTTTCAGAACATATTTGTAGGCACTCCCAAAGTATACAAGCTGGTCCCGTGCAAGCTCAAGTCAAGTGGGAAGCCTTAGAATGAGAAACATTTGATTGTCAAGGCTAGGAGAAAAGTCCAAAATGTATCGGGAATTACAAAATGTTGCAACGTAATGATTCGAAAGTTTATCGCTTATTGATTGCTAATTTGTCTGGGCCTCGAGAACAACTAATTGTAATAATAATGATATATCATTACGCTATATCCCTTTAGCGGCAGGCGCGAGCGAAGATACATTGGTCGCTGTGCGCCTCTGCATCGTGCCAGTGTGACCAGTAGCAAAGTTGATCGCAGTTCTTATAGTACTAACACATATTTCATGTCTATTACACGCCATGCGCGTTTCCTCGCGATGTTTTTTCTTACACGCACACAGCACGTGCTGCCTAAATACGTAATTAATATAGAAAAACAAATATACGCGCAGGGATTCGAACCGACGACCGTTCGCGTCCTCTCACACGGTCCCCGGTACCGGTATCCATTAGACCGCCACAGCCTCTTGCTATGACAGATGAAGGTCAGTTAGATAGATATTTGTTTAAGAGGAACTGATCTTGTGATTTTTTTTATAATTGGTAATTTAATTGTTTATATATATTATGTTTACTATAGTAATCATATATATATATATATATATATATATATATATATTAGGTCCTTACATATGAAATTGGCGTTTTGTATGGCAGGAACAAAAAGTCGAATATTTTTTAAAATAATATATTTAATTAATCAAAGCATGAACCATTATTTTCTATGCACTTTTGCCATCTCATAGGTAGTTCATTGATCCCTTTACTAAAAAAACCAGTCGGACGGGAATCAATAAAATCTTTGAAGGCGATTTGGACTGCCCCATCGGAGTTGAATTTTTTCCCTTGCAAGAAGTTATCCAAATTTCGAAAAAAAAAATGGTAATCTGTTGGAGCAAGGTCCGGGGAGTACGGAGGATGTCTTAGACTTTCCAATTGAAGCTCTTCTAATTTAGTAGCCGTCTGTTGCGCAGTCGTGTTGTCGTGAAGCAGCAGTGGCGTGGAGCGATTGACCAGCCTAGGTTGTTTAGCCGCTAGCTTTTCCATCATGGTTTGCAATTGCTGACAATAGACATCAGCCGTAATAGTCTGGCCAGATTTGAGAAAACTGTAATGAACAATACCGGCACTAGTCCACCAAACGCTTACAAGTAACTTTTTTGGGGTTAATTTTCGCTTGGGGCAGGATTTGGCTGGCTGGCCAGGATCCAACCATTGCGCTGAGCGCTTCCGATTATCGTAAAGAACCCATTTTTCATCACAGGTAATGATTCGGTTTAAAATACCTTCATTATTGTGCCGGTTTAGTAATGTAACGCAGCAGTCGACGCGGGTTTGCCGGTTTGCTTCAGTCAATTCGTGAGGTACCCACCTTTCAAGCTTTTTAATCTTCCCAATTTGCTTCAAGTGAATTAAAATAGTTTTATCACTAACATCGCAGCCTGGAGCTAACTCGGACGTGGTTTGCGATGGATCCGCTTCCACAATAGCCTTCAACTCTTCATTATCAACTTGAGTCTCAGGCCGTCCACGGGGCTTGTTCTGCAGGTCGAAATTTCCAGAACGAAAACGTTGGAACCAAAAACGAACTGTGTTTTCTTTTGCAACACGACCCCCATACACATCATTCACCCTTCGAGTTGTTTCCGCAGCACTAGTGCCACGGCGGAACTCGTACTCGTAAATAATGCGATATTTTAAGTTTTCCATTTTGTAAAATGAGTGACGCAGACAGAAAAAAACAGAAGAAAAAAACAAATGAATGACGATCATCGAAGCACAAATACATGAGTCTATAGCTGTACAAATTTGAATTTGGGATTCCTTACCAAAGAGGAGAAATTTGTGATTAAAGTGGCCAGTACGAAAAACGCCAATTTCATATGTAAGGACCTAATATATATATATATATATATAAGAATATTGTTCCAATCATTATCTTGATTGTTTATATTGTATTTTTGTTTCTGTTAAGTTGATATAAAAAATAAAAATACAGTGTACACTCTATATAACGACCCTCAAGGGACTGTGCATATTTTGGCGTTATAAAGAGTGGTCGTTAAATGGAGAGAAGAAAAATCTGTATTAGAAAAAAAGTTTATTTCAGACTAGTGTTAGTAATTACATAAAAAACAATTCTCATTTGATCGCTATTGAGTATAGTCTGTTATTTTTGTCTGATGTCTTTTGCTGCACCAGTAATTTTGTTGTATTTTTTCCATTATCTTATTCATATCTTGCGATATTGAGTCATCTTGGTGATAAAGAAAGTACTTTTCCAATAATTTTGCTGCTTCCAGGGCTTCTTTAATGCTCGGCGGTGCCTCAGGCTCACCCATCTCATCTTCTTCATCTCCTTGGTCTTGATACTCGGTTTTTCTCATCGAATCCAAAATTTCTTTGTCTGTGAATGATGCCAATGTAAGCAGGCAGTCGTCTACTTCGATGTAGGTTTGAAGATTTTCTGTAAATTTTCCTGCCATGTTGAACTGTTGAATCCACTCAGTTAATGGAAGGGCGTCGTCGTTATTAAACTCCAGTTCCGTTTCCACCTCATCACTCATAGATTTTTTACAAAGTCCAGCATGTCGAAAAGAGTGCTGTATAGTTGTGGGTGTGACTTCTTCCCAGGCTTTAGATAAAAAATTTACTGCATGCAGTATATTAATAGAAGTTTTACCCTCAGATTCGACTAGCTCCATCAATAATTTCTTTCTGTAGTGACCCTTGAGGCTTTTAATCACGCTTTAATCCATTGGCTGTAAGACACTAGTCGTATTTGAAGGAACCAACTCTATGTTTTGAAGGTTTGTTGTAAGAGGGTGGGCAGGGCAGTTGTCAACAAGAAGTAAAATTTTTCGTCCCTTTAATTCTGCATCCCACTTTCGCACTTTTTCTTCATAAAGTTGACTGGTCATCCAAGCTGATTTATTAGCTTTATACGTCACTGGCAATTTTTTAATGTTCGTAAAACACCGCGAATTTTTTGATTTGCCTATTACCATTAGTTTTTTTTTTCTGTGCCATCCATATTAGCAGCCACAAGCACTGTAATACTCTCCATGGAGAGCTTTCCTCCCACACACTTTTCCCCTTTAAATTTCAGAGTTTTATCTGGGGTCAACTTGTAGAAAATTCCTGCTTCATCAGCATTAAAAATGTCACTTGGGGTGTATTTTTCTGTCAATTTTGACCACACTCGATTAATCCAGTCATGAGTAACATTCGTATCAACACTTCGTGCTTCTCTACTAATTTTACCGTAGTTGATATGATGACGTTTCTTGAATTTTCCGAGCCATACTTCTGATGCTTTGAAAGAAAGTAAACCAAGTTTTTCAGCAAACTTCTCGATCGGCCCCGAAATAGGCATATTATTCAGGCGCTGTCGTTGGAACCATGATAGTATAGCTCGATCCAAATCTTCGTATTTAGGTTTCTTCAATTATTTAGAAAATTTTCCATTCTCCTCTGCTTGTAGAATTTTTTCTTTATTTTTCCATATTGTGGACACTGTAGAGCGACTAAATCCAAAGCGTCTGCCAACATGACTTATCTTCTCTCCCGCCTCTATTGCGCGTATCAGTAAAACTTTTTCGTCAATACACAGAGATTTTCTCTTACTTACCATCTCTAGAGTTTGAAAGTTTGTGAGCAACTAAGAGTATGATAACGTATAGATAATTCATAACTCCTACTAACAATAGTCAACACGTGCAAGCAATCCCAATTTGTAAACAAAAGATTGGATTTCTTATAAAGTTCGGTATGTGTAATGCCGACAGTCGAGTTTATTACGGGCTAGGATAATAAAGCGACAAAAGAACGTACACAGCTGCGCAGTTTTTACTAATTTTGGCAACTTCAAAAGTACTTTATATTATTAAATTTCTGTCGTTACATAGAGTGGGTGTAACGCTATATAGAGTGTATCATTGTATGGGAAACAAGCTAAACCAACCAAAACCGAGTGATATCGACGCTTTAGGGAGTTTGACGTTAAATCGAGTGACGTTATATGCAGTTTACACTGTATATATATATCGTCGGGTGAAAGGCTATTTGGTTTAAGCGACATTTTTTGGTGATATAGTAGTATATATATATATATATATATATATATATATATATATATATATATATATATATATATATATATATATATATATATATATATATTTAGAATCAGCGTTTTTTACCGATTCCAAAAATATATATATTACTATATCATCAAAAAATGTCGCTTAAACCAAATAGCTTTTCACCCGACGATGTCATATGTTATAAATTCTTGTAAGAGATGAGACATACTATCTATTTTTGTCACTGTTATATAACACGTGATGCGTGATATATCCTGCGCATACAAATCACCTTTACATGTACAGTGAAGAGGTTAATTTCATATAGCGGACAAAAGACACAAATTATCCCATTAATTACACCTTTGTGACGTCACTGAAGCGTTGCGTTCGCAGATGTTGTCACTAATTAGATAGCAGAACTGCTCGTGACGTCACCACGCTGCATTCCGATCAAATTGGACGGCAGTGTACCGCTATCGACTCTAATGTATTTAATTAGTGCAATCTACGGGGAGGTATGTTGTTGGAGGGTGTTTTGTTATAACCATTTATACAGTATGGTATAAAATCCCTATCTAGGCCGTAAGGGCGTTACTCGTTGTCGATATTAGATTCTATTTAGGTTATATTATACTTTTTAGTAAACGAGCAAAAAAGTGGGGAAAATTTACATGGCAACACTGGAAGCGTGCATAGCTCGTAATCAAAGAAGAAAAGAAAAGCAAAGAATCATACTAGAAAGTCATGAGATCAAAAGGGTCATGACCCACGTTCTTCACAACTATATCCCACATGTAATATTAAGAGAAAAAAAAACATTCCATTTGCATGTCCCTTTTTAAATGAATTTTTATAACATTATTTGTTAAAATTGTTTTTAAAATTTATAGTCCTGTGGAGGATGAGATTCTAGCTGTATTGTCGCCAATGGTGGAGGCAGATTGGTCTTTTTCTCTTGTAGAAGACTTTTCTGTCTACCTCTTCAAGAGATTAGTAATTCAAGGCAATCTTTACTTAAAACCCATTTATTATCTATTTGGCAACAACAACCTTACGTTGCATTAAGTGCATAAAACTTCCATTAGCCTTGCTCTGCATAATATATGTCACCACAGGCTTCTGACAGGCGAACAAAGTACCGAACGCCGCAACAACTCTAAACCTCTCTTTGCTTGGTCAATAATATTACGATACACTTAACAAATAGAAACAAATCGAAGTATCACTATCATTCAATGTGAAAGTCCTTATTATATTCACATACTCGTTTCCCGCGCGTAAGTATAAATACATATGTTTACGCCAAAATAGAATCCAGCTTTATTCAATCAATAGTACCAACGGAATAATAATTAGTAATAAGCTCTGTGTAGGCCTATGACAATAATATGGCCGACAGTGTAACATCATGGCTGAAGTAATGACAGTCGGTCGGCGATATCAACGCATGTGTCGCATAACTACTAATGAGAACATTATTAATTGGACGCACGAATAGGAATGCGATTATATGTACACTGGTTGATTGTACAACATATGTGACGTCACTGCGTGTAGTAATAACAAAATGCAAAAGCCAACGTCACGCGGTGTTCCCAGGCGGTCACCCATCCAAGTACTGACCGCGCCCGACGTTGCTTAACTTCGGTGATCGGACGAGAACCGGTGTTTTCAACGTGGTATGGACGTTGGCGACTCTTCTAACATATACTGCAGTCTGTATGACACGCGTGACGTCACTGCGCGCAGTAATAACAAAATGCAAGAAGCCAACGTCACGCGGTGTTCCCAGGCGGTCACCCATCCAAGTACTGACCGCGCCCGACGTTGCTTAACTTCGGTGATCGGACGAGAACCGGTGTTTTCAACGTGGTATGGACGTTGGCGACTTTTCTAACATATACTGCAGTCTGTATGACACGCGTGACGTCACTGCGCGCAGTAATAACAAAATGCAAGAAGCCAACGTCACGCGGTGTTCCCAGGCGGTCACCCATCCAAGTACTGACCGCGCCCGACGTTGCTTAACTTCGGTGATCGGACGAGAACCGGTGTTTTCAACGTGGTATGGACGTTGGCGACTTTTCTAACATATACTGCAGTCTGTATGACACGCGTGACGTCACTGCGCGCAGTAATAACAAAATGCAAGAAGCCAACGTCACGCGGTGTTCCCAGGTGGTCACCCATCCAAGTACTGACCGCGCCCGACGTTGCTTAACTTCGGTGATCGGACGAGAACCGGTGTTTTCAACGTGGTATGGACGTTGGCGACTCTTCTAACATATACTGCAGTCTGTATGACACGCGTGACGTCACTGCGCGCAGTAATAACAAAATGCAAAAAGCCAACGTCACGCGGTGTTCCCAGGCGGTCACCCATCCAAGTACTGACCGCGCCCGACGTTGCTTAACTTCGGTGATCGGACGAGAACCGGTGTTTTCAACGTGGTATGGACGTTGGCGACTCTTCTAACATATACTGCGGTCTGTATGACACGCGCGACGTCACTGCGTGCAGTAATAACAAAATGCAAAAAGCTAATGTGACGCGGTGTTCCCAGGCGGTCACCCGACTATGACAATACAAAAATAACTATGAAACTTCGAAAGTTTTAATTCGAATTCGATGTACCGCGTATTGGCCGTAAATCTAACTAAGGCTTAATGCCTAAATGATAGATGGAGTACGACGTAAAAGTCCTACAGGTAATACGAAGACGCACCATTAGTCATACCGAATTTGAAATACGGAGTGCTTGGAGCGAAATTGTAATGTATCGGTGTTTGGAAATACAGAAATCGGAGAGAATATGCAATTTTCCTGTACATTTGTGGAAATATATTCGTTAATAAATTTATTGGTTCGATGTAATCTCGTATAATGCTGTTTTATTTATTCTCCTTTCGGTTTCACATTTTGTAAAGGAGTCATAATTTTCTTTTATTTTTTAGATTTTCAGAGATTTCATTTTTACTGTATTTCAGTCTCTAGATGCTTGGTTTATAAGGTAAACCTTTATTTTAGTTGTTTAGCTTTTATTTTTTTGCACTCCCTCGGTATGTCGGTCTCTCACTGACTAAAGCACTCGGTGTGATCCTTCGAGCGTATCTTCGTCCGGAGCTGAGGCATCGCTGATACGCTTACAGATGGTCGGCCTCCACTGCCAAATGGTAGGCTTGGGATCACGCACAGCACCATCGGAGTATAGTCTAAGCAGTCAGCCCCTCAGCCAATCGGCCTGTAAGTTTGGCGGACCCGAAGCTCTAGCTCAGTGATATTAAAGACATTCTGCTAAAACTCAGCTACCGCAGGGTCTTCGTTTTGAGTATTTGCCTGCCTCTTCGTTATAGGCCTTCTGGTGGCAGCGCAGGAAGGACTGCCGACGCGGTGGCCGGCGACTTTTTACCTAGTACAGTATTAGGTTATAAGTTTATAAGAATAACTAGCTTTTGTCCGCGGCTTCGCTCGCGTTAAGAAGTATTATAATTAACTAGCTGATCCGGCAAACGTTGTTTTGCTATATAAGTTATTGTAATATCTTCTAAGATGTTCATTGAAATTAAGTGATGTCAAAGAACATTTTGTTCACAATTAAATACTCTTAATCAATAACACATTTATTTGGATAAAGATTAATATTATTACGTTGATACAACTCTTAACAAATAATGCATTAATTTCGACCAAATTTGATTACCATAAAAACGGTTCTAGTGATTTAACCTTAAAAGATAGACATATACTGTCGCGGACATTTTTTTAGATCATTTTAAGAGGAATAAATCTGTCATACATATATTTTTGGTATCGTGAACCGTTTTCGCAGCGCACGCAATGGAAGCACTCAAGGATGAATAATTTTCCCCGTTTTTTACATTTTCCATTATTTCTTCGCTCCTAATCGTTACATCGTGATGTTATATAGCCTAAAGCCTTCCTCGATAAGTAGTCTATTCAACACAAAAAGAATTTTTCATTTCGAACCAGTAGTACCAGAGATTAGCGCGTTCAAACAAACAAACAAACAAACTCTTCAGCTTTATAATATTAGTATAGATTAGATATAGTTTTCGTGGCTTTACTTTTGTTTAGCGTGTGTAAAAAATTAGGGCCTAATCTGTCATTAGTCATTCTAAAACTATCAAGCTATTATATTATAGTCGAAAATCTGAGCAGATTTATACAAACTTTCATCCCGTATTTTATCCCCTTGGGGGTGGAATTCATCAAAATCCTTTCTTAGCGGATGCCTACGTCATAACATCTACCTGCATGCCAAATTTCGGCCCGATCAGTAAGATCAGTCAGTCAGTCAGCCAGTCAGTCACCTTTGAGTTATATATATTTAGATTTGTATGTTTTTTAATAGTGCAACTACTGTAGTGAGAATAAATAATCTTACCTATTGTCTCACAGAGAATATATTGTGATGAGACAGAAAACAAATGAACTATCATATCTGTGTTGCAGAAGGCGACAAGTCGCCAAACAGATGAGACTCGTTTTTCTCGCATCCGTTGTCTCGTATTCAAATTTGACAGTGACAAATACACAGCGATTTCCGGTTGCGGTTCAGCTCGTACTCGGATATTCGTCATTTATATTCATTCACGATAGCGCAGAGTAAAACAAAATCGGCTTTATTGGAAGACAAGATTGAGGATCCTGGACAAAATCCGGTGGTTTTTCACGCCCGATTAACTGTATCTATTGTATAAGGTCCAGGTCAGGCCTTGCATCCGCCGGGTGCCGAGGAAGATGGCTCGGCCTTGCCCTTGGCACTCGGCAGGCGGGAGAAGGAACACCCCGGGGGTTTTAGTCTGTGCAAGTCTGACATACCGGGGGCGGCCCTCACTGCCATCTGAAGGTCCGTTAGGGACTTCCACCGGGCTACCAAAAGAAAGGTCAGGCTTTGCATGAAATACTGTTCGAATCTCTGGGATGGTTCTGCCCAGTACTTACTTGATGCCCTGGATAGGTTACAGCGCAGCGTTGTCCGGATAGTGAACGATTCAGACGCTTCTGATCATCTTGAACTGCTCAGGTTGCGTAGAGATGTTGCCTTATTGAGCGTTTTCTACCGTGTTTTCTGGCGGTCGCTTGACCTCGATATAACATCTGGTGGAAAGATGAAGATGACTCCAATGATAGACCGCGTCGACCTAACAAATGTCTACTCACTCTTCTCTTAAAGGCTCCCAAATAATAAGTACATGGATATATGCTCGCTGGAAGCATATTCCTGTCCTAAGCTGTTCACGTGGTGAATATAGAAGCGAACCTCTTCGTGCGGATATAAGGAACGTCCACCACATACGGATGATATCTGACACGATGTCTAGTGGTTTTATGATGGAATTGGGCTGATAGAATTAGAGAATTTTGTTCCTGAGAACACTTTCCATTGTGGAACCGGTAAAAGACTGCGAGGCCGGCGACTTTAGGTCGATGTTGGTTTTTATATACTATAATATAGTAATTACTATATTTTTCAACATAAGCCCTCAATTTATTGAACCATATTTTAATTGTGATTTTTTTTTTTTTTATTCTATTTATTTAAGGGACTTTTACGTGTGTACGTATGTCAGCCCCATCGTACCCTAATACAGAAATACCTAACATATTACATATGGTGCCATTGATCTGAAAAAGCCAGACGCCTCATCAGATAATAGTTCTGTTAAGATTTTGTTAAACATCCCGATGTCAAGTCTGTTCAGAGTAAAGGCACTCACAAACGCCTCCCTCACAGGTTCAGATCGGACACATTCCATCAACAAATGGTGGATATCATCTATGATTCCACAATTTACACACAGTGGAGAATTATTGAGTTTCATAAGATTTTTAAATTTGTTAGATGGAATGTGTCCGGATCTTAGTCTGTGTGCCACTGACACCAACTTCCTGCACAAAGTTGTTCCAGAAAACCAGGGTATACGAGGAGGTTCGCTTTGCAAAGTTTTATACCAGATCCCTTTCTCTCTCGATATTTCATTAAAGTAAGCTTTCCATATTTCATAACATCTATTTTTATGTTTTGGTAACAATTCTGAGAAATCTGGTAATGTATTAATAATTTTTCCGGTTAAGCTACCTATCTTTGCAAGCCTGTCAGCCTCCTCGTTACCCTGGATACCAATATGCCCAGGAACCCACTGCAATCTCACAATCATTCCACTGGTAGAAAGTTGGTGTATTAGATTTAGAACCACATAAGCAGTCGATACACCTCTGTTGCCAGAGGCGCATCGTGCTATGTGTTGTAGTGCACTTTTGCTGTCACTAAAAATAACGGTCTTTTTAATTGTGATGAAAACAGGAAAATCTCGTTGAAGGTTGTTGTATGTTAAGCGACCCGTTATGAAATCACCCTCGCAGACTCAAACGCCCGTGTTCGAATGTTGTCCCGAATTTATTGTTATTATACGCCTATACTTAAGTAATATTCGAGATTTCCTTTCAAAGCTGCGAACATTTTCCCCACTTTGCGTAAAATGCGACCAGTTTAGAAGGATCTCTAGGTTTTTGCGAATAAAGCTACGATGTATTAGGAGTGGTAGTTCATGATATATTGACTTTACAGTAGTATTTGGCAATTCTATTGACAATGAATGCTTAGAAATGTATAACTATGTAGAACGAAGAGGCAATACATACCTATAATAAATATGTTTCTCCGCCATCTATAGAATATTATGTAGATACAGAATTATTTGACAACTTCTACCAGCCTAAAACATAAAAATATAAACAAAGCCGAAATAAAAATTAAATAAGATATTTCATAAAAATCAATTAAATAGTTTTTCTCAAAATAAAAGTAATATTATTTCATAAAACATATTTTCGTTTTTATTGTCATTATTTTTTTAATTGTCTACAGAACCTAGTCATTACATAATAATAAAACAACACAGGCTTTTAGGTACTGAGTTAAATAGTCGATTCGAATAAAAAAGTTAGACATAACATCTCGAAGAAATCGCGAATAAAACGATTTCTGTTGTATTAAAAAGCTTCTTACAATAAATTAAAAGCAATATACATGTTAATGGTGTAAGGAAAATCTACATCTTCCCCTTTGCACTCGGCAACTTTGACTGTACTCGGAGTATTGATTATTATTCAGTTTTTTGGATGCGGTACTTTCTGTTTATATCATTGCCGTGTCGCAAATTGATCAATTACTAAAACAGTAAATTGCGGAAATAGTTTGAAATACTTCAGATTGTTCTGTAGTTTTTATATTGGCACTGAAATGTTATGATTTATGGTTTTTATTTATTACGTACATAATTAACTATTTAAACGATATTAAATTAAATTTGTACAGTAAAATTTATAATATAGCTTGTTATAAGTTTAAAAATACATTCATAAATAATTTTAGTTGAAATAAAATAGTACTCAAAGAGTTTTTTTTAAGGTTTAACAATAGTGTAATATTTTAAAATAGTTTTTGGTTAATATTTTTTTTTTTTTTATAACTTATAGGCGAACGCTTGACCTCAATCACACCTGGTGGAAGGTGAAGATGAGTCCGATGATGAACCACGTCCGCATAACAAATGCCTATTCACTCTTCTTTTAAAGACTCCCAGGTCATAAGATCGCGGAAATATGGCTGCTGGTAGCATATTCCACTCCTTAGCTGTTCGCATGATGAATGTAGAAGCGAATCTTCTCGTGCGGACATAAGGAACATCCACCACATACGGATGGTATCCGACACGATGTCTTGTGGTTTTGTGGTGGAATGGGGCTGGTGGAATCAAAGAATGTAGTTCCTGAGAACACTCTCCACCGTGCAACCGGTAAAAGACCGCGAGGCAGGCAACTCTACGTCGATGCTCGATGCTTTGCATTTTAATTTTTGACAAAGAGTCGTCGATATAGAATAAAGAACCAGGAAATAGATAATGTTAAGGACAGAAATTAATAAATAGTGAGTGAATAGGCTACAAACACTTATTAACTAATATTATTATCTACGATGCAAATAAAATAATCACTTCTATTAATTTACCAGAGTATTTTACTTCACTCGTTTTACTTTTTTATGCGAATGATAGGCAATCAGGCTAACCGCCCACTTGATAATAAGTTATCACTGTCTCCCTATGTACAACTGCCAATACAAAAAAAAATCCCAGCATTACGCTGCCGACCTAGTTACATTAAGTTACATTAAAACTATCAAAAATGTTTCCACCATATATATTTTTTTATTAGATACTAGTTATGTTTACATTGCGTTGTCAATGTGGTCCTCATTATATAGATAAACATACCGACATATATGTTAGGAACAGTACTGTTTTCGGGGTGAAATGTATTTATTCTATGTCCAGGTCAATTTACACTATGATCAGTTGTGTTTTGGGTAGATAAGATATGAAAGCATAAGAA
The DNA here is from genome assembly GCA_036320925.1 of Automeris io. Classification (NCBI taxonomy): domain Eukaryota; kingdom Metazoa; phylum Arthropoda; class Insecta; order Lepidoptera; family Saturniidae; genus Automeris; species Automeris io. The sequence goes on from JAUDJH010000001.1 coordinate 21,973,276, forward strand.
ACAAGCAAACTTTCATACGCGTTTAAAATATTATTTATAATACCGCATCCAATTTTTGGCAATAACTTCACAGCTCTCACAGCAAAACAGATCGCGGCGCGACGTGTGAGTCGACCACTGGCGTGTGACTAAAAGCATTGTAAATTTAACAGAAGCACCGTTCGCACTTTCCGCTCGTCGACGAGTAATGTACTGCTCCCAATGCGTACATTACGCATATTTATTATAACATTGAATATTTTAAAATGTATCTTTAATTCTTTCAAAAGAAGAATTCTGTATCATTGGTGCAAAAAGTGTTAACTGAGATTTATTACACACTAGCTGTGCCAGCGACTCTTCGCGCAAAAGCAGTACATTATTACCATAATAAGTATTTCCAGCTGATATCTTTAGTACAGGGACATAACTACCATCGATTCTTCCTTATACAAATTACAATACATAACATAACCTTTTGCATTTTTGAAACAATTGACATAAAATTTACAATAAATGTTAAATAAAACTTTCCACGATACATTAGTGAAAACTGGACGTAAATCAGTTTAGCTGTTTCTGAGATTAAGGGGCATAAACACATACAGATATGTGTAAATAGATTAACGATTCCGAGGCAGATTCAATTGCATCGCGCAAGCGCAATTTTTCTGTAAAACGGTATATATAAAAGCTCTCAAATAATTCGTCGTCTGGATCCACTACGACGAAGCGTTGAGTTTCTTTCGGCGTTTCTTCTCATGGTAGTTGCTTCCGAAACGCTAGTAGATCACCCGTAGCTCCTTTCCCTGGCTGGACGCTGAAGTCGAGGTTCGTACCCACAGGGGTGCCCTTGCGTTGCCACCTAACCCATAGCTTCGCTGACTGAGTACCTTCTGTGCTCGCCCCCTAAGCCTGGTTGAGTTGTAAAGGTATGTGCCGGCCAACAAAATTTATTATTAAAAAAAAATTGTCGTGTGAATAATATTATGTAGTTGGCCGAAGAACAGACTTATAATATTTATAGATTATTTTTAGCAGAACATTGATTTAAAGTTTTTTTTAGATACTGGCTAGACAAAATAACTACAGTGCAGGGTAGTACTAAAATGGGAGTAACAATCAAGGGACGGAAATTGACAGGGAAGGACGAAAAACGGCCTTTAGATTTAAACTGGATTTAAGTCTTTATGTATCTTCAGTTGTAGTATAATTTTAAGGTAAACAAGGAGAATATTCGAGACGATAATATTACTGTTTAAATATTTATGGCGCAAAAAGAGGTCTGCTTGAAGAAGAGGTATAATTTCTAGAAATCATTTTCGATTAAGCGTTGCAACTATTTTTAAATCTGTAAATTTAAGTTAATTTGTAAAATAAATAATAGCCATTCGAAAAATAAAACAAGCTTACAAAACATATATGTGATAGTTATTAAGGAATACGAAATTGGCCCATTCCGCCAATTTTCAATAGAATTTAAACCTCACGTTAATTTGACGCTGTGTTCGTAAAAGAATACTATTTTTAACATATAAATGCGTATTTCGCTGTTGTATTTACAACTTATTTAAACAGTCATGATCTGAAGAATATATTATACACCCTTATACTTACACTCGGTGTGTGGTGTGTGCTATTAACATAAACTTTTGATTGGCGCTTACCCACCGACGAATGGATTCCACTAAAACCTTTACAACTAAAGTCATTTTATAACGATATTAAGCATTGTTATTACCTAAGGGTAGCTTGCTTACCTATTTCGGTAATCAGGTAGCTACAAACAGAAATAAAACTATTCATAGCATATTACAAAATTATGTGGTTTGAGTAAGAATTGACATAATTCACGTTGCCTTTTTGCATTTTGTTATTACTGCGCGCAGTGACGTCACGCGTGTCATACAGACTGCGGTATATGTTGGAAGAGTCGCCAACGTCCATACCACGTTGAAAACACCGGTTCTCGTCCGATCACCGAAGTTAAGCAACGTCGGGCGCGGTCAGTACTTGGATGGGAGACCGCCTGGGAACACCGCGTGACGTTGGCTTTTTGCATTTTGTTATTACTGCGCGCAGTGACGTCACGCGTGTCATACAGACCGCAGTATATGTTAGAAGAGTCGCCAACGTCCATACCACGTTGAAAACACCGGTTCTCGTCCGATCACCGAAGTTAAGCAACGTCGGGCGCGGTCAGTACTTGGATGGGTGACCGCCTGGGAACACCGCGTGACGTTGGCTTCTTGCATTTTGTTATTACTGCGCGCAGTGACGTCACGCGTGTCATACAGACTGCAGTATATGTTAGAAGAGTCGCCAACGTCCATACCACGTTGAAAACACCGGTTCTCGTCCGATCACCGAAGTTAAGCAACGTCGGGCGCGGTCAGTACTTGGATGGGTGACCGCCTGGGAACACCGCGTGACGTTGGCTTCTTGCATTTTGTTATTACTGCGCGCAGTGACGTCACGCGTGTCATACAGACTGCAGTATATGTTAGAAGAGTCGCCAACGTCCATACCACGTTGAAAACACCGGTTCTCGTCCGATCACCGAAGTTAAGCAACGTCGGGCGCGGTCAGTACTTGGATGGGTGACCGCCTGGGAACACCGCGTGACGTTGGCTTCTTGCATTTTGTTATTACTGCGCGCAGTGACGTCACGCGTGTCATACAGACTGCAGTATATGTTAGAAGAGTCGCCAACGTCCATACCACGTTGAAAACACCGGTTCTCGTCCGATCACCGAAGTTAAGCAACGTCGGGCGCGGTCAGTACTTGGATGGGTGACCGCCTGGGAACACCGCGTGACGTTGGCTTCTTGCATTTTGTTATTACTGCGCGCAGTGACGTCACGCGTGTCATACAGACTGCAGTATATGTTAGAAGAGTCGCCAACGTCCATACCACGTTGAAAACACCGGTTCTCGTCCGATCACCGAAGTTAAGCAACGTCGGGCGCGGTCAGTACTTGGATGGGAGACCGCCTGGGAACACCGCGTGACGTTGGCTTTTTGCCTTTTGTTATTACTACTACTGTACAATAACGTCACGCTTACTACTACAGTATATGTCAGTATAGTTGTCAATATCCAGGAACGCATTTTTTTATTTAAAAAAAAAGTGGTTAGTTTGTATTTTAACCAGATCCCGTATCAGTTCATTTGTATTAACACTTGTGCTTTTTAATTTTACAAAACTTGTGCTATGGTTGGATCTATTTTACACAGAGATTAATTTCATTTAATGATACATATTAGTTACATATCTTATGTTTAGCAATTAATGTGTGTACAATATTCATGGATGGAATGTTGTGAGTTCGAACAACTACATATTTACTTTCGTATTTGTTGTGTTTATGCTATAATTGAAACACATTTCGCGTATTATAAGAAATCACTAGCTTTAATATTCACAATTATTATTGACATATATTTGGTTCTCTTTTGCATGCAACTGTCTTGAAGTTGGTTACAGATCCATCCGCCGCTGTCTTCGTACGATTGCTATCGGATACGCGTACAGTTGTAATGTTTTGTATGTTCGGATAGTGTAACACTCTCCCACGTTAATAATTTAAGCGCTGAGGGGCTCTTCGTTCCCTAGTGCTCCGTCGTAAGATACGTTCTGGTTGTGGTATCTCCTGTGGTTGTATGTCAGCAGGTAACTACTGAGTCTGATCTTTCTGCTGAGTCTGATCTTTCTCCAGTGTTGTATTTTGTTGTTCAGTCAATTCATTTGTAGTTTCTGGCGTTGATATTTCAGCAACTGACTGCTTTGGCTTAGTTGAAATTCTTGTTTGTAATGGACTAGGTTTATTATACAATGTCTCTTTAGAAATTGTATTCGGAATGATGTAGTTAGTAGGATACATATAGTTGCTGTTTGATACTGTGCATTTAATAATTTGATCAACATGTCTTTTATACAGCTTTCAGTCTACCTCTACCTCGCAATTTAGTTTACCTGTTCTATTTACTATAATTCCAAATTTCCATTTGTTGTATCCATCTTAATTTCTAATTTGTACTCTTTCTCCAGTTTTAAATTCTTTTTTTGATATACTTTCATTTTCTTCACTTTTCATTTTTATGCTATCTCTTTTTACTAAATCTATCTTAGTTCTGTACAGTCTTTTAAACATCATTTCTGCTGGTGATAATCCTGTGGTGCTGTGTGGTGTTTTCCTGTACATCATCAAAAATTTCAATAATTTTTCTTGTAAAGTACCTTCTTCATACATCATTGTCTTTAATTTATATTTAAATGTCTGTACATATCTTTCTGCTTGGCCATTTGTTGAAGGATGAAATGGTGCTGTAAATCTTGATTGTATACCATTTTCTTTAAAAAATCTTTCCATTTCTTCTGAACGGAATTGCGGACCATTATAGGACACTATTGTAGTAGGTAATCCAAATGTTGTAAATAGTTTCTTTAATATTCCAATAGTTGCTGTTGCTGTAATTGTTGATGTAGGAATTACTTCCAACCATTTAGTGTATGCGTCAACGACTATCAAGAAGTAATTATTCATGAAGGGACCGGCATAGTCTATATGAATCCTGCTCCAAGGCTCCTTAGGGTATTCCCAACTATGTACTGGAATCTTGGCTGGGTTTTTCTTTATTAAGCAACATGATTTACATTCCCTTACCATTCTTTCAATATCTGCGTCAATATTTTTCCACCACGCATAGCTCCTTGCTAAAGCTTTCATTCTTACAATACCTGTATGAGCTGAGTGTAATTCTTGTAATATCATATTTTGTAATTGTTTGGGTATTACTATTCTTATCCCGTAGAAAATGCAATTGTCTTGTAGAGAAAATTCATGTTGTCTTCCAAAATCGTCTTTACCTGATTGTATTTCTCTGTATAGTTGTTGTAATTCTGGATCTTTAGCTGTCGCCTCTTTTATTGTTTCTAATGTAACAGGCATAATTGTAATTTGATTTAAGTAAAACATGTCGTCATTTGTTAAAATTTCCTTAGTTTCCATTTTATGCTGTCATCTTGAACAATAGTCTGCGTTTGCATGTTCTGTAGTTTTTCTTAGTTTTATTTCATAGTTGAATCCTGCTAAAAAGTTAGCATAATGAACAAGTCGTATTGCTGTTGTTGCTGGTATAGCTTTTTCTGGATGTAATATTCTAGCAAGTGGTTGATTATCAATAACCAGTATGACCTTCCTACCGTAACAGAATTGAAAAAAATTCTTAAGACCCCATATTAGTGCTGCAGCTTCCTTGTCCAGTTGGCTGTAATTTTTTTCTGCTTTGGTTAATGATTTTGAAACAAAAGCTATGGGTCGTTCTGATTTATCTGGCATTATGTGTGACAACACTGCTCCAAACCCTGTTGGTGAAGCATCTGTAGCAAGTGTAATGGGTAAGTTTACATGAAATGGGATTAAAACTTTATCACCACATATTTCGTCTTTGAATTCTTTAAAAACCTTATCACATTCTGTAGACCATATATATTTTGTATTTTCTGTAAAAGTTTATATAACGGGTTTAGTTTTGAAGCTAAATTAGGTATGAATTGTTGATAGTAATTTATCATTCCAAGAAATGTTCGTAATGATGAAATGTCTGATGGAGGTACGCTGTTACTAATATCCCTGATTTTATCTTTGGTAGGGTGTAAGCCACTTTCATTTATTGTATGTCCCAAGTAATCAATAGATTTTTGGAAAAATTGACATTTTTTTTTATTTAAATGTAATCCGCTATCCCTTAGTACTTGGAACACTGCTTTAATTATCTCTTTTAGTTGTATGTATGTCTTCCCTTGTATGGCAATGTCATCAAAGAAACATGCTGTTCCAGGCAACCCTTGTAACATTTCATCCATATACCTTTGCCACAAATTTGGTGCCACTTTTACTCTAAACATCAACCGGTTTACTTCGTACGTACCCTTGCATGTGCTTATTGCCTGCATTTCTGAAGTAGCCTTATCAGTTTTCATATGTAGATAAGCTTGATTTATGTCTAATGTGCAGAAGTATTTTCCCCCACTTAGTTTAACAAATATCTCCTCTACTCTGGGAATTGGGTAATTGTCATTATGTAAATTTTTATTTAATGTAGCTCTATAGTCTGCACATAAACGTAGCTTTCCGTTAGGTTTTACTACAGGCATTACTGGAGTACTCCATTTTGAATAAGTGATTTTTTCTAATATTCCTGCTTGTTCTAATCGATCTATTTCTTTTTCTACCTGATCTTTCAAGGCAAAAGGTACCGGTCTTGGTTTCAAAAATACAGGTGTAGCATTATCCTTTAATTGGAATGAAGCTGTATAATTTTTTATTTCTCCTATTTCATCTGTAAATAAATCTTCATACTCTTTTAATAAATTTTCTAGAATTTGTTTGAATTGTATTTCTGTAAAATTTTCTTTTGTATTTATTTTATGTATTTCAAATTGTAAATTTAATTTCCTTAACCATTCCCTTCTTACGACTGGGTCTACTTCTTTGTCAATAATGAATAATCTTCCAAGTATTTCTTTCTTTTCATATGTTATTTTTATTTCGCATGTTCCTATTGGTTGTATTATTTCTCCGGTGTATGTTCTCAACTTCACTTTTGTATTTTGTAGTTTCAGATTATGAAAATGATCCTTGTAATATTCTAATGAGCAAGTTGTTACTGCTGCTCCTGTATCCAGTTCCCACGTGTGCATTTTATTATTTAATTTTAATGTTATATTGAATTTATCGTTCTGTAAACATTTATTTTGTACATGTAATTAGTGTATTTCATAAACCTCTTTATCCTCAATTTCTTCTGAAGATAAACTATGATCAAATTCTATCTGCTTTTGTTCTCTAAAACATACACTTTGTATGTGGCCTCTTTTATTACACTTTTTTACACGTTAATTTATCTTTTAGTTTGCATTGGTAGGCCTTATGGTTTTCTTTTCCACATCGAAAACAAAATATTTTCTTTTCTTCTGGTATGGTATTTTCAGTATTGTATTTATTTTTCCTGTATAATTTTTCACTGTATGTATTTTTCTTTATTGTAATTTTATTTATGTTTGAATTCTCTTGTACCATTTCCTTGCTATCACATTTGAGAGAGGCCTGAGAGAGAAGCCTCAAAAAGCCTTGTACTCTCAGGTGTGTCTCAAATGTGGTTTGTTTGCAGTGATTGCAAATAAAGTTACATTTTCCTCCAATCTCTTTCAAACCCGCCACATAGCTTGCAATTGATTCATGTTTATGCTGAGATCTTAAGCAAAACTTATGCTGTTGTGCTACTTCTCCTGGTTCCGGTGCAATATGATTTTTTAATATCTTTATTAATGACTCATATGTACCTGATTCCGGTGTATCCGGTGCAGTGATGTTTATCAAGATCTGATAATACTTTGGGCCTATACAAATTGAAAATATCTGTAACAGTATCAGCTTCCGTAACGCCTTTTAAAGTAATATAATTGTTTAGTCTTTGTAAATAACTATCGAATGTTTCATTTATTTCGTCGTAAGGCATGAGATTAATGCCCGTAATTGTACTTGTAGAACGTAATCCCTGATTAAACAATGCTTGCTGTAAGCTAGCCTGCTGTTCTTGTAGGCCGCTCATCATTTCCATCATTTTTGTCAAAACTTGAGATAATTGGTGTTCCATTGTATTTCATATTGCTGTACACAGACCGACTGCGCCACTTGTTATGTTTATGCTATAATTGAAACACAATTCGCGTATTATAAGAAATCACTAGCTTTAATATTCACAATTATTATTGACATATATTTGGTTCTCTTTTGCATGCAACTGTCTTGAAGTTGGTTACAGATCCATCCACCGCTGTCTTCGTACGATTGCTATCGGATACGCGTACAGTTGTAATGTTATGTATGTTCGGATAGTGTAACAGTATTGGTTATGATTATCTTATCCAATGAAACGGAGCGGTACAATAGATGGCGCTAATCAGGCGCTGCAGTCGTTATTCAACCTGAATATTGCATAAAACGTAATATTATATTTCGGCGCCACCTACCGGCAGTATGTTTATTCGATCGAAAACTTGGAATACATATTAACAATCTACTAATCTATTTATTACTTTTGCAGTTATGTATTTTATATATAAATATTATCGAGAAAATTATAATAATAATAATTAGTGAGTTATTATTTCATTCCACCGTTAATCTGTTATTATATAATCACGGAATATAAATAGAGAAACGTTTAATAAAAATGTTGCGAGTCTCCACAGAAACTTAAATACAAAACGCTTGAAGAACTCACTCTGACGCAGGCTTGAATTTCTTTCGGCGTTTCTTCTCAAGGTAGTCGTTTCCGTAACGCTAGTAGATCATCGTTAGGTTTCGTATTTTGGCTGGTAGTCCAAGTCGAGGTTTGTACCCACAGAGATGCCCTTGCGTTGCCACTCAACCCATAAATTTACCGGCTGAGCATCTCAGTGATCACCCTATCGCCCAGTTAAATTGTGAAGGTCTGTCCAGGCCATCAATCAATATCCAGTCAAAAAAATGTTTGAAGAACTATTTAATATTACGTACTTACAAAAGTGTTTATTTTTTACACTGGTTCGACATAGTGACTAGAGAGTACCTGATGGTAAGTACAATATAGTCCAAAAACGAAAGGGACTATCTAGGGACTAGGATGAAAATCCATTGATAGTCTACATCGTCATGTCGGCCCACATATACCACGACTGAAGTCCTCTAGGTATATGAGCTACTGGATATACACAAGCTAATCCCGAAACGCGACAAGCCAAAACTGGCCACTATGACGGGCTTTACACCCATGCACTGTGGTCGCGATCCAGACAGGCACCGACGCCCTACCACCTCGCTGCTGCTCGTTTAGCACCACCCAGGAGTCACGTGTAGGGTAACTAGGGTAAAGTCTACGGACGCGAGCAGCTTCGACTCCCAAAACAGAGTTGGAGAGAAACATGAGTTATATCATAATTTCTACTTTAATTTCAATTTTTGATTTCCAAGTTTTTTTCACTGTGTTACTGTTATGTTATAAAGTAACTGGGCAGAAATGGTTCGTGTAATTTCATATTTAAACCCTACCCCACGTCCCAAATATACTACGACTCATCGACAATAAATAAACAGTGAAAATAATCTCCATAGAGGAGATGCAGCGCTGTACGCATGGATATTAATCATGTGTCGGATTTTATGTAAATTCGGCTAAGTGCCACTGATAAATGGATGGTCAAGCTTGGACGTTAGCGCTACAATAACCACGGACTTCGGACACTTTGGATTATTCTACATGCAGTAATATATGTGTTGTTGTCAAAGTATAATATCAAAAGTATTTTTTATTAGAACAATAGGATTTTATACCAAAGTATAGTATAATTTTTGTAGTGTACGCTTCTAAAAACACTAAAGTTTGATTATTATTCACCTATCATCGGTAGCGTTCATTCCATAGATGCATTCAAGCATTGCATGCCTTTATAATAAATAAGTTTGGAATAAATTGCTTAAAGTTAAACAAAAAAAGAAACCATGTCTATTCATATCTATTCTATATTCAGGCCGCATATCTTTCCTATGCAAGTAATGTAATATTTACTGACATAATATAATATTCAAATTGATTACGCGAATTCTGCCTACCCTTTCCAAATAGCCTATGCACGTCACTGCCTATCATCACATGAAATCCCTATTGAGATCGGCAGAGAGAATGGAACGCCACTTCTCTCTATTCTTGCGAATCTCTTCTGCCTCCTTAACATTCATCACACCTTTCATGCACTCGCCGATTTTGCAGTTCCTCAGTTTGATTATTAAACTTCTTGTTAGAATGAGCATTCATTTTACAAAAAAAAAAAAAAAAATAGATGCCTTCATTTTATAAGGGTTTTTTAATAATCTTGTTTTTCAAATTGATAAAAAAAAAAGGGCGTACTTAACAATTAACAATAGATTGCCCAGAGCTATCATTTTGACTGTTTTTAAAATTTATTTATATACAAAAAATTTATATTAAAAAAAACTTTTTTTTTAAATATTATGTCTTTTTATATATTATCTTATAGCATTTATTAATAATTATACTTACATCCCCCCTCTCTTTATTCCCTATATACGTATGTGCTATACCTATATTCAGTCTTTCTAGTGTTAATAGGGTTTCTATTATATGTGGGCCATTTTTTTGTGATAAATTTGCTAACTTTTGTATCTTTTAAGTGCTTATATATTTTATCCTGACACGGCATAGTGACCACGTCATATCTGATGGTAAGCATGGTCCAGTCCAAAAACGACAACGTCAACCAACAACAAAAAAAAACCATCGATAGCCGCAGCGATCATGCTAGCCTGCAGTAATATCTCTTCACGCTTCGCTTAAAAGACCCAATATCATAGGACGATGGGAATACGCCTCCCGAAAGACCATTCCACAGCCCAACAACTCGGCTGTAGTAAGAGTTAGAGAACTTCTTAGTCCTAGCCGGGATATGAGTCACTGAAAAGCTGGAACTCCAGCTATGTGTGTGATATTGCTGAATGTTTCCCTGAAAATTTAAACAATTTGAAAAAACAATCTGCATTTCAAAGACAAGAAATCTATACTAATATTATAAAGCTGAAGAGTTTGTTTGTTTGTTTGTTTGAACGCGCAAATCTCAGTAACTACTGGTTCGAATTGAAAAATTGAATTTGAGTTGAATAGACCATTTATCGAGGAAGGCTTTAGGCTATATAACATCACGATGCAACTATTAGGAGCGAAGAAATAATGGAAAATGTGAAAAAAACGGGGAAATTTTATTCATCCTTGAGGGCTTCCATTGCGTGCGCTGCAAAAACGGTTCGAGATACCAAAAATATATGTATGAAAGAATTATTCCTCTTGATATGATCTAAAAAAATGTCCGGGACAGTATATGTCTATCTTTTAAGATTAAGTCACTAGAACCGTTTTTATGGTACACAAATTTGGTCGAAATTAATGCGTTATTTGTTAAGAGTTGTATCAACGTAATAATATTAATCTTTATCCAAATAAATGTGTTGTTGATTAAGAGTATTTAATTGTTAACAAAATTGTCTTTGACATCACTTAATTTCAATTAACATCTTAGAAGATATTACAAAACCTTATATAGCAAAACAACGTTTGCCGGATCAGCTAGTCCTGAATATAATTTAAAATATCGCAATAATTCAATTTATGTTTGTCATCATAGTGGTCAATATACCAAACACTGTCCACTTGATTTCATTTTTCACCGCTCAAACGTTTTGTTTCGCTGACAGGGGTCCATGGCGTATTGAAAAGGAGTTTGTTTTTCAGCACGGACCCTGCTCAATCAGGTTTATATAACTCGACCCCGTCTCTCTCATCATTAACAAGAATTACAAAGGACGGACACGTGTAAAAGAGATGATTAAAGATTTCATATTATAATAGTAAACATAGCAAAGTCAAAGAAAACGTAAATTTACCTTATTATATATATTTTTGCCTTTAGAGGTCGTAAGGCGCTGGTTATGAGTTGTGACCATAGATCACAAGTGCAAAAACTAAAGTAGTCGCTTGTGTCAGATTTTTTTTTTACACTGGCACGACATGGTGACTACAGAGTACCTGATGGTAAGTACAGTGTAGTCCAAAAATGAAAGCGACTATCAAATGATGAAAATCCGTTGATAGTCTACATTGTCATGTCGGCCCACATATACCACGACTGAAGGTCTCTAGGTATATGAGCTACTGGATTTATACAAGCTGATCTCGAAACGCGACAAGCAGAGACTAGTTACTTTTTTTTTTTTTATTTTTTTTTTATTAGGGTCTTTTAATTTAATCATATCAGCCCCATCGTAGCCTAATACATAGAAATAAAACCTTTCATACCTCACCTTTCATACAGTTTCCATAGCATTTCGGCAGTTGCTTTAGTGGGCACCGCCAAAATGCTATGGAAAACTAGTTACTATGACGGGCTTTACACGCATGTACTGTGGTCGCGATCCAGACGGGCACCGACGCCCTACCACCTCGCTGCTGCTCGTTTAGCACCACCCAGGAGTCACGTGTATTGAAACTAGGGTAAAGCCTACGGACGCGAGCAGCTTCGACTCCCAAAGGCCTGCCTGTCGCATTTCGAGGTTTACTTATGAACGTCCATTTATTTGTACAGCCCATCTCTCGTATATGTGTTTTTTTTATCTATTGGAAGCCTACTAGACTATCAGGGCAGCGGTGAGTGCTGCTGGTGGTATATGTAGGCCAACGCGGCGGTGGCGACTGTCCATGGACTTGTCCCTTAGCGGTCTTTGCTGTTCTTATGCTACATTGTAACTTCCACCTGATTCCAGCCTCTTTCTTTTATAACAGAACACGTGCGCTGGATTGCCGTTTCACAGATTTACAGTGACATTTTTTTCGGCTAAAACTAAGTTCACTAAATCATACCTTTGTCGGGTCATTTGATACTGGAATGCAATGACGCGCATAGGGTACTTAGACAGGGTAGGCAGAATTTGCGTTATTAATTTAAATATTATATTATAATGGTAAATATTATATTACGTTTATAGGAAAGAAAGATGGCGTGAATATAGAATAAATGTGAACATAAATGGTTTCTTTTTTATTTAACTTTAAGCAACGTATTCCGGATTTATTTATCACTAGCTGATCCGGCAAACGTTGTTTTGCTATATAAGGTTTTGTAATATCTTCTAAGATGTTCATTGAAATTAAGTGATGTCAAAGACAGTTTTGTTCACAATTAAATACTCTTAATCAACAACATATTTATTTGGATAAAGATTAATATTATTACGTTGATACAACTCTTAACAAATAATGCATTAATTTCGACCAAATTTGATTACCATAAAAACTGTTCTAGTGAGTTAATCTTAAAAGATAGACATATACTGTCCCGGACATTTTTTTAGATCATTTTAAGAGGAATAACTCTGTCATACATATATTTTTGGTATCTTGAACCGTTTCCGCAGCGCACGCAATGGAAGCACTCAAGGATGAATAATTTTCCCCGTTTTTTTCACATTTTCCATTATTTCCTCGCTCCTAATAGTTGCATCGTGATGTTATATAGCCTAAAGCCTTCCTCGATAAATAGTCTATTCAACACAAAAATAATTTTTCAATTCGAACCAGTAGTTCCAGAGATTAGCGCGTTCAAACAAACAAACAAACAAACAAACTCTTCAGCTTTATAATATTAGTATAGATAAGGGCATGCAATGATTTCATACATCTATGGATTGAACGCTACTGCTGGAATGGTCTTCCAGTGAGCGTGTTGGCTTCGTCTTACAATATTGGGTACTTTAAGCAAAGCATGAAGAGATATTTGTGTAGGCTGGCGAGATCACGGCGACTATCGGCAAATGATTATCTTACTATAATCTAACTCGGTTTTTGGATCGCAGTGCACTGTCCATCAGATACGGTGCAGTAACTTTATCGAGCCAGTATTAACAATACGACGTGAACACAAAAATGGAGATTTAGCACCCATCTTCAAAAGATTGTGTAGTAAATGTAAATGATTATTATTGATATAAAAAAAATACTGGTAGAATCATAAATAATGGAGATATAGAGGAATATCTCTTCATGCTAACGAATCATAACCAGTAACATTATATTTAATAGTTCATTATATCACTCTGACCGGTACAAATCGTCTACACTGGAGTTCGAATGTAATCCATTTGTCTGTAGTGACGCTTCTCGATCATAATACCCTAGTAGATTGGGGTCAATCTGTCAGCTACATTACGAAAGTAAAATGTTCAAAAAACCCTTATCCCCAAGCCATAGGAGATATTATCGTTTGAATAAAGATGAATATTGCTGAAATTCAAAAGAAGGGTTGTAAGTTATAGAATGATATTATTTTGATACAAAGGTCTAACTGGAAAAGTCATTCTAATTCAGTGGTATAATTTTTTTTTTGTATCCTGGTGGAAAATCCTACATAGGACCATCAGGGACGCCGTGAGGGCAGTTACCCCGGTGTGTCAGACTCTTACTGACTAAAAACCCCCAGGGTGTCCCTCTGATTGCTCCACCCGGGCCTGGGAAGCCAAATTCATCCAGACGCCCAGGGAACAAAAGGCCCTGTTGAGGCTACTTCTCTGAGGGAGGGGTGAGAGAAAAAATCCACCCTTCCAAAACCTTTCTCTCAGGCGGCGAGCCGGACACCGTGCACCGCCTCCCTCTCATCCGGGTAGCAGACTCCCTCAAGCCTACTGCTCGCTTCAGTGGTGTAATGATTCAACATTGATTAATTATAAAGGTACCAATTTTTAATAAAAACTATTAAAAAAAGAAAAAAATTGTAAATCAAACCAACTTTATCCAATTTAAATTATCTATACTAATATTATAAAGCTGAAGAGTTTGTTTGTTTGTTTGTTTGTTTGAACGCGCTAATCTCAGGAACTACTGGGTCGAATTGAAAAATTCTTTTTGAGTTGAATAGACCATTTATCGAGGAAGGCTTTAGGCTATATAACATCACGATGCAATTATTAGGAGCGAAGAAATAATGGAAAATGTAAAAAAAAACGGGGAAAATTATTCATCCTTGAGGGCTTCCATTGCGTGCGCTGCAAAAACAGTTCAAGATACCAAAAATATATGTATGAAAGAATTATTCCTCTAGAAATTATCTAAAAAATGTCCGCGACAGTATATCTCTACCTTTTAAGATTAAGTCACTAGAACCGTTTTTATGATAAACAAATTTGGTCGAAGTTAATGCATTATTTGTTAAGAGTTGTATCAACGTAATAATATTAATCTTTATCCAAATAAATGTGTTGTTGATTAAGAGTATTTAATTGTGAACAAAATTGTCTTTGACATCACTTAATTTCAATGAACATCTTAGAAGATATTACAAAACCTTATATAGCAAAACAACGTTTGCCGGATCAGTTAGTTATTTATAATTTTCATTTGACCACTTTCATCATGCGAGCTGCCAAAATGTGGAATATGCTTCTAGCGACCTTATTTTCACGTTCTTATAACTTAGAAGCCCTTAAAAATGGATAGACAATTGATAGGTGCACGTGGTCCATCATTTGACTTATCTTCATCAACCATTCAAGTCATTCAAAAATCTTAATCATCCAAATCGCTACGACTATTAGTTATGATTCTAAATCTCTCTGTACCCCCTAAATATTATGACACATTTTAATTACACGAACCGAGGTCGCCATTTTAATTTAAAATATTAATCCGCTTACGATACCGCACCCAGGCCGCGAGGTAACGCCGAATTTAAATTATCAGTTAGTGTTGTGACCATGTACTGTCAATGTCTAACATCGATGTCGACAATATAGTAATAATAAAAAAATCATAGTACTAATAAAAATCAGTTTCTTTTGGCAGGATGAAATTATTTTCAGCTTGTAATATATTTACAACTCCAAAATTTAATGTGGCTGTGGTCAGTGGCGTGCTTGCTCTGTAGAAATAGGGTAAGCTCTGTTTATATTAGTTAAGAACAATCTTGATGCAATTTTTTAAGTAAGTTTCGAAGATTTCTTTTCGTGTGTTTATTTGCCAGTAATTTATAATTTAACTAGCAAACCCGGCAAACTTCGTTTCGCCACCAGATGGCTTCGTTTTGGTTTTTAGTTTTTTGAAAGAACGTGGGCATAATAAATGTTACATGAAATTAACTGAGCAGAGTACAATGAGTAGCTGTCAAACAATGTATAACGCATCGGCGCCATCTACTTAAAATACTGGTGCGATCTGCTCCATCACCATGCAAAACCATATTGGTTTGTAGTACATGCTATGTATCAGAGATGGCGCTGTATGTGAAAAATGATTTTCCCCGTTTTCCTGCTTTACTGTTGAAAATTTTCCTGAATTTTGTTTGCTATAAACCTCTCGGAGCCCGAGACCTTTCCAACGAATGTAAAACCGTGGAAATCGGTTCGTGCGTTCTGGAGTTATAGCGTCAGGAAGGAAAACTGGACTTATTTTAATATAATAGATTAAATCACTAATACCAGGGCAAGCAATGCATTTACGCTTCTATGGGATGCTCGCCACTAGCTGTGGTGATCTAATGGATAGGGAACTGATATCAATGCGTGGGAAGGCGTAGGTTTGTATCCTGAATTTTTCCAGATGAAGTACGGTTTTAGGCACCACATGCTCACCGGTGAAGGAAAATATCGTGAGGAAATCTGTATAGTATTTAATAGAAATGTCATATATAAGTGCCCTGACAACGGCGATCACTTGGTCACGTCGATTAAGCGCAATGTGGAAACAATCACTAATGTATGCTCACCCCGAAAGGGATGTAGCGTAACGGTATATTATTATTAACACTTAACGGACGGGCCGTAGATTTACGTTTTTCCATTCTAACTTCCTAAGACGGGCCACGTAGATTTTTTTTACGCTGGCTCGACATAGTGACGACAGAGTACCTGATGGTAAGTATAGTGTAGTCCAAAAACTAAAGCGACTATCAAAGGATGAAAGTCTATTGATAGTCTACATTGTCATGTCGGCCCACATATGCCACGACTGAAGGTTTCTAGGTATATGAGCTACTGGATACACAAGCTAATCCCGAAACGCGACAAGCCGAAACTGGTCACTATGACGGGCTTTACACCCACGTACTGTGGTCACGATCTAGACGGGCACCGACGCCCTACCTCCTTGCTGCTGCTCGTTTATCATCACCCAGGAGTCACGTGTAGGGAATCTAGGGTAAAGCCTACGGACGCTAACAGCTTCGACTCCCAAAAATCAAGATCTATGTTTTTGCTTAAATTTTAGGTACGTTGCGTTAATTTTTGTATTTTACAGATTTTTCCTTGGTGCCATTAGTTGGCACTATCTAGAAACTATGAAATACAGAGCAGATTTGATCCATCCGTTAAATGTTAAGTTTAAAGTGCACATCTTTAAAAAGTGTAATGTTTAAAAATATCGATATTCTATCCCCATCTCTACGAGGCGATGGCTTAGTGGTAACAATAGCAACACCAATTAACAGCAACTAATCCCACCACGACACGTTTCTTATTAACGCCATTTGTCAACCGCCTGCCATGGGATTATATCTAATCAACCAAATTGTGAACAGGATGAAAAGACGTTTTGTTAAACAAAATTAGATTTTTTTATCACCTTGTCTCTTGAGGGCCTTAGGGGCATGTGAGTAAAAATGCAAAAAGCCAAAACGTCACGCGGTGTTCCCAGGCGGTCACCCATCCAAGTACTGACCGCGCCCGACGTTGCTTAACTTCGGTGATCGGACGAGAACCGGTGTTTTCAACGTGGTATGGACGTTGGCGACTCTTCTAATATATACTGCGGTCTGTATGACACGCGTGACGTCACTGCGCGCAGTAATAACAAAATGCAAAAAGCCAACGTCACGCGGTGTTCCCAGGCGGTCACCCATCCAAGTACTGACCGCGCCCGACGTTGCTTAACTTCGGTGATCGGACGAGAACCGGTGTTTTCAACGTGGTATGGACGTTGGCGACTCTTCTAACATATACTGCAATCTGTATGACACGCGTGACGTCACTGAGTGCAGTAATAATAAAATGCAAAAATCCCATGTCACGTCACAACGAAATAATATAATACATACAATATATGTAGTTATAATCCGAAGGGTGCAAAAATATGGCCCTAAGTAATCCTCGGTATTTAGCGAGATTGCAATTTCACTTTGCATATTACGGGATTTAACTTTTGGTTATAATTAATACGTTATATGTGATGAAAGGTTACCCCGGAGAATAAAATCCTGTCTCAATAGGAATGTTTTGAGAAATCATTCAAGCAACTACGACACGTGGAAGGAAAAGTAACCTAAAATTATAGAAGTAACGCCTGTGAAATATAAATAGCAACAGATTTAAAACAGTTGCTATGTTAATAAAAATATGTTCATAGCTATTCTTATGTCATAATACATTCGAGGATAACGAAATATATACAACTAGCTGTCACGGCAGACCTTGTTCTGCCCTATTTCTCTAAAACGTAGTCACATTGTTTTTTTAATGTTAATAGCTTCCCCGTCAGATTTTATTCTGCCAAAACTTATTGTCCAATCGGCTGTTTTTTGGAAATTGTTTGAAGGAACCTGGCCTTAATGTTACATGTATAAAAATTGACAAATACTGATTTTAATATTTATACGTCACTCAATTGTTTTGTCTTCCCGGAGCCCGTCCACTGACATTTAAACTTTTTGGTATGGTGTTAAAGTTCAAATTGACTTTAAATTATTATTTCGAATTTTTGTATGAGAATATAGAAAATAATAACCTTCCTCAGACTTTAACAAACACAACAAAAAGAAATCAGCCAAATCGGTTCAGCCGTTCTCGAGTTTCGCGCTTATACACATTTAACGATTCATTTTTATATTATAGAAGAAAGATATGGATGTCGGTGTAAGTAAGAGAGAAGTGGTTAATATTAACCAAGACAGCTCAAATAAAAATAGTTCCGACTGAGGTGAATATCAAAAGTACGCGGAATCGACGAGCGTGCGTTTAAGGATTAATTAATGTTAAGGAGACGAAGGAGATTTGTAAAAATAGCGAGAAGTGGCGCTCCGTTTTCTCTGCCCACCACAATAGTGAATCGGCGTGACGATAGATAGATAGAAAACATAATAGAGATAAAACAGTGTAAACTGCAATAGGATGTTTAACGAGATTTCATATGAATATTTTTACTAATAATATTGATCTATGAGGCAAACAGAATAACATACAAACTTGTTAAGTGTAATAAAAATTTAATATAATATCTTTTTTAATATATTTTTTTTTACGGTAAAGAATACGCTCACCATTGGAAGAAAACATCGTGAGGAAACCAGCATGGGATCTAATAAGAAATGTCATGTGTAAGCGCCCTGAGAACGGTGATATGCTGCACTACTGGTCACGTTGGGTTTTTTTTTTTGTTAACCCGGTGGAAATCCCTACGGACCGTCAGGGGAAGTGGTGAGGGCCACTTCCCCCGGTGTATCAGACCTGCCCCGACTAAAACCACCGGGGTGCCAGCACTGCCCTCTCTTCGCCTTCGCCGAGCCTGGGAATCCGAATACTTCCGACGGTTCGGTGGGCGTTGGCCTTTGGGCAGGCCTCCTCTCGTGGAGGGGGATTTAAACCCCTCTCCTCCTCTCTGTGGGACCGGCGTGTGGGCACACACACGCCGACCCTTCCTCTCTGCACTGGACGTGGACGCCCTCAACGTCACCCGCCCAGCCAGTGTCAGGAGGGGAGCTCGTCGCGCTGGGAGTCCTGCGCGAACTGCTCCCTTCTCCTGAGCCGCCTTGTTCTGCGGCGGCGCCGAGGGTTGCGGGGATTGGCGATGTGCCTCTCCCTCTCCGCCGCTTCTTTCACACTCATGACGGCCGGTCACGTTGGGTATGACCTATAAGCGCAAAATGGTTCAGTCACTAATGTATCTCCGTTACCTCTTAAGGAATATATCGTGAGGATGTATTATTATTATTATTGTAAAGAATATTCGCGAGAAAATTTGTCACTTAGAAAAAAAGCTATTAATTACATATTGATCTTTTATCTATCTACTTCAATAAAACTGGTATAACGGTGGCGAACGTAAAAAAAAATATAAGTACTTGATGGTAATCACCATTCTGGAACAGTAGTTACTGTTCCTTAGAACCCTATATATTACTATGAAAGTACCAGGGACACATAGATTCAGAGAAGCGTTCAACTCATAACAACACAAATGTTCGAACCTCCTTCTCAAATCATTTACAGTTACACCCACTCAGCTCCGCATCCCTAGTTAATACATTAAGATACGGCTAATCCACACATAACTTAGGATTGAGGCAGTTAAACGCGGTTTAGAAGCCACTGACCATTGTCCTGTGTTTAATTTAAACGGGAAATTGTGCTCCGATGCACGGAGGTAATGATTTTACTAGCCCTCGCCAAAATTACTTGAGGATACTAACGCTGTCATAACAGTGCCTTATGTAAAGGTTTTAAGGTTGTAATTCCTATGGCAATATGCCAAATAGCAGTGCGAAGTTTCTGGCTAAATGTGTCGTAAGATTTTACGACAGTCTCTCTCTATGCAAACAAGCCCTGTGGGTCAAATTTCTGGTTTTTGGCCTATTGAAACCTGACCCGTCGTTTTGAAGAGCAATTATTTTGATGATCATTTTGATAACTTTGCTATATTGTGTATATTAAGGATTATTCACTGCGATTGGCCATTAGATCATTGTTTTGTTTCTATTGCAAAATACCTTTTTCGAAAGACAGCGAGAATTTAAATGGAACCACCCCAAAATTTTCCACATGCAATTTGATTTGAGAGCGATAGGGCGAGCTATGCGCATTTCTCTGTAAAATAATGTCAGAAATGAGGTTATCCGACAGATAAACAAAGTTGTTGACATATCTTTCTGTATTTGTAAGCTGAAGTGGCAGTGGGCAGGTCATATATGCCGGAGAACCGATGATCGTTGGAGCAGGCGGTTTCTAGAGTAGAGTGCGTGGATCGGCAGACATAGCATGGGGCACTCCTTGACAAGGTGGTGTGATGCCCGCGGAATGTGGCCGGAAAAGATTAGATGAGAGAAGAGAGAAGATGAGCTGAACACCGGATTCAATGGCGTTTGTTACGAGAGGCCTATGTCATATAGTCGACTAGGATGGGTTAATGATCATGATGAGAGATTTACAAAACTATTTTACATTTTGAAAAACTACACATGCTCACCGGTGAGGGAAAACCCACATACTCAAATAAGGTCTAATAGAAATATCACGTGAGATGGTCAGCCGGCAACTGCGCTACAGTTATGTTGGGCACATATAAGCGCAAAGTGGATACACTCACTAATCTCTGCTCACCCCGAAACGCATATAGCATGACGATATATTATTTATTCTCGTCATTTATCATATTTACAATATTTTAAATTAAATATGTATAAAGATAACATATCAATTTCAAAAAATAAAAACATGTAGACATACGGAGGCGAGGCTTAAGGCCCAAGCCACCGGTAGTTAGGAGCTCAGAGCGAGGAACCTCCTCACAATGCGTGCTGCATCGAGTAATACCGCCTTCTGTATCCGGCCCTGGATCCAACAACCAAGCGAGAGCCTCTTAAGTCGGTAATTGAGGCTCTTTGCGATCAGTCCATTAGTCGATACGACTATCGGGACAATAATCGTAGAATCCACATCCTACATGCTGGCAATCTCGTATGCGAGGTCTAAATATTTCAAGTTCTTTTTTTCGCTTTCACGAGTTTCTCATGTGTTATTATTCTTATTGTTATTAAAAATTAATAACTGAAAGTAATCTAAATTAACGAAGCCCAGACGCAGTGATAGGTCATAAACCGTTTCGCATCATAATGACTATCGTTAATTTAAACAACACCACTAGAGGGAGGCACGCTGATCTTAAATTTAATTGATTGTGTGGCATTGTTGTTGTGACATTTAATTTCGGAGATGCGGATATCGCGCCTGAGGATAAATGAGTTTATTTCCTGCATATTACTTCATACTATTCGTTCCTATTCACAATAGAAATGTCAGAAAGCCACTTTTTATCTCATAACGTGTATATTAACGAGTATTCATTCATCATGCGAACAGCTAAGGAGTGGAATATGATTACAGTAAGCATATTTCCACAATCTTATGACTTGGGAGCTCTTAATAGAAGGGTGAATAGGCATATGTTTAGTGGACGTGGTCCATGATCCACCTCCTCTCCACCTTCCACCAAGTATGATAGAGGTAAAGCAACCATATGTAAATAATTAAAAATATATAAATTTAGAATCATGTTTATTGAAATATAAGCACAAAGCGCAAAGAAACGATACTGTGACAAAACATTATTATTATTTACATTACACACTAGTGCTATAATAACATTGCCGCACTCAGAGTACGGTAAGTTTGTACGACACTGTAAATTATAGTGCACCTAGAGAAATTACTCTTAATATTATCTAGTAATTATTTTAAATATAATCAAACATCGTGACAAATAATAAAAAAAGTTAATTCATTTTGTTAAAGTTGGACATGTTAGTGTTACAGTTTTCGTAGTGATTAATATTAAAAATGGTTACTGGGAATAATGCAGAAGAACAGGAGGTATGTTCGACCCCGTCGGAAATACTAATTAACGAACAAAACGCGAGTGATAGACTGTTGTCATCAAAGAGTGCGAATTGTATTAATAAGTAAAAGCTAATAGCATAATATCAGTAGCGTTCATTCCATAGATGCATGAAGGCATTGCATGCCCTTACGATAAATAAGTCTGGAATAAATTGCTTAAAGTTAAACAAAAAAAGGAACTATTTATATTCATATCTATAGTATATTCACGCCATGTATGTTTCCTATTAAAGCAATATAATAGTTACAACCATAATATAATATTTAAATTAATAACGTTCTGCCTACCCTGTCCAAGTACCCTATGCACGTCACTGCATAATATAAGAGTATTTTTTCCTCGCTAGTTCTTTTTTCCTCTCCAGGAGAAACTGCCGTTGACCAGCAAAGGTCTATTCAAGTTCTCCAGGGAGATAGGGATAGTACTTAAGGTGTTCACCCAGCGAGTTATGCGTTAGGTGGTAACGCAATGGCATCGCTGTGGGTACGAACCTCGACTTAGACGGCCAGCAAACAAACAAACAAACAAACAAACAAGCAACAAAAAGCAAGAAACAAACCTAACAGTGATCTACATGCGCCTCGGAAGCGACTACCTTGAGAAGAAACGCCGAAATAAACTTATGGTTACCTCGGAGAGGTTTTTTCACAAGTGTGATGAACAACTTCGGATGAGATGCGTGTGCAATTCCGCATTATAATGACTTATTTATTACACTAGTTCCGTAATTCACTGTGACCATATCCTATTAAGTTGAAGAGTAAAGTTTTGTTTATAAGTTTAAATTCATGTTTGTCTTCTAACTTTAGTATGGTAACTATAAAGATTTGTCTTACAGCGAAACTTTAAATTAATTCTTTTGTCAAACTAAATAATAATGCGATGCAATTTGCAGTTGCTCAGTTTTACATTTTAAGTTTTGATTAGTTGCAGAGAATTTATTTTCTCAGAATAAAAAACTATAATGCTTTTGAAAATGCACGGAAAGAAAATGTATATATTAATCTTTCTTTTAATTATTATTACATTTGTAAAAGACTGACAATTATCATTAAAAGAAATAGTTTTTTTAATTCAACATGTATTTAGACTGTATTTTTAAATACTATGACCGGTGGTCGTGGGTGTGGTTGTAGAAAGACACGGATTTTAGCGTTTTACTGTTAATTTGCACTTTAAGGCACACCGAACTGCGACGCACACGCACGTACTCTAGCCTCGGGTCTCGGTAGTCGACTGATTTTGCTAGAGCATCCCTTGCGCGCGCGCACCCCTTACCCCGCGCGTCCCATAATACCCTAACGACCTTTAGGGCGTTTACCACAAACGCGTATCGGGCGGCGTCTACATGCTATAATACTCATGAATCATAAGTATACATTTGTAAGCAGAGGGGGTAACGGACCGGTTTCAATGCGCACAAACACGAATGATCGCAAGTTCGAATCTCAGCGCGTACCTCTGGGTTTTTCCGGATTAAGTACGAATTCAGGCACCGCAGAATTTAGACAGTTCACTGATGAGGGAAGGCATCATGCGTAAACCAGCATGGCTTCTATTAGAAATGTCATACGTAAGTTCCCTAAGAATGGCAGTCATCTGCGCTACAGGTCACGTTTGGCACGATATATACACGTAAAGGGGAATAAGCCACTAATGTATCTATGTTCACCTCGTAATGGATATAGTGAAAAAATGAAATGAAAAAGTATTTCGAAACAAATCAACAAAAAACCAGATATTTAAATGCAGCAATACAAACAACACACAAAAACAGAAGAAAATACAAAACATATAAACTAGAGATGCCACGAATATTCGGCAACTATTTGGTATTCGGCCTATTCGGCCACTTTTTATGCTATTCGGTATTCGGCCGAATAGTACATATTATTCGGCCGAATACCAAATCATGTAAAAAAGACACGTTATATTACTCAAAGTTATGTATTTATTTCCTTATTACAACACTTTAGTAATTAAAATTGATCAGTGGTAAGTTGTGATGGATAAAAATAAGCCTTTCAGCATTTTTTTATAGCAAACGATTATGATTTTCATCGTAAATGCTACCAGCCTCAGAAAACAACCTCTCACACACACACTATCTCTCTCGCTCACACACATACTAATAAACGTATACCGTGAATACCCATATAAAAACACAAAACACCCTTGAATAGCCCGAACGGAAGTGCGACTCTCACCAGAGACAAGATTTACTTAATTGGTGAGACTTATCACCCTGTGCATATGTTATATGCATAAGTTTTGTGTTGAAATGAAGATTATTATTATTACTAAACACGCTACTTCCAGGAATATTCGGCGGCCGAATATTCGGTGCTTCGGCCGACAGCGTTGCCGAATATTCGGTATTCGGCCAATTCACTATTCGTGGCATCACTGATATAAACATGGCGAAAAAGGGACCTTTATTTGCCTAAAGCCACAGAGGAAGCCTGCAGCGCTGATTTTCGTAAAGGGCCCCGGTCGTGTTACATTCTAATAAGAATTATCAATGAATAATAAAAATACATATAGCTTAAATAATAAATATAAAATAAATACGAGCGACGAAAATAAATATAGCGTGACGATATATATATATACAGGCTGATTTTATAGACGAAGGAGATATTCAAGGAGGATATTCAGCGTTCGATTCTAATTCCAAACATATAGGAATAGTGATATCTTAATATTTCCATTAAAACAAAGTAATCTATAGTCATCATATGAAAGGGATATTACACACATGACAGAATAAATAAGAATTAATTATTAAGTAGGTATTTTGTCTCTCCTAAGCCAGGATAAAGTACGAAAGGGTAACGAGTCAATTACCTGTTTACTTAAAATTACGTAAAAGGAATTTTATCTACATGCCATTCAATCGTGCACCACACGCGCTGCGGTGTCCAAACTTTTTACGGATCAATTCTCATTTGTTCATCAATGTTTCTTTATTATTTGTTAGGGAATGTTGTTATTTACATTTTTATTAGTTATAAGAAGATAAAAATTATTGTATTCTGAAATATCTCCCTCGTCTATAAAATCACCTGTATAAATTTGTATGCACTCAATACTTCAATAGTGTTTAACAGTTCGCCACTGTCTTCTGGAACATTCTTCATCCAATTTTTTATCTTTTATCTATGACCACGTCGATTCCCTATTGGGGTAGGCAGAGAGAAAGTAACACAACTTCTATTTTATCAATCCTCTCTGGCTCCTTAACATTCAATAATTCCTTCAAGCTATCTAAACGATTCAGCGTTCTTCAGATGTTAGCTTGTATAAGAATAATCTTAATTTGGTTTGTGTAGGAAAGTCTTGGTCGGCCTCGGCTCTCACTTCTACTCACATTTATATTGTATATATTTTATCAACTATCCTCTCCACGTCCGAACCAGCGATGCGTGCCTCGGCTTTTTATATATTTTAGTAAAAAGAGAAATACAAACGCTATAGTGTAGAATATAATTAACTTTGGCAAAAAACGAAAGTGTAACAAAAGATTTATACTGGTATTTGATGCTTGTAAAAAAAATTATAACTACAGACTAAAAAGGTTTATAAGCAACAACTTTCTCGGTTTATCAATCTGTGAATTATTGACTTAGAAAACTAAAAAAAAAAATCGCGTTTAATCTTAGCTTTAAAAGTTTTTTACAATGCTACCTCGTGCAATATTAAAAGCGAAAAAAAATCAACCTTTATTAGTTTGTATTCGCGTGTCCTTAAATTTATTTATTTTTAACGTTAAATATCACTATCGACTTTGGGTCAAAGGTTGACAATAAATAAATCTTAATTTCAAATCGACATTTTATTTGGTTTAAAATTTACAAGGTTCTGACGGACGGGCAGTCTCGAGCCTCCAAGCAGACTCAGAGACCTCGTTTCGCTTGGTCAAAAATTAAAAAAGCTCTGCCATGACAGTGTGAACACTGCCGTGACCAGGATTCGAACCTGGGTTACTACGGCCACAACGTAGGGTCCTAACCACTAGACGATCACGGCTATCAGAGCAATGAACTGATGTGTGAAATTGTCATCCTGCTGTGAGGAATCGGCTATTACGCAAATTGCAACACTGTAGTGGTAATTTAATGAGAAATAACTGTAAACTTTAATAATTATTTTTTTTTTGTTATTTTATGGAAAACTAGCCTTAGCCCACTAGTTACATTTTATGAAATTTCCGCATCGAGTAGGAATGCGATAAAACATAGCCCATGATCACACTTCAGGTACATTCTAAATATTTGTGAAAATAATGTTCAAAGCATACGCATAATTTTAAATATTACTTCCAGTGTACAAACAAACCATTTCTTTATTATATTAGTATAGTTGAAGGCTAAATAGCGGTTGTCTTCAGTAGTACTCGGTTGCCAATAACCTAGTCTATGACGTAGAAATTTTTGGATGCGAATTGTACCAGCAAACTTTTTCGATGGTCTTTCGGTCTCTCTCTCTCTCGGTCTCGATTGGTTTTCGAAGTCGGGTAGGTATTTAAGTGTGTACCCACATATTTGATCTATCTCTAGAACCCCCTTTATAAGTGCCAATTTATAGCGAGTTACTAGTTATTGGTAGCTAGATAATATAATCTATACTAATATTATAAAGCTGAAGAGTTTGTTTGTTTGTTTGTTTGTTTGAACGCGCTAATCTCAGGAACTACTGGTTCGAATTGAAAAATTCTTTTTGTGTTGAATAGACCATTTATCGAGGAAGGCTTTAGGCTATATAACATCACGATGCAACTATTAGGAGCGAAGAAATAATGAAAAATGTGAAAAAAACGGGCAAAATTATTCATCCTTGAGGGCTTCCATTGTGTGCGCTGCGAAAACGGTTCAAGATAACACAAATATATGTATGACAGAGTTATTCCCCTTAAAATGATCTAAAAAAATG
Source organism: Automeris io (assembly GCA_036320925.1). NCBI lineage: Eukaryota > Metazoa > Arthropoda > Insecta > Lepidoptera > Saturniidae > Automeris > Automeris io. The sequence goes on from JAUDJH010000001.1 coordinate 22,000,450, forward strand.
TCCGCGACAGTATATATCTATCTTTTAAGATTAACTCACTAGAACCGTTTTTATGGTAATCAAATTGTTCGAATTTAATGCATTATTTGTTAAGAGTTGTATCAACGTAATAATATTAATCTTTATCCAAATAAATGTGTTGTTGATTAAGAGTATTTAATTGTGAACAAAATTGTGTTTGACATCACTTAATTTCAATGAACATCTTAGAAGATATTACAATAACTTATATAGCAATACACCGTTTGCCGGATCAGCTAGTTAATTATATTTAGGGCATGTTGTGAATGTCCTCAATTAATGATATAATTGTTCCAGAATTTGTAGTGATTTCAGTTTATTCTGTAATTATTGTCACTGTAGATAGCCCTTAAATTTAAAATAATAACATATCGTCACACTATATCTCTTTCGGGGTGAGCAGAGATACATTCGTAGCCAACGCGATCAGTAGCTCATGATGTGTTTAGCGTGTGATGCAGAGATGTAAGCGCAAAGGGGATACATCCACTAATGAATTTCTGCGCACCCCATAAAGGATATAGATAGCGTGATATTATATTATCATTATTTAAAAAAAAATTCTGAGAGCATTGAGAAATAGGTTGTTTTTTTTTATTTAATTCACAAAACTGGTTACATCTCACGATTTATAAAATACAACATATTAAAACATACATTTTTGAGAAATAACCTACTTGATGAGGATATAATGTGGAAATATAATATACAAAATGTTGTTGTTTATTCGTTTTTACTTTACTCCATTTTTATGTTTTTTTTTTTTCAAATTAGCTTTAGTTTTTTTCTTTCTGCCCGTGAGTTGCTCGTGTTTACATTCTCCTTTTCTTCTGAACAAGTATTCTACACTTTTAAATGTAGTTGTATTTGTAATTGTTTGTTTATGTTTTTATACATTTTTGTTAATATAGACTTCGTTGTATGGGTGGGGCTGCGGTGAATTGATTACAGGACCAGCAGTCCCCACTAATTCGCAGAAGTAGTCACTTTGGGGTTTTTAGATGGCAAAAGTCCGGCACACCCTGACTGCTACCCCCTTGCGCGGCCGGGAGGATCCTATGAGGATTTTCCCCAAGTAAAAAAAAGACTTTGTTGTGTACCAATAAGTAAGTATTAGTTTTATTCGGTAACTGCTACTAAAGCCGGTAACAAAACAACAGAATGCGTTACCGTGTAAATATTTAATCAAACCCCCGTAAGTTCGCGTGACCGGGGTAAAATTTACTCACAAAATTATTCAAACAAGTCCATTCATTATCAAAAAGCATTCCCTTGTTATGTCGCCTCAATTTTGTCATTGCTTTCTTCGTAATTGGTGATTTGATTGCTCATAAGTGTGGAGATAATAAGATGGTACTATAATAGCTTTGAATTTACATACTGTTAGTGGTTGAGTAGAAAATGTTTTTGTTTACTTTTGTTTATTTATTAAGGTGCTCAGTATTGAAAGTAAACAATGATGTTGTAAATATAATACAAGTGTGCACAAAAATAAAAGTTGAAATTACGAAATGAAATATATATAGCATGTCCATATCAGTTACAAAACATTCCACTCCGACGCAGCCTTGAGTTTCTTTCGGCGTTTCTTCTCAAGGTAGTCGCTTCCGAAACGCTGGCAGATAACCCGTAGGGTTCGTATTCTTTTGGCTGGCGGACCAAGTCGAGGTTCGTACCCACAGGGGTTCCCTTGCATTGCCACCCAACCTATAAACTCGCTGGCTGAGCACCTTCTGGGCTCGCCCCCTAAGCCCGGTTGAACTGTAAAATGCCTTTCCCGGCACTCAGTAGTTAGTCCCCTTAAAATAAAAAACAGTTACAAAACAGAAATGTCAATATGGGAGCCTAGACAATGTAAAACTCCATAAACGATAATGACACAGAAAAGTGTAATATCTATGAAATTGACATAGCTTGACGATCTTTTTTTTTAAATTGGCTCGACATAGTGACTATAGAGTTCCTGATGGTAAGTACAGTGTAGTCCAAAAACGAAAGCGACTATCAAAGGATAAAAATCCATTGATAGTCTCCATCGTCATGTCGGCCCACATATACCACGACTGAAGCTGATCCCGAAACGCAACACGCCGAAACTGGTCACTATGACGGCCTTGACACCCATGTACTGTGGTCGCGATCCAGACAGGCATTGACGCCCTACCACCTCGCTACTGCTCGTTTAGCACCACCCAGGAGTCACGTGTAGGGAAGCTAGGGTAAAGCCTACGGACGCGAGCAGCTTCGACTCCCAAAAATATCATGATATTCCAAAAACTTATGTCCCCTGCATAGTATTTACACTTTGTACTAGTGTTATCGCTTATGGAATACTATTTTGTCTATGGCATATCTAATGTATATAAATAAAACAGAATTTATCAAAAGCCGGTCACCTTTTACGTATCACAGCGGGATAGTTACGAGGGAAAGTTGAGGAGTCAAGAACTTCAATACAAATCTATTCGTACAGTTACCTCTCAATCATATGCGTCTTATAACAAAGCGATAGAGATCAGACTGGCAGTGAGAATACTTGTACAAGAGAATACCGACTGAGCCATGTATATTGTGGACATTCATAATGTATTGTGTTTTGATTGCTAACGTCAGAATAGTTTGAGGACGGAAGACGGTTGTATGAGAATAGGAAATGGTTATCTTTGATGCTGAGACTTAGGAGGCACTTCGAGCAGAATTTGACGGCATCAAATGGCAAGCGTTACTGTATGGTACATTTGGTAGGTTTATTGTTTTCTCTTTGTTAGTGAAGCGTGCGATTTATGGGATGTCTTTGGAAACCTTATTGGCATTGTGTTTGCTTTTACACGCGAATTTCTCAATGTTTCATAACCGTGCTTAATCATTTTGCATTATAATATAAAGTTATCACCTTTTAGATCTAGGTTGATATTTGATCAATAGAAATAGGTGACAAATAAGAAGCAGTTCATTAGATGTGAGCACCAGAATTTGAAATTTTTCGAGGCGGGGCAAATAAAGAATGCATTTAAAAACCCTTTCCTTTTATATCCCAATAATTATATAGATTTATTCAATTAAAAAATATTTACAGCAGACAATTATCGCATAAGAAGCCTTGCATAATTTAAAATGTGGTAACGAGGTTTTATGAGAATTTTAAGTTAACTTATAAAACGTTAAAATAAACCCTTACGCTAATTTCAACCTATATTTGTATAAAGAGTTTGGCCCAATTTTTTATAATTCCTTGGATACGTTGGGTGATGTACTGATATGCCGCCCTCAGAATTTGGCACATGGAGCGCGCGTTTCGCCCTTTACCCAATGCACCCTCTCATCCTAGACCCCGAAATATTAGGTATAAGATTACAATATTCTTAACAGTGATCTTATTATGAGAATAACAACCATAGGCAACTGGATCAGTTGTTCGTGGCAATAATACTGTAATAATCAATTATTTAGTAATTCTATAATTACTTACTAACAAGATAGCTTATATTTGAAGAAAATTTAGTTAATTGTACCGGAAGTGTGCTTTATGTATGAATTCGCAGACCTTTATCTAATTTCAGAAATGCTTTAATGAAGGTTTATAAATTTGTATGCAATTGAAAACTAATTAGTGTTTGAAAGCGTTTTAAAATTTAAAAACGATTTCCGAAAATGGACTTATCTTTATCTTGCTAATAGTGTTTAAAGATATAAATAATGTTATCAGAGAAATCAAAAGATTCAAATTATTTCACTTTCACTTTTTTTTGGGAGTCGAAGCTGCTCGCGTCCGTAGGCTTTACCCTAGTTTCCCTACACGTGACTCCTGGGTGGTGCTAAATGAGCAGCAGCGAGGTGGTAGGGCGTCGGTGCCCGTCTGGATCGCGACCACAGTACATGGGTGTAAATCCCGTCATAGTGACCAGTTTCGGCTTGTCGCGTTTCGGGATCAGCTTGTGTATATCCAGTAGTTCATATACCTAGAGACTTTCAGTCGTGGTATATGTGGGCCGACATGACGATGTAGACTATCAATGGATTTTCATCCTTTGATAGTCGCTTTCGTTTTTGGACTACACTGTACTTACCATCAGGAACTCTGTAGTCACTATGTCGAGGCAGTGTTAAAAAAAAACTTTCGTAGAAATACGAATCTTTCTATCTTACGACGGAACTTATAGCTTGTGTCATTTTTCCGAGTTCATATCTGTCGGTAGTAACTACATAGAAACGTCACCCCTCAGAGTGCATTCCGTACCAAGTATCATTTTAGATCAAACACGTGATAATAGCTATAAGAGCGCCCCTATTATTTGATACAATAAAAGCGAAGTGCCGACATATTCCGAATTCTACTGCGGAATTACTCAAAAACCACATGACTTATACAACACAATGGAAACCACCAAACCAAGTCTTACTGCAAATAGATAAAGGCGGGTTTGCTGTGAATGCTGAGGGTATAGATTAGGATTTTTGTAGCGACACAGGCATGTGTCTATCGCGCACTCAAAAGCCCGGTAGGTTCGCAGATACGGGACTAATGGTGATTGAGAAAAATATAGCAGTGACATGGCCAACAATAACTTGCGGTTATACCTTCATGAATATTGAAGATCCGCTGGTGATAAGTGACGTTTTATTTGATAAAGACGGCATTATTGATGCAACTCATAAATATATTGATGCTTTGACGATATGCATAATTTTCTGTTTATACAGTTGCCTAAATTACAAACTGCCTAAATTACAAACAAATTACTCATAAATATATTATATTTAACATCTGTTTCTCCTGCTCCCATTTTTAATATTTCTATGTAGTGAAATTGGTGATTTTTGTGATGGAGTGCGTGTCGGTTAGGTCGTTGGTTTTAATATCAATCAGAGACTATTGTATATTGTAAAATGATCATGCCGGCCTGCACAAATATCTCTTTACGCTTCGCTTAAAGGACCCAATATCATAAGACGAAGTGAACACTCGTCGAAAGACTATTCCACAGCCCAACGATTCGTTAAAAGTTAGAGAACTTCCTAGTTCTGACCGGGATGAGTGTTACCGAAATGCTGAGACTCTATAGACCCGCGCGCGTGGTTCTATTATAGAAAGGAGAGGGTGGGACAAGGTTAAATAACTCTTCAAAGCGCTCGCCATGATACAGACGGTAGAAAACGCTCAGTGAGGGAACATCTCTGCGCAACTGGAACAGTTTAAGATGCTCAGAAACGTTTGGACCGTTCACTATGCGGACAGCCCTACATTACAGGGCTGTCCGCATCCAGGGTGTTCAGGAAGTAGTGGGTAGAACCGTCTCAAAGATTTTTTGTTTTTTACACTGGCACGACATTGTGACTACAAAGTACCTGATGGTAAGTACAGTGTAGTCCAAAAAAGAAAGCGACCATCAAAGGATGAAAATCCATTGATAGTCTACATCGTCATGTCGGCCCGCATATACCACGACTGAAGGTCTCTAAGTATATGAGCTACTGGATATACACAAGCTGATCACGAAACGCGACAAGCCGAAACTGGTCACTATAACGGGCTTTACACCTATGTACTGTGGTCGCGATCCAGACGGGCACCGACGCCCTACCACCTCGCTGCTGCTCGTTTAGCACCACCCAGGAGTCACGTGTAGGGAAACTAGGGTAAAGCCTACGGACGCGAGCAGCTTCGACTTATTCGACTTATTTAATGCAAAGCTTGGCGTGGGCTTTATACAATAGATACAGTTGACGTGTTCAAAAGGATAAGTACCCACAGCCGCAAAACTTAATACAGAAAAAACTTGTATAAATAATATATTAAGATAATGATTAGCAAAATTATTGCTAAAATATAATTCTGCGTATTAATTACCGTATTGTTAACGCGTTGCTGATTCCGACGCGACGCTTTGGCGTGCTCATTGAATTTATTCACCCCTTTCTTTGGCTAGTTGACTGAATATTAATAACTTGGAGGGTAATCTCCAGCGATTAATGTTTCGACGCGTATAAATATGAGTGTTGATGTGTTGCGGATGCCTACACAGGATTAATGGCGGTCCTTTAATTGTGTGGAACTAGCTGACCCGGCGATTTTCTTACCGCCTAACAGCAGAGATGGGAAAAATGTATTCTGATTACAAAATGTATTCGTACTTTTAATTTTCTTGCTCTGTGATCATGATTAAATCCATTTAAAACATTAAGAAGTCATAAATGTGTATGCAATCTGGGATTCTGTAGTGTTTAAAACATAGATGAGCAAAATGCAGTCATATTAATGGTAAAATACGTAAAATGTAATCGTAATAATTTTTATTAATCTGATTACATTTTGCCTATCTATGCCTAACAGTTAACAAATGTCGTATTAACTTTTATCTATATCTACTCGTCTTCTAAATCCATCTGCCTCTCTATCCTCCCCTACTCATTATATCAAATAGCCAAAAGAAAAAAAAAAGAATATATTTACATACATAACTTAAAAAAAAAAATTATTCGTAACAAATTGCATCGCCAATTTAAACCCTTTCAAGATCCCATACAGAGAAAGTTAGGGGTATTGATGCCGCTTCCTGAAAGGAGGCCTGCCCAAGGCCTACCGCTCGCCGAGCCGTCGGAAGTATCCGGATTCCCAGGCTCGGCGAAAGGGAAGAGAGGGCAGTGCTGGCACCTCGGTGGTTTTAGTCGGGGCAGGTCCGACACACCGGGGGAGTGGCCCTCAGCACTTCCCCTGACGGTCCGTAAGGATTTCCACCGGGTTAACAAAAAAAAAACCCTTTCAAGATTCATATTCGCAACGAAAAGTAACCTATATCTCCAAAATATAATCTATGTTTATGATAAAATTCATCGAAATCGGATCAGACTTTTTGGCATAAAAATGGAACATTATTAATTCTAAAGTATAATCATCATCAGCCCATCGTAGTGTATTGTTGGACATAACCTCTCCTGACCAGTGCCATTGAGTCCAGTCTTCTGCTCTTCCCATCCAATCCTTTCCGTCCACCTAAAAAATAGTATAAAAGAGAGTATATATTTTTTGAGGTGGTAGGTCGATTGTACGGACTGAGTAGTTACCACACTAACCAAATGCAAAGACCGTCATAGTGACTCGCTTCCGCTTGTCGCGTTTCGGGATCAACTTGTACATATCCACTTGCTTTGTTATACGTAATAGCCTTTCGTCGTGGTATATGCGGGACCTTAGGACTATTATGTACCTTCCATCAATTGCAATGAAGTCAGTTTGTCGAGCCAGTATATATTTTTTAAATTAAGTTTAAATTCCTACTAATACATCGTTAATGAGGTAAGCATAACAATAATTGGGTTCCATTTTATACAATTAATTTCAATACTCACGGCATTTTGTTGAAGGACCGTGAAAGTAAATATGATATGTAGGAATAGTACAAATTAATATCGAAATTGGTATAATTTTTCTAATCCCCTTTCTAAATGCGAGGTATCGGTTTTATCTCAAATCTGTCGTTGTCCAACCACGCCATATGTGTGGACACAGTTGACAAAGACTAGGATGGATGTACTATTATATTTTACACTAAAGCAAAACTCACTTGTACCATATTCAGTATGGTTCAAATATTTATGTTTATTTAGGATTTTAGGTACGTTATCAGCGTATTTGTCACCTTTTGGATCAAAAAAATTAGTTTCATCCCTCCCAGAGTCCATTTTTATAGTGTTTCTAACAACATTGATCTCGTTATTTCCTTCTTCGAAAATCAATGTACCTACTGTGGCAAACTTGTACGACAGACGATTGTGGAGAGCTACTTACTTCAATAAGATTACTTTTAACTTCTTCCTCATATGATACATATGAAAAAAAAAATTAATAATCTCCTTTACTTATAGACTAATTTTCAACGATATTTCTTCATGAAAGCTCCAGATGTAATCCTCTTGAAAAAAAAACCTTTAATTTACATATTTCGCTGTTTAAGGTGCCATTCTTAAGGTCAAACTATGTTAATAATACTTTTGTTTTTCGTGCCTGTGATCTATATAATAAACGTTTCTGCGATATAGATATACTGTCCTGTGCCTTTGGGCTCTTTAAACGAATGGTGAGAGAGAAAATATTAGCCTAAGTTCAATTTTGTTCTATAATGTACTTTTTCTTAATATAAATGTACTATTTATATGTAACATATATATGTATGTATATTTGAATGATTTTCTTTTATTGTTATTTATTAGCTTGATTTTTATTTTTGTACAAATTTTTATGGAAACTTTGCTGGCTTATGTAACATTTTTTGTGTATATTGTTATCATTTTTATATTGCTGTATGTTTCCCTTTAAAATAAAAAAATAAATAAATATGAAATCTTCTTTTTTACTATTACCTGTCAAAAGACATTATTTTTTTAATTCACAGCCATCACAAATTCATGCCACGGATATGTAACCTAATTTCACGTCCTCTTTACACGCAATCACAATAATATCTATGAGGACTATCCGCATACGAGGGTTACAATGCCAATGGAATCCGACACCCGAACGCGTAGGGGTGAATATATTACGGATACCAATTCGAAAATTGTCAGTACCAATACAGTTTGAGCGTTGACAATCGAATTTGTTGGTAAATGGAATTACTTTGTGATTATTGCCTATTAGTTATTTGATAAACATACGACGCGGGCGACTCATGTTTTTATTTATTTAAGGGTAGTTGTGATTGAAATTTGAATAAAAATAGGAAATATAATGATTAGTTGTATAGAAAAAAGAATAATTTGATAAAAATGTCAGTATTCTGCATTAATTTTTTTTTTTGTACGTTTTGTCAGTGTGTATTGGGATGACAAAAATGAACAACGATGTGGAAAACCCGCTGTTTTTTTTTGCACGAAAATAAGCAATATGGGATTCCAACTTTACCGTTCATAAACAATTTTAAAGTGACGTCACGCGAGTCATACAGACTGCAGTATATGTTAGAAGAGTCGCCAACGTCCATACCACGTTGAAAACACCGGTTCTCGTCCGATCACCGAAGTTAAGCAACGTCGGGCGCGGTCAGTACTTGGATGGGTGACCGCCTGGGAACACCGCGTGACGTTGGCTTTTTGCATTTTGTTATTACTGCACGCAGTGACGTCACGCGTGTCATACAGACCGCAGTATATGTTAGAAGAGTCGCCAACGTCCATACCACGTTGAAAACACCGGTTCTCGTCCGATCACCGAAGTTAAGCAACGTCGGGCGCGGTCAGTACTTGGATGGGTGACCGCCTGGGAACACCGCGTGACGTTGGCTTTTTGCATTTTGTCATTTCTGCACGCAGTGACGTCACGCGTGTCATACAGACCGCAGTATATGTTAGAAGAGTCGCCAACGTCCATACCACGTTGAAAACACCGGTTCTCGTCCGATCACCGAAGTTAAGCAACGTCGGGCGCGGTCAGTACTTGGATGGGTGACCGCCTGGGAACACCGCGTGACGTTGGCTTTTTGCATTTTGTTATTACTGCACGCAGTGACGTCACGCGTGTCATACAGACTGCAGTATATGTTAAAAGAGTCGCCAACGTCCATACCACGTTGAAAACACCGGTTCTCGTCCGATCACCGAAGTTAAGCAACGTCGGGCGCGGTCAGTACTTGGATGGGTGACCGCCTGGGAACACCGCGTGACGTTGGCTTTTTGCATTTTGTTATTACTGCGCGCAGTGACGTCACGCGTGTCATACAAACTGCAGTATATGCTAATATGTTTGCCAACATCCATACCACGTTAAACAGCGTCTGTAAAATGACTTTCCAGATTTTCGATGGTATTTAAATGTAATTTTGCCGAGCAAAAAATCTTCTAATATTCGAGCAAACTTCGAGTTTTTCTTTAAATCAATATCTGCCATTTTATTAAATTTAAATTTGTTCACAATCGTAGTTCATTGTATAGGCAATAATACTTTACAAATTAATCATCTTTCCTATTTTTTTGTTTTCAGCAAAGATGAAGACCGCAATCACAACAGTGAAGAACTTTTTGTAACTTTAGAGAACTGGCTAAATTTTTTTGATTTGTCATTTAACAATTTCGGTGTTTATTCATAAGTTATGTATAAATATATCCTAAAAATTTTAAAACATTTCATGCATTACGAATCTTTACAAAAATTTCCAAAATCACCTTAGTTTTAAAACGGACACATTAGGTGTGTTCCTTAATTATGAAAACAGCTTTTACTATCAACATAATATTGCACAAAAATCCTAATTAATTATTAATTTCTAATGTCAGTAGTTAACCACTGTAATTACAATTCAAATAACCGTGGTGGGGGCTCGTATTACCAAATTCGCGACATAAATTGACTCAAGTAATATAACTTTGAAATATAAATTATTAAGTGGGAATGTAATAAAGACGACCTCAATACTATCCATACGGGCACATTGTCTGTTATTCCGACTTCATCTAATCCATCAATTTCAGTCCGATTCGGCTCATCTGCATATTAATTCGCTAGCTCGGTTGATTAAAAACCAAGGGGAATCTTATGTTGCATAGTTCACAATGTAAACAACATTTCATTGTAATCCTTTTTAATTACTTGAATCATTACATATTAACCGACAACCACCACTAATTAAAGAAAATATATTGACAGTCATCGTCTTCCTGCCTGCCTGCATACAAGAAGTCAAGTAAATCATTAACAATTAATTTGTGAAATGTCTAAATAGATAATCTAGAAAAAAAAACACGCGGATAAAAGTAAAACAACAAAGTTGCTATTTACGTAAGCTACATTGGCTGTGGTGGTCAAGTGGATAAGAGACCGGTATCCAAGCGCCATAACACGAATAGTTGTAGGTTCGAATTCTGGCACATAACTCTGGGTTTTTCCAGATCATATGCGGATATAGGCTCCACATGCTCACCGGTTACGGAAAACATCGATAGAAAATCCGTATGACATCTAATAAAAATGTCATATGTAAATGTCCTGAGAACGGTGAACAACTGCCATACTGGTCTCCATGTGCACGACATAGAAGCACAAAGTGGATACTGCTATCAAAGCATTTCTGCTCAATCTGATAGGGATATAGAGTGACATTTATTATTATTTTGTAAGTTTATTCATGTTTTATTATCTATCTCGTTTTTTCTGTAAGTTTGTAACATTTATTGATACAAGAAATGACGACTTCAAAAAGTGACCATGAAAAAACATTGTGGGAATAATACTCACAGATGGACAAAATGTAATCAGATTAATAAAAATGATTACGATTACATTTTACTTTTTTTACCATTAATATGACTGCAGTTTGCTCAACTATGTTTTAATACTACATAATCCCAGATTGTATACACATTTATGATTTTTTAAAGTTTTTAATTGATTTAATCATGATTACAGAGCAAGAAAATTAAAATTACGACTACATGTTGTAATCGTTAATCATTAATCAGATAACATTTTGCCCATCTCTGATAATACTGCGTTAATTACTATTGCAAAGAACAACAGCAGATAGTCTACTGTTAAAGTAAGACTTTGCTATAATTTTATAAACAGGCGTTATTCTATATCGAGGGGTGAAAGGTATTTGGTTTAAGCGACATTTTTTGGTGATATAGTAATATATATATATATATATATATATATATATATATATATATATATATATATATATATATATATATAAGCCGTGGTGGCTGCCGGCAGAATAGAATAGCACCCCCCTCTTCTTGCTGAGGTGTCGTCAAAGGCGACTAAGCTATCTCTTGAACACCGCAATTCAACCAGGTGTTTAGAGAAGGGAAAACTCGACCAAACCTGCATCCTGCGACCTCCCGATCGTACTGGTTCTTCTTTTCATCGGCCCTGAGGGAGCTCGGACGAGAGAATGCTTTTCTGACTGCGCGTCCAGTTATGCACTTAAATATCTCCTGCGCAATTGACTGTTTCCGAAAACTGGACTTCGAATTTCTTAACCGGTGTTGAAACAGTCGCCGTGGCCGAAACCGGCTAGGACATCATCATCATCATATATATATATATATCTGGAATCAGTAAAAAATGCTGATTCCGATAATATACAAATCAAATATTAATCAAATATTATTAAATTGATCAAATATTCTATACTGGTCATTGCTAACATGTCACCTTGTAACGAAATAGCCTAATACCTAACTGCCTAAATAAAAAAAAAACTACTAACTCGGCATAATTGCCAACAGTGGTTCTCCCTTGGCTCTGATCACTTATCAGCAATCTGTATATATATGAGTGCGTACGTTTGTGTGTATGAGTGCGTACGTTTGTGTGTATGAGTGCGTACGTTTGTGTGTACGCACGTGTGCATACGGAACAACGCTTCACACCAACACATAATTCATTTTGCACCATCGTGAGACTCAGAAACAACAAACAATTCCATTTATTACTAATTTCCATTTTGCTCTGTTTTGCACATCGCATTTCAGCTCACCCCACGCCTTTACCTGTACCGTGCGTCTCCCTCCAGGTTTCTCTTGTACTCTGGGCACTCCAATCTATATCCCGTCCCTACGAAGCGAGAGGCCAAGTTCATTTCTGGCGTTTGATGGTCGATCGGGACTTCTTCGCAGCGATCCCAGAGATATTCATTAGATACTGTATTATCTACAGTATTATCTAGTAACAATGTAAAGCATGTTAACATAATTGGCAGTAAATTAGAAGCTATTAACAGTTAATTACATTGCGATTTCAATCAGTTAATTAGTCGAAGATAATAATAGATTAGATATTATTATTATCTGGGCAGGTACATGATGATTTATTCTTGTTATCATGCGGTTTCATAATTATTTGTTTATGGTAAATTGAAATCTCGTTGCATTATTAGATTTTTATAAAATGAAGAAAGGATTACTTGGTTCTTGTTCATAAAACTTGACACTGTTTCGTTTCTAATATTCGGGTCAATGAATTATACTAGTATTAATATTAACCATACTTTGTTATTTCTATTATAAAACACGCTGGAGGCTTAGTTAATAGTTTTTTTAACGAATGAAATCAGATTTCTGAGTCAACTTGAGAGTTTTATGTTTATATTGGCTCGAAAAAGTGACTACATTGCTCCTCTGGAAAGTATAGTGTAGTCTAACAAAAGCTAACTGCCGCCAAGAGACGAAAATACGTTGACAGTAGCCATGGCTATGCCGGCCCACACATACCACGATGAAAGGTCTCTAGGTATATAAACAACTGGACATATACAAATTGATTCCGGAGTGAGTGGCTTTAGACCTGTGTACTGTGGTCACAACCGAGTTTAGGTAATCGCCTTATCAATTTAAACTTTGGGAGTTTAATCATTTTTCCATCGGTCAGAAGCCTATAACTACCAACCCAAATAAAATAACAACTGGAAATTAAGCCGTAATAAATGTGTATTCATGTATAAGCCCTAGTTTCCTTACACGTGACTCCTGGGTGGTGCTAAACGAGCAGTAGCGAGGTGGTAGGGCGTCGGTGCCCGCCTGGATCGCGACCACAGTACATGGGTGTAAAGCCCGTCATAGTGACCAGTTTCGACTTGTCGCGTTTCGGGATCAGCGTGTGTATATCCAGTAGCTCATATACCTAGAGACCTTCAGTCGTGGTATATGTGGGCCGACATGACGATGTAGACTATCAATGGATTTTCATCCTTTGATAGTCGCTTTCGTTTTTGGACTACACAGTACTTACCATCAGGCACTCTGTAGTCACTATGTCGAGAGAGTGTAAAAAAAAAATGATATCATAGCACGTGTTTTCTCTCTTCGCGGTCAGATTGATGCTTGGTAACAGGATTTTCTCGACCGCTCGCTCGTGCGCCTTTTTATATCACGCGACTTTTCGAAACCAATGATAATGTAGTCTCGTGCGTCTTTTAGCATCAGCCGACTTTTCGAAAACCAATTTGACCTAACCGCCGCCACCGTTGCCTAACAAGTAAGTCCAGCAATATTTAGATTTATAAAGAACAACATCTAAAGTGGGCTCACATACATGCAAATGGCAGATATCGTATATACATTTGTTGTTTTAATATTTGATGTGACGTATACGTCAACAACTATGGTTGTAGAATTTCGTCATGTTTATGTTTTTGTAATTTCTTTTGTTTCTGTATGTTGTTTGTATTACTGCATTTCAATTTCTAGTTTTGTTGTTGGTTTGTAGCGAAATAAATACATTTCATTTCATGTATTGTAATTTTCTACGTCCATAATTCACAAATTGCTTAGTCGGTAAAGTATTCATTTTTATGTATTTACTAGACATTTCATTATTGCTTACCCAAATGAAGTCACGCGCATTAGTAATCTTATACAATTGTAATCCCTCAAATTATGAGACACCACATCCTCAAGCCGTGCAAATGGCTCATCAGTCTAAAAGACCCGTTGTACGTTGAAATTAAATATGCATAGAAGGGTTGAAGTTCGGTCAGATTCGCCACGCTTTCCGTATTAATATCTTGATCCATCAACTGTTGACGGGTTAGATGAATCAGCGCCAGTCATGGAAGGGTTGAATGTGGTCCTCAAAGTTTATTTTCTGTTGGTATAAGATTCCTCATGTAGGTACACGAAATGTGTCCCTGTATTTGAATGTGTTTAGTACGTTTTAGAAATGTCTTTGAAAATTGCATACGGAATCAGCGTTTTTACCGATTTCAAATATACAGGGATACAGGTAACTAACGCAAAACCTCTCAAGGGTGACTTCGGTATATCAAAACTAACAACTTTTGTTTTACGACTTTTTATTATTCAATATTTTTTCCCCATACAAAAAAATAAATAAATCAAATTTGCAGTTCTGATCTTCTTAATACTCTGAAAGGCGGCGCGACGCAACTGGGGCAGACGATTTCGTAGCATCAGCTCACTGAACTTTAAATATAGAGCTAACGATTGATAGAAATCCCTACTAAAACTAAAAAAATATATATCTTAGGATGTGTTAAGTTTTGGCAAAAGTCATAGAACAAAAGTTGTTAGTCTTGATGTACCTAAGTTACCTTTAAGAGGTTTTGCGTTAGTTACCAGTAACGTTGTATAGTACTATATCACCAAAAAATGTTGCTTAAACCAAATAGTGTTTAACCCCTCAAATAGACACCTAAATAACCTGACTAATGAAACCTACCACTAAATTAAGTTACCAATAATCCAAATATATTCAAGATAAAATAGATATTATACATTAAAATAGTAATCAGAATATTTGTAAGAATACAAAACTGTAAACACATTTGAGAATCATTGCAATGCAGAGATTTATTCGATGTAGCAGACAAAGGGTTAAGTTACCATTAATTAACGAGATGTGTTCGCGAACTGGTCAAAGAGGGTTAAATAAATGTAATGATTGACGAAAAAAAAAAAACAACTCTAAATATTGCAGTCTCATAAAGTCAAAACTTATAAAATTCTTTTAAATTGTAACAAAAGTATTAGAAATCGACAAGGTTTAAAACGAATTAATGGATATCTTTACAAATTACTATTAGATAAACTTAGATAGCTATGTTTCTATAAAATAAGTATGTAATTATAGCAAAAGGTGGCATCCTTCTACGAGGTTGTGATGAAACAGAAGGTCACCGAAAGGGTAAGAGAGCGAACATCTTCTCTGGCCACTCGGCAGCCAAGGCACCGTCGCCGGAGGGACGCGTTCGCCCAGAGCGAGCGCGACATCCCCCGGTGACAATAGCCGGGCAGTAGACTTGAGGGAGTCTACTGTCCGGATGAGAGGTTTTGGAAGGATGGACTCTTCAGTCCCACCCCTGCCAAGAGAGATAGCCTCAAAAAGGCTTTTCGCTCCCCGGGCGTCTGGATGAATTTGGTATCCCAGGCTCAGGTGGAACAATTAGAGGGACAGAGTTTAATGCAGTAGGAGTCTGACACACCGGGATCGCTTCTCTCACAGCTGCCTTGATGATCCTATCCAGAATTTTTCCTCGAGCTACAAAAAAAGTATAGCTATAAATATGGACATGGCTTTTTATTTTCTCTGCCTACTTTTATATACCTAATCGACTTATTTATACATAGATTTACACTGAATTGCTGACTACAAAACCATTATTGTGATAGTTTTATACTAAAAATAAGAAATTTTAAGATATCCTTTTTTTACAATAACTTCTGTGCTTCTCATGATTTGAGCATATTTGTTTTATTTCTGTAACACTATTTTATGAAAGGTTAATTAATCTTATACGATATACCTAATACCACTTTAATTAATAAATATCGGAATCGTCATTCTTTCCTAAATATAATTTAACTTTTGGAGATATAATAAAATTGGACCACAATAGCGAATCCCACAACAATGCACGGATCTGATGGCATGAAATTGAACCCACCCACATAGATTGATGACGTTCAAAAGATCTAAGCCGTTTTTTGCGACCCCCTTTCGATTTAACAGCAATTAAAAAGTTCTACAAAGCTGCGAAAGGGTAACTTCATTTGCGTATAATTGGTCGGATTCCACGTTGCGATGGGAAAATATTAACAACTTCATATATCGATAAACATTTTTTTTTCAGAATTTATTAAACATCCATTATGGTTTTTACCACGTCTCAGTATTCGTATTGGGCGAAGGGGTTCTGTGAGACGAATGATGGGTGATTGAGAGCTATGCCTTCCTACGAGATAGAGTTTAAGGAATGCAGTGTACAGCGGGGCTGTGGAGCAATTGATTACAGGGCCAAGAGTCTCGTCTTATTGCGGATGAGGTCAACTTAGGATTTTTAGTCTGTTAAAGTCTGGTAGTCCCTGGTTACCATCCCTGTGTGCAGCTAAGACGGTCTAATGAGAATTTTCGCCAAAAAAAAGTGTAGTGTGGAACACCCATAAAGCAGATGGATCGATGATTTACGAATGGCTGTTTGATATTTTTAGATATGAACATTCCAGGATAGAGATGAGTGGAGAGCTTTGAGGGAAGCTGATGTTTAGCGGTTGACAGATGTAATTATAATAATATATCCTCATTGTGCTTGTACGTTGTGCCGTGGTGGCTGCCGATAGAAAAGAATAGCACCCCCTCTTCTTGCTGAGGTGTCGTAAAAGGCGACTAAGGTATCTCATTAACACTGCGATTCAACCATGTGCTTAGAGAAGGTAAACTCGACCAAACCTGCATCCCGCTCCCTCCCGATCGCACTGGTTCTCCATTCCATCGGGCCTGAGGAAGCTCGGACAAGATAGTACTTTTAAGGCTGCGCGTCCAGTTCCGCACTTAAATATCTCCTGCGCAATTGACTGTTTCCGTAAACTGGACCTCGATTTTCTTAATCGGTGTTGAAACAGTCGCCGTGGCCGAATTCGGCTAGGACATCATCATCATCATCATGTCGTGCCCAATGTGGTCAGTAAAGCAACTGATCGCCGTTCTCCAGGCACTGACACATGACATTTCAGATGCTTTGTGAGTTTCTCACGATATTTACCTTTACCGGTGAGCATGTGGTATCTAGATTCGTGCGTAATCTGGAAAGATCCAGAGGTACATATTGAGTATCGAACCTGCGACCATTCGCGTTGCCGTGCATGGAAACCAGTCCCTTATCCACTAGGCCATCACAACCAGATAGATGTGATGATGATAATGTTTTTTTACAACAAAAGGCGACAAACTGGCTGGTAATCCGTCTGGTAGAAACGTTCGCCTATATATTTTGTTTATATGCTAGCGCCGGACATCTCTGGCACATTACAGTCTTTTATATATAATGTTTTTATTAAAATCTAATTCCATTTTCTATACATTTACTTTATTCTTACTTATCTATCTATTTAAATTTAAATATTTATTTGGTCAAACATTTATTTATTCACTTTTATTTTATTTTCTTATTTCCTTCATTACATCTGTTTATTTTCTGATCTCGACACTTATTCATTTATAAATTACATTTTTTTCCTTGAGTACGTAAGTAATTACATTTTTGTTGTTTTTTCCATCTTTCTTTTTTCTATATGTACTCCTCACGTGGCTGATTCTCCTCTTTCCTACTTATATTTGGCCGAAACACCAGAAATATTATCATTGTATTGCCAACCTGGAAGATGAAGAGAAAAAGGAACTGTTAATGATGAACGTACGAAACGTAATCCTAAAAAGGGACTATACTTTGAAGTCATTCCTTTGAAAACAATGCAGATTAGTTCAATCATCTATGTAAAACTCGCTCAGAAAGATACTGAAATGAATGCTGATAATTAATTACACTTTTAGTTGACCCACTTTGATAAACTCTTTTAGACTTCTTTCTCGCATGGAAACTAGCAGGCAAATGAGCGTCCAACATCAGGCAAGCTCTAAGCAAGACAAGGAATAGTGTTGCCATATGAATAATGAGCGTAACATATAGATGTAATAATTTTCCTAATCACAGCCACAAGACTGCATGCTGCACATTATAACAACCTACAATAATTGAAAGAGCAATTACGCATGCACTTTCTTTAAATATTTTTTTCCTTTTCCTATTATTATGTTTATGATTAGGCTTTTTGTATTGAACTTATAATTTGACTAAAATTTCTGTTATAAAGTACGGAATTGGTCAAATATAAAAAAATAAATTTTATCGATAAAAGATCGCTTTAAACATCACTCACTACAACTGTATTATCTGTGAGACTTTTTTTTTTTCAAATTAACTCTTTCAAAGACATCCATAATAAGACTTCTCGAGGTAATTGATAAACACGCTTTCGAGATTCGGAAATGTTTGCGGTTAAGGGTTAACTTTGAATTCTTTGTTGCAGAACTGAATTTAATTTACTCAGTAATTTAATATTGCGTTTGTTAGAGAATAAAACGTTTTCGACTTTATTTAATTACTGTCAAATTATGTACAAAATATTTGATTTAACTGCCTGCACTAAATTATAAAATAGCTGCTGGACATTAATTGGATAAAATGATTTTTTTATTTTATTATTATTGATGATGTCCTAGCCGGATTCGGCTATGGCGACTGTTTCAACACCGATTAAGAAAATCGAGGTTTAGTTTTCGGAAACAGTCATTTGTCCAGGAGATTTTAAGTGCATAGCTGGAGGCGCTGCCAGAAAAGCACTCTCTCGTCCGAGCTCCCTCAGGCCCGATGGAATGGAGAACCAGTACGATCGGGAGGGAGCAGGATGCAGGTTTGGTCGAGTTTTCCTTCTCTGAACACCAGGTTGAATTGCGGTGTTCAAGAGATACCTTAGTCGCCTTTTACGACACCTCAGCAAGAAGAGGGGGGTGCTATTCTATTCTGCCGGCAGCCAGCACGACACAATTACTATTATTATTATTATTATTACAGCAACCGCATAACTACAACCATCACGCCTGTTTGCTGATGAATGATGAAAAAATGCAATTTACGAAGTATTTAGAGGACTAAATTATAAAAATATAAATTAATCAATACTATTATATTTTACCTTTACAATGAATTAATTTCAATAAAAAAAAATAGTAAAACAAACTGAATCAAAAAAGCTCCTTCGAGCCGGATTTGAACCAGCGACCTATGGATTACCACTTTGATACAACTACAGTCCACCGCTCTACCAACTGAGCTATCGAAGGTGTAGGTGGAAGATTGAAATTTTTGATATGCTGTAACAGCTAATTTCTCCACACTTACATTTATTGATGTAAATAATTATAGACTTTAGATTCTATTTTAATTAAATGGTAATATATCGTCGCGCTATATCTCTTTCGCGGTGAGCAGAGAAATATTAATGACTATATCCAAATAATATTACCCGCTTGTAATAATTATTACAGTGTCTAAAGTAATAGCGAAGCTGAGCGCCATTATCAGGGCTTTATATGACATTTTATTTAAATACGTGCTCTTTTACAATGTTTTATTCGGTCTCGAGATAGTGACTACACCGCACTTGATGGAAAGTATGCAATGCAAAAACCGGGTACGTCTATCGCGAAGCGAATTAAAAACCGATAATGGCCGCGATCATGCGGCGCTGGCCAACACAAATATCTCTTCACACTTCATATATGTCATAGAACGGTGAGACGACTCTTGCCGAGAGACCACACCACAATCCAGTTACCCTACAAAGTTAAGTTATATTAAGTTAATTATGAGTATTTAATATACATATGATGATGATGATGATGTCCTAGCCGGTTTCGGCCATGGCGTCTGTTTCAACACCGGTTAAGAAATTCGAGGTTCAGTTTTCGGAAACAGTAAATTGCGCAGGAGATATTTAAGTGCATAACTGGACGCGCTGCCAGAAAAGCACTCACTCGTCCGAGCTCCCTCAGGCCCGATGGAAAGGAGAACCAGTACGATCGGGAGGGAGCGGGATGCAGGTTTGGTCGAGTTTTCCCTTCTCTAGACACCTGGTTGAATTGCGGTGTTCAAGAGATACCTTAGTCGCTTTTACGACACCTCAGCAAGAAGAGGGGGGTGCTATTCTATTCTGCCGGCAGCCACCACGGCTTAATATACATATATTTATCAGTTAAGTGGAGTCAGAGGTGGGCAAAATGTAATCTGGGCGGCAT
The DNA here is from genome assembly GCA_036320925.1 of Automeris io. Taxonomy (NCBI): domain Eukaryota; kingdom Metazoa; phylum Arthropoda; class Insecta; order Lepidoptera; family Saturniidae; genus Automeris; species Automeris io. Next base: position 22,021,055 of record JAUDJH010000001.1, read on the forward strand.
ACTTGAGGGAGAGTGTCGTCCAACAAAGGTGCGAGCGGCGCGCGATGTGTTCCCGCGTGCCGCTCTACAACAAAGTTGTATGAGAGGGGTGGCTCTTTACACCACTCCTCCTCAAACGAGTAGAGGCCTACTCAAGGCCACACGCCTTGCCTGTCATCGAGGATGAGACCCCAGTCGTGCCCTCGATGCCGGTAGATAGAAGGTGGAACACCCCGGGGGTTTTAATCGATGCAAGTCCGACACGGGGGGGGGGGGTTAAAAGGAAAAATAAAGATAGTTCTGACGGAGGGTAATGTCAAAAGTATGCACAATCGGCGAGAGTGCATGTAAGGATTAATGAATGTTAAGGAAATGAAAAAGGTCTGCAAGAAGAGAGAAAAATTGCTTTCCAATCCCTCTGTCCACCCTTATAGGGATTCGGCATGAGGATAAATAGATAGTTTGCTCGCGTCCGTAGGCCTTACCCTAGTGGGAGTCGAAGCTGCTCGCGTCCGTAGGCTTTACCCTAGTTTCCCTACACGTGACTCCTGGGTGGTGCTAAACGAGCAGCAGCGAGGTGGTAGGGCGTCGGTGCTCGTCTGGATCGCAACCACAGTGCATGGGTGTAAAGCCCGTCATAGTGACCAGTTTCGGCTTGTCGCGTTTCGGGATCAGCTTGTGCATATCCAGTAGCTCATATACCTAGAGACCTTCAGTCGTGGTATATGTGGGCCGACATGACGATGTAGACTATCAATGGATTTTCATCCTTTGATAGTCGCTTTCGTTTTTGGACTACACTGTACTTACCATCAGGTACACTGTAGTCACTATGTCGAGCCAGTGTAAAAAAATAAATAAAGAAAGATGTACATAAATTTTAGTCAAAAAGGTTGATAAAGATTTCCATCCCAAAATTTCATGAATAATCTAATACCGTCTGTAACAAATTAAGCGGAAGATTTCAGTAGAACGTCGCAGTAAACAAGTGGGAAACAAAATGGCGGTAGATGAGATAACGACGTCGCAGACAATCACCGCTCGCACGGAACGCTGCGAATATTTCATCTCGAGCGGACCACTAAATTATCTAAATAGAGATCACTCCCCAATCAGCGAGGTTTCGACAAATGCGTCGCTGATGCCTCCGTACTAGATGTGCCTTATGAGCGGTGGGGCTGTGGAGGATTTATAACGAGACCCGCAGTACTCCTCAATGCGGAGAAGTAGTTATCTTAGGCTGAGATTTGAAGCGTCTAGTTTCAAAACCCGATATAACAATTTTTTTTAAAATCACAATTATTTATAAAAACTTATAATTAATCTGTGACTTAACAATCACATTGTTATAAGGTATCTAAGTTATTCGTTCTTTTGTAAAATTTCGTTTAACTTAAAAAGTTGCAAAGTAAGAAGTAAGGCTAAAAAATCCCTTTTCCGTGTGGTAATAATTTAATAATGCTGCGAGGGCTCTGTTTGCCACAAATGACTAGTATTATTTAATTTCTTGATTACTTAACTACTAGACTACACTGTACTTTACATCAAGTAATGGAAGCACTTTGGTGAGCCAGTATAAAAAAAAACAACCTTCAAATTTCTTAATGCTGTTTTTATTGTTATTTTTTGTACCAGCATTTCTCTCATAACGTTATAAAGGACTTTTTTATTCTAATCTTGTCCATGCCGAGCCCCCGCCGCTAATCATATCGCATATTTGTTAAAATTGATTTAATGATTTCTTTCAGTGTCATATCCAGCACAAGAACAGACATCATTGAGTACCCTCATCCGGAAACTCAGCGTTCAGGCAAAGATGGCGGCCGGAAACTCGTCGCGCCTGCTGTCATGGCCGCCGGAAGTCCTCCGCCATTTGATAAATAGTTGTTCTTCAACAGTTTTTCTCATGCAAATGAGGGGCTGGATGACGGATCGCGTTTGTCACAATTTTCGAGGATGGATTTAATTTGGGACCTCTTTGGGGTGGTTAATCTGAGCGGGGACCATTCGAAAGCTGATTGTGCAATTCTCTTACTTTTAAAAATAAAATGCACCTTTTTAATGATATTTCTGTCATTTTAAGCACTAACTGCTTGAAAGATTTCTGAAGAATTAATAATACAACACAATTACAATGTTAGTCATTGAATCAAGGTGATATGATGAAGGAAGTATTACCAGCAAGCATGTTAACTTTTTGTCTAGAAATTATTAAAATAAAACTAAAACATTAATTATGATAATAATAATTATATTATACGATATATTAATATCTTCACGCTATATTCCTTTCGGAGTTTGCAGAGTTATATTAGTAGCTGTATCAACTTAGCGCTTATATTTCGTGCTTTGTTTTTACTTGGGGAAAATCCTCATAGGACCGTTTCAGCCGCACAGGGGGGTTGCGCGACCGAGGTGTTCGGACTTGTGCCGACTAAAAACCCCAAGGTGACTACTTCTGCGCATTGGCGAGGACTGCGGGTCCTGTAATCAATTCGCCACAGCCTCGACACGCCGCGCCCACTGGGCACAAACTCGGGGGATTATATTTCGTGCCCAACGTGACCAGGCGCAGCAGATCGCTGTTCTCACAGCACTAGTACACGTGATATTTCTAATAAACGACATGCGGGCTTCCACACAATGATTTCGTTCAACTGTGAGTATGTGGTGGTAAATCCGTGCTAAATCTGGAAAAACCCAGAGGTACTTGCCGGGACACTATGATCACTCGACATTATATATGTCGGAGTGCGAGCGTCTAAGTTGTTATTAATTGAAACGTCAGGTTTAGTGCCTGGATGGAATCAGAGATGGCGTTGCAATCGTAATCAACTATTCGATTTGATACAAAATTGAATTATGAAATTGGCAATACTGAATTAAGTAAAAGTTGGTCGGGATTAGTCATTTTCGAAGGCATTCATATTTGGACGGTCGCAACGATCGGACGCATCTCAGAGATCATCGCGTTTCCTTTCTACAATGAGTGATGAAAACGGTGTACGTGGCGCCCTGACAGGCTGTATCGCGTCATATATATATATATATGATGATGATGATGTTGTCCTAGCCGGTTTCGGCCACGGCGACTGTTTCAACACCGGTTGAGAAATTCGAGGTCCAGTTTTCAGAAACAGTCAATTGCGAAGGAGATATTTGAGTGCATAACTGGACGCGCAGCCAGAAAAGCACTCTCTCGTCCGAGCTCCCTCAGGCCCGATGGAAAGGAGAACCAGTACGATCGGGAGGGAGCAGGATGCAGGTTTGGTCGAGTTTTCCTTCTCTGAACACCTGGTTGAATTGCGGTGTTAAAGAGATACCTTAGTCGCCTTTTACGACACCTCAGCAAGAAGAGGGGGTGCTATTCTATTCTGCCGGCAGCCACCACGGCTTAACACAATAATATAATTCATTATACTTATTAAAGTCAAAATATATCATGGCGTAAATTATAAAAAGCAATTAAGCAAAAGCTTCGTGTATGAGTACTATACTTCGCATAAATCGCTTGTCATGCAACTAGCGCTGCGCATCTGCCGCCTGGCTCGTATTAACTAGCACACACCGTTGTCAAAGTACATCTTTAAATAACAGAATAATCATTATGATACCGTTTTTCTTACCTTCATGTAAGTGTATCAAAACGTGTTTATATTTTGCCTTTGTTAACAATATTCTAAGCGAAACTCAAAAGAAGAAACTGCTCGCGTCCGTAGGCTTTACCCTAGTTTCCCTACACGTGACTCCTGGGTGGTGCTAAACGAGCAGCAGCGAGGTGGTAGGGCATCGGTGCTCGTCTGGATCGCGACCACAGTACATGGGTGTAAAGCCCGTCATAGTGACCAGTTTCGGCTTGTCGCGTTTCGGGATCAGCTTGTGCATATCCAGTGGCTCATATACCTAGAGACCTTCAGTCGTGGTATATGTGGGCCGACATGACGATGGAGACTATCAATGGATTTTCATCCTTTGATAGTCGCTTTCGTTGTTGGACTACACTGTACTTACTATCAGGAACTCTGTAGTCGAGCCCGTGTAAAAAAAAAAAGCGAATTTGCCTTTTAGTAATATCCAGTAATTATCTTTAATAAATTGTTTCGTACAAATTTTCAGTCAACTATTGTTGTATCTAAACAGTGGTCGTGTAGTTTGCCGACAATACAATTAATTGGCTACCAGATGTTGCTTCGCAGATTGAGATCCATCAAGGTCTTTAATTAGTTAGGCAGTCTGTACTGAGCCCTCGACGAGTCTCCACTAAGCTTCATCAAGTTCAATCATATGCGGCAATTATTTAGAACAATATAATCATTCCCGATTCAGGAATAGGCCAGCCTGATTATCTTCCACGTAATATTGACAATAATTTTGAGGCAGAGCAATTTCTCGGACCAGTTAACTACAGTACTCAAGTACAGTGAAAGTCGTACTGCCTAGCTTTATCTTCTTGCGTTTCGAGATCAACTTATTCTTCAATTGTGCCAAATCCAAGAAGTACATGTCGGAATTTGAACCCACGACCATTCGCCTACCCGCACATGGATTCCAGTCCTAGGCTGTGAATTTTTTATTATTGATAGGCTTGCGCTTGACCTCAATCTTACCTGATGGAATGATGATGAGGCCGAGGATAGAGCGCGCTCGCCTAGCAAATACCGATACCGGATATGATTTATAGACGCTATTTCGATTTGCTTAGTAAAGTCTTTAAAAAATAAATTAGTTTTGTCAAAAAACTGATTACAAAATAGGAACTTGAGTATAGCCATAGTATTCGTATTCGTTTAGCCGTGGTGGCTGCCGGCAGAATAGAATAGCACCCCCCTCTTCTTGCTGAGGTGTCGTAAAAGGCGACTAAGGTATCTCTTTAACACCGCAATTCAACCAGGTGTTCAGAGAAGGACAACTCGACCAAACCTGCATCCCGCTCCCTCCCGATCGTACTGGATCTCCATTCCATCGGGCCTGAGGGAGCTCGGACGAGAGAGTGCTTTTCTGGCAGCGCGTCCAGTTATGCACTTAAATATCTCCTGCGCAATTGACTGTTTCCGAAAACTGGGCCTTGATTTTCTTAATCGGCGTTGAAACAGTCGCCGTGGCCGAATCCGGCTAGGACATTATCATCATCATCAGTATTCGCAGATTCAAGTTCATGTTGGCAAAATTGGTGACTTACCAAAAATCTTTTGACTATTATTGAGTAATATAAATTGTAATGTTTTAGTTAAGTTTACGCAAACTTAAAGTTGCGCCTATAAATTTCAGTCTTAGTCCAAGATAAAAAAAATATCAAAAAATTATTTTGTAAAAATTAAATAAATTTTTAAATGCTCTTGAATTGTTTTCTCTGTAAACATCACGTATACTATACGTACATAATATAACGTCCATTGATTAAGTTTTTGCCCGCATACGTGTGCTGTGACATTTATAATGCCTAGCCCAGACGTGTATGAGGCGACACGTGCCCAAAGGTTATATGGACAGATGTTTCCAAGACGGTAAAGTCACTGGTGAGGAACATTTGTGTTAAAAAATATAATTTCAATATTTTTTTACGTCTACCCTGCTAACCAGTAGCGTGACTATAAATAAACTAACTAGCGGCCCTGGCTTCTAATATTTTCAAAGAAATATATTTTTTTAACGTTATACATTAAATCAATTCAATTAAAACAAATTAAAAAATCAATTATTTCAATCAAATCAATCAAAAAATTAAATCAGTTCAATTATTTGAATCGCATTTAATGCTCTCATATAACAAGGTTTTGTTACACAAATTACCTTGGTTAATCCGATTTTTTGTACGTTTTCCTGTATTAAATTATAAAATTATATACTGTAGATTTGTGAATAAATAAATAAATAAATAAAACATATTTTTAACTCAAAATTATATATGTATGTATAACTAACTATCCTGACGAAGTTCGTATCGCCATGAATGTCGCGTTAGCCTACCTCCCCTCTTCCCTCTTTACAACCCCCCTCTCTATTTCCCTACTTTTACTATATTTTCTTTTCAAAATATGATTAAATGTCTAGTTCATTTTTTTCATTTAGTTATTACTATATTTTTGCTTATATAATGTCATTGGTCCGAGATCCACATTTGAATTCATTTTTGCGTACGTTCATCCATATTTTGCGATAACTTCTAAGGACAAAGAAAGAAGAAAAGAAAGGATTAAAAGGGAAAGATTTAAATTATAAGAAGTGAAGGATTAATGTGCATGAAATTCTTAAGGGAATTCATTTATCCAAGTTGATGAGGATTAATATTGTAGCAGTCGAAAGAACTTTCCAATTGCCGCATTGTACATGGCCATTTATATAACAGATAGAATGGGTATTGTAATCATAGATGGACAAAATGTAATCAGATTAATAAAAATGATTACAATTACGTTTTACGTTTTTTATCATTAATATGCATTTAATATAAATGTCATGTACACTAGTCTTGTGAGAACGACGATTAGCTGCGCTACTGGTCACGACATTCAAGTGGGAAGTGGATACAGCCACTAATGCATCGCTGCTCTCTCCGAAAGGTATATAGCGTGAAGATATATTTAGTATTATTTATGATCTGCGTTGTTAACATAATGTCGCATCACCATTTGACTCGAGAAAAAATCTTAATTAATGTGTTTATTTGTTTCATTTAAAAGTGTTTATAAGCTTCCCATTTAAAAGAATTAATACAAACAAAATTGTAGCAAAAACTTGCGAAGGAAGTAGAATTTCTGACAGCACCTTGTTGACGGTAGTTGCAAAAAATCTAAAAGGTCTTTGCTCTAATACTGGCCACGTGCTGTCGTTGGTTTATGTATGACTCACTGCCGTACTTCATCAACCGTAAACACATCGGTGAATACTTATTAATGTACTTTTACCTTTATAACAAAGGAATTAAGGTTCGATTCGAACTGCCTCTGGCTCACAGGTGTGCTGCGGAACGGGTAAAGTCCAACGGTATTCTATGAGGTATTTTTTTTCTAGACATGTCGGCAATGTCTACCACCTGTTGAGGCTCGTCGCGTTTGACGATCAGGGTATTTGTTCGGTTATTAATAGGGCATTTTTTCAAGTGAGCTTGATGACCAAATCTTTTTTTTATCTTAACTTGGCATAGTGACCATACAGCGTTTAGTGGCAAGTACAGTACACTCCAAAAAACGGCTACACCTACCGATAGCAAAGAAATACAATCGATAGTCGCAGCTATCATGCCGGCCTGCACAAATATCTCTTGACGCTTCGGCTAAAGGACCCAAAATCATAGGAGGAAAGGTCCACGTTCGCTGGAAGACCGTTCCACAGGCCAACAACTCGGCAAAAGTATGAGTTAGAGAAATTTTTAGCTTCCTAAACGCTAGTAGATCACCGTTAGGATCTCTCCCTGGCTAGGCGGCCTGGTCGAGGTTCGTACCCACAAGAGTGCTATTGCGTTGTATCCTAACCCATAAATCGCTGGCTGAGCGCCTTGAGTGTTTGTCCTCTCAAGCTTGGTGAAGTTGTAAAGGCCTTACCTGGTCAGTAAAAAAATGTCACGTCGCAAAAACACATCTGCGACCTTTAGAATCAGAAGTCTGGCTTTAGGTCTAGTCTTTATTAACAAGTTTTGTAATATCATAGAAATTCATCGGAAGTTTGAAGTCGGTCCACAAGCATAGATGGGCAAAATGTAATCAGATTATTGAAAATGATTAACGATTACATTATACGTTTTTTACCATTGATATGACTGCATTTGACTCATTTATATTTCAAACAATACAAAATCCCAGATTGTATATACATTTATGATTTCTTAATGTTTTAAATGGATTAAATCATGATTACAGAGCAAGAAAATTAAAATTCCGACTACATTTTGTAATCGTTGATCATTAATCAGATTACATTTTGGCCATCTCTGTCTATAACAAAAAAGTTTGGCAACCTCTGCTCTAGCGCCAAGATCATAAATTTTCTCAAATGTGATTTGGCTTGATAATATTTATTTTGTTTAATTCATATGCCTTCAGTTTTTTAATGGTCACAACAAACCACCCTCATATCGCATGTCCGGCCCATTAACAAAACGTGATCTGAATATAAGGACAATGCTATCAACCATCTCTCTCACACCAGCGGAAGCTTATATTAAAAATCTTCAAAATGAGATCAACAATATTTCATATACGCCTTGCATTTTCTTAATAGCAATGCCCTAGGATTCAAAATTGCTAAGCCCAAATATGAAACTCGCCAAAAAATGTTTTAATTTAACTTCATATCATATTTCATTCAAAATCGACTTTAAGTGAAAGGGATTAGAGATAATTTTGAGTAAATAAGTGTAGGAGTTTGTTGGTAAAATACGCGGTCCAGTGAATTTAAGGTCGGTGAAGAGTCAATACGTTAATCTGCATGATAAAAGGACTACTTAAAATATGCGCGATGGACGTGCGTACCCTTAATTAAAGGCATGGTGGCGACTATCAATTGCAAATAGGGAAAAACTGTCCACTCCATTGGCAAAGAACGCGTTTTGAGAATTTTTAACATAATAAAGACATAGAGACTTCATTTTATTAAAATCTTTTCCCAATATAAATAAATCTTACAATTAATAAATACACGAAAGGACCATTTAGAATAAAAAGCACGGGTAAAATTGTTACGGTAACATACTGTTGGCTGGGAAAGCCTTTTAGAAAGAAAAAAAAGAAAGAAAACGTTTTATTAACAGTAGCCATACAAAAGTAACGACATTGTACAATAGAACACACATAAAAGACCAAAAACATAAAAAAAACAACCAAACAATATATAAAAAAGTCTAGGCCGCCGCCAATAAGGACCCTGTCTCAGCTTGTGCTACAGAGCACTAGAGTCTGCAGCGCTGGTACTCTGGCAGGGCCTTGCGGGCGATACAGCCACTTCACCGGCACAGCCCATACACACACATACATACATACATATACAGTTATTACAATTACACCGGAAAAGGGGTCTGCGCTAGAGATGTTCAGTTAGCGAATTATAGGTTTGGCAGCTACGCAAAGACATCTCTGTCGCTACGGACCTCAAGTTGGGCGGCTAGCTAGGAAAATAACGTTGATCTACTAGCGTTTCGGAAGCGACTACCTTTAGAAGAAACGCCGAAAGAACCTCAACGCTACGTCGGAGTTGGGGGAGGTCTTTTACTACTTCACCGAATGAGAGGGACGACCGTGAAATACGATCAGACAGCAAATAAATGAAATAATATATTTTTTGTTGTCGTAGGCTCATTCATGATTATTTAGCTCTATCGCTTTTTATTAAATTGGGTAGCATTTTTTATTCAAGTACGAAATAAAATCGGATTAATTCAATTAAAATCAGGAAATAGCGACACGTCAAATCAATACAGACCGTTAGAATATAATTTTGTTCGACTTGGGAAAATTAGGCTTCCTTTTTGGAGCTTGTGTATAGTTTCTATATATTGCCTAATTCCATTTTAAAGAAAAAAAAAGTGGAGTGTGTTCCTAGAATCTCAACATTTGATGATTACCTTTATTTTAAAAATACGCTGTAATAACCTTTAGTCCATTGAATAATTACATTTTAACAGGCGAAGGTCAGCTCCATTGCATTCTCTTGTCATCAATAAAGGGTTGGTCCACGGTCCATCTTTTGTCCGTCACAAATGACCCTAAATAGTAATCATCTCCATTCACCGGTCGCTCTATTTTCCCATAGCGTGAAGATACGGGCACTTTGATTTGCGAGTTTCAATACAACCGTTTTGAATTACACTTAATTAAGCTACGATGTGGTTAAAGGTACGTTCACACTCGCTGGTAATACACATACGAGCAGAGATGGGCAAAATGTAATCTGATTAATGATTAACGATTACAAAATGTAGTCGTTATATTAATTTTCTTGCTCTGTAATCAGGATTAAATCTATTTAAAACATTAAGAAATCAAAGATGTGTATGCAATCTGGGATTCTGTAGTGTTTAAAACATAGATGAGCAAAATGCAGTCATATTAATACCAAAAGTAAAATGTAATCGTAATCATTTTTATTAAACTGATTACATTTTGCCCATCTATGCATACGGGTATAGGTACCGACCTGTTTTATTTTTATTTTGTACATTTACAGAGAAACATATAACAATATATAAACAATAAAAAATGCATGAAAAAAGGGTACATAAGCCAGCAAAGTTTTCATAAAAAATTACAAAACAAAAATCAAGCTAAGGGATATATAAAATGAGAGAAAAAATAAATAGGACAAAAAAAATGTAAACTGAAATTATTTTACTATTCGTATCATTTTCATTTTTCATCATTTTTTTTTCAGTTATCAACTATTTGATTTGTAAAAATATTTTTGGTTTTTTCCATTTTTTTCCCATTGTATTCGATCTTAGTTGTCTCTATCTATTTATTTTGTATCAGCACCATTTTGTTTGAAATTTGAATTTTCATTTGGGAAGTGTAGGATTTACGCAAATGATAGCTGTTTTCCACAAATACACAACTTTTTAATCAATTAATCATATACGCATTTTTTATTATAATGACTTGACTACCGTACCTGATGGAAAGCATGGTGTATTACAAGAACAGGGTTGTGGCGAATTGATTACAGGTCCCACAGTCCCCGCCAATACCCAGAAATAGTCACCTTGGGGTTTTTAGTCGGTATAAGTCGCACCTCGGTCGCGCAACCCCCCTGTGCGGCTGAGACGGTCCTATGAGGATTTTCCCCAAGTTAAAAAAAAAAAATCCAAGAACAACAATGACCTCCAAGGGACAAGATACTTTTGACCGACAATGTCGTCATGCCACATATACTACAAGAGAAAATATCTACTTATATTAACAACCGAGTTACTATGACGGTCTTTGCACTTATGTGCTGTTGTCACGACACAGGACGTGCGATAGATAGATAGATAGGATATTCCATTAAAATAATAAAACTGTAGCTTTTGTGTATAAGCTTGCGGAAACTAAAGACTCTGTTACTGAGGGGTGTGAACTGACCTTTGCCGGACCTTGTTTGTACGCCAGCAGATTGCGTATTGATGATATTAATAACCCGGGATTATTACTACAATTTGCCTATGAATGGTACGGGAGCAATTGTACCAAAATATGTGACCGTAGGTGGTCTTTCATTAAATTTAGAAATTTAGATGATTTTCAACGGATATTACTGAAATGGCAGATATTTGAAGAATGTGGAATAATTGATCAAGATTCTTATGAACATTTTGAACGATCTCATTGGTGCGAATTTCGTTCTCCAGAAAATATCCATAGCAGTACCGTGTAACACATTCCAAGACGCCCTATAACAAAACTCTTCCATGCACACAATGCTAATACAAATGTAGGTAGGTCTACATCTATACTCAATATTATAAAGCTGAAGAGTTTGTTTGTTTGTTTGAACGCGCTAATCTCAGGAACTACTGGTTCGAATTGAAAAATTCTTTTTGTGTTGAATAGACTATTTATCGAGGAAGGCTTTAGGCTATATAACATCACGATGCAACTACATATTAGGAGCGAAGAAATAATGGAAAATGTGAAAAAAACGGGGAAAATTATTCATCCTTGGGTGCTTCCATTGCGTGCGCTGCGAAAACGGCTCAAGATACCAAAAATATATGTATGACAGAGTTCTTCCTCTTAAAATGACCTAAAAAAATGTCTGAGACAGTATATGTCTATCTCTTAAGATTAGCTCACTAGAACCGTTTTTATGGTAATCAAATTTGGTCGAAATTAATGCATTATTTGTTAAGAGTTGTATTAACGTAATAATATTAATCTTTATCCAAATAAATATGTTGTTGATTAAGAGTATTTAATTGTGAACAAAATTGTCTTTGACATCACTTAATTTCAATGAACATCTTAGAAGATATTACAATAACTTATATAGCAAAACAACGTTTGCCGGATCAGCTAGTTCACCAATAAACAGGAAATGTAACCCTATTTAACAATACAAATGATCAACTATGTACTATAGATATTTTCCATAATTCTCTTCCAATGTTCAAAAAATCATTTAAGCGTAGCGTGAAGAGATATTTGCGCAGGCCGGCATGATCGCTGTGTCTACCGATGGGTTTTTTCTTACCTTTCGATAGTTGTTGGCGTTTTATGGACTACACCATACTTACCATCAGGTATGGGCAGTCACTGTGTCGAGTCAGTTTAAATTTTTTTTTTGTGGTAGGTTGATTGCCTGAACTGGGTCATGACTACATTACACAAGTATAAAGACCGTCATAGTGAATTGCTTTGGCCTATCGCTTTCAGGATCAGCTTGTGTATGTATAAGGGCCGACATGACGACGGAGCGGGATACTATCAATGGATTTTCAATCTTTGATGGTCGCTTTCGTTTTTGGACTACACCGTACTTACCATGAGGTACTCTGTAGTCACTATGTCGCGCTAGTGTAAAAAAAAAAACATTATGCACTCATTATAAAGCCATACTTACAAAATCTGCAATAATCTCATTTTATTTGATTTTTACATTTTCTTATTAATAATTTCCTTTTTATTTAATAACAGTGTACAATTTTACAATTTTTTTCCTATTATTTATATAATATTAGCTACTTTTTTAATTTATGGTATAAGATGTACTCTCCTATTATAAGGCTTGTATATAATAACAATACCTTTGTATTTTTTTAAAGATTTATATTTAATTGCTGCTTGTGCACCGTAAATAAATAAATAAATACATAACGTAAGTACTACATATAAATGTAGTATTTATTTATATCACGTCATTAATAGACCTTTAGTTTTCCTTTGTATCCGGAATCGTAAACATTTTACGATCTCTGCATCGAGCATTCATAAAAATGTTTCGGAAATGCGTGACGTCATTATTCGGAAGCATGTTTATTAGCAAAACTCTGACCGAATTAAATAATATATTATTGGACAGTTAGAGATTATCTTATTTTCTATTCTGACTTGGCACAGTGACCATACCAACCTCGATGGTAACCATAGATGCAGTCCTAAAAGCGACGACACACACCACTGACATTCCACAGCTCACCTCGGCAAAAGTAAAAATTAGAGAACTTCTTAGTCCTAGCCGGGATGTGAGCTACCATATATCTGTGACTTCGTTAACTCGCGCGTGGTTCTACTGTGGAAAGTAGAGGGAGATACAGGGCTCCTGATAACAGATTAATACGCTACAAATTAATGAACGAATCACAGTCAAACCTGGATACGTGAGAGTTCAAGGGAGCACAATCTGATTCTCGCTTATAGAGGTTTCACACTAACCCGAGTTTCACGCTAATGCAGATACATGGGTAGCGATTCTCTCTTATAGAGGGACGTAGCAATAACAAGTCACAGCAAGTACGAATGTATTATGTATATATTTAATAGTGTGTATATGTTACGTTCATTTTTTCAGATTCGACATATAAGTAGTTTATAAGGGTTGGTATCAAGATGCTTACGAAAACAAAACAAAAATTTAAGCAGTATGTAATTTTATTTTATTTTATTTAGAACATATTTCCACTTAAAAAAATCGGTCAATTTCGTTTGGGTTTCTGTTTTTGTATTTTGAATGTTTATCCTCCTAAATAATACGATATGATCGGTGGTCGTGGGTGTGGTGGTAGTAAGACACGGATTTTGGCGTTTTACTGTTTATTTGTACTTTAAGGCACACCGAACTGCGACGCACACACACGTACTCTAGCCTCGGGTCTCGGTAGTCGACTGCTTTTGCTAGAGCATCACTTGCGCGCGCGCACCCCTTACCCCGCGCGTCCCATAACACCCTGACGACCTTTAGGGTGTTTACCACAAACGTGTATCGGGCGGCGTCTACATGCTATAATGAATAAATAAAGCTCGACTGACGCTTATAGAGGTATAGATAAGTAGCAGTCTCATTTTATAGAGTTTTCTCACTTATCCAGGTTTCACTGTAATTTACTTTTGTCAAGAGCAGCACCAGGGATAGATCGGCGAGAGCGGGAAGTTACTTCGTCTGGCCTCTTCTTTTCTTGATAATTTAAATAGTCATGACACTCAACATTTGCAGTATCAGCATTTTTACAGGTTGGCATTAAATGTGGTTCTAGCTTAGTTATCTCTGAATTCCACGCCGATGGTAATTTAAGTCCATTTTCTCGATTAAAATTGTTGTGCTTCTAAATCTGGATTGGATCTCGAACCAGTCTTTGATAATAAAAATTTCTGATAGAAATTTTAAAGTAAACGTTTTTTTAAAATGCCATACTCTAAATTAAATGTGTTATGCAACACAATTCGCTCTAGTAAATGTTCAGCGCGTAGTTAAGGCATTCAGTCTATTAATAGCGGTGTGTGACGTGTTTCCGCACACCGCTCTAAGATATAGAGGTGTGCGAGGGGTGGCTCCTTACACCACTCCTCACAGTACAGAGATACGGCCTTACAAAAGGCCAGACGTTGCCGAGGGTCGGAGAAGAAACACTGTACCTCTGGCCGCGCTAAGACAGGAAGAAGGAACACCCCGGGGGCTATAGTCGGTGCAAGTCCGACACAGCGGGGGGCAGCCCTTACCACCCCCTGAGGTCCGTTAGGAATTTCCCCCGAGCTATCAAAAAAAAACCAGTCTAGTAAATAAAAATAAACCATGGAAGTGAAACGTCATCAGATTTTAATTTATCGCCGGATCCGTTGTGAGTGCATTTAAGGCGTTTATCGATGATCGTTATTCACACAAGACCAGTTTAATGTAGAGATTTACTTTATAAAATCCGTTTCGTGTGTCTCTATCAAAAAAGAATGTATGTTTTATTATTAGCCATTTTAGCATTCCATACCCATTGAGATCGTGCTCAATGGCAGTTGTTTGGAGAGGCGTCCAGCAGTGAACTAGGATGGGCTGATGATAATGACCTCCTCCGTAGACTTCCACCAAGAAGGACGCGCGAGCTACCTTCGACCAGTGACCCGTCTGTCGTCGCAGACGGAGAAGAACGCCGCCGTCAGGAGGTTCGCCTGGAAACGGCTTCCCGCTCATAGTTCCCTTTATATTTTGTACTAGGCTAAGTTTTAATTGTTAAATAAATCTTCGTCTGTTGTTGTTTTTATTTTTAATTAAGGCTTAGTTTTGTCCGTAAGTTAGTTAAGGTTTAGTATGTTTAGTTTTTTTATAAATTTATAATGTAAGCTTAAGTTAGGATTAAGTATTTATTGTAAATTTTAAGAAATAAACGATACCACTCAAGCCTTATCAGCGCACGGGTGAAAGAATGATATATGAAAGACAGTAGAATTTGAGTGGTATAAAATTTGTAAATTTGATTTGATAATGACCTTAAAAAGAAAAACAACAGTGTTATCCGTTGTTTGCAGTTATCAGTCAACAGTAGCTGTGAAAATATGATAATTCTAAGTCAACGCAATCAAAAGATAAATTAGTTTATGGCGTTATTGTAAGCGAATCAACACTTTTGGGCTACTTCTCGCTGTCCCTAACTTATGAAATTTGATAGGGACAATGTACTGTAAGGGGAGTAACTTGGGAGAGGCAGAAGCAAGCTGATATCTTACAGTCTTCCGTGTACCAGATTCTCTCAAGTCTTATGCCTTATGTAAACAAACGTGGACTGCTTCAACTAGTAATTTCAAGTACTTGGCAATCATGTTTGTACTTCGGTGTTCATACTCGACTGTTTATCTACAGAATAAAAATACCTACTAAAGGTACATGACAAAAATGTTACGATCTCCTTGGTATCAGTCTCTGGTAGTTGGTAGTCTTTTAGAAGCTGCATTTAGAATTAATATGAATAAATAATATATAATTACGCTTTTTCCCTTTCTAAAAAAAATTATTCGTTTTGAAAAAACACTGGATATATAATAGGAACATGAGTACAGCCATAGTATTCTCAGAGCCAAGTGCATGTTGACAAAAACATTGACTTGCTAAATTGTTTGACATTCATTGGGTAACATAAATTGTAATTATTTTAATAAAGTCTAAGCAAACTTAAAGTTGAGTCTATAAATCTCAGCCTAAGAGGTGGCACTAGCCTTATGAACTTAAATGTCAAGTATGAGACATAAAAAACGTTATTTTTAATTACCTGTATTATTTTAAAGTCTTTTTGTAATTAAATGAAATAAAATATAACTTTATTCAAATAGGCATACTTCTAAACAGTTTTGAATCGTCAAAAAAAACAAAGCGTATCTACCATTAATTTGGAAAGCAGAATCTACCGAGAAGAGCCGGCAAGGAACTCTGTTAGTAGCTCTTTTTAACATAATGAGGTACAATAACAGGTATTATATACAAAGGATTAAATGCCCCGCGAGAAAGATTGCATATATTAAGACCACACACTTTTATCATTCAAACAGTCATTAATGGAATAATATACCCCTCTATCAATTTAGTTTCAATAGCTTTTTTAAATTTCAATATATCATACTAAAACTTATAAATAATCTATAGGTGATATAAGGATTTTTAATTAAAATAATAATTTTGCATAGTATAACACATTATCTTCAATGCAATTAACCGGAGCGAGTAGGGCGACCATGACTATTCAATCAACATCGGGACATAATCATAAACCGTCCGGCTCCGGCACGCGAGCTCGTAAATTCCAAGCGGACGATCGGTGCGGCCGGACGTTTATTGCGCGCGCCGTGAGTGCGCCGAGATGTTATGACGCAAATCGGCGGGGTGACTCTAATCGACGCTGAATTGTTGCGCTTTTTGCATTGCAATTTTGACTTTTTTTAACTCGATTTTACAGTCTTGTATTTTTAATTATACGCATTAATTTTTATTGACGGTTTGAAGTTCTTGACTTTCGGAATGTGAAAGGTAATTGAATATGATATAATAAATGGGAGATCCTTGAATGGTTGACAGTTTTGAATACATATTTTTAATAATTTGGCTTATTGAAGCTTTGGAAGTAATTATATCGTTTGGAATTGATATTGCGTTCGATGAAACTTGTGATGAAATTCAGTGAGGAGACGTTGCTAGCCCGAAACGTACTAAATTGCTGAGTTCATTTTTCTCTCGGCTTTGGCCTAACTCCTCAGGTGTGCAGGCAGTTGCGTTGGTGGCAAATTACACATAGCAATTGTTTTGCACTTTGATATTTAATAAATATATTAACTTAATATTTGGCATAATTTGACTACTGAAACTCTGAATCTAGTCATTACCAGATTGTATGTTAATTATTTATTTAATGCGCAAATACGACAAGGTACTGCATTTTATTTTCTATGGTATGCACGTCACTGAGTCTGATATAGAATAACCCTCAACTATGTTACAACTAAAAGGAGAGTAATTTTCTTTGTCTTTTTCTCTTCCATGTCGTAATGTATGCGAAGACAGAGACATACACATATCGCTTAAACAAATGTGCTAAAAAGATAAACGCTTTGTTGGCGCTGCCGCTCCGGGACATATGATAATAACGTTGCTTTCGTGGACACTACCATTTGCTATACTTATAAAGCTATTAAACGTAGCTGTGTTAGCCTAGTGGATAATGAATCTGGGGTCGCGGCCGCTCACGGTGGGGGCCCTTAGCGACTGGTTAGCGACCCTCGAGAAGTAGGCAGAGCATTGTGACGTGCTCTGCCTAAATACAATGAGCAGTGTCGGGGAAGATATTTTCCTCCGAGTTTGTGCCCAGCGGGCGCGGCGCTACGGGGCTGTGGTTGATTACAGGTCTTGCGCGCGACGGGGCTGTGGCGAATTGATTACAGGTCCCGCAGTCCACGCTAATGCGTAGAAGTCACCTTGGGTTTTTAGTCGGTACAAGTCCGACACACCTCGGTCGCGCAACCCCCCTGTATGGCCGAGACGGTCCTATGAGGATTTTCTCCAAGTAAAAAAAAGTGGATAATTAACTGCTGTCCTTGCGCGACAACGCGATCGGCCGTAGATTCAAATCTCAGCACGTATATCTAGGTTATTTCTCATTACGTAAGATTTAAGCACCTTGAACTCACCGGTGTAGGAAAAAAATCGCAGGGAAACCCGCACGGCATCTAATAGAAATGTCATGTGTACTAGTGCTGTGAGAACGGCGATCAACTGCGCTACTGGTCACGCTAGGCACGATATACAAGCACAATGTGGATGTACCCATTATTGCATGTCTGCTCACCCCGTAAAGGTTACAGCGTGAAGATACATTATTATTATAACAACATATTACTGTAGTGATTGTATGATTGCATTGTAAAGTAGGTTAGTTATTGCCGGAATTAGCCGATAATTAGAAAAATAAGTTTATTTGAAAAGGTTAGAACATCTAATTTAAAAAATATGAAGTTTGATTTGAGAGATTGATTGAAAAAATAAAAATGGAAGGTTCAAATTGCATAAATTATATTAATAAGATTAGAAAAATACATGTAAACTTTATTTGAAATATATGGGAGTACAGATATAAAGAAAGTGTTATTATTTTCAAGCGAGTGACCAAACTCATACATAATAAACACATAGGGAATGTAGACACGCCTGCAAGAGCGAGCTACATTACACACACGTTGACACGCGCTATCTTCTCCTTTATATATATATATATATATATATATATATATATATATATATATATATATATATAACACTAGCTGATCCGGCAAACGTTGTTCTGTCATATAAATTATTCATACATATATTTTTGGTATCTCGAACCGTTTTCGCAGCGCACGCAATGGAAGCCCTCAAGGATGAATAATTTTCCGCGCTTTTTTTCACATTTTCAATTATTTCTTCGCTCCTAATAGTTGCATCGTGATGTTATATAGCCTAAAGCCTTCCTCGATAAATGGTCTATTAAACACAAAAATAATTTTTCAATTCGAACCAGTAGTTCCTGAGATTAGCGCGTTCAAACAAACAAACAAACAAACTCTTCAGCTTTATAATATTAGTATAGATTTCTATAAT
The DNA here is from genome assembly GCA_036320925.1 of Automeris io. Taxonomy (NCBI): domain Eukaryota; kingdom Metazoa; phylum Arthropoda; class Insecta; order Lepidoptera; family Saturniidae; genus Automeris; species Automeris io. Next base: position 22,040,045 of record JAUDJH010000001.1, read on the forward strand.
TTTTTGTTATTTGATATTTTGAATTGTTTATATAAATCGCAATGGAGGTGCGAGTCTTACCCGAGACAAGTTATACTTCCCTGGTGAGATTTATCACCTTGATATAGATGTCAAAATTCGTTGTGAAATATGTAAAAATTACTAATGGTTACCCAGTGGTTGAAATTCGAATCGAAAATAGCAAATATAGTCTAATAAATAAATTTGGTTATAATATAAAGCACACATACGTAAACTATAAGTGTGCCATTTTTTATACTCCTCCATCCGCGCACTTTTCGTAAAAAGGGATACAAATATTTGCTTCTGGTATTAATATATAGACAATTATTGTTTAAAAAAAAACTATGTTTACAATCGAGTCTATTAACGAGTTACGTAACCAATAGTAGGGCCTCTACATTCGCTCCGATCCAGACTAGTCTTGAGAATATTTAGAGAATAAACTTTATGTGTTCCAGCGTTAGTTATGTTACACGGAACCAGTTTCTGTCGTTGCTAGTCTCGTATACTTAGGATGTGAGAAATTTGAGTAAATACATGTGTGACTCATACATGAAAAGCAGTATTATTGCAAAGGATTGAAAAATCTTCGTAAGTTTTTTACACGTCTCTAGACTTCGAGTTGTGGAAACCTACTACATTTATTTACCTGTACAATATCACTACTTATTATAAAACAAAATCCTCCGTCACGTCTGTCTATATTTCTGTCTGTCTGTATGCGATAAACTCAATGACTACTGAATAGATTTTAATGTGAATTTCACCAATAGATATAATGATGTATTAGAAAGGTTAAGGTGTACAATTTGTCAATTTCTTTTTTGGGAACTGGTTGAAATGTAACGATAATTGTCAAAAATGTCGAAAAATCAAGCAACCTGGGAGCTTTCATCGAAAACGCTGTATAACAACAAGGAAAACAATGTGAAGATATAAGAAAAGTTAACGACATTCATTAACTGTTAGATTGTACGAAGTTCATCGAAACAGCTTGTACTATATAAACCCTTTAACAACAGCCCTTATTATCAAAGTTTTCTAATCGAAGGCTGTATTTTAAGAAAAAGACATCGCTAAAATTCCAATAAAATTATACATAATGTTTAAACCCTTCGTATTATTAAGTCGACTTAAGGTAAACTTTGTTTAATTAACAAGAAATTAATTAACACAGCTAAGAGATTAGTAGAGATCAAACTGTTCATCGGATTATTGCTAATTGATTCAATAATATAATTAAGCTGCTCTTCTAATTAATTACTGTTATGTATCTAAGTTGTTTGTTTATTATTGCGTCATCGTCATTATTTTAGCCCGCATTAGTCCACTGATGATCATTGGCCTCGCCTAAAGCTCGCCACTTGTTTCTGTATTGGGCTGTTTGTATCCAGAAAAATCCTTCTGCCATTTACAAGTCGTCAAACAATCTAGCCTCTGGGCGTCATAAGCTATGCTTGCCGAGGCGTGCTCTCTACACTAGAACTACAACGGGGTGTAAAACCCGTCATAGTGACCAGTTTCGGCTTGTCGTGTTTCGGGATCAGCTTGTGTATATCCAGTAGCTCATATACCTAGAGACCTTCAGTCGTGGTATATGTGGGCCGACATGACGATGTAGACTATCAATGGATTTTCATCCTTTGATGGTCGCTTTCGTTTTTGGACTACACTGTAGTTACCATCAGGTACTCTGTAGTCACTATGTAGAGCAAGGGTAAAAAAAAAGAACTCGACAAAATAAGCGGTTGCTAATTTTGTGACCAATATGACCAGGTTATTGTCCTTTCAACTTACTTACTGGGTTTACTACGTCAGTCACTTTCATTCTCTGATGAGTAAGTACATTACGAATTCTATCACACAGAGACACTTCGAGCATAGCCCACTCCACAGCTCCCTGAGCGACCTTCAGCTCGTGGACCAGTCTTACTGTCAGTGGTCTTGGCATCGTATGCCGTAACAAGTAGAACACATTCATTGCAGACCATAGTTATTTTTTAATCCGGACATAGAACAGTAGCCAAACCACGCCTGAAGTTCAGTCCAAAAATGACAACGAATACCATCAACAGTAAAAACCCTTATCGATAGTCGCAGCGATCATGCCGGCCTGCACAAATATCTCTTAACGCTTCGCTTAAGGAACCCAATATTATGGACGATGAGAACACGCTTACCGGAAGACCATTCTATAACCCAACGTCTCAGCAAGAGTAGGAGTTAGATAACTTCTTAGTCCTAGCCGGGATGTGAGCTACCATATAGCTGTGACTTCGCAAACTCACGCGCGGTTCTACTATGGTAAGTAGAGGCTAGATAACTCTTCAGAACACTCACCATGATGATGATGATGATGATGTCCTAGCCGGTTTCGTCCACAGCGAGTGTTTCAACACCGGTTAAGAAATTCGAGGTCCAGTTTACGGAAACAGTCAATTGCGCAGGAGATTTTTAAGTGCATAACTGGACGCGCTGCCAGAAAAGCACTCTCTCCAAGCTCCCTCAGGCCCAATGGAAAGGAGAACCAGTACGATCGGGAGGGAGCAGGGTACAGGTTTGGTCGAGCTTTCCCTTCTCTAAACACCTGGTTGAATTGCGGTATTCAAGAGATACCTTAGTCGTTTTTACGACACCTCAGCAAGAAGAGGGCGGTGCTATTCTATTCTGCCGGTAGCCACCACGGCTCACCATGACACAGAAGGTAGAAAACGCTCAATGATGCAACATCTCTGCGCAACGGACGCGTTTCAAGATGTTTATTAACGTCTGAATCACTCACAATACCGAAAGCCCTACACAGAAAGCTTTCAAGGGCGTTGAGTAAGTACTGGGCAAAACCGTTCCAGAGATGCAAACTGTATTCCATGCAAGGTATGACCTGGGCCTTATACAAATGGGAGAAGTTGATCCGACGTGAAAAACCGTCGCAATTTGTTCAGGATACCAAGCCTACGTTATGTTGCAAAGATGGCAGACCCTATATGATGATAAAAATGCTAAATCTTGGTTCTAATATTAAAATATTGTTGGAGAATTGTTAAATAGAAAGAAAAACAAGTCGTTTCTATTTGTCCCATATAGAAACGGCTTATAAGCGGATGCAAGCTCGTCGGCCGGGGACTCTTCCTAGAGGCTTCGTGCGGAGCGGTCCTCTTATCAGGGAGTCTCGTTTGGCACTCCGTATGGAGCGGACATCTTATTACGAGAGTCTTGTTCAAGGCTCCATATGGAGCAGACCTCTTGTCAGAGACTCTTGTTATGGAGTCTGGTTCGAGGCTCTGTGCGAAACGGACCTCTTGTTAGTTTACGTGAGAGTTCTATTGGGTTGAATCGCTGTCCAAGTTATTTTTGTTTGTAATTAAGAAAATGAATTTTGTGATTTAATTACATTTTTATTTTTTTTTAAAAATTTATTATTAGTTTGCAAAAATATATACTTTGCAAACCTTAAGATATCGCCCCATCGTGATAAACCTCGCACATCATTAATCAAAGAGCTTCTTAATCCGAAACTAATTAAAACATGCCAGTCCATATCGCCGCGGGATTCCGCAGGATTCTCCGGGATTACAAATCCGTATCAAAATAATTACTTGTCCGACGCAGGGCATTGTGTAACCCCTTATGCTTCCAATTAAGTTGACGTGACTTGTTAGGAGTTACTTCATTAGTAAGATTTTGTTAGTTACATGAGGTCCCCAGTATCATAGCTGCACAATTTATACAGAAAAGTATTTACAAGTTTACAAAATTATCTTAAAAATTGATGTAGTATTCGTTTTTTTATTACAGACATGCTTGTGCTTGACCTCAAACTGACCTGGAGAAAAGTGATAAGGATGCTGATAATCGAGCGCGCTCACCCAATAAATACCGATTCATTCGTCGGCAGATGCTAAAAAATAGACGCAGGAAGAAAATTCTATTCCTTGGCAGTTCAGAGGAAAAAAGAGTCTGTAACTACACAAATTGTGTTCATTGTGTGTTATTCTAATTTTGATATGTTTATGTCTAAAACGTTTAGAAATGCATTTGTAAATTTGCAAAAGGGAGTCGAAGTTGCTCGCATCCGTAGGCTTTACCCTAGTTTCCCTACACATGACTCCTGGGTGCTAAACGAGCAGCAGCGAGGTGGTAGGGCGTCGGTGCCCGTCTGGATCGCGACCACAGTACACGGGTGTAAAGCCCGTCACAGTGACCAGTTTCGGCTTGTCGCGTTTCGAGATCAGCTTGTGTATATCCAGTAGCTTATATAGCTAGAGACCTTCAGTCATGGTATATGTAGGCCGACACGACGATGTAGACTATCAATGGATTTTCATCCTTTGGTAGTCGCTTTCGTTTTTGGACTACACTATACTTACCATCAGATACTCTGTAGTCACTATGTCGAGGTAGTGTAAAAAAAAAGTGCATTCCTTTAAAAACATTGTCTAAGCGTATTTGCCTATTAGAATAGCCAGTCTTTAATAGTGTCCTATTATCGTGTGTAAGCAAGGACCATGTAGAGGCTTGAAGACAATAAATTATCTCAGATATCTGACATTCAGATAGGCCGCAGACAGAATGGAACCTCTCGAGTCAGCCATCGATGAGCTTATACTGAGTTTCATCCAGTTCGAAATGTTTCCGGCAACAATCGTCGAACTATATAATCATTCCCAAAAGTAAAGCAAACCTATGTCCACTAAAAATGACCAATTGCACTCGAAGTCCCATAGCGTCGCGCAAAAGGGTTAACCAGGACAAAGAACCGAGTCGCACGCAAAAGGGCCACAAGTGGTTCGGGAGATATTGGTTTTGACGGTCTGACACCCCGTAACGTGCCCTGATGCTTGATAACATCGCTGCGAGTTCACAAAAGGACGTGTGAAAAGGCCTCTGGGACAAAGATAAAGTTATTTATAGATACGACTTTCCATACTAAATATATCATTGTTTCTGTATTATTTACAAAATTATCAAAAAATATATTTGTAAACATTTTATTTGAGATGCGGAGCTATTTCCTGAGTTGGTTCGTAGCGTCAGTAATACAAGTGTAAAGACCATCGTAGTGACTTGCTTGAGCCAGTCATGTTTTAGGATCAGCTCGTGTACCTCGTTATTCACATTCCTAGAGACGTTCTCTCCTGTTATATTTGGTCCGACATGGCGACTCTCAATGAATTTGCTTCTAGGTGTTTGCTGACATTCTTGACCTACACTCTATTTTTCATCTGGTGCAGTGTCACTTTGTATATACAGTAAAAAAAAAGAAATTGAGACCTATATGTGCGTTTACCTTTCGAATTAGTTCAGGTTTTAAATATTAAATTGTATGGAGTCTATATTTTCCATAGAATCTGGTACAGGTGCTAAAAGTCTCATACAATATAAACACGTCTTGTGCCTAAGAATGATTACAAAAAATCGACATTTTTACTAATTCTACACAGTATCAACTTTATAAGATTGCTAGTAGTTTAAACTGCTGCAATCTAAAATGTTACATTTGATAGATATCTCATTATGTTACGATTTCGATTTCGATCTACAAGCTAGTAAAAGCTAAAAAGTGCACATAAATTCTGTCATGCTATAAATATGAAACAGGTTAAATAATTTTGGTTTCATATACGAGTATATATTATATACTGAAATCGTAGCTAAAATAACGATAATAAAATAAGAAATCAAATAAGCAAGATTTCATCAAATTTAGAGGAATATTATAAATACAATCAAACCAATTAACTAATTAATTAACAGAAAATATATAGTAGTATTTTAAAAATATACAGATATAAAATTAAAGCAGACCTCTCTGTAAATTTTGTATTCAATGACACTGAATTGTAGTTGAAAAGGAGATCCAAAACGCGTTGACATGGGCGCAAAGCTTTGTGAATAAATAATGTATACAATAGTGTTTTGGTTTGTTCTGGCGATTGATTGATGTGGCGTCCGTATTGAAATAATTCTTTAGATTTACTTCTATCTTTTATCTATTATTGGATATTTAAATTAGTAGAATGATTTAGCAGAATAATTAAAAAGAATTACGTTACAATTTTTTTGTTATATCTTAAAACAATGCGAATGTAGATGTAAACCCGTAAGTTTACATAGAACTCTCAGTGTGCGAGTCTGATATAGACTTAGCCGTTATTTTATAAGTTAATGAAGGATATAATATTATAACAAAGCAGTTTAGATTCAAGTTTCTTGGATTTCAGTCTTTTAATCTATTTTATAGCATGTAGGCGTAACCCGATACTCTCTTGTCACCCTAAGGGTCGTTAGGGTGTTACGAGACGTGCGGGGTAAGAGGATGCGCGCGCGCACGGGACGCTTGTAAGTTAGTCGACTACCGAGACCCAAGGCGGGAGTACGTGCGTGTACGTCGCAGTTCGGTGTGCCTTAACTTAAAACGCCAAATTCGTATCTTACTATACACGACCACCGATCATAATTTTAAATATATATTTCAACTTTAAAATGGTCGATTCTCTGTACAGTACTTACAATTTAATCACGTTGTAAATTGATATTATATAATTAAGTATACTTAGCATAAATCCTTCCATAAATATTTCCTACGTTTTTAAACCAATGCCATTAATCTCATTTTTAGATTTAATGATTTTCAATGCATATACTAGATTCATTTTTTCATACTGTGTAGTATTAAATTTTAAGCATTACAACGCTGTGATTTTCGTATTGACACTTTTGTTACTTCAACAATATGCATACGCATTTAACTAAACTTTTGTGTTAATAATAATTAAACGATCAAGAATTATCTCATGTTTTACTTATGTCTATAACAGAGCCAGTTCTGCGAGTCGAATTTAAACTAGCGGTATGTTAGAATGATATAAATTATTCAAGTTTGATACCTCGAAAAATTCTATAAATACAATGTTTCGAAATCGTTAATTTATAAACATCGCCTTTTCTAAATAAATCCTACATTTTCATTTAATCCTGTTTTAATTTAATTTGTTTTCTAAATCTAACTAACATTTATCTGTGAATGCTCAATAACCACTTACCACCTCACAATGGTTTCAATGGTCTCAATTCAATATACCTCCATATCGTGAAGCAATCTTGAATCCCCCATGCATCTTCAACCGAACTTGATTCACGGCTTCCCATTGAATTTGTATGCAAATGGAAGTATCACATTTGTGGTGATTGTATTGGAGTGTTTTATTTAATTTTAGCATGATAATATTTATAAGGAAATATATATGATTTAATTATAGACACATCCATAAAACGCAAGTGACTTCTACTATAACAGAGAAAGAAATAATTAAGATAACGCTGATTTATTGAAAAAGTATCAAGATAATCATGAAAAATTGTCAGAATTTATAAAATAAAGTACTTAAAGAAATATTGTTACAACTTGAAATGAGAAGCATTTAAAATGGAATGTTTTAATTTTAGCTTAAATTAAACAAAATTATATCCAATTTTAAGGAAAACCACTACTATTTATAGTTCTTATACAAATAGATTTTTTATTACGGGCTTTTAACATAGTCATATCCGCCCCATCGTAGCCTAATATATAGAAATAAAACCTTTCATACTTCACCTTTCATACAATTTCCAAAGCATTTCGGCAATTGCTTTAGTGGGCACCGCCAAAATGCTACGGAACAAACCAACATCCAATCTATTTTATTTTTATATACTTATAACATCCTTCCTTACATTGGCGTTCTGGACACACTCAATCAATCGTCGATAATTCCACACTCAGGGCACATTGGAGACGGTATCTTTTTCATGAGATGAGCAAACTTATACAAGTAGATAATAAATAGACTGGATAACAATTTGTAAAGCTTTAAATTATCGCCCAAAGTATTATGCTTTCATTTAAATAATCAAGTAGATACAAAAATCAAGACATCAAATTCTAACATAGTTGGAAACCTCAAATTTTTCTATAAAAGTGCATTTTTAAAAATACGCCTAGTCCCTTATAAAGATACATTAATAATATAAACAAATGAGATAATAGAAAACAATACAAGCGCGTTTTCAGAGGAATCCAATTCTCTAGAACAATATGTAAGCACTTATTCGATGTCATGAAAGATACAAACACTGAAGATGAAATACAAATAGATACGTCGAATGGTGTCTTATTGGAAAGATAAATATAGTATGGTAACATACGAAAATATTTGCACAAGAAAGTATTTTCTTTGCATGCAAAGACGTGACTACGTTTTCATATCTACAATTGTTAGGGAACTGAAGAATTATGGCATTGAACTTCGTACCACCTTTACTATTTCAAATTTGTTGTTGGTTGGACACTATTATATAAGATCACTGGGAACCAATCTTTAAGTTTATTAATGCTAAATTTTATTGATGGTAATCAAATCACTTTATAAAGACATGTTTTAAATTCTTGAGAATGCATTTTAAAATCTTAAATCTAGTAAACACCTTAGAGGAAAAATTTTCTGTACAATACAAGACAAGGTATTAACTTTTGTTGCTTTCTATCTTGATTAATGGATCCTTATGTGTTGTATTTTATGTTCTGAGCCAAACAAATGCTTTTTCTTTCTTTCTTTCTCTGTTTATTCATTATATTATATGTGTTTTAATAAACACATTAAAATTAGTAATTGTTGTTCAATAAAATGGACATATTGCTTATAATTTTAAGGCAAAGATTTATGCCATAAATACATTAAATGTGGCCACTATTGCGCAAAAAATACTCTAACAAAAAAAAAGTAAGAAAATATAGAGAAGCAAAAGCGAATCTCACGAAAGGACTGTTGAAAAAATTCAAGTATCTCTCCATCATATTTGCATAGTCTAAGATGCGGTGCATTAAACTACACTCGGAGTCGAGATGGGTTCTAAAGTGATGCTGTAAGTATGCGGGCGTTCTGTGATCAAGTGATCTCTGCTGATACACAATTTGCATATTCACAATGTCTTGTTTGAGAATTTAGGTTAAGTTACCCTTTTGAGGAGATCGTTACGGTGAATGGAGATGGATGACTTTTAGACACGTATTTAATTTTAGAATTGTTTTTATCAAAAAATGTTATTGAAATAATAAGTGGAATAAAAGAAATCATGAATATACAATTTTTTAGATCAGTGTTACTCGAATTTGAGTCCATGGACACCGGCGTACAAAACGAAATATTTAAAGACAAATTAACAGAATCCTACTGATGTTAGGTATTATACATTGAATGCCTAATGAACAGAACGTACTCTTAGATCATAGAATGATGAAAATATAAGAAGACATGCCAACATTCTAGAAACCTAATTACAGCAATGATCAATTTAGCCTTTTTCAGTTAAATCATGGGTTTGCGTGTCATGTGGTTATACGTGGCTATATGTTTACCCACAAGAACTATACATTATTGATTAAGATTTTGAGAATACAATAAATGTATATATTTAAGTTTGAAGTAAAATTTTTAGGGGTAATGTAACGTTATAAACTCCGCAGATCATATTAAAACAGTGCTAAGGAGTCTGCTAATGAAAAAATATTGTAAAAGCCTGATCTATATGATAAAAGGCAAATAAACAAATATTTCAATGTCTTTATATGATAGTGTTATGATTTTTTCCAGGTTAAGGGCCATCGAGACATGTAGTAATGTCATAAGGTACTCACTCATGAAGATTTATAACAAAAAGAAGTATATGCTATTTGACCAAAGAATCTGAGAGCGATAATTTGGGAAACTTCGTATGGTTGATATGGTATGCAAAACATTGGCGACTTACTCAGGCAACTTCTAGCAGATTTATAGAAACTTCTGATCTTATGGACATACTTGTTTTTCAGAACTAGTTGAAAACTAAAACAAGCTTAGATAGATTGCTATAAGGAATGAATGGATTATTAACAGAAATAAATATATAAGTGAAATTATATTTGACAATCTTGCTTAACAGAAGATATTATGTAATCAATAGACGAGAGAAAAAGTATTTAAACACAATACAGATTAAAAAGAGAACGACACCAACAAAAACGCATTGTGCAGATTCAATTTGTAACATAAAGCGAGTGCATGAAATTTAAAAAGGGTTCGTTGGTACAACACACAAATATTCTTTTTAGATACCCTATCGACATATTGTCGATACGACGGACAAAGGAATCGACATTAATTTGACATACCATTAAAAATTATTGCATTTGAAAATCGACGCGGTATGAATTCACGCGGAAGGATTCTTTGCAAATGTCACATGACAGCCCCGCGCCAAATGACGTCATAAAATAGCGATTTATGATCGAAGACTAAAAAAAATAGTTTTCCAAGCATCCCTAATGAATTAATTAAGGTTTGCCTGAGATTTGCATAAACTGATTCATCGTGGATTGATTGATCGATGTCGTAAAATATTTTATATTTTTATGTTGGCACAACTGTAAAGATGACACGCGTTTTTATTGAAAATTATGCTAATGACAGTAAACATTAATTTGTAACGGTTGATTTGTTAATATACGATGGTTATTTGCATAATCATGTTCAAAAAAATTACGGGCTACCCCGTCTATGATGAAAGGGATGACTTTTACAACTATTCTGATGGATCGATCGTAAAAACTAATTTCTACCATTAAATACAACAATGTCTCCATTTAGGCGATGACAGTGAGATTTCAGCGCATCTGCGGTTCTATATTCAAATTTAAATAATAATTTTTAATCTGTACTCATGAATAAATTTTTAATGTTGGCTAAGAATTAAAACTAAACCTGTGTGGTTCTTTATTTAAATTTAACGTTTATTTTTTAATGTTGCCAATAAAACGAAAATAATTAAAATAATTGCTTTTTCCCACGGGTGAAGTTTCAAAGGGTTTAATTCAAACTGACAGTTTTAAAATCACGTCAAAATCCGTCATGGTAGCTAGTACAGAAACGTGCTTTCAAATTGCGTCAACTTACGAATGACAATTGATAAGTGTGAAAAATTGAGACTCGTGCGAAAATTTTATTTATCAAAGTAGCATAATTGACAAAGACACTGTAATAATTGATTGGTTTCTCTGTATTATATCAGTTGTTCAGACATTTGATTACCTACTTACATTAACTTGTGCAATTTATATTGTTTGATTTATTGATAATTTCTCGTCGCACGGGAAAAAAGGGGTTTTCTACCTAGCACCAATAATTCATTAATATCCCATAACTATTTCATTATTAATATTCCCTATTCCACCCTCTCTCTTCAATAATAGAACCACGTGCACGGTTTTATGGAGTCACAGATATACTAACGGGTAACTCCCAACCCGGCTAGAACCAACACACCCTCTACCTCTTACTTTTGGCGATCCGTTGGACTGTATCATGGTCTTCCGGCGAAGTCTGAAGAGATATTTATGTATCAATAGTTTTTACTGTTTGGTGCGTGAGAGTTGACGAAGAATAAGAAGGAATTCCGGGAACGAACTTACTTGTTTACATCCCGGTCCACGGCGCTGGTTCAGGCGTACAGACCACAATTTCACGCGTTGTTGGGGTAAGCAGAGCGTTGGTGTTGATACCAATTGTATAACACAGCGTTGTAGCGTTTTATACATTTTTTAAAAGTTTATTACAGCGAGCGCGTTGTAGTTTTCGAAGCGTACGAACCCAGAGAGGAAAACGGATGAGGAAGGTAGGGGGATAAAAATTTCGAGTGAGTGTTGCTAGTGTATAAATAGATAAATTCAGAGAATATATATTAAAATATCTTATACATAAAAATGAATCGCAAAATGTCTTGATAAGCGCGAAACTCGAGAACGGCTGAACCGATTTGGCTGATTTCTTTTTTGTTGTTGAAGTCTGGGGAAGGTTATTACGGAGAGAAAAATTTTAAAAATTCCCTGCAACTCTCTAAAAATAACACTTTTCTGTATTCTCATACAAAAAATTCGTTATAAGTCATTTTGAACTTTAATACCATACCATAAAGTTCAAGTGTTAGTGGACGGGTTCCGGAGAGGCAAAACAACTGAGTGACGTATAAATATTAATGTCAATATTTGTCAATTTTTATACATATACTATTAAGGCCAGGTTCCTTCAAACAATTTTCAAAAAACAGCCGACGGGGAAGCTATTAACATTAAAAAAAAAACAATGTGACTTTGTTTTAGAGAAATAGGGCAAAACAAGGTCTGCCGGGACAGCTAGTTATAAATAAACGTAAATTAATAATAAACGGCTCAAACATTGTTAATAATCGTAGTTTTTTGACTGCACCATATTTACCATCAGATATAGTGTGGGTGCTGTGTAAAGTCAAGATAAAAAAAAGAATATACCAACAATAAGTTATATTAACAGAAAAGTCAATATCCCTACTTTCCAGAATATTTTTTCTGATTGGATAAAAAATATATTATTGGAAAGGGCGGTGGCTCGGATCTGAATTACTCTTACCGACTAAAACCAGGGCTAAGAGAAAGGCAGAGCCAGCATCCTCAGCTCCCGGTGACTTCTGGGCTTCTTGAGGACACTCTCTACTATGTTGTAAGGGGTGTAGTGTAAAAGACCAACCCTGCGCACCTCATAGTCTTGAAAGGGTGCGTGGGAACACACCGCGCACCGCTCACGCTTGGATTTTTAGTGCGAAAGCCTAGCCTTTCTCTATCATTTGCTAAATTTATGTATGTAACACCACACACACCTTTAATGCTATCTCTTAATAGTATCTTTTTGTTTTATAGTCTCTAATAAGATATATCTCATCTACAAATAACCGGAATATAGTCAGTAATTAACGGAAAACCTTACACATTTTATTACAGTGTAATTATCTTGTAGAAATTAGGTACGCCTGACGTTACCGACTTGTCGTAAAACAACCAAGCTTTGTTTTACTGTTATGGGGGATGTAATTACAAAGAAAGGGTTTATGAAGTCTTGACAACATTCAGTTACCCAGTGTATAAAACAATTAACAAATAATAATAATAAAATAAAACATATATTATTATCACTGGACTGCTCAGAGCAATCATTTTGTCTGTTTTTGAAGTTTGGTTATACAAAAAATATATATATTCATAAGGAACCAATTTTTTTTAAATATTAAGACTTTTTATATATTATCTTATAGCATTTATTAATAGTTGCACTTACCTCCCCCCTCTCTTTATTCCATATACGTATGTGCTATACCTATATAAATATATAGTCTTTCTAGTGTTAATTAGAAAAACAGGAAGTGGTACATTATATTTAAAAAAACACTTGGAAAATCCTGCATAGAACCGTCAGAACAGCAGCGAAGACGGTTGCCTGGTGTCTCAGACTCCTACTGGTTAAAACCTTTTAGGGTGTCCCTCAAACCGTCACCGGAGGGATGCGTTGGCTCAGAGCGAGCGTGACATCCCCCGGTGACAATAGCCGGGCAGTAGACTTGAAGTAGTCTGCTGTCCGGAAGAGAGGCAGGCGGCATGCTGTGTCCGGCGAGCCGCTTGTGAGATAGGTCTTGAAAGGGTGGCCTCTTTACCCCTATCCCTCCCAGAGAGGCAGCCTTGGCAAGGCATTTCGCTCTCCGGGCGTCTGGATGAATTTGGTTTCCAAGGCCCGGGTGGAGCAACTAGAGGGACACCCCGGCGGTTTTTAGTCAGTAGGAGTTTGACATACCGGGGTCGCTGCCCTCACAGCGGCCCTGATGATCCTATGCAGGATTTTCCCCCAAGACATAAAAAAGGTGTCCCTCAAGGTCACTCAAATAGGGCTTGGTGCACCGTTACGTTCGTTTTTCAACTGGCCGGCCGCCCAAGTCGAGGTCCGTACCCACAGGGGTGCCCTTGCGTAGCCGCCCAACCCACAAATTTCGCTGGCTGAGCGCCCTCTGCGTTCGCCCACCAAGCCCGGTTTTGTTGTAAAGGTCTTTTCCAGGCCACCAACGTTGGACACGCCGAAAAAAAAAAGGGCTTGGTGAAACCGTATTCCTCCTACGATCGGGCAAGTGAATAAAAAATAAAAAAATAAAAATATGGTCTTCAACCATGTCTTTGATATTTTAATATAAACTTAACGGATTTAATAAGACAATCAGTTAATCAGATTAAGTAATACCAGGATAACAACAATAAAAAGGCATTTATTCCCCGAGTGAGCATTAACACAGCTTTGTCCGCAACGATAAAACAAAATAAAAAGAAGTTACGATCCCTGATGCATGTGGACCCTAATTCGTGTTTAATGTTACATCTGCTAATGAAATTGTTCGGACCCCGAAGTTATGGTCTCGGAGTATTCACTGATGAATACTTTTGTCTCCAGATTACATATATATAATACTAGACTTTTGCAGCGACTTCGTTTAAGTCAGCAATGAAGACATTCCCTGTTTAACCACTCCCATTCTGGCGGTTACTATAAGTAACCAAAAAAAATCGTTGCTTGCGCGTTTTCGCCGACAGATGGCCGAGCGCGCACTTTCTATTCAAGGACTAATTAGGATTGTTTCTAGTCTTCAGAGCTCTTTGGATTCCGTTATACATTTTTTTGGAAGTTGGAGTTAGGGTTATTGTCATGGAATTGATTTTAAAATTAATTTAAAATACATGTGTTGTCTTAAAAAGTAACTTAAACAAAATAGACTGTTGGTTTTTGGATGGTTTTTATAATATACTAGCTGTGTCCGCGACTTCGTCCGCGTGGAATAGTTATTTTGGGCATTTTGGTTAGTTATTTATTTTAAAATTGTAATATCTTCTAAGATATTCATTGAAATTAAGTGATGTCAAAAACAATTTAGTTCATAATTAAATACTCTTAATCAACATCACATTTATTTGGATAAAGATTAATATTATTACGTTGATACAACTCTTAACAAATAATGCATTAATTTCGACCAAATTTGATTACCACAAAATCGGTTCTAGTGAGTTAATCTTAAGAGATAGATATATACTGTTGCGGACATTTTTTTAGATCATTTTTAAGAGAAATAATTCTTTCGTACATATATTTTTGGTATCTTGAACCGTTTTCGCAGCGCACGCAATGGAAGCCCTCAAGGATGAATAGTTTCCCCGTTTTTTTTACATTTTCCATTATTTCTTCGCCCCTAATAGTTGCATCGTGATGTTATATAGCCTAAAACCTTCCTCGATAAATGGTCTATTCAACACAAAAAGATTTTTTCAATTCGAACCAAACTCGTCAGCTTTATAATATTTGTATTATAGTATAGATTTGTGTAACTTAGGGCCATGACGTTCTATGTAATTTAATGCCACTAAGAAAGAGGAAAAGTACTATTAAATAATAAAATTATAAATCAAAAATTATAAATTATTTAGTCATTGTACATAAAAAAAAACTTAATGTAGCAGTCTGTCCGTCAAGGTACATGGAATTAATTACTCTCATTTTCTTTCGGTACACGAATCCAGAATCAATATGATAATTTGTAATAATCGTTAATTTAGAAAGATGTGAGTGTGGTATTATTTGTTTTAAACCCAAACGTAGTTAATGACTACTTTTTAGTCTGCGCGCATGCGAGTGCTTAAAATGTAAATCAAAATTGATCCAATGAAGGTCTAGTTGTTAATTTGAATATAAAAAAAAAAGTTTTTCATTTCACTATTTTAATGTACGATGGTAATACGTGGAGGAGTAAAGTTAGATTTAATTTTGGAATTTTAGTGGCCATTGTTGTTTTTAGGTATTTATTTGGTAGCCCGGGGAGAAATTCTACATAGAATCATCAGGGTCACAGTGAAGGTAGCGACCCCGGTGTATCCGACTTCTAATGACTAAAAACCCTCTGGATGTCCCTCTAATTGCTCCACCCGGGCCTAGGAAACTAAATTCATCCAAACACCCGGGGAGCGGAAAGCCTTGTCGAGGCTACCTCTCTGGTAGTGGTCGGTGTATAAAACCCACCCCTCCAAAACCTCTCTGACAAGCGGCGCGCCGAACACTGCGCACCACCTACCTCATCTGGGTAACAAATCCTCAAGTCTACTGCCCGGGTCGTCAGTAGACTGCACCATACTCAAATAGTATGAGGTGCAGTGCAATAATAAAAAAATGTGATCGTGTTTTTGAATAACTTGCAATGTAAACATTTGTTTATCAATACTATTCAAAACCTTCGTGAGGCATATAAATGTGTGAATTAATGTCAAACTGTCTTAATTTGGAAACAAAATGATTTATTAGGGAAATTACGCGCCATATGCTCGCCGTTATCGTTTGATAGATGCAAATTAAGTGGGTGGCACGGTTTGGACAATACGGTGGATTTTGGCCCGAAATTATCTCCTATCTACTAAATCACACGATTGTTTTGTCAATAAATGAAAAAAAGCTGCCTAAATTCCTTCAATACATTAGTCACAATATTTTCTATATACTTATTGGTTATTCAATTTGGTAGTTTTTTAATCCAGGTGGTAATTAAACTCACAATCCTCCTAATGGAAAGCGGCTAATCGAGTGGAATATCAAAAGAGAAAAAGAACTTCACTTTTACGTGCTGATCATTACATCATCATTATCGGTCTTTGACAGTACTTTGGCCTTTCTTAATAACTGCCATTGAACTCGATTTTAGATCCATTTCATACTTATACAATATGGTACTCATATTGAGAGGTATTGCCTCAATGAGCGTTTTCTACCGTCTGTATCATGGTGAGTGTTTTGAAGTGTTATTTATCCTTATTCCACGCTCTTTCTTCCATAAAAGGCCTACATGCACGAATTTGCAGAGTCACAGCTATATGGTAACTTTCATCCCGGGTAGGAACAAGAATTTCTCTAACTCTTACGTTTACCGTGTCTTTGGGCTGTGGAATGGTCTTCCGGCGAGCGTGTTCCCACCATCCTATGATACGGGAACCTTAAAGCGTAGCGTGAAGAGATATTTGTGCTAGCCAGCATGATAGCTTCGACTACCAATGAGTTTTTCTTAACTGTGGATAGTTGTTGTGGTTTTTTGGACTCCACTGTGTCGAATCAGGATAAAAAAAAAGTTTTCATCGCTATAGTTGCACACATATATCGTGACTGGAGGTCTCTAGGTATATAAACAACTGGATATACACGAATTAATCCCGAAACACGACAAGCAGAAGCGAATCACCTTTTATTTATTTAATATACCAACGATATACACACGAAATAATTAAAAAAAACATATACATGGGTTCTAAGCGTGTTACATCCTTAGAGGTATACCTAACTATACACAACAAATGTATATATAAAAATTTAAAAAAATACAAATTAGTTAATCCTGTGATATTCAAGAGGATCCAGATTAGACCAATGTCTTTAAAGCCGACCGAAATCCTGACAGGGAGCTGTGAGAGATGTCAATGTCGAGTAACTTTGATATACAGTGAGTCCATAAAGTATTCGTCTAGTCGCAAGATTGAAAATAAAATCGTCTCCAAAGGACCAGGTGAATGAGAAAGAGAATCTCGATTAATTGAACATGTTGATAAAAGGAATAATAACCGTAATAATGCGAAAACAAGTACATAAACAAATTTCTAGCGATAACGAGGGTAACAAAACAAACATTCGTTTTTCGCTAGTTCAAAAAGTATTCGTCCACCCTTAAAACAATAGGCGTTCGTGGATACAAGGTCACCTCTAATATCTAACACGCTTCTTTTGTTAGCTCTTATAACCTATAGGACAACCTGTCATTATTTCGAGCTGACCGGAGAAGAGAATTTTTATTTTTTTTTAATATTATGGGTCGGAAGGACTGAAGCAAGCCCGACTGAACGAAAACTCATTTACACTTACATATGTCTCTTTCATTCGATAAAAAGGTGAACAGATGTTCCTTTTTGAGCAACCTTTTGTCAAATGTTTCCCTAACCTTGACTGTTTTACACTTGGGTACTGTGGTCACGACCCAGTTCGGATAATCGTCCTACCTACTTTTACCATTTTTTGGTAACCCGGTTGAAATCCCTACGAACCGTCAGGGGAAGTGGTGTGGGCCACTCCCCCCGGTGTGACGGAGCTGCCCCGACTAAAGCCACCGGGGTGCCAGCATTGCCCTCTCTTCGCTTTCGCCGAGCCTGGGAATCCGGATACTTCCGACGGCTCGGCGAGCGGTACGCCTTAGGTAGGCCTCCTCTCAGGGAGGGGAATTGAAACCCCTCACTTCCTCTCTATGGGAACGGCGTGTGGGCACATGCCGACTCTAACCTACTTTTACCTTAGATGAAAGAAAAAAGGATAAAAAGTAAATATCTAACGAAAAATACATATGAATTGGACGGGAAGGGTCGACAAATTGTTATAATCACCATTTCCCTCGCCATTTGATGGGACGATAAGAAATTTTACACAATTATAGGGTTCCCTTATCGTGATTCGGAAGCAATGTCAATGTGTCACAGACAACTCACGGAATTAATTGTATCATATTATTCCAAACATCAGTTGCTGTTGATTAAGGTTTTTGATTAAAATTGCCTATAATTAGCTTCTTTTCATATCAAAATAATACAAGTTTATTTACAGATATGTTATGAAATATGGAAAGTTTACTTTAATGAAATATCGAAAGAGAAAGGGATCTGGTATAAAACTTTGCAAAGTGAACCTCCTCGTATACCCTGGTTTTCTGGAACAACTTTGTGCAGGAAGTTGGTGTCAGTGGCACACAGACTAAGATCCGGACACATTCCATCTAACAAATTTAAACATCTTATGAAACTCAATAATTCTCCACTGTGTGTAAATTGTGGAATCATAGATGATATCCACCATTTGTTGATGGAATGTGTCCGATCTGAATCTGAACTTGGGTCTGAACAGACTTGACATCGGGATGTTTAACAAAATCTTAACAGAACTATTATCTGATGAGGCGTCTGGCTTTTTCAGATCAATGGCACCATATGTAATATGTTAGGTATTTCTGTATTAGGGTACGATGGGGCTGACATACGTACACACGTAAAAGTCCCTTAAATAAATAGAAAAAAAAAATTACAGATACGATTTCTTATCCAATTGTGAATACTAAGTGTTAAGGAAGCGAAAGAAGTTTGCGAGAATAGTGAGAAGGTCACTCTGCCTATTCCTAAAAGGTATTCAGCGTGATGATAAATATATAGTTCGCGCTTAATTAAAATTTTAACTTCACCAATTTGATTTTCTAATAAAAAGCGCTAAAGATTTTTCTTTTGATGCCATCATCATTCTCACCAGCTTACCATAGTCCACTGCTGTGCAGACCTTCGCCTTTTCTCCTCCAATCCTTTCCGTCCACCTTCCTCGGGTCGTAGTTTTACCTTGCCGCGGGAGGCTGGCCTATTTGCGACCTCCACCAGCCCTTTCGAACGATCTTCGTTTCTTCGGCATATATGTATAGCCTGCCCACTGCCACTTAAAATTTCTAATACGAAAATCTATGGATAATATTAATATACGGATCCTAAAACTAGAAAAGGAAATAGCAGAGAATCTATCGATATATAAAAATATTGTTATAGAGATATTTTCCCACAATTTACCATAATCCGCCATTCCGTATAATTCAATTTGACAGGTCGTGTCGCAAATTGAAGCCCGCTGCAGTGTCGTCTAATGGGTTAAGCTCGGGGTCCGAATCATGGAGTAATTTGATTAACTCTGCTCCGGTAGCGCAAAATGTATGGGTTCTGGCGTCAGGAGCAAGATACGGGAATCTATATATGTATTTATTTAACGTACTTTTTAATTTGTGATGATCGATTACTCGCTAGCCGTCCCATTTCATCTCAAAACCACTAGACACCATGTTGGATACCATCCGTATGTGGTAAACGCTCCTTATATCCACACGAAGAGATTCGCTTCTAGATTTATCAGACGAACAGCTGTTGAGTAGAATATGCTTCCAGCGAGATCATTATTCCTTTCATGCACTCTCGATGCTTCCGTGTGCTTTTCACATTACTCTCCATCAGAACTCTTATTATTTGGTCTGTATAGGTAAGTCTTGGTCGGCATCGGCTCTTGTTTCCACTCACATTCATACCTTTTTTCGTCATTCTAATCATTCATCCTTTTCATGTACCAGAAATGGCAAAGCCTCCGTTTGAACATTCGACGAAAATAATCAAAATTTTAAAAACCCACTTTAAAATGTAAAAAGTTGAGATATTTAATTTTTGTTCCTTTTTCCAAGAACTTCAAAAGCAATTACCTACTGGTCTTTATTCCCATGAATGTAAATTATTCCCAATAATATGGCTTCATTGGCCATTTGCGGGAACAGACATAAAACCCAGATATTCATTAGCGACACACTTCTGAATTAATTCCGCGATTGTAAGATACCACGGAATCGTAATATTTATTACTAATAAACAATGATGGCGAGTTTACAATGTCATTGTGATCGACTATCGTCGCTTTCAGTTCGATAGGACATAGTGTTGGGACATTATTATATCGATGATCGGTATAATTATACAGGCTGATATTATAGACAAGGGAGATATTCAAGGAGGATATTCAGCATTCGATTCTAATTACAAATATATAAGAATAGTGATATCTTAATATTTACATTAAAACAAAGTAATTTATAGTCAACATATTAAAGGGGAAATTACACACATGATAGAATAAATAACAATTAATTATTAAGTAGGTATTTTGTCTTTCCTAAGCCAGGATAAAGTACGAAAGGGTAACGAGTCAATTACCTATTTACCTAAAATTACGTAAAAGGCATTTTATCTACATGCCATTCAATCGTGCACTACAGCCGCTGCGGTGTCCAAACTTTTTACGGATCAATTCTCATTTGTTCATCAATGTTTTTTTATGATTTGTTAGGGAATATTGTTATTTATATTTTTATTAGTTATAAGAAGGTACAAATTATTGTATTCTGAAATATTTCTCTCGTCTATAAAACCACCCTGCATATTTTTAATTATTTACATAAGCAAACTGGATACAACCACAAATGTTTATCTACTCCACCACCAAAGGGATATAGCATGACGATATACTATTATATATTTATTTCTCAAACAAACTAAAATGTTTTTATAATCTATATTATAGATACTTAGTAAAGAATCCATGCATGATAATAATAATTCGTCATGCTATATCCTCTTTCGAGGTGGGTAGGGATAAGGATTAATACCTGTATCCTGTATCCACTTTACGCTTATGTCGTGCTTAACTTGACCAGTAGCGCAGCTGATTGCCGTTCTCAGAGCACTTACACATGAAATTTTGGGGTTTCCTCGTGATGTTTTAAATCATCAAAAACCATGTGTTGCCTGTGTTCATACTTAATCTGGGAAAACTCAGAGCCACGTGCCGGGATTTGAACTTCCAACAATTCGCGTAGCAATGCATGGTTTCCGGTCCCTAATCCACTAGGCTACTACAACTACGATCAAGTTATTTTTTATGTAGATAAATCTAATTTTTTTTTCATATAGGTCTTTTATTGGAAAGAAATAAAAAAGGAAGAAAAGAACAATTGAAATATTATTTTCATCGAGAGAAAGTATTCATGACAACATGTTATTATTTCAAAATAAACACTGAATACATTGTAAGCATAACTAAATACGTAAATGTCATTGGACCCGCGTACATCACTACTTATCGATAAAATCTAAACAATACAGCACTCAGAAGGGCAAGGGCAGTAAATAGTCGGACATCATAAATATGATGTCCCATCACTGTCTGCATGAAGGGACGCGCTATGACATTACACGTGCGTACGGACGTTATCGTAAAATTTTACGACACTGCAAGATCACTGCGGCCGGCCGCGGTCTAGCTTCCGTTAGCGAGGAAATTGTTTGTAAATAAAATATCTCAATATTATTTTTCTACCTATTCACAAAAATGTTCTTAAAATTTAAATATGATTTTAAACTCTAAAGATACATAAATTTATTTCTTAAAGAGAAAAGAGTGCAATACTTTTCTCGTGTCTATTTTGAAGTCAGAAGTACTTGGAAACGGCGATAATATCTGAAAGAATTTATTCAAATTAAAACACAAAAGAGATTTCCAACGACAGAGAAAATTGGTTGTCCAGACTTTTTGTCATCTTCCATAGGATATCAGTGTGTTAATAGAAAACTATATAAAATCGTTCACATTTTATTTTTTTAAGGTAAGCAGAAGTATGTTGATGATTTTATATGTTTTACAATTATAAATCGTAACCAATGTAACCAGTAGGGCAATTGATTGCCATTCTCAGGGCACTTACACGTGACTTTTCCATTATATGCCACGCGGGCTTCCTCACTACGTTTTTCCTTCACCGGTGAAGTTGTGGTAACTAAATCTGCATGTAATCTGGAAAAACCCAAACTTACGTATCGGGATCCTAACCTACAATCATTCTCGTTGCCGCGCATGGAAACCTGTCCCTTATCCGCTATTCCACCACAGCCTGATAATAAAATAAGGCGATTATTAATAAAAAATATAATTTATTGGTTATTCTAAAAATATCACCCCATCGGTGTCGTCGATTGTGCGTGTTTATTTCATAGCGAATAGAGCGTATCCTAAATAATTTGAAGATAACAGCTCTATGTGGGTACCGCTAACAATAACGCTTGGAACTCAGAGCGATAAAAGCGCAAGGTGGAAACGCTTCGTGGATGAGAAACGAAAGAATTATATGGAATAGATCGGTATTTATTTAAATCTAAGAAGCTATCTAAATATATATAACTCAAAGGTGACTGACTGGCTGACTGGCTGACATAGTGATCTATCAACGCACAGCCCAAACCACTGGACGGATCGGGCTGAAATTTGGCACGCAGGTAGATGTTATGACGTAGGCATCCGCTAAGAAAGGATTTTGATGAATTCCACCCCCAAGGGGATAAAATAGGGAATGAAAATTTATATAAATCTTCTCAGATTTATATACAGATTATAATATAATATAATAGCTTGATAGTTTTAGCGCCTAATGACAGATTAGGCCCTAATTTTTTATACACGCTAAACAAAAGTAAAGCCACAAAAACTATATCTAATTAATTATAATACTTCTTAACGCGAGCGAAGCCGCGGGCAAAGTCTAGAAAAAATATATCAATTGCAGCACTGAAAATAAATAAATGGACTGATTGAGTATATTTTTGTTGTATTTCCTTAGTCAAAATCCTATAGATATATTACTGCATAGAAAATACTTTTGAATTGATTAAATTTATATTTAAAGTATAATAATTATTATTGGATTTCACTCACACGAATGACTAAAATTGAAAACAATATTCTTCTTTTGCATGCACATGTTTTTTCTAAATATTTTTTATTATTTTAAATAAGATTTCTTGCCTTAAAACTGTGGTCGATGATAATTACAAGGTTTGTTTTTATGTCAATTTGAGGTTATTATTTTACCTGTTCCAGAGTTTATAGCGCTCTAGTTGACGGGCAGACAGGCAAAATGCCAATTAACCAAGTCAAATCTGAGACCACAATTCACTCAGTCAAATGTATTATCATGATATATCATTTTCGGCACGAGCAGAGATATTATAATGGCGAGTTGCGATAGTGTGTGTGTTTAGAATTAAAACATTAACGACATAGAATTAGTCTTATCAACACTATTCTTTCACCCGAACTGAACTAAAAGGAAAACCTTCATCGAATCTCTAAGAAAATATTGGATAGAGATTAGGCCATCCACTTTTATTGGGTTTTTCCACAATATTTATCTTGCGTTCGCGCTCGTGGACGTTTGTCGGAAGCTGTAAACGAACTTATCTGACACTCGAGGATAAATCTTTTTGTTTGTTAACACACTTTTTCCGGGACACTTAGAGAGTTTTTTAAGTTATAATACAAATAAACTGAAAACGTTTCTATTTGATAGCGTAGGGTCTTAATTTATTGTCGTGATTATTTTTCTTTTCTGTATTCTTTGATTACTTTTCGGGGAACTTGGGGGAGAATGGCTTATTATATGAAGGTAGTCAGGTTTAATATTATGTCTTTTTATGCCGAACAAAAGTACAGTATCTATTCGGAATTTGAATTTTATCTATACATTCCATTATACTGAGAGAGATTTCACATTTCAAACTCATAATTAAGCCATTAATTTAGTTATTTGTATGGCAGCTTCGATTGTGTTATCTAACTTTTCAAACTAATCCATATAATTTTTTTTCCAACCCCGGCACTTACTACTTTCTTTTTCCAGATTACCTATGGCTTTAGGTATCCCATACTCACTAGTGAAGGAAAATTTCATAAGAAAACCCATATGGCGTCTCATAGAAATGTTTTGTGTAAGTGCCCTGAAAACGGCGATCCGCTGCACTACTGACCATATTTACCATGATATAAACGCAAAATTGATAAAGCTACTAATGTTTCTCTACTCGCCTCGAAAGGGAAATAGCGGGACGATATATTATTATTATTGTCCTCTTTTTAACGTGACATAATGCTGGTGCCCTGAGTAGACTTTTACAACTTTACCGAGCGATTTAACTCTATGGAATTAATTAAATGCTGACCCAAGGGAACATCTTACTCGTAAGCTACGAAAAAAATAATTTGAAACAAAAAAACATTGAATATATATGTTAGAATGAAGTCCTTACATAGACAGGTATAAGGATATTTATTTTATTATTCAATAGTACGATAATCATTGTGAAAAAGAAAACTTAAAAGCGAGATCTAAGCGAGTTCATGGAAAATCTAAGTAAGTTAGTAAATTACGTTCCCACGCAAATAACTAGGACGTGTCACAAAGAGGCGTACAAATTTTAAGATAAACCCTTTTACCGTAATGTGACCAGTGTAACAATACGCATTATCAGGACGGTCTCATGATGCCAAAGTGGATAAAGAGGTGACAACTGCCCAGTTCTGCCCATTCGCCTCGCACTGACCGCTTGCCGATAATCCGATTTAAGTCGAACTTTAACAGTATTAGTCGTGATTTTGTGAGAATTCTCTTGTTTGATGTTCTCATACTCCATCACTGGTGGTAAAGGATTTATATTTGCAGGAAATCTATGTATTTCGTTACCTACTATAAAGTTGAAAATGTAGCGCGTGTTTACTCTGTTAGCGCCTTGCCCGGACTGACACATAGTAAGGAACTTTTCTTGAACTGCGCTCGCGCCTCTTTTAATATCATGCGACTTTTCGTGAACCATTTAGAAAAATGTCTTACGCGTCTTTAACATCACCTTTGATTTTGATTTTGATTCTTTGATTCCACCAGCCCCATTTCACCACAAAACTACTAGACATCGTTTCGGATACCATCCGTATGTGGTAGATGTTTCTTATATGCGCACGAGAAGATTCGCTTCTACATTCATCATGCGAACGGCTTCCGCGATCTTATGTCCTGGGAGTCTTTACGAGAAGAGTGAATAGGCATTTGTTGGGCGGGCGCGGTTCATCATCGAACTCATCTTCACCTTCCACCAGGTGTGATTGAGGTTAAGCGTTCGTCTATAAATAATAAAAAAAAACCGAGTTTCAAGAGCCAAGCAAAGCGAACGGGTGCTGAAGTTACCTAGCAACCAAGTATGTACTACAAAAATAATTTAATAATATTTTGCTCTTTCACAACATTAGAAAACGGAGCAGAAAGCTTAGTTTGATAAAGTAACATGTTAACATCAATAACGATAGACAAGTGGAAAATTTATGGGATTGACATAAGCTTTAGATATATTGATTCAACACGTTATGTCATTTCCATACATTTTGGTCTTTTCTACTAACATTATCAGTGGTTGAATGTTAATTTGTCTATGTCAGGGGTCCACAACCTTTTGAGTCGGAAGAGTCAAGATTAAAATTTACAAAATTTCGAAGTTTTCAAAGAGCCACAAGAATTTTTTCTGTCAACAATAAATAGTACTCGCAAAAAATAAACTATTTGTTCCTCGATTCAAACAATTTTCTTTTTTAATAAAATTTTTGTATGGAACTAAAGAGTCGCAGCTTGACGTCCAAAGAGCCGCAGGTTCCTGAGTCCTGGTCTAGGTTAAGCCCTTATAATGAATCTATTTAGGTATGATATATTACTGAAAACTAATTAATAATTTTTATACTTTTTTTATTAATACTGTTTTGACAAAGTGACTGCATTGCACCTGATGGTAAGTACAGTGTGGTCAAATTTTTTTTTTGGTGTGTAAATCCCGCATGGTACCGTCAGGCTCCCTGTAGGGGCAGTGGCTACGGTGTTTCAGACTCCTACTGACTAAAATCGCCAAGGTGTATCTCTAATCGCTCCACCCGAGCCTGGGAAACCAAATTCATCCAGACGCCCGGAGAGCGAAATGCCTTGTAGAGGCTGCCTCTCTGAGCAGGGTAGGAGTAAAGAGCCCACTCTTCCAACACCTATCTCTGAGGTGACGTGCCGGATACTGCGCACCCCCTCCAGTGTGGTCAAAGTACGGTAACGACTGCCAAGGGACGAAAATTCTGACATACCGCTTTAGCACTTAGATCCTGTGTTATATGACCGGTGGTCGTGGGTGTGGTTGTAGAAAGACACGGGTTTAGGCGTTTTACTGTTTATTTGCACTTTAAGGCACACCGAACTGCGACGCACACGCCCGTACTCTCGCCTTGCGTCTCGGTAGTCATGCATCCCGTGCGCGCGCGCATCCTCTTACCCCGCTCGTCTCGTAACACCCTAACGACCATTAGGGCGACAATTACGTATCGGGCGGCGTCTACATGCTATAGTTATAATTTTTTGTTACATATTTAACTAATTATTTACAGTACAATAATAGTGTTTATTCGTTGATTTATAAAATTTATAGAAGTAAATCGACTCTTCTAAGCACATAGAGTAGTTTTTAATAAAAACGTGACAAGTTGTCACAATGCGCGCTTAATCCCATAACACTCGTAAATGTTTACGACCGCGACTAGCTGCGGTACGAACGCGTCCTTATGACGCCTGGTGTCACGGGGTTTTAGGGTCGAGACACACCAGAGACAATTTTCTGTTTTTTTCCATTTATACTAGCATAACAAATAAGTTTACTGTGGTCAAGCGTGTGATTTCTGTGTAACGGATTGTGAGTTGGATCTAAAAAATTAAATAAATTGATTCTTCTTTTAATTAAATAATAAAGAATAAACAAATAAATAGGTATATCTTTTCACAATACAAATATTTAAAAGAATATAAGTTACTGTTACAATAATAGAGGAGCACAACAGCAAATGTCACTGATAAGCTAGGCTGGATTAATATCCAGCAAAAATAAAATATAATAAATATAAATAATATATAAAAAATAAATATAAATAATAGTTATTAAATGCTAAATATTAATGTGAACACCATTAACAGTTAACGTATACTTTACAATAAATATATTTTATGTTGGCAAGCATAAAGAAAGTGACAGGAAGGATATGGCGGGTTTGGACAAGTTTTAATGGCGGCGGCTTGAGTAGTTGGGTGGCAAAAAGGAAGGCGTTTGATATTGTGTTGGAGTTCTGTAAATGAATAACAAATAATTATGTGGTCGGAGTTTGATGCAATGGTCCTCACAGGTGTCCATCGATCCAGTACGGAGCCTAGAACCCAAATAAAAGAGATATCGAATGGCGAGTTTACCAACTAGCAGATAAGTTTTAGAGTTTATAATAATATAATATTTTATCCTTTTAAAATTACTTTTACAGTTTTATCATTGACAACCAAAACTTATGGAATGAGTTCTGAGTGTGTCGCACACCTTACAACTTTCGCAGATATATCTCTTTTCCAATATTGCCACTTATTGTATTTTGTATTATTTACCCACATTTACGATCCATATCGTTCATAATTTTGAGTGAGTCCAAACTACTTAAATTTTTATGTCTCCGCTTTCCACTTCAATAATGTCAGCTCGTTTTTACGGTCGGCTGTAAAATGTAGCGCTTTTTCTGTTTAATTGGATGGGATAGACAAACAAACGGATATTAGCTATTTCAATTTAGCTACCTATGAATTCGTTTTTTTTTTTTTAGATTGGCTAGTATCCTTTTAAAAATATCATAGAGATGATTAGCAAATACATCAACTAGACTTTGATAGAGAATATAACGTCGATCGGATTTAATGTTAATTGACCAAATAAATAGTAGAATTTATACGCTAAGTGTCAGAAACGCTCTTGTTTGAACGCTTGAAAACACTAATGAATGTCCAATTGTGTAGTTTAAGATTCATTAGTGTTTAAAAGCGTCTTATTAAGGAGTATTTTCGAAACTAGCTTTAAGTCAATCAAAAATAAATATACAAAATTCAAAAGTTAGTAGAAAATCTTAAATTAACTTAGAAATAATATCTATAACGTTGCAGTGTGATAAAGATCTTTTTTTTTATGATTTTGAAGTGGAATCTCGACCTTAATCTCACCTGGTGGAAAGTTAAAATGGGTTTGACAATGGACCGTGTCCACCCAACAAATGCATAATCACACTTCTCGTAAAGACTCCCAGGTTATAAGATCGTGGAAATATGCTCGCTGGAAGCATATTCCACTCCTTAGCTGTTCGTTTCATGGATGTAGAAGCGAATCTTTCCATGAATGATTTGACTAAATAAAAAAAACAACTACTTATACAACTATGGGAAATTCCCTACAAGTATCATCACATCATTTATCAAGTACACTCAGGATAAATAAATCTATTATGTGTCATTACTGGATTATATGTTTTGACAAACCATTAAACTCCCATCGAGTGTACAGCTTGACAGTCAATCGATTGACTTGCATTGACAATCGTATTTCACAATTGACATAACTTTTAAAGAGTCACATTACTTTTAAAATGTAATTTTAATGATTTTATACATACGCCATATCTCTTTTGGGGTGAGTATAGATAAATTAGT
Organism: Automeris io; assembly: GCA_036320925.1. Classification (NCBI taxonomy): domain Eukaryota; kingdom Metazoa; phylum Arthropoda; class Insecta; order Lepidoptera; family Saturniidae; genus Automeris; species Automeris io. The sequence goes on from JAUDJH010000001.1 coordinate 22,068,965, forward strand.
GGCTGTATCTGCTTTTCACCTTTATCCTGACCAACATGACCAGTAGCACAGCAGATCCCCTATCTCAGAGCACTTGTACTTGATTTTTCTATTAGATGCAATGTTTCCTTACGATATTTTCTTTCACCGGTCACCATATGGTGCGCTAATCCGTCCTTAATCTGGAAAACCTCAGATGTACATACGTACCGGGATTCGAACCCACGAACATTTGCGTCGCCACGCATGGATATCGATCCTTTGTCCATAAAGCTCATACAGCCACACAAAATACACAGACAAAAATTCAAATAATCAATTAATGCAAAGATTTAAAAAATATTACACATGGTTTAGTGAAGAATTTCTAAGAGTGTTAAGATATGAATGATATTTGAATGAAAATATCTCTTGTTACCTCGAAAAGTATATAACATACTTTATGTTGGCTGGACATAGGCCTCTCACAACAATCGCCACTGTTGGGACACACATTTATATTTTTTTCTTTTGTTTTTTTTTTGTATACCTACATTTTACAATGAAAAAAATATTGTAAATGATATAAATAGAGAGATAATAATAACAATAATGTATTTATTTTTCCTCACAAAAACCAAATCACTCACAAGTAGAAATCATTAAAATAAAAAAATAAAAAAAACTTTTAAACCTAACTAACTTTTAACTTTTTTTTTTTAACTTTTTTATACCTGTGGTTCAGATTACCACGTCTTCACACAGTATAAAAGTAAACATTGTGTTTAACAATTATTTACATAAAAAACAACTAACCTGCAATTAAAATCACATTAACTGATTAATTTAATTATGCAATACGTTTATTAAAATAATTTCAGTTTACAAAGTAATAATTACAGTTAAATGATGTCCACAGATAATGTTTGGGCCCACATCATGTCACTGTCATGTATCTGTCATTTAGGGTTGATAAAACTATTATGTTATGATGCATATTAATTAATTTACTCTAATTATTGTAACCCTTTCAGTGCCAACCGTAATAACATTGTTTTTGTATCGCAACTCAACAGTGACCACACCATACAGAGCGGTAAGTATGGTGCCATCAAAAAAACAACAACTACAATCAACAGCAGTAGCGTTCATTCCATAGATCCATGAAAGCATTGCATGCCCTGACGTTAAATAAGCCTGGAATAAAATGCTTAAAGTTATGCATAAAACGAAACAATTAATGGTCATATCTGTTCTATATTCACGCCGTCTATCTGTCCTATGAAAGCAATATAATATTTACTATGATAATATAATATTGAAATTAATTACCCGAATTCTGCCTACCCTGTCCAAATATGCTTTGCACGTCACTGATCAACAGTAAAGGAAAATATATCGATAGTTGCAGCGATCTTGCCAGCCTAAACAAAGATCTCTTCACGGATCTCACTCATATCATGGGGCGGTGGGACCACGCTCGTCGAAAGATCATTCCACAGCCCGACATAGTAAAAGAAAGTGTAAGAGAATTCCTAGACTTCAATCTTATACAGGGAATATAACTTCATTTGACGCTGAAACTACCAGCGACTTACTTAAATATATTTCTATATTGATTTACTTATTATTCAGTTGTAGAATTATTGTATTGGATCGGGTAATTTTTTTAATGATTTTATAAAAATCATGTTTTTTTCAGATTGAAAGAGTTTAAGGAAAATATTAATACCAGTCAATTTGACTGGTCCAATAAATAATTCTAGTAGGTAGTGCAATATAAAAGTGCAATATAAAGTTTTGATATCCATTACTATAGTCATTTGTATAGGTTATATATTTTTTATCTTAACCCGATGTAGCTCACGGATAAGTAATTTGGATTTTAGTCGATGTCGCCCAGTTTCAGAAGCGCTTCGGAAATTTTAAGACGTTTTAAATACAAATAAATAAATTTGGATGTAACTGAATACTCATAAGTGTTTAAAAGCGTTACTGAAGCCGCGTGTTTGAAGTTTATATGTTTATTGATCCAGTTGCCGTCAAAAGTTAAGAAATGGAAAAAGATTTTGAAGTCGAAATATAGCACGGTCCGCTACATTAGTGTAATGTTAGAATTGCGGGTCAAATAGGAAGTAATTATTATTCCCAAATTAACCCTCCCAAAGCTGCGGACGATTTAAATTTCATATATTGTCCGTATCGGTCAAAATGACCGCACGTGGTTTCTAGATTTACGCCCGCAACAATGTCTCAATAAAACCGTGACGACGTCAATTAGGTATCGGACTGTTAAAATTTAATGTTGTGAACATGTCTTGACCGCCTATTCATTTTAGGGGACGGTTAACTCTGCGACAATGTTACTGCGATGTATGGAAATGACTTATGTTTTTGTAATAATTACTGTAATAAAATGGGCAATTTTCGTCCCATTTGGTTAAGTAACTTTCATTTCTTTTGATTTCTTTCGGTGATTAGCGCTACTGGTTACAATGGGCACTATATATAAAGGCAAAGTACATTCCCTAATGTATCTTTGCTCACCCAAAAAGAGCTATAATATGAAGATATATTATTATTAACTTTCATTAAATTTATAATGTTGAAATACTGACACATTTTTTTAAATTAACTTTACAAGTTCACAATTATAAAAACAATATTTCGTTGCCTTCGCGTTAAGAAAACCTATGTCGCAAACAAAATACACACACACACACACACACACACAGGTATATTTTGTTTTCTTATTAAATCTATATCCTTTTTTTATATTCGTATCACTCTTTTCATTAGTCAATTTTAGGTTAAGGTAAGAAGAAACTGCTGTATTTTAAACACATAACCATTGAACACCCTAAATCTAAAAATGTAAGTAAAATGTTAAAATTTTCAAAATCACATCGAAATTAGGTGTGACCGGCTCCAAATGACCCGAGAGTTCACGGCCAATGTATTTTAAGGATGACCCATCGGCCCAAGTGTTAACGTTATAAAATTCGTTCCGCGATCTAACAAGGGGTCAATTTTGAAAATACCCGATAACTTTTCGATTGATTCGTTACAGATAAAAAACAAGAATAAATCGTCATTTTTTATATGTCACTATTATGAACTTTTACAATTTAATTTTTTTAACATGTTTACCTCTGGTTTTTTCCAGACTACGTATGGATTTAAGCACCATATGCTCACCAGCGAAGGAAAAGATTGTGAGGATACCCGATACCCGCATGGCAACTAATAGAAATGTCATGTGCAAGTGCCCTGAGTACGGCGATCAGCTGCGCTACTGGTCACGTCGTGCTTGATATGTAAGCGCAAAGTGGATACAGCCGGTATTGTACCCCTATTCACCCTGTATTTGACATAGCGTGATGACATGTTAATATTTTTTTAATTATATTTTCTAAGAAACATTTTTCTAGTCATTCCTCAGAATGAATTTCCTCCTTCGTCTAAAAAATATTCCTAGATCTTGTCAAGCGGAAAGTTTTTAATGACATTGAAGAACGAATATATATTTATTCCAGTTAAAAAATATCTATTTATATTGAAATTCAAACATAAATAAGTAACAACAATTTTTTTCGCTCTATTCACATAGGAATCTCCATAGTACAAAAACATCTTGCGAATACAATGCACAATTACTATTCAACTAACAAAAATTATAAGGGTGTGGTAACGATTAAAATTATTAATGATAAATAATAAAAGGTAATATAAAATTAAATCGACCATAATAACCTCACCGCAATCGATTACCGAAACAATCGATCAAGTTGACAATACGTAAAAAAACAAACGAAAATGCGATTCCGATGTTGCAACGAAAGGGTTAAGTTCGTGGATGTGACGCTAATGCTTTTTACGCTCAAATAGAGTTGAGGGGAGAGAAACATTTTTTACGTAAATCGAATTTTGAGGAGAGGATATTACGGAATTGGAGTGACCGAAGGATAAACAGAATTATTGAGTGCTGAAGCGCGCAGTGCTTATTAGATTATGCCAGGCGGATGGCTTTTGTTTGTCTAAATCTATTTTTGTTGTTTTCCCAGTAACTTCCAGATTTCTCTCAACACAAGTTGTGTAGGCATAGCTCACGCAACCTACATACCAGGATCGGTATACATCATTAATCATCTTAATAGGAAGCATTAGTGTGTTAATTGTAATCATTAGTCATAAGTATCAACTATTATCTTTATAAGTATTAATTAATGGTTTGTTTACCAAGTGCATGCATTCCCACTTGTAAAACATTAGTATATAAGCGATTGTATTGTTTTAATAAAGAGAGTTTAGTTTCATCAGTTGTCATAGGCTGCTCAAGCCCACAACTTGTATTTTTTATCAAAACCTCACATCCCCCACCATATCTCACAGTTAATTTTTTTTATACTAATACTGCATCGTCGCCATTACATCTGATGGTAAGCATGGTGCAGTCTAAAAAACGACTACCGTCACCGTCATCACGCCGGCCTGCACAAGTATCTCTTCACGCTTTCAATAAAGGACCTGGTGGGAACACGCTCGCTGGAAGACCATTTTACAGCCCAATGGCTAGGCAAAAGTAAGAGTTAGAGAACTTCTTAGTCCCAGCCGGGATGTGAGCGTATAACCGTGACTCGGTAAGCTTTCAGTGAGAGTTTCAGCCGTTATGCTGGCATATACTCGAATGTGCCTCAAATAAAGCACCCCAAGCATACTCGATTTTGTTAACATTTTCGTACTTCTACTTCCTCTTTTTTTCTGCAAACCGCCAAGGGGGGAATTCGCTCCCCGCGTCTTTATTTCCGATATCTTATAACATGGGAATCCTCTAACGACGAGTAAATCGGTATATACTGGTTGAGCGCGCTCCATCGTCGGCCTCATCATCACTTTTCAGCAGATGAGATTGAGGTCAAGGGCAAGCCTGTCTTTAATAAAAAAATACAATATAACAAAAATAATTATTTTTATGCGGATATCCGTATAATTCGGATATTTCCATTTATGAATATCATTAGGCTAAGTACTTATATTTATTCATATGGTGGGATATTACAGCCAAGAGCTGAAATAATTCGTAAATAAATTAACTTTATCCTAATTTTTTTTAATTCTATTTATTTAAGGGACTTTTACGTGTGTACGTATGTCAGCCCCATCGTACCCTAATACAGAAATACCTAACATATTACATATGGGGCCATTGATCCGAACAGGCCAGACGCCTCATCAGATAATAGTTCTGTTAAGATTTTGTTAAACATCCCGATGTCAAGTCTGTTCAGACCAAAGGCACTCACAAACGCCTCTTTATCCTATTGTTAATAAGATATATTTTCAGATGTTTCAAAAGTATTTAACGTTTCTATTAAATTAAAACTCGCATATATTGAAATCATTATACTCATACAATCAATAAATAAACAGTTGATAAAAGAATAATTTTAGACAAATATAATTCAAAACTACAGAAAAAAATTATACTATCACTGACTTCAATAAAACGCGAGGCATTTGCGTCAAATCTAATAGCTAACAATTCACCGAATTTAAACCTCGTAACGTTAAATGGGGTGAACAGAAACCCTTAACATGTGTACTACTAGTTACTAATGGATTTAAAATTTATTACATCGACGCCTACTTCACATTGAAACAAATTCAAACTCGTGTTTAAAATAAACATTGACACCCTTATTGCTATTAAAACAAGACTCATAATGACTGGTAAATCTGTTTTAAATGTTGCTATATATGCTAGCAGAATTTTTAGCGAGGAAAAATTCTCTGATATTATTTATTTAATCGTAGCCACGTGTTGTTTTGATTTGCCGTTGTTAATATTCAATTTTACGCCTCTAGATATAAGTCCTTTTGAGCCTGTTGTTAGTAATTTTGAATGTTCAGTAACCTCTAATTAAAGTTAAAATTAGCGACCGAAGTGACGCGCACTCCATCCCACTGCATTAGAAAAATCACCAATTCTCCACAGTAATTTGCCATCCGGACATCTTATTTCTATCCAGATCCAACACCTATCCAAAAAAAAACAGAATAACACGTCTCGAAGGTCATAAAAACGATAAATCAGCAACTCTCTCAAGAACGAAACAGAACACAACCGCTCTCGTTCAAGGCTTGGACGTCGATCCCTTTTTGATATGCTTTTTGTAAAGGATGCAATATCAACAACTAAAAATAAAACCGTACGTGATAATTATAATTAATATTATTTTTAAGTATACATGTAACAAACTGTCGGAATAAACCTGCATAAAAGAGCAGTGCAGAGCCGATAGATGGCGGGATCAGTTAAACGAACCACGCAATCGTTGTATTCGCTTAGTTAATAAATATTTCATAGCTTATTCCTACTACAAGCTGTAGCAAGAATAATCACAGAGAGTCGATACTCGTGGACAATTGCAGTCCAACAATTAGAATGAAATCTGCTGCTATTTGAAAAACGGTGTGACTGGTTTGGAGTTTCTTTCGAACCGCCTTCTAGCATATATTCCTTATTAACGTATACATAAATAAGTTTATTTGCTTTTGTAATGTCAAGTTTAATTTATATAGTTTGTTTATTTCAACCTTGTTTGCTTTTCGAATACAACTCTAACAAACCTCCTGTTATGTACTTTTTTATTATTATTTATTTTAGTATAGAAATAAGTATACAATCGTTATATTCTTGTGACTAAAATTTACGATTTTTGGAGTATTACTTTTACTTTTGTTATAAACTATTGCTTTTAGCTACATTACTTGATGCTGGGTCAACGGTAATTAATTACTCGATAGGTTTTGATTCCTTTACAAAAACGTGAAATATGCGAATCAGTTAGCCGTTCCCTTTGAATGTATAAGCTTCGAAGGTGGAGTTTTTTATTATAAGAGTCTGCGAACTCTGGTATTTGATAATAATTTTAACTTGATATCTCTACGCATTTCTGAGAAAAATGTTACAAATAAACAGAATAAAAGGGTTCATTTTTTCCATTTGAAGATCAAAATCCTAAAAATATCCTGTTTGTTCTCAAATCGGGTTTAGTCGATAAACGTAATATCTCTATTAAACCCCTTAGCTATAAGAATCGTGATGATCCGTAAACTTCAGGACCAGTGACAAATAAATCCATATATATCAACGCAATACGCTCGTCTGAATGTTCGTGACATTAATTCGAAGGAAGTCAGTCATAAAGTTTTACGATAGCGCCGATTGACTTCCGAAATGTTCACGAGATAGGGTTCCGTACTCAATGACTTAGCTTACGTTCTGTTTATGAAGGAAGCGATGCCGAAGGATTTACTAGGGTTGAATAAATATGACATATTTCTCAATTTCTTAACTCTAAACTCTTTCTCGGTACCGACAAGAGGCATATAATTACAAAATATAAAAAGTGGAACCCGATTGTATGTGACACTTGTACAGTGACGTGCATAGTGTATTTGGACAGGGTAGCCAGATTCACATAATTAATGTGAATATTATATAATTATAACAAATATTATATCATTTTCATAGAGAAAATAGATAGCGTGAAAATAGAATAGATATCAATATAAAGGGATCCCTTTTTGTTTAAATTAAAGCAATTTATTCCAGATTTATTTATCGTAAGGGCATGCAATGCTTTCATGCATCTATGGAATGAACGCTACTGTACTTGTAGACTTTTTGCATTACATATTTTAGCCTCACCTCACCTTGCTCGCCTCTATGCACAAAATTTTAAGCGCTCCATTCTACAATAAGTTCAATAGAACTCTTAATATCTATCCTCTTTACCTTTACGAACTTAAAATCAAAGCTAGAGATTCCTTAATGCAGCTTGACTATGCATAAACTGATGATCTTTTAAATACTTAAGGTATATATAATCTACACTCAACAGTTACTCTCTTACTCACCCTTTTATACACATAAACGCACACATACACAACTCGTTTGTATGGCTAGTAGCCTATATATATATATGTCGGAGAGAGAGCGTTTTTAACTGTTATTAACTGTTATTAATTGAAACGTCACGTTTAGTACTTGGACGGAATCAGAGATGGCGTTGCGATCGTAATCAACTATTCGATTTGGTATAAAATGGAAATTAGTCATTTTCGCAGGCATTCAAATTCGGACGGTCGTAGCGATCGCACGTATCTCAGAGATCGTTGCGTTTCCTTTCTAAAATGAGTGATGAAGAATGTGCACGTGCCGCCCTGACAGGCTGTACCTCGTCATATATGTTTTGTAATGGTGGATGCTGATGCCTACGGTACATTCACACGACTAGTGCAGACGTCAACGTAACTTGAAATGTGTAAAATATTGATATTTGGAATCAATAAAATTATTATTATTAAATTTTCCTTCCCTCATTAACATCATATCTGCAGTAGGATATTTACATTTCGATATAGGCTTGTCCTAATGATTTCCAGAAATGGTTGAAAGCACCTTGCTTCCATTGTCGTCCTGTGATCTAGATCTTTTTTTTTTGAAGCGGACTAACTACTGATTGACGGGAAAGGCATTTTCAGTTCAACCGGGCTTAGGAGGCGAGCACAGAAGGTGCTCAGCCAGCGAAATTTTTGGGTTGGGTGGCAACGCAAAGGCACCCCTGTGGGTACGAACCTCGACTTGGACCGCCAGCCAAATAAAGTACTAACCCTACGGGTGATCTACCAGTGATCTAGATCACTTCTTCTGTCCAACTTATAGATGGGCGTACCACAATGCGCTTTGCCAGTGCGTGGTCTCCACTAGAGAACCTTCCTGCCCCATCGGCCATCCTCTCTATGAACGATGTGTCCTGTCTTACAATTTATTGTTATGTAGTATTTCTCAATTTTGGATCACATAGAAATACTCTAAGCATAGTCCTTTTCATAGCTCGCTGTATGACAGTGAGCTTTCTAATGATACTCATAGTAAAAGATCACATTTCTTTGCCATATATCAACACTAAATGCTCATATAATATTTCTTCCCTAATATTTTATAATAGATACACCCCCGTGAAGGATACATGTCATAGTATAAAGCACCGAATTTCTTTGTATGTTCCAACAAAAGAGAAATCAGAATTTCTGTCGACTCCATATGGAAATTGCTTCCGCAAATGGATTGCTCTCGAGCTAGCGGTTACGAAGAAAACCTGCGAACATCTTGTGAAAATAGATTGATACGGTTGAGAAAATTAATTTTGATATACATTTCATTTACAAATCATCGTGTGGTCAGAATTTTATTACAAGTGACCAGTATTTTTATTCAATGAATTCTAATTTTACTTCAATTAATTTTATTTCCTATGTTGTCTATATTAAGCAAGCTTATTGTTTTATTATACCGATATTTTATTTTAGTTCTGCGAATTCGATTCAACGGATAGAAACTATAAAATATCTGATGTTGGTATCGCGTTCGTTAAAAACGGCATTAGTCGCATTTATCGATGTCGTTAACGTGAGCTTAAACTGTTTTAGCTGTTGCCAATGGTTCTCAAACTGTTGAGAATTGTTTAAATACAATAAAACTAGCTTATCAGCCGAGCATCTTGCCGCCATGTCATGTTAAACTACTCCACACTTCTTTTCTTTCTAATTTGTTCTATTTTTAAGTGTAGCCAAAGTGTGTAAAAATATGTTCGTTATGACATCACAATACAAATTTCTAAATTTTTCAGTTCTTCCGTACTATAATATATATGTATTGTATATATAAACCTTCCTCATAAATTAGTCTATATGTTGCTGAAAACTGCATTAAAATTCGTTGAAAAGTTGAAAAGATTTAAGCGAACAGAAAGCGGAAGCGACTTCATTTTACACTATGTAAAGATAATTATTAAACCTTTTATATTATGTTCCAATGTGTTGTTATTTTTAGTGTGATTATAATATTATGACATATATAATTTAAGGAATGCTACATATTAATGTAATTATACTTGATTTACTTCTAAAATTTATTTATTTATTTTACTTAATATGCTTTTTACATTTTAGTAGATATCTTTCAGAAAATATACAACGACGATTTCATAAACGTTTTTAATAATTTCTATATATAGAAAGGTTGTTTGGTATTTAACTTGTTTCTGTTACGTAAAAAATATCTTTTTATTACATTGGCTCAACAAATTGACTACATTTCACGTGATGTAAAGTGCAGTTTAGCTTAGGAATGTTAATGACAATGAAAAGACGAAAATCCGTTAACAGTCTCCGTCGTCATGTCGGCCCAAATATACCACGACTGAAGGTCTCTAGGTATATGAATTACTGGACGGGTACAAACTTATATTACAAAATGTGGTGACTTTAATTATTATCTATTTAAAATTTAAATGAATTAATGTAATATATATAATTTAATGTGTGCATTTTGTGGCTTATGGGTATCTTCAATTTTAGTTTATTGATTATTATAATAGTAGGAAAAAAGAAGAAATTTATATGTTGTGTATGAATTTGTATAAAAATGTCTCCAAGTTTGAGCATCGCTGAGGAATGTGTCAGAATTTAAAATCGCAACTACATCAGCATCACAATGGCAGTCAGACGTTATGTTTGCGGAAGCAAAAGTTGTAAATTTTTACAACTCCATGTCGCTAGCAATTACCGGCTAGGGGAAGGGTTGAATAGGGTTTTGTTGGTAAAAATATTCATGTTAGATTTTTTCTTTTTTCTTTAAACATAGGTATATGATGTACAGAGGCTTAGAGTAGACAAAGGAACATTCTTTAGTCGATCACGCTAGTAGAAAAGTGTAAAATATATGGAACTGTCATATCGTGTAGACAATTTCGAAGGTTCTATCGATCTCATACATTTACGTATTATTGCTGATCAAATTATAATTTATCTGCACCCTTTGTTAATTGTGACTTTCAAGGAAGACATCTCCGCACTGAAAAACTGAGCACAGGGAAGAAACTCTATATTCTGCGCGGAAAATTAATGCTTTTAAAAATACACAGCCTGGTTATATTTAATATTTAAAACGAATCATGATATTTTATAAGTGATTTATACAATACAGTACTGTCGGGATGTCTTCCCTACATGTGTGTTATTCTTCCTTATGTATTGATGTGGTCGGTGTGTAGAGCAGTCCCTCGCTTGAATTGAAACACTGATAAATTTTCTCACTATGTATTATGCTTCATTATTTAAACAATTTTTTTTTTAACAATTACACACATTGGCCTACTCCCAAATTAAGCTTGCGCTTGTACTATGGGTACTAGACAAAGATATACATACTTAAATACATATATACAGCCATGACTCGTGACAAACTCATCTGCTCATCACAGAAAAGTTTACCACTCCCGGGACTCGAACCCAGGACGTTCATCGTAAGTAGGGTCGCTACAAACAGCGCTATCAGGCCGTCATTACATTTATTTTATTTTTATATCCTAATTTAAAGTGACTACAGTGCATCTGATGGTAAGTACCGTATAGTCCAAAAATGACAGCGACTATCAAGATCGGGCTTTACGAACCTTGGAAAGGGCCTTTGTTTACTTGGGAAAAATCCTCATAGGATCTTCCCTGCCCACGGTCTTGTGTACCGGAATCGTACTAGCTAAAAACCTCAAGACTACTTCTACACTTTAACAAGGACTGTGGGCCCTGTAATCAATGCTCCACTGCCTCATCATACCTTGGAAGAGGCCTGTGATGTGTGTGTGATGGATATGGGTTGTTGATTAATATTTTGACTTAAATTTCCATTCCGATTTCGAACTTTTCCATTTCTTATATACGCTCTGTTGCTAAAATGCGCATGAAAATTGGTCTGGAAATTTAAAAACGTGTTAAAGATGATTCAAATAAATATTACACTAAATTGACATTATATCAAATAACACAAATGTAAGCCCACAGCCAACTTGAATACGAAACCGCAAACAACCGGAACAGATAAGCTGCTGATATTGGAGATAACTTCGCTCAGAAATTGACCTGAGCTTCTGTTTGAAGCAACACGGATACCTCACAATTAGAAGCGGCTTTTAACTTTTATTTCTGCAATTTAACCTTGTTCCATCCTCTCCCTTCCTGAATAGAACAACGCGTGCGGGTTTTTTTTTTTTATAACTTATAGGCGAACGCTTGACCTCAATCACACCAGGTGGAAGGTGAAGATGAGTCCGATGATGAACCGCGTCCGCCTAACAAATGCCTATTCACTCTTCTTTTAAAGACTCCCAGGTCATAAGATCGTGGAAATATGACCGCTGGTAGCATATTCCACTCCTTAGCTGTTCGCATGATGAATGTGGAAGCGAATCTTCTCGTGCGGATATAAGGAACATCCACCACATACGGATGGTATCCGACACGATGTCTTGTGGTTTTCTAGTGACACAGCTATACGGTATCTCACATCCCGGCTAGGACTAAGAAGTTCTGTAACTCCGTCTTTTGCCGTCTCGTTGGGCTGTGGAATGGTCTTCCAGCGAACGTATTCCCACCATTCCATGATATGGGATTCTTTAAGCGTACCGTGAAGAGATATTTGTGCAGGCTGGCATGATCGCTGCGACTACCGATGGGTTTTTTCTTAACTATCGATAGTTGTTGGCGTTTTTTGGATTGCACCATGCTTACTATCAGGTAAGGGGTGCAGCCACTGTGTCGAGTCAGTTTAAAAAAAAATGTTTTGTATTATTATAAATTTATTTTCATGAGTGACGTTGAAAAATAAATAATACGACCGGTGGTCGTGGGTGTGTTGGTAGAATGATACGGATTTTGGCGTTTTATTGTTTATTTGCACTTAAAGGCATATCGAACTGCGACGCACACGCACGTACTCTAGCCTTGGGTCTCAGTAGTCGACTGACTTTGCAAGCATCCCGTGCGCGCGCGCATCCTCTTACCCCGTGCGACCCGTAACACCCTAACGACCATTAGGGCGTTTAACACATGCACGTATCGGGCGATGTCTACATGCTATAATAATAATAAAACTCGACACAATACATTATTATAACAACAAATACATAAGCTGTTTCTGTATCAGGCATAGGTGCCGTCGAATGTAGAATACTATAATATTCTTTGGGTCAGGTCCGCTAAAAATCAGTTGGCCGCTCTGGACTCAATTGATTGTAGAGCTAGAAGACTAGTTTGTAATGACTCTTCCGCTGAGACTAAAATGCAGAACATTAAACATCGACGTAAAGTCTCCTGCCTTGCCTTTTTTTGGTTGCACAATGGATAGTATTCTCAAAAACTATATTCTCGAATTCCACCAGCCCCATTTCATTATAAAACTACTAGACGCCGTGTCAGATGCCATCAGTATGAGGTGGACATTATTTATATCTGCACGAAGAGATTCTCTTCTAGTCATCATGCCAACAGCTAAGAAGTAGAATATGCTTCCAGCGAGCATATTTCCACGATCTCATGACTTAGGAGCTTTTAAAAGAAGAGTGAATAGACCTTTGTTGGGTGGACGCGGTGCATCGTCGGACTCATTTTTACCATCCACTAGATGGGAATGAGGTTAAACGTCGGCCTATAAATAATAATTTTAAGAATTTACTACCTTTCTTTTCATTCAATTCCTTATTTGAGTAATCGTAGAATTGAAAATATCACCTTTTTTATTCAAAATTATTATATGACTCATAGAATCGTCATACTTGTCGAGTCAAATAGATTTCAGGTCCTCATTCTAATGTAAGAGACTATTCACTTTTTAAAGAGCCATTTGTGAATTCAATTTATGATAATAATACTTTTATTTTCCGTGCTTGTGGTATGTATAACAAACGCTTATGTGATGTCGAACTTGTATTATATTATATCCCTTTAGCTTTTTTAGAAGAATGTTGAGAAAAAAGTTTTTTTTTACACTGGCTCGACTTAGTGACTACAGAGTTCCTGATGGTAAGTACAGTGTAGTCCAAAAACAAAAGCGACTATCAAAGGATGAAAATCCATTGATAGTCTACATCGTCATGTCGGCCCTCGTATACCACGACTGAAGGACTCTAGGTATATGAGCTACCGGATATACACAAGCTGATCCCAAAACGCGACAAGCCGAAACTGGTCACTATGACGGGCTTTACACCCATGCACTGTGGTCGCGATCCAGACGGGCACCGGCGCCCTACTACCTCGCTGCTGCTCGTTTAGCACCACCCAAGAGTCACGTGTAGGGAAACTAGGGTAAAGCCTACGGACGCGAGCAGCTTCGACTCCCAAAATAATATAAATAAAATAAATAAATATAAATTTAAATTTTTCCTTTGTTGTATTTGTTTTTTTCCTTATATAGTTAGTTCATTAGTTTTATGTCCATAATCCTGATTATTTTTGTGGAAATTTGCTTGCTTATGTATTCTTTTTATGTGTTAAATTGTTTACACATTACAACATATACATGCATTTGCCTGTATCCCCCTATATATACGAGTATATATGTATAATTAACTATATAACATTTAGTACAAACAATAAATTATATGAAGCGCATTTCCATGGTTCTATATCGAAGGTAGATTAGCATATGGCCGTCAGCATCGGGTATCTTCCAGATCAACGTCACGGCTCGAGACCTTCCGTTTGCGCTCTGCTCCGCTTAATAAGGCTTGCAAACGGTTTGATATGCGTTCACCGTATAAATTCTCTGTATCAATTTCTTTATACTCAATTAACATTAATAATAATAATAATATATATATTATATATAATTGCTGTTCGTTAGTCTCGCTAAAACTCGAGAACGGCTGAACCGATTTGGCTAAATTTGGTTTTGAATTAATTGTTGAAGTCCAGCCAAGGTTTTAAAGGTGAGTAAATATGAAAAAAAATGCTAGGAATATAGTAAAAACAACAATTTCTTTTTCCCATACAAACCACTCTGTCCCCAGCTGTCAAACATACGTTGTCAATCAAAGCAAAAGAAAGGTATGCCTTCAAGTTCATTAGAGGTTGCATGTCAGTAATTAAACTTATAATTAAAGGGCCAAGTAAATAAACAAAAAATAACCCAAAAATGTCCCATAGGGCATTATAGTAAAAATATCATTACTTTAGATATGACTTATGTAAGTCTTTCAATGCAATTTTATTTCTATTAGACTGCGACAGGCTAATAACTTTTGGCAGAATGAAATCTGACGAGGCAGCTATTAACATAAAAAAATAATGTAACTTTGCTTTAAAAAAATAGGGCAGAACAAGGTCTGCCGGGACAGCTAGTTTATTATTAAATACGACAATCCACTACGCACTGTAACGTGTATTTGTATGGTAAAATACTAGTAGCATTTTTGAAATTGGTCATAAGTGTAATAATAAATTAATTAACGTGATATATGTATGTTTTATTTGATGCCAGTTTTTAACTTATTGTCAAATAACCTATTAATGCCGAACACCTCCTTTGTATACTTAATTCTTTTACGTGAAAAATACATTAAATTAAATTAATATATAACTTTTGCTCAAGAAGAAAATTTTTAATACCATTTATGATAATTGTACTAAGATTATTTTTTCAACGATATCTAAATACTGACAATACTTAAAAGACCTTTTAAAACGGCGGTCCTTGATGTAAATTTACAATTCACACGTCAAATTTCAAGTGATCAGAAACGATTCGATCAGCATTTCCCACGAATTAGACACGTGTAGGGACATCGACGGTTCGAGAGGGTAGGGTCTCGACAAATATTGTCTTTGAGGACACACTCAACTGACTTGACTGTTTAAGGGTTGTATGTTTGGTGACAATGGTCCGTAATAACTTCGGTGTTTCATTTCCTATTGTAATTTTAGTAATATGTATTGCTATTGTATATTTAATTTGTATGTCTTTTTTCCCTTATAATTATGTCATTTTTTCATTTATAGTTATGTATATTTCGTTTATTTGAGTTTTTTATATACGAGTATATACTAGCTGACCCCGCAAACGTTCTTTTGCTATAGTTATTTCTGGGTAATTTCTTGTGAAGACAAAAAATTACCAACTTATTGTGTGTAAGGATAAAATAAAAATTAAAAAAAAAGTTAAGGGTGAACAACCGTTATCACTTAGGGGTATGAAAAATAGAGAGTAGCCGATTCTCAGACCTACTGAATATGCATATAAGATTTGGTTAAAATCGATAAAGCCGTTTCGGAGGAGTAAGGTGACATTGGTAGTAACTAACATCGCGACACGAGAATTTTATATATATAGAGATTTATCTGTTTTCTTTTTCTTTTTTTTTTTTTGTTTTTGTTTGTTTTTTGTTGGTGTGCGGAGATACATTAGTGTTTACTAATATTTTATATTATAATTTTTTAATGGGTGTTAAATATTTTATCTGTTGATCTTATATTTCTGTTCTTGTATATTTGTATTTTGTATATTTGTATGTACTCCATGTGTGTAAAATTCTGTACTCCATTGATCCCTTCCTTGCTCTATTCTGCGCGTTGATTCAATAAATGGGTGTCAGCTGAAAATCAGCGCTGGGTGGCTCGGCTGGTCACTTAGCATTTGCTGAGCTGACTTCCCTTTGGCACATCATCACAACATAGGGTGTTTACTGTTTTTGTTTTCTATCTTTAATAACCTATTTTGCTGTGTTGTTTGTTGTGTTGTGTGCCAAATAAATGTTTTATTAGTATTATAATTTTTTTTTATTAGTGGTTATATCCAACGACTAATATTGTATCGTACTTGTTAGCCGTGGTGGCTGCCAGCAGAATAGAATAGCACCCCCCCTCTTCTTGCTGAGGTGTCGTAAAAGGCGACTAAGGTATCTCTTTAACACCGCAATTCAACCAAGTGTTCAGAGAAGGAAAACTCGACCAAACCTGCATCCCGCTCCCTCCCGATCGTACTGGTTCTCCATTCCATCGGGCCCGAGGGAGTTCGGACGAGAGAGTGCTTCTCTGGCTGCGCGTCCAGTTATGCACTTAAATATCTCCTGCGCAATTGACTGTTTCCGAAAAGTGCCCCTCAATTTTCTTAATCGGCATTGAAACAGTTGCCGTGGCGGAAACCGGCTAGGATATCATCATCATCGTACTCAAAGTGACCAGTACCGAAACTGATCGCTGTTCTCAGGGCACTCACACGTGACATTTCTATTCGATGCCAAGGGGGCTTCTTCAGAATATTTTCCGTCATCAGTGAGCATGTGGTACCTATATCCATACTTACGTAAGACTTACAGATACATGCCAGGTTTCGAACTTAAGTCCACTCACGTCGTAACTCCTGATTACCGGTCCCTTTTTCTACTAGGCAACCACAGACAAAATATGTCTCTTTGTCATAGAAGGGCAAAATGTAATCAGATTAATAAAAAAGATTAACGATTACATTTTACGTTTTTTACCGTTAATATGACTGCATTTTGCTCATTTATGTTTTAAACACAACAGAATCCCAGACTGTATACATATTTATCATTTTTTAATGTTTTAAATGGATTTAATCATGATTACAGAGCAAGGAAATTAAAATTACGACTAAATTTTGTAATCGTTCATCATTAATCAGATTACATTTTGCCCATCTCTGCTCTTTGTTGATTTGATTCCTTATTAAGCGAATTTATACAAAATTTAGTCGAATGATAACTTGTTAAGCCGTAATAACATCATAAAACCTAACTAAATCCACGTTAACAATCACTTGCCCTTACAATACATTCCGGCCTCTTGTTAACGTGCATTCTCGATTCCTGGACAATGCGATAGTACCAGTAATCTCTCTTACACTCTCCCTATTAATCATAATTGACATATTTCGTACTTTCGGTGCAATTTGTCCGTGTTTGTTGAATGGTCGCGTGCCTAGTGTTTGTTTTGATGTCCGCGAGTCGGATGGACCAACCGCTCTCATTAGAGGGTTTTCGAGCCTCTTCAGCTGTGAACGTAGAATGGAACTTGAGATTGTAGTTGTACGTGATCGTTGAATTAGGGAATATAAAGATACCACATATATGTATGATGGATGTAATTGCATGAAATATTATTATGTATGGAGTAGTAAATGCGTAGAACGGAACGTATGTGAGTGAAAGGAAGAGAGTATGGAAAGAGAGAGAGGATAAGAGGTTTTTTTTTGCGAGGGTGCGGTTAGATATACGACGAAAAAAATAAATAAGATGTGCAATGAAATTGCAAAATGGAATAAATAAAATAAAATTGGTGTTTTACAAAGTGTAAGTCACCGATTTTGTCAATATGGATTTTGCTCTTCGAATACTATGGCTATACTCAAGCTCCTATTACATTCGGTTTTTGTCAAAACAAATTTATTGTTTGAGAACTTTGCTAAGCAAAGTCGAAATAACGTCTGCCAATCTCAGCCTAAGCTCCTAACTACTGGTAGCTTGGGCCTCAGCCCTTGGTGCCACAGGTTCACATATTTTTATATTTTAAAATTCGTATGTTTCTTATGATTATTTATTTTAAATATAAGCAATGTGTTTTTATATGTTATATTAAATTAAGTGTAACGAATATATAATAATAATCTTTATTTGTGACGATGTTTCAAATAAACAATTATAATTAATGTTGAAATATATTTCACTTCAATTTTAAACACAATTATTCCCACGTTCAATAATCATTGAACCCTCAAATTCGCTAATTTGGTAACAATTCGAGCGATTACGTCAAACACATGGGCACGCGACAGCCTCGGGTTGTTTTAAACAATGAGTGTTAACAAAAGCAAATCTAACTTGCGTTATGAATAAAACATTATCATTTTTTCTCTGGAAATTATTTTGATTTTTTTAGGGATCAGTTTCTACAAAGACTATTTAATTAGGTAATTTAACAGTCGCCGTCTAGGAGACAGCTAGGTACGTGCTCATTGAATCCAGCGAACTGGCAGCATACCAGGCACAACAGGTCCCTTCCGGTAGCAGCCAGCAACATCAGTTGGCTGGCAGATTTCCTGAAGAAACTGGGCTGGGATGATTGAAATCACCCTGACCCAGTCTCACGTAAAATAGGCGCACTCAGACATTGAGTTGCCCCAATGAGAGGTAGTGAGGGGGTAATCTACGACCCCCTCCCAGAGAGAAGGCCCGCGTAAGACCAATCGCTCGCCGGGCCCTCGGAAGTATCTGGATCCCCAGGCCCGGCGAAGGCAAAGAGCAGGCAGTGCTGGCACCCCGGTGGTCGTAACGGGTCGGTGGTTGTAACGGAGCCCAAATCCGCGTAATCAAGCGATATACAGGAATATAAACAATGTAACTCGAATATTATGTTTATTGTCTTAGATTTATCGCAAAGAATTTTGTTTCTCACTTCAAACGTGTTAAGACTGTTTTAACGAACAACATGCGGCGTAGTATAATGTGATTTGTTATCTAATACAAATGAATAAATAGTATTATATAATGTAAACTAGCTTTTTCCCGCGGCTTCGCTGGCGTTAAGAAGTATTATTATTAATTAGATATAGCTTTTGCGGCTTTACTTTTGTTTAGCGTGTGTAAAAAATTAGGGCCTAATCTGTCATTAGGCGCTAAAACTATCAAGCTATTATATTATATTCGAAAATCTCAGAAAATTTATACCAACTTTCATTTCCCATTTTATCCCCTTGGAGGTGGAATTGATCAAAATCCTTTCTTAGCGCATGCCTACGTCATAACATCTACCTGCATGCCAAATTTCAGCCCGATCCGTCCAGTGGTTTGGGCTCTGCGTTGATAGATCACTATGTCAGACTATCAGTCACATTTGAGTTATATATATATTTAGATGTTATTAGTATTTGAATGGTATACATCCTGTGTTTATATGTTAGTGCTTATTGCATTAAATTCCTTTTAAAAATCCAATTAAAAATCCTAATACCTTCCACAAGAAGAGAGTCATCCAGATACGTGGCGATAAATGTGTTAAAAACTATTTAATTTTGCAGGTTATCTATTTTTCTTTACATATATCCTGCTATTAATATTATATTGCAGGGATTTTCCTATTAACTCCGTTTCAATATATAATACTCACACTATTTATTTCTCGGTCGGTGTAGTTGTAAAGGTGTTTCCCGGGCAACAGCGTTTATCCTGTAGAAAAAAATTATAATTTTATCAGATTATAATTAATAGGTAAAAAATGTACGCAACTTTGGAACCCATAATTATATTTATATAACAAACCAAGCGTTGTTTTATTGATACTGTAATTCAATTTGTTACGAGAGAACCGTTCATGTGGGATTGCGCCTTAGGCTATATGTGACAATGTGTGCGGAAATGTGTCTAAATAAAATCCAAATAAATAAAATTGTACATATTATGGAGCAAGTTTTTCTCTTTAAAACGGCAAATAGTACAATTGTATTGGATTTGTAAAAGATTAAAATTTAGATTTCATATTTTTTCAAATTAAATTTAAATAAATCAAACTGTTTGTGGTGGCTTTGTGGATAGTGTATCGGTTGCCGTATGCCCTTGCGTAGGTTCGAATCAGGGATGTTATGGAGCTTCGACTCCGACTCCGATAAGTCGGAACTTCCGATCGTTATTACACCTTCGGTTCCGACTTCGGTTCCGAAACTTTTTAATCGGAGGTATTCATCGGAGGTCACCACCACTGTTGCAGTCAATTCATTTGATTTTACTTTATATGTTGTTGAAACATAATATCAATTAATCAAACAACCAGTGCTACTTAATTTGTAGAAGACATTTATAAATTTAGATTAAAAAAATATGATTAAATTATTAAATTTAAAAGTAAATGTACATTTAAATTTATTACTAAAAGGTTTTTTTATTTTACATTTACATAAAATAAGTAAAATAGAAATTAACACAAAAACAACCCTGCAGCAAATTTGATTTAATTTGTTCACTGGACAATGTTCACTGGAGGATAACGGTTTCTGATATATCCAACACTTTGTGAACAACAGCTTTTATTTGCCCAAGTTAGGTTGTGTTCGGTTGTGTTCGGTTGTATTCGGTTGTTTCGGTTGTTTCGGTTGTGTTCGGGTGTGTTCGGTTATGTTCGGTTGTGTTCGGGTGTGTTCGGGTGTGTTCGGGTATCTTCGGTTGTGTTCGGGTGTGTTCGGTTACGTTAGGGTGTGTTCGGGTGTGTTCGGGTGTGTTCGGGTGTGTTCGGGTGTATTCGGTTGTGTTCGGTTGTATTCGGTTGTTTCGGTTGTGTTCGGGTGTGTTCGGGTGTGTTCGGTTGTATTCGGTTGTTTCGGTTGTGTTCGGGTGTGTTCGGGTGTGTTCGGGTGTGTTCGGGTGTGTTCGGGTGTGTTCGGGTGTGTTCGGTTGTGTTCGGTTGTGTTCGGCTGTATTCGGTTGTTTCGGTTGTGGTCGGGTGTGTTCGGGTGTGTTCGGGTGTGTTCGGGTATGTTCGGGTGTGTTTTTTTTTTTTTTTTTTAAGGGCCCCGCCTCCACCCCGTCACTATGGGAAAATGTGACGTCATTGAAAACTTTTGTTTTTAATGATTCTATATAATACTAGCCCTTTTTGTGCAGAATTGCAAGGAAGTTAAACGGTAATTTAGAATACATTAATAAAAATGGTGCTATATAAAACAAACTTAGAGTTAAGTTTAACATATTTTCGTTAAGACCAAAAGGAATTTCAACAAAAGAAGATTAAACATAGAAATTAATACATAATAGATATTAATACATTAAAAGATAGATACATAGTAATAAAAGAAAAGTAACACTATCAATACAATGATGAAATTAAGAGTAGAATACATAAATTATAAAAGAAAACTAAAAGAAATTGGATACATTAAAAGAGAGGACTTAATATTAAGAAACAAAAAGAAAAATTAAATACTAGTAAAATTATAAGTAACAATTTATAAAATAAGGAACAATAATAATATTAGGAAAAACAAAAGAAAAGTAAAATTATACTAAGTGATATTATAAGAAGAAACAATAAAATCAAAGACAAAAGTAAACTTAGGAGAACAAAAGAAATTAAATTATACTTAGTAAGACTATAAAGAATAACAATAAAATAGAAATAATAAGAGACAATAATAGTAATGAGAGAAAGAAGGTAAAAACGCTTTTTTTTTTTTTTTCCTTTTTTTTTTTTTTTTTTTTTTTTTTTAATTTAATATAAAAAGAAATAAGTAATAATTAAAGAAAAAGATAAGTTACATGCCATCAGGGAAACAAAGTAGGGAAATATTATAATAAAAATAAAGATACAAAATAATATTACTAGATATATAACAAAAGAGAATAAATAAGATATATAGAAGGCATAAAATATAATATATAATAAATGAGATAATATAAATAATATAATATGTATAATAATATGAACAAGCATAAAGAAAACCCGGGTTATATATATATGTATATAAAAACAATATAAAATAATATAATATAATGACAAGTAAATGAAAAATTATCAAATTAATAGTACCAGGTATGAAAGAGTCAGGTATGTACGTACATGTGTGAAAAATAATATATAATAATTCAGATAATGACAAAGGAAGGTAAAATATTAATAGAAGTAAAACTAGATAACTGGGTATAAAGAATAACCAGGAGCATGTATATGTATAAAAATAATAATATATATAATAAAGTCAGATGATGACAAGTAATAAAAAAAAAAAAAAAAAAAAAACTATTGAATTCGAAAGAATGTAATTAAATATAAAAGGAAAACCGGGAGAATATATATATGTATGTAAAAAATAGTATAATAGTGGTAGGTATCAGAATAGATAAATAAGTATAATATAATTGAGAGAATATATATATATATATATATATATATATAAATAGAATAAGATAGCATGTGATAAGATCACGTGATGGTAAGCGGGCATTCTGTTCGGATAGCAAGTATCAGAACAGGTAACTAGGTATAATATAGCTGGGAATACATATATATATATATATATATATATATATATATATATATATATATATATATATATATATATATATATATATATATATGAATATATTAAGATTACATGTGACAAGATCACATGATGGTAAGCGGGCATTCTGTAATTATGGCGGGTATAAGAACAGAAACTTAGTGTAATATGATTGGGAGTATACATATATATAAATATAATAAAATAACATGTGACAAGATCACGTGATGGTAAGTGGGCATTCTGTAATTATGGCGGGTATAAGAAAACTTGGTGTAATATGATTGGGAGTATATATATATATATATAAATATAAATATAATAAAATAACATGTGACAAGATCACATGATGGTAAATGGGCATTCCGTAATGATGGCAGGTATCAGAACAGATAACTAGGTATAATATAGCTGGGAATACATATATATACATGAATATATTAAGATTACATGTGATGAGATCACATGATGGTAAGCGGGCATTCTGTTCTGATAATAAGTTAATAAGGAGAAAGGAACAAGGTTTAATATAGTAAGGAATATATATATATATATATATATATATATATATATATATATATATATATATATATACATACACATGCAAATCTATTATTATTACATATGGCGAGATTACATGATGCTAAGTGGGCAATCTATTCTGACGTATATACAAGAAATATAGAATACAAAAGTGATATTATTAGCATAGATAGAAGAATATAAAGAGAAAAGGACAGAAATATAAAGTTGATAGAAATATATTGAAGGAAAGCGAGAAGGAAGATAGTGAATGTTAAAAATATAAAAATAAGTATGGAAATAGATGGTAACTGTGGAAACTATGTGTTGTAACTATGTATGGTTGCTAAGTAAACAATAAAATATCAAAGGAAAAAATAACATATGAAGACTGACAGATCGAGTGGAATGCTATTATTTAAGGTGCGTGTTCAGGTACCAAAAAATAAAATGAATATATTTATATATATATATATATATATATATATATATATATATATATATATATATATATATATATATTATAAAAATGAATAAATATTAATAGATATAAAAATAATATAATAAAATAAATAAATATTGAAATGAAATATAATACTTAATAATAATTAATTGGGAGCCGTGAAATTCTATCCCATTTAATAACAATAGGACAGTCGGGGCTAAAGGCTGGATGAGAATGGGGAAGATTGGCGGTTTTGCAATTAATGCAAGACGGCGATTTAATTTTGTTGGGACATGATCTCGAATCATGCTCCTCTGAACATACGGCACAATGTTGGTGTTCCGCTTTGCAGTCCGAGGACTTATGTGCGAAGCCCTGACACCTGAAACATTGTAAGAGAGGAGACTGATCATATGCGGTGATGATCTGGTATCCTAACTTGACTCTTTGCCCAACAAGGGCAGACCAGATGGATGGGTCGACCGAGATCACCACATTCTCCATACTCCCATTTCTCCACTTAATTCGTCTTACAATTTTCAGATGGACATCACTAGAGTTATTTGTCAAGTGAGACAGTAATTCTTTGTTTTGGGACAACAAAGCGGAGGTGATAAAGTCATTATCAGAGTCAGATGTGACTCCGACAAGACGTAAAAGAGGGAATCTGGGCTTAGGAATCACCGGGATAAGAGAAGGGATAGTAAGGATGGCACGGTAGATAGTGCTTTGGTCAGATTGAGACGCAACAGAAATCGCTAACTTAGCGTCCTTGCATCTTCTAACACCTGTGATGCCCACACCCAGCGTCACTACATCTACGTTCTTTTTTATGATTTTAAAAATCTCATCCGAACAGAGTAATTTATTTGATGATTCAACCAAAATGGTGAATCTTGGTTTGTTCGGTATTTCCCAAGGTTTTTGAGTACCTTTTTTAGTTAATTTATTATTATTGTCAATGACCTGGGAATTAATAGATGAAGGAGGAGAATTTGGAAGAGTATTATCTGAAATTTTAGTCGAAATTTTAGTCAATAATTTTTTTGAATTTAGAAACTCTTGTCTTAATTCATTAATGTTAGCTTCCATGTTAGTGATCGCTGAATTTAGTGAATGAATATTAAAATTTGAAGGAGAACGGGGAATGTCAGAGTTAGTGTTTGTTAAGGGGGGAGATAAATTTGAATCTAAAGCAGGGTTGGGAATAGTAGGGGTTAAAGGAGCATTCTTAGAAGCTTCAGACTCTTTTACTAACGTGTACAGTCTATCGATGGCGGTGATTACATTATTTTTTATATCAGTCTTAATGTTTCTTGAGTTTTTTTAAATTTATCTTAGCTGAAGTAAGACAGTTTTTAGCCTCCTGCAACCTGTTTTTGAAAACTACAGGTTGCGGATTACTGGGAGAGATGTTGAAAGTAGCAGAAGGCTTAATGTGTTTAATTTTGGGTGTTCGGGTGTGTTCGGTTGTGTTCGGTTAGGTTAGGTTGTGTTCGGGTGTGTTCGGGTGTGTTCGGGTGTGTTCCGGTGTGTTCGGGTGTGTTCGGGTGTGTTCGGTTGTGTTCGGTTGTGTTCGGTTGTGTTCGGTTGTGTTCGGTTGTGTTCGGTTGTGTTCGGTTGTGTTCGGTTGTTTCGGTTGTGTTCGGGTGTGTTCGGTTGTGTTCGGTTGTGTTCGGTTGTGTTCGGTTGTGGTCGGGTGTGTTCGGGTGTGTTCGGATGTGTTCGGTTGTGTTCGGGTGTGTTCGGGTGTGTTCGGGTGTGTTCCGGTGTGTTCGGGTATGTTCCGGTGTGTTCGGGTGTGTTCGGGTGTGTTCGGGTTTGTTCGGGTGTATTCGGGTGTGTTCGGTTGTGTTTGGTTGTGTTCGGTTGTGTTCGGTTGTGGTCGGGTGTGTTCGGGTGTGTTCGGGTGTGTTCGGTTGTGTTCGTGTGTGTTCGGGTGTGTTCGGGTGTGTTCCGGTGTGTTCGGGTGTGTTCCGGTGTGTTCGGATGTGTTCCGGTGTGTTCGGGTGTGTTCCGGTGTGTTCGGGTGTGTTCGGGTGTGTTCGGGTGTGTTCGGGTTTGTTCGGGTGTGTTCGGGTGTGTTCGGGTGTGTTCGGGTTTGTTCGGGTGTGTTCGGTTGTGTTCGGTTGTGTTCGGTTGTGTTCGGTTGTGGTCGGGTGTGTTCGGGTGTGTTCGGGTGTGTTCGGGTGTGTTCGGTTGTGGTCGGTTGTGTTCGGTTGTGGTCGGTTGTGTTCGGTTGTGTTCGGTTGTGTTCGGTTGTGTTCGGTTGTGTTCGGTTGTGTTCGGTTGTGTTCGGTTGTGTTCGGTTGTGTTCGGTTGTGTTCGGTTGTGTTCGGTTGTGTTCGGTTATGTTCGGTTGTATTTCTGTTGTGTTCGGTTGTGTTCGGTTGTGTTCGGTTGTGTTCGGTTGTGTTCGGTTGTGTTCGGTTATGTTCGGTTGTGTTCGGTTGTGTTCGGTTGTGTTCGGTTGTGTTCGGTTGTGTTCGGTTGTGTTCGGTTGTGTTCGGTTGTGTTCGGTTGTGTTGGTATGTGTTGTGTTGTGTTGTGTTGATATACGCCGGCGATGCGCTTGAGGGAGCGTGCCGCCCAATTTATCCAGGCGAGAGCGCTGTGTGACCCCGGGGGTCGGATTACGGTTACGGATTTAGGCACCAGATGATTAACGGTGAAGGAAAAACGGCAATCAGCAACGCTATTGGAAACGATGGTCACGTCATATAAGCGCAAAGTTGACAAGAGAAAATAGACTATAAGCAATGTATCTCTATTCACCACGTGCGGATTATAGCGTGACGATATGTTATTACTATTATCTATTAATTTATCATATTTACAATGACAGTATATTTTAAAATATATACAGTCAAAACCGTTTATGGCGACATCGTTTAGAACAATATACCAGTTATATTGACCCAGAAAAAAGGATCCGACAAATAAAAATAGGACTTCATGCCTCGAAAACATCACCGGTTGTTACGACTAAATCTGAGTAGTCCCTTCGTAGTCCTTATAACCGATTTTGAGTGCACGTATAAAAATAAAAATATTACTTATTAAGCCTTGATTCCTTTTTAGGAGGGATACAGGTATATCACTCCCAAAAAGTATAGCTGAACTATGTGATACGATCAGCGTTTCCAGAGGAACCGTTTATAGCTCGCCATAGATGGATAATCGTGGCATAGTGAGGAAGTCAGCATGTCATGAAAAAAGCAACAAAAAAGGCGCCGATCTCAGGATACTACATATACTGTGTGCCCAACGTGACCAGTAGCACAGCTTATCGCCGTTCTCAGTGCATTAATATTTGACATTTGTTTGATTTAGTTCCACCCTCCCCCTTCTAGCATAAATTGACGAGACGCCGTGCTGGTTTGCACCCTTTTGTGGTTGACATTCCTGCTGCTCGCACTAAGCGATTTGCCTCCTCCTTTTTGCTGCGTACCGCGAAGGAGTGGAACTCGCTTCCTGCGTCAGTGTTTCCGGCGTCTTATGACATGGGAATCTTCAAACGTCGAGTGAATCAGTGTTTGCTGGGTGAGCGCGCTCCATCGTCGGCCTCATCATCACTTTCCAGCAGGTGAGATTGAGGTCAAGCGTCAGCCTGTATGTAATAAAAAAAAAAGATGCTATACGGGTTTTATTACGAATTTTTCCTTCACCGGTGCCTAAATTCACACTTAATGTGGAAGAACCCAGATGCTCGTGCCGGGATTCGCATCTACCACCATTTGCCGCCGCACATGGTTACCAGTCCCTTATCCATTAGCCAGACCATCACAGCTACAAGCAAGGCACAATAACAATCGTTAATGCCATTTCTATACAGTTTGTGTTAACCCATTTTCTTTTTCTTTTTTTAACCCGGAGGAAACCCGTTATGGGCCGTCAGGAGACGGTGAGGGCTGCCCCGCCGGTGTGTCGGAGTCGCACCGACTAAAAGTGCTTAAGTCCTTTCAGAGTGCTGTTGGGGCTGCCCCGATTCTCTAGTGCGTCAGGTATGTTTGCCGAAGCAGGATTGCATGATTTTCATGCAGTCATACGTCGGCGGTGTGCTTCGATGCTGCGGCGTTTGAGGGGCAGTACTGATAGCATTTTGAGTATTTTAGCTGAGAAAGTGGACGGGCCTTTTATTCAGTTTTGGGTGAAGAAGCTCATCCACTCGAGCATTTTTGTAAGAAATTAATATTAAGTATAAAATTTGATGTATTTTTAATTTTGGAGAAATCTATACTAATATTATAAAGCTGAAGAGTTTGTTTGTTTGTTTGTTTGTTTGTTTGAACGCGCTAATCTCAGGAACTACTGGTTCGAATTGAAAAATTATTTTTGAGTTGAATAGACCATTTATCGAGGAAGGCTTTAGGCTATATAACATTGCGATGCAATTATTAGGAGCGAAGAAATAATGAAAAATGTGACAAAAACGGGGAAAATTATTCATCCTTGAGGGCTTCCATTGCGTGCGCTGCAAAAACGGTTCAAGATACCAATAATATATGTATGACAGAGTTATTTCTCTTAAAATGATCTAAAAAAGTGTCCGCGACAGTATATGTCTATCTTTTAAGATTAAGTCACTAGAACCGTTTTTATGGTACACAAATTTGGTCGAAATTAATGCATTATTTGTTAAGAGTTGTATCAACGTAATAATATTAATCTTTATCCAAATAAATGTGTTGTTGATTAAGAGTATTTAATTGTGAACAAAATTGTCTTTGACATCACTTAATTTCAATGAACATCTTAGAAGATATTACAAAACCTTATATAGCAAAACAACGTTTGCCGGATCGGCTAGTCTGAAATAAAGTTATTATCATTATTAAAACTCCCAGGGTGTTCCTTCTCCCGTTTGCCGAGGCCTAAGGCAAGGCTGTGCCAGCTTCCTCAGCACCCTGCAACGACTGGCCTATTGATGGAAGGTCTCTGCACAGCATTTGCTCACCTTCATTGTCTTGGAGCGGTGCGTGAGAACACATCGCGCACCACTCTCGCCTTGAAGATGTTGGGCGACACATTCCCTCAAGAGCGCTGCCCAGACCCATTATTTTTTATTGAAAACACCTCCATTCAACCATAACTGAAATAACAGATTAAAAAAGAAATATATATAAAATTTTTAAATTATTTGCTAGTAATGTACAGTTTTTTTTCAGGCATCAAAGAGATAATCAAATAAATCTACACATCATAGTAAACACCCCACTGAAGAACAAAAGGGGGTGCTCTACCGGGGTGGTGGGGTGCGAGGGTGTGCACGTGACCGCCACACGACCGAGAGCATGATGGGCACCGGAAAATTGATGTACTGGTGAACTCTATAAGATGGCATGGAGTAGCTTTAAAGTATTTTTTATTTAATTGATAATTTGTGAACCAATGTTACACATAGATGGGCAAAATGTAATCAGATTAATAAAAATGATTAACGATAACATTTTACGTTTTTTACCATTAATATGACTGCATTTTGCTCATTTATGTTTTAAATATTACAAATCCCAGATTGTATACACATTTATCATTTCTTAATGTTTTAATCATGATTACAGAGCAAGAAAATTAAAATTACGACTACATTTTGTAATCGTTCATCATTAATCAGATTACATTTTGCCCATCTCGGATGTTACACATTACTTGAGCCTCAAATTAAATATTTCATTAGTATAGTCCTTGGTCATCATAGTCGGGTAGGATACGTTTTGAAGATTGGTAAGATAAGGACTCCAGAGAAATCTTTTCCAACTATTTTCATAGAAGTTTAATAGAAATTTAAGTTTAATAGAAACAAACAATATTATTTTTGTATTCTTGAGTACTATTATACCATTTCTTGTATCTTTTATCTCTTACAACAACTTCATAGTACTTTTTGGACATAAATATTATAATTATGGATTGAAACTCAGATGTTACACCACATGCTCACCGGTGGAGGAAAATCATCTTGAGAAAGCCCGTATGGAATCTAAAAACACATGGCATTTATGTGTAAGTACCTTGATAGCGGTGATAAGCTGCGTTTCTTGTCGTTTCTGTGCAAACTGGATATAGCTACTAATATATCTTTGCTCACACCATAAGGGATGTAGTATGATGATATGTTATTATTATCATATTAAATTGTACAATTCTGTATATAGTTTTTTTTATATTCGGAAGTAATAAATTATTAATTTGCATATATTCTTATATTAATTGTGAAAGTGTAATTTATATCTGATTTAAAATCAAAATTTTTACCAAATTCGCCAATAAATTAAAACAGAAATTAATAAGAAAATATACAATGGCCACTCTATAGATTTCTTTATCCACGCTTCTACGTCTTCCATTTACGTACGTTTGATTCGATCCTGATTTTGTCAAAGCAGTAGCCCGACTCGATTGTTTTTATACAATTCACTGTACGCACTTTATTCACTCATTTAGACATGGTTTTGTTCAGTTTGATTTGCGACTGACACTTTTTTGTTGTTATTTTCTTACTTGTAATGTTTTGTTATGATATTGGCGGGTTATCCGCCTTGCTGAGGAGCGTGCCGCAGTTGTGATTGTCCGTCACATTTACATTATAATGATGTGACGGGATTTTGATGTCGTGAGAATGTTATTCTTAAATTTTTATATTGATGTTGTATATAAATTACATTACAATTGAAAATAAATATAATTTGTCACCCTCTCATATTTGAACACCGTTTTCAATCAAATCAATATTTTTACTTCCATTTTAATTTATTTTCTTGATATCCATTATAATTTGAGTCACACTTTTAGAATTGTTGAATTTTAATTTTTATTACAAACTGGCTTATACTAGATCTCATTCTCTCCTGATTTAAAGTGATGAGGCTGAAGATGGAACACACTCACCTTACAAATATCGTTTTCAAGCGAATTCTACTCCATGGGAGTTCACAACAAAAAAGAAGGCTAACCGCCTCGTGCAACCAGCTAGAATGGTAACCAAATAAAGGTGAAAACTCAGACAACGTCTTATCAATTTACGCTAGAAGGGGGAGATGGGAATTATACTGTACAACTCATCCGCACATTCACTAGAGTACAGTCTATAGAAAACCGAAAAGCAGGCCACTCTACGTCGGTGTTCCAAACTGAGTAGTTTACACGACGTAAGAGCCTCACCGGCAATCACTGGCCAAGCTTAGCGATCGGTTGAGTCCAAGGCTGCCAAATGGTGTTTGGCGGAGCCATCCCAGAGGTGGCAGCAATATTCCACACACCACCATACATGTCGTTGATACCGATGTCACTATACAGGTAAGTTATTTTACTGGTATTCTAGTTTATTTTTATTTATGATATTACACAATAATTACTTATCTTTGTAGTTAACATTCTAATTTGTCATAGAGTTTTTTAGTCGTTTTGTTCTCTTTTGCGTCGGAGGCAACTGCTCGTATGAAGTGTTTCGCCTCCTTCTTTATGTCTCTTACCACCAAGAAGTGGGATTCCGTAGCCTTGATTATTTTCCAGTTTCTTATGTAATATGGGAGTATTCAAGCTACAAGTGAATCGGTTTTGTTGCGCAAGCGCATTCCATCATCGTCCTAATTATCATCAGAGGTGATTGAGATCAAATATAAGCGTGTTTGAAATTAAAAGAAGAGGTACTACTAGAGACATTACTAGCGAAATAAATATGTTCATTAAAATTAAACCATATTTATTGTACAAAAATCATCAGGAAAGCATAACAAAAAACAAACTTGACTTTCAAAATGTCACTCAATTTTCATCTTGAAAGGCTTCGCCCGATTTCACACGCGATTGTATTCGTTCATTCGCCTAAATTCATTAAACTCACCACGCTTGGTCTGTTTTAAAACGACCCCAGCGCGATCCAATAATTACATACGTTTTAACCGATAGCCACCCTCGCTCTATTTGAATATGGGTTTATTTCAACTGACTTAACGGGAATACATAACCTACTGTTATTCCAATCTAAGCTTTTATATTTGATGATAAGGCTGAGTTTCTATTAGCTTTTAGAGAAAGTTAAGGATGTAATTTGTATGAAAAAATATTTCTAGTAGTTATAAAACGTAACTTTATTTGTAGTATTGTCACCGCCACTTTACCGGCCACATGTCGCCTAAAGGGCTTTTGATGTTATTGTTCTACATATTTGCGTTGCTTCTCTTTTTTCTAGCACTTTAATTAACAATTGCTTAGTATTGTATTGTATTTGGGAGTCGAAGCTGCTCGCGTCCGTAGGCTTTACCCTAGTTTCCCTTCACGTGACTTCTGGGTGGTGCTAAACGAGCAGCCGCGATGTGGTAGGGCGTCGGTGCCCGTCTGGATCGCGACCACAGTACATGGGTGTAAAGCCCGTCATAGTGACCAGTTTCGGCTTGTCGCGTTTCGGGATCAGCTTGTGTAAATCCAGTAGCTCATATACCTAGAGACCTTCACTCGTGGTATATGTGGGCCGACATGACGATGTAGACTATCAATGGATTTTCATCCTTTGATAGGCGCTTTCGTTTTTGGACTACACTGTACTTACCATCAGGTACTCTGTACTCTGTATTAATGTAGTAAAAAACCATCATCATACAATCGCACAAAATTTTGAACAATTTTAGCACACCAGCCGATGGAGGATTTATATGGTGGAAGGTAATGACAAAAATATGCGGAATCGGCGAGAGTACATAAAGGGATTAATTAATTTTAAGAAAGCAAATGAGTTGTGCAGAAATTGAGTTAAGGGGCGTTCCATTCTCTCTGCATACCCTAATAGGGATTCGGTATGATGACAAATAAGCATATCAGAGATTACGCGACCCAGGATAAGTAATGTACTTATGCCGTTGCACAAACGCACCGTCGTAGGCGGGATGATTTTATAAAATAAAGATTTGCAATAATTTGGGACTTTTATCAAAGAACTTACCAGTCGGTAGCGGTATTCAGGCACTTCACAAAATCATTCACTTTCTATGTATTCGAATGTGTATGATGTGGAGTATAGTGTGATGATTTATGATGTATGTTAACGAGGTTAAAATAATTATATGCGATTGTACAGAAAAAAAGAATGCGATGCGATGATTGAGTTTTAAGCGAGAACTGTTAAGTAGCAAGAGAATGTTCGCCAGATGGCGTTGGGGATTAGGTGCGTTTATAGCTTTATTGTTTTGACGTTCTGGGGATGTGCCTTTTGGCGCGACTAGAGATATAAGATTCAAACACAAATATCTGTACCTAAAAACTTTCTTAAACAAGCGTAAAATACATTCTAAGATTTAATATATTTCGTATAAGCCAATCAGCTGGGACTGATACTGCAGGTTGGTTGCCGGCGCACAGGCGTCATCTTCCAGCAGAATCAGCCTTTTGCATCTTCCGTTCTGTAGTCTTCTTTTGAGACTTGATGTTTATACAGAAAGAGAGCACGGAATGTATTGGCAAAGTCTAGTCCAAATTGACAAAGTTGGTTACTTGTCATATACTTTGACATTAATTTAATAGTTTAATATGTAGTCTTTAAGTAAAGGCTAAGTAAATATCTACTGAGCAGTAGCGTTTATTCCATAAATGCTTAAAAAAACTGCATTCCCTGATGATTAATAAGTTTGGAACACATTGCTTAAAGTTAAACAAAAAAGGAACCATTTACAATTACATTCATATCTATTCTATATTCACGTTATTTATCTCTCCCAAGAAAGCAATATAATATTTACTATCATAATATATTACTAAAATTAATTACGCGAATTCTGCTTACCCTGTCTAAATACCCTATGCACGTCACTGCTACTGAGGCATAGTAACATACGGTATACCTCAGGGGTATCGATTATTTCAGATAAAGAATAAAATCAAGTTGAGTGCAATATATCGTCGTGATAAGTTTAATAGCTTTTAAAATAGCAAATGGACGGGTAAACGTTCGAATCGTTTGTTTAATGGACAAACGGGTAAACCGCGAAATGTCCGGACACGGAACAAAACTTAAAATAATTGGTCCGCAGTACGCTTCAGTAACGACACTTTGAACTTTGTGGATTTAATCGTTTTGATATTTTGACCCGCAAAGATTTTAAGCAATTTTTGTAAGTGCAAAATAGATACATCTCTATTTAAAAATTGGGGTTAATTGATATTTACCGACGCGGACCAATTATTTTTTTCTTGAGGAATATAAAATGTAATAAGAGTACGAAGCTGATGGTATTGTAAGCAATTATTATTATTATTATCAGCCCACTTTATTTCACTGCTAGGAAAAGGCTTCACTTATTTTAGTTTTTGCAGTGCAAGACGCATATAACCGATATAGAGCACAAAGTTGGTGGTTAGGGACTAGGCTGAGTATGTCACTACATGTCGAATTGTCCTTGGGCTAATGGAACCACCACCCAGTGGCTCCCACGTAACCGAAAGCAACATTGCGGCCTGCTTAGATGAAGATGGTGCGAAGAGTTGTACAACTTTATGAAGAATTGGTTCCAAAAATCCAAAAACAGTAAATATAAGTATGGTAACAAAATATTATACTAAATATAGCTCTATTGTTTTTATTTAATCCAATAATTATTAATTCATAGGAAGCGTAAGGAAATTTAAATATGCAATAAATTTACGAATCAACAGTGTTTACCCATTTTAAGTTCAAAGCCACGTAACACTGGTGTAGTGTATTTACGCTAATAGAAAATATCTTCTAAATTCTTTATATGAAATAATTAGAATGATATTGGACTTTTTCTATTTGGATTTATTACAAAGATTAATATTTGTTAGCATATAAAAAAAACCAGTAGAAAACGCTAATGTAGAACAATTATATTTTATATCAAAAACATTCAAAGTTCAATTGGTCTGGTTTGCAAATATATGTTAAATATATTTATTAGAACCTCTAAACGAATAGAGATTTTACTTATTATGTAATATTATTATAATAAGTTCTTGTAAAAGCAATAATATACTTGACTGGAAAACTTTAAATATAAAAGCAAGTATCAAAATTGTTAAGTCCACTAAAACTTCACGAAAGAGTTACTACCGGCCTTCGATACGTGTATAAGTCATTAACTAATACAAATAAATTAGATTTACGGAAAAAATGGCGGATCGGACCCGCTGACTCTAATACCTCCCGAGGGATAGTCGTATATACAGGTTGTGTATTTTTCCTAAATAAAAAATATACATTTTATAGATATGTATTTGTTGGATGAGTCTATTACCGGCCTCATCTTTCACTATACATCAGGTGAAATTAAGGTCAAGCGTAAGCCTAATAATTAACAAAATAATATTTTTTTAAGTAAAGCCTGTGTTGTTCTGTAGGTAGTAAAAAAAAACAAGATGACAAACTTTTAAAGAACATTTAAATTTTTGTCATGAAAGTTTTTATGACTACCGTTTTGTTACTTGTAGTATGCACTGAAAAATATTAAACACAATCAGTATTTTTAAGTAATTTACTATTGTTTGTTGTTTCTTTCTAACATAATGAAAAAGCTGAAACACTAGCAAAGATTTTGTTAATATTTTGACCCACACGTGATGCTTTGGTGAAATGAAAATATGCAAAAACTTTAAACACAAATGAATTTATTAAAATTTTACTTTTGTATATTTCAATTAGAAGGCAAGCAATTAAAATTACAGTAAAACGGTAAACAGAACATTAAACAAACGAACAGAGCTTTCAACGAAACATTATCCAATTTATTTAATTTCACAAAGCAGCATGTGAGAGCATTTGAAAATGCGAACAAAATAAGCAGGAATCCGTGCAAGAGTGGCGTTTAATTAACCAGTAGAAGTTTTTGAAAATGCACAGACGATTTTCCAACACAATTTAGTTATACTCGTGTTAGTTTCCGTGTTTACTAAATGCTCGCTGTTGTTAATATGAAATGTAATATTACATGGACGTTGAAAATTTTAATAAATACAGTTTAAAAACTTGGTGTTTAATAGTTGTGCTGTATTTTGTTGTTGGCTAAACATATCTAAATAATAATAAATAATATGTCATACTGGCTACGGATTTCATGCGGGGGAACGCGATTGGACATGAGTTCAAATCCCGGAGTTTCCAAGTACCACATGCTCACCGGTTAAGAAAAACATCGTGAGGAAGCCCGTATGGCATCTACATAATAGAAATATCATTTATAAGTGCCCCAAGAATGTCGATCTGCGGCGCTACTGGTCACGACCTATAAGCACAATAAGGACAGCCACGAATGTATATCTGTAACATATATAATAAATAAAATAAGCCTTTATTTCTACTACTTTTTTATATATATTTTTTGTTATGTTATTCTTGATTACTAGTACTATATAATTTTTTTAATGTTCTGTAGTAGTCGCCTCCGCGGCGTAGGCCTCCCCCATCATGTCCTATTTGTCTCTATTTCTGGCCATTCGCATCCAAGAAGATCCGGCTTTTTCTACCAATATATCTGCCCATCTTTTCTTCGGTCGTCCTCTGCTTCTGGTTCCATCTCTAGGTATCCACTCTGATACTTTCTTTGTCCACCGGCTGTTTTGCATTCTAGACACATGTCCAGCCCAGTAACGTATATACATAAATATACATATAATCACAATTACAATCAAATACGAACCATAAAATTTTAGGGGCTATGTCCATATATTATATTATAAAAAAAAAACCATAATTATAATTTCATAGCATTATTGTAACGTTACATATTTTTTTTTTGCAATCAGGGTTAAAATTTAATTGGGATTATAATTAAACCTTTTATATACATTTTCCTGTTTGTTTATTTTGTAAATATTGGTGCTAATTTTTTTATTTTAATGCAATTATAAAACGCTCAGTTGCTTACTTTTTAAGTAAAATATAGAGCTTGTTTATTTATGTACTGTAAAGATTTTATCATCGTAATCACTATTTAACTACTTAATCTTAAGTTGTTCACAACTGTTACACTAATATTTCAGTAATTCTGTAAATAATACTACATAAAGTTGTCACAAAAATAGCATAAATGCTTTTAAAGTAATAAAAAGTCTTTTTCCTCTAAAATATGCAAATCGTTACTTATTTTGTTTGTTAGTTGTTCTTTCGAAACACGCTGTATATAATGCTTGGCGACACATTAACAAGCAGAGAAAAAACTTAACAAAGGATGATTATACATCAAAAAATAAGTTTTTTTTTAGTTTCCAGGAGAAATTAATTGTTTTTATTTCTAGCAACAACCTGTACATAATTTCAGTTCAAAGCAGCTCAGTTTTAACCTTCCGCAATCTAATTACTCTAAGTGCTTTTCTCTCTTCACTTATGCTATAAACATTAAAGGTTTGGTCCAAAAACAAGCGATTATGATGTAGTTTTACTATAGGAAAATATGGTATATTAGTAAAGTTTAAACATTAATTGAGATACATATCTTCTCATTATGAAAGCAATCAGTACATCAAACATCAATCAGTACATGTGTTAAAAATATAACATATATCACTATCTGTACTGGGGAGATATATGAGAAAACTATTATTAGGGGGCCTTTATTAGAGCAATAGAACTCAAAACAATGTTTGTTAGAATTTTTATCTGTTTTTCTGTACATTTGTATGCAGTAATACATAATATGGATGCAGTTTTCACTAATTTAATATTGATAAACTTCCTTCATGAACAAATCCTCTTCAACTTTGCAACACCACTTACAGATCATTCTGTATATATTGTAGCCTGCCATTAGTAATTGTGTAAATAGCATAAGAGTGAAATATGTTTCCAGCAAACGTTTTATAATATTCTTATGATGTTTTTTTTAATACTTCTATGGCTTAGTTACCATATCACTTCTGATGGTAAGAATGATGCATTCCAAAATACGACTATGAGTATCGACTGTAATGAAGAACTTCTCGATAGTCGAAGCAAACATGCCTGCACAAATATTTCTTCAAGCTTCTTTTAAAGAACCCAATATCAAAGGAAAGGCAGAACACGCTTGCCAGAAGACCATTCCGCAGCTCAACGAATCGGCAAAAGTAAGAGTTAGAGAGTCGTGATTGGAAACTTTTAAGAGAAGGTTGAATAGAAATTTGTTGGGTAAATGTGGTTCATAGTCGGCCATGGCTTCACATTTCTGCTGGTGGAATTAAAGTCAAGCGACCGCTTAAAAATGATAAAAAAATGCACGTAGATAGTTTGTTAAGCTATTTAGTAAGTTGATCTTAGGACAACATAGGCTCCGTACGCCAGAAATTAATAAATCGCTTGAAGCGTTTAACTTGTACCAAACATTAACAGTTTGATGGAGTACCGATGCGTTGGAGGTTATATAATTTGCACCCGCTTCTGAATGGACAGGGGTCAGTTAAATCCTTTCATATGATACAGTACATTTATGTATTAGAAATTCATTTATTATTCAAGTTAACTATCAAGGAATATATTTTTAAACAAGCGAAAATCGGATATGTACGAAAAAAATTAGGTAACTATTTTTGGGAGTGATTATATCGTTAGAATTAATGCTGCACACGATTGAACTTGATAAGCCCGGAGACGTGGGACAAAGCTGCAGGCGACCACTAACTGTAGCGGTCGCTGCTTTAAGTGTGGGCAGCCTGGACACAAACCCCAGGGATGTGAGGCTCAGCCTCACTGAATTATATGAATGAATTTAAACGCACACATCGAAAAGACAATGAAACAACTCATTCAACGATTTCAATTAAATATTTATACGTATACCGATTAAAAATATGAATTTATACGTAATAATATATTAATCTGTTAATAATGCATCACTTTAGAACATACCTATTGCATAAATAACTTGCCTATGTAAAAGTAAACGATGATTAATATAATGACATTGCAGAGAGCGACCAATACCGGTATCATTATTCGAAAAGCAATTTATTTTCATATCACGCGACGGCGCGGCGCGGCTGCCAGAGTTCATTCAATTATGTCCAGTTTTGCAAACGTGTAATTTTCTGTTCATTAGTTTTTAATTTAAACGTATTAGTCTTAACGCACGAATACACCGGCTTTTTCTAACTTCGCACATCTTTATTGACAAGTAAAACCTAGTTTAGACTTATAGAAAATGCTATTTAGCGTAAATTGTGCTTATTCTTTTGCTCGGAAATATTGTCTAGTTTTAATATCTATCAGATTTATATTGCCTTTAGGATCTGACTAAGCCGCTTCAATTAAATGGCATTTTATACACGTCTAAACTTTTTCTTTTTTTTTCCGAATTTACGCGTGTTTGTTGACCGGGAAAGGTCTTCACAACTTAACCGGGCGGGGCGTCAAACTAGATTTAATTTGTAGGTAAAATTCGTCTTTATATACAACTA
The DNA here is from genome assembly GCA_036320925.1 of Automeris io. NCBI lineage: Eukaryota > Metazoa > Arthropoda > Insecta > Lepidoptera > Saturniidae > Automeris > Automeris io. The sequence goes on from JAUDJH010000001.1 coordinate 22,108,174, forward strand.
GCTGACCCGGCAAACGTTGTTCTGCCATATAAATCATTTCTAGTGAATATCTTCTGTATTATAATATACAATTTTGGTCATAGTGGCTTCCACATAAAAGGTAGACATATGCTGTCATGGAATTTTATTTGGAACTATTCAAGACAAACAATCCAACGGTACATCATCTTTGTGTAACTCCAATGGTTTAGGCAGTGTACGCAGAGATAGCTCTCAGAGGCCAGGTTTTTCGAACTTAATTGGCATGTATCGTTATATTACGACCAAAATTACATAAAATCATTACAAATTGTAGCTTATATGTTATTCCGATGTATAATCTTCATTACTGTAAAAGTTTCATACAAATCCGTCCAGTAGTTTTATCGTGAAAGAGTAACAAACATATTCACAAACTTTCGCATTTATATTATTATATTTATTTATTTGTTATATTATTTATTTTTATATTATACTAGTAGGAAGTAGGATTAATAGGATATGCATTAAAATCTATAAACATCAACACAGAGTTCGGAAAATGTATATACACAAACCTGTACTATTATTTTTTTACTCATTATTCCTCTCTTTTCAATTTATTAATATTTTTTTTACACTGGCTCGAAATAGTAACTACAGAGTACCTGAGGTTACCCTCAGGTAACAGTGTAGTCCAAAAACGAAATCGACTATCAAAGGATAAAAATCCATTGATAGTCTACATCGTCATGTCGGCTCAAATATACCACGACTGAAGTTCTCTAGGTATATGAGCTACTGAATATACACAAGCTGATCCCGAAACGCGACAAGCCGAAACTGGTCACTATGACGGGCTTTACACCCACATACTGTGGTCGTGATTCAGACGGGCACCGACGCCCTACCACATCGCTGCTGCTCGTTTAGCACCACCAGGAGTCACATGTAAAACTAGGGTAAAACCTACGGACGCGAGCAGCTTCGACTCCCAAATTTCTTTATTCAAACTTTACCCTGTGTCTACATTACCTTTTTTATCCTCTGTACAGTGACCACAACACATTGATGGTAAGCATGTTACTGTCCAAAAAACAACAAAAACTATCAACAGTAAAGAAAAACCAATCGGTAGTTGCAGCTATCATGCCGGTGTGAAGAAATATCTATTCCCGCTTCGTTATTCTTAATATACAAGTTTCGAAAAAAGTTATATGTAAAAATTTTACATAACATACAGTTATTATACAAAAACATTAACGTAAAAACAATCAACTAATAAATTAATGACACTCTCAAATAGGTCCCTTGACTACATATTACAAAAATATTGCTATGTGCAAAATTTAACATCAAGGACCTTATTCCAATGGAGTATAATTTAAAGTCGTCGATCTCGACTTGCTTTGCTTCTATGACAGCATCTGTCATTTTGACATTTGTCACGTGATCACAATTAATTAGACAAAATGACAGAGTTTCGTCAGAACGAGGTGCAATTACCGAATTAAAAATGTATTTATTCAAAGAGGTCCCAAATGGATGTTGAATTGGGTTTTAAGTTTTTTTTTTATTGTATAATTGTCGTAATTGTTTGATTGATGTATATCATAATTTGTTTGTTGTTGAAGGATTAACCATGTTTGTGGCCATCTAACATCTATGTACATATTATACAGTATGTTATAAAAATCCTGTTTGACCCAAAAAGAGCATATTGCTGAAAACATTACCAAAATAACATTTATTATTTTACATGCGATTTCAACTCGGTAGAATAATATTATATATTATTTTGTTCTTACGCTTATAATTTTCAGAGATAAACTATAAAGATAATTATAAAAGAGATATTTTTTTGTTTTGTTTCTTCGTAATTCTAGTGTTATCCTAAAAATGTATATATTTTCAGTCGTGCGCTGTATAAACTCAATTAGGCGTCGAAACAAGTTCAAACAGGGCGATATTATCCGTTCTTTCAGCGATGTTTGCTGACCAAACACGTCGAGCCGTGATCTTTGTCCCGCTAACGAGAGACTGAGGAATAATATTATGACAGGATAGGTAAGCAGAGGATATTAAATACCTAGCAACACAAACTGGCTTTGCTTATTGAAAGATCGTTATTAAGGTTAATTTAAAACGACTTAACCTGACTAAGATTTCGTCGTTGAGTTTAACCTACTTTTTTTTTACTCTGGCTCGACATAGTGACTACAGTGTACCTGATGGTAAGTACAGTGTAGTCCAAAGGGTGAAAATCCATCGACAGTCTCCGTCGTCTTGTCGGCCTACATATACGGCGACTGAAGGTCTCTAGGTATATGAGCTACTGGATATACACAAGCTGATCCCGAAACGCAACAAGCCGAAGTGAGTTACTATGACGGGCTTTACACTTGTGTACTGTGGTCATGACTAGTGATGAAAATGCCCAGGAATTTTCCCAAAGTGCCCAAAACTTCCGAGAACATTTCGTAAATTCCCGGGAATATTCCCAAGGAAGTTTTTGCGCACTTTGGGAAAATTCCCGGGCATTTTCATCACTAGTCATGACCCAGTTCGAGCAAACGCCCTACCACCAAAAAACTAAAGTTAGAAACATGACATTTAGACATTGGTAGGGTTGTAATATTTAAGTAAAGTGTAAGCAAAGTCCAATAGTAATTGAAAATGAGTATTAAACGAGTTTCACATTTAATGCAGTCACATTATAATTATTTTTACACCCGAGTGCGATTCATTTTCAAGTTGTCAGTAACAATACGCCGAGAGGAGCTAATGGAACAGATGCGTTGACATGTCCACGAAAATTAATCCCAAATACACTTGTACAAAGAAATAATCCCTCTCTAACAATCACTTGTCACGAGAATCCCACTTGATGTTACTACGCATCTCAGTAATACAATTTTTTGTTGATTCTCAAGCGATTTACCGCTTTAAAGCCATTTTTTTGACAGAAATTAACTCATTTTCTGTGAAGATCATTATTTAGTTGAGTATTCAAAACTTTGAATAGCGGAAAGTAGCCAAATTCAATTATATCATTCGAATATAATAATATATATGGCATGAGTGTAAATAAATATATGTTACCTAAATTAATGAATAGTTTGCCTCGCGACATACAGAATATATGCCTCCATGTCCCTAAATCCTTCAATAAAATAAAACAATAATATTGTAAATTAGATCGTCATGAGTATATATTATAACAGCGCTTTACGATTGCCTTAAGCTAATCGTATCAACTTTATTAATTAAGTAATCTATTCTTGTAAAATTTTATTGTTTACTCGAACTCACTGGCTGCTCATAAGCCTGACATATGGCTTCGCAGTCTTTATATTGTAAACTGTTATTTTTGTAATTTAGAACTAATAAATTAAAAAAAAAAACATTACTGTCATGAAACGGATATGTTTGAATATTTTCTGAGTAAACCTTAGCACAACTGCTATATTCCTTAAAAAAATCACCGATAGTTTTTGACAGCGAATACAAAAGCGACAGAAAAAAAACGTTGATTAGCCCTTTATGGAGCAAGGTCGTTAAATTTATTAATTTTGTAAAAACTGGGTGGTAAATAGTGTATGATTAACGAAAATAATAATTTGAAAAAATATTACAAATTAATCATTTATAATTTTTAAACACTTTGCAAGTTGCAAAAAAGCAACACTGCATTAGTACTAAATAATTAAAGTTAAAATTAGGAACAAATTAATAAAATACATCCTCTTACTCTTTACTTATACAAATTTCAAGAGTCAAATATTAGTATTACACAATTAATTAATTTTTTGTAAATGAATTAGAAGAGCTGAAAACAGGCGTGTATTCGTTCGACACTACAATGAAACATCATTACCTACAAGTCTCATCATCTAGTGAGCTGAATTGGCACTAAATGGTAAAAATGCTTTATTGGAGCTGTATAACACCAAGCAAAGTCAGTCTATCGACATTACTTTTATTGCTGCATCAGTTTGAGTAGTATGTTGCAGAAATACAACACGGCTCCATAAAGCGTTAGAAAAGAATAATATAATTAAAGCTACTTTTCTGAACCGTAAAGCGCTTTACGCATGATTCTGGAATCGTATAGTATTGCAAAAAAAAACGATTTTATGCTTCAAATCGCGCACATAATAGAAATGTTGGATTGACACTTAACACTTCCGGCAAGTGCGAAAACTGTCACCGACGAATTAAATTGGGGTGATATTTTTTACTCGCATTATTCAGTAATGGGGTTATCATTATATGTAAAGTAAATTTGTGTAAATAAAGTTACAGAATGATGTCCAAAGTATGGAGAAAACCTAGAAGAAGACATTTAAATGTAGGAAGATAATCGGTCTAAAGCTGGAGGAGCATAGCACTGGATCGGCATATGTGGATAGAACTCGGGGAAGCCTATATCACAAGACAACCTGGGAGCTGAAAATTAATACAAAAAAAATAACATGTATTTTAGTTTAGTCAGTTAAAAAATTTACTTCTTAAAAAATGTTAAATGTGATAGTCGAAGGAAATAAAATCGGATTCGCGGAGACATGACAGGGGAGCATAAGAGCATGACCAAGTAAAAATACAATTAGTAAAAAGCAAATATGCAATTATTAAATAGTAAATTGTCATTAAAAACCATCAAAAGCTTAAAAGTAATTTCTTCTCACCTTGGCAATGAAAATGTTACATTTTATACATAAGTGTGTAGGAAATTAGTAACTAAAATTTAATCTTGATGTCTCTTTTAGCTAGGCATTTGTAACGCATTATCAATAGAAAATTTAGTTACAGCAATAATCGATGGGAAAAAATAGTGTTTAATGAAGTCGAAATCAAGTCATCGGATAACTCAAAGTGTCAATAATTGATATATTATTTAGGTATTTAAAATCTCATGCCATAAAATAATACAGTTGTAACTTTAAAAGCAAATAACATTATTTATTCACACATTTACGATCATTTTCGTATGAATCAATCTTCAGATTCATGTCTTATGAGCAATTAAGTTGAGTATTTAAACTTTGGACCAAGTTAAAAGGAGAAGCGATTTATCAAATCGAAGGTATGTTCATAACCAAATGTGACTGAAAGCTTGTTTTTTTATTTACAAATGTGAATAAATATACTCCTAGATTTAAGACTTGAATAATTCCTACAACATTAAGGAAGGATTCAGAACCGCAGAATTCATCTTTAAAAAGTAGTCTATAGCATGTAGACGCCGCCCAATACGCGTTTGTGTTAAACGCCCTAAAGGTCGTTAGGGTGTTACGGCACGCGCGAGGTAAGGGGTGAGTGCGCGCAAGGGATGCTCTAGCAAAAGCAGTCGACTACCGAGAGTCGAGGCTAGAGTACATGCGTGTGCGTCGCAGTTCGGTGTACCTTAAAGTGCAAATAAACAGTAAAACGCCAAAATCCGTATCTTTCTACCACCACAACCACGACCACGGGTCATTAGTCTCAATTAAATATATCTGTATAGTATACTGTTTGTAAATATTGTATATAAATATATCTCAAGAAGCTTTAAAAGTATTTAATGTATCCACTAAAATAAATATCTATGATTGCGTTTAAAAAAAATGCTCCAGCTTGAGATCGAAACATATAATAATAATATAATAAAAATATTTATTTGGCACACAACATACAACACATCAGAATAGGTAAATAAAAACATAAAACAACAAAAGCATATGCCCTGTGTTGTGATGATGCGCCAAAGGGAAGTCAGCTCAGCAAATGTTAAGTGACCAGCCGAGCCGAGCCACCCAGCGCTGATTTTCAGCTGACACCCATATGTATCTCCCAATTTTTGAAAACATTAAGCCCCTAATCAATCATGCATAATATTAATGAAGCATTTTCTAAATATTCAAACTACAACCATAATTCTTTATTAAAATAATATTTTATCAACTGTTCCAAAGTTTAATATCAAACTTTATTCTTAATTCATCAAAATAGCTTCCCATTGTTTGTCACACGATATTTTATCAACCGTTCTTATGACTAATTTCCGGTTATGAATTTTATTTTTTGTAAACAACCCTGTTTAGACTACATTATAATATAATACAACCAGCAGCAAACTCTCATCAGTCGGTGAAAGAAAACTAAAATTAATAAAGAAAAACTTGACAAGCAATTATTTGATTACCAGCTGAATCGGTGAACAATGTACCACCTAAATGTTAATTAAAGTTGTGTTAACTTTTAGCTAAACCTACTCCTTTTACACTTCTTCGTCATCCCCGTCCCTCCCACTCTCCTTTCAAGTCAACCCTCTACTCCACTACTCTCTTAAAAGCATTACTTTCTTTTACTTGAAGATTTAATAAATGATACACACAAAACACACATAATATAGCGAGTACCAGATTCATAGTCTCAGAATCTAGATTAGACGTGATTTTAAGTCAATATATTTATTCAATATTCAAGTATAACAATTTTTTTTTGACATGTGCGTTGATTGACCTGGAAAGGTCTTCACAACTCAACCGGGCGGGGAGTATAACAATATAATGCTTTTTACGCTTCTATGTGATGCACGCCACTGCTCGAATGTTATACGATAAATAAAATAAACATAGGATTTTCCGCTACATCTTATGCCTTGAGCCTATACTCCAACGCATTCAAGTAAGAGGCGACTGCATCGCAAAGTTAACTGGAACCCATCTCAGAGCTCAGGTTATGAGTCAAGCGGGCAATATATGCAATAAACCTCGACTGCTATAGATAAAATTACTGAGAATTGACACTTCTTTGCACCCTTTCACTATGGGCTGGTATATAAAGATATTTTTTTATGCTGGCTCGACAAAGTGACTCCAGTGCACCTGATGGTAAGTACAGTGTGGTCTAAAAACGAAAGCGACTATCAAAAGATGAAAATCCATTGATAGTCTACATCGTCATATCGGCCCACATATACCACGATTGAAGGTCTCTAGGTATATGTGCTACTGGATATACACAAGCTGATCCCGAAACGTGACAAGCCGAGAGCGAGTCACTATGTCAGTCTTTACATATCTGTACTGTGGTCACGACCCAGTTCGGGCAATCGCCCTACCACCACAAACAATCATTAATCCAGACACACACAATTAAATTGTTCCTTACTTTTGACTCGTTATCGAATTGTGAAATGGTCTTCTACCCGACAAACAATTTCTTCGTTCCTATAATATACGTTCTCTATTAAAAGTTTCTAGTCCAGATATATTATCAAATCTTATATCAGTAATATAAAGCTTGTATAATTAAATGTAATTTGCGTATTAGGAATTTATTTTATCTAGTGTCTCACATATCTTAGCTCCTAATTGCAAAATTAAATTAATATTAGTATAGATCTTTCCAGATGGTTCCTCATGATATAATCTGACTAGATACAAGCTTGTCAAAAAGGTTTCTTTCATTTTGTATTGGGACTATAGACCAGAGATGGGCAAAATGTGATCTGATTAATGATTAACGATTACAAAATGTAGTCGTCATTTTAATTTTATTGCTCTGTAATCATGATTAAATCCATTTAAAACATTAAGAAATCATAAATGTGTATGTAATCTGGAATTCTGTAGTGTTTAAAATATAGATGAGCAAAATGCAGTCATATTAATAGTAAAAAACGTAAAATGTAATCGTAATCATTTTCATTAATCTGATTACATTTTGCCCATCTATGGTATAATCTAGCTTCTAATGTATAATTCATCAATGTTATCTATTTAACAATAATTTTTTGGAGATATAAAATAACAAATAATATAAATAACTTCATAACAATATAATATTATGTCTCTGGACGAAATAGTTGCTTAATGTTCAAATCATCTCCATTTCACTCTAATTTTCTATTTCGATGCTGAATTCTTCTTCTTTCACAATCATCATTACATCATCACAGTCGGTTTCATCTCGTATTATATTATTTATATTTCTCTTTTGAATTTAGGAATGCTCCTTAGCAAGAGTATACAAATAGTAGATTTTGTTTTAGTTGCGTTCTTTCAATAACGCGTCTATTTTCCCGTCACCTTATATAGTCTATACCACTCAAGGAGTAAAGTTATAATTGAATTTCTCTTAACAACCCCCCGATGAATAGTCGTTGATGGCTGCAACTCTATCCTGTATGAGTTACATCTCTTGTCCAGCAACATTGTAAAGATTAGTGGGAATCTTTTGTGTTCCTGTAATCAGAGAATAATTGTAAAGTTTTTTTATTTCTTTCTATTTTTTTACATCCTCAAAAGTGTTTATTATATCTAAATATATAAAACTCAAAGGTGACTGACTGACTGACATAGTGATCTATCAACGTAGAGCCCAAACCACTGGACGGATCGGGCTGAAATTTGGCATGCAGGTAGATGTTATGAAGTAGGCATCCGCTAAGATTTTGATCAATTCTACCCCCAAGGAGATGAAATAGGGGATGAAAATTTGTATGAAACTTAGTCAATTTTAAACCGATCGGGCTGAGACTTTGCATACATAAGGCTAATATGACGCCTATATACCTAATTAATAATAATAGTACTTTTAAACGTGAGCGAAGCCGCGGGCAAAAGCTAGTTAGTAAATAAATACATAGATGTTAATTTGTAACTAATGTTTGTAAGTTTGGTTGTGTCAACAGTGTCAAGAATTTCAAATCCAAATCACACCCCGGTACATCGCAGGTATAACTAATTTTGCATCGGAACTAGTCACCTTTATAATTCTTCGTCTTTGTATTATGTATATTCATTATTTATTGGTGTATTTCATTGTTATGCCATGGTGGCTGACGGCAGAATAGAATAGCACCCCCCTCTTCTTGCTGAGGTGTCGTAAAAGGCGACTAAGGTATCTCTTTAACACCGCAATTCAACCAGGCGTTCAGAGAAGGAAAACTCGACCAAACCTGCATCCCGCTCCCTCCCGATCGTACTGGTTCTCGAATCCATCGGGCCCGAGGGAGCTCGGACGAGAGAGTGCTTTTCTGGCTGCGCGTCCAGTTATGCACTTAAATATCTCCTACGCAGTTGACTGTTTCCAAAAACTGGATCTCGATTTTCTTAATCACCGTTGAAGCAGTCGCCGTGGCTGAATCCGGCTAGGATATCATCATCATCATTTATTGGTATACTAGCTGTCCCGGCAGACCTTGTTCTGCCCTATTTCTTTAAACAAAGTTACATTGTTTTTTATGTTAATAGCTGCCCCGTCAGATTTCATGCTGCCAAAAATTATTGGCCTTTCGCAGTCAAATAGAAATAAAATTGCATTGAAAGACTAAAGTCATATCAAAGGTAATGAATGATATTTTTACTATAATGCCTTATGGGACATTTTTGGGATATTTTTTGTTTAATTACTTGGCGTAAAAATTATAATTTTCATTAAGTGGTATGTATAGAAAAACGAAATTGTTGTTTTTACTATATTCCTAGCATTTTTATCATATTTACTCACCTTTTAAACCTTCCCTGGACTTCAACAATTAATTCAAAACCAAAATTAGCCAAATCGGTTCAGCTGTTCTCGAGTTTTAGCGAGACTAACGAACAGCAATTGATTTATATAGATATATATATATATATATATAGGTTTATAAAGGTCATCTGTTTCATTTTCTACATTTTACTTATCATGAACATAGAAGCTTTTGATACTTATCAATATAATTTAATTATTTTTTTATCTATAATATTCTGTTTTGAATAATGGGTACTTAAGTTATTATTTTATGTATCAGAATTATTTCAAATACTATTTTTGTATAATGTATAAAAAGTGAAGGTATTTTCTATTAAATAAATAAATACAAAAAAAAATATATAGCGAGGAGGCCTCAAAACAACACACAAAGAATTCTTAAAAATCTATATCATAATTTTTAATAAGACATCGTCGCGCTATATCCCTCGTTGAGTGAGCAGAGATATATTAGCAGCTGTATGCACTTTCGCTTATATGTGCCCAACGTGACCAGTAGAGCAGCTGATCGTTGTTTTCACAGCACTAGTATACATGACATTTCTATTAGATTCCATGCGGGTTTCCTCACGATGTTAACTTTCATCGGTGAACATGTGTAGCCGAAATCTTATCAAAGATATATTCTTATAAATAATGAAAGAAATATTTCTACAAAATAAATGCCTAGATATAAAATTATGGGCCATGTTGACCGCGGGGTAAGTCTGATAACAAACATTTATTTGTTTTTTGTATTCACAAAACTGTACCGCATTATTTTTATTGAGATAATCCTCGTGATTTATTCCCTTTAAGTCTCTGATTTATTGTGTAAAGTTTGCGATTAGAATGTTTACCAATATGGGAATATTACATTGATAGAGAATAACTATAATATAGTTCACATTAATGGATTCCAGTCTTTAAAAGATTATTTAAGGTAAGATGGGAGTCGAAGCTGCTCGCGTCCGTAGGCTTTACCTTAGTTTCCCTACACGTAACTCCTGGGTGGTGCTAAACGAGCAGCAGCGAGGTGGTAGGGCGTCGGTGCCCGTCTGGATCGCGACCACAGTACATGGGTGTAAAGCCCGTCATAGTGACCAGTTTCGGCTTGTCGCGTTTCGGGATTAGCTTGTGTATCCAGTAACTCATATACCTAGAGACCTTCAGTCGTGGTAAATATGGGCCGACATGACGATGTAGACTATTAATGGATTTTTATCCTTTGACTCTCAAGTCGCTTTCGTTTTTGAACTACACTGTACTTACCATCAGGTACTCTGTAGTCACAATGTCGAGCCAGAGTAAAAAAAAAGATCTTTATAGTGGTAGATTTTAGGTGGCTGTGGTGGTTTAGTTGATGAGAGACCGGTATCCATGTGCGACAACGCGAATGATAATAGGTTCGAGTCCCAGCAATTACTTTTATTTTATTTTATTTTTCAGATTAAATACTGTTTCATGCAGCACATGCCCTCCGGTAAAAGAAAACATCGTGAGGAAACCAGTATGGCATCTAAAAGAAATATCCTGTGTTTGTGCCCTGAGAACGGCGATCAGTTGCGCTACTGAACATTTAGGGCACGACAAATAAGCGCAAAGTGAATGCAGTCATTTATGTATCTCTGCTAACCCTGAAAGGTATACAGCGTGATATTAATATCATTAAATTCTTTATGACGTGACAAAGAAGAGTTATTTATAACCTGTAATGTGTTCACAACAACTGATGACACTATAATAGCAAAAATATAGTCAAAATTTTGTACTAAACTTATAAACAATTCGGATCCAACACGAGAAAAGCGCGTAGATTTATTTGCAAGATTTATTTTTTGTTTCACAATTGGATATAAAAGAATGTGATATATATCCTCCCAATTATCCAAAAAAATATTCAAATTAATAAGGAAGGTGCAGTTACATAAAATGTGTTTCTTGTGTTTTGTTCATTACGACTTAAAAATGTATTCTATTTTTATGTGTAAGCAATGGCCATGTAGCTTGCTGGCAATAATGCTCTCAGATATCTGGTTTCTATATATGTGCTTGGCATTGCATTACAACGCTGTCTCTGGAGCTTGGCAGTATCCACCTAGCTTCATCAAGTTAAACCAAGTGTGAAATTTAATCTATATGATACATATAATCACTCCAAAAGAAGGTATATATAAATTATTGAAATTATACGAAAACTATTTTTATTTACTACGATTACGGAAATTTCCTTATAAACTGCTTGATTTTATTATAGTCAATGGACATTTGTCCCTTTTTATAGCTATTAACTCTTTTTAGAAAGTTTTTGTCTAAGACTTTACAAATAGACTTGGCATTTGTTTGCAATCCTCTTATTTGACGCTCCTGAAAATTTTATACCTTTAAGTTATTCCTTTTTTCACAGAGGGTGCGAATTCTCTGTAGTTTTCCTATTGCGTACAGTCGGTATTCTAGGCATGTTTACGGTTTTAATTAAACCTACATGTCCATCTCTGCTTGCTTGCACGGAAGACAAATGTCTCTAATTGAAATACCTTTGTTTCACTCGAAACTCGTAGTTTGGGGACATGCTTTCATTGGATAAATTATCAGTTATGTACTATGTGATAATTATAAACAATTATAATTGTAGGTGACTCTGGATAAGAGACCGGAATCCATGCGCGGCAACACGAAAGATCGTAAGTCATCAAATCAATACATGCTTAACAATAAAGGAAAATATCGTGAGGAAACTCACATGGTATCTAATAGAAATGTCATGTGTACTACTGCTGTGAGAACGGTGATCAGCTGCGCTACTGGTCACGTTGGGCACGACATATATATAACGTGAATAGAGTCACTGAATCTCTCACCCCGAAAAGGATATAGGGTGTACGATATATTATTTTATATTATAATAGTAAACTGACTTTAGAAATACATTTCTTCATTAAGATAATTACCAATTATGTACTATTTAAGACTTATGATAATCTTATTTCAAAAACCATGAACAATAAAAAGTAAAATTTTAAGGTTATAGGATGCTTTGTAAGGTTATTTGAAGTTGAAAGGACTAGTGAGTGCAAAGCACTGCGATATCTAGGTCAAGGGAATTATATAAAGCAGGCACAAAATAAATAAGAAATACGATTCAAGCTAAGACTGCCTTCTGACTAACATACCTCCCACGAGCGATAAAGGCCTCACCACATGGTTTTTTTCATGAAACTGTATATCTATGGCAAAATATCACAGATTAAAAAGTAAACGGAAATTTAATAATTCTAGTTCCTTGACATGAAACATTTTTATAATTAAATTTATTATTTATTAAATATATATATATATATATATATATATATATATATATATATATATATATAGTTACATAAAATATATATATATTAAATATAATTTATGTAACTATTAATTTAAAAATGCAATGAAATTTATGAAGTTACAAGAGCTCGAATGAACGAAGTGGAAATTTTATGGTCGAGAAGTTTGCTGTATAAAACGCTCTTAAAAATATCTCATATCCTGATTGATATTCCATTACCTTTTCTGCATATATACTAGACGCATTAATTAAAGGATATTAAAAAAGTCCCCAATTTTTAAGTGATTTTCAAGAGGCTGTTACTTTGAGAAAAATAGTCGTACAAGAAATTCTATAAGTAGAAGGTTATAGCTTCAAGTGTCTAGTTTTTAATTTTTAACGTTAACATAATTTAATATTAATTATATTAACATGTAATCATCATCAGCCCGCCTTAGTCCACTGCTAGACATACGTCTCTCTTAATAAGCACCCTGGAGTCTGGTCTTCGGCTCGTCTTATACAATCTCTTACCGGCCACTCTATGCTTGCTGATTGGCGGACTCTTCTTAAGAACATGCCTGCCCCAACAATCTTCAGTTCTTCGGAATACGTGGAGTCACCTGCCACTGCAGGTTGGTAATACGGAGAGTTATTTATTTTGGGAGTCGAAGCTGCTCGCGTCCGTAGGCTTTACCCTAGTTTCCCTACACGTGACTCCTGGGTGGTGCTAAACGAGCAGCAGCGAGGTGGTAGGGCGTCGGTGCCCGTCTGGATCGCGACCACAGTACATGGGTGTAAAGCCCGTCATAGTGACCAGTTTCGGCTTGTCGCGTTTCGGGATCAGCTTGTGTATATCCAGTAGCTCATATACCTAGAGACCTTCAGTCGCGGTATATGTGGGCCGACATGACGATGTAGACTATCAATGGATTTTCATCCTTTGATAGTCGCTTTCGTATTTGGACTACACTGTACTTACCATCAGGTACTCCGTAGTTAATATGTCGAGCCAGTGTAAAAAAAAAAACATATACCCATAACAAAATAAAAAATTAAAGCAAAGACGTAGGTAAACTACTGTAAATTTAAAAATTCTAGAAAAGTAATATACATTGCAAACAGCACGTGATTATGAGTAAAATCCTTTATAGCTAAAAAAGGTAAACACCATGCGGTTACCGCACTGTTGGTGACTCATCACCTGTAATAGAGACGGGACACGATCGATAAATTTTAAATACATTTTATCGATATTTTGATATGGAATATATTATCAAATCGAAAAGTGTAAGATTAAGAAAATTGTAAAAAGTTTACAATTGTAAACGATTTGATATTCAAAAAATTTTTTTAATGCCTTTTTTATCGTGAATTGGCATAGTGATCACACTACGGTTGATGGTATGCGTGGTACAGGACCAAAAAATTACTACAAATATCAACAATTAAGAAAAACAATCGATAATCACCGTGAATATGCCGGCCTGCACAAATATCTCTTTACGCTTCGATTAAAGAAATCAATATTTTAGCACGGTGGGAACATGCTCGCCGGAAGACCTTTCCACAGCTCACCGGCACGGTAAAAGTAAAAATTAAAAGTCTTCTTAGGATTTTATCTTGGAAGAATATAGAGAGTAAAGTATCGCATTTGATAAATATAGACAAATGAAACATAAAAAGAAATTTTTAAAACATATAATGTAGTCCTTTCGTAGTGACTCGCTTCAATCTGGCTCACTTCAGGATCAGTTCGTGTACCTCCAGTTATTCTTGTACCTAGAGACCTTCCATCATGACATATATAGGCTGTGCACATATCACATATATCAGCCGTGGTAGTTGCCGGCAGAATAGAATAGTACCCCCCTCTTTTTGCTGAGGTGTCGTAAAAGGCGACTAAGGTATCTCTTTAACTCTGCAATTCAACCAGGTGTTCAGAGAAGGACAACTCGACCAAACTTGCATCCCGCTCCCTCCCGATCGTACTGGTTCTCGATTCCATCGGGCCTGAGGAAGCTCGGACGAGAGAGTGCTTTTCTGGCTGCGCGTCCAGTAATGCACTTAAATATCTCCTGCGCAATTGACTGTTTCCGAAAACTGGACCTTGATTTTCTTAATCGGCGTTGAAACAGTCGCCGTGGCTGAAACCAGCTTGGACATCATCATCATCATCATATAGGCTGACATGTCGACTCGACAACTGTCAATGGATTCTCGTCTATTATCGTGGACTACACTGTACTTTCCATTAAATGCGCTATAGTTGTCGTAGCAGTTTAAAAAAAGTATTTCTGTTATAATTTTGTATTCTTTTTGATTTGTAAGTCTCTTCAATCGATTAAAATATTTTTGCTTAACTAAAAGTTTTTTTTTTCTCTTAGTGTTTGACTGTACTATAAACGTAACTAGTATTTTTATTTTCCCATCCCTCTAACTATCATAAGCTACCGTAAAACAATTTACTTAAAAAGACATGATACAATGTAAAAACATCGTGAAACTTAAATACTTAGTTAAGTGTTACTTTTGTTCAAAGGGTTGACATAGGGCGAGGCGTCTTAATAATAAGTGTGGAGAGACAAAATTATATGTTTGTATTATTACTGTGTTGTATGTTATTAGTTTCTTTCGCTTTTGCTTAGGTTTTTAAATATTCATGCAAATTGTAGTCCATTTACGTATATCCCATTTAACGTACGAAAAGTAAACATAAATTAACGATAACCTCATAGCATAGTTTATAATAACTCTGCCAACGATGCTAAAGATTCTGGGTCAAAATCCCGGTACTGGCGGTTGAGTTTTAAGCAGAATAGTTTGTCGGGAGAAATGGATGTTTATATAAGTATGTATATCTTTGTCTAGTACCCAAGGCACAAACCCAAGTTTAGTTCAAGGCTAGGTAATAGACTTGAGCGCGCCTACTGCCCGGATGACGGCAGATAGCGGAGCTGGTGCGTTCTAGTCCAACGCACCACCGAATACAGCATTCTTGAGGGGTAGGCTCTTTACTTCCATCTACCCAAGAGATGATGCCTAAAGGGCTATTCGCTCGTCGGATCGTTAAAAGAATACGGATCCCTAGATCTGGTCAGGAGCGATTTAATGGATATCCCGCGAGTTTTTAACCAGAAGGAGTCTGCTATACTGTGGTTGCCACCCTCACAACGGCTCTGTAGGATTTTGCCCCGGGTTACCAAAAAAATGGGGGGAAGGGGCTAGGTAATTGTCAGTAAAATATTAATATTATTAGTAGTATATTAAAATTAAGGAAAATACAAAAAATTAGAAGCAAAGATATTAGAGAGAAGACTGGACTAACGGATGCGCTCCAACATGCCTTAAAGCTAAAATGGAAATGGGCAGGACATATAGCACGACACAAGAATAAAAGTTGGGCTTATACAATAAATGGATGGACTGGTCCATCACATGGCAAACGGAAAAGAGGCAGACCACAAAAAAAGTGGAATGACGACATAATCACAGTTGCAGGAAAGGATTGGATGAGAACAGCTACAGACCGAAATAAATGGGATGGATTGGAGTTGGCTCTCACCCGAAAGGGATTCATAAAATGACAACGGGGAAAAAAAAAAAACTGTATTTTTGTGTGCATATTGTTTCTTTTTTTATGGAATAAAAGAGCTATTATTATTATTATTATTATTAATTATTATAATTTGTTGTAAGTTCTTTATCATGCGTATTTACGTTATAGTAAAAAAATATTAAGTTTTGAATTAATTTAAATAATAAATTACATAGTTATAGTTATAAAAACTAAAGCTTTAAAAAACTAACATATGAACAGTAAAAACGAGTAACTCATAATCAAGCAATGATTGACGTAAAAATTATTCCTAAAGCGACCAAATTCGTCAATGTTCCGTTAGCAATGAATATAATAAATAATTCATATTCTATCGATATCGAGGTTCGGCGCTAACCGGTAAAGGGTGACCGGTGTGTCTCCGCGGTGACGGGGGGCGTTGCTACAAATTAGGGTTGCCGCTGAATTTATTTGTAATATTGGCTGGACGAGATGAAAGTAAAGTAGTTTAAACGTACCAGCGACCGCTAAGCATCGAGAATCCATTTAAAGTTGGTGTCGTCATATTGGCCCTCAGAAGACAAAGACCTCTAGTTGTATTAACGATAGGGCATTCTAACTCTGATTTAAGAAAGGAATAAGCCAAAGCGAGCTATTATGACGGTATTGGCGCTCACATTCTGTGGTCACATTTCAGTCGGATAATGACCCTACTATATCAATACTATGAGTGAAGCAATTTGGGTAGAAAAGAAGTCGAAAACAGGATTCAATCGCAAAAAGCATAATTCAACAGAATTCGCCGCAACCATACTTTCGTGTTTGATCACAGGCTATGTTTACAAGATGTTTTTTTTTTTCGGCAGGACAAAATATAGTTAAACGAGAGGAGCGATCACAGAAGGTGCTCTACTAGCGAGCTAGGGTTTCGGTGGCAATGCAAGGTACACGAGTCTAGGTATTTTAGGTCTAGTCTAGGTATACGAGTTACTGGATATACACAAGCTAATCCCGAAACGCGAAGGGCCAAAGCGAGTCACATGATGGTCTTTATACTTGTCTACTGAGGTCACGGCCAAGTACGGGCAAACGCCCTACCACCAAAAAAAAAATTGTGAATGTGTGACAACCCTAACCAAAGGAAGGCAGGGGGACGCTCACACCAGGGAGACTATTGTCCACGGTAAGAGACGATATATCACCGTAGAATATCAATGTGGGGGCATCTATTCTCGTACTCTGCCCTTATTGGGCATAATTTGGGCACTGTTTGGCATTGATGTTTGTAGATGGCATAATAAATATGAATAAAATGTTTAAGGAAATTTTCATTTATGATAGGGTCTAAATAGATGGGTAGAGATAAACTATTAAAATGCTGAAATGGCGTTGGTCAGGGCACATGCCGGACAGTAGAGATGCGAGCGGTGCGCGATGTGTTTCCGCGTGTCGCTCTACAACAAAGAGGGGTGTAACAAGAGGGGTGGCTCTTTAAACCACTCCTCCCCAAACGAGTAGAGGCCTACTCAAGGCCGCACGCCTTGCCGGTCATCGAGGATGAGACTCCAGTCGTGCCCCCGATGCCGGTAGGTGGAAGGTGGAACACCCCGGGGGTTTTAGTCGGTGCAAGTCCGACACACCGGGGGGCGGCCCTCACCTCCCCCTGAGGTCCGTTAGGGATTTCCCCCGGGTTAAAAAAACGGTCAGTAGACTTGAAGGACTCTGCTGCTCGAATGAGAGGGAGGCGGCGCTCAGTGTCAGGCACGCCTTTTAATTTGTAATGAGTACAAATCAACAAAGTTCAAAAAGCATCACAACAAATGTTTTTGTATATGACATCAAAATAGTAGCTTCCGAGGTAAATATAATAATATTTTACAAATAAAAGTAACAGTTAAGTAGAAAAAAAAATATACAACGAAAATGTTTTATCAAACAAAATAATCTTCCACACCTGTGCGCTATCTTCCCATACGAATCAGTATAATTTTTGGGTGAAAATTAAATAAATTACGGACATTAGAAGGGCAATGAGCGATCTGATAAATTTACCTCACGAGATGTCAAAGGTCGTGTGGGGTAAAGAAAAAAGGGGCGAATTGACCACTAAAGGTGAATTTAAACTATTTAATCGTTTCCAAACTCGATTTAATTGGTATACCTAATCGATGAATTTACTCGTCCCGGTTCGTTCTGTAATTAGGTTTTTAATTATGTTTCAACATATAGATTTACGTGCCGGTTGACGATAACAATTAAACTTCTGCGTTCATATCTCTTTCAACTTATATACCTATGTTATAAACTTTAAAGTCCAATTTACATGAGACTCGTAGGAAATCGTAATTTAAAAAATGCCACCAAATTTTGAGAATGTTGCAATTTTTCATTGTACACTGTCGATTTTTTGGTTCTACTTATTACATAAGTACTAGACGAGAATTATTCATTTAACGCTATATTCTATTAGTTAAGCCCTCCATATAATACTGTTTGCAATGCTGGGATAGCTCTGCTTAGTACATACTTGAAGCTCTGGATGTGTTGCAGCGGAGGGCTGATCGCATTGTGAATTATCCTGATGTTACTTAGCATCTGAAACCGCTCCAGTAGCGCAGAGATATTGCCACAAAAAGCGTTTTCCACCATCGGTATCGCGGCAATCTAAAGAATGATTTAATGATTTTATTTGTTTTGGTAGTCGAAGCTGCTCGCGTACGTAGGCTTTACCCTAGTTTCCCTACACGTGACTCCTGGGTGGTGCTACACGAGCAGCAGCGAGGTGGTAGGGCGTCGGTGCCCGTCTGGATCGCACACAGTACATGGGTGTAAAGCCCGTCATAGTGACCAGTTTGGGCTTGTCGCGTTTCGGGATCAGCTTGTGTATATCCAGTAACTCATATACCTAGAGACCTTCAGTATTGGTATATGTGGGCCGGCATGACGATGTAGACTATCAATGGATTTTCATCCTTTGATAGTCGTTTTCGTTTTTGGACTACACTGTACTTAGCATCAGATACTCTGTAGTCACTATGTCGAGCCAGTGTAAAAAAAACTTTGTCCCACTCTCCTCTTTCACAAAAGAACTACGCGCGTGGGTTTACGGAGTCACGGTTATACGGTGACTATCTCCGTTAGGACTAAGAAGTTCTCTAACTGTTACTTTTGCCGAATTTATAATCATTTTCCTAAGATATTAGGCCCTTTAAAGCAAGCGTGAGGAGATATTTGTACAAGCCGGCATGTTTACTGCCGTCTATCGATAGGTTTTTCTTTCTTGTTGACATTCGTAGTTGTTTTTTGGACTATACCATGCTTATCATAAGCTGTGATCAATATACCTGATAATAAGTAATAGTAAGGTTATATTTTTTAAAATAAATCTAAATCTTGTGTCTAAATTTTGGATCAATCTATTTATAATGCATAATATTGTTTTGTGTGTATTTATGTAGACACCTATCTTGTCCACAACATTTGATAGAAAAAATTAAATAAATTATTTCAACACCCTAAAGTGGAAACTATTGTTATTATTCTAGCAAAGAGCTTTGTTGGATACCTGATAAACTTAATAAATAGATTTATAACACTACTTTTATTAATGAAAAACATATTTGTTAACACAGTGTATTTTATAACATTGCTATTGGAAGAATAGTTACTGCCCCACCTTTACAAGTAAGGGTTGAATATATACATGTGTAATCTGTATTATTTATGGTCAATTATGTCCAGTAAACGGGCCTTCTGAAATATGGATAGCTATTAGTAGTGTTAGCTATTGTGTACAATTCAATTTGAAATTCAGTCGTCTTGGATCTTTATTCTAATGGAGAGTCTAGTAGTGTTTAACTTTTAGTATCTAAATATAGCTTAAGAACTTTGTTTATGAAGTCTGTTAATATAAAATCAATCTGCACTTCAGCATAAAGAGAAAAAAAGCAAAATGATTTTTTTATTTACATGACATACCATACAATACAGTAGGATACGTTAATCAAGATAGAAAACAATAAACACTTTGTGCTGTGATGACGCGCCAAAGGGAAGTCAGGTCAGCAATTGCCAAGTGACCAACTGAACCACCCAGCGACGGTTTTTAGCTGATACTCATTTACTGTGTCAAACAAGTAAGAGGAATTTGAGTTCAAATTCTTTCATTAATTTCAAGAACATTTCATATATATGGATAGTCAGTTAATGGAAGACTATTATAAGCATCTTTCTAAGATAAGCAGTACTAGAAATGTTCGTTACTTAATTAATTAAATGATGCTATAGAACGCCCAGTTGACTGGGTAGAGTAAATGAAGTGGCAGATCTCGTGCAAGATCTCCGTTACGTTGGACCCAGAGATGGGCAAAATGTATTCTGATTCATGATTAACGATTACAAGATGTAACCGTAATTTTAATTTTCTTGTTCTGTAATCATGATTAAATCCATTTAAAACATTAAGAAATCATAAATGTGTATGCAATCTGGGATTCTGTAGTGTTTAAAACATAGATGAGCAAAATACAGTCATATTAATGGTAAAATATGTAAAATGTAATCGTAATCATTTTTATTAATCTGATTACATTTTGTTCATCTGATTTGGTAAGTCCAAACAAGTTACAATTTTGAGTAATTCGTCGATAAATGATAACATCCTTCAAACTAGTCTGGAATAAATGGAGAGCTTTGAGTGCAGCGTGTCTGAACACGATTGCTCTGTCAAGAATATATGTTTTATAAAAGAACTGTAAAAAATTAAGAATAATTCGAAATATTAATTCGTCTTCTACTTACATATGTAGCAAAAAACAGCAAAAGTTTGCAGAAGTTGCTGAGGTTTACAAAGAATATATATTTCTTAGGGGTTACAATTAGTTCTCAAAATACAACATCCAAGGCTCTATCAAATAATACTATTAAAGCTTTTTAAATAGAAAATAAGTATAAATCATAATTTTAAAAAATCAACACGACTCTACCGAAGTTGAGAATAAAAATTAGTCGTCGTAATTCAACAACATTGTCTAATGAAAGAAAAGATATCACACGCATTTCATCCAAAAGAAACCGTGTCACATTTTATAGGACTAGCTCTGGCGATCGTAAATTCGTTAGTTTATGACCTAGAATTAATACGACTGGCTCATTACCGGCTATTCTCGTATCCCAAGGGTATTTGTTTATGGGTCAAGAAAGAGTTATTGTGCAAGAAGGGTGATTCGGAAGGGTCTTTTAAAGGGTCGCTTTTGTTATATTGTCTCTTGTATCAATCCTATTATGAACTGGATAACATTTTAATACATTGTTTTAATAATTTATTTTGTCTAATATCTACATATTTATTACATATACAAACGAATTCTTATTTACTTTGGAAACGCTATAGCTTGACAACGAATTCACCGATGAAATCAACTTTTATTTAAAAAATAAATAAATTGAACCATTTTTAGAAGGATCTGATTCAATAAAGAATTAAGAATATCACGCAGAAAATTTAATGTTTTTTTAACCTTTATCTGTTTGAGAGATAGCGCTCTGCAAATGTCAAATGTCAACATCAGAAATCAGTCGGCATAAATATTATATGGGTCAACAAATAATTTAAAAAAGAAAACGGATAATGACTAAAACTTTTGCAAATTTATTTTATGGGCGATTCAGCAAGATAAGTCGATCATTGTTGTCCATACAATTTTTTTTTTTACAATGGTTCGATATAGTGACTACAGAGTACCTGATAGTAAGTACAGTGTAGTCCAAAAACGAAAGCGACTATCAAAGGATGAAAATCCACTGATAGTCTACATCGTCATGTCGGCCCACATATACCACGGCTGAAGGTCTCTAGGTATATGTGCTACTGGATATACACAAGCTGATCCCGAAACGCGACAAGCCGAAACTGGTCACTATTACGGGCTTTACACCCATATACTGTGGTCGCGATCCAGACGGGCACCGACGCCCTACCACCTCGCTGCTGCTCGTTTAGCACCACCCAGGAGTTACGTGTAGGGAAACTAGGGTAAAAGCCTACGGACGCGAGCAGCTTCGACTCACAAAAAAATATACATGTTATGTTCATATTTCAGTGAAAGGAATAACTACAAGATACTCGTATTTCCATCAACATTGCGAATTAGTTGTATTATTAAAGACTGTATTAGACCGCAGGCCATCCGGCCTCAAAAGCGTCGTCAGCGTTGATACAGACTTTTTTTTATTCTGATTCGACACAGTGACTGCACCATAAGTGATGGTAAGCATGGTGCAGTCAAAAAAAACGCTAACGACTATCGATAGGTAAGAAAAACCCAACGGTAGTCGCAGCGATAATGCTGGCCTGCACAAATATTTCTTCACGTTACGTTTAAAGCCTACAAGAGAATGCGTTTTAATGCGCCAATAATTAATAAAATCACTATTGTCGTTGTTTACTTATTTGTAAAAACACTTATATAGTCCACATTAACACAACCAAAAAAATGTAACACATGGACAAGATTCATTACAAATGCGACTATATTTACTCGTAAAAGTGTAGAATACTTGCACAGAACGTAAGAAAAATGACAATACCAGTAATATACGGATAGAAACAGAATAAAAAAAAAAAACTAAAATCTAATCTAATGAAATCTAATTTGGTATAACCAATAATATATTCCACAATCTTCTAGAATAATATTTCATTTTTTAGTTTAAAAATATTTATATTCATTTTCTTCTCCTGTGGGTGAAAATTTGGAAAACCGGGATATTATTGTATATCACTGGAACAATCAACACCAGCGTATGTCCGAAACACATACATAAGTGAAAATGGATATCATTTTAAATAAATATGATAAATTCAGTTATAAGTAAATAGCCAATCTACAATTACTACTTTAATGACAAAGCTACTTTATTTTATGAATACGAAAATTTATTTCCAGGCGACGAAACTAATAAAAAACTTAGCTCAATGTATTGTTATTCATGTACACAGATTGATGGTTCGGGAAAATGAGGACAACCATATCTTTAAACTTTGGCGTATATTTCCCCAATATGCTGTGGATATGTAATTTTTTTTTTTAAGACATTTTTTCTGTCTGTCTACTTCTTTGTGAAGATTTCACATTAGAACTACTGAATGGAGCTTAGTGAAATTTCACACAGAGGTACTTACATATTAAATAAAATTTTACCTGCTTTTCACCCCGAAATTTATTCTCTATTTTTTTTTACACTGCCTCGACATAGTGACTACAGAGACCTGATGGTAAGTACAGTGTAGTTCAAAAACGAAAGCGACTATTAAAGGATGAAGATCCATTGATAGTCTACATCGTCATGTCGGCCCGCATATACCACGACTGAAGATCTCTAGGTATATGAGTTACTGGATATACACAAGCTGATCCCGAAACGCGACAAGCCGAAACTGGTCACCGTGACGGGCTTTACACCCATGTAATGTGGTCGCGATCCAGGCGGGCACCGACGCCCTACCACCTCGCTGCTGCTCGTTTAGCACCACCCAGGAGTCACGTGTAGGGAAAGTAGCGTAAAGCCTACAGACGCGAGCAGCTTCGACTCCTAAAACAGTAAAAAAGTAAAGTTTTTTACTAGCTACATCTGTTGTCGAGTTTTGTAAGTCATTAATTAGTACTAATTTAGTTCTATATTTTGTTGTTGTTGTAAGAATTTATATAAGAAATAATTGAGGGTATTTATATCATTTGTACAAAGTTTTCAGCTTAAAATAATTATTATCATACAAAAGTATTATTTCCACGCGGACGAAGTCGCGGGCACATTTAGTTTTGAAATAATATCATTTTAATGTCGCAGAAATTACAATAAAGAAGTTTCTACTCGTTTTTAACATTATCTGAACAAACTTACTTATAATTAATTTCATTGGGAAGGTAAAATGAAACACTAATCAAATAAATAAATCAGAATTTATTTATGTTTTAATTATTCTACAAAATTTTAGCCATGGTAACAGTACCAAAAAAATGGCTAAGAAAGCAAATGTTTACAATAAATATTATTACTTAAAGCATTACGAAGATTGTATTAAATATATATTTTATAATAAAACTTAGTAATTATGGATAAGTACTATCTTTCACAATATCTGAAATTCATACAAAATCTAAACAACGCAATCCAGTGATTGCAAATGATTCATCAAATTTTACAATAACAAATGAAATATATTCTAAGAATAAAAACTTAGGTAACATAACTGAAACAGGTTTTTCAAACAAAATACATTCACAGAAAAGATCACGCTTATTACCTTGTTTAATAAACATTGCAACATAGTTGATTATTGCCCCGAACCCGTTTGAGAACGATTAAATGATCGCCTTACACGGGAACCCCTCTTCGAAGTGATAAATGCGCAAAAAATCAAAATTAACAAAGGCACACAACCAGAAGTATGTTTTAATATCCCTTTCTTAACGCAAGTGGTTGCAGCAGTTACATTTTTAATGGTCGATAAAAATCTATTCATAATTAAACATTTCGATGAGAAAGTTATTAATTTGGACAACTCTTCTAACGGTGTAAGGTTGTTAAATTAGTTATAGACATGCTTTTATAGCTATGTGAAAATTGTGAAGAGTCTTGCACTAGTTTCAAAACTTAATATTCCAGTTCCACAATATCATTATGTTATTCTTACTATATTTATGCTATTTTTTCAATGATAAAATCCTCTACTATTCAAGTTACATCAGTTACAATAGTTGTTTACTGGCTTTTCCCAACATTACCTATGCTGCTACATTTTGAAATCATTATTTTCCTGAATCTGATTTATCTTTGCAGTTGTTTTTTTACCAAAATAATGTGTTAATATTATAACGTACTAAGATAATGTCCAAAAGCAAAATATTTTCTATCTAGGTTTAATTTTCTAAGTAGATTATTGATTTTAAGAAAGGCGATGAATACTTTTCATACAAACTGCGGGCAGTATTAAAAAAGCTTAAAAATGTAATCTCATTTATTACTTCACACGTATCGCCAATTTTGAATGACTGGCCAGGAATGTTCTCAATTTAATCATATATACTTTGGACTCTCAAGAAATCATTTTTAAATGGGGTCACAGTACACAAAGCCGATTCGTTACGAACATTGAGGATCTTATTTCACACCTCTCGAAACATTAAGCGACCTTTTGACACAGAAGAACAATAACGGAGCATCATTAAACTCAAAATGGTCAAATAATGACCATGAATAAATGATGAACTGAGATAAGGGTGTCATCTGAATAGCAACAATAGGACCCCGAAGGTGTTCTGCTAGGAGATATATTTGGGCCGCTCCATTATTAATTATGTGTGACAAAATTGTATCACAATATGTCTGCAGATTGATGTGTTAACAGTTTAATAGTATTGTGACGAGAGTTTATGACAAGAATAATACGGTTTTTTTTTTCTAAGCAATGCAGATGGAAAAGTTAAATATGAGAATAACAATGCGGTGTTTGATATTAATGAATACATTGCTTCGGTATTACACTGTAAATTCCATGATTAGAGCTGCGAAGTTCTTCTCACATTATGGATAATAATCACATATTGTATGTTGGTTGATAATACTTTATTTATCCAAAATTCATCTTTAAGTTAAGGTAACTAGCCAGAACAAATGATTTCCAGAATTAATAAATTATTTTTATGATTTTTTAAAACTATATAAATTTTCTTGCATATTATTGTCAAAATTCATACACAGCAATATTGCTTTCAGAGAAAAAAGACAAATAATAAGACCTAAGTGAAGAATTAATTATAAATGAGACTGAGATCGAAATCTAAATTGGTCTGCATAGATATCAACAATATTGTTCAAAAAAATAAAAAAAATAAACCTTTGTACGCATTAAACATGATTGACACCATCCAAATCAATGATTCATCTCCATTTAGACCCGACATTAATCCGAGGTCCATGACCTCACAAAGATATGGGAGTAGAAGCCAAACGACAAAAGACCACACTGCATAGTTCACAGGGCATAATAAATTGAAAATATGCATTGTGCGGTTGGTTTTTTTGTTTAAACAATGACATTCTGACGGTGATCCTTATCTCTGTAGATCAACAAAAAATTAACAAAGCGGACGGTCTATTAGACTTTTTGAGTGACTTGAGTTGTTTGATGGACAATATTTTCATATGGATCATTAAATTCGATAAGATCGGTGAAGATGTAATTGTTATTGTTTTTTGCTTTAGTTTGATTCTGTTGAGTTACACTTTCACAAGAGAAGATTGTTGATTAATGTTGATTCTTAACTTAGTGTACACCTTTTTTTGGTGACGGGTCACCAAAGGGAAATCCCTAACAGACCTTCAGAAGGCGGTCGACTTGCGTCGACTAAAGCTCCCGGGGTGTTCCTTCTCCCGCCTGCCGAGTGCCAAGGGCAAGGCTTAGCCATATTCCTCGGCACCCGGCGACGTCTGGCCTTCTGCAGGCCCCATCTACTTAGCGAGGGTTGTTTAATTAGTTACTACCACCCCGCGTACTCCTAACGCATTGACGGAGAGAGTGGTGTAAAATGCCACCCTCCCATAAGTGGATGAGGCCTGCAAAGTTCATCTATAAAAAGAGTTTTAATTACAAAACTATTTCTGATTATTTATTTTTTATTTGTCTTTAATATTCATTGCCTTCATATGTAAAGTTCCTTTTACTGAGTACCCAAATTAAAGTCTAGAAATATTATTAAGATACTGAGTATGGTTATTACTTCATTTTTATTGCCATCCACTTAATTCTTATATCACAATATGTATTTAGAATTTCTTAAAACTCTTTTCTTGTGTATGAATTTTTATTCCGTACTATACAAGAAAATGACTCTAATTTTTGTGTCCAACAGAGCGCACCGGACAATAGCGGGATTGTACAGCAAATTCACATACTTTACGTCTGCTTTTCTTACATACAGGACTATTTGTTTCATCCCCATAACACGGAGGAAGCGCAATAAGGTTCCCTTGAAAAGAATATTATTTACGACCTCAAGAAAAAGGTAATGCTGGCATAGAATAAGTAAAGCATTCAGCAGAATCTTGACTAATGTCGATCGTGGAAGTTTATTTAGTTTTGTGTTTTCGTAGATCTGCCATTACCATATTTATAGCTGATTATACGGGCCAGTTAGTACCAATATTACGTTCTTCAATAATATCTGTATAGTTTTGACCTTTTGTTTATTACAAAATAAATGCAAGCTCTCCTTTTACTCTTGTTCTAGACCGCCAACTGTCCGGGCGTGAGATTTACTGCCTCTCCCGTTCGGCCGTCTCCTTTTTAGTCATGTGTTAAAATAATAGAGAAGCATAACAGCAAATATCACTGATAAGCTAGGATGGATATAATATAAATAATAGTTATTAAATGCTAAATATTATTGTGAACTCCATTAACAATTAATTCATATTTCGCAATAATTATATGTTATGTTGGCAAGCATAAACAGTGACAGGAAGGATATGGCAGAGTGACAAATCTTAATAGCGGCGGCTGAAGTAAAAATATTGTGGAGGAGTGGTTGATATTGGGTGTTGATATTCAGTAAATGAATAATAAATAATTATGTGGTCAGGGGTTGATACAATGATCCGAACAGGAATAAGAGAGACGTTGAATGGCGTGTTTACCAACTACCAGATAAGTTTTAGAGTTTATAATAATATATTATTTTATCCTTTAATACATGACAGTCTAGAAAAATTTGAGTACTGCTTGCCATGACCTCTTACTGCCTCTTACTACCGTCGGTAGGTTTCTTAATCCTTAGTTAACTTTATAAATAATTATTACTACGTTAACAGGGCTTATGCGCGAATTGACTTACTTTTAATTATGTCTCGACGTTTCGGTCTGGTTACACATGTCATGTTCACGAGCAGACTGACGCGCCGCGGAGTTTTCACTATGACTGAACGAATTGCCCCTCTACAAATTTATTTGATCTATGAGATGTTTAGCTTGAAATAAAAATTGCTACGTGCGTTGGCTGGATGTCGCAATAAATTCTCTTGTGTAAAAGATCGCTAATGGTATCTGATATTGTATGTTCCATTATGTTACGAAAGTATGTTTTTATGAAACCTGAATTGAAAAAAGTCGTACAAAACTTGGCAAATTGAATACTCTTTCATATATATTACTTAATAAGATGTAATAATTCAGCGATGCGAGAAATCATTTTTGAAATTAACTTTTATTATTTATTTATATCTGCTAGATAAAAATTCAGTTTCAGAAATGCTCCTTAACTTTTAAGCCCTTTTAAACACCAACGACGAATCGAAATTTTATTACAAATGATGATTTATTAATCTTTAAAAGTGCTTTAAAATTTATGAAGCATTTCTGAAACTAGGCAAAGTTAGGTAAAAACGTAAAGAGAAAAACCTAGATCTTAAAATTAAGAAAAACATATTCAAGTATGAAACGTGCAGATAAAAGTGACGAAACATATTTTTCGTTTTCGTAAGCTCATTCATGTACTCATGGAGTGTAAATAAAAGCAATTGCGTAAATAATTTTGAATAAACCACTTTATATATATATATATACAGTGCAAACTCTATATAACGACCCTCAAGGGACTTTGCATATTTTGACGTTATAGAGAGTTGTCGTTAAATGGAGAGAAGAAAAATCTGTATTAGAAAAAGAAAAAGTTTTAAACTCTTACCTGCCATGTTTACAGTTTGAAAGTTTGTGAGTAACTAAGAATATGATAACGTATAGATAATCCATGACTCCTACTAACAACAGTCAACACGCGCAAGCAATCCCAATTTATAAACAAAAGAATGGATTTCTTAGAAAGTTCGGTTTGTGTAATGCCGACAGTCGAGCTTATTACGGGCTAGGATAGTAAACCGACAAAAGAACGTATACAGCTGCGCAGTTTTTACTAATTTTGGCAACTTAAAAAGTCATCTTAGCTTAAACAGTACTTTATATTATTAAATTGCTGTCGTTATTGAGAGTGGGTGTAATGCTATATAGAGTGCATCATTGTATGGGAAACAAGCTAAACCAACCAAAGCCGAGTGACATCGACGCTTTAGGGAGTTTGTTGTTAAATCGAGTGACGTTATATGGAGTTTACACTGTATATATTTGCGTTGCGTCGTCATTTTTGTGCAAACCAATTAATTGTAAGAGCACGAGAACAATAGCGTTCCCCAGTCTGCTTCGGAAACATTTACTACTTTATATGCTCTTATCATCATCATCATCATCATCATTAGCCTATCCTAGTCCACTGCCGTCCGTAGTCTGTAGTCCGCTTGATAAATGCATATTCACTCTTCTCTTAAAAGCTCCCAAGTCATAAGAACGCGATAATATGCTCGCTGGTAGCATATTCCACTCCTTAGCTGTTCGCGTGATGAATGTAGAAGCGGATCTTTTCATAATAATATAAGATCGTCCACCACAAACAGATGGTACCCGATACGGTTTTAGTGGCTTAATGATGAAATGGGGCTGGGGAAATTAAAGAACGCAGCTCTTTAGAATATTCTGCGTTGTGTAACCGGTATAAGACTATGAGACAGGCAACACTGTAGTATTTTTACAGATAAGGTATATACAGAAAATAATTTAATTAAAACCAAGAGACACGAAAACGTCAACTCGCTACAGATCGTTGAAATTTAATATTGTTCTACTAAAGAACATTTTACTGGAGTGACACCTAATTTTATGAAATCATATTTCTTCCTTCTTTTTATTCTTAAGTACGGTTCAGTAAGCATTTAGGCGTCACGTGCCCCAGGTTGGTGGGTGGTGACCTGTCGCTGCCGGCGCTCGCTCGCGCGATGGTCGGCAGCGACAGCGCATGGCAGGCGGTCGTCACATATTGTGAGAGTGTTATGGAGGCGAAAGAGGCGGCGGAGAGGGTCAGGGAGGCAATAGCCGGCCCCGACAACCCGATCCGTCGCCCACGCAGAACAGGACGAAGGAGGAGGGCCTTTGCCGCAGGCCTTCCTCCGTAACTGGAAAGACGCCTGGGCGGCGCGCTTGAGGGAGCGCGTCGCCCAACTTATCCAGGCGAGAGCGGTGTGTGACGTGTTCCCGCACACCGCTCCAAGACTACTTATGAGGAGGACGATAGGTGGCCCTTTACTTAGCCCCTCGTAAACACAGAGGTGATGCCTACCGAATAGGCCAGACGTCGTCGCGGGCCGGAGAAGTGGACGCTGCTGTACCTCCGGGCTCGGCTAGACGGAGAGAAGGAACACCCCGGGGGTTTTAGTTGGTGCAAGTCCGACACACCGGGGGGCGACCCTCATCGCCCTTTGAGGTCCGTCAGGGATTTCCCCCGGGTTACAAAAAAAAAAAGGCGTCACGTGCTCACCGGGGAAGGAAAACATCGTAACAAACAAACAGGGCTTCTAATAGAAATGTGATGTGTACAAATGCTGTGAGAAGTGTGATCAGCTGCTCTGCTGGTCACGTTGGGCACGAGATATAAGCGCAATGTTGATACTAATTATCTCTGCTCAACCCGGATAGGACATATTATCGAGATATATATTTCTTAATTTTATTCTTATTTCTATCAAACTCCATAATGCGAAAGCTTATGAGTAAACAGTGTGTGGTTGCAATAAAATCACTCTATGCCGCAGTTAATGCGTGAAACCGCACATTCCCGGACATTTCCACGACAAAGTCGCGCGCGGCGCCGACGAAAAATTAAATTAACTGTGACATGTGTTTGCTTGTATAAAATCTAGATATGACAAGCAATCGTAATACCAAAATACTTTAGTATTCAAGTCAATACTTTCTTATTCCTCTTACTAATGTTGTTATAGGAAATATAGCTCAAAATTATAAAAAAATATTCTATTAAAATAATTAATTCACATATTAACTGTATTATTATTTTGTTCACATCATTTTTTTTTACTTATGTATGTGTATGCGTTTAAACAGCACTTTCATTGCTCTATTACCCTAAGTTACTATTTCTGTCGCATCTCTGGCCTGGCGAAGTTATAAAAACCTTGCCCGGCCAAAAGCTTTACGTCCCGTTAAAAATAATGACTTGCATACATTGTAGGTAATCGCGGATCATGACGGACATAATTATGACACTTAGTAGAGAGCTAATACAGTACGATAATATTCACGAAAATCAGCGCGGCAGGCTTCCTCTGTGGCTTTAGGCTGATGAAGGTCTCATTTTCGCCATGTTTATATGTTTTGTATTTTCTTTTGTTTCTGTGTGTTGTTTGTGTTGCTGCATTTAAATTTATGGTTTTTTGTTGGTTTGTGGCGAAATAAATACATTTTAATTTTAATTTTTATAACGACGTCAACAAAAGCACAAGTAGAGATTTAAAAAATAGAGGCGGTGCAGGAACTACTCTATACCACCCCCATCCCCGGCCAGTTCCATTATCTTTGTTTCTAAATGATTATATATGGATTAATGCAATCAAATTTATTTACAAAACAATTTTTACAGATTTGTGCTCAACAATGTTATGAAAATGTAAATATGATTTGCCGCATAATCTTTGATCTGGCATTACTTAAGACGCGGTAACTATATCATATGAGACTTTTGAGTTAACTTTTAAACTGTCGAACCCAAAGCCATTTTTATAGAGATGTTTGTCCACTTTTTTAAATATATTACAGTGGTTACGCTGGATGATGTGCTCGTCCGCTGCCACCAGAATTTGGTGCCCAGGGTGTGGGCGCCGGCTTGCCTTTCTCTTAATCCTGGCCTGAATTTTCTCTGACAGTCTGAAGTCTCTATGACAGTATTTTGCTATTTTAAAGCCACTCGCAGCCATTTCTATTATCAATACATCTTTGCCGTGCACAATAAAGCGCATACGTGACTATAAAGTTAACAGGTTCGATGCACCGTCCGTCTGACATAAACGCATTAACTATATTAACCATTGTTTGTTTCGTTGTGGCATTATCCAATGTTATTCTATAAACAACATTTCCATAAACATTGTTATAAATATAAATCACATATACAGTGTGATTTTATAGACGAGGGAGATATTTCAGAATATAAAAATTAGTACTTTTGTAGGCTACCTTTTTATATACACCTTTTTTATATTTTAAATTATACATTTACTAAAATATCAATACGTCAAGAAATTAGAATATGAATTGAATTTGTGACGTTGAACGGTGCACTATAATTTTGAAGAAAAACTGTTGTAATTTTAATATTATCAATATATTTATATCAACGTCTCAAGTTTTTCTAATTACAATTCCTGTGCCGTGAACTCCACCTCTACACCTTCTAATACTTTATAAAAATGTAAATAACAACATTCCCTAACAAATCATAAAGAAACATTGATGAACAAATGAGAATTGATCCGTAAAAAGTTTGGACACCGCAGCGCGTGTGGCGCACGATTGAATTCCTTTTACGTAATTTTTGGTAAACAGGTAATTGACTCGTTACCCTTTCGTGCTTTATCCTGGCTTAGGAGAGGCCAAATACATACTTAATAATGAATTGTTATTTATTCTATCATGTGTGTAATTGCCCCTTAATATGTTGACTATAAATTACTTTGTTTTAATGGAAATATTAAGACATCACTATTCCTATATATTAGGAATTAGAATCGAATGCGGAATATCCTCCTTGAATATCTCCCTCGTCTATAAAATCAGCCTGTATATACCATAGTTTCAACCGATATATAGTTTTATGAATAGTCAAATAGGAACTTGTATTGTTAATTTTTCATAAGTGACTGTGGTAGCTTATTGGATAAGTGACGCGCGGTAACACTTATAGTCGTAGGTATGAATCCCGGCTTGTTTCTCTGGATTTCTCAACATTTACTACGAATTTAGGCACCACATGCTCGCCGGTGAATGAAAAACATCATGAGAAAGCTCGATTTGCATTGTTTTTTTTTTATTACATACAGGCTGACGCTTGACCTCAATCTCACCTGCTGGAAAGTGATGATGAGGCCGACGATGGAGCGCGCTCACCCAGCAAATACCGATTCATTCTACGTTTTAAGATTCCTATGTCATAAGACGCCGGAAACACCGACGCAGGAAGCGAGTTCCACTCCTTCGCGGTACGCAGCAAAAAGGAGGAGGCAAATCGCTTAGTGCGAGCAGCAGGAATGTCAACCACAAAAGGGTGCAAATCAGCACGGCGTCTCGTCAATTTATGGTAGAAGGGGGAGGGTGGAACTAAATCATACAACTCAGCCGCACACTCTCCAGAGTATAGTCTGTAGTATTTAATAGAAATTTCATGCCTACTAGTGCTATGAGAACGATAATCAGCTGTGCTACAGGTCACGTTGGGCATGATATATAATCACAAAGTTGATAAAGCCACTAATGTATCTCTGCTCACTTCGAAAGGAATATAGCGTGGTGATGTAAGATTATTATAATTTTCTTAAAAGCAAAGGTAGACGGCAGTATTAATTTGTATGAAATCGATTTCGACGATTGTTACAACTGCCGCGCAACAATTGCAGTCATCAAATAACGGTTCCTTAATTTAACGAATTACTTTAAACAGTTTTTCATTTCAACATTTATAATGATATAATCTAGATATAGTTAGTATTTGATAGCCTCTAGAATGCGCCATGTTCAATTTAATGTGACGTCAAATAGCCTATAACTAGTGAGCAAGCATGGGGTTTCAACAATGCTTAATTTGTCAAATTATGACACGTATTTTAGAAGTTATCTGGGAACAAATGAACTTACAGACATACAAGTGAAAATCATATCCCCTCCTCTTTGCTTTGCAATAGTCACATATAAAAACCATCTCCTTACGTAAAATATTTCTATGAATCAGAATAATCCGCTAAAAGATACAGCTTATTACAGTAAGAAAATTAAAAAGGCTATAAAATGTTCGGATTGGTACTGACCTACGCTTTGCCATCGCTGTACGGTAGTCTCTGAAACGCAATATACTCAACTTTTAACAGTCACCGTAATAAAATATTGCAATTCTAGTGACGTCATTACTCCATTGTGAACTTTAGTGGACGCAAAGAAGACAATGTTACAATATTATGTTAAACCGTAACCATTTGTTTAAATAATGGTTTCTTAACGCGAAAACGTTTGTGTGAGTTACGATCGAGTTATGCTGCATTTTACTGAGGTTAGAGAACTGTAAAGTGTGTTTTTAAAATTAGTTGTGAAATTGCTTTAAAACGATTGTCACTTAACTATATTGCTTTCCGTATTTCAAATTACTTAATTAATTTACCTAATGTGAGATACTTATGAGGAGCTATTCGTTTTTTTCTACGAAATTATTATAAATAACACCATGTTTATTTACATGAATTGCTAAGAAATCATTTTCTACAGTCATTATATGTCATTTTTTTGCACTCTCTCACGAGTTTTGGTCCACTAGTTTAGTACAACCTTCGCCAAGCCATCGTTCCATGGTCTGGTCTCCACTCGAACAGTTTCTTTCCTCACGCATCATCGAGTTTACAATATATATGGCCCGCCTGACTCCACCTTTTTAAAACACAAGTTGTCAAGAAATTAAACAAAAACATCTTTTAGCGTAAAATATGTGGGTTACGAGTAATATATAATCGGCTTGAATTATATTTTCAGAAATAGCATAAGGATATTTTTTATCCTAACTTGGCAAGTGACCACACGCTTGATGGTAAGTATGGAGTAGTCCAACAAACTTCAACGACTATTAACTGAAGATGAAATCCTATCGATTGTCGCGTTGTCTTACAAATAATTATTGATTTTTATTAAACTGTTTTAATTTTTTTATTACTTAGGTTATAGTTATGTAGAAAAGTTATTTCCTTATTATAATATATTAATTTAAAGTAAAAAATTGTCGGGCAGTAAACTTGAGGGAGTCTGCTGCGCGAATAAGAGGGAGGCGGTGCACGGTGTCCGGCGCGCTGTCTGAGAGAGAGTTTTTGGAGGGGTGGGCATTTACTCCTACCCCTCCCAAAGAGGTAGCCTCAACAAGGCCTTGTATTCCCTGGGCAACTGGACGAATTTGGTTTCCCAGGCTATGGAGCTATCAGAGGGACACCCCGGGGGTTTTTAGTCAGTAAGAGTCTGACACATCGGGGTCGCTGCCCTCACAGTGTCCCTGATGAACCTATGCAGGATTTTCCCCCGGGATACAAAAAAAAAACAAAGTAAAGAATTGTAATAGAGAAAAGTTTATAGAGTTTATAGAGAAAAGTAATTGCTCTTAATAAGTCTAAATGTTTCGACTGAGACTTACGTGAGATATAGTAGTAGGGGATATATGTTTACAGAACCTGGATTTAATATCCTAGGTAATAAAGGGGAGATGGAAAATATTTTCATTACCCTCGCAGGACATGACAGCTCTGGATAAAATCAGCCATTTTGCTAACTAAACACGATGGCTACCAACATTTTAATATAACACGAAATTGATAAATTGTACAATGTTGCATTTACTTAAAGATATATTTGTGTCTTTTTTACACTGGCTCGACATAGTGACTACAGAGTACCTGATGAAAACTACAGTGTAGTCTAAAAACGAAAGCGACTATCAAAGGACGAAATTCCATTGATATTCACCGTCGTCATGCCGACCCACATATACCATGATTATAGATGTCTAGTTATTTAAGTTACTGATTATACACAACCTGATTCCGAAACGTGACAGGCCGAAGCAAGCTGCTATGTCTAGTCATATTGACGGTCTATGAAAGCTTGTAAGATCAAACTGAAAGGGAATTTAGCATTATCATGATTATAACGGCCTTGAGCACGTCCTTCTTCGCGCGTAATTCTGCCAAAATGGTGCTCCTTGGCCAGAATACTTGGCTTGGCTTGGTCACCCATAGATTGTGTTTGCATTTTTATTGAATGTATTGAGAAGTGTCCTAGCATCTTACCATCTATAGAATTTTCTGCTCCTACTAGATTACCCTGACCATCTAATTTTAACTTGTTCCGTGTTCCAAATTATTCTAAAAACTTAGGTCAAAATGCACCCCTATGCAGAATGACAAAGTTATACAATTATATGAGATCTATTGATCTCGACATATTTAACAAAACTATATACAAATTAAAAAAAAGGACGTTATTTGAGAAGATTGTTCAAAAGATTTTGTTTTTTTTTCTGTTATAAAAATTTTGTGATTATAGTAGTTTATATCTTTTTGTGTTACTCGTATTTTTATTTTTATTTTCTTCTGTGCATGTAGTCTACACTTATAAATATAGTCGCATTTATAATGTATCCTCTTCATGTTTTATATAGTTTTATGTGTTAATGTAGTCTATGTAAGTGTACTTATAAATAAATAAATAAATAAAAAGAAAGACAAAATAAGTACAAAAAATGTTTAATCTTGTGCCATTTTTACTGCACAGGATTTAATGTAGCTCAGTGTAAGCTCGTCGATGGCTCGCTATATACTGCGTTAGATACTTTACAGTACAGCGGCCTGCAAAGCCATATCTGAGCCAAATGTTTCTATTGCTGGCAAGCTACACGGCCATTGCTTACACACAACAATTCTAAAAGGAAATAACACTTAAAAATTGATGACAAAGGAACGCAATTCACAATAAAGACATTTTGTGAAACTGAACCCTCATCATAATTCCTGGTGCCCACATTGCGTTGATTAATGGCTCATCAGCCCGCAACAATAGTACAGAACTTCTTATCTTCTTCTTCTTTAAGGTCATGGGAGGCGCATTCAGGCGAAGTATTGTCTTGGATTATGGCTTGGGGTTCTTCTGGAAAGAAGGTGTCCATAGGAGACAGTGATGGCTTACCATGCGGAAGGCTGATGACCTGTGAGCCTTTATTTCACTGAAAATAAAGGAAACCCGTGCGTAACACGGCTGAAAATAAAACTTAAATCTACCAGTGTGATTTTTATAGCAAATTCAACGATAAACGTACAATTTCCTTTATAGATGGTAATTCGAGGATTGCGTGGCGAATTTCCTTGACATCATTATTTGCTGTATCATTAATCGTGATGTATGTAAACGCCCATGCATTAGACCCATGTAAAGGGCTCATCAAAGTCATTATGATACTTTGATCAAATATTTGACGACTATATGTTCCAATATTGGGTAAGCATATTCTAATGAATTTTTATGATTTACAGGCAAACGCTGCTGGACCTCAATCACATCTGGTTGAAGGTAAATATGAGGCCAATTGTGGACTGAGTCTACCCAAGAAATGCGAGTTCACTCTTTTCTTAAAGGGTCCTAAGTGAAGAACGTGAAACATATATGGACATCATATTTGAACTTTTTCTTAAGCAAAATAACATATTATAAAGTTGGTCCCGTTCTGAAGTGGTGGAATCCAGATGAATATCTTGAGAGATATAGGCTATAGTGTTTGAATGAACAATAACAAAAAATATAGTTTTGTGGATGATGTTCTAGTGAATAATGGTCCGGCATATAAAAGAAATGCCATGTGTGCCTTGAGAACGGCGATCAGCTGCGCTACTGGTCACGTTGGGCACAACATATAAGCGCAAAGTGGATACAACCACTAATTTATCTCTGCTAACACCGTAGGAGATATAGCGTGACGATATATAGTTTTTTACAGTTTATCTACTATATTTCGCGCGTAGACAAATCTTCATTAATGTTTTTTCGTTCAGAAGAATATGCAATAAGATTAGGAAAACTATGGTGCGTGTATGTACTTTCTATATATTTTCTAATTCTTTGTGAAACAAATATGGTCAAGTTTTATTGAGCGCTATGAATAATATAACGTTTTGGACATTTATTTCAGGAGAAACGCAACGCGCAGTAAGGTCTACAAAATGAAGTTTACGTATGTTCACGACTTCAAGTGAAAAGCACTGGCCTATTTTATTTCACAGGCTGAGTCGTTCACTAGAGAAAACCATGGAGTAGCATTTTTGGTACATAAAATATATAAAAAAAATTTTTTTTTTCAAAATCGTACTGGTAAGTGAATTAACAATAATAATAAAACATTTATTTGGCACACAACACAGCAAAAAAAAATATTAAAGACAGAAAATAAAAAAGTAAACACCCTGTGTTGTGATGATGCGCCAAAGGGAAGTCAGCTCAGCAAATGCTAAATGACCAGTCGAGCCACCCAGCGCTGATTTTCAGCTGACGTCCATTTATTGAATCGACGCGCAGAAAACAGCAAGGAAGGGATCAATGGAGTACAGATACACAGCTTTAGAGACGAATTTTAAAGTATCATAGATAATAATATGAAAATATACATATACAAGAACAGAAATATAAGCTCAATGGATAAAATATTTAACACCAATTAAAAAATTATAATATAAAATATTAGTAAACACTGTATAATAAAGCCTCTATAATAGAATTTTAAATTAATAAAGATTTTAAATATTATTGCAGAACACACTGATTACATATAATAAAGCAAAAAATTGCAAAAGATAGTAACTGTAAATAATATCGAACACAGTCAAAAAATAAACAAGACAATTAAAAATTAAAACAATAAAATAATAAATAAATAAATTTATTTCATCACGCGTCTTCATCATGGTAGCTCAAATCTTTAATTTCAGTTCAATCAGTCGAAAATGTAAGGAGATTTATACAAACTTTCATCTCCTATTTTATCCCCTTAGG
This sequence comes from Automeris io, assembly GCA_036320925.1. Classification (NCBI taxonomy): domain Eukaryota; kingdom Metazoa; phylum Arthropoda; class Insecta; order Lepidoptera; family Saturniidae; genus Automeris; species Automeris io. The sequence goes on from JAUDJH010000001.1 coordinate 22,147,237, forward strand.
GGTGGAATTGATCATAATCCTATCTTAGTGGATGCCTACGTCATAACATCTACCGACATGCCAAAGTTCAGACCAATCTGTCTAGTGGTTTGGGCTGTGCGTTGATAGATCACTATGTCAGTCAGTCAGTAACCTTTGAGTTATATATGTTTATATAAATAGATAGATAACATATTTCTTTTTTTATTCGAAGCGGTAGAATGGGCAATCGAACGGGCTCAGAACCACAGTAAACAAATGGGATCAATATAATGACACGCTTTAACCAATCGCGTTGTGAAATCAGCTTGTATACATCCAATTGTTGATATATCTGAAGATCTTCCCTCGTGGTATATGTAAGTCGACATGATGACGGCCTTTGTCCTTTGATTCCCGTCCCTTGATTGTCTCTGCCCTGTTTGGACTTCACTATCCTTTCCACCAAAGACAGTGTAGTTACTTTTATAGGCCAGTGTAGCAAATAATAATAAATCACCACTACATACCACTTATTTGTCCTTACCGCTCCATGGTCTCTAGATGAATGTCTTGTCCGTTCAAACAACCCTGTTATAAATACTTTGCCGAGGGGGGAAGCACGCGAGTCACTCTCTTCAATGTATTACAATGTTTATCAAATTTATTGAATTAAAGACAAGAAAAAGCTTGAATGCACCAGTAATGTAATAGTGAGCGAGTCTTTGTATATAGTAAAACCTCAATTGCTGTTAAATGCTTAATGCACCAAAATAATTATAAACAAAAACCACATGAGATGATAGTTCACCGTCCGTGGTCAGGTGGTAAAAGAGCGTAACACACATGGAATTGCATAACGCCTAGCCAATTTGACCTCTATTCAAAAGACGAGCTCCAATAAATGATAAATGAAAATCATGCGAATCGAGATCGAAACAGCATTATGACAACACTACGCGTGTGAAAGAGATAAAGCTAATAATAGGCATGCCTTTTGATTATAATTTGTTCCATGCCATGAGACAATAGAATTTAATTCTTATTCAAAAACACTACATTGTGATAGTACCTACGAACGATGACTTGCTTGCACACTTATTAAAATTTATACAATCAATAACGACTCCATGAATATATTGTCTCTGTGTAGCTCGTGGTGAATCATCGTCAGTGAGTCATTGCATTCCGCATAGCGGTCGCGCACTGTAGCACCTGATGAAAACATGGGACATGGTCGATGAACCCGATGTTACATTTTTTCACTAATATAGTTTAGCAGTAACAATACTCCATATATATTTTTTTAATTCCATCTGTGTAATCCGGGGTAAAACCCTGCATAGGTCCTGTAGCGACCCTGGTGTACCATACTCCTGCTTCCTAATATTCACCAGGGTATACCTCAAATTGCTACCAGCTGGGCCTGAAGATCCATATTCCTTCAATGACCCTGCCTTTTTTCTTTTTTTGATAACCCGGGAGAAAATCTTACGTAAAACCATCAGGGCCGCTTTGGGGGCAGCTAATCCTGGTGTGTCAGGCTCCTACGGTCTAAAAACTCCCGAAATGTCACTCAAATGCCTTTACCCAGGCCTGTGAATCTGTATTCTTTCCGCTATCTGGAGAGCGAATAGACTGTTTTGGCTCCTTTGGGAGATGTGAGTGTAAAAAACCCACCTCTCCAGACCTCTCTATCAGGCTGCGTGCAGGACACTGCGAGCCGCCTCTAACTCATCCAGGCAGCAGACTCCTTCAAGTCTATTGCCTGGTTGCCTTTTTTACCTTAGTCAACCTAGGCTTCGCTTATTGTTTTTTAAACTGTTCTCAAGAGATGCATTGTGTAATTTCATTAGCCCCATGTCACCACAAAACCACCAGATAAGGCTATCGCCAATCCTATTTGCTGGATATTCGTAGTATCCGGACGAAAATATTAGCTCCTACTTTCGTAATCTGAGTAGCAAAGGAGTGGAATATGCTTCCAGCGAGCATGTTTTCACATTCTTATTATTTAGGAGCCTTTAAGGTAAGAATGAACAGGTTATTATTGGGCAGAAGTGGTCTGTTATCGTTCTCATCTTCACTTTCCATCAGCTGTGATTGAAGTCAAATGTCCGCTTGTAAATCCTAAAAAGGATGACTCAACAAAATGACTACAACGCACTTGATAAAATTACAGAGCAGTTTAAAAGAGGCAGGGGCCACAAGGGACGCAGATCTATTGACATTCGCCGTCTTCGTGCTGGCATTGAGGTTCCATTACAGAAAGTCTCCAGGTGAACAACTGGAGGTACACAAGCTGATCACGAAATACAACAGCTCAAAGTGAGATACTGTGATGTTATTTGCACTTGTGTATTATAGCCATGGCACTGTTGGAGCAAAGTTAAAAGTTTTTTTTTTTAAGCTAAAAGGTATTTAATATAGAAAGAAAAATAATATTTCTTTAGAACGAAATATAATATAGAACATAGAAGAATTGATAAAAAAGCGCAGAATCAAATTTCATGTTTTGTGATGTTGCACCAAAGGGAAATCAGCTCAATATATACTAAATGATCAGTTAAGCTGATCCTGATTTTCAGCTAAAACTCATTTGTTGTGTCAATAGCAGAAAACAGCGATGCCCACCATCACTTCTATAGAAAAGGGCAATTGTCATCTATCTAGAGTATCATTAAAAGTATTGTAACCATGGTACCAAACTTGTAGAAGAAGAAATAGGAGAAAAAAGTTGGATATACATCACCTGGTCCTTAAAACAAATAGCCGACCCAAAATTACATAATCAACCGAAATTATTTAAAAAAAAGGAAGCCAACATTTATTGCAAATTAGACAATATTTATTTAAAAATTACATTTTTACAATATTCAAATCCACTTATCGACGTCACATATACATCCAATTCATGGTTGTTTCCTGAAAATAAAGATGGAAGCAATCAATTTTACAATAAATACTCGTAGTAATTCATTATTGCGCTATATACCTTTCAGGTAAGCATGCCTAAGCCAGTTTACATGATGGTAGGGCAATTGTCCGAAATGGGTCATGAGTACTCATGACCACAGTACAAAAGTGTAAAGGCCGTCATAGTGACTCGATTTGGCCTGTCACCTTTTGTTATCAATATATGTATACCCAGTTACTCACATACCTAGAGAAATTCTCAGTCGTGGTATATGTGGGCCGACATGATACCGGAGACTACCAACGGATTTTCATCCTTTGATAGTTGCTTTCATTTTTGGACTACATTGCATTTACCACCAGGTGCGCTTTATTTATTTTTTCCTGAAATATATTATTGGCCGTATACGTCTATTCACGTTGTCGCGCATGGATGCCAGTTCCTTACCCAGTAGACTACCACAGCTTCTTGATGCATTATTACAAGAGCAGAAAGCCCATTTAATTTGGGTTACTCTCACTTTAACGACAGCAATTGGACCACGCTACTTCTGGTGGCCTGGTAGGAGTTAGTTTTCGCGCGATGTGTTCGCGCGTGCCGCTATGCAACAAAGATGTATGAGAGGGTTGGCTCTTTACACCACTCCTCACCAAACGAGTAGAGGCCTAATTAAGGCCGCACGCCTTGCCGACAATCGAGACCCCAGTCGTGCTTTCGATGCCGGTAGGTGGAAGATGGAAAACCCCGGGGGTTTTAGTCGGTGCAAGTCTGACACACCGGAGCGGCCCTGACCACCCCCCGAGGTCCGTTAGGGATTTCCTCCGCGCTAAAGAAAGGTGTTAGTTTGGCTGAGAAATGGCAAAAATAAATTTAATATCAAAAGTTATACAAAAGAAAATCCCATATTTCATTTCCTTTAGTAGTAATTTACAATCAAACGTTTAGAATGGAAGCAATTAGCGATAGTCGCTCATAAATACTCACAATCGAATTTAACAATACACTCCGGAACTAATTATAAGTATAAAACATGAATACACAGAGATAAAAGGTCATATTTGACTACTAAAACTTGCCCACAATATAAAGGTCGGTAAATAATGTCCAAAAAGACATAACAAAACTAAGCGTTTGCTTGTATGTAGGTATCTTCATTGTGAAGTGCAAATGAGTTGTAATAAATATCGGTCAATATGTTTGAGATAGGGCTGCATTTAAAACCATAAAACCTACATTTGCACCAGCATTCGCTAGAAACACAGACGGAGCATTGAATCTCAGAGTTTTTTAGTTTATTTAAAAATATTTTTATATATGCTCAGTGACAAAAGAAATTCGTGAGGAAGTTTGGGTATTATTGTTTATTAGAAAAGATCTTGTATATTATACTGTAAATTGAGAAGTTTATTATGCCAAAAAATATGTCTTGATAAAAAGAATTTGTCATAATGGCTTTAAGAGCAATCACAAATAAAAAGTTGCCTGTAATGAGTCCTATCACTTTGTAAGGAATATCATTCGAATCGAAGTGACAACCCTAAGAGAAATCTTTTTACAGCACAATATTTGAACGGTCACCAGTGAAGACGTTATTCTTTCCTTTATCAAGAAACAGCGGGACACTTCCCCCCGCCTTTCGACTCTTTGTCTACGTTAGAAAGGTCACTTACTGTTGCATCTAACCTATTCAAACGTTTTATAGTTTTTGCTTCTATATTTCTATGGACTTCGCACCGCCTTCCTTTCCTTTATTACACAAAATCGCTTGGCTGTTTGCAAACGTACCGCCTCTCTACCCTTTGCCACCCACAGAGCGCTTCCACAAATCTTGCTTTACCGTTGCCTCATTGTCTTCTATATTATTTTCCTTTTCGTTTTCGTAAAAAATTGTTTTCGGGAACGGTATGTATAAATTTGTCGATGGTAAATCGTCACTTATTTCGTTTCCAACATTTTTATTTGGTCCAACGTTTTCAATCGTTTGTGAGTCATACAGTCCGAGTTTATAGAAAGCTTTGATGTAACCGAACGCATTTCTATAGTTCTTTTGTTGTGCGGTAAAACGAATGTCAATTAAACGGTATTGTTTAGCAGGTTCTGGTTTGAATTTGCAGACAATTTGAACGTTAGATTTGTGGAGAACCGAAACGCAGAACGTTAAATCAATCAATGGTATTATGTTAAGGTATGGTATAAACATATTGTTATATTTTCTTCTGTTCTTACTGGGATACTAGCAAAAACAAAATAAATCTCCGGAAAATACAATAGAATTAGGAACAAAGAAATCAGACGACGAAGTGAGTTTTTTTCTTTAATCAAATATTTTAATGAGGTACATCATGTTGCTTAAACTCACTTCTGGCGAAGTGACAACTGTATGAATCTGTAAATTCTTTTCGCATTAACGGACGTCGGCTCTCCCAATATGATGTTAATTTCTCCGACACTTCGCCAGTCGTGATAAAGAAGTCTTCTCCTAAATGTTTCATAGCAACTACATTCCCAAAGGAGATTATAATCAACCACCTTGTAGCGCTCACAAAGTGGGAAATTGTGAAATGTATTTAAAGGAATATGTCTCGATCGAATCCTACATGCAGCTACTAAAAGACCTCTAGTGAGGCTGAAAAAGGAAGGTAGTTAAAAAAAATTCCGAGCAATAGTAGAATTGAAGGAGTCGCGCTGCCCTGAAATAGGTTAGAAAAGGTGGCCTCTTTACATTGACCTCTTCCAGAGATCAGGCCTAAACAGGCTATTTGCTCCCCAGGCGTCTGGAGAATCTGAATTTCCAGGCCCGGGTGAAATGATAGAAGGACATTTCGGGGGTTTTTAGTCAGTAGGACAGTCACATACCGAGGTGGCTGCCCTCAAAACGGGTTTGATGGTCCTACGCAGGCTTCTCCCCCGGGTCACCAAAAAGGGGGTTAAAAATACCATAAAATGGAATAAATAAGCTACTATTCTTATTGATAATCGGACGAATCATAGTAAACAAGTACATTTTGTGCGATAAAAAGTCACCAATTGAAATGAATTAAATGAATTCATAACCTAAAATAATTGTACCGATAAATATCACATTCCCGTAAGTCTCACTATAATACATTGAAGGTATAACTAATTTGTAATTTAATAAGTAACATTTATATTACCTTCTCTCCTTATTACATTTATTATATTTAAAAAGGACCAGCGTAAAAAGTAAAAAGTCAAAAAATGTAATTATTTTAGGAATTTTGATCAGTTTTTCACATTTTATTATATTGGCACGAAATGTGTAATAATTGGCATTGAAACACTGCCTTTTGATATTTATAGACATAAAGTTACATATAAGACATATAAGTATATATTATACAATTCAATTTTGGGAGTGATTATAACGTTTGGAGTTGATGTCGCACACGATTAAGGTTGATAAAGCTCACTGGAGACTCGTGGAGGGCTTGCTACAGACTACCTAATTCCAGAGGCTCCGTTGTACTGCCTTGATAAGCACATATATGACAGCCACATGTCTGAGATCATTTATTGCCAGCAAGCTACACCGTCATTGTTTACACACAAGAATATAATGCATTTATATTCTATTTATTTTTGTTATATTCTAGATATCAAGTTTTAACAGTAAGAAAGCTCTTTGTCTCGAACCTTGTCCTCCGCAAACATAGAGTGGTCCTTTTAGGGACAGATAGCAAAAGGAAACCCTCGCAGAATGAGATATGTTTGCCATATGCCGATTCACAAGTCTCATTTTGCTGAGAAACAATTTTGGGTTCTTGGTTCAAGGATTTACAACAAGGTTAATCATGAATTAAATATCTTGAACTTATCTAAATTCGAATGTAAGATGAAGCTGAGGGACTGGTTGTCGAATCTAAAATATAATGATACTGAGGAGCTGTTGCGGGAATAGATGTATTTGGGATTTACATTAACATTATTTTGAAATTATTATCTACTTTGGTTGTATAGTCTATTGTTTAGTATGTAATATTATTGTTGTATTGTTTTGAGTAAAGATTGGAGCTACGCAGCGGCAATAAACTGTAACAAATTGTGTGAAATGTGCTGACATCCAAGATACAGGTAGTCCTAGATTGGGTATCAGCTGATTTTAATGTGCTGCTTTGTAATTGTTTGTCTAATAGTTTTTTTTTTATTTCTAAGACGTAATACGATATCGAGGCAATGTCTAAGAATCATCAATAGCCTCAGGTATTTATAATGGTAGCAGATTTTTAGACTGCAAAGTTATTACCACTAAATAAAATGTAAATTGCTTATTCACCGAGATAGCAAAGATGTTGTAGTAGAACAATGCATACTTTATAATACAAGTCTTCGGATCCATGGAGAGCAGGAAGTTGTTGAGGCTTTTTTCACAATTGGAATAGGCCATGCCGACGCCGAGGCCTCCGCCGATGTACATAGGCCACTTCTTGTAGCCTCTCATGAAGAAGCTGCCCATCATGCTGCCAATGAGCACTCCAGCGGCTGTTGGGAAATTAAATGGCTTACACCTTTACGGTCTACTTTCTACCTAATATAATATAAGAAGACTTAACTTATTAATGGTTTTAAGAAATATACCTTCATCATTATCACTGCTGGTCTAGTCTTTTCTTAATGGTTCCCAGAGCGACCAGTCAGAAGTAACTTCCTTCTAACATCATCTTGCGATCTGGATTAGGTCGTCCGTCCGCATAGTAAGTGGGCGTCCCACACTGCGCTTACCAGTACGTGGTATCCACTGGAGAACCTTCCTACCCCATCGGCCATCCTCTCTAAGGGCTGTGTCCTTTTTATCCCGGGAGAAAATCCTGCATAGGATCATCAGGGACTGTGTGAGGGCAGTGACCTCGGTGTATCAGATTCCTACTGACTAAAAACCCCGGGGTGTCCCTCTGATTGCTCCACCTGGGTCTGGGAAGCGAAATTCATCCAGACACCCAGGGAACAAGAAACCTTGTTGAGGCTACCTCTCTGGGAGGGAAAGGAGTAAAGCCCACCCCTCCTAAACCTCTCTCCAGGTGATCCGCCGGACACCGTGCACCGCCTCCCTCTCATCCGGGCAGCAGACTCCCTTAAGTCTACTGCTCACTCCTACCCACTACTGCTCTAGGGGCTGTGTTCTACCCACTGCCACTTCAATTTGCTTATCCGCTGTGCTACGTCGATGACGATGTTATGCTCTTAGCCAAATAAACGCTTATTTTTTCTTTCTTTTTATTTTCGTCATAATTTGTTCAATCAATTCTGGACAGCGCACCAACAAACATTCAAATTGTAATTTTATTATAAATCCGATTGTAATTTATAAAACCATTTACCTGTCTTAAGTCCAAAATCTATAAAACAAGCCGAATATCTCTCTTCGAAGTCTCTTTTATCTTGTTTACTCATTTCTTGCTAAACAAGATGCATATTAAAACACCTTTGAGAGCATGCTTTAGAAATTAAAGCACTTTCGGACGAAATGGACACATTTTAATTAAGAAAATGAGATATTAAAATACCTGAGATGCGGTTCCAGAAATTAGACAAGTGACTTTTTATTAGACTGACAGAAAATTTTAAAGCCAGCTTGGCTTTGGATGTACGTAAAAAGTTTCATAAATATTGATAAATACACCAAAAATTAGTATAATCTATTATCCATATCGAGCAACGTCCTCACAGGTCGGACAGGGATTTTATAAGATACTGTGTATTAACTAGCCTATAGTAGGAAAATATATCTTGACTCAAAAACTTAAAAAAAAAAGTAGCAACAAAATTAAGTAAGTAATAGTAAAAAAACAATTAATAATAATCTGTCGTCACGTTATATCCATTACGGGGTGAGCAGGGAGAGATGAGTGGCTGTATCCACATTGCGGTTATATGTCGCAACCATTGTGACCAGTAGCTTAGCTGATTGTCGTGCTCAGGGCACGTACTCATGACATTTCCATTAGATGCTATGCTGGTTTCCAGACGATTCCGCAACATCATTGCGCCTTATCAAAAGTTACAAGCAACATACAATTTTAGACTTTCATACAGGCGTTCTATATACTTCAATAGAAGGCAGCAAAATAATATAATGTTAAATTAAACCTAAGTCAAAATTTAGGATATGCTCACCGGTGATGGAAAAAATCGTGAGGAATTGGGAATTTTTCTGATGGGGTGAGGTGGAGTGAGTGTCGCTTTGGTCGTTTTTTTTCAACGTCAATTAGTGACTACTTAATAAAACAATACTAAAAATGGGCTCAAAAGGGCTTGTATCCAGAGTTATGAAACTTAATTTTAAGAAAGAAAGACCTTTTAGTTTTCTATAGACTATACTCTGGAGAGCGTGTAGTCGAGTTGTACTCTTTAATCCCCCTTCCTCTTCTACCATAAATTGACAGGACGTCGTGCGGGTTTGCAAACCTTACGTGGTTTTTTATACCAGCTGCTCGCACAAGGAGATTCTTCCTCATTATTGCTGCTAACTGCCGGAGAGTGGAATTCGCTGCTTGCGTTTGTTTTTCCAACATCTTACATAATGGGAATCATCAAACGGCGAGTGAATCGATATTTACTGGATGAGCAAGCTCCATCATCGGCCTCATCATCACTTTGCATAGGTTGAGACTGAAGTCAAGCGCAAGCATGGCTTTATTAAGTTGCTAAGTGTAAGAATCACTCAAGGTGAGGGCCCTGGGCGCCTGGTTAGCGATATATAGAGATTGATGGAGCGGAAGCGCTCATATTACATTTCGTGACACTGATGAGGGAAGGCATTGCTGCTAATGTCTTCCTGCGAGACAGAGCTTAAGAAATGCAGTGCACGGCGGGGCTGTGGAGCAATTGATTACAGGGCCCACAGTCCCGTCTTAGTGCAGGTGAGGTCAACTTGGGGTTTTTAGTCGGTAAAAGTCCGGCACACCCCGGTTACCATCCCCCATGTGTAGCCGGGACGGTCCAATGAGGATTTTCCCCAAGTAAAAAAAAAAAAGTGTAAGAATCATACATAAACAAAAATACATATAGCCGAATACCGAAACTTCTCCTGTTTGAAGTCGATTAAAAACTAAAACACTGGATAATTTGTTTCCCAAAATAACAATTAAATTTTATGGTTATATGAATAGCGTTTAATTCAGTTAGATAAATAGCGAATTAGTATACACGGCACGTCCAATTTAGAGCAAATCACACATAATTGATCCGCTCTGCACTAGTCTAAACCAGTAATAGACAAAGGATTTGCACTAAACAAGCTGCGAGCCTAATCATTGCACTGAGGGATGTATTCAGGAGTACTATTGGGGCCAATATTCGAAACTTTTTTAATTTTGTGATTGATTTTACATAAATAGGTTTATTTTTGAGGTTGTATAGCAAAGGAGTATATCTAGGTGAAATGTTGAACTGGAAATTTTATACAGATATTTTCATAAATAGAACTCAAAAACTTATCTATGCCTAAATTCAAGGATGTACAACAGTTAACAATACTTTAAATATTTTGAATCTGTCTAATTACGAATGTAAGGTGAAGCTAAGTAATTGGATGTTGAATCTGGGATATAATAATACTGAGGAACTGTTACTGGAATAATTGCATCTAAACATGATTATAAGTTGTATTCATGAATGTAGAAGTTGCTTCTTTCTGATGCCTTGTCTAAAACTGTTGATATTTTTTTATCGTAGTTATTAATGTAGATAATTTTGTGTCTGCTTTAGAATAGTGATGTCTCTTAAGTACTAGTGTTAAGTGAAGTAAATTTCGAGGACACCACAGTATTTCGAGAGCACAATAAAAGTCGACCGTACTTGAAAGCATATATTCGCAGAAAGAGAATATATACAAAAAACGATTTACACAAGGACGTAAAACTATCCTACATATATTACACTAACTATAGTCAATGTTTAAATATTTTTATAATTTTTTTTATAAATATTAATTCAAAATCAAAATTGAGGCTACGCAGCGTATAGATATAAACTGTACGTAACATATTATGTGACATAATTAACACTGACATCCAAGATACTGGTAGTCCTAGTTTGGGAGTCAGCTGACTATAATATTCCCCTATATTTCAAACTGATTTCTGAATAAATGATTTCTTATTATTATATTTTTGTGCCTCCCAATACTTCCCTTAGTACGTACCATTTCTAGGGATGCCAACGTTCATAATCCTATCTGCATGTCTTATCAAAGCGGTTTCTGCGTAACGAACGGAAATTGACAACCTTGATTGAATGTGGGTGCAGATTGCTACTAAAGACGGAATGGCATATGGCACTGGTTTGCCAATTGAGTTTATGCATTTTATTGAACTATTTTAAAACACCGTGAAAACTTCCTATTTTAGTCTTTAACAACTGTACCTAATGCATAAGGTCTAGGTCTCACCTACGTCAGGCCCTGCATGGAATATTGTTCGCAACTCTAGATCGGTTTTACACAGTACTTACTTGATGCCCTAGATAAGTTGTAACTGAGGGCTATCTGTATTGTGATCAAAATTAACCCTAAAATCTGATTCCTGGTTATGGTTTCCAGGAAATTTCAGCTCTGTTTCAAGTTACTCCTTAGCGTGATCTTAGGACTTAAGCAGCAGAGTACTTGGGCAAGTCCATCGCGTAAAACTACGCACTTTTATCATTTAAACAGTAATTGATGGAATAATATCGAGTTTTTAGCAATTTAGTTTCAAGGTTTTTTTATTTAATTTCTGTGATAATAACTTTAATATGTCTTTTAGGTATTAGATTGTATAGGCTAATACGCGGTTCAAATTTGATCTGTCAAAAGTACCGTCTGTTTTTTCAAACAACACAGCCCAAATTAGGGGTGTGATTTCCATCCCTTCGTCAAAATATTGTCATTTAGCATTATGCAGATGCTCTGCTCGAATTCGCTTTGAAAGTATAATTTGTTTAATTGTTCATACAGCCGCGAGCGTGTTTTGAAGAATTATATCTATTAAATTATATTTAAAGCTTTGAATGATGAGTTTAAATGTTACATTTTGCCTCAGGTCATAACTTCAAACAAGGTTTTCAGGAGTTTGATCTTTTGAATAATCCACAGCTATCCATAATACCATAATATTTTAATGCAAGTATTAGCAATATTTTTAGTTTTTTTTTTTGTATTTTACTTGCATTTGGATTCTTGGTTTACTTGGATGGGTGACCGCCTGGGAACACCGCGTGACGTTGGCTTTTTGCATTTTGTTATTACTGCGCGCAGTGACGTCACGCGTGTCATACAGACCGGAGTATATGTTAGAAGAGTCGCCAACGTCCATACCACGTTGAAAACACCGGTTCTCGTCCGATCACCGAAGTTAAGCAACGTCGGGCGCGGTCAGTACTTGGATGGGTGACCGCCTGGGAACACCGCGTGACGTTGGCTTTTTGCATTTTGTTATTACTGCGCGCAGTGACGTCACGCGTGTCATACAGACCGCAGTATATGTTAGAAGAGTCGCCAACGTCCATACCACGTTGAAAACACCGGTTCTCGTCCGATCACCGAAGTTAAGCAACGTCGGGCGCGGTCAGTACTTGGATGGGTGACCGCCTGGGAACACCGCGTGACGTTGGCTTTTTGCATTTTGTTATTACTGCGCGCATTGACGTCACGCGTGTCATACAGACCGCAGTATATGTTAGAAGAGTCGCCAACGTCCATATCACGTTGAAAACACCGGTTCTCGTCTGATCACCGAAGTTAAGCAACGTCGGGCGCGGTCAGTACTTGGATGGGTGACCGCCTGGGAACACCGCGTGACGTTGGCTTTTTGCATTTTGTTATTACTTCACGCAGTGACGTCACGCGTGTCATACAGACCGCAGTATATGTCAGAAGAGTCGCCAACGTCTATATCATGTTGGTCACACCCTTATTATGTTTTATTTGTGAACTTCACAAAAAAATGACATAAATATTCTCTGTAGGGCTGTCTGCCTAGTTTCCGAAAGTTCAATATATGAACGAATTTATCATTATCGGAATCCGTCAATGTTATATAACATATTAATTAAACTGGTCAGGAACTTCTAATATTTATGATTTAACAAAGTAATTATCTAATTTTAACCTATATTTTAACAGAGCAATATCAATTCACATGTTTTTTTTTTCAACGGGGTAAAATGCTATTTATAGGGAATAGACTTAAGTTATGGAAGGTCAGGGGTCATTTTTCGTGAATATATCGCTTGTCATAAATACAATAAATTATATTGTAACGTTGTAGAAAGGGGTGAAAAAATGTCAAAATCCAGGGCTGCATAAGTGCCTCTATAAAATAATACAAAATCGCTATTTATTTCAAAGACATGATTTAAAATAACCCAGCGGAACATTTCTTAACTAAGCTATTTTTATTTAAGAAGGCAAGCCAAGCTACCATTAACCTCCCATTGTGTAGGAATGTTGCCAAAACTTAATTAATCACTGTGTGTCTTATGTCTTAATTTAGGATTCCCTTTGTAGCAGCTTCATAACCGAAGCCGTGGAATTAAATGTTCCGTATGATTGTAAACACGTGCCCAATGGGTCAAAACGTGTTGAGACAAAAATATATTTCCATTAGTGTATTGACGTATGCTGGAATTTTGACATTCTCGTGTCATATGCTATAATTATTATCTCTTTATTTATCATATTTACTGATTTTTTTAAATTTTTTTTTTAATATTCAGGCGAACGCTTGACTTCTATCACACCTGATTGTAGGTGAAGATGATTCTGACGATGTACCGCATCCACCGGATAAGAGAGAGAAGCGTAAAGTATCCGACGTGTCGCCTGTGAGAAAAGTTTGGAGGAGTGGGTTCTTCGCAGCCACCCTTCTCAAACATGAAGACTAAATAAGCAGTTCGCTCCCTGAGCGTCTGGAAGGATCTGGATTCCCAGGCCCGGTTGAAGTGATTGGAAGAACACCTGAGGGTTTTTAGTAAGTAGGAGTCTGACACATTGGTGTCGCTGCCCTCACAACGACCTTCATAGTCCTATGCAGGATTTTTCCGTGGATCACCAAAAAAAAAAATATATACCGCGATTGTACGCTTAAAGAACAGCCTGTCAATTTATTATTTTTATATACAAACTAGCATATCCGGCAAACGTTGTTTTGCTATATAAGTTATTGTAATATCTTCTAAGATGTTCATTGAAATTAAGTGATGTCAAAGACAATTTTGTTCACAATTAAATACTCTTAATCAACAACACATTTATTTAGATAAAGATTAATATTATTACGTTGATACAACTCTTAACAAATAATGCATTAATTTCGACCAAATTCGATTACCATAAAAAGGGTTCTAGTAAGTTAATCTTAAAAGATCGACATATACTGTCGTGGACATTTTTTTAGATCATTTCAAGAGGAATAATTCTTTCATACATATATTTTTGGTATCTTGAACCGTTTTCGCAGCGCACGCAATGGAAGCACTCAAGGATGAATAATTTTCCCCGTTTTTTTTTCACATTTTCCATTATTTCTTTACTCCTAATAGTTGCATCGTGATGTTATATAGCCTAAAGCCTTCCTCGATAAATGGTCTATTCAACTCAAAAAGAATTTTTCAATTCGAACCAGTAGTTCCTGAGATTAGCGCGTTCAAACAAACAAACAAACTCTTCAGCTTTATAATATTAGTATAGATTTATCATTTTTATTATTAATCAATTTTCTTTAACTACAGAGCAAAGACTTTTTTTCTTTTTTCACTATATTTCTAGAATCTGCATGCAATTCGGCATGCTGTATACTTTAGTCGACTCTCACGCTCTTACGACACCTCAGTAGGTATGATGAAGATGGAGGCACTATCCTATTCTGCCGGTAAAATCCACATTTAATTTCTCCAAGATAATCGAGTAGGTATGCTGAGTTGTGTTTGTAAATGATGTAACTTTTGAAATAAATTATCATCGTTATTTTTATAATTATTACAATGATTCAGTAAATATGTAAGTATTTATTCTTCGGTAATACCTATTCTATCGATGAAATAACTTATTCATTGGCGAAAGTCAACATGTAAATCACGATCGTAAAATTACGAGTATCTCGAAGAAAATAATATTATCTCGAGAACGCACAGTGCACCGTAACGCTCGGATTAACGGACAAAATGCATAGGTTGTAAATTTTACGACTATGCAAATGTAACAAGGAATTGGACAGTAAAAGTTGAGCTCCAATATGTCGTAGGCGTGAGGATTGCGAATCAAGAAAGGTTGTATTTCGCCCTTATAAATTATCGGATAATTTTGGTGATTTGTTTTTTTTTTTGCTCCAATTATGTATATGTATAACGGCATCCTTTTTCGAGTTCCTAATATTAATCTGCAATATCATACCTACTAGATTAGAGATGGGCAAAATGTAATTAGATTAATTATTAACGTTTACCTAATCGTAATTTTAATTTCATTAGTCTTTAATCATTATTAAAACCCTTCTAAACACTATCCAGACATACATTTGTAGCAATTAAGGACTCACTAATACTAAAAACATAGATGAGCAAAATGTAATCAGATTAATGATGAAAGATTTCGAAATGTAATCGTAATCGTTAATTACTAATTTGATTACATTTTGCCCATCTATGTTACAAATATATTGTTATGGGACTAGCCAGTAATTATTCATTATTACATGACATGAAAATCGATAAGTATATAGAAACTGTCAAAAGATATTCACTTAAGTGTTATTAATTTTCTTTGGTATTAGTTGTTTTTTAAATTTTCAAGACTCATACTGTCACAAGAGTGATAAAAAAATCTGTTTTAACAAAGTAAATCGCAGAAAACCCTACGACATTGTTCGTGTAATGAAACTAGTGCTGCCAAATAAAAACTGATGCAAGATAAACGGTTTTATGTCGGACGGATTAAAAATTCGATCGTAAACCGAGCTTAGCAAGTGCGGGGGTGCTACGGATTGACGCAACGTTACGACGCTGGGTTTTGTCACAGTATTTGCGAGATAATGTCACTCGGTCGGGTTTATGTGACACTAATTTGTTGAATAAACTTTAAGAGTTGTTAGAACGAAAATGATTGAGGATAACGGAATTGATGAAAATATCCGGTCACTTTTATTACAGAGTTTCTTTAGAAACCCTTTCCATTTTCGTGGACTTATAAGTTAAACATTTATATACTTCTTATTATAATGTTTGTTTTAAATAAAAATCTTCTCAATTAGTCCTACTATTAATAGAAGTTTTGGCTGCGTTTGCTTAGCTCAGCTGTTTCCAACCTGGGGTACGCTAAAGTTTGCTTAGGGGTACTAAAAAAAAAGTATTATGCCGGTAAAAAGTATTATAAAATATGCTTTCTAGGATTATTTAATTTTTTTATAATTTTTTCTCGTATATAACATTATTTAACATGATATTACATTAAATATATGTATTTGCATGTTTATATTTCTTCAGCTGTATTTTTTGAAAGTAAATATATTTGTATATCTGAAATCACTAAATGATTTCTTATTTGTGTGTATACATATTAGGGTGTTTAAAAAAAAAAATGTTTCCTCGGAACCACGCTCAAAAGTTTCGTTTTAATGCCAAAATAGGCCTCTGAAAATATGAGCCCTTAATATTAATATTTAGGTTGTCCGCATCGCACTTTTCGATTTCCCATACAAATAACACAGGACAAAAGTTTTTTTTTTTCTTTTGACTTTTATAACTAATGAACGATATATCGTATTGCAATACCCAGTCATTATTTTTGTAGAGAATTTAACGCTCTACAAAAAAGGTCTGAAGTCAATATTAATTAATAATTTGAATATTAAGGGCTCATATTTTCAGAGGCCTATTTTGGCATTAAAACGAAACTTTTGAGCGTGGTTCCGAGGAAAAATATTTTTTTTTTTGAAACGCCCTAATACATATATATGTGTTTGTGTTTGTGTTAGGGGTACCCACTAAGTAAACAATCACGTAAAGGGATACTCTAATGAAAAAAGGGTTGGGAAACGCTAGCCTAGCTGAAAGTGGACAGAATTCCATGCCCGGCAACATGAATAGTATAGAATAGTATTTGTAGGTTCGAATCACGACGCGTATCTCTGGGTTTTCCCAGCACACGTATAGATTTAAGTGGGAATAGGCATTTGTTGTGCAGCCATAGTCCAACATCAAACTAATCTTCACCATCCTCCAGATATAATGGAGGTCAAGCATCTGTTTGTAAATTACAAAAAATGTACTTTATTTAGTTTGTTGATTCTACAGACTAGCCGGAAATGAACTGATGATAAATGAATTTTAGAATAACAGAGATTCAGTTAATTCTTATTCGGATGTATAACATCAATAGTTAATTTAATTACAAGCCTCTGTAAGAGCACCTGCATCGATTGACTAAATCGTAGGTAACGAAACCATAATTTAGAATATCGTAATGATCAAAAACAGTAAATTTAAATCAAAACCAGTGTTTATAAAATTATTGACTATTCCTACAAAATAATTTATTATTATAGTGTAAAGAACACCAGCACAATAGACTAACTACTGTCAACGTTTAATTAAAATGGATCAAAACGTATCATCAGCTTATAAAAGTTCATTAAAATCAACAAATAGAATTTATATATTCAATTCTAAATGTTTGTGATAAGAATTATAATTGCTTGTATTAAAGTATCGGTTATTTGGAGCACTGACTAATGAGTGGTTATGAATTTAGACAATTTTGTTTTTGCTGTTAATCAAAAGGATGTACTTAACAACCTCGGAGGTAATTCAATTGAATAGATGGAAAAAATAGCGTGGCAATGACAAAATACAAAAGTGTAAACGCTCAGGTGCGTAACTAACTAATTAATTACAATTCCCGCATTTGATTACACAAATCAAATGGTTTCATTGTGTGGAGGGGTGAAATGAGAAATCGCTAAGAAATTTCGTTCGTCACGTTTCGAGCTTGTTTCCGGTGCTTTTTTGTTTGTGACGCCTCATTATTTTATAATGCGTAGTGTGATATGGTTTTAGAATAGACAATTTTCAATTTAAAAAATACTTTAAAAGATACAAATTACATCTTTTAGGAGGCTTAACAATACTGATTTACTTTCACTATGATAATGTATTGAGAGATTTTCATCAGACTGATATTTGAAAATACCTAAAATTTTCTGTTGGTAGAATATTTTTATATATAAAAATATTTTAAAGATAACGCCGAAAATGACATAAATGACAAGATATATTGAAGATATGTTTTTTTTGTTCAGACTTGACACAGTGACTGCACTGCACCTAATGTTAAGCATGATGCAGTCCAAAAAACGCCAACGACTGTCGAAAGGTAAGAAAAACCCATCGGTGGTCGCAACGATCATGCCGGCCTGCACAAATATCTCATCACGCTACGCTTAAAGGATCCCATATCCCATGTGGAGTTAAAGTGAATAACTGCGGAGGCCTAGTGGATAAGGGACCGATGACCTTGTGCGGCAACGCGAATGGTCGAAGGTTCGTTTCTCGGCACATACCTCTAGGTTTTCCATATTAAATATGCTTTGAGGTACCACATGCTCACCGGCGAAGGAAAACTTGGGAAAACCGAATGGCTTCTAATAGAAATGTCATGTGTAAGTGCCCAAATATGAGAGTACTGGTCATGTTATACACAAATTGGATACAACCACTAATGTATTTCAAGTTCCAACGAAAGAGTTATAGCGTGACGATATATTATTAGGTTTTAAGATATTAGGATGGAAGTTAATCCAATATTCATCTGAAATAGATTGAAAGTAATTTAAATTTAGCTGTGAATATATATTTTTTTATTCTATATATTTAAGAGACTTTTACGTGTGTACGTATGTCAGCCCCATCGTACCCTAATACAGAAATACCTAACATATTACATATGGTGCCATTGATCTGAACAGGTCAGACGCCTCATCAGATAAAAGTTCTGTTTAGACTTTGTTAAACATCCCGACGTCAAGTCTGTTCAGACCAAAGGCACTCACAAACGCCTCTCTCACAGATTTAGATCTCTTGTGAATACAATTTAGAAATATTAAACCGTCTTTAATATTTTCATTGTTTATAAAATGTATGATTTTTCAATGTCTTTCTGTGCATCTATTAGCTCTATAAAACAGTCTCCGCGATCACCCTACACACAGGTGTCGTCGATTCACACGCCGACATAACGCCGGCCTTTATGACGTCTCGTTTATTATTTTGTCCAGTAATTGTTAATGCTCGCCCACTGGGTGCCCCGATCATGATTTTTTATTTCCCTGATAAAGATACTCTGTTGAAATAGTTATAATATTATTTTGTTATTAATATATTACACAATTTACTTAAACTAATGTAAGATGTACGTAAAATATTATGTGGCATGAATAAAGGACATTCAAGGCATGGGTAGTCCTAGTTTGGATGGTTATCAAACTGTTTTCTGCAAATAAATATTTTTTTATTAATTTAGTATCTTTTTTTCTATAAAAATCATATCGGGAACTAATTCTTATATCGTTAAGTTTTCATTGTTGAATGATTGACTATGTAAATGGTTTCTTTTAATTTAATTTCACTCGTATTTCTGTCTCACCTTACTTTACACGTTATCTTCATATAAATAATTCTCTTGTCACTTTCGAGGTTTAATTTATTAATATAGGCTTTGGAAATTAATACGATATATATATTTAATCAGAACCTTATCAAAGCTAGGTTTTGAACTTTTTTGAGTGTAACTCTATAAAGCTTCAGGGATTAAAAACGAAATTATTCGCCTAATGAAACAGCGCTTCATTTCTGTCACTCCTTACATCGACTTATCCTTACAGTATTTTTTTTTATTATAGCATTTTAGATATTTTTTTTAATAGACCAAAACTCCCTGTGTTACTTGTTGGGCAAACTGTTAAAAAATTAACCACAAACATTTCACAGGGTGTAATGGCGTGAGTTCCCACGAAGTACAATAAATTGATGATTCACAAATCTCTATTACACACTGGGGTATGATCTCTTGGGCATATTTTTTACAAAAAAATGTTATATTTTTTACATAAAAAGTGGGTAAACTTTTCGCTTTAAATTTTCAACATTTAAATACCAAATAGTTTAAAGATTCCTGTAAGATTTTTAATAGAGTTTAATTTATAAATTACGCAAAATAATCTCTTTGTAATGCATTTAGTATTCAAACTTTATAATATCAATAAGCCCCATTTCTTCATAAAACCACTAGACGCCGTGTCTGATGCCATCCGCATGTGGTGGATTCCGTATATATGCACGAAAAGACTCACTTCCACATTCACCATGGGAACAGCTAAGGAGTGGAATATGTCTTGAGAGCATATTCCCACAATGTTAAGACTTGGGAGCCTTTAAGAGTAGAGTGAATAGGCATTTGTTGGGCGAACGCTATCCATCGTCAGATTTATCTTCATCTCCCACCAGGTATGATTCAAGCCTCCTCCTGTAAATAATAAAAAAACCATAATTATAGTATTATTTTTGCTTTTTTAGTCATATCTGGTTTATCGATACGGTTTACAAGCGAGATTTTCTTCTAAATATATCGCTGAACTTGCCGAAATAAAATTGGATGTACAACTAACAGTTAAAATAAGTTAGATTCCGTTATACTTTATTGCTTAGAACTTAATATGTATGTTTATCTTCAATTTACCTGCGACTACAAATTCACGAGAGACCATTATTATTCACATTTTTATGTCCACAGTGGTCAAATTGTAAGCGAAAAATTGTTTTTTAACATTATTACACATAATCTCATGTAACGTAACAATACATATAATTAAAATAATTAATTGTTACATCGAAATAGCGAGTCACTAGACACGGTTTTAATTAAATTGATTGTTTTGTCGCGATATAAATGACGAGCCAGTGTACAGTGCACAGGGAAAATTTAGATTATCAAAGATAAAAGAAATAATAAAACACTTCCTTTTAAAAGTGCGGGCTTAGAACGACGATTGTGGATTCTGTTGCATGATATTTTTACCTTATTATTTTATATATTTCGTACATTTTAATATTGAAATACATATATAAACTTTAACTATTTTAATTGTAGCGAAAAATTAAATAACTACATATAGCTGTATTTTAAAAGATTTAGAAATATGATGTTTTATTTTCTGTCTATAATTAGCTATATATTTATGTTTAACATAGTTATTACATTAAAATAGATAATACTGGAGAGAATAATAATGTATTTAATATTGCAAGGTAGCGTTTATACATTATTGTACATAACTATTGATTTATATTTAATACATTTGATTTATTTATTATCAAATAACAGGCAAATAACTAGCTGATGTAGCTATATTTTTTTTTTTATTTATGGCTTTATTCCAAGGACTGGTCCTTTGTGACTTCGCCAATGTCAGTGTAATAATTAAAAAGCGAGGAAAGTTGGCCGGTTATGCTGTTTCAAATGTGCTTAAGAAATTGGACGGATGTCAAGTTGTACTATTTATCTTGAGTTTGTCCGGTACCTAGAACAAAACAACACAAACTAACTACAACATCACAAATATATACATAAATAAATATACAATAGGAAACACATTTAGACATAACAAGAAGGAGTTAGTAAAATTATAACCTAATATTAAAACGGGTTATGTACTGGAGCAAAACATGAACAAAAGGGGAATCTATTAATTGGAGAAGGGAGCTAAAGTTGGACGGGGGATGAAATTAGGGAGAATGTCATATAATGAAGTGGAATGGTTGGGACAAGAAAAAAATATGTGTTCAAGTGTACCCTCATCAATTCCGCACTCGCAGAGGGAATGGTCTCTTACCCTAATTTTGTGGAGGAACACTGGGGAGCAAGAATGGCCTAAGCGTAAGCGGCAAATGGTAGAAGTTGAATGTTTGTTACCTTGATTAAATTTGAAAAACCACGGCTTACGGCGGACAGTTGGTTGGATGGACCCATAAAATCGACCACATGTTCTCTTAGAGAAATTCCACTCTGCATTCCAGGATTCAAGTAAATGGGATTGGGCGACAGATAAAAGATCGGAAGGAAATAAATTAAAATATGTTGCGGAACCTGTGCGAGTGGCATCTTTAGCCCAGGAGTCAGCTTGCTCATTACCCGTAATACCGCAATGACCAGGAATCCAAACTAGGGAAATGTTAATCCCCATGTACCTATATGTCAGCCGGGCAAGTTTGCCGAGCTATTTTAGTGTCATCAAAGTCACGATGTATTAAATTTTGAGTCGAATAAACTAGGAGAAGTAATTTAAATCCTTTCAACAAATAAAAAAGAACTGATTATATTCAAACAGCTGATTAGATTATCGTTAATCATAGCTAACAACACCCTCAATCAAAATGCCTTTCAAGGAAAAAAATTAAAACTAATCGATTAATCCGATTAGGAGCTACGATGCTAAAATGAAAGGAAATTAAGAACATTTACTTTGTCTCAAATAATAATTAAAAATACAAACAAATAAAATAAAGAAAAAATAAAGTACAAGAGACAAAACATACAAAAATGCCGAAATGAGCTCTCCGTCAGCTACAATGCTACAGACCGACATACAAATAGACAGATATATGCGTTAAACTAATAACATACTGTTTTTTGAGGTGTAGATTAATAAAAAATACAATATTTTTGTTAATACTTTTGAAATTCGTCGTATTAAAACCGCACGCGACCCGCATGATCCTAACGTCACGATCCTGATACTATCATACCGCACAGTGTAATATTGGTATTAAATGAATATGATTTTAATCGCTCCCACTTTTATTAGGGGGGATTGCGGCAGTGTTCTGCTTTATTGTTTTTAACTATGTGGAAAATGCACCTGAGATGTCACGGCAGTCTATTAATTTTTTTTTTTAAATCAATACATATAATAAATCCGTTCCTTAGCAATAAGTACAATATTATTTATATGATAATTTATTTGAGGGGTACTATACATATATACCGCTGTGCAAAAAAAACGCCTGCTCCATATAACTTGGTAAAATTCTACTGAAAACCCTAATCAATGTCAGAGATGGACAAAATGTAATCTGATTGATCATTAACGATTACAAAATGTAGTCGTAATTTTGATTTTCTTGCTCTGTAATCATGATGAAATCCATTTAAATCATTAAGAAATCATAAATGTCTATGCAATCTGGGATTCTGTAGTGCTTAAAACATAGATGAGCAAAATACAGTCATATAAATGGTAAAAAACGTAAAATGTAATCGTAATTATTTTTATTAATCTGATTACATTTTGCCCATCTATGATCAGTGTACATATATCTGTATGCGTCAATTAACTACCTGCCTATAAATACTTCAGTAACGACTAAATAAGTATATATCCTAAGCCGTTGGGTTTACAAGAAAAATAGAATAATGCCTCCCTCTTCATCATACTGAGATGTCCTAAGAGCGACTAGGGTATACAGAATGCCGAATTGCATACAGATTGCTAGCATTTAAGCTGCTACACGCATAGATGGGCAAAATGTAATCAGATTAATAAAAATTATTACGATTACATTTTACGTTTTTTACCATTAATATGACTGCATTTTGCTCATCTAGTTTTAAACACTACGGAATCCCAGATTGTATAGACATTTATTATTTTTAATGTTTTAAATGGATTTAATCATGATTACAGAGCAAGAAAATTAAAATTACGACTACATTTTGTAATCGTTCATCATTAATCAGATTACAATTTGCCCATCTCTGGCTACATGCACCTTCTCTGGATTCGGTGTACACCCGCCGACCCGGATTGAATACGGGTGCTGGGTGAAATGCCCAAACCTCTTCCAATGGATTTCACAAATATTGTGGAAAAGGGATGAGAGGCATTTGCCCTGCAGTGGGACGAAACTCGTTTCACAATAATAATACATGTATGTCTTCGTTAGAGTCGACCTAGATATTTTATTATATCTTTTGTATGAACAATGATAACTACTGCAATATTAAGATTTATCTCTGCTTACATCTGACCAGTTACCATCAAATACCTTGGTTATGAACTAACTAATGTTAAAGCTTTAAAGGTTTTTGTTTTTTTTTTGTATCCCAGGGGAAAACCCTGCATAAGACCATTCGGGACGCTGTGAGGGCAGTGACCCCGATGTGTCAGACTCCTACTGACTAAAAACTATCCTTCTGATTGCTCCGCCTGGGCCTGGGAAGCCAAATTTATCCAGACGCCCAGGGAACAAGAAGCCTTGTTGAGGCTACGTCTTTGGGAGGGAAAGGAGCAAAGCCTACCCCTCCAAAACTTCTCTTTAAATGTTTTTGTTGCCACAAGTGCATGAAATCCATTAAACTGAGTGTGTCTTGCACAAATATCTATATAAATTTATAAAATAATAGAGATTTTTCTAACAATTTAACATACACCCCAATTATCAAAAACATTGGGTACATAGTAAATAGTCGCTCGACATTAACGTAGAGGAAAGCGACGTTCAAACGCCCTTTGAATAAATACTTGGAGCTAACTGTGACATGTCGCTCGAAACAAATTTACCAACTTACATATGCCGCTCTTGAAAAGTTTGTTAAGTTCAGCATTAGTATATTAAAATAAAAAGTTCACGGTAAAAATAGAAAAGCATTTAATGCAAGAACAATTTTGCTTAGTGTAAATTACATTTGTAATATAAATACAATTCAATAAGATAGAAATAATCGCGTTTTATAATTTAATATATAATATTATTAGTTACAATTAGAATTTTAAATGAGACTAAAAATATGACTGCTAGTTTAAAATTTATTTATTTAATTATAATAGTTTACATTATATTTACTAAAAATTAAATTAATGATTTTAAAATATTATTATGTCAGCAATGTTTTATTGGTGAGTTATCAATTGTCAAATTTAATGAAAGAATGTTTTTTCTTTTAATTCTTGTATAAATAAATAATGCTAAAAGCTACTAAGAATTCCTTACTTACACTGAAAACGGATTAGAGATATGTTGATATAAAAAATGAATAAATATAAGCTTAAAAAACAACAGCAAATATAAATTTGTAATTCGACATCGTAAAAGGAGGTGTCATTTGCATCAATCCACGTCGAATTAGGGGATTCCTTGTGTTTAAATAAATTGTGGGGATGAGGAATTTCCTTCTCCGTAATTGGTTAGTGTTTGTTCTTAGACATTGTTTCTATTGTTATGTTAATTTACTGTATTACTATATAGTGAGCTCTTAGGGCGGCTTGCACTAGCAAATAAAATCTAGTTTAGACTTACATAAAATGTTATTTAGCGCTCAACTGTACTTATAGTCTTGCACAGAATCAAAACCCAGTTGTAACAACTCGTAAACTCATATCATCATTAAGATGGAATTAATGCGCTTCGATTAATCTATAAAGCTTAAACTAGATTTAATTTGTTTGTGCAAGCCGCCCTTAATAAAAGAATGATGTTTTTGAACGAGTAAAATTACAAAGGTGTAACACCGTCATAGTGACTCGCATTGGGCTGTCTCATTTCGGGACCAGCTTGTGTACGCCCAGTAACTTTTATACCTAGAGATCTTCAGTCGCAGTATATGTGGACCGGTATGACGGCGGAGGCTGTCAATGGCTTTCTATCCTTTGATAGTCGCTGTACTACGTATTTTTTGGACTACGCTGTACTTACCATCACCTGCACTGTAGCCACTTTGTCCAGCCAGTGTTAAAAAAGAACTGTTAAAATTATGTTTTATTACAGCTTCAATAATTAAAATGTAACATATAACAAGATTGCGTTTTTCTTAATAAAAGTGATAAAAATTGTCGTATATCATGCGTGTGCATTTTGACCATTACAGTCTTAGCATACGCTATAAACACTTCAACGGGTTTTATGCGCGAATGAACTTACTTTTAATTATAACTCAACGTCTCGACCTTGTTAAACAGACTATGGTTAAGAACAGACTAACACGTCGCGGAGTTTTCGTCCGGGGCTGAAAATTACTTCTTCTACCCTCTTTTGTTCTTGATAATTTGAACAGTCATGACACACAACACTCACAGTAAACAGCATTCTTCGCAACTCCGCGGCGCGTACGACTGACCTGAGTAACCAGGTCAAAATGTCGAGCCTTACGACGAAAAGTAAGTTAATTCGCGCATAAGGGACTCTTTTAAGTGTTTATGATAAGCGCAACGCGCGAAAGTTTTAAATGTACTAATTTTAACGCACTTGTATTATAATGGGAGTCAAAGCTGCTCGTGTCCGTAGGCTTTACCCTAGTTTCCCTACACGTGACTCCTGGGTGGTGCTAAACGAGCAGCAGCGAGGTGGTAGGGCATCGGTGCCCGTCTGGATCGTGACCACAGCACAAGGATGTAAAGCCCGTCATAGTGACCAGTTTCGGCTTGTCGCGTTTCGGGATCAGCTTGTGTATATCCAGTAGCTCATATACCTGGAGACCTTCAGTTGTGGTATATGTGGGCCGACATGACGATGTAGACTATCAATGGATTTTCATCCTTTGATAGTCGCTTTCGTTTTTGGACTACACTGTACTTACCATCAAGTACTCTATAGTCACTATCGAGCCATTATAAAAAAAAAATGAACTATTGTATAAAAATAAATCTTTATTAATTGCAGTCATTTGCAACTAGGGATGGAACGCCGGTTGACATTAAATAAATGAAAACTGTCAACGAAATAAATATAAAATGTCCTAATAGACGTTGTTAAGACGTATTCACTTAATTTTTGACGTATAACCCATCCTTTGCCACTGTCGTCAACATATGGCAGGAATTACATGTTGACAATATTTAATGATCAGATATATATTTGTATCATTTATTTATATATGAGTAGTCAAATAACATAGACAAATTTGATACAGGCATGTTCTGCGGAATTTTAGCAAGACCTTACTCAGCCGAAGCACAGGAGTTGTTCAGGCTGATGGCTCCCCATTAGAAATAAATGTTAGTAGTGCATGTTTAGGATACGATGGGGCTGGCATGTGCCGAGGCACAAAAGTCCCTTAAATAATAGAAAAAAAGATAGACGGCAACCTAACCGTTTCAAAAACATATTTCTAAAGACACATTAGTGGATGTATCCACTTTCCGCTTATATAGCGTGCCCGACGTGACCAGTAGCGGAGCTGATTGCCGTCCTCAGAGCACCCCGTAAAGGATATATTATTATCTATACTATAAAAATTAATCGTTAAATGACTTGATGAGCGCGAAACTCGAGAACGGCTGAACCGATTTGCCTGATTTCTTTTTTGTTGTGTTTGTTGAAGTCTGGGGAAGGTTATTACGGAGAGAAAAATTAAAAAATTGTCTGAAAAAGTCTAAAAACAACACTTTTCTATATTCTCATACAAAAAATTCGTAATAATATTTAAAAGTCAATTTGCACTTTAACACCATACCATAAAGTTTAAATATTAGTGGACGGGTTCCGGGAAGGGAAAACAATTGAGTGACGTATAAATATTAATGTCAGTATTTGTCAATTTTTATACATATAGCATGAAGGCAAGGTTCCTTCAAACAATTTTCAAAAAACAGCCGACAGGCCAATATATTTTGGCAGAATAAAATCTGACCGGGAAGCTATTAACATTAAAAAAAACAATGTGACTCTGTTTTAGAGAAATAGGGCAGAACAAGGTCTGCCGGGACAGCTATTATATATTAAAAGTCTATAATTGTTGGAGGCTAAGCTAAGACTGATCTTAAAAACTGAAAGATCCTAGTATCTCGAAGTGTTACAATTCCGGTGGTCGCACCTCATCTAATGCGGACTAAGTACATCCTGTTTACGATGTTGGGATAGAAACACTACGCTACCACTTGAAGGGAGCAAGCTGGCAGGTGTGATTATGTTCTTGGTTGTAAGCATACATGGGCAAATTGTAATCGTATTAGTGATTACCGATTACGATTTTATTTTGTAGCTATGTTGGTCCATGGATGGTGGATAAGTCACCGATGTCCATGCACGGTGACGCGAATTATTGTAAGTTCGAATCCCGAGACGTTCATCTGGGGTTTTCTAGATTTCGTACAGACTTTTATTTTACACTGGCTCGACATAGTGACTGCAGATTACCTGATGGTAAGTACAGTGTTGTCCAAAAACGAAAGCGACTATCAAAGGATGAAAATCCATTGATAGTCTACATCGTCATGTCGGCCCACATATACCACGACTGAAGGTCTCTAGGTATATGAGCTGCTGGATATACACAAGCTG
Organism: Automeris io; assembly: GCA_036320925.1. Classification (NCBI taxonomy): domain Eukaryota; kingdom Metazoa; phylum Arthropoda; class Insecta; order Lepidoptera; family Saturniidae; genus Automeris; species Automeris io. The sequence goes on from JAUDJH010000001.1 coordinate 22,175,429, forward strand.
ATCCCGAAACGTGACAAGCCGAAACTGGTCACTATGACGGGCTTTACACCCATGCACTGTGGTCGCGATCCAGACGGGCACCGACGCCCTACCACCTCGCAAACGTTTACCGATGAAGAAAAGTATCCATAAATAAAAGAAGACATATCATGTGTATGTAAGTGATTTGAGAACAGCGATCAGCTGCGCTACTGGTTACATTGGACACGACATATAAGCGCAAAGTTGATACAGACACTAATGTATCTCTGCCCACCCTGAAAGGGTTATAGCTTGACGAAATATTGTTGTTATTTTGCCCATTTATGTTTTAAGCTCTAATTAATCCTCAATTGCATACAAATTTGTGCCTCATTAATGCTTAGAAGGGTTTTAATCATGATTACAAATTGACGAAATTAAAATTACTGACCTGATTACATTTTGCCCATCCATGGTTGTAAATTAGTGAGATTTCTAGCTTAAGTATTGCTTATATCTTATGCTGGCTTTTATGGAGAATAAATAAAATAATGTAATAAATGACAGAATAAAACAAAAGGATATGAGCAATAATAAAGCTAATTAACTGCTGTGAAGTAACACCTGATTTTATGGTCGCCATAAAAAACAAATTAGCCGATAAAAGAAATGCATGAAAACAGCTGTTCTCAAACAATTCATGAATCCAAAGGTTTAATTGTTAGATTATATTATAAATTGTTATTCTTCTAGATTCTAATTAATAAATGAGTTAATATAATTGATATGTCGTGGGATACAATCACAGCTGAGAAGATAATTTGTTAGCCGAAATGAAATTCAGCGGTACGGCATTACGTTTATTTAAAAAAGTTTTTTATTTATTTAAAAAAGAATTATGTATATTTAAAAGTTTATTCGAAAAAGAACAACATTTGTTTTTTTTTTACTACGAATAAACGATCCATGACTTCAATTATTAGTCAATGGTGAAAATGAGGCCAATTATCAAACGCCCTTGCCTAAAAATATCTAATTCATCTTCTCTAATTAAATTAATATGGCGATAATGAGTCACATATGAGCTAAAGTTATGTTGATTTTCATCGAAGTTATCAATTCAAACGCAGCTCTCGAACGGAAGCCATTGTTTTTAATTCCCTGCAGTTTGAGAGCCACTGTCTCCGATGATGTGTCCATATATCAATAGAAATGCAACATTTGTTAGTAGGTTTGTTACACTGCACGTGAATTGATCGTTGTTTCCGATACATAATTCAGTTGGAGAGGTGAATATAATTATAATAATTAATTTTATCGCCGTCTAACTAGAATAGTACATTATACACATTTGATTGTTTTATTTTATGGTTTATGATAAAGGTTTTGCCCGCGTTTCCGTCTCTTTTGACTATGGCAATGTCACACAGCTGCTAAATAATCAAACGTTATAGCATGTAGACGCCGCCCGATACGTAATTGTCGCCCTAAGGGTCGTTAGGGTGTTACGAGATGTGCGGGGTAAGAGGATGCGCGCGCGCACGAGATGCTTGCGAGCAGTCGACTACCGAGACGCAAGGCGAGAGTACGTGCGTGTGAGTCGCAGTTCGGTGTGCCTTAAAGTGCAAATAAACAGTAAAACGCCAAAATCCGTGTCTTTCTACAACCACACCCATGACCACCGGTCATAGCGTCCTTATTAAGGTCTGGCGGTATTTTACGCCATCGCAACTTTTTAACCTGGATGAGGCACAGGTCGAGTACTGTTGTCACCTTCGGGACGAGTCTGCTAAATTTTAATGTCCGCTCTGGACTTCATAGACCATAAGGCTCGTAAACTTGTAGATGATAACCCCTTGACTGAGGCTAAAATGTAGAATCATCGATCATCGACGTAAGATCGCCTCACAGTCTTTTACTGTCGGCACAGTGGAGAGTCTTCTCAAGAGTTACATTCTGTAATTCCACCAGCTCCATTTCATCATAAATCCACTAGACATTGTATCTGAAACTATCTGTAGGTGGTGGACGTTTCTTAAATTCACATAAAAAGATTCGCTTTTACATTCATTATGCGAACAGAAAAGGTGTGGAATACGCTTACAACGACCATATTTCTACGATCTTATGACCTGGAAATCTTTAAGAGATGAATGATTTATTTAGGATAACTTCATTGGACTTCTTTTTTTACACTGGCTCGACATAGTGACTACAGAGTACCTGATGGTAAGTGCAATGTAGTCCAAAAACGAAAGCGACTATCAAAGGATGAAAATCCATTGATAGTCAACATCGTCATGTCGGCCCGCATATACCACGACTGAAGGTCTCTAGGTATATGAGCTACTGGATATAGACACACAAGCTGATTCCGAAACGCGACAAGCCGAAACTGGTCATTATGACGGGCTTTACACCCATGTACTGTGGTCGCGATCCAGACGGGCGCCGACGCCCTACCACCTCGCTGCTGCTCGTTTAGCACCACCCAGGAGTCACGTGTAGCGAAAGTAGGGTAAAGCCTACGGACGCGAGCAACTTCGACTCCCAAATAACTAAAGTGTGGCGCTGTAAATCGTAAAATAAACTTGTTTTAGTGTAATTACTTATCTACTTACCAGCAGCTCGTATATTTCCTTTCGGTTTAAAAAACTTTCAAGCGAAGAGTTAATCGGTATGCGTAATACCGCACTCCATCATCAGTCTCGTTACTTCCCACCACGTGAAGTAAAGTCAAGTTTAACATGGTAACACCAGCGCTGTATTTCCTGTTTCTCAGGCACAGACGGCTGCGCTTTAAAGCTTTTCGCTCTAGGGGGCGACCCTAAACTAAAGGTTTCAATAAAAGTTTATTGGTGGTTAACTAACGGGTTTGATGCATTATTCTTTTAGCGTATTTTTTTTAGGACTATAGGCGGATGTTTGAATCAATCGCATCTGGTGGAAGGTGAAGATGACTCCGACAATGGACCGCATTCGTCAAAGAAATGCTTATTCACTCTTCTTTCAAAAGCCGCCAAGTCATAAAAGATCATGGTAATATGCTCGCTGGAAGTATATTCCAGTTCCGGCTTCTTAGCTGTCCACATGATGAATGTAGAAACGAATCTTTTCGTGCAGATACCACATACGGCTGGTTTCCGGCAGATCGTTTAGTGGTGATTATTCGGAGTTTTATTATGTTTTAAATATTGACGTAAATATTAAATATATACATAATTGTCGCCGTTGGTACGCGCTGCCCCATGAGGCAGATTTGTAGGAGCCACCACTAGTACGCGCCGATATGAACGTTTTAAGCATGTTTGTAGCAAAAAATAGTAATGCGCATCCGAAAAGAAATTAAGGAGGTGATGAAAGCTATTATATTTTAGTAGATTGCTCAGTAACCGCAGTGTTATTGGTCATTGGTCAGTACTTTAAGTCGCCAGTGAATAATGTCTTATACAATTTACGCAGTCGTATGTTAAGCTTAATTTTATTGGGTTAATTTGAAAGCGACGCATCGAGACGACATTGTCCGCACGTGCCTGTGATCTCTCTATAATGGTTTCTAGTTTTTATATAAACGGTATAACCATTTTTTTCATAATCAAAAATTCATAATTATTTAATCGATTTGATTTCGTTATTCAGGTTCGGCAGTATGGAAACACTAATAATTTAGCTATATTTTTTTGTTTTCTGGAGGATTTTTAGACTGAGATTTTTAGATAATAATATAAATCATCAGGCTATATCCCTTTCGGGGTAATCAGAGACACATTAGTGGTTGTATCCGCCATAAATATTATTCAATTGGGTTTATGTATATAATTGAGAAACAAAGGCAAACTTACTTTCTTTTGGTAGTAGGGTTATGGCGAACTGGATCAAGACCACACACACAACTGTAATGACCATCACAGTGACTTCTTTTAGCCTGTCACACATCGCTCTCAGCTTATATATATATATATATATCCAGGAAGCCATATACCTAGAGACCTTCAGTCGCGGTATACGTGCGCCGACATGACGATGTAAACTATCAACGGATTTTCATCCTAATAGTCGCTTTCGTTTTTGGACTACATTGCAATTACCATCAGGTACACTGTATTTACTTTATTGACCCAGTGTAAAATAATCTTTCAGGGATGGGGGTGGTTAATGTAGCTTTAGACCCGCCTCGAAAATTATGATTTCTCTAAGAGTAAAGAATATGAAAATTAATACTCTTCCTACTAAATTTACTTTCTGTAAGAAGAGATGGGCAAAATGTAATCTGATTAATGATGAACGATTACGAAATGTAGTCGTAATTTAAATTTTCTTGCTCTGTAATCATGATTAAATCCATTTAAAACATTAAGGGCGGCTTGCACTAACGAATTAATCTAGTTTAAGCTTATATAAAACGCTTATTAATTGAATTGGTTTGATTCCATCTTAATGATGATTTCAGTTTAAGTGTTGTTATAACTAGATTTTGATTTAGTGCGAGACAATAAGTACAGATCAGCGCTAAATAGCATTTTATATAACTCTAAACTAGATTTAATATGTTAGTGCAAGCCGCCCTAAGAAATGATAAATGTGTATACAATCTGGGATTTTGTAGTGTTTAAAACATAAATGAGCAAAATGCAGTCATATTAATGGTAAAAAACGTAAATTGTAATCGTTAATCATTTTTATTAATCTGATTACGTTTTGCCCATCTATGCCTGTAAGGTTATAGCTAATATTTGTCAAAAACTGATATTTTACGCCCATTGGGGAACGTGTCGGCTCACAACATTGTATACGCGTCCCGTCATGGTCAATATTGAGATTTACGACATCCCATTGTACTCAGAGTATGATATTTTATAACCTTATTGGCCGCTCTTTGGCAAGTTTCGATTTTTGCACGATCTCCTTTCTATACGGTTAATTACGCCGTCTAACGTCTGTGAGGTCCAGCCCGTATCTAATTATGGGCCCAACGCAAACAAGGTGCTTAATAGAAATGTCGATTTGTTCTTGGGTGGTATTTTTTGTATGAATTTGAAAGAGTTTTTTGAAGCGACTTTTTTGGATCCGTTCTGATTTGAAACTCTATGTAATGAAAAAGTAACACTAAAGAAAAACAAATGTATAAGACTGTTGCTGTATTGGTCTCGCGGATAATGGACATGTTTTCATGCGCGGCAACGCGAATGTTCGTAGGTTCGAATCCCGGCACGTATCACTAGGCTGCCCCAGATAACAAACGGATTTAGGCACCATCAGTGAAGCAAAACATGGAAACCTGTATGGCCTCTAAAAGAAATGTCATGGATAGGAGCCCTGAAAACCGCGATCAGCTGCGTTACTGGTCACGTTGGTTACGACATATAAACGCAAATTGGACACACCTACGAATGTATCTTTGCTCACCCCGTAAGGATATAGTATGATGATAAATATATTTATTATTTATTTTTATTTATTACTAGCTGATCCGGCAAACGTTGTTTTGCTATATAAGGTTTTGTAATATCTTCTAAGATGTTCATTGAAATTAAGTGATGTCAAAGACAATTTTGTTCATAATTAAATACTCTTAATGAACAACACATTTATTTGGATAAAGGTTAATATTATTACGTTGATCAACTCTTAACAAATAATGCATTAATTTCGACCAAATTTGATTACCATAAAAACGGTTCTAGTTACTTAATCTTAAAAGATAGACATATACTGTCGTGGACATTTTTTTAGATCATTTCAAGAGAAATAATTCTTTCATACATATATTTTTGGTATCTTGAACCGTTTTCACAGCGCACCAAATGGAAGCCCTCAAGGATGAATAATTTTCCCCGTTTTTCTTTTTTACATTTTCTATTATTTCTTCGGTCCTCATAGTTGCATCGTGAGGTTATATAGCCTAAAGCCTTCCTCGATAAATGGTCTATTCAACACAAAAAGAATTTTTCAATTCGAACCAGTAGTTCCTGAGATTAGCGCGTTCAAACAAACAAACAAACAAACTCTTCAGCTTTATAATATTATTAGTATAGATATGTACAATATTGTTACATTTTAAAATAAATATATATAAACAACATATAAATTTTAAAATATAAAAGCATGTAGACCTACAGGGGCGAGGCCTAAGGCCCAAGCCACCGGTAGTTAGGAGCTCAGAGTGAGGAACCTCCTCACAATGCGCGCCGTTTCGAGTAGGACTGCCTTCTGTATCCGGCCCTTGATCCAACAACCAAGCGAGAGCCTCTTAAGGTGGTAATCGAGGCTCTTTGCGACCAACCCATTACTCGATACGACTATCGGGACAATAATCGTAGAATCTACATTATATATTATTATTATATGGAGTAATAGTAACAAGCGGTTTGGGCTTTTCTCGGCCTACTTTTGCACGTCTACAATGCTACTTTAAAAAAAAAACAATAAGAAAACAGTATTGCGATCACTCGATAGTCGATATTCAAGAGCGAATGAAATCTACCGGCTGCGACCGTTGCTTAGCAACCAAGTAAGTCCTAAAATTCTTTATTATTAGTCTTTAGTTATCAAAGATTTTTAACAGGCGATCCATTAAAAGCCTTGTGTGCTATTAAGTTAACTGGTAAGTTAATATCAATAGGAAAATGTATAAAAATATTGTGCATTTATTTCGCCTGATCACTCCCCAGCATTTGTGATGAATTGGCCTCGAGATTATGAAGACTAATTCGGCGAAAGTGAATTTTGGGGTTCGCTAAGAATGCGGAAGAAAAATGATATGAACAGTGACTAGACTATATAGCTAATGGTTTAATGCTCAAATCGAATTAAGTACGGTATTATTGTATAAGAAAATGTTTTTAAGTTAATACGGATCCGCTCTCTTCATATAGTAAATAAAAATAATTTAATGCTAATATAGAAAACTAGCTTTTACCCGCGGCTTCATTTGCGTAAAATTTGGTCTGCCACATTAAGCTTAGTGACCGATTTAATAGTAAAATAAAATAATCTTAATAGTAAAAATAAATAAATAGATGTATAGTTCACAATTTTGGTCATAGTGGCTTCCACATAAAAGATAGATATATGCCGTCTTGGACTTTTATTTATAACTACTCAAGACAAACAATCCTATGGTACATCATCTTTGTGTAACTCCAATGGTTTAGGCAGTGTACGCCGAGATTGGCTTGATGTGTGGCTTAGAAACTAGATTTTTTCTGACTTAATTCACATATATCGTTATATTACGACCAAAATTACATAAAATCATTACTAATTATAACCTATATGTTATTCCGATGTATAATCTATATTACTGTAAAAGTTTCATGCAAATCCGTCCAGTAGTTTTATCGTGAAAGAGTAACAAATATATTCACAAACATTCGCATTTATAATATTACTAGTAGGATAAACTAGCAATTCCTATACTAAGATTTTATAAATAAAATCACTTGTCCTAACTGACATCATCTTAAAGTCTAAGCTACTAAGGCTAGACTCAAGAAATTTGGATTATTAGGTTCTTTGTATAATTTAAGTGTCGACTAAGGGACTGTTTCAGGCTAATTGATATTCCACCCCTAAGAGGAGTGACTGGGAGTTGAAAGTTTGTCGGAAAATCTGTGAATTTTGAATTAAGAGATATGAAAATATTTTTGGTTAGAAATATAAATTATACATATATCGACGTTCATGTAACAACGCAAAGAGAACGCTATATATTGTAATTGTACTATATAGGCGACGATAACTGCTTTACCATTAGATGGGACCGTCAGACCGATAACGATGAAATAAAAAAAAACAAGATCAATGCCGCATGACAATTAGCTTTCAAAGAATGATCTCGACGCGTTTCTGAGTTGGTAATGCGATTACCGAACCTGGTCGCCTGGGCAGTAGACTTGAGGAGTCTACTGCCCGGATGAGGGGGAGGCGGCGCGGAGTCTCCAGCGCGCCCCCTGAGAGATTGCTTTTGGAAGGGTGGGCTCTTTACTCCTACCCCTCCCAGAGAGGCAGCCTCAACAAGGCATTTCGCTCTCCGGGCGTCTGGATGAATTTGGTTTCCCAGGCTCGGGTGGAGCTATTAGAAGGATACACCGGGGGTTTTTAGTCAGTAGAAGTCTGACACACCGGGGTCGCTGCCCCCGGGATACCAAAAAAAGAACCTGGTCGTGATCAGAGTATTCAAGTGTAAAAACCGTCATAGAGACTTGCGTTGGGCTGTCGCTTTTCGGGATCAATTAGTGTATATCCAATTGTTAATGTAGGTACCTTCCGTCGTGGTATATATGAGCTTACATGATGACGATTGTCAACGTATTTTCGTCCTTTTTGCAGTCTTTGCTGTTCTTGGACTAGAATCTGCTTTCCATCAGGCCAAATATAGGTACATGGCCGAGTCAGTATAATCCAAAAACTTTATTTTAGAAATCTGTCATATTAGCCAATTGCCTCAATATGGTATGAAAAATTATTTCACTTTCAAAACTTTTCAATCACTACGGCAATCAAGCAACTTCCTACTCAAGCACAATACCCTCAGATGATTCTCAATATAATACCACCTCGGTATACGTATAACATTTGTCATGCCTGTTCACCCCCTCATGTAAAAGTCATGATGACTCAAACTATAACATTTGGTATCTATCCATCGGTATTAAGCCGTGATGGAGATTTTCGGATGGCGTTACACTGAGAGCTGATATTTTTACAAGTTTAAATCGAAAATCAACCAATAAATGGGTCTGGTGCGGCGTGTGGCGGCGAACAGAATGGTCGTAGGTAAATCTCTGCACGTATATATGGGTTTTTCCACACTAAGTACTAATTCAAGCACTACATGCTCACCGATGAAGGAAAACGTTGTGAAGAATCCCGTATGGCATCTAATAGAAATGGTATGTATATGTGCCCTGAGCCGTGTAAGCCGTGGTGGCTGCCGGCAGAATAGAATAGCACCCCCCTCTTCTTGCTGAGGTGTCGTAAAAGCGACTAAGGTATCTCTTTAACACCGCAATTCAACCAGGTGTTCAGAGAAGGAAAACTCGACCAAACCTGCATCCCGCTCCCTCCCGATCGTACTGGTTCTCCTTTCCATCGGGCCTGAGGGAGCTCGGCCGAGAGAGTGCTTTTCTGGCAGCGCGTCCAGTTATGCACTTAAATATCTCCTGCGCAATTGACTGTTTACGAAAACTGGACCTCGAATTTCTTAATCGGTGTTGAAACAGTCGCCGTGGCCGAAACCGGCCAGGACATCATCATCATCATCATCATGTCCCCTGAGAACGGCGATCAGCTGCGCTTCTGGTCACGTTAGACATAACATATCGTCGGGTGAAAGGCTATTTGGTTTAAGCGACATTTTTTGGTGATATAGTAATATATATATATTTGGGATCGGTACAAAACGCTGATTAATATCGCTTAAACCAAATAGCCTTTCACCCGACGATATAAACGCATGGTGGATCAACCACTGAAGCATCTCAGCTCACCTCGAAAGGGACATATCGTAACGATATGTTACTATTATAGCACGCTCTTGCAGGCGTGTTATATTTCCTATGTGTTTATTATGGTCGCTCACTCGCTTTAAATTATAACACCTTCTTAATATCTATACTCCCATGTATTTCATTAAATGTTTACATATATTTTCCTAATCTTTTTATAATATAATTTTTACAATCCGATCCTTCCTTTTGAATTTTCGATTCAATCCCTCTATGATCATAATTGAAAAAATCAAATCAAACTTCATATTTTAAAATTCGATGTTCTCCTTTTTAAAATAAAACTTATTTTTTTATTTAACGGCCAATTCCGACAAGAGTGCCAAATATAACTAACCTACTTTAACCGTTCGTACAATCACTACACTATTTATTTGATTAAGATAGTCAAATGTGACGTGAGATTGAAATGCGGTGGAAAAATGATGATGATGTCCTGGCCGGGTTCGGCCACGGCGACTGTTTCAACATCGATTAAAAAAATCGAGGTCCAGTTTTCGGAAACAGCCAATTGCGCAGGAGATATTTAAGTGCATAACTGGACGCGCTGCCAGAAAAGCATTCTCTCGTCCGAGCTCCCTCAGGCCCGATGGAATGGAGAACTAGTGCGATCGGGCGCGAGCGGGATGCAGGTTTGGTCGAGTTTTCCTTCTCTGAACACCTGGTTGAATTGCGGTGTTAAAGGGATACCTTAGTCGCCTTTTGCGACACCTCAGCAAGAAGAGGGGAGTGCTATTCTATTCTGCCGGCAGCCACCACGGCAAAAAAAAAACAAAAAAAAAAAAACAGAAAAATAACAGAAAATGAAATAGCAAAATTATCCACTAAGATGAAAAATAAAATACACTGCTCCCAGTAGATCCCAACTTTATTTATCGCTCGCCATTTACAGCGATTTCATTTTTTGAAAGTTCAAACATTTTAACTCATCGCAGATTTACTGAAGGGTGAAATATGAGGGTTTGCGAGCACCGACAACACTATTTGCCGACTTTAAAATTCTTTTTGTTACCTCACTGTAGCTTTAGGGTTAAGCCGCTTGAGTAGGGCACTTGTTACTTTAAATATTTTTAAAGGATTAAATATTATCTTGTGTTTGGGAGAGATTATGTCGATCGAAATTAATGTCGTACACGATTTAACGTGATGAAGCTTGTTGGTGACTAGTTGAAGCCTACAAGGGTGCGAGCGGCGCGTGATGTGTTCCCGCGTACCGTTCTACAACACAGAAGCATGGAGGGGTGGCTCTTTACACCACCCCTCTCCAAACGAGCAGAGTCCTACTCCAAGGCCGCACGCCTTGCTGGTCATCGAGGATGAAGCCTCAGTCGCGCCCTCAATGTGACCCTCACCACCTCCTGAAGGTCCGATAGGGAATTCCCTCCGGTTTACCGAAAAAAAAAAGATTAGTTGAGGTCTGTCAAGAATGACTAACTAACTAGAGATTCCGTTTTACGGGAGTAGTTTTACACTCCGACGCAGCCTTGAGTTTCTTTCGGCGTTTCTTCTCAAGGAAGTCGCTTCCGAAACGCTAGTAGATCACCGTTAGTTTTCGTATTTAATGACTGGCAGCCCAAGTCGAGGTCCGTACCCACAGGGGTGCCCTTGCGTAGCCACCCAACCCATAAATTGCTGGCTGAAGCACCATAAGTGCTTGCCTTCTCAAGCCCGGGGAAACTGTAGCGACCGTTACCCCGGTCATCAATAAAACATCACTCGAATAAAATAAAGCAGTAGTCGAAACAAACATCTGGCTACTAAATGTTGAGGCCATTTTTACTGTCGGCAAACTACACGACCATTGCTTAGACGCAATAATAGTCTACCGTGACAGATTCTAGATAACAAATTCTTAATATTTACTGACTATTACTCACAAGCAATTACTTTTAGAATATATTTAACAAAAGAAAGCAATTTACAAATGTATTTCTAAAGCATAATACACATAAATACGTAATAATTAAAACAAAATACAATGAATATATTTTATGTACTATAGGCAAATGCTAGATCATAATCTCAACTGGTGGAAGATGAAGATGACGCCGATGATGGACCGTGATAACGGCACAACAAAAGGCTTCTATGTATATGAATAACTGGACATAAAGACACGCAATAAACCGAAGCGAGTCATTATGAAGGTCCTTGTACTGTTGATGTAGACAGATTTTAGGTTTTCGAATAATAGATTCACCACAATTAACATATACCATAGTTAGTTTTAACCCTAATAACCTAGAGTTTCAATTTTGATACCAATCTTTTAAACCGAATGTTCACATTACTATTAGTTTTTATGCCTGAAGTATCAACATTTATACCTGTTTTTTTTTTTTTTTAAATAAATATGTAAAATAAATATTGTGATATTTTTACCTATTTTTCCCTTCATCTAGACACTCAAGCAAACACAGTAATATTAAAAAAAAAACACTTTCGTAAATCAGGCTACTAGGGGTTTAATATAAAATATTTCACCACGACAGAGCAACTTATTTTCGCCGTCATTCGAATCTGTCTCTCTCTCTCTCCTATACTTTCTATCCCTTTCACACTCTTACACTGTTCCGTATCCTATATCATTTACATAATATGTTATATTCCACTCAGATTCCTACATTGATATTATTTATTGAAATATTATAAGCCAAACTCTGATTTTAAACTGGTGCTCTCAAAACCAGACATGGGTTAATGTAATCTGATTAATGATCAACGATTACAAAATGTAGTCGTAAATTTAATTTTCTTGTTCTGCAATTATAATTAAATCAATTTAAAACATTAAGAATTCGTAAATGTGTATACAATCTGGGATTCTGTAGTGTTTAAAACATTGATGAGCAAAATGCAGTCATATTAATGGTAAAAAACGTAAAATGTAATCGTAATCAGATTAATAAAAATTTATTAATAAAAATTTATTAATCTGATTACATTTTGCCCATCTATGTCTCAAACTAAGCATGAACCATCGATAAATGTTATAAATCGCGAGCAATATATTGTTCAAAGTCATACGTCACACACGATCATTAATTACCTTGCCAACTACCCTCGTTTTGTGAATAACATTGTACAATATGATAGAAAACGTAGCAGGTGAGCTCATTAGAGATTACTTACGGTTATTTGCAATCCAACACCATCTGGCACGAGCGGCTCGATTATGATCTGCTTTTCATTTATTCGGCCAAAGTTATGTATACTTTAGGGTTTAGCCGAATTAGCGAATTAATCCGGCCTTTGACTTAAACCTTTTTTTATAATTTACAGGCAGTAGCTTGTCCTCAACCAGTTGCGTTCATTCCATAGGTGCATGAAAGCATTGCATGCCCTGACGATAAATAAGTATGGAATAAATTGTTTAAAGTTAAACAAAAAAGGAACCATTTATATTCATATCTATTTTGTATTCACACCATTTATCTTTCTTGTGAAAGCAATATAATACGTACTATCATAATATAATATATAAATTAATTACGCGAATTCTGCTTACTCTGTCCAAATATCTTATGCACGTTACTGTCATCAACCACACCTGGTAAAAAGTGTAGATGAGGGCGATAATTAACTGCGTCTGCGTAACAATTGCCTGCTAACCTTAAAATTGTAAAAAACGTAGAAATTAGATGCGAGGAGTGCTTTCTATTCCTTCGCTGTTCGCATTATGAATGAAGAAACTAATTTACTTTTGAAAGTAATGAGTAACTCAATGACGTGATTGAAATCTGTTGTAAATTGATTCGGTGAAAGTTATAAAAATCGTAAGGTTAAGTCAAATTACTGAATTATTTCAGCCATTGATTTTTAAATTTGATACTTTCAAGTAAGTAGTGGTAGGGCGTCGTTGCCCGTCTGGATCGCGACCACAGTACATGGGTGCAAAGCCCGTCATAGTGACCAGTTTCGGCTTTTCGCGTTTCGGGATCAGCTTATGTATATCCAGTAGCTCATATACCTAGAGACCTTCAGTCGTGGTATATGTGGGCCGACATGACGATGTAGACTATCAATGGATATTTATCGTTTGATAGTCGCTTTCGTTTTTGTACTACATTGCACTTACCATCAGGTACTCTGTAGTCACTATGTCGAGCCAGTGTAAAAAAAAGGAAAAAACTAAACCAGTGGCTCGCTTTTGATCTAACGTTCGGCAAAATTTATACAAACTACAGGGTTAAGTCGAATTGGGCAATTATTTTAAACATCGACTGGACGAATTTGGTTTCCCAGGCCTGGGTGGAGTGATTAGAGGGACACCCCGGGGGTTTTTAGTCAGTAGGAGTCTGATACACCGGGGTCGCTGCCCTCACAGTGACCCTGATGGTCCAATGTAGGATTTTCCCCCGGGCAGCCAAAAAAAAAAATGTAATCATTTATTTAAAACTTGAAAGTAATAAGTAAGCCAGTGGCACAAATATGATCTGCTGTTCATACATTCGGCCAAAGTTATCCAAAGTGATATATTAAGCCGAATTATTAAAGTGTATTGGCAATTGATGGTAATGTAAGGTAATTTTTAATTATTCGATAACGAGCAATATAACAATTTACGATGACTTAATTATCAAAAAAAAAAAAACAATAGCCAAACGTAACGTACTGTCCATTTGATCGCGTCCTCACAAAATTGACGAAGAAAAAAATGGTTGAGGGCGAAGAGTTTCCCTTCCAAATTAAATCCCGTATATTTTAGATACAGATAAATAATATATTAGATACAAATACATACACAGTATATAAAATTATCATTTCTCATTACAATTTTGACAAAAACCAGGAGCCTTTATTACATCCATAGAAAATGACGGCAATAATGAACAAATACAAAATTACAAACCATTTGACATCTGACACCGCGAATATTCAAATTAATGCATTTTTAGCGTGGTAGGTATGATGGTAGTGACCTACCTTACACTATAGCGCGGGATAGCGTGTAAAGATGAGATGATGAAGAAATGAAGAAGTCCAGACAGCAAGTAGATAGCGTTTAATGAAGCACAGTACAAAGTCCAGAAGGAATAATGAAGCACAAGTATGATAGTTCAAGTAAGATAAAGTTCACGACACAATAATACAAATAACAAACACAAAAATAACACTGCGGGCGAAAACTATGAATAGCGAGCGAGTGGTGCGTGGAGGTGCGTCGAATGAGATATCGAGACTGTTTGCCGGGTGCGCGGGCGGTTAAGCGCTCGCGTCGCTTACACATGTACAATCCCCCCGCGCGCCCCGGTATCCCGCGGCTCTCAGGCTTAGCGCCGTTTCCATCGCACGACACGATATTAAAGAATAAATATCAAGTGTGTTAGTATGAATTGTTTTGATAAAATTACTTAGATAAATAAGTGAAGATATAATAATGTTATTTAAAATAGTTGTTAGTGATAGGTTAGTATAGTGAAAAGAATTAGAAAATAGATAATGTTAAAGACAGAAATAAATAAATAGATAGTGAGTATGCCACATCACTCCCCTCCAGAGACCGTCGCTACGGGCGATAAAAATCAGGAAATCGGACCTTACGGCCCGAGCGTGTCCTTCTGAGGTCATCCTGGGCTGGAAGATTCCGTGTTGAAACAGGATCGGGATGAGGCCTAGGATGGGAAGAAGGAGGTGTGGTGGACGGAGTAGTGGTAGAGGGAAGGGAAACGGGATTAGGATCGACCAGTGTATAAGCCGGCTTTAAGCGGTCTATGGTCACTGTTACGCTTTTCCCTTTGACCTGTATTCTAAATGTCTTGTCACCACGCTCGAGTACTAGGTAGGGACCGGTGTAGGGGGGCTGTAAAGCGCCGCGTAATGAGTCGTCCCTTAAAAAAACGTGACTCGATGAAGACAGGTCTTTATGGACAAAAATTTTGTCTTTATTGTGACGTGCTGCTGGTGCTGGTTGGAGTTTGGTAACAAGTCGGTGTAGGCGAGTAGAGAAATCCGATATATCGGTGGAAGCAGAGTCTGTGGGGTGAAAGAATTCCCCAGGCAGACGTAACGGCTCACCGTACACCAATTCGGCAGAAGAAGACTGAAGGTCATCTTTGAAAGAACTTCTTATACCAAGCAGCACCAAGGGTAATGTGTCCACCCAGTTAGAGTTGGCGTGGCACATGATGGCTGCTTTCAACTGACGGTGGAATCGTTCCACTAGGCCGTTACAGGCAGGGTGGTACGCGGTTGTTCTGCGATGTTTGAACCCAATCACTTTCCCTAGATATTGGAAAAGTGATGATTCAAATTGTCGTCCACGATCTGTGACTATATCACTTGGACATCCAAATCTGGAAACCCACGAGACCAACGCTTTTCCCACTGTCTCAGCTGTAATGTCCACCATGGGTGTAACCTCTGGCCAGCGAGTGAAACGATCCACCGCTGTGAGGCAGTACCGATAACCCTGTGAAATAGGCAATGGACCAATAATGTCAACGTGTATGAATGCGAATCTAGCGCGAGGTAGATCAAAGGTGCCTAGTCGAGATGACACATGGCGATTAACCTTGGCGCGTTGACATTGTAAGCAATGACGAGACCATTCTCGACAGTCTTTGCGCACGCCAGGCCAAACAAAACGCTCGGTGACTAGTTTTGCCGTGGCATTGGCACCTGGGTGGCTGAGACTATGAAGACTGTCGAATATTTGTCTCCTCAAAGTTTGTGTGACAAAGGGTCTGGGAATGGGAGTGCTGACGTCACAATAAAGTTCTGCGCGAGAGTTAGGCATGCTCAACTTTTGCAGACGGAGTGAGGATTGTCCATTGAGAAGTTGAGCCAGTTCTTGATCAGAAGCTTGTGAGTTAGCCAGCACGTCCAAGTCGACTGGCATCTGCAGTTCATCGACACGGGAAAGTGGGTCAGCGACTACGTTATCCTTTCCCGAGATGTGTCGAATATCAGTCGTGAACTGTGAGATGTAGTCGAGGTGACGGAACTGTCTAGGCGAACAGTTAGCCTTGCGTTCGCTGAAGGCGAAACTAAGTGGCTTGTGGTCCGTGTAAACCACGAAGTGTCTAGCCTCTAACATATGGCGAAAGTACTTGATAGCTTCGTATATAGCTAACAGTTCGCGGTCGTAGGGAGAATATTTTTGCTGAGAAGGGCTCAACTTCCGAGAGAAGAATGCAAGAGGTTCCCAAACGTCATTTACCAGCTGCTGCAAAACTGCACCCATAGCCAGGTCAGACGCGTCTGTTACCAGAGCGAGTTCAGCCTGACAATCTGGGTGTGCCAGTAATGTAGCATTGGCAAGTGACTCTTTGCATTGGTTAAAAGCTAGAAGAGTATCACCAGTGATATCAACTGGGTGGGAGGCTTTAACATTGCCGGCAAGTAAGGCGTTGAGAGGGGCTTGGATGGAGGCGGATTTAGGTAGGAACCGTCTGTAAAAATTTAGCATCCCTAAAAATCGTCTGAGTTGCCGAACTGTTTTGGGAACTGGAAAGTCTGCAATTGCTTGAACCTTGGACTCTAAGGGCTTTATGCCAGAAGCAGAGATTCGGTAACCTAAGAAAGTTACCTCAGGCGCGCCGAAAACACATTTAGAAGTGTTGACAAGAACGCCATATTCCTTCATGCGCGTGAAAAGTTCGTGAAGGTGTGCTTCGTGCTCGGCTTCGTCCTTTGAGAAAATAAGGAAGTCATCAAGGTAGCAGTAACAGAAGTCAAGACCTCTCGTCATCTCGTCTACGAATCTTTGAAACGTTTGACCTGCGTTACGTAAACCAAATGTCATGTAGGGAAATTCGTACAGGCCAAAGGGTGTGGTGATGGCAGTTTTGGGTATGTCGGCTTCATACACTGGAATCTGGTTGTAGGCCTTCATGAGATCAATGGTGGAGAAGACTCTACAACCAGAAATGGAGTAGGTGAAGTCGTGGATATGCCTAATTGGATAACGGTCTGGGATAGTCCGTGCATTAAGCATCCTATAGTCACCACATGGTCGCCAGCCGTTATCCTTCTTAGGAGCAAGGTGTAAGGGAGAAGCCCAAGGACTTTCAGAAGGACGCGCTGTGCCGTTACTGAGCATGAGCTCAAATTCCTGTTTGGCGATTTTGAGTTTGTCCGGAGCCAGTCTGCGAGGGGTAGATGATATAGGCGGTCCGGGTGTGGTCCTGATATGATGTACCGTGTTGTGCTTTGGAAACACCGGAGTACCTGAAGGGCGTACAATTTCTGGGTATTTTGCCAAAATACCATGATAACGCGTGTCGCCAGTCGCAACTTTCACAGACAATATTTCGCCATTGGCAATATATGCATTTGATGCAAGAGTTGTGGTATTATCAACAAGGCGTTGATTACGACAATCAACAATTAAATTATAGTGGCTGAGAAAGTCAACACCTATGATTGGCTTGGTTACATTTGCCACAGTAAAACGCCAGACAAAGTTACGTCTTAATCCTAAGTTTAAGTTAAGTTCAACAAAGCCGTAGGTGTCTATTGTTGATCCGTTGGCAGCAGTGAGCTCGAAATTCGTTTTGGTTCGACGTTCCCGTAGTGCAGAATGTGGGTAGACGCAGAGGTCGCTGCCAGTGTCCACCAAGAACTGTGTATTGGTTCTGCGGTCAGTGACGAATAGGCGACCCGGAGAGGATGGACAGTCATTTGTCGCCATTACTGTCTGGCTGTCCTTGGAGTTTACCAGCTTGGGGAAATCGCAGGGCTTTAAACATTTTTGTGCCTGTGTCCCAAATTTGGTATGATACCAGCAAACAGGGTATCTTTGGTAGCTGGACTGGGTGCGAGTAACCTGTTGCGAACAAGATGGACGTCGTCGAAGGTCTTGTGGTCTCGCGCTTGTGGTGGTACTGCAGTCTGTGGAATTGCGGAGTGGTCGAGAGTGCTCCTCTAGCTTTTGTGTGAGATGCTGTACCAGGGTCTTGAGCTCCACAATTTCGTCCGCTTCGTGTGACGTATGTGTGCTGCTATTGGATGCGGCGGCGAAGCTGGCCGATAATGTCATCTCGTAGATGTGGTCAGCCAGGTCCGCAAGCTGTTCCAAAGTCTGTTTAGGCTGTGATGCAAGTAATGCATGGATGTCGCGTGGGAGTCTGCTGCACCAAATTGTTTGCAAGAGGTCGTCGGGCATGGAAGGTCCAGCCAAGTCCTGTAGGTGTCTTAGAAACTGGGACGGCTTCTGATTGCCTAGCTCCTGATGGGTCAAAAGTTGCATGACCTTTCTTTCGTGAGATGCTGATAATCTCTTGATGAGCTCGCTTTTAATGACGTCGTACTTGCTGTAGGCCGGAGGATGGAGGATAATATCCCTCACAGCCTTGCTATGTTCTATAGGCAAGTTGCTAATAACATATGTGAATTTTGTCGTGTCGTCCGTGATGTCATTACAGTGAAATTGTGCTTCTAGCAATGCGAACCATAATTCGGGTTCGTCTGGAGCAAATGGATGTACACTAAAATGTCGTGTCGAAATGTCGGAAGGTGTGAAAGCGCGCGATGATGAGCGCGATCGCTGTGTGGTTGCGGTACCTTCATGGTTTGAAGTAACGATTTCAACCGAAACTCTCATCTATCACGTCGGGGTCACCAATTTGGCGTGGTAGGTATGGTGGTAGTAGACCTACCTTAGACTATAGCGCAGGATAGCGTGTAAAGATGAGATGATGAAGAAATGAAGAAGTCCAGACAGCAAGTAGATAGCGTTTAATGAAGCACAGTACAAAGTCCAGAAGGAATAATGAAGCACAAGTATGATAGTTCAAGTAAGATAAAGTTCACGACACAATAATACAAATAACAAACACAAAAATAACACTGCGGGCGAAAACTATGAATAGCGAGCGAGTGGTGCGTGGAGGTGCGTCGAATGAGATATCGAGACTGTTTGCCGGGTGCGCGGGCGGTTAAGCGCTCGCGTCGCTTACACATGTACAATCCCCCCGCGCGCCCCGGTATCCCGCGGCTCTCAGGCTTAGCGCCGTTTCCATCGCACGACACGATATTAAAGAATAAATATCAAGTGTGTTAGTATGAATTGTTTTGATAAAATTACTTAGATAAATAAGTGAAGATATAATAATGTTATTTAAAATAGTTGTTAGTGATAGGTTAGTATAGTGAAAAGAATTAGAAAATAGATAATGTTAAAGACAGAAATAAATAAATAGATAGTGAGTATGCCACACATTACCAATACAGAGGTGCACTTGAGTGGAAAAAGGGAGGTTTCATGACACCTCGGTGTCAGTACATACTACGTTTACCCATTTGCGCCACAGATTAAATTAATCTTTTTTTATTTTATTTTATTTTAATAGGCTTTCAAACAGAGTATATACATTCAAAAATAACAATAGTTAACATACCATATACATACTCGTATACAGTGCCCCACTCCAATTAGATGAAAGCGCAACATGCAAAGTATTTTTTTTTTTATAACTTATAGGCGAACGCTTGACCTCAATCACACCTGGTGGAAGGTGAAGATGAGTCCGATGATGAACCGCGTCCGCCTAACAAATGCCTATTCACTCTTCTTTTAAAGACTCCCAGGTCATAAGATCGCGGAAATATGGCCGCTGGTAGCATATTCCACTCCTTAGCTGTTCGCATGATGAATGTTGAAGCGAGTCTTCTCGTGCGGATATAAGGAACATCCGCCACATACGGATGGTATCCGACACGATGTCTTGTGGTTTTGTGGTGGAATGGGGCTGGTGGAATCAAAGAATGTAGTTCCTGAGAACACTCTCCACCGTGTAGCCGGTAAAAGACCGCGAGGCAGGCAACTCTACGTCGATGCTCGATGCTTTGCATTTTAATTTTTGACAAAGAGTCGTCGCCAATAAGTCTATGAGCTCTACGATCAATCGAGTCCAAAGCCGCCAACTGATATTTAGCGGATCCGTCCCAAAGATGACAGCAGTACTCGACACCCGACCGCACCTGCGCTTGATACAGGTTAAGAAGTTGCGAAGGTGAAAAGAATCGTCTGACCTTAAAAAGGACACCCAATTTTTTTGCAGCTGTTTTCGCTCTAAGCTCAATCGACCGCTCAAAGTTCAAGTCAGCTGTCAGCTCTAAACCGAGGAGCTCAAGACCATCAGTCACCGGCAAGGAAACACCCTGGAAGGTGGGAGTCAGGTGAAAAGGACTCCGTTTAGCGGAAAAAAGACACGCCTGTATCTTGGTAGCAAAAAAAAAATTAAAAACAAAGTTAAAAAAAAATACAAACAAAGTAAATTTCCATACAAACAAAGTGAAATTCGAATGAAAAAATGCCAGTAGCACAGCGATAGAAAACAAGAGATCCTTAATACACAAACTATAAATTTAAAATTAAATTAACAGTAAATCAATTTTAAAACACTTGCTTTGAAAGAGGTTAGAGAACTATAAAATATATCTTGACTTTCATTAACAATCTTATTAAAGTCACATACGCCATGAAGGAACTTGTTTGCCAAGGTTGGTGCGGATATGTATTGTGGCAAATGGTTCGTATGAGCAAGGTCTTGAGCCTGAATGTAGTACTTTTAGCTGAATGCACTGGAGAATTTCTGGGTTATCGACTATTGCATTTTTTTGTCAAGCATTTGTGGCAAACTGAGACCTCGTGACAATATCAGATTGTAACGACACGGGAAAAGGTTTGTTCAGAACTTTAGTCATAATACTTCGCACTAAGCACTTTTAAAATAAAACCGATAGTACACGTTTTTTTTACAGATTAATTTGAATTCACGTATAGAGTGTTCCGTACAAATTAGTTTCATACAAACATAACCACAAGGGACTGAGTGTTTCATATTAATTTATACCTGAAACCTTTACGTGCTTCTAAGAAAAAAGGTCTTGCCAGACAAACAGTCAAAACATAGTGATCCTATAAAGATTTTCTTCCTCTTGAGGGACGGGACTTTTTAAACTTTTTTTATACAGTCTGAAATCTTATCATACTGATGATCAAATAGTGTAGATTAAAAAATAACGAGAGTTGTTGGATTTTAGCCGTGGGGTTTACCGTAGAGTAGTGCATCTCTCTACATCGCTACATAGCTTCTATGCTGCTGTATGCACTGCCGCAACTCATAGTGGGTGTATCAAACCGCATTGGACAAGCGTGGTGGGTTAAATCTCCAAATATAATGGAAAATGGAAGGGAGGGCTTTGCCCTGCTGTGGGATGAAACTATTTATTTTATTATTCATTAATTATTATTAATTACAGCCTGCGCGAGAATTAGATAGGTTACCCTGGTGACAATAGCCCGGCAGTAGAGCTGGGGAAATCTGCTACCCAGGTGAGAGGTGGGATGTTTACAGATACACCTCCCAGAGAGAAAGCCTAAATAGGCTATTCGCTCCGCGGGCAACTAGATGAATTTATTTCCCCTAGCTTGGGTTGAGTGATTGAAAGCATAATAGTCACGCCAAAAAGGCGCAACCCCAGAACCTTTAGAATAATAACAATGTAAACGCACCTAATCGCAAACGCCACCTGGCGAACTATTCTTTACTACTTCTTAACGTTCTCGCACTTTTGAAACCAAACCCGCATCGCATTCATTTAAAACTACACATCGCATCGTATCCTTTTTTCTACATTACAATAGCATTAATAATTACGTCAAACTCGCAACACACACAAATCCTTCTCAAAACCATACTCAACATTCACAATCATACATACATAGTGAGTGGTTGTAAAGTGCCTGGAATACCGCTGCTCGGTAAGTACTTGATTTGTCTCAATTATCGCAATCATCTTTATATTATAAAATCATCCCGCCTACGAGGGTGCATTTTGTGCAACGGCATATGTCCAAGACTTATCCCGGCCCGAGTAGATACCCTGAAAGTTTATAGTCGGTAGGAGTCTGATGCATCGGCCCTCCCAGCGTCCCTGATGGTCCTATATAGGATTTTTTTAAACTAATTCTACACAGTGACTGCCCTATACCTGATGGTAAGCATGCTGCAGTCCAAAAAACGCCAGCGACTATCGACAGGTAAGAAAAACCTATCGGTAGTCGCGGCGATCACAAATATCTCTTCACGCTACGCTTAAAGGATCCCATTTCATACCACTTTCCCCCTGGTTACCAAAAAAAAGAATGAGGTAGCATTATACTGTTTCACTTCTACCGCAACGCAATATTTAGTCCTATATTTTTATTCTGTGGCACATTCAAGTACCTGTAGTGTGTACGCTGAGGCTATGACACGTAATTTGCGCGTAAATCAAATTTGACCGGTGGGCGTGACTCGTGTCCCGCACATATGTCGATGTTTCTACAAAATCCCTGTTACCTTTGAGTGCTTTCGTGGGGGTCGCGACGCCTTGGCGTGATGGGCGGACATAAAGCTCTGAATGACAGAAGGCGTAATAAGACCATTTAGAGTAGATTTTAAAAGCTATCTCTCATGTATAATATTAATTAGAAAATCAGTCGCGGTATATATGGGCCGACATGACGACGGAGACTGTCAACGGATTTTCATCCTTTGATGGTTGCTTTCGTTTTATGGACTAAATCGTACTTACCATCAGGTGTACTGTAGTCACTTTACGAGCCAGTGTAAAAAAAATAAAATAATTAAGAACTACGTTGAAATAAAAACTAGTACAAAATATGCGAAAAAAGTGAAGCCCCAGTAAGTAATCTCTGTAAGCCCCGAAAGAAATACAGTGTGACTATTTATTATTATTTATCATACTTACCATTAGGTCTAGTTAGGTTACTATGCCCAGGAAGGAAGCCTACTCAAAGCACTTCCCTCCCTAACGAATAGACGTCTGGGCGGCGCACTTGAGGGAATGTGTCGCCCAACATTTTCAAGGCGAGAGCGGTGCGCGATGTGTTATCGCGCACCGCTCCAAGACAATGAAGGTGAGCAAATGCTGTGCAGAGACCTTCCATCAATAGGCCAGACGTCGCAGGGTGTTGAGGAAGCTGGCACAGCCTTGCCTTTGGCCCCGGCAGACGGGAGAAGGAACAACCCGGAGGTTTTATTCAGTGCGACTCCGACACACCGGGGGTTGCCCACACCGTCCCCTGACGGCCTATAACGGGCTTCCCCCGGGTTAAAAAAAAACTATGCCTAGTTAGAATAAAAAAATACTGTGACTTCACTTTTTTCGCGTATTTTGTACTAGATTTTGTATCAACGTATTTCTTAATTTCATGATCAAACAGTAATCTCTGTAAGCCCCGAAAGAAATACAGCGTGACGATATAAATAAATAATTTTTATTTTGCATAAAACACCATACAAATTAATTACAATACGAACCTAAAATTGTATCTAGATTAAAACAGATTAGAATACTACGAGGGTGATATCGGCCAATATGTGCCACCTGATTTTTTGAGTCACCCAATTGTTGTGGTAATTTTATTCAAAAACCTTATGTCCCGTTTTAAAATGAATGTTTTAACTGATATTATAAAAACACATATTGGGATCGACAACTAGTTATTTTACATTAAACTAAAAACAATACAATGTGTATATATTGAACTGACTAATCTAAAAGATTCCACTACATGCTAATTACTTGCATCAGAGTACAATAACATGTATTGTTTATAGATTTATTGATTGAATTACTGGCGTCCAGTGGCGTGTATCCTATATAAAGCACAAAAAGTATTATTTTATTTTATTTTACATATTAGGGTGCCCAACATGGGTAACATTAGACAAGAAAACAAAAGGATCGTGGTACTTAAATAGAACATATAAATGCCCCCACAATTATAGGGCACCACAGCATGCACAGTGGTTAATATATATATTAAGTATTATTAATATATTATGTTGTTATACTATGACCTTTTTTAAATATAATGACTTAAAATCTGGTGTTTACCAAATTAGCAGTCCGAGAGTCCAAATTGGACCAAATTTTAAGTACATGTATGTGTTACATGTCCAAGTAAATAAAACAAGATTATGCTTTTTGTACTTTATATGGGATGCAGTCCACTGCTGGTGTCCTATAGTTTATACATATATTTTTTTACACTGGCTCGACATAGTGAGTACAGAGCATCTGATAGTAAGTACAGTGTAGCCCAAAAACGAAAGCGACTATCAAAGGATGAAAATCCATTGATAGTCTC
Organism: Automeris io; assembly: GCA_036320925.1. Taxonomy (NCBI): domain Eukaryota; kingdom Metazoa; phylum Arthropoda; class Insecta; order Lepidoptera; family Saturniidae; genus Automeris; species Automeris io. The sequence goes on from JAUDJH010000001.1 coordinate 22,200,008, forward strand.
CGGCGTTATGTCGGCCCACATATACCACGACTGAAGGTCTCTATGTATATGAGCTACTGGATATACACAAGATGATCCCAAAACGCGACAAGCCGAAACTGGTCACTACGACGGGCTTTACACCCATGTACTGTGGTCGCGATCCAGACGGGCACCGACGCCCTACCACCTCGCTGCTACTCGTTTAGCACCACTCAGGAGTCACATGTAGGGAAACTAGGGTAAAGCCTACGGACGCGAGCAGCTTCGACTCCCAAAACATAACTTGGATTGCAAGATTTCTTAAAATATTAAAAATATTACTTTTAGATTAATTTGGGGTTGCGGCTGTGGTGGCCGAGTGGGTAAAAGACAGTTATCTATACACGACATAGCGAGTAATCATAGGTATGTATTTCAACACGAACCTTAAGGTTTTCCAGATTAACACGTTGAACGCCGGCCCTTTTTCTCAATACTTCCCGTTCAGGCCGTTTTAATCTCTTTATTCTACAATAAATTCTATTTCGAAATATGTTTTTCTTATCATTTCTAGTGTTATAAATCTGCGTTTTATCACATTTTTTAGCTGGGGGTCACCGGTGCACCCCCCCCGGCCCTAACGGAAAGTTCACTGGGGGTCGCCGGTGACCCCCACGGCGTTCAACGTGTTAAGTATGGATGTAGCCACCACGTGCTCACCAGTGAACGAAATCATCGTGATGAAATCCGCTTGCAATCTAATACAAAAGTCATGGGTAAGTGTCCTTAGAGTGACGCTCAGCTGCGCTACTGGTCACCTTGAGCATAAAACATACGCACAAAGTACAACCATTAATATATCAATTATTGTATCAATATGTCAATCCATTCCAGTCCATTGGTGGACACAGCATCTCCTAACAAGCACCATTGAACTTTATCTTAGGCACTTCTCCTACAATCCTCTCCGGCTACTTTCCGCATACCGTCGCTCCACCTTATCGAGAGGCCCTCCCAAACTATGTCTACTGTTTCTCAGACTCCATTTAAGAATCCGCCTGCCCTAATGATCATCGGTTTTTGAGAATATATGGCTTGTCTTCTATTATTTCAGCTTGTTAATACGGAAAGCTATGTCGACAATTTTGATTCAGACATTATCCTTCAGAGAGATGCCCAGCATAGCCCATACAATAACATAGACAAATAACAAAAACAATCTATTTATTCAACATTTAAAAAAAAAGTCCCCAAAAACAGTATAATCTGATTATACGCAAAAAGTTCGTAATACTTTGTGTAGACTAAGCTGAATTTCAGTGCATTATCCGTCTAAATAACCACTTATTAAGTCGGCTCACATTTTACGCTTACTGTGGCGGCCACAAAAAATACCCCACCCCAGTGTTTAGTCAAAACGCAGCGCACACCTGCTCGTTCCCGGCGAACTCCAGCAATATGCGATGCAATGGCCACTTGTTATACACCCTGATCACTAAAATATGAGGCAAACTTAAGTTCCACCAATGAATTGAGTCCTTTACCAGTTGCACGATGGGGAGAGTTCTCAGAAGCTACATTTCCTAATTCCACTAACCCTATTTCATTATAAAACCAGTACACACCGTGTCGGATACTATCGGTATGTGGTGGACGTTCCTTATATTCGAACGAAAACGTTCTCTTCTTTATTCGTCAAGCGAACAGCTAAGGAGTGAAATATACTACCAATGCGCATATTTCCACGATCTTTAGACATGGGAGCCTTTAAGAGAAGAGTGAATAGATATCTGCTGGGCGGTCGTGGTTCATCGTTGGGCTCATGTTCGCCTTCCACCAGGTGTTATTTAAGTCAAGCGTCCACGTGTAAATCATAAAAAACCGACTTGACTTATTATTGAATCAATGAAGTGTTATTAATATGCTTCCTATCAAATTTAATCTCTTTAAATAGTATACGATGAATAGATTTATTTCTATTAAATTGTTGTCTAATATTTTGCCAGATACATTATTAATTATGCTTTTTTTTAAATTTAGTTAAAGGTTTTTCACTGTAAAATACCTGTTTTTAAATGCACAGAGAGCAAGACTAAATGGTAGAAAAATTATCGTTTATATGTTGTAATCATTTCGTTCAGTATTTTGACAAATTCATAAAGGAGTAACATAGAAATTAATTTAGGTGATGTATTATTAGTTGAAATACACAAAAATGCATATTAATTTTATTTACTCTCAATTCGTAAATTCAAAGAGTCGCACCAGAATTTAGCGCACGTATTATATTTATCCCCTATAAATCGTAATGAAGAATTATTGTTTTTAACGTCACACTCCAATGTTTTGTGTAAGGATTTCCTTTCTATAAGTCTCTTCGGTCTTTGGCAAAACACGTTTGCACTTGTCCTGTATTTGTGGGTGTTATTGTTAACAATTTATTTAATCAATTGTAAAATTTACCATGTAATTTACTTACAACCGTATTGTATTTTGATAAGAGTAATTTTGCAATGTATCCGTTTTTTTGCGGACAGTGTTATTTTTGAAGGCTCAAAGACCCTTTGAGATCGCTGTTACGTGATAATTGGCACTGACAGGTCAACAAAAGTGACATATGTGGTCAAACTTGTTAACATTAGTAGGTAGTCACGTTTAGACTTTGTCTGAATTAATATAGTCAATATTTAATGACTGCTGTTTGTGTTTACTTAACACTAAATCTACCGAAGAACAATTTATGTATATCTATTCCTATAACATGGGTTCTTTTGCTTTGCTATAAATAAATTAAGTCCATAATATTTATCAGTACCTTGTACTAGAAAAGGACATGCCATTTTTCAGACTGGAAAAATATTAGAGAAGATAAAAAAAAAATTAAGAAAAATATGATAACCGGTCATTTGGCTGATTCGTTAAATTTAATGTTAAACTACTGATCGATATTCATCATGTTTAATATAATAGATCTTTTAAATTGTCAGCGGTACGTTATAAAGGACACTACAGGAATAAGATGATAATATAAAGTAAATGAAATGAAATTAAAAGTATTTATTTCGCCATAACTTATAATATAAAAAAACTAAGAATTTAAAAACAGTAACACAAACAGTATACATAAACAAAAGAAAATACAAAAACATACAAACCTGGCAAAAATGTGCCCTCCATCAGCTTAAAGCCTTATTATATATATACATATATAATGAATATAATGTTGTTTATTTTAATAAATTACTGTTAACTATAGTTGACAAACTTTGGTCAAAACTGGCTGATACGTGGATAAGTTTATTGAAAAAATTCTATCGTATTTTAACTACAAATCAGATTAAGAACAAAAAAAAACAATTCGATTAAAAAAGACGCCATAATAAATAAGTAACTAATAGTAAAGATTTTTACAGATAATCTACACAAACACTCATACATCATAAACACCCATACATCATTATTACCACAGTAAATACTTAAAGATTATATGTCTTAATTTCAACTATATTGTGGAGTATGAATGAGACTCCAGCTGTATTGTCAGCAACTGCGGAAGCAGGCGGCACGAAATTCACCGCCTGCCATATACGGCACTGATTGCGTCGGGGTCGACAGTTCTGGAGGATTAGCCACCGGTTATGGTGGAGGCCTCTACTGCTTGTGGGAAGCGTATTGATTGAAAGGCAGTTTACTTGAAATTCCATTTATTATTTATTCGCTGTACATCATATACAATGAACTTGACCTAGATATCGTGCATTGAACTGTAAATATCCCTTACGTTGAATTAAGCACATAAAACTTCCATTAGCCTTCCTAATCATAAAATGCATCACTACAATATTTTTTGGTATTTTTATCCAACAGTGTTACTAAAGATTATAAATACGATACAATATTAGGCTGTGATTTATAGTCGCTATTTCGACTTTGCTTAGCAAAGTTCTCAAAAAATAAATTGTTTTTGAGAAAAAATTGAATATAGAATAGGAACTTGTGTATAGACATAGTATTCGCAGAGCCAAGTCCATATTGGCAAAATCAGTGACTTACTAGCTACCTTTGACATTCGTTGAGTAATATAAATTGTAATATTTCAGTAAAATCTAAGCAAACTTAAAGTTGCGTTTATAAATCTCAGCCTTAATGTGTGTTTTTGTGTTAATGTTTTTAATGCTGTACCAATTTTCTTATTTTATAGCTAAAAAATCAACATATATTGTGTAATAATACCATTTTGCGACAATAAATTCCGAACAAAACCTCCAAATAAATCAAAACACACAAAAACGCTTCGTGATACCACGATTTATGGTAAAAATACTATTCATAAACAATACAGCGTAAGATATGGTTTGAGACAGTGTCCGAACATTATATCTGATGACTTGTGGAACGTCGCCCCTCTGAGTGGGCTGACGTATAAATCACTGTTAATACAATTTTGCTGTCCATATTTTGCCCTGTCTCCCCTTATAAAGTACATAAGCGCTATACATACCTTAACAACAAATAGAACATGATATTTCAGTCATATATTCAGTATACATAAATATCTAAATATATATAACTCAAAGGTGACTGACTGGCTGACTGACTGACTGACTGACATAGTGATCTATCAACGCACAGCCCAAACCACTGGACGGATCGGGCTGAAATTTGGCACGCAGGTAGATGTTATGAAGAAGGCTTCCGCTAGGAAAGGATTTTGATGAATTCCACCCCCAAGGGGATAAAATAGGGGATGAAAGTTTGTATAAATCTTCTCAGATTTTTGACTATAATATAATATAATAGCTTGATAGTTTTAGCGCCTAATGACAGATTAAACCCTAATTTTTTACACACGCTAAACAAAAGTAAAGCCACAAAAACTATATCTAATTAATTATAATACTTCTTAACGCGAGCGAAGCCGCGGGCAAAAGCTAGTAATACTATAAAAATAAATAAAAACCTAACTTTTAAGTCGGCAACGCAACGATGACACGACACTTCTTGTATTGCTGATGAAATTAGCAACAGTGAATGCATACCATCAGATGGGTTATTCGCCTGTTTGCCTAATTTATATCTATCTTATCCATTTCTTATCTATTTATTTTGGTGGTTAGGGCGATTGCCCGAATTGAGACATGAGCACAGTACACAAGTGTAAAGAACGTAATAGTGTCTTGTTTTGGCCTGTCGCGTCTCGGGATCAGCTTGTGTATATCCAGTAACTCATATACCTAGAGACCTTCAGTCGTGGTATATGTGAGCCGACATGACGACGCGGACTATCAATGGATTTTCATTATTTGATGGTCACTTTCGTTTTTCGACTACGGTATATATCATGCGGAGTTGCACGCAGATTGCTAGCATCTAAGCTGCTCCATGCAACTCCTCTGCAGATCGTGGGTATGCCAACCCGCAATGGACAAAAGCGGTGGGTTAAATAATCAAACTTCTTCCCATGGATTCCACAAATATAGTGGGAAAAGGGGAGTGAGGTGTTTGCCCTGCAGTGGGACAATACTGGCTAATAATAATTTTTATACAATTCCAGAAAGAGAGTTCAAAAGGGGTTGTTTCAAAAATTTGACTAAGCTAGTTCACTGCGAATTAATCTTCCAGACAAAAATAGATCATACGTGACAAATCTGTTGACTAAGCCTAGGGCATTGATGGCGTGCATTTACAAAACAAACATTCTAATAAAACCCTCCATTGACTCGCAAATGCTTTGTAAAGCGGTGACCGCATTTACGGATGAGAAATTACTTTAAATCGTGTAGGAAAAGCTTTACATAAATGATTTGAATAAATCAAGCCTCCAGAATCAGACATTTTTTTTAACCCGGTGGAAAATCCTTATGAACTCTTAGGTCTATCTCTATGTGCCTGCCATTTAAAACCTCTGGAATGTCATCGTCTCAACCCTGCTAACCGAGCCTGGAAGATCGTATTCGCGAATGGCCTGCAGAGGCCTGATCTCTTGGACGGGTGGATGTTGAAAATCTACGTCTCTAAACACTGCAAGTGTGTAATGACACCATATATCTCCGCATCATCCGGGCAGCAAACTCCCTCTAGTGTATTGCTGTCTTAACCTCCGCCAGATCCAGACTGGTCAATTGATTTCATCAAAATGATAGTGACCATTAAATGAGAACTTCGGATCTAGTAATTATGTATAAAAATTACAACGCTATAAGTATACCTATGTTAAAAACGATTCTATTTGTAGAAAAAATAATATTAATTCGATAAGTTTTTAAGATATGTTTTAAGATTACTTTCCTGCTAAAAACAGTTCAAGTATAAAGTTTTCACTTTGGCCAGTCTGGCTCTGGTGGCCTTATATATTCGAATATTTCTCATTTGAATGACGGAATTCATTCGGTGAGGCGTTATAACAGAAGTAGTCAAACATAGTTACAATTTCAAACGCTCATCTGAACTATCACAGGGAACTAATTTAGGTCCTTCAATAGTAGTGTGCTCACCTAGTACAAACTGGTAGTCAAGTGATAGTCAATTTTGCCAGGAAAACCTAATTCAAAATTTAACACAGACCGACACAGTGACCGACCCGTATTATAAATAGCTAAATGGAATTAGAAACACAGTGCTTGTTGGAATACAGCAGTGAAGCTAGGTTTAGATAGGGTAGACTTCAATCGACCGTACAGTGTGTCGATAAGTGCATGTCTGCAAAATTGTACAGTCAGCTAAAACATTTCAAACATATCATAAAATACAATAAAATCTAAAAATGCTACAAAAGTTAAATTGCTTTTCAATAAAAACAATTAATAATAATTATAAATAAATGTAGATACTAAAATTGCAAGTAATTAAACACAAAACTGAATAATAGGCCTGTTTATAAAGAAAGGCATTAGAAGCACTGAGGTTCACGTAAATGTAACTTTTGTGTGTTAATATTTGTGTTTTGATTTTGATTTTGCTGTTATTCTTGTTTTCTTAGTTATGGTATGCGCATATTCTGTTCCTCCCTTCTTTTTATAACTTATTTGTTTTTTTTTATGTACAGTTTTTTTCTTCAATTTTTTGTTTTGCTTTTGTTGCATGATGCGGTAGCGTTCTCCGGTTGGTGCATTTAAATGTTTATTGTAAAATTTATCATTATTATATTTTTATTTAATGCAGCGGCCACTGACTAACTTATAAATAAATAAATAAAACTGATATTAGTTCTATAGTTAGTATAATACTAAGTTCTAAAGTTGTATTTTTATATTATACGTAGTTTTAGGTATATGGTTTATTTTAATACATGAATGTGTAACATCCTTTTTACTTTTCATCCTTTTTTTAAATATTATAGAGGCAAAAGTACCTCAATGGATCCTGGTGGAAGGTAAGAATGAATCCGATGATGGTCCGAATCCGCCCAACAAATACCTTATCACTCTTCTCAAATAAGTATAAAATATAATATATTTTCTTAAATACATTTTGATTATTTTTTTATTACTTTGTTTATATACATTTAGTGATTTATAAAAATTACATGATCATAGTAAACCATTCTTTTAATTCTGCTTCGATAAGGTAACCACAAAACGCTTGATAGTAAATATAGTGCAGTACAAAAAAACCACGATCAACAGTAAAAAAATCTATTGGCAGTCACAGCGATCATGCCGGCCTACGCTAATATTTCTTTACGCTCCATTTAAAGGACCCCATATCATAAGACGGCAGTGTTTTTGGTTTTTTTAATTAATTTTGGAAAAAATATTTTTTTAAATGATTTTTGCTGAGAAAAAATTTTTTTGATAACTTATTTTACTTGCTGACCGTACTCGTAATCCTGCTTAGCGTTTGCCTACTCTGATATTTGTGGTGCGGCTTAGCATGCGTTACGATGTAGTCTGTATTTGCTATTTCACCTCGATCAAAGGGTTAATTACGTAGTATATTGAAGTCTGTGAACTTATTTCTATAGTTACTAGTTACATATAAGTTTTTTCTAACAAACAGCTATATGACATAACAGTAAATGCAGCCTGTATGTATGTAAATGTATTTTATTATCAATCTACCCTATCTCTATTATATTTTATTTAGTATTCTACTTTTTTCTATGCTACTTAAAAGTATTCTATGTATTTATTGTCATACTTATTTGTTGTACGTTATAGCTTATAAGGTATGTTTTTGTATATTTGGTTCTAATATTTAAATAGCACCGTGACGTCCGCGCAATCGATTCCCCTGAGCGTCGGCTGAAAATCAGCGCTGGATGGCGCGTGCAGCGTCGCCCAGCATACGCTGAGCTGAGTGCTCTTTGAGATGGGTAGCAGCACACAGGATACATGATGTGATATTATGTTTTCTTTCATTGTTGTTTTTTTTAATATAAATATGTTTGTTGTGTGTTGTTATCTTTTTGGCTCAATAAACTTTTTCTTTCTTTCTTTTTTCTTTCTTTCTTTAAATATATAATAGTGGCTGTGGTTGCCTGGTGGATAGTGGATCGGTTTCCATGCGGTCGTTGGTTCAGATAGTGGCACGTACCTCTAGATTTTTCCAGATTACGTACGAATTAAGTAACAACGTCCTCAACGGAGAAGAAAAACATCGTGAGGAAACCTGCATGGTATCTAACAGAAATGTGCCAGTGCATTAATAATGATGAGAACGGCGATTAGTTGCGCTACTGGTCACGTTGACTACGACATTTTTTTTGTTACTTATAGGCGAACGCTTGACCTTAATCACACCTCTTCTTTTAAAGACTCTCAGGTCATAAGATCGCGGAAATATGGCCGCTAGAAGCATATTCCACTCCTTAGCCGTTTGCATTATGAATGTAGAAGCGAATCTTCTCGTGCGGATATAAGGAACATCCACCACATACGGATGGTATCCGACACGATGTCTTGTGGTTTTGTGATGGAGCAGGGCTGGTGGAATCAAAGAATGTAGTTCCTGAGAACACTCTCCACCGTGCAACCGGTAAAAGACCGCGGGGCAGGCAACTCTACGTCGATGCTCGATGCTTTGCATTTTAATTTTTGACAAAGAGTCCTCACCAATAAGTCTACGAGCTCTACGGTCAATCGAGTCCAAAGCCGCCAACTGATATTTAGCGGATCCGTCCCATAGATGACAACAGTACTCGACACCAGTGACGTGGATAGGGTATTTGGACAGGATAGGCAGATTCACATTATTAATGTAAATATTAGATAGTGATAATCAATATTATATTACTTTCAATGGGAAGATCGATGCCGTGAAAATAGAATAAATATGAATATAAATGGTTTGTTTTTGTGTAAATTAAAGCAATTTATTCCAGACTTATTTATCCTAAGGGCATGCAATGCTTTCTTGCATCTATGGAATGAACGCTACTGCTCGACACCCGACCGCACCTGCGCTTGATACAGGTTAAGAAGTTGCGATAGTGAGAAGAACCGTCAAACAAGCGCAAAGTGGAAGCTCACACCAATGTTGCCACTCCGACACAGCCCTGAGTTTCTTTAGTTCGTTAGCAGATCACCTAAGGTTATTTCCCTGGTTGGCCGTCCAAATCCATGTCCGTACACAGAGGGGCTCCGTTGCGTTGTCACTTAACTCATAACTTGCTGGTTGAGCACCTTCAGTGTCCCTCTAGGCTCTAATCCGGTGAAGTTGTAAACTCCTTTACAGGCTGCCGAAAAAAAGCACTAATATATCCCTACTCACCCCAAAAGTGATATAGCGAGACGGTATATTATTATTATCCATTTGTCTATCCGTAAGCTCTGCTAGCATTCAATTGACTGTCGGATACCATCCCTTATTAGTTCCGAAAATCAAATACTGTATCTAAATTAGTACATATAATCTGGTAAGCCGCTTAATTAGGTATATTGCGGTAGTTTCCAATCGATCATTACAATGTATTACATAATATATAGTACTAGCTGATCCGGCAAACGTTGTTTTGCTATATAAGTTATTGTAATATCTTCTAAGATGTTCATTGAAATTAAGTGATGTCAAAGACAATTTTGTTCACAATTAAATACTCTTAATCAACAACACATTTATTTGGATAAAGATTAATATTATTACGTTGATACAACTCTTAACAAATAATGCATTAATTTCGACCAAATTTGATTACCATAAAAACGGTTCTAGTAACTTAATCTTAAAAGATAGACATATACTGTCGCGGACATTTTTTTAGACCATTTTAAGAGGAATAACTCTGTCATAAATATATTTTTGGTATCTTGAACCGTTTTCGCAGCGCACGCAATGGAAGCACTCAAAGATGAATAATTTTCCCCGTTTTTTCACATTTTCCATTATTTCTTCGCTCCTAATAATTGTATCGTGATGTTATATAGCCTAAAGCCATGCTCGATAAATAGTCTATTCAACACAAAAAGAATTTTTCAATTCGAACCAGTAGTTCCAGAAATTAGCGCGTTCAAACAAACAAACAAACAAACAAACTCTTCAGCTTTATAATATTAGTATAGATGTATTGCGTAGGTTTCATCTACAAGGATAGTTTGTACTAGCAAAATATATTTAGTTTTAACTTGTATAAAATGTTATCTAGCGTTTAACTGTACTTAGTGTTTTGAATGGGTATATCATCCATTTTTTTTTTTGGAACCCGAGTAAAAAGCCTGTATAGGACCATCAAAGCCACTGTGAGGGAAGCCATCACAATATGTTAGACTCTTACTGACTATAACCCTCCATGTCCTTCCAATCATTCCACACGGGTCTGGGAATCCAGATTTTTTAGACGCTCGGGGAGCCAACAGCCTGTTTAGGCTACATCTCTGGTGTGGCATCCCTCCCGTCCAGGCAGTAGATTTGAGGAAAACATTATCCAGTTTTAATAACTGTTCTTTTCCTCGTTAATTCTATTTTTTATCTATTATTATATTAAATATATTTTTGAATAATTTTTCATCCATTTTATATATGAAAATTGCACTATTATTGCATTTATTTATTTGATGCACTTGTTTCAAGAATGATGTTTTTTTTATTAGTGCAACTATTATATTGCAAATAAATAAATTATTGAGGTTGATCTTTTAATCTCCTGGTGGAAAGTCAAGATGAGTCCGATTATGGAGCGCGTCCGTCCAACAAAGACCTATTCGCTCGCCTCCAAGTCATAAGAACGAGGAAATACATTCGCTGGAAACATTCTATACCTTAGCTGTTCGCGTGATGAATGTAGAAGCTAATCTTTTTGTGCTGGTATAAGGAAGGACACATACGTATGGTATCCGACACCATATCCCCTGGTTTATGGAGAAACGCGGCTGGTTGAATTAAAAAATATAGCTCTTGAAACCACTCTTCAGAGTATAGTACAATCCAACTTTATAACTATAATAATAGTCATAATATTTACTAACAATTACACACATTGACCTAGTCCCAAATTAAGCTTGCGCTTGTACTATGGGTACTAGACATAGATATACATACTTAAATACATATATACAACCATGACTCGTGACAAACTGCTGCTCATCACAGAAAGCTTTACCACTACCGGGACTCGAACCCAGGACCAGCATCGTAAGTAGGGTCACTACAAACTAGCCGCAATATGTTAAGTTTATCAGCGAAACCTTAAAGAAATATTAATGCCAATTAAAATTGTATTAATTCTTATTATTCAATTGCTTGATAATATAAATAAATATATACATTTTACCGTATATAATTTCGACGGGGTCTTTATTCAGAAAGGCTATAAAAACTACAGAGAGGTATATACGAGTATAAAGCCGGTAAAGACTGTGAGATAGGCAACTTTCCATCGATGCCCCATACACTACATTTTAGCCTCAGTCATCGCCAATAAGTTATTAATTAATAACAGTTTTTTTCAAACTAGATATCGAAGATTGCAGTACTCAATAGAGTCTATGATTCCCTCTCTAATCTATTTGCGCATTAAACTGTCATTACATAGGGGGCATTGCCCCTTGTCTATGCTATAGCTACAGTATAATTGTTTCATATTATCGATGTACTTGCTGTATGGAACACATACACACTGCTACGCACATCATCTGCTCAGTAGACGCGTAGTCACGCGTCCGTATATACATGGTGTTCATTTTACTTTTTTTTAAACTGACTCGACACAGTGACTGCACCATACCTGATGGTAAGCATGGTGCAGTCCAAAAAACGCCAACGACTATCGATAGTCAAGAAAAACCCATCTGTAGTCACGGCGATCATGCCGGCCTGGATCCCATATCATATTGTATGGGTATTGGGAACACGATCGCCGCTAGACCATTCCACAGCTTAATGACTCGGCAAATATAAGAGTTAGAGAACCTCTTAGACTTAGCCAGGATATGAGTTACAGTATAACCCGCGCGCGTGGTTGTACTATGGAAGGGAGAGGGTTTAACACGGTTAAATAGCTCCACAGGATACTCCCTCACTAAATATGAAGTTATCAAGATTTTTATTGTTACTATACAAATATAAAATAGCGACTTTGCTGAGAGCTTTTCATAGCTTCGTGATGAATAGCATTGCATACCATTGATATTTTAAAATTTTAATCCGTCCACTGCTATGAGTATTTTTGATCAGCCTGTATAACAAAGTTAAACCGAGAGCGAATGACCATCGTTTATCATAAGCCATATTAACATTGCACTCGAGCACTTGCACCAATTACGTGTGCTTGCGTACTTTCTTTCAAAAACTATACAAAAATAAACATTATAACAATTTAAATGGTTATCACTATTTTTAATTTTAACGACAAAACACTTAATTCTAAGGCTGAAAGAACACGGGGCAATATTTTATACAATACTCCGGGCAGTAGACTTGAGTGATTCTACTGCCCGGATGAGAGAGAGGTTTTGGAGGGGTGGATTTTTAATGCCACCCTTCCGCCAGGGAGGTAGCCTTAACACGGCATTTTGTTCCCTGGGCGTCTGGACGAATTTGGTTTCCCGGGCCCGGGTGGAGCAATCAGAGGGACAGCCCGGGGGTTTTTAGTCAGTAGGAGTCTAACACACCGGGGTCGCTGCCCTCACAGCGCCCCTGGTGGTCCTATACAGGATTCTCCCCCGGGATACAAAAATAAAATCATTTATACAATACTGGGCCCAGGTGTTAACAAGATGGGGTTAATATTAGGTCCTTACATATGAAATTGGCGTTTTGTATGGGAGGAACAAAAAGTCGAATATTTTTTAATATAATATATTTAATTAATCAAAGTATGAACCATTATTTTCTATGCACTTTTGCCATCTCATAGGTAGTTCATTGATCCCTTTACTAAAAAACCAGTCGGACGGGAATCAATAAAATCTTTGAAGGCGATTTGGACTGCCCCATCGGAGTTGAATTTTTTCCCTTGCAAGAAGTTATCCAAATTTCGAAAAAAATGGTAATCTGTTGGAGCAAGGTCCGGGGAGTACGGAGGATGTCTTAGACTTTCCAATTGAAGCTCTTCTAATTTAGTAGCCGTCTGTTGCGCAGTGTGTGGTCTAGCGTTGTCGTGAAGCAGCAGTGGCGTGGAGCGATTGACCAGCCTAGGTTGTTTAGCCGCTAGCTTTTCCATCATGGTTTGCAATTGCTGACAATAGACATCAGCCGTAATAGTCTGGCCAGATTTGAGAAAACTGTAATGAACAATACCGGCACTAGTCCACCAAACGCTTACAAGTAACTTTTTTGGGGTTAATTTTCGCTTGGGGCAGGATTTGGCTGGCTGGCCAGGATCCAACCATTGCGCTGAGCGCTTCCGATTATCGTAAAGAACCCATTTTTCATCACAGGTAATGATTCGGTTTAAAATACCTTCATTATTGTGCCGGTTTAGTAATGTAACGCAGCAGTCGACGCGCGTTTGCCGGTTTGCTTCAGTCAATTCGTGAGGTACCCACCTTTCAAGCTTTTTAATCTTCCCAATTTGCTTCAAGTGAATTAAAGCAGTTTTATCACTAACATCGCAGCCTGCAGCTAACTCGGACGTGGTTTGCGATGGATCAGCTTCCACAATAGCCTTCAACTCTTCATTATCAACTTGAGTCTCAGGCCGTCCACGGAGCTTGTTCTGCAGGTCGAAATTTCCAGAACGAAAACGTTGGAACCAAAAACGAACTGTGTTTTCTTTTGCAACACGACCGCCATACACATCATTCACCCTTCGAGTTGTTTCCGCAGCACTAGTGCCACGGCGGAACTCGTACTCGTAAATAATGCGATATTTTAAGTTTTCCATTTTGTAAAATGAGTGACGCAAACAGAAAAAAACAGAAGAAAAAATCAAATGAATGATGATCATCGAAGCACAAATACATGAGTCTATAGCTGTACAAATTTGAATTTGGAATTCCTTACCAAAGAGGAGAAATTTGTGATTAAAGTGGCCAGTACGAAAAACGCCAATTTCATATGTAAGGACCTAATATATGAGTATGTATTTTCACTACTTGGCTCTGAGAATACTTGGGATGTATTCAAGTTCCTATTATACTATATTCATATTTTTGTTATAAACGAAACTATTTTCTGCGAAAAGTCTAAATAAAACCGAAGAAAAGTCAATCTCAGCTTTGTATTCATAAATAGTTAGCATAAATTAAGAAAGATTTTTAAAGAAACAAAGTCGAATATATAATTGTAGCTTGTAAAAAAATCCGTGCGCAACGAATAAAAACATTTTTTTTTACAAATACACCTTTTTTTAACTTTTTTCGGCAAATACTTTGACAGCCAACCTAATGGAGTGGAAACCTAACTGGAACCTAAGTGGATACTTTCGCCTATGGATAACTACAACTCAAGAAGCGTTGTTATTGGCTACCAACAAAAAAAGACGTTGTTCACTGCCCTTTTGAAGAACTTCTTGCCATAGATCTGGAGAATAAAATTTTTCCCCCGATACAGACTCAGTATAGCTCCATAACCCTAAAGTGCATGATAAATATTTCCTAGAAAACTGCTAAAATATGTTTTGTAAGGCTTTAGAGTATGAGGATCCGCCAACAACCACAAACACGTGTTTGAAATATCGCTTGTGGTAGAAGGTTGAATAGTTCTTTAGAGCACTCCTTATTATACATTTTACAAACGGTAGTTTACACATAGAATTGCTATGTTTGTGCGTTTTAATTAAAGAAACAGGGACTAAACTACAAAAAATAGTAGAAAGTAGTTTGTAATAGCATCAAAAATCCCTGACTCATGTAAATCGAATTTCCGCATTTGCGGTTACCCATTTTTTCTAATTCTCCCCATTTTTGCCAGGGGCTTGCACATGAAGTATTTAAGGTGTTTTTTGGTTTCTAATGAAAGAACGCGTCCGTCATTAACTGTCAAAGTATTTTATTTTATTGATTTGATGGCGTGAGAATGTTTTTTAGCTTTTTTATTTTCACCTTTGCTCGCCAATTTCACGGGGTAATGATGACGTTTCGCTTTTTTAATTTTTTATTGGTTTGTTGAACTGTTTATGGTTTAAATTCACATGAGGTGGTTTGCCTCTGTTTTTATCTTCGGTCATACATATTGTATAGAATACAGTAATCCATCTTTCCGATTCAATGTTTAATGCTGAGCGATATGTGTTTTCCCAAACAATATTTTTTATCTTGGAGAATGAAGCTTCCAGTTTAGGCAAATGTATTTTTTTATATCGGCTCGATAAAGTGACTACAGTACACCTAATAGAAAGTTTAATGTGGTATAAGAATGATGGCGACTATTGAAGGACAAAATTCCATTGACCCCGACGTCGTCATACCAGATCACATTTACCAGGACTAAAGGTCTCTAGGTATATGAGTTACTGTATGTACATAACCTGATCTCGAAATGCGACAGGCCAAAGCTAGTCACTATGACGGTCTTTACACTTATGTACTATGGTCATGACTAGTGATGAAAATGCCCGGGAATTTTCCCAAAGTGCCCAAAAACTTCCTTGGGAATATTCCCGGGAATTTACGAAATGTTCTCGGAAGTTTTGGTTTCATCACTAGTCATGACCCAGTTCGGGCAATCATAATTTCATGATGATAGGGTGGTTCCCTCAATTGTTAGTGAGTATAGTAAATGAGTGAAAAGACCGTCTTTGTGTCTCCAACCCATTGCGTTCCAAGATCAGTTTGTATGCCTTCAGTTTTTCATATTCACCATCTCGAATCTTCCATCGTAATATATGAGGACCGGCATGACGCCGGTGTTTGTAAATGGATTCTCATCTCTTGATAATCATTGCTATTCTTCTACTACACTGTGCTTTCTATCAGGTACGCAGTGAAGCTAGTATAAAAGAACTCCTGCGGTAGAAGTTCACATAATTCGGTAACAATCCTAGTACACTTATAATTTGTTACATTTATATTCCTGAATATTTATTTTCTGACGTACATAAGTTGATCCTGAAACGCGATAAGCCAAAGCGAATTACTATGACTTTTTTTTTGTTAACCCGGTGGAAATACCATCAGACCGTCAGGGGGGTGGTGAGGTCCACTCCCCCCGGTGTGTCGGACTTGCACCGACTAAAACCACCGGGGTGCCAACTATGTCCTCTCTTCGTCTTCGCCGGGCCTGGGTATCCGTATACTTTCTACGGACCCGGCGAGCGACTGGTCTTGACAGGCCTCCTCTCTGGGAGGGGTCAATTGTTACCTCCTCACTACCTCTCAATGAGGCGTCATGTGGGCACGCACACGACGCCTTGCCCTCTCTGCCGGACGGCGGGCGCTCTCAACGTCCACCGCCCGGCCTGAGTCAGGAGGGGAGCGCGCCCCGAGTTACCATGAGTAAGTCTTTGGACTTGGGTAATCTGGTCACGACAAAAAACAATGATATTTAAAAAGCTTATATCTATAAATTGAATGGAATATTTCAAACCAATTTTTACCTACTTTCCTGTTTGTAAATAATCTGAAATACCCAGGTATTATCTGTGTTTATTGAAATTGAAGTACTAACACACACAAATGTATTCACAAATGTATTGTAATATGTGTTTATTTGCAAATAATGACTTAAAATATTGCAGAGCATTAATTATAAAGCCATCAAGACTCCCAAACAAGCATTAATAAATTTCAATTTGCACTCGAATCACAATATTCATACACTCGTGTTCAGCATTCTCTAATTTGTATGTAAAATTGATAATAAACACGTTAACATCCAAATAACGTAACAAAAGGTGCTCCGCGAACGTTCGTTCTAGTTGCAGGGAGAGCTTGGGTATGTTTAGAGCTACGATACATTCGAAAAATTGTGATGCATCTTTTGTCACGTCTATAACATTTCTTTTTTTTTTTTTATTTAGCATAGTGATTGCATTATGCCGATAGAAAAGACAATGCAATCTCAAAACCATAGACGAGCATAGAGAAACAACTATATGTCGATATTCGCCGCAATCATGGCAACTTACATAAATAGCTCTGCACGCTTCGTTTGAAGAGCACAAGATCGTAGGACGGAAAGAACACGCTTGCCGGAAGACCGTTCCACAATCCAATGACCCGACAATGGTAAGGGTTGGAGAAATTCTTATTTCTAGCCAAAATATAAATCATTTTCGTACTTTAATATTTGTTGTTGGTTTTAGACTACATTGTTTTGGGAGTATATATCGTATGGAGTTAATGCCGCACAAGATTAAACTTGGTGAATCAGTGGAAATTCTTCAAGGGCTCGCTATAAACCACCTAACACGCTTCGTTGTACTGTGGACTGCGAAGCTACATCGGGTCATTTGATATCTGAGATCATTTACTGTTTTAAGCTACACGATTGATCTTGATAGACAATAATAGAATATTTTGTAGACGTAAAAACAAAATACATGTAAAGATAGTTTCTTCATAACATTTAATTTTAGACTCTATAATTATACTATGTACTATCTCTAGACTCGAAGGTTGGTATCGGCGCCGTTCATTGATTTAGAATTGACAGCTGTCACTAGGTTTATTCTAAACGAACCGAAACAACCTGGACAAGAAACGATATCGCAAGGAATAATAATTAAATTTAAATTTCATCATAAATATGGAATAATAGCTTTAATGGTTGTTTCTTTGGTTTCAGGTGAGATTGCGATAAGCTGTGTATTGTGATGTATGTGTAAATTTATAATTATATTGAATAAACTTACTTTGGTATCAGAGAAACTCAGTTGCCATTATTTCTAAAAACTTATATAAACACATTATATACAATCGCCACATTTTGTGTACCTATTAATTACCAACATGTGCATTCTAGTCACTTTATTGAGCCGTGTAATAAAAAGTCTGATTTGGCGTACAACGTGTAAACGCTGCACATATATTTGTTAAATGTGTTGTAGGAACCCACTCACGGCCTCTGAAGTACCCTGATTACCCTATTTATTCTATTAAGTCAGTAATTGTTCAGTGAATGAGTTGCGTTCAGCCTGGTCCGCCATTAGCCGTATTGTTGCGTTGATGTGCTGCTGTATTGTTTATCCTGCGTTTATATTACGTGCCGAGATTTATACTCAGGGAGGCTTGCACTAACAAATTAAATCTAACAAAAGATTATTTATCGTTAAACTGTGGTTATTTGCTTTCTTGGGAACATTATTTAGGTTTAACAACTGTCACAAAATCACCATTCAGGTCAAATTAAGCCTCTTCAATTAAATACTGTTTGATACGTCAAATTTCAAGCACTATATCTAACATATAAATTAATACATATATTGTTCACATTTTAAAATTTATGGACATACGGGAACGAGGCCTGGGGCCCAAGCCGACGGTAGTAAGGAGCTCAGAGCGAGGAGCCTCTTCACAATGCGTGCCGTTTCGAGTACTACTGGGTACAAACCCTTTTGAACTCGTCCTTAGCATTTTTAATATTCAATAGTCTGTAATTTACTTCAAAATCAATAATACAAATGACACCTCCATCTCTACGAAATAGAGAACACGAGAAATTAGAAAATATTAGATTAAAAAAAAAAACATGTATTGTAAAAGACTACGAAACGGTACCACTCTCCACTTCATCTCGCGGCGTGCAAGTCCGTCAACGTGCAGCATGGTTCACCTTCCACCAGGTGTGATTGAGGTCAAGCGTTCGTCTATAAATTATAAAAAAAAGATTAAATTATTTATTATTATTTTGAGTCGAAGCTGCTCGCGTCCGTAGGCTTTACCCTAGTTTCCCTACACGTGACTCCTGGGTGGTGCTAAACGAGCAGCGGCGAGGTGGTAGGGCGTCGGTGCCCGTCTGGATCGCGACCACAGTACATGGGTGTAAAGCCCGTCATAGTGACCAGTTTCGGCTTGTCGCGTTTCGGGATCAGCTTGTGTATATCCAGTAGCTCATATACCTAGAGACCTTCAGTCGCGGTATATGTGGGCCGACATGACGATGTAGACTATCAATGGATTTTCATCCTTTGATAGTCGCTTTCGTTTTTGGACTACACTGTACTTACCATCAGGCACTCTGTAGTCACTATGTCGAGCCAGTGTAAAAAAAAAAATGGTGGCAGAACCGCAACGAATCGTGTGCCCAACCCTTAGTATATAACAAGATATTGACTTTTTCATAACACATAAAAGGTCAATTAGCTAACATCAAAACAAAGTGCGTACGTATCTGTATCAATAAATGTCAAAATACACGACGTAAATGAAATCGCTTTTGAAAAATTGGTCACACTCCTATTCTCCCTATACCCGCAATTACGATCTTCTTTTAAAGTATCATATGACAGACAATGAGAATTTTCGATCCATGTTGCGCCTCATCAATAGGCAAAAACGGTTACGAAAACGTATAAAAAAACTCAATAAAAAACGTTTATAATGTAACCGTGTTGGAATTATTAGGTGACACTAAAAGGGGCAAGTTCAAATAGACATGGATACACCTTTATCTGTCACCCTTTTAAATCGCATCCTATTTTTTTTTTATTTACACATTTTAAACCAACTGAAATTGAATTAGAAATTGTCTTTATCAATTCAAACTTTTCTCTATAAAAAAGGTTTTAAATAAATGACCATTTTAAAGTGGTACAGAGATTACCCAAAGTGGGTGGAAACCAGTAGCGTTCATTCCATACAAGCATAAAAGCATTGCATGCCCTTATAATAAATAACTCTGTAATAAATTACATTAAGTCAAACAATAAAGGAAATATTTATGTTCATACCAATTCTATTTCTATTATACTACTATAATATACATATTCAAATTAATTACCGATCTCTGCCTATCTTATTCAAATGCCCTACGCACGTCACTGGTAGGAA
The DNA here is from genome assembly GCA_036320925.1 of Automeris io. NCBI lineage: Eukaryota > Metazoa > Arthropoda > Insecta > Lepidoptera > Saturniidae > Automeris > Automeris io. Next base: position 22,220,275 of record JAUDJH010000001.1, read on the forward strand.
CTACAGTATATAGGAACTAAAATCATCATAGTGATTTGCTTCCGCCTATTGGGTTACGGGATTAGTTTGTTTGCGTTCAGATTGTTCGTAAATTTAGAGCCTATCACTAGAGATTCTCCTCTCATGCTGGTCTAGGACTACACCGTACTCTCCATCAGGTGCGCTGTAGCCACCTTAACGTGCCAGTATAAAAATACATAAAATAATAATTTACTTAAAAACTCACAATAGGTTACCAATACGAAATTTTTAAAAATTAATTTTGTTTAAATTAAAGCCAAGATTTGATGACCGAATTCGACAATGTTCATGTAAATTATATTTATATCGGTATTTTGTATTAATTTGACAAAAAAAAAAGTATAAATTTCTAATAAAATAGACAACCTTTTTGGTAGTAGGACGATTCCCCAAACTGGGTCATTACCACAGTACACAAGTGTAAAGCCCGTCATAGTGACTCGCTTTGGCATGTCGCATTTCGGGATCAGCTTGTGTATATCCAGTAGCTCATATACCTAGAGACCTTCAGTCGCGGTATATGTGGGCCGACATGACGACGGAGACTATCAATGGATTTTCGTCCTTTGATAGTCGCTTTCGTTTTAGAACTACACTGTACTTACCATAACGTGCACTGTAGTCACTTTGTCGAATCAGTGTAAGACTTACCTAATGTGTATCGTCACGCTATGTCTCTTTAGGGATGAGCAGCTATATTAATGGCTGTATCCACTTAACGCTTATATGTGGTATCCAACGTGACCTTTAACACAGCTGATCGCAGTTTTCACAACAGAAATATACAATATTTCTAGTAGACATCTTATCGGCTTCCACATTTTTTTTTACACTGGCTCGACATAGTGACTACAGAGTACCTGATGGTAAGTATAGTGTAGTCCAAGAACGAAAGCGACTATCAAAGGATGAAAATCCATTGATAGTCTACATCGTCATGTCGGCCCACATATACCACGGCTGAAGGTCTCTAGGTATATGAGCTACTGGATATACACAAGCTGATCCCGAAACGCGACAAGCCGAAACTGGTCGCTATGACGGGCTTTACACCCATGTACTGTGGTCGCGATCCAGACGCGCACCGACGCCCTACCACCTCGCTGCTGCTCGTTTAGCGCCACCCAGGAGTCACGTGTAGGGAAACTAGGGTAAAGCCTACGGACGCGAGCAGCTTCGACTCCCAAAACACACAACACACACACACATGCCACTTTCCTCCACTGGTGAGCTTGTGGTGGCTTAAACCATACTTAATTATAAAAAACCTAGAGGTCCGTCTTAAAACACACAGACAGATTTATTTAAATTATGAAATTAGTAGGAAACAAGCAAAAGCCATGCATACAGACGAGTTTAAATGACCCTTTGAGCTAATAGGTCCCCATAAAATCAAAAGAATCGTAAACTGAGATTTACTCTGTGTCATTGAGGCTCGTAAAACAAATGAAGACATTCGCAGGCTATGCTTGATGATCTGACAATATGCTTTATGCAATTCCACCGAATTTTGTAGATTGGCCTCCTTTTTACTACTTCCTAAAAGTTATCTGGCTCCTTTTTAAAGCTTTCGAAGGTACATTGTTTACACTTTTCGAAATACCTTCATTTTTTTGTTAGGTTATGAATGACGTAAATATATTTTTTTTTTTGTTTCATGGGCTATTAATAGTACGTACCATTGCTTATATTGTAAAAATATAATAGCATTTTTTTTTTTTTTTTTTTATTTATTGTTTTAAGGGCTTTTGCCATTTTGGCATATCAGCCCTAAAATAGCATACAGTAGTTAAATGTCGACAATAGATATTAGAAACAGATAACCAAAGCCTGTCTCTAAAGCACTGATTAATAATAAAAATAAAAATACATCAAAAAAGAAATCCTTGATAATACAAACACGAGGTTTTTGCGAGATGGTAGGGCGTCGGTGCCCGTCTGGATCGCGACCACAGTACATGGATGTAAAGCCCGTCATAGTGACCAGTTTCGGCTTGTCGCGTTTCGGGATCAGCTTGTGTATATCCAGTAGCTCATATACCTAGAGACCTTCAGTCGTGGTATATCTGGGCCGACATGACGATGTAGACTATCAATGGATTTTCATCCTTTGATAGTCGCTTTCGTTTTTGGACTAAACTGTACTTACCATCAGGTACTCTGTAGTCACTATCTCGGACCAGTGTAAACAAAAAAAAAACACAGCACATAAACAATACCATGAACAATGCCAAGCTCAACACTCCTCAGTTATTTTCTTCTTGAAGGCCGGTAACGAATCCGAAAATATATCTATATACCTTGTTTGCTTTCATGACAAGTATTAAAAATAAGGTAATTAGTTGAAACGAGATAATATCTGTATGATACAAAAGATTTATTTTTATGATTTACTGGCGGACACTTGACTTCAATCCCACCTGGTGGAGGGTTTAGATGAGCCCGATGATGAGCAGAGTCCGCCCAGCAAATGCCTATTCACTCTTCTCTTAAAAACCCCCAAATCATAAGGTCATGGAAATATGCTAGTTGGAAGCATATTCCACTCCTCAGCTGATCGTATGATGAATGTAGAAGTTAATATTTTAGTGCGGATGTAACAGACGTACATTACATATCCGACACGGTGTCTGGTGACTTTTGATGAAATGTGTGGGAAAGGGTTCGGCTATTTAGTTTCGAGCTGGATCGTGAGTCGTTACCACAGTACACAAGTGTAGAGACCGTCATAGTGACTGGCTTTGGCCTGACGCGTTTCGGGATCAGCTTGTATATGTCCAGTAACTCGTATACCTAGAGACATTCAGTCATGGTATATCTGGCCTTAGCCGTGGTGGCTGCCGGCAGAATAGAATAGCACCCACCTCTTCTTGCTGAGGTGTCGTAAAAGGCGACTAAGGTATCTCTATAACACCGCAATTCAACCAGGTGTTCAGAGAAGGACAACTCGACCAAACCTGCATCCCGCTCCCTCCCGATCGTACTGGTTCTCCATTCCATCGGGCCTAAGGGAGCTCGGACGAGAGAGTGTTTTTCTGGCAGCGCGTCCAGTTATGCACTTAAATATCTCCTGCGCAATTGACTGTTTCCGAAAACTGAGCCTTGATTTTCTTAATCGGCGTTGAAACAGTCGCCGTGGCCGAATCCGGGTAGGACATCATCATCATCATCTTTTTTTTTTTTTTTTTTTTTACTTGGGGAAAATCCTCATAGGACCGTCTCAGCCGCACAGGGGGGTTGCGCGACCGAGGTGTGTCGGACTTATACCGACTAAAAACCCCAAGGTGACTACTTCTGCGCATTGGCGGGGACTGTGGGTCCTGTAATCAATTCGCCACAGCCCCGTCGCGCCGCGCCCGATGGGCACAAACTCGGGGGAAGATGATACGCTTCACCGATACTGTTCGTTGTATTTAGGCAGAGCACGCCACAATGCCCTGCCAACTTCTCGAGGGCCGCTAAACCAGTTGCTCAGGGCCCCCACCCTGAGCAGCCACGACCCCAAAGACATCAGCCAACTGGTCGTGGATTGACCGGTCGGTTGGGACTGATGTGCCAGGGCGGTTGCCGGCACCCTGGTGTCTCCTTCGAACGGCCTTCTGCCGTTCTCGCTCTGCGGCCTCCTTCTGGGATATGACATCTTCACAGAAGGAGACCACGGCCCTCCAGTTGTCATACCCTGCCAGCATTGCCGACACCACTGCTGGCAGGGAGAGATCATCATCATCATCTGGGCCGACATAGCAACGGAGGCTGTCAATGGATATTCGCTGTTGTATTTGGAGTACAATGTGCTTACCATCTGATGCACGGCAGTCGCTTTGTCGGCTGTAAAAAAGCTTTCGTTTGTATAATTTTGGAAATGGTAACACTTTTCTCAAAACGAGTCACCTAGTCACGATTGACGGTCTCTAGGTGTATAAGTTACTGGACGTATACAAGCTAATCCCGTAACACGAGAGCCCAAAACGAGTCACTATGACGGTCTTTACATTCGTGTACTGTGTTCATAACTCAGTTCGGGCAATCGTCTAACCGTCGTAAAATTATAAAAATGTCATAAGAAAATTGATAGCAACAAAAAGTTTTCTAATATTTTACCGAAATCTATTTCAACTGTTAATATTTACATTTTATTTTAAAAAATGGGGCTCCAAAATGTTGTGCATTACTGATAATAAAAAGCTAATATACCGTAGTGATCGATCGATTATTTTTTCACGATGATTTTGCGATTTCTTTCCAACCACCCTTTATTTTACAATGTTATTGCTGACGCATTTATGTGGGAACATTCGTCTCCAGGTGTCGCACTGATTATATACAGGGTGAATATTTATGATATCATTTTGTACATTGCTTTGTAATAAATAAAATCTTCCAGAAGATCTAATCTCTCTAACTTTGAAGCTTCGAAAGTATTTCTAATATTCTTCTTTGTTAGTTTTAATTATTATTTTGTAAATTTTATTCTATTATGTAAATAGTTTTATTCCAGTACTAGTTACTAATAACTATTTTTAAAGACAAATTAAAAAATGCACAATACTACTTATTTAATTTTTTAAATTTATAAGGAAACTTAAATCAATATAAAAATTATAAAATTTCACAAAAAAAGATACACACGCTAGCAAAATTTCCACAAAAATTCTAAACAAAGTCAAGCTAAGGGACATAATAAAAGAAAACTAAATAATTATTTGTATAAAGAAAAACTGAAACAATAAAAAAAGAAAAAAATTTTTTTTACATTTGTCGCTGAAACACAAATAAGAGAAAAATATAATATTAGCGATATTAAAATATGATATTTTACTACAGCATTTTTGTTAAAATAGGATCCATAATTGGCATTAGTGAAAAATCAAAAGTACCCTAAACTGGAACAATTGTTCCGGTAAGTGATCTTAATGAACAAACATGTATAACAGTCTAAAACTCATTTACAGCGTAATGTGGAGATGTTATTAATTAATTTACACGTAATAACCATAGTTAAAACCTCATTTCTTTAGCCCGCTTTACAAGTGACCCCCATTGTGCGTTACAGATGTAGATTTAACGGAACTGCAATGAAAAATATTTGAGCGTAGTTGCAATAATTAAATATAATATCATGCTGTATATATTTCATTGAAACTTTATTACGTTTCCATGCGTGAAATCTGTTAAACTACAATTTTTTTTTAATTTTAAACAAGGAAATATTCCTTCATACTAAAAAGTTTATAGCTTCGAATCCCGGCATATACCTCTAGGTTTTTCCAGATTACGTATGGATTTAGGTATCACAAGCTCACCTGTCAAGAAAAACATAGTTAACGAGCCCGCAAGGCACCTAATAGAAATGTCATTTGTACTAGTGCTATGATATGATAATGATTGCGTTGGGAGCGACATATAAACGCAAAGTGGATACAGCTACTAATGTATGTCTGCTCACCCCGTAAGAGATATTGCGTGATGATATAACATTATTAATAATACAACAAATGTAAAATTATTGATACAGTTTTATTCTTATCCGTTTTATAGTCACATTGTACAATCAGTTTATTTGATCAAATATAATATATTCACATCCAGCGACATGGTTTATCTATGTAACACAAACAAGGGCGGATCGTATCATGACAAAACGCTATAAATTAGTTAAAAAACAAATCGTTGTATTGAATAGATAAGGCTTAATGTTTTGATGTGCAGTTATGAGTCTCCACTCCATCATTACCATGTTAAATGGCTCGGTTAAATTATTTCCAACAGAGAGCTGCGGGTGTGATTTTATTAATGGACCAAAAATATATTCTATTTTGATGTTTTGTATAGTTTCACCTCATCTAGAATTTATAAGTAACCAAAAAACAATGTTATGCTAGAATCAATTATTAACCACCATTTTATTAGATGGCGCCAACGATAAAATTTAATCGCACTATCGTTGTGTTAACTAATTATTATTTAAATCTTCTGTTGTATGAAATATTACGGGATCCCATTTTAAGGGCTTCACTATGCTAGTATAGATGCTTTCCAGCTCTTGAATGTTCTCTTTGAAGCTCTTATATATTCTATTTTGTGTACCACGGTTCTTTTGTTTTCTTATTCAATATTTCCCAAGTTGTGTACCCAATTATGTAAAATAAAATACTTCTCTTTAACTTGTTGTTTATAGCACCTCCATTTTGCAAAAACACTCAATAGCCAGTACCAATTAACATATTCTTTCTTTCAATATAGTTCATACAAGGTCTTATAATTAATTTATTCGGAAAGGATCAGTATGCATAAAATTCCATTTAATAAAATCCTTTATTCTGTTTATTTATACACTCATTGGAAATATTCAATAATACCGGCTCACATTTAGCTATAAAAACATAAACGCTACTTTTAAATTGAGTTCATCATTTTATTTGTGCTTTTCTGCAAAAATAGCTTGAGATTAAATAGTCCCTGGTTTAATTGTGGTTGTCGTACGTATACGTAATTGCTACGCGTGTGTTAAGGGGTAGGATGTACTGTAAAATAATATATAATTTTTAAACAGGCTTTGCTGTGGGGCTTTTCAGCAGAATAGGATAATGCCTCCCTCTTAATCATAATGAAGTGTCGTAAGCGCCGACTAAGGAATACAGCATGCCAAATTGCACGCAAATTGCTAACATCTGAGCTGCTGGATGCACCTTCTCAGAACATTTTGGGTGAGGGAACCTGCATTGGGCAAGCGTGGTGGGTTGAACGCCCAAAATCCTTCGCGAATATGGTGGAATAGAGAATGAAAGCCTTTGCCTTGCAGTGGAACAAATTTGGCTAATAATACTACTGCCTTGATTACCAGATGGACAGTGATCGCCAAGGGACAAATATCATTGTCAGTTGGCGTCATGTCTGCCAACTTGTAATAAAATATTGCGTATTGGTAGAATATATCTTTCTCCATTTATAAATTATGAAAAACGCTCAAACTTAAACACAATTTTGATTATAAGAAAGATTCTAAAATATCAATACATTAAAAAATGACGTTTGTTATAAAATATGGCTGTACGGTGAGTTGTCATTGCCTATTCCTTGGCAACAAATTTGTTATAGTTAAAAAGTTACTATTCCTGCGTTATCTGTTATTCTGTAATGGTTGCATTGTCATTAAAGAGTATTATTGTATAATAAAGTGATTTGTATAAAATACTGACAATTCAAATACGGACTTCATAAACTCTAAACAACGTTAGAAGTCAGATTTTTGTTTGTTAAGAAAAGTTTTTATTTTACAATCGCTTGGTTCTAAGGAGAATAGTTCGGTTAAATGTCGTTATGCGATGTGTTTACATTCCGAGGGGCAATTTCACTCCGACGAAGCCTTGAGTTTCTTTCGGCGTTTCTTCTCAAGGCAGTAGCTTCCGAAACGCTATTAGATCACCGTTAGGTTTGTTTTTTTCTGGCTGGCCACCCAAGTCGGGGTGTGTACTCACAGGAGGGACTTTGTGTTGCTCCCCCAACCTATAAATCGCTGGCTGAACACCTTAAATGCTCGTCTTCTCAAACCCGGTGTAGATATAGAAGCATTTCCTGGTCTACAACGAAATGTCCGGCCAAAAAAAAATGCTTGGTCTGTAGGCTCATCTATACTAATATTATAAAGCTGAAGAGTTTGTTTGTTTGTTTGAACGCGCTAATCTCAGGAACTACTGGTTTGAATTGAAAAATTATTTTTGAATTGAATAGATCATTTATCGAGGAAGGCTTTAGGCTCTATATCATCACGATGCAATTATTAGGAACGAAGAAATAATGGAAAATGTGAAAAAAACGGGGAAAATTATTCATCCTTGAGGGCTTCCATTGCGTGTGCTGCAAAAACGGTTCAAAATACCAAAAATATATGTAAGAAAGAATTATTCCTCTTAAAATGATCTAAAAAATGTCTGCAACAGTGTATGTCTATCTTTTAAGTCACTAGAACCGTTTTTATGGTAAACAAATTTGGTCGAAATTAATGCATTATTTGTTAAGAGTTGTATCAACGTAATAATATTAATCTTTATCCAAATAAATGTGTTGTTGATTAAGAGTATTTAATTGTGAACAAAATTGTCTTTGACATCACTTAATTTCAATGAACATCTTAGAAGATATTACAAAACCTTATATAGCAAAACAACGTTTGCCGGATCAGCTAGTCGATAATACGTGCCTTAACAAATATGCAGGCTTTTTAAAGACCGATTCCCGCTATAGAAATCTTTTGTATAAGTAATGACAGAAAATTGTTACTAGACAGCTTTTGTGCTTCGAATTATTCCAATCAGTGTAATGATCCTATGGGATTAAAAGGAACTACTTTTCTAGAAATACTCATTTATTACTCGCAATTATATACGTCTATATTTTTCAAAAGAGCGCTGGCAAACTATCTGCAGTGTTTTAGTAATTATAATAATATATTTATTTATTTTTATACCATTGAGGGCGGCCAATGTCCAACACATTACACAACAATAACAAACAGTAACGTAGGTTCGAATCCCAGCACGTACTTCTGGGTTTTTCTAGATTAAATATAGATTTAGGATCGAATGCACACAGGTGAAGAAAAAGGTCACAAGGAAACCCGCATGGGGTCTAATAAAAATGTCATGTGTAAGTTTCCTGAGAACGGCGATCAGCTGAGCTACTGGTCACGTTGGGCACGTCATAGCTTAAAGTGGATGCAGGTGCTAATATATCAATGCTCAAACCGTCAATCAATTGTTATACTTTACATCAGTTAACTTCGACACACGTATTTGATAATAATGATGATGATGATGATGTCCGAGCCGGATTCGGCCACGGCGACTGTTTCAACACCGATTAAGAAAATCAAGGTCCAGTTTTCGGAAACAGTCAATTGCGCAGGAGATATTTAAGTGCATAACTGGACGCGCTGCCAGAACAGCTCTCTCTCGTCCGTGCTCCCTCAGGCCCGTTGGAATGGAGAACCAGTACGATCGGGAGGGAGTAGGATGCAGGTTTGGTCGAGTTTTCCCTTCTCTAAACACCTGGTTGAATTGCGGTGTTAAAGAGATACCTTAGTCGCCTTTTACAACACCTCAGCAAGAAGAGGGGGGTGCTATTCTATTCTGCCGGCAACCACCACGACATATTTGATAATAATAATGTACATTTGAATGACCATGTTCACCATAAAGAAACATAAATCTAATTACACCGTTAGTCTATACAGTATGTGTTCAAAATCCTGTCCCACACAAAATAAGCTCTTGCCATAATGAAGATACCAAAGCCTGACGTTCATGCGTGGAACGCGAGGGGTTATGTGCTCTGGTTCATTCATTTTTTTATCAACAACAAATTTGTCGGTGTTGTGGTCTTTATGACGTGTTGTTCTCGCTATCTGGACTGGTGTTGGGGATCTGGTCAGCGACAGGATACCCTGATGACAAAGAGCTACGATAAATCTTCGATTTTTCTAATGGCGTGGGGAGGAGTGCTTGTTATTTGGTGTCGTTTATCTTGTTGTCTATCGAAAACTAGTGAATATTAAAAATACTAACGATGGGTTCAAAAGGACTTATACGCAGAGCCGTAAAACTTAACATAAAATAAATAAGATACTTATTAAAAGTAACAATAATTACATAAGTGAACACTCAAAAGAGCTACTATAAATTAAAATAAATCCTGTTATAAAATATATAAATCTGTGTTTATTTTTAAAATTGTACTATTCCTATTTCTACTACAATTTACATATAAAAGATACTAGAGCTTTCATTACCGCTTAGTTTATAGTTTAATTTCCGGAAAACTTCCTTTACATCAAGCAATGTAGAGCGAAGTACGTGATATTACCTTTTATAGCACAGAGACACTCGTAAAAGTAATATCATTTGAAATTTCAACATTCTCATTTCATATATATCTATTTTGAATAATGAAGGTTTCTTAGTTAGATTTCTATTGTACAACAATCTTTTTCATTTATTTCTACCATGGAATTAAAAAAATACATGAAAGCATAATCTAATACAAAAGGCGCGAATAAAATTTAAGCAACATATTTCTTATGTTTTCCTAAGCACATTTTGGATATAGATTTAAATCAGATCAGGACGCGTGAGCTCGCAACATATCGTTAAAATTTGATTTTGTCTTTTTAAATACGTATTACTGGCTTTACTTTTGATGCGAGTATACAGTTTCTTAATATTTCCTAATTCTATGGCTTCTTTATTCAATATATAACTTAACGTAATTACAGGATGTCCTTAAGTTATAGCTATAAGCTAAAGAAATAGGCGAAAGTAACTCTACAACTTACTGTAAACAGGATTTTTCCAAATTTAGCGCATGTAAAGAATATTTAAATAATTCATTTTATTTTATTTCAGAATAATGGGGGATTGTTATGATTTCAAGACTTTTTAAAAAATTCATGTCATTTTAAGGTATAAACTATATCGGATGACACAGGTTCTCTCGGGGCACGGCAGCTTCGGGAGATACCTGTGCCTGATCCCCGGGAGCGAGCCGACGGAAATGTGCAACCACTGCGACGGATGCCTCGTCGAGAGGGCACAACATACCCTAGAGGAATGCCCAGCCTGGGCTGATGAAAGAGATGAACTTGCCCAAAGTGTTGGCAGCGATCTTTCGCTGCAAGCAGTGGTTCGAGCGGTCGTCAGCAGTGAGGCCGCGTGGAGAGGGATGGCGGCCTTTTGCGAGGCCGTCATGAGCGCAAAAGAAGCGGCGGAGCGGGAGAGGCACACCGCCGATCCCCACAACCCTCGACGCCGCCGCAGAACTAGGCGGCTCGGGAGAAGGGAGCAGTTCGCGCAGGACTCCCAGCGCGACGAGCTCCCCTCCTGACACAGGCTGGGCGGGCGACGTTGAGGGCGTCCCCGTTCAGCGGAGAGAGGTAGGGTCGGTGTGTGTGTGCCCACACGCTGTTCCCATAGAGAGGAAGTGAGGGGTTTCAATTCCCCTCCCTGAGAGGAGGCCTGCCCAGGGCCTACCGCTCGCCGAGCCGTTGGAAGTATCCGGATTCCCAGGCTCGGCGAAAGCGAAGAGAGGGCAGTGCTGGCACCCCGGTGGTTTTAGTCGAGACAGGTCCGACACACCGGGGGGAGTGGCCCTCACCACTTCCCCTGACGGTCCGTAGGGATTTCCACCGGGATAACAAAAAAAAAGGTATAAACTATATGTTACTATGTTTTTAAAATAAAATCGCAATATTAAACAATTAGCCTCAAAATTTTTAAGCGATTATCACTCATTCTAAACATTTGTTATAAATAATAGGTGATATCCTAATAAAAAATATAGCACTTGGTATGTCTCGTTGGGCACGGCATATAAACGCAAAGTGAATACAATGACTAATATATCTCTACTCACCCCAAAGTTATATAACGTGACGATATGATTTTATTAATTATAGACCTTAAGCTATAGTAGTTAGGTATTCTAAATAACTAACGAATAAAACGTTGATTTGGCTTTCAAGTAAGTACCAAAATATATTTCAAACAGTTCATTTCTCCCCATCATAATCTCATACGTGTTTAATTATGTCGACGCGTCAAATGTGGACATTTTGTGGAAATGGCTATGAATCCTCTTATCTTAATCCTAGCACGGAAGGAGGGTGGGGCTACGACACCAGCGTTTTTTGTTATTTACCAAAACTCTCGCTGGATTTGTATTGTAGCTGCACGTAAAAATTATCACGCTATATCCCTTTCGAGGTGAGCAAAGATACATTAGTAATTGTATCTACTTTGTGCTTATATGGCGTGGTGAAAGTAGGCAGTAACGCAGCTGATTGCCTTTCTAAGGGCGCTTACTAATGACATTTCTATTAGATGCCATGGGGAATCCCCTCGTTATGTTTTCCTTCAACGGTGAGAGTGTGCTGTCTATATCTGCACTAGAGATGGGCAAAATATAATGTGATTAATAATTAACGATTAAAAAATGTAGTCATAATTTTAATTTTATTGCTATTTATTCATAATTAAATCGTTTCCAAACATTAAGGAGTCATAAATGTGTACTCAGTTGAGGATGCCGTAGTGGTTAAAACATAGATAAATAAAATGCAGTCACATTAATAATGATAAACACAAAATGTAATAGTAATCATTTTTATTAATCAGATTACGTTTGGCCATCTATGGTCTGCACTAAGTCTAGGAAAATCTAGAGGTTCGTATTAGTATTCGAACCTACGACTATTCCGGTTGCCGCCTATGAACCCCGGTCCCTTATCCACTAGGCCCTCATAGCCAGTAGAAGTAATTCTAAGGTAATATGAATATATGTCGCTATTTTGTTATTTCCGCCACAAAGAAATGTTTACTAAATTAGTTTTATTTTTGTGGTGACTCCAAAATGCCTGAGTAGTATTTGTGAATGGGCATACCATTGCCTCGGGCACGTAGGTGTGAGTCACAGACGGAAGCGGACATGATGATAGCGAGTTGCATCAGATCGCTATATCGCTATCCTAGCCTTATGAGTATAACTTATTGTCGCTAAATTCCTTGATTGATATGATACTTATAGGAACAATATTTCGTTGATTAAATAAATTTCAAACTTAAAACACCGATAGTTGGTAAATAACAAAATTAACCTCGCGCGTTTCATGGCCACACAAGAAGTCTTCTGCATTATTAAACATTCGGTTTTAACGCGCGAGGAAATTAATGAAGTTGGAAAACTTATTTCGTACAAAGTAAGCTTTAATGCACCGCGATATATCGTGAAACATTAAACTAAGTACGCCTGTGGTAATGCATTCGTTCTAGGATTCATAAACAAAATGACGGTAGATATATATTAGTAATGATATGCTTTGAGTAATCTTATAGAGTACAGGCAGATTACTGAGGTGACTTCCAGTTAGTGAGTCTTCGCAACAGGGTCCGATGTACCGCCTGAGAATTGGTTTTGGTTTGGGCTTTTACTCCTACCCCACCCAGAGAGGTAGCTTCAACAAGGCTGTTTGCTCCGCGTGCGTCTGGCTAAACTTGGTTTTTCAGGCCTGGGTGGAGCTATTAGATGGACACTCCGGGGGTTTTTAGTCAGTAGGAGTCTGGCACACCGGGATCGCTATCCTCACAGCGTCTCTGATCGTCCTGTACAGGATTTTACCACGGGATAAAAAAATCAGCAATAATTTAGGCCTTCACAAATATCTCTTCACGCTTCATTTCAAGGACGGTGGCAACACTCCTCGGAAAACCATTCCATAGCCCAACAACACAGCAAAAGCAAGAGTTCACATAAGATGGAGCTATGTAATTTTAATCGCGAAATAGTTTAGATATTTTAAAGTAATTCCTGGGCAAACCTACATAATTTTTTACTCTATTAGACGTAATTAACAATAGTTTTTATAGATAATAACCCATGCTAAGGCTAATAAAATAACTATTTACTAAACATCTCGCCCTCAATATCCAAAAACAAAAGGGGTTGGTAACAATAAAATAATAAAATACGATGTTTAAAAATTTACGACTCAACAAAATTCACAAATAAAATTAACTTTTTAATTCAAGACTGTCTTCTTTACTACTCTGATAGGACCTCGGGGTTTTAAAATCTTCACTGAGTACAAAATTAAGTTTGCTGTTCGTAAAATGCGTGTTGTACTTGAAACGTGAACAAATTCAAGTTTTTGAGGTGTTTGTTTTATCGTTATTATTCCTATCTGCTTAGGATCCAATTTAAAAGTCATAAAATAGAATCAGCATGCTTGAAATTAGAAAATTAATGTGAACTAATTAGGGTATTTATTACTTCCATACAATTATTTCATAATTTATTATAGCTATAAAGATTACTAATAATTTGTTGTATAAAAAAAGTATTGTCGCTCAGTTCAATAAGATCCTAAGTTCCATATAAAATTGCCACTCAAATTACCTGCAAACCTCGTAATCAGAGATGGGCAAAATGTAATCTGATTAACGATCAACAATTACAAAATGTAGTCGTAATTTTAATTTTCTTGCTCTGTAATCATGATTAAATCCATTTAAAACATTAAGAAATCATAAATGTGTATACAATCTGTGATTTAGTAGTGTTTAAAAATAAATGACCAAAATGCAGTCATATTAATGGTAAAAAACGTAAAATGTAATCTTTAATCATTTTCATTAATCTGATTACATTTTGCCCGTCTATAGTCGTAATCATGAAAGCGTTGCTTTATATTAATAATAATAATAAAAATGATAACTTTATTTCGTATTTCTTAAATTAAAAATACATAAAATTTTAAAACTTAATATTAATTTCTTAAATAAATACCAGAGTGGATGAGCTTCTTCACCCAAAACTGAATGAAAGACCCGTCCACTTTATCAGCTAAAATACTCAAAATGCCATCAGTACTGCCCCTCAAACGCTGCAGCATCGAAGCACACCGCCGACGCATGCCTGCATGAAAATCATGCAATCCTGCTTCGGCAAACATACCCGACGCACTACAGAATCGGGGCAGCCCCAACAGCACTCTGAAAGCATTGTTATACTGAATACGCAGGGCGTTGTACGCCCCCCGCGAGTACCTCACCCACAAGCTGTACGAGTAAAAGGACTGGCAATATGCCCTAAACAATGTTAATTTAACATCCCTCGTGCAGCGCGCAAACCTGCGAGCAAGCATACTACAACGAGCAGCCAACGCCCTGCCCAGCAATGATGTCACATTGACGTTTTGCATAGAATAGCGATGCTATATTAGAAGTTTTCTCTTAAATAATCTAAGATATTGCTAAAATATCAGGACAAAAAGAGGCAAGTTTGATGATACGGCGATTGCCCGAACTGGCTTGTGACCAAAGTACATAAGTGCGAAGTCTGTCACAGTGACTCGATTTGGCCTATCGCGTTTCGAGATCAACTCGTGTACCTTGCCTTTTTGGGAATTGAAGCTGCTCGCGTCCATAGGCTTTACCTTAGTTTCCCTACACGTGACTCCTGGGTGGTGCTAAACGAGCAGCAGCGAGGTGGTAGGGCATCGGTGCCCGTCTGGATTGCGACCACAGTACATGGGTGTAAAGCCCGTCATAGTGACCAGTTTCGGCTTGTCGCGTTTCGGGATCAGCTTGTGTATATCCAGTAACTCATATACCTAGAGACCTTCAGTCGTGGTATATGTGGGGTGACATGACGATGTAGACTATCAATGGATTTTCATCCCTTGATAGTCGCTTTCGTTTTTGGACTACACTGTACTTACCATCAGGTACTATGTAGTCACTATGTCGAGCCAGTGTAAAAAAAAACCTTCAGTTGTTTACATATCTAGAGAATTTCAGTCAGTATATTTAGGTCGTCATGCCGACAGGGGCTGTCAATGGAAGCTTGTCTCTTAGCGATCAATGCTGGACTTAACATCACGTGTAATGTAGACACTTTCTTGTAAAAGCATCTGTAAGCATAGCAAAGTACATTTTCCGTATAAATTTTCTTTGAAGAAAACCAGGTACTAATAAAATTATTCGCGCTATGCAAAGTTTTCATACATTTCTTGCACTAACAAGATGGTGAAACTCAGGTGAAAATTCCGACTATTATTGCACTCGGCTGCCAGGTGGCGCCACTTTACTTTGGAATTTTCACATCCAATATTGTAGTTGGCTCTCTTATGCGCCGTTCAATTCCACTCTTATTAAATTCTGATAATTTTATCCATTACTTTTAACAACTTTGTTAAATATATTATGCTTCGTCATTCCCTAAAGGGTGACTTGCACCATTAATTGAAAGCTTTTTTTGTAGTAACCCAAGAGAAAATCTTACATAGGACCATCACGGACGCTGTGAGGGCAGCGACCCCGGTGTGTCAGACTCCTACTGACTAAAAACCCCCGGGGTGTCCCTCTGATTGCTCCACCCGGGCCTGGGAAGCCAAATTCGTCCAGACGCCCAGGGGACAAAAGGCCTTGTTGAAGCTATCTCTCTGTGGGAGGGGTGGGAGTAAAAATCCATCTTTCCAAAACCTCTCTCTCAGGCGGCGCCCCGGACACACTGCACCGCCTCCCTCTCATCCGGGAAGGAGATCAATGAATTCGTCGTCTTTTAATATAAAAAGTTACAGAACATTTTCGTTGAGTATCCAGTATTCGATACTGACTAAAAACCCCCGGGTTATCCTTTCAATCACTCTACCCGGTCATGGGAATCCAGATTCTTCCAGGTGCCCGAGGAGTGTACAGCCTATTTAAGCTTCGTCTCTGGGAGGTGTGAGTGGCAAGGACCCACCCCTCCAAACCTTCCTCACGGGCGACGCACCGGAAACTGCGCACCGCCTCCTTCTCATCCGGACTGCAGACTCCCACAAGTCTGAGCTGAGATACATTATTAGCTGTATCCACTTTACGCTAATATGTCGTGCCCAACGTGACCAACAGCGCAGCTGATCGCCGTTTTCAAGCTACCTTACACACGACATTTCTATTAAACGCCGTTCAACAAAAATATGTTGATACACGCTCTATACGATCTTTTTTTTTTCTTAACCCGGAGTAAACCCGTTATGGGCCGGCAGGGGACGATGAGGGTCACCCCCGGTGTGTCGGAGTCGCACCGACTAAAACCCCCGGGGTGTTCCTTCTCCCGTTTGCCGGGGCCAAGGGCAAGGCTGTGCTAGCTTCCTCAGCACCCGGCGACGTCTGGCCTATTACTGGAAGGCCCCTGGACACCATTCCGCTCTCCTTCATTTTCTTTGAGCGGTGCGCTGGAACACATCGCGCAACGCTCTCGCCTTGGAAATGTTGGGCGACGCACTCCCTCAAGTGCGCCGCCCAGGCGTCAATCCGTTAGGGAGGGAAGTGCCTTGAGTAGGCTTCCCTCCTGCGTCCAGTACGGCGAGGGCGACGGAGGGGTGGAAATGACAGGGAAGATAAAGCCTGCCTCTCCCGCTCACGCTCCGCCTCGTCTTTCCCTTTAAGGACCTCCTCTGTGCAAAGGAGGACCGCCTTCCATGACCTGTCGCTGTCGAGCATTGCCCGAATAAGTGTGGGCAGCGACAGTCTATACGATTTTATCTTCATCGTGGCCTACCAACCGCTCTTTGGTCGCCGCTGTCGAGTTCAGACTGCCGAGTCCGAATCACACCTTTAGTATTAAACTGATGAACTTAATTCAAAGTTTTTATCACGTTAATCGGCATGTTATAGAACAATTTACATACACGCAGACAGGTCGGGTTTAATTTGAAAATAATAACGTCTGGGCGAAGGGATTCGTCACACAAAGATCGTTTACCGATACCGTATAATAACGACGCGTACACAATAACAGTTATTTTGCTTGCGATTATTTTGGCTACTGAAATTGTGCAATTATAAAAAAAAAACTAGTTAAGTTTCCTGACTGACTGAGTAAATATTAATTTAGCAATTGCTGACTAAGTAAGTATCGACTTGCCGGGTGGGTCTTAAGGGAGTTTGCTGCCCGGATGAGAGGGAGGAGGCGCGCCGGACACTGTGCAGAGAGAATTATTGTAAGAGTGAGCGATAGTAAACTCAAAAATAAATTATTCCTAGTTAACATGTGTATGACAAGGCTTTTTCATATTATATTGAGGAGTGAAAGGATATTTGGTTTATGTGACATTTATTGGTGGTATTGACATATATGTATATATTCAAAATCAGTACGAATCGCTGATTCCAAATATGTATGGTATACCTCAATTTCGCTTAATAGCCATCCACTCCGTGATATCAAAAGTTTTTTTTTTTGTATTAAAATTATCAATCACTTATGTCGCAAATGGGAAATTAAAAGCATAATTGTATGTTACTCATTTCCAGTATAAACACAGGCTTGTGAGTTACTGAGAATCGAACGCGATTTGTGGCTTTAAAAATGGCCGTCAAAATCCGAATGTTATTAACCGCAATGTTTGGTTAGGTATGGAAATTTCTGGAAATCGTAAATTCATCGTATATGATTATTAAAAATTTAAACCGTTGAGTAGATACTGCAACTATTTATTAAAATACCTTTTGAATTACGTCAAAGTTTTATAATATAATAACCCGTTTTCTTTATTGATTTAATAGTAAATATATTTTTTATTACTGCTTCAAAGTGAGTGTTAACGAGGGGTTTGGCAGTATGGATCTTTTACATTTGCCTACGAGCTTATTAGAGTCTTTAACAAATTCTTACCCTTGCCGTATTTCCTGACACAAAAAAAACTTTGTTTTTTGTCTATCTTATTTAAATTCAATTCTTGCGTAATCCACAAAAATCTTTTATTAATCGAACGAAACAAAAAATGAATTCGATTAACAACTAAATGTAATATTATTTACAATAAAAACTCTAAAATCCCATTTAACAGTCATAAAAATCACGGAATGATTATATTTCACAATAATTAATTAGGAAAGTATTAAAACTGAAAGGCATTGCCCCAAAGTTGACTCTTCCAACCGCAGCGCGCACAAGACAAAGTTTTTACGTTTCTTGACCAACATCATGACTTCTTATTACCTTGTTTATAGCAAATTACACTTGCACAAAGTGATGAAACAAACTCGTTTGCAGAATACAAACAATAAGCACCCAATAAACATAAACAATTGCCGGTTCGGGCGTCTGCGAGTCGCACTAAGCGATGTTGGGTAAATTGTACCTATGCTACATAACGCGCTCTTATTTGAGAGTATACCCTCCTGAGGTTCAATGTGATAATTCTAAGACGAAATCGTATAGTACTAAACGCGCAGCAAAATCACAGCTACTTAAGGACCAAGATCCACCATACTAATACTAGAACATAACATTTACGGTCCTGTAAAATGTTTGAATTTAATTACACGCCACATTGTACTCACTTATCAGTTTTATGACCCAAAGTACTAAATAAAGAACAAAATATTATCGTGTTTTTTTTTTATTTGTATAGCAAAGTACCCTCAAAATATCAACACTTAATTCGTAATAATTACAGAGATACGGAAAGGTTCTGGTCTGAGCGTTAGGGACTATATTAGTTATGTTAGCCGTGGTGGCTGCCGGCAGAATAGAATAGCACCCCCCTCTTCTTGCTGAGGTGTCGTAAAAGGCGACTAAGGTATCCCTTTAACACCGCAATTCAACCAGGTGTTCGGAGAAGGAAAACTCGACCAAACCTGCATCCCGCTCCCTCCCGATCGTACTGGTTCTCCATTCCATCGGGCCTGAGGGAGTTCGGACGAGAGAGTGCTTTTCTGGCAGCGTGTCCAGCTATGCACTTAAATATCTCCTGCGCAATTGGCTGTTTCCGAAAACTGGACCTCGATTTTCTTAATCGGTGTTGAAACAGTCGCCGTGGCCGAATCCGGCTAGGACATCATCATCATATGTTCTGATATTAGGACAGCAGGCTTTCTTTCTTTGTACCTACTTTTAAATTGGGCTGCAGGAGGATACAGCGCAATACATACAGTGAGCGGGTGTTTTCCACTTCAAAGTTGAGTTTCTTTCGGCGTTTCTTCTCAAGATAAGCGTTTCCGAAACGCTAGTAGGTCACCATTACGTTTGTTTTTCTGGCTAGCCACCCAATCAAGGTCTCTACTCAGAGAGGTGCCCTTGCGTTGCCACACAAGCCATAAATTGCTGGCTGAAAACCTTAAATATTCGTCCTCTTTGCTCGGTGTAGTTGTGAAGACCTTTCCCGGCGATCAGCATAGTATGCTACTGAACAAAAGTGAGCGGTCGCGAGGTTGGTACGACTCGGGTCTGGAGATTAAAGGGACTAATTCTTCGTATTTATATATCCGTCAAACTTCCGACCCAACCCTCATTCAACGCGCGCTTTATTTAAAAAGTTATAGAGTTAGAATTCATTTTTGATCACACTGCTATGACAAATTTTTAAATAACTGAAATAAGTTTATAAACACAGTTTATTTAATATAATAATAATATCGTCACGCTGTATCCCTTACGGGATGAGCAGAGATGCATTAGTGGCTGTATCCACTTTGTGGTTATATGTCGTGCCCAACGTGACCAGTAGTGAAACTGATCGTCGTTCTCAGAGAATTTATACATAACATTGTTATTAAATGCTTTGTGGGCTTCCTCACGATGTTTTGCTTCATCGTTGAGTATGTGGTGTTTAAATCCGTACTTAATCTGGAAAAACCCAGAGGTGAGTGCCGGGAATCGAACCTATGACCACTCGCGTTGACGCGCAAGGTCTCTACATTGCAGCCACATTATTTTAAATGAATGAAAATAGTTATTTAATTTGTTTTTTTTTAATCTGTTTTTTTTTTGGGACTTTGGATCAGGCTGACCATGTCAGTCCCATAATCACACTATATAAATGCTAATTCAACAATGTATATGTGAGTCTACAGAGCATCTCAGCTGCGCAAGATGTTTGCTCAGCTAAGATGCTCTGAAATAGACCCACATCAGACGTGTTCAAACTAAACTGTTTATACATGATTTCTCTCATAGAAACGCTCCGAACACATTCCACCAAGAAATGGTGTATGTCTTCTGGGACTCCACAGAGCTCGCAATTGAAAAATTTGTTTGTATCCCACTTCTCCCTACACAAGAAAATCAATCAATGTAAAGTGTAACGAGGTGGCGTGTGTTCATTGTATCCAATCCCTAAGTGCTATAGTTGCTCCATCTCTAATTGAAGTTTATTCTCGTTTCTCTGGGCTGAAATTAACACCTTTGTCTTTGTTACCCTACTATTATAAATAGTTCACCGTCTGTCTCAAAGTCACCTTATGTACTCGACACTGGAAATTATTTTTACTATGATATTAACTATGAATGTAATGGATACGTGCGGAAGGAAACCAGCAAATTAGTTTTTACACCATACGTCCGTCATATACATTTATTGTACTGAAAATTAGAACAAAAAAGGGTTGCAGGCGATAAGGAGATCAATTTTTTTTTGTATCTCGGGAGGAAAATCCTGCTTAGGACCATCAGGGACGCTGTGAGGGCAACGACCTCGGTGTGTGACTTTTACTGACTAAAAACCCCCGGGCTGTCCCTCTGATTGCTCCACCCGGGCCTGGGAAGCCAAATTCGTCTAGACGCCCAGGGAACAAAGGCCTTGTTGAAGCTATCTCTCTGTGGGAGGGGTGGGAGTAAAAATCCACCTTTCCAAAACCTCTCTCTCAGGCGGCGCGCCGGACACACTGCACCGTCTCCCTCTCATCCGGGAAGAAGATCAATTAATTCATCATCTTTTAATATAAAAAGCTACAGAACATTTTCGTTGAGTATACAGTATCAAAATATCGTAATATCACCCACATGGCTTCTAATAGAAATATCTTGTGTAAAAAGTACCTTGAGATTGGCGATCAGTTGCGCTATTAGCCACTTTGGACACTAATGTATCCCTGCTCACCCCGAACGGGATATAGGGAGACGATATATTCTTAATAATAGTCAATATCAACCTATATACAATTTTATATAATTTTAGTCTACCCGTAGCAAGAACCAAGCGTTCTATTGGTTGATTGATGAGAGTGACTCAACAATCTTGCCCGACCGCCGTTTCGAAGCCAAGTTTTCGCCTTTTCTTCTTTTTAGCTCTGTCTGCGATACATCTATCTTAGCAAACGACTTCTGCATACAATGCGCTTTATAAAATACTTAATCCGAGTAAATTTTGATTAACTCAGTTTTTAATTGCATACTGACCTCATCACACATGATGATAATCATGGTACAGTACATAAAAAGACCATAACAATCAAAATGTTTTATAAAAGAAAATTATAAAGAAAAGGAAGATCGATCGAGTTTAAAAACATGAGAAGGATTTTTCTGGGGATAGCGTCTTAGTTTTTCTGAAAAAAAAAAGATTTTAAATTAATATAATTATAAGGAGAATTATTATATATGTAATCGAACTCCGTAAGTGATATATTATTATTTATAAATTATGATGTAATTGTATATTATGACCGGTGGTCGTGGGTGTGGTTGTAGGAAGACACGAATTTGGCGTTTTACAGTTTATTTGCACTTTAAGGCACACCGTACTGCGACGTACACGCACGTACTCCCGCCTTGGGTCTCGGTAGTCGACTAACTTCCAAGCGTCTTGTGCGCGCGCGCATCCTCTTACCCCTCACGTCTCGTAACACCCTAACGACCCTTAGGGCGACAACTACGTATCAGGTTACGTCTACATGCTATAATATCTTTTTTGAGGTGGTCACTAAGTCTGACCACAGATCACAAGTGCAAAGATTGAGACTGGCTTCTGCCTGTCGCGTTTCGGGATGTCTTTAAGTAGATGCAATTGTTAATAGACCTAGAGATCTTCCGTTTTGATATACGTGGGGCAACATGGTTATAGCGACAGTCAGCGGATTTATAACGAACGTTTCAGACGATAATAATCAATATCTAAACACCGTGAGTAAGCCTGCATAGCATATAAGCACGAAATATATACACCTATTAATGATTTCTGCTCACTCCGTAAGGAATATAGAGTAATATGATATTACTAGCTTATGCCCGCGGCTTTGCTCGCGTTAAGAAGTATTATAATTAATTAGATATAGTTTTTGTGGCTTTACTTTTGTTTAGCGTGTGTAAAAAATTAGGGCCTAATCTGTCATTAGGGGCTAAAACTATCAAGCTATTATATTATATCATAGTCGAAAATCTGAGAAGATTTATACAAACTTTCATCCCTTGTTTTATCCCCTTGGGGGTGGAATTCATCAAAATCCTTTCTTAGCGGATGCCTACGTCATAACATCTACCTTCATGCCAAATTTCAGCCCGAACCGTCCAGTGGTTTCGGCTGTGCGTTGATAGATCACTATGTCAGTCAGTCAGTCAGTCAGTCAGTCAGTCAGTCAGTCAGTCAGTCAGTCAGTCAGTCAGCCAGTCATGTTTGAGTTATATATATTTAAAGAAGAAGATTATTATAAAAAAAAACATAAAATACGTACAAAGCCTCGTTAAGCTCTTTTAGCACAGATATAAAAATAAAAACCCTTTAGGCTCCGATTTTTTATACAAATCGCTACAGACTGGTCGATTTGAGGGTCGAATACAAAACCTTTTGTTTGGAGGACACCTGCATCTCTGGAAACACTTCACTTCCCCAGACAAGAATACATCTAATACGCCATCTAGTTTTCACGAAAATGTAATCTTTACTGCTATCGTGATTAGGTTTAAAATTATTTGAACAGTTTTTCTGAATTAGCACCGTTATGCAAATTGTTACAGGGTATCGGATATTAAGACTTGTTACAAATGAAGTGTCAATGATCGGGTTAAAAGCTTCGATATGTTTTGTTAGTTTGAATAATACCTAGATGCTTTTGTAATAAAATATTATCATACTACAGTTCTTTCAGAGTTAGCATATATACATATAGCTGATCACCATTCTCAAGGAATATTATTATTTATATTATGCAATATATGTTTCTTACATTTTTTAATTTTTTTTTGTGTTTTTAAGACTTTGTATTTTAAAAAGAAAATGGAACCGTTGAAGGGTCGCTTTGTCTGTCAAAAAGTTTTTTTCAACATCGCGTTAAAGTATCAGCGATTTTGCGTTTTCTACCATCTGTATTATGACGAGTGTTCTGAAGAGTTGTTTAACCTCGTTCCACCCTCTCCCTTCCTGAATAGATCCACGCGCGCGGGTTTGCAGGGTCACAGCTGTACGGTATCTCACATTCCGGCTAGGACTAAGAAGTTCTCTAACTCCTTCTTTTGCCGTGTCGTTGGGCTGTGGAATGGTCTTCCGGCGAGCGTGTTCCCACCATCCTATGATATGGGATCCTTTAAGCGTAGCGTGATGAGATATTTGTGCGGGCCGGCATGATCGCTGCGACTACAGATGAGTTTTTTTCTTACCTTCCGATAGTCGTTGGGGTTTTTTGGACTGTACCATGCTTATCATCAGGTATGGTGCAGTCACTGTGTCGAATCAGTTTTAAAAAAAAATCAGCTGAGGTGCTGGTTATGTTGGTCACGACATATAAGTGTAAAATTGATATAACTATTAATGCATCTCTTCTAATACCGAAAGGGGTGTTTCGTGACGACATATTACTATCCTCAAAGGTGCCACGAGCTCCAATAGTTAAACTTTATAAAATAAAGTTTCAGCTATTTTATGAAGCCTGTGTAAATGAAAAAAGCCTTTAAATCAATTCCAAATTGACCTTAATACAAGTCATCGTGCCAGTATATATCATTCAATACAAAGCAATTTATGTTGCATCATTGTGAGTCACTTTAGACGCAAAAAACAAACCAACGCGAGTCGAAATCAAAACATAACTGACCCTGAATAACTATGAATCTCGATTTTTGGAAACTTGTTTCGAGGTACGAAATATTAAGAGATTTGTTCATATTGAGTCTATAATCTATACTAATATTATAAAGTTGAAGAGTTTGTTTGTTTGTTTGTTTGATTGTTTGTTTGAACACGCTAATCTCAGGAACTACTAGTTCGAATTGAAAAATTATTTTTGTGTTGAATAGACCATTTATCGAGGAAGGCTTTAGGCTATATAACATCACGAGACAACTATTAGGAGCGAAGAAATAATGGAAAAAACGGGGAAAATTATTCATCCTTGATGGCTTCCATTGCGTGCGCTGCGAAAACGGTTCAAGATACCAAAAATATATGTATGACAGAGTTATTCCTCTTAAAATAATCTAAAAAAATGTCTGGGACAGTATATGTGTCTCTTTTAAGATTAACTCACTAGAACCGTTTTCACGTATTTAATTGTGAACAAAATTGTCTTTGAAATCGCTTAATTTCAATGAACATCTTAGAAGATATTACAATAACTTATATAGCAAAACAACGTAAATAAATCAATACATAAATTTCAAGAACTGTTGCTGCACGCATTTTGTACTAGAATATGTTTGTATTTTTAGTTAAAATAAATACATTCACATTGAACCGTCTGTAAATTGAACAACCAAGCCGAAAAAATATATTTTCAATGATAAGCGCCAAGTGCAAAGAGATCGTCGCTCGAGGAAAAATTCGTGGCATTTCCGGTCGGATGTCGGCGTATCGTCCACAACACGTACCAAGTTGATTGTAATGATTCTAGAAATTGTTTGTTGCGCGTCTTTTAGCAGTAAGTAATTACGTAACTTGAAGTTAATTGCTTTAATTCTATGAATAGAAAATCCGATCCCCGTTTTTATAATGACTTAAATACTCGGCCTGGCTTCGTCCACCTACAGTTTACACTAAAATTGGTGGATGTTCTAACAAGCTCATCCCCTTTTTTCACTTGAGAAAAATCATTATAGGACTGTCTCAGCTGCTCTTTTTTTTTACACTGGCTCGACATAGTTACTACAGAGTACCTGATGGTAAGTACAGTGTAGTCCAAATACGAAAGCGACTATCAAAGGATGAAAATCCATTGATAGTCTACATCCTCATGTCGGCTCACATATACCACGACTGAAGGTCTCTAGATATATGAGCTACTGGATATACACAAGCTGATCCCGAAACGCGACAAGCCGAAACTGGTCACTATGACGGGATTTACACCCATGTACTGTTCGTTTTTGGACTACACTGTACTTACCATCAGGTACTCTTTAGTCACTATCACGAGACAATGTAAAAAAAATGTGTACACACAGTACATATTATTGTAATTTAAACCATTTATCGATTTAACAAATCTACATACGATTGGGGAAGAAATTGACCGAGCAGTATTCAAATAAAGTTCATTGTAATACGTAAAGTTTGTATCTCTATTGTGTGATCACTAACTACCCTTTTGAATTTCTCGTGATTTACATACAAGTATAACTGAAGATTTGATGTGCTCTCTACTTGGGAGATTTTGTCAGTCAAATGAATTTATCAATGTCAGGAAGCGCGAACCTGTTCGAAATAAATTATGAAACAAAATTTAAGAATACTAATACAGAACTTTCAAATCTTTAAAAAAAATGACATACTTCAACTTTACTAAACGCTGTACAGATGTCGTTTCATCTAACATACAAATGTTATAAAAATCCTTTTTTTTTTACTTGAGGAAAATCCTCATAGGACCGTCTCGGCCGCACAGGGGGGTTGCGCGACCGAGGTGTGTCGGCTTGTACCGACTAAAAATCCCAAGGTGACTACTTCTGCGCATTGGCGGGGACTGCGGGTCCTGTAATCAATTCGCCACAGTCCTATCGCGCCGCGCCCACAGGGCACGACCTCGGAGGAAGATATCTTTCCCGACACTGCTCATTCAGAGCACGTTACAGTGCTCTGCCTACTTCTCAAGATAAATGTTAACATTAGGGTATGTAGACAAAATTTAGAGCCATGAGGTATCAGTTAAACCTATGCATCAATAGTCCACTTTAAGGAAACAAACAAACACGAAAAATACTATTTTTCATAATTATTAGATTCTTAGCTATAGTAGCCTAGCAAATACAGTACTAGTATCCATGTGGGCCTCGCGAGTGGGTCGTAGGTTCGTATCGCTGCACGTGGCTATAGGTTTTTCCCGATTACGTACGGATTTTAACACCACATACTTACCAGTGATGGAAGGCATCGTGAGGAGTCCAGCACCGCATTTAATAACAAGAATGTCATGATTAAGTTCCACTCAAAGGAGCCTTGAGTTTCTTTCGGCGTTTATTTTCATGGTCGTCGTTTCCGAAACGCTAGTAGACCATAGTTAGGTTCCTTTTTCTACCTGACTGCGCAAATCGAAGTCTGTACCCACAGGGGTGCTCTTGCGTTGCCACTCAACCAATAAATCGCTGGCTGAGCACTTTTAGTGCTCGCTCTGCTTGCCCGGTGTACTTGTCCTCTGGAAAATATCATATGTCAGTGCCCTTAGAAGAACGATTAGCTGCGTTCTAGTCATGTTGTGCACGATATACCTCTACCATCCCCAAAAGGGATATAGCATAACAATACATTTCATTATTATAAATAAAGGGTCTTTTGCATGGAGCATTTTTGTATTTCATTTCCAAAGTAAACACACCAGTGTATGCTTTGCTAGATACCAAAATGCTTCTAGAAATTTCCAGAACAATCTACGCGTTCAGCGAAAAATTTAAATTTAAGCCCAGCTTATGTTACGTTTGTATAAATTCAACATTTAGCTCCTTACTACCAGATTTTAGGGAATTTGCATTCATCCCCTCAGTTTAAGTTTAAAATCGGGTAAAATTTAAATATATTTACCATCTAAGTCATTATAATAATGTATTTTTCATTCCCAAACAAGCACCTAATTGACCGTGAGAGTTGCAGAATGCAAGGTGTGGATTTTATGTAAATATTCGATGTCAAATTATTGTTATAGGTAGAATTGTGAATTGCGATGAGGTGTCGATTGGTGACAAGTGTGTGAATTCACTTCCTTATCGTTTCTCAAATATATTTGGCTTGCATGTTTCCATAATCATACCGGTTCGATATTTACATCATTTTGTTTAAATTTTACCACAATCAATCTACCTGCACAAGTGGCGTGCATTCTATAGAAACATAAAAAACCTGTCTTTGTTGTACTTAGATATTAAATAAATTTATTGATTTAAAACCGAGTAATTACTAGAACGGGGAGTCTCATAATATAAAATTCAAGCAATTTTTAATCAATGTTAATATTTAACGTTCAATTAAAACAAAATAATGATTATAATGCCTCTGTGGGATGCACGCCACTGATCTATAAATATATATATATATATACAGAGTGTCTCGTAGTCAACGTCCAAAGCGAAAGGGCTGATAGACAATCGGTAACTTTATAGCTTACTGTAAATAGAATTCTCCAATCTCAGCGCGTTTAGGAGGTACCTTTCGGACCATAAGGGGAGTGGTGAGGGCCACCCCCCGGTATCTCGGACTTGCACCGACTAAAACCACCGGGCTGCCAACACTATCCTCTCTTCGCCTTTGCCGGGCCTGGGTATCCGTATACTTCCATATCAGAAAGTTTTAAGATATATATCCCTGTCAGGATAATCTAAGGTACTTTGGAGGCTAGATTCACTTTGTGCTTATATGATGTGCCCAACGTGACCAGTAAAATAGCTGATTGCCGTATTCAGAGCCCTTACACGTAACATTACTCGTAATATTAAATGCTGTCCGGGTATTCTCACGGTGTTTTCTGGTGAGGCTACGGTTAATATGATGAGGAAAGTGAAGTAAATGACCTCGATATTGAATCTATTTTGAAGCGACGTTATCATTTCTATGTCAATCACGTGTAATTGCAGGTCGCCGCACAACCTATACATTTCCTAATTAAATCAACGATGTCAAGACCGCTTGCTGATGATTCATAAATATATGAAGTTGCATGAATAATGATTGTACAAAGCGTTTTAATATATGATACATTTACAGCGAGGCGTTGTAACGGATGTCTATACTTGAAGCATAAAATTTACAGTAATTTTGCTAAAGACAGAGATTAGAGCATAGATGATGAAAAATATGTGCAATATGAATGTAAGGGGAAGTAAGACTAAATAAATAGAGCTCTGTTGAAGGCAGAGATGGGCAAAATGTAATCTGACTTGCTGATCCGGCATACGTTGTTTTGCTATATAAGGTTTTGTAATATCTTCTAAGATGTTCATTGAAATTAAGTGATGTCAAAGACAATTTTGTTCACAGTTAAATACTCTTAATCAACAACACATTTATTTGGATAAAGATTAATATTATTACGTTGATACAATTCTTAACAAATGATGCATTAATTTCGACCAAATTTTATTACTATAAAAACGGTTCTAGTGACTTAATCTTAAAAGATAGACATATATTGTCGCATACATTTTTTTAGATCATTTCAAGAGGAATAATTCTTTCCTACATATATTTTTGGTATCTTGAACCGTTTTCGCAGCGCACGCAATGGAAGCCATCAAGGATGAATAATTTTCCCCGTATTTTTTCACATTTTCCATTATTTCTTCGCTCCTAATAGTTGCATCGTGATGTTATATAATCTAAAGCCTTCCTCGATAAATGGTCTATTCAACTCAAAAAGAATTTTTCAATTCGAACCAGTAGTTCCTGAGATTAGCGCGTTCAAACAAACAAACAAACAAACTCTTCAGCTTTATTATATTAGTATAGATTAATGATGAACGATTACAAAATGTAGTCGTAATTTTAATTTTCTTGCTCTGTAATCATGATTAAATCATTTTAAAACATTAAGAAATCATAAATGTGTATACAATCTGGGATTTTGTAGTGTTTAAAACATAGATGAGTGAAATGCAGTCATATTAATGGTAAAAAACATAAAATGTAATCGTTAATCATTTTCATTGATCTGATCTGAAGCAAAAGAGATTTGGGAGAATAGAGAGGAATTGCGTTCCATTATCTCTGCCTATCTCAATAGGGATTCCACGTTATGATTGATAAATAGCGAGCCCGTCTAATTAGGTTACTTTATCTGTAGTGCGAATGAGGGATGACCGGTAAATATAAAAGTTTATATATTTTATATCGAATGAAAAATAGAAGATCGGGATTTGTTAAGATAGGAAAGAGATTTTTGAATGCATAATGATTATGGAAACAGAAAGGGAATTTTGTTATGGATTGTTATTTTACTTCCAATATATGTATATGATGAAATACAGTCAAACCTGGAAAAGTGAAAACTGGATAACTGAGAAAACTCTATAAGAGAGAGTCGTTTTTCCCTCATGGACCTCCGTAAGTGAGGCTGCTACTTATCTATACCTCTATAAGCGACAGTCGAGCTTTATTTATTTATATTATTTAGGAGAAACAAATGACAAAACAAATTACAAATTTAACATCTGCTATTTTATGACTCTTTCTTAACTTTCGTGAAACTTCCTACTCTTAGAAAGTACTTATATGTCGAAATCTAATGAACGTAACATATACACACTATTAAAAATATATATGTACATAATACATTCATACTTGCTGTGACTTATTATTGCTGCGTACCTCTATAAGAGAGAAACGCTGCCCATGTACCTGCATTAGCGAGAAACTCGGGTTAGTGAGAAACCTCTATAAGCGAGAATGAGATTGTGCTCCCTTGAACTCTCACTTATCCAGGTTTCACTGTATGTTTTTAATTCAAGACGAAAAGTTCCTACAAAAGCAGTACAGTATATAGAAGAGTAAACAGTCGCTATCAGTGACAAACGGAATCACAAATCTTGTTTAGTTCATTTCATCGTATGAGCAAATAAATAGCTTTTCATCCATTCATATTTCCTTCCATTAAACATAATAGTAAATTTATTAACGTTGCTTTTTCAGACATCAAGCTTTCATTTTAGAATATCCATACCATTATAGAGCCCTAAATACGTGGAAACAATAACGTAGCTCCAGCGCACGAGCACAATGGCGGGCATCAGTGTCGACACGGATTAATGGAACCAGTGAGCCTCGACTAATGAATATTGCAACCAAATGCAACTTAGTGCATTTTCCGCTCACCATAATCATTACAATTATGTATTTATAAGTATATAGAGTAATTTTATAGATAAGGAACATGTTTTAGTATAAAATAATTTGTACTTTCTTGTAACGAATGAAAATGGTGACGAAGAAAAATGTATAAAGAATAAATGAAAGGAAATGAAAAATGAAATGAAATGTATTTATGTCGCCACAAAGTAACAAAAAACTAGAAATTTAAATACAGAAACAAAGAAAATACAAAAAAATATATACATGGCGAAAATGGGACCTTAATCAGCTTAAAGCCACAGAGGAAGTCTGCAGCGCTGATTTTCTAAATAAGGACTAACCCGCAAAAAGTGTTAACCTTTTACGTAATTTTAGGTAAACTCAACTCGTTTTCCTCTTGTATTTTATTTCGGCTTTAGACAGCCAAAACACGTACTTAATAATTAATTGGTACTCATTTCTTTATGTGTGTAGTTGTCTAGAAATAATATGAAACTAATCTTTAACTAACTATAATTAATTCTGATTGGAAGAAATATTAAGATATCAATATTTTTACATATTTGTTATTAGAATCGAATGTTAAATTTCCTCTCTGAATATTTCCTTCGTCTATAGAATTATCCTTTATAAAGAAATTAGAATAACCGTCACATGCAATTTCAAATTGTAACATTTACATTTGTCAATTTGTCTGGTGTTTTTTTATGATTGCCCGTAAACGGGTGACTTCAAAACACCCAATGACAAGTGTAGACAAATAGTTTAAATTCCCTGGGGATTATTAGTGTCCATGCAGGCAAATTAGTGCAGTCGTGTGTGGAGTATTGCTGCTACCTCTTGGACGGCTCCACTAAACACTATTTGACAACTTTTGACTCAATCGATTGCCGAGCTAGAAGACTAAATGTCGATGAAGCTGTTACGTCGCGGAAGCTAGTTTGCTTGGAATGCTGACGTAGAGTGGCCTTTCTTTCGGTTTTCTATAGACTATACTCTGGAGAGTGAGCGGCTGGGTTGTACAATTTAAATCCTCCTTCCCTTTTCTACCATAAACTGATTGCGCGCCGTACCGGTTTGCACCCTGATCTGGTTGACATTACAGCTACATCTTACGATATGGGAATCTTCAAATGACAAGTGAATCGGTATTTATTGGATGAGCGGCTTGCATCATCGGCCTTAGCATCACTTTCCATCAGCTGAGATTGACGTCAAGTGGAAGCTTGTTTGTAAAACAAGTGTGAAATCATTTACTTTCATAAGCTTATCGTGACTTATACTATCTGTATAATAAACAACAATGAAAATTTATACTTTAAAGGGTCTTATCCGCGAGCTAACTTACTAACTTTGCTTAATGGCCTGTGTAATTAGGTCGAAACGTTGAGCCATAATTAAAGTATATAAGTACAAAACACGAAAGTTAAATGTGGTAAAAATTTATATATTTTTATTTAATAGTAAACCTAAGTAACAGTATAAAATTGAATATGTCATCTCATTCTAGCACCTGCGATTTCTAAAGCTACCGTGGTTGATCGATTATCCATCTACATGACCCTTATATAATATATGCTAGCCTATTTAGACTCTATTATAATCTACATTAAAGTTGAATTTTGCAGTAGGTAGCATCAATAATTGATTATTAAGTTTATTTTGATAATACTGAAGCGTTGTATTATAGAAGGGTTTTATGGAAACTATACGTGTTGAGTGTACAAGGAGTTTTATGCATTTCCATATATAAAATAACTAGCTGATCCGGCAAACGTTGTTTTGCTATATAAAGTTTTGCAATATCTTCTAAGATGTTCATTGAAATTAAGTGATGTCAAACACAATTTTGTTCACAATTAAATACTCTTAATCAACAACACATTTATTTGGATAAAAATTAATATTATTACGTTGATACAACTCTTAACAAATAATGCATTAATTTCGATCAAATTTATTTACCATAAAAACGGTTCTAGTGACTTAATCTTAAAAGATAGACATACACTGTTGGAGACATTTTTTTAGATCATTTCAAGAGGAATAATTCTTTCATACATATATTTTTGGTATCTCGAACCTTTTTTGCAGCGCACGCAATGGAAGCCCTCAAGGATGAATATTTTTCCCCGTTTTTTTCACATTTTCCATTATTTCTTCGCTCCTAATAATTGCATCGTGATGTTATATAACCTAAAGCCTTTCTCGATAAATGGTCTATTCAACTCAAAAAGAATTTTTCAATTCGAACCAGTAGTTCCTGGAATTAGCGCGTTCAAACAAACTCTTCAGCTTTATAATATTAGTATAGATTCGGTATTTAAAGGTACTAGGTACTTAGGATTCTGGTAGTGTAGATGTTTTTATTACAAAAATCTTATATGTATTTGGATATTTAACGTTATTACGCAAACCAAACGTCTGTAAAAGCTATTTTTCCATAATTTTTCCACTAGTCACGTTTCCCACACAGTATGAATCACGGTTAACAAAAGTGACCTTCTCCTTATAAATACAATAGCGTTTGTATTCTATCATTACTATATTATAACCGTGACTTCTCTCGTTGGCCTCTTGGTTAGAATTACAATAACAAATAGAACTGTGCAATAGTTATTTTTAACAAATTATTTTCCACATCAACGGTCAATATAGATACATTTATATATATAATTTTCGTAAGGATGATTACGTAGCGTGTGCACACTGAATGCGTAGAAAAATGAATTTTGAAAACTCGGACCGAACAGCTGCTATTTTCCACGCTGCCTCCAATTTCAACCCGTCAACATACACATCTTGGAATCTACACTATGACTACAAGACAACAAAAAAATATACTTAAAATATATAAATAAAACGTTAATATATTATAGAAATGATTAAAAAAAGGTGTTAATGTAATCGTAAAGCTCCAAAAAAGGCAATCATTACTTCAAAAATTAATTCGTTTCTAAATTATTTAAGCAATTGCTTTTTCTATATATTTATATGAGCAGCTTAGATAAAAAAAAGACACATATTAATAGATTTTACACTTACTAAGCGCCTAAGACCAATTATGTCTCTAGAATGTAAAAATTAATAGTGATTTTTATGCAATTTGTATAAAAAAATATCTTGACTCTCCTGAAAAGTAGCAATTTTACATATCTGGAACGCACATCAAGATTTGTGTATAAAAAGATTTGTTGATATAAATACTTGTATACTAGAAAAGCCACCATGATTTGTCCAGGTTTCGAACTGGCGTAGTTTCAAACAATCTTCCATCTTTCTCGGGGTTACAAAAGGATCCCAATGTAAACATTTCCTGTGTCTATCCCCAGTAGTTTAGGCTTTAGCGTATTATATGGTGGTAGGACGATTGCCCTAGCTGGATCATGACCACAGTACACAAGTGTAAAGACGGTCATAGTGACCAGTTTCGGCTTGTTGCGTTTCGGGATCAGCTTGTGTATATCCAGTAACTTATATACCTAGAGACCTTCAGTCGTGGTATATGTGGGCCGACATGACGATGGAGACTATCAATGGGTTTTCATTCTTTGATAGTCGCTTTCATTTTTGGACTACACTGTACTTACCATCGGGTGCATTGTAGTCACTATGTCGAGCCACTGTAAAAAAAAAAACTCTACGATCATACGTCAGTCAGGACAAGTGTTTATATATATATATACATTATGACCTCGTGGTCGGTGTGTCACGTGGAATGCTAAATGTCAGAGAAAAGCGAACAAGCATCGTGACAGTGACCGTGAAATAACTTGCATTACATCAGCATACTGAAGGTAGAAATCGTTACATCGATTATACGATGAATTATTCAGAGCCAAACATGAAATTCTAATTCTTATGAATGAAAATGACACGTGTAATGTCCTGAGGATGCAGCTGCGGTACTGGTCACGTTGGGCATGATATATAAACGTAAAATGAATATAGCCCATGAAACCATGGAATTAAGAAGTCTTGAAGGGTAATCTAACAAAATACGCGAATAAAAGTGATGTAATAAATTTTCTACGTTTTGCTATCCTGTAAGTTGGTTGTACGATGCTTTTTCTTTAGTAAATTTTACCCACACTGATTAAATTCAAAAGTCTTGCTTTGACTATTGTAAGGCAACGAGTTAGTTCTTTTTTTTCGGCAGGAAAAAATGCTTTCGTGCAGGGAAGGCTTTTATAACATCATCGAGCGAGAGGGGCGAGCATTTAAGGTACTGAGCCATCTAGTTATGGGTTTGCTGGTAACGAGGTGTTGGTACGAACCTCAACTTGAGCTGCCAGCCAGATAAATAACTTAAGCATAATAAACCAGAGTTTTGGATGCGACTACCTTGAGATGAAACGCCGAAAGAAGCCCAAGGCTACATCGGAGTGGAGTTGATTGTTCCATATCTTCTTTTGTTTGTACGAGAAAAGTGGTACCATTTGCGTATTTAAAACTGGGTGTATTTTTTATTCTGACTTGGCACAGAGATCAACTGATAAAGATAAGAGTTAGAGAAATTCTTAGTTCTACCTGGAATAGAAGTTACTGTAATACTGTGAAGAGAAAGGGAGTAATGAGGTTATACAACTCTTCAGAAAACTCGCTATGAAAGACGATAAGAGTGATAATGCCCCTGCACATCTGAAGCATTCAATGTGTTTAAAACCGTCTGAATCATACAAAATGCGAGCAGCCCTACGCTTCCAACCAGTAGCGTTCATTTCATAGATGCATGAAAGCATTGCATGCCCTTACGATAAATAAGTCTGGAATAAATTGCTTAAAATTAAACAAAAAAGGAACCATTTATATTTATATCTATTCTATATTCACGCCATCTATCTTTCCTATAAAATCAATATAATATTTATTATCATTATATAATATTCATATTTATTATGTGAATCTGCTTACCCTGTCCAATACCATATGCACGCCTCTGCTTCCAACCTATCCAGGGGGTCAAAGAGGTATTGTATGAAACCATCCCACAGATGCGAATAGTTTTCTATGCACTGTCTAACCTAGACCTTATGTAAAAGGTATAGCTGATTGAGCATGAAAAATGACTACACCCGGTCGGTATTTATTCAGCTTCAGATATTTCGTCATATTTAAATCTATTATACAGTAATACACCGTAAAGTAACTAAAAATATAAAGCACCACTCCTTTCTTAATGTTACTCATTAGCTAATGGTTCAATAATATATGCTAATTGCTAACAGCAGGTTAAAACCAGGAAGACACTCATTAATGATTCATAAATAATGGACGATATTACTTTTTGTAACAATAATTTATGTCTTTCATTTAAAAATATATCGGGGACATCTTAAAAATGTAGGATATTTCATTATAATTAGATCACCACAGTATGTTAATTAAATATAACATTATATGTAACATATATATGTATGTATATTTGATTGTTTTTCTTTTATTGTTATTTATTAGCTTGATTTTTATTTTTGTACTAATTTTTGTGGAAACTTTGCTGGCTTATGTAACATTTTTTGTGTATATTGTTATCATTTTTATATTGCTATATGTTTCCCTTTAAATTAAATAAATAAATAAATATACTGAGTGTGGACGAGCAAATTCAAAATTCTAACCGTATTGCTTTCAAATTTTACTTCCTATTCCTCATTTTGTATAAACCGCTTTTTCACACTGAACATCATTGGTTGTCACCAAAATTGTATACACGTCACCTGAGGCTACCAATCAATGATTTCACTGCATGATAGCTCCAAAGTATTTTGCTACATAACAAAGCGATGCGTTGAATATTCTTTTTTTTTTATACCGACTCGACACAGTGACTGCACCATACCGGATGGTAAACATGGTGCAGTCCAAAAAACGCCAACAACTATCGATAGGTAACAAAAAACCCATCGGTAGTCGCAGCGATCATGCCAGCCTGCACAAATATCTCTTCACGCTACGTTTAAAAGATCCCATATCATAGGATGGAGGGAACACGCTCGCCGGAAGACCATTCCACAGCCCAACGACACGGCAAAAGAAGGAGTTAGAGAACTTCTTTGTCCTGGCCGGGATGTGAGATACCGTATAGCTGTGACAACGCAAACCCGCGCGCGTGGATCTATTCAGGAAGGGAGAGGGTGGAACAAGGTTAAACAACTCCTCAGAACACTCGCCATGATACAGACGGTAGAAAACGCTCAGTGAGGCCACATCTCTGCGGAACTGAAGCGGTTCAAGATGTTTAGTCACTTCAGGATCATTCACAACGCGAACAGCCCTCCGCTGCAACCTGTCCAGGGCATCAAGTAAGTACTGGGCAGAACCGTCCCAAAGATGCGAACAATATTCCATGCAAGGCCTGACCTGAGCCTTATATAAAAGGAACAGTTGATTTGGCGTGAAAAACCGTCGCACCCTATTCAGGACACCAAGCCTACGTGATGTTGTAGAGATGACAGATCCTAAATGATCCCTAGGATTGAGATCACAGCGGATATTCATAC
The DNA here is from genome assembly GCA_036320925.1 of Automeris io. Lineage (NCBI taxonomy): Eukaryota > Metazoa > Arthropoda > Insecta > Lepidoptera > Saturniidae > Automeris > Automeris io. The sequence continues at coordinate 22,257,310 of JAUDJH010000001.1, forward strand.
CTAAGATACTTAGGCTGTCGCATATTGCAAGTGACACATTCTGGAGAGAAGGAAGGGGGGAGAAAGGGGTTTTTTTGCTAGAAAAAGCACACACCTGCGTTTTCAAGGCATTGAACTCAACCAAATTCTTGTCGCCCCAAGAAGAAATGAGGCTCAAGGACCGATTAAGTCCAACAACCAAATCATGCCGATTCCAGATCGTCGCTTCCAGAGCGATAAGCTGGCATCCAAGGAAGAAACCCACTTGCTTCCGCTCTCTTTAGCGTTCTAGAAGACGTTCGCCAACGGCTTATAACATAGACTGATCTGCTATTTATTTTGTTATAGACTGCTTCCCTGAAGAATACTGTAAGTGATGACACACTTTTAACAATAGATTTTTTTATAAATTATTTCTTAAGTATTTAGGGCAGTTTTGTGATATTTTCACATTTTTTTTTTATTTTGTCTCTTACTGTGCTGTTGTGAAATGTGCTACCGGGTACAGTTTTCCCCTAGGGATACTTTCTTTCAATGATTGTTTGGTTGATAACGCCGCATAACTATAATAAGTTGTATTTCTCACAGGACATTCAATTCTATATTATTTGTATGTAAGGAAAACACTTTTGGAAAGAGCGACTACCAGGGTTTCTTTCTGCCTCTTTTCGTTAAATCCTGCTTTCCGAACCGCTTACTTTCATGTTATTGAGATTTTAGATTAAGAGGGCTTAGCATAAGCTTATTTAAACAAGGTCATTTTCAGTTTCAGTGTGAGCTTATAACATTCAAGAGGGCAGGGACAAACGTCCTTCTTGGTCGACAACGCAATAACAACACGCGTTTTGTGACCACTTACTATCAGGTGAGTCGTCACCAGTTTGCCGATAAAATTTAAAAAATAATGTAATTTAAACACAGAAATATTCAGTACTTTCAGCGTAATTCGCGCACGAATATAACTGTTCTACAAATAATTAATTCGTATTAATGTAAAAGCCTTTAAACACTAGCCAAGCCCACTTAGTAACTGGACTTAACCTCAAAAATAGAAGGCAAAGATAATATACGATAAGTAGATGAATTTTAAAACAATATTCACTACAATGATTCATATTACAGAGTCAATAAACTGGAATACAAAGACAGTCAAGTGCAGGCGATATCGGGTATTTAACAATGTGATTAACGGAACCATTGACATGGTCGCCATAAAGCCTGTTACCATTATGGACTTATACAAAGAAGTTTTTAATAAAATTCGTTGGCTCACACATTTTATCTATCCGGTACTGTTTGGTGTAATTCATAAGCTTATAGCGGGTAACAGAGCTTTTATATAGCCTATAGCTCAGAGTGGTGCCCAGTCAGTAGTCAGCCAGAGAGCTGTGATGATTTACATCTTACAACCAAGTTCTACTAACAGAAAAACATATACTTAATATATTTTGGAGTAGTTGCTCTGTCCTAGTCCGCCACACCTCAACTGCAATCTCTAAGTACCACCAATGTAGATTGTTTCATTGTGTCAAGTAATAAAAACAAATCAATTTGTTCTTTTGGGAGTCGAAGCTGCTCGCGTCCGTAGGCTTTACTCTAGCTTCCCTACACGTGACTATTGGGTGGCGCTAAACGAGCAGCAGCGAGGTGGTAGTGCGTCGGTGCCCGTCTGGATCACGACCACAGTACATGGGTGTAAAGCCCGTCATAGTGACCAGTTTCGGTTTGTCGCGTTTCGGGATCAGCTTGTGTATATCCAGTAGCTCATAAACCTAGAGACCTTCAGTCGTGGTATATGTGGGCCGATATGCCGATGTAGACTATCAATGGATTTTCATCCTTTGATAGTCGCTTTCGTTTTTGGACTACATTGCACTTACCATCAAGTACTCTGTAGTCACTATGTCGAGCCAGTGTAAAAAAAAAACATGAACTAACAACACACCTCTAAATCTTTTTAAACAGAAGTATTTTATCATTGCTAATGTCTGAGTTATTAATTGCTTATCATATAAAAGAGCAGATGTCGACAAACATATAACGAGAGGATTGAGAAATGAGCAGTACTAAAAAGAAATGAAAAAGAAAATGCTTATTACATAGAAAAAAAACTATGCGAAGAAGAATCCCCAACGGAATTTCCTAGGCTGATCCACGAACGTAAGATACCTTAGAAGAAAAGTCCAGACTTTCAGAAGGCATCAAAATCTACTTTTTTATGCTTCCAGCATAGATTCACAGGAAGTTTTCATTACGACTATGAAGGTAAGGATTAAATACACTATACGTCAGTTTAAACGAAACCCGCTTAAATTTTTATTTTACGCCACACGATCATAACACGCTATCTCAAACAAACAGTAGGTTTCGAAGTATTCGTAAACATAATATGCGTTTCGTCATCTCATTATCGTTCGAGTGATCTTTAGTATGTTTTAATGCTACAATATCAACAACTGACGGTCAATGCACTGGAGTTTTGTAATCACAGGAGATACGTATATGAACGAAGCCTTTTCAAATGATACAAATTCCATTGAAGTTTTTTCATTGGTCGGTATAGTTTTTTGTTCGGATTTGGCAAAATCATCTCACTGTACCTGTTAAAAGTATTGCAATCCAAAAACTAAGTACCAATAGCTGCCAAAAAAAAAGATAGCTGCTGCAATCATCCCGACCTGCACAATTATCACTTCACGCTTCGTTTAGAGAATCTCATTTAGAGCATATGTCATTTCTTTGGATGATACAATCACGGCCCGGCAAGGGTTATATTTAAAGAACTTCTTAATTCTAGCTGAAATAGAAGTAACTTTAAAACACTGACACCGTAAACCTGCGCGTGTAGTTCTGTTATGATAAGGAAAGGATGGAATAAGGTTATATAGCTATTAAAATACTCGCCACTATTCGAGCAATAAAAGAGTATAAGGGATGTGATTACCTTGCGCGAAGCGACTCCAGGTGTTTAGAAATACCCAGATCATTCACAATGCGGATAACCCTACGCTGCAATCAACGAAGGCATTGACCAAAACCATATTGAAATTAAAAAAAAACTATTAAAGCTAAATTGCTAAAAAAGGGATATTATTCCATTAATGACTGTTTGAATGATAAAAGTGCGTGGTCTTCATATATGCAATCGTTCTCGCGGGGCATTCAATCCTTTATATATTATACCTGTTGTTGTACCTCATTATGTTAAAAGAAGCAACCACCAGAGCTTCTTGCCGGCTCTTCTCGGTAGATTCTGCTTTCCGAACCGGTGATAGATTCACTCTGTTTTTTTGACGATTCAAAATTGCTTGGAAGTAGGCCTATTTGAATAAAGTTATATTTCATTTCATTTCATTTCATCCCAGAGTTGCGATCAGTTTTTCACGCATAGTCTAACCTGGGCTTTATACAAAAGGTACAGTTGACCGAGCTTGAAAAATCGTCGCACTCTATTCAGGTATATATCATATCGAATTACACGCAGAAGGCTAGCATATAAGTTGCTGCATGCGCCAACTCTTGTACGATGTGCTTACCCGCCAACTTGCATTGGCTTAGCGTGCTGGGTTAAATGTCCAAATCCCTTCCCATGGGTACCAAAAATATAGTGGAAAAAGGATGGGATGGCTTGGCCCTGCAGTGGGATGAAATTAGCCAATAATAATTTGACTTAACTATCCGAATAAATTAGGCTTTACTCAAGGTCCTATAATATTGTATATCCAGATTTTTGTTAAAGACGAACATATTTTCTTAGCAAAATGTAACCTTAGTCGAAGTAGCGTTTATAAAGCTCAACTTTAAAGTCTTAGGATTTAAAGCAAAAAAACAAAGATGTTGGTTTACGGGCGTTATAATTTTAAAACATTTTCAATTCATCCGTTTTATAGCTTTATCAACGAATCATGCCTCTTGTTACTAAATTATTTTAATACAAATAACAAAATAACATTCGTCAAAAAGTTTCTCATCATAAAACCAGGGCAAGGAAGCGTACGACTGGATTTATGGTGGCCATGATTTACGAATCTCTATAAACCGACAACACAATTGTCCGCCATCATTTTAAATAATTAAATACTGTAATAAAGCTTACATCACGAACGATCACCGTTACTCCATGTAAAAAACATTGTAAAATGATGTATTACATCGTATATTTAGACAGTTAACATTAAATAAAAAATACATTGTTAGTTACAATAGTAACACTGTGAAACGGATTTAAGATTTTCAAAGTTTTATTACGGAGAATAAAATTGTTATGTCTTTTTAGAACTTAGAACGTAATAAATATCGGCCTGCTAAATAATAACGAGATATAGCACGATATTTAAAAGTTTGGAAACTAATATATCGTCGTGTTATACAGTTAAACCTGGATAAGTGAGAACTGTATAAGTCAGAAAACTCTATAAGTGAGAGTAATAGCCAGGATCCGTCATTTTAAACTCCCAAAACCTCTATTAGCGAGAAACAAAAACCTCTGTAAGAGAGAGTCGTTTGTCCTTCATGGATCTCCGTAAGTGAGACTGCTATTTATCTATATTATACCTGTTATTGTACCTCATTATGTTAAAAGGAGCAGCTACCAGAGTTTCTTGCCGGCTCTTCTCGGTAGATTCTGGTTTCCGAACCGGTAGTAGATTCACTTTGTTTTTTTGACGATTCAAAAGTGCTTGGAAGTAGGCCTATTTGAATAAAGTCATATTTCATTTCATTTCATTATACCTCTATAAGCGACAGTCGAGCTTTATTTATTTATATTATTTAGGAGAAACAAATGACAAAACAAGTTACAAATTTAACGTCTGGTATTTTATGACTCATTCTTAATTTTCGTGGAAAATTCGACAAAGTTTATGAGTTAGAAAAAAACATTCAAAATACAAAAATGGAAACCCAAACGAAATTGACCGATTTATTTTAAGTGTAAATAAGTTCTAAATAAAATAAAATTACATAGTGCTTGAATTTTTGTTTTGTTTTCGTGAGCATCTTGATACCTACCCTTATAAAGTACTTATATGTCGAATTCTAATGAACGTAACATATACACACCATTAAAAATATATATGTACATAATACATTCGTACTTGCTGTGACTTGTTATTGCTGCGTACCTCTATAAGAGAGGAACGCTGCCCACGTACCTGCATTAGCGAGGAACTCGGCTTAGTGAGAAACCTCTATAAGCGAGAATGAGATTTTTTTTTTACACTGGCTCGTCATAGTGACTACAGAGTACCTGATGGTAAGTACAGTGTAGTCCAAAAACGAAAGCGACTATCATAATCCGTTGATAGTCTACATCGTCATGTCGGCCCACATATATCACGACTGTAGGTCTCTAGGTATATGAACTACTGGATATACACAAGCTGATCCCGAAACGCGACAAGCCGAAACTGGTCACTATGACGGGCTTTACACCCATGTACTGTGGTCGCGATCCAGACGGGCACCGACGCCCTACCACCTCGCTGCTGCTCGTTTAGCACCACCCAGGAGTCACGTGTAGGGAAACTAGGGTAAAACCTACGGACGCGAGCAGCTTCGACTCCCAAAATTGTGCTTCCGAACTCTCACTTATCTAGCTTTGACTGTATACATTTCGGGATGGGTATACGTCAGTGACTGTATCCACTTTACTCGCCCAGTTTAGTTGTGACTCGCCCAGTTTCATTATGAAGATCTTTCCCGGCCATCAACATATTGCCCAGTTCTGAAAAAAATATGTATCCACTTAGCGCTTATATGTCTGCCCAACGTGACCAGTAGCGCAGCTGATCTCCGTTCTCCTGGCACTTACTCATGACATTTCTATTAGATGTCATGTGGATTTCCTCACGATGTTTTCATCACCGGTGAACATTTGGTGCTTAAATTCGTATTTAATCTGGAAAAACCCAGAGGTGCATGTCGGGATTCGAACCTACAACCATTCGCGTTGCCGCATTAGGAAACCGGTCCTAAACACAATATGATGATTGCCATAATTAAGAAGTTTTACCAAGATCATATTTAATACGCTTGAAATAAACATTTCAATTCCATTAATAACTCTACTAAATCGATAAGTTATACAGAGTGGTTCCACTCAAGTAATAAAACTATAATGTTATTTGGTCGGTTAATATAAGCTCACAAATTGATGGTCATATTTGAACTGTACATTATTTTTTAACTTCTATTCCTTTGTCGTGAGAGAGCGTTTGACGATCGGGATATGACTCATCTGCGCTGGCGCACGGTATGTACAGCGTGTTACAAAATTACATCGATTTAGACCTAAGAACTCGCTTTTATTGGACAGAATTATATACTGCATTATAACTGACAAAATAAGAAAAAAGTAAGTAAGTGAATTATTAAATAAATAAATAATCCTTATAAAAGTAAAAAAGCAAAATATGAGTAATTAAATAAGTGTGTAGTTGTAAATATAGCATTATTACGAAATGAGACGATAATAATGAGATTTTAGAAGACGACGATAATTTTAGAATACTTTCAATAAATGACACGAAATAACTTTTTAAATGATTTTAGGACGTTAATAAAGCAAATAGATTATGAATAAACATGACAAAAATCTCTAAAATGTTTCATTTGTATTCATAATAACTATAATGAGATTCTTAATGAGTATGATTTGAACCATATTTTACTAATACATTAAAATTCAAAATTTGGTTTAGTTTAATGGTATACATAGTACGTAATCGGTTGAAAATGTACGTTACTTATAGAGTAAGTAATATTAGTTTTAATATAATTATTTTAAGTAAAAATAATAATAAAGTCTAAAACATTATTGCGCGGAGAAAAACTTGGCAAAGTTTCTAAACAAAACAAGCTATTGTGAGTTGATTGCTGTTTCCCATTGTTAGCTCACTAACGTTAATCTTTAACATCTATTGTACTATGTCTAGACATGGCACTAAGTCTGTGTCAACCTTTGGCATATTGTGTTTGTGGAAAGGTTGTAATGGCTCAGGTTATTGATTGAACTACAATTTTACTGCTCTTAAAGGTTGACACCTTAAAAGCATGCTTTATTTTGTTTTGATTTTGACTCTATGTAGAATATCCTTTATGTTATCTGTAATCTGTAACTTTTGCTGTTTTTTATATTTAAAATTTATCTATCTGAGTAGAAACTGAATAAAAAAAGCTATAAAATTAAAACGTTTTTGCTTAATCTTGTATTGTCTCGCCAACAATGTATTTTTTTGTATTGTCTCACATACAAACTACAATTTAGTTTTGAGATCTTAATTCCTCTTAAATGTATGAATGTTTTTGTGTGTATGTATGTTTTTATAATTCATTGCTTTTGCTCAATTTCGGAATTTTTTTAAATTTAAAAATGGTTTTAAATCGCTCATCTTCAATTAACACACTAACATATGCTTCATAAATTTTTAAAAGCGTCTTAAAATTTAAGGTGCAATCCTGAAACTAGGTGCTAGTAGACTAATTAAGAAAAATGTTTTTTTTTTTGCTGTCATTCTTTTGTTACGTAAATAAGAATGTCCTATTTACTATAGACGTGTACACATAGTCTATGGATATTGGCTATCGCCACTTGCATATATCATGTCTTACAAATACAGTCGTTGTAATATGTTATTTAATAATAAACAGTATTGATAGCCTCGCGTGGTTTATTTATAAGCTCATACGCATAACATCTATAACAACAGGTTTCTTGCTTACCATCAAGTGTGTGCGGTCACTGTGTCGGGTATAAGTATAACACCGCAGTCACTGTGCTCCATATCTCTCCAGCAAACTTTTTTACAATTGATTAACTAATTTGATATTTATAAATCACGCTGTATATAATCTGATGCAAGAGATAAGGTGCGTACACACTGGCTTTTTTCGAGCTCGGTGCCTACTCGTAACACCGCGTACCGTTCTACTTCTGCGCATGAGTCACCAACCAGTGATAGATGACGGGAAGTCGTAGAGACGCGATTAGAATTTATAATTTTATATTAATTTATTTTTAGCACCATTGTTAGTTTTTACTGTGATTTTTGGCTCTGAAAACAAAGCAAAGGCAATCAAGTTAAACAGAGACCAGTTTTGAATTGTAAATTAAATTATAAATACCTAATAAAATATAAATAGATGTATTTTCTAATAAGACAATTGTGTTAATATAATTTGTAAATGCGTATAGTCACATAGAAAACTAGTTAGAAGCATAAAGTAAATACAATTGGCAGGCCACGTTTCTAGATGCAAAGATAAGAGATGGTCAATAGAAAAAACAAAATGATGTGGTACAGAAAGCAAAAGAAAAAGAGGCAGATCGAAAAAGAAATGGGAAGACGAGATTCTTTTGGTAGCGAGAAAGAAGTGCACAGAGCTGACCCAAGATAGGGTCAACTGGAGGAAGTTGGAGGAGGCCTTCAGTCAAAAGGGGTCCACAAATGATAACGATGACACAAATCTTAAATAACACTACTAACTATAGGAATAAAAAAAAGGAAACTAATAATACTAACAGATTTGAATTGTAAAAAATGTAATGTGGACAAATAAAACCTTGTTTATTATTATTATAAATACAACATAATATTTAACAAAACATACAACATTAAAAATAAACATCGACTTGATATTATTGATAATATAATAAACTATTTGAAAGTATGGTTGGTTTATATTTTTACAACTCGAAAAACGAATAGATTTGCTTCTACATTCATCATACGAACAGCTAAGAAGTGGAATATGCTTCCAGCGACCGTACTTCTTATAACTTGAGACTCTTTAAGAGAACAGTGAATAGGCATCTGTTAGGCGAACGCGGTTCATCCTCGGACTCAGTCAAAAATCCGCCTGTAAATCATTAAAAAAAACTTTTCATGGCAATGTACCACACAAGTAGACCGTCTACATATGGCACCGTGCCGCATGCCATCTATAATAATAGAAATGTTATGTGTAAGCGTCTTGAAAACGACAATCAGTTGCACTATTGGTCACGATGGCCACGATATATGTATAAGCGCAAAGTGGATATAGCAACTGATATATCCCTGCTCAACCCGATGCGTATAAAGCGTGATAATACGTTATTATTTATTACGCAATTGAATAGAATAATGATTCATCGGTGTTTAAAAGTGTCTTAAAATTTTAAAGATCATTTCGGAAAGCGGGCGATAGTCTTGCGAATAAGATACCGTAATGCTAATTCTACAATTCCAAACGCGATCTACTAGCGTTACATCGCATTTAGAATAAAGAGATCCCATCTCCACGGCATTAATTCTGATTTCATATTTTTTCTGAGATACTCAGTCTTCACCATGGTACAATAAAGTGAGCAACAATACCTTGTGTTATGTTTTAATTTTTTTGAAACCGCACCCAGCGCGTCATTAACTTTGTTGCCCGCAGTAGTTCGCCTCTCTACACCCACATAACACATACCATTTCTTCTTAACTAATTGTAACAAGAAATAACTAGAGATCTACTAGAAAGAGCAATAGAGTTCTGATGGATGGCATTAGTAAAAGTACGCAGAATCGGCGAGTGCGTGAAGGAACTAATGAATGTTAGGGGAACGAAAGAGGTTTGTAAGAAGAAAGAGAAGTGGCATTCCATTTTCTCTGCCTTTTTTTTTACACTGGCTCGACATAGTGACTACAGAGTACCTGATGGTAAGTACAGTGTAGTCCAAAACGAAAGCGACTATCAAAGGATGAAAATCCATTGATAGTTTACATCGTCATGTCGGCGCACATATACCGCGACTGAAGGTCTCTAGATATATGAGCTACTGGATATACACAAGCTGATCCCGAAACGCGACAAGCCGAAACTGGTCACTATGACGGGCTTTACATCCTTGTACTGTGGTCACGATCCAGACGGGCACCGACGCCCTACCACCTCGCTGCTGCTCGTTTAGCACCACCCAGGAGTCACGTGTAGGGAAACTAGGGTAAAGCCTACGGACGCGAGCAGCTTCGACTCCCAAAAACAACAACAACAAACAATACAATAAAGATTCGGTGTGATGATAGAAATAACTTAAAGTATCCACTCCATGGTTTTTCTATCTTTCCGCACTGTTGACCAAACGCGAGACGATGTCTTCAAACATTTTTTTGTCTATTTGACGCCGAAAATATTTAACTCCTAAACGTTTCAAATTATAATTAGGACCCTTTGAATCGTAGCTAACAGCCAATTTAGTAATACCTCTGAGAATATTGAAGTCACTTACATTTTCCTCTAGTAATGCAACGCTCGACATGCATAATTATATTGGTCAATGCAATTGGCCCTGGGGAAGTTGATTCTATTCTGAATGACCAATATTAATCTTAAAATGTCGCTTATTGTAACTGGATGATTGCTTTATGGTGTTATTATGAGTTTTTTTTTTTGTGATGGGACAAATAATTGATGGTTTTAGCCTGCGTGTGGTTCCTAACTTAATACGAAAATGATTTATACAAAGAAAACAATCCGACTTAAAAGTATAATCATTCTAAATGTACCATTCAGACTTTGTAGTATTTGAAGTAAGTGCTGTGTTATATATTGAGATACTGGGAATAACAATCATTGACAATTTTTTTTTCTATCAGTGCTATTTTAAACTAAAATTAATTATCTGGGTAAAGTGGCCGCGGATATTTTTTCTTTGCAAACATAAATAAGGAATCACTGGTAGTGGCGCCAAAAGGCGTAATCCCAGAGCTAATAAAATAATAAAATTATGAACGCACCCAATTTCAAGCGCCATCTGAGGTACAACATATATTACCGTACTCGTTTTAAAAATTTCAAAATTCGAATCACACAGCTCTTGTCACAGACTGGAAAATAATTCTGAAATAAGTGTATTTATTTATATATAGGGCATCCATTGATCGATACATTGTATAAAAACATAATGACTATTGACAACAGACTTTTAAATGCATCAATCGGTGAAAACTACCTCGGTATGCAACAAAAATACACAAAATATATTAATAATAACAATAGAAGAAAACAAAATTTACGAATCCATGACAAAAAGAAGGAAAGAATACGCACATACCATAACCAAAACCACAAGAACGACAATAAAAATAAAACCACAGCACAATCAAAACAAAAACACAAATATTAGCTCACAAAATGTATTTTTATGTGAACCTCAGTGCTCACAATGATTTTCTTTTAAATTTCGGTAAGGAGTCCCCAAAAATATCGAAAGATGATCCTAGATCGCTAAACAAGTAAGAAAGTCTCTAACCGGTGAAATATCCTTATGTTAGTGTTCCGGCGCAGGGCATGAATGAAGGTAACCTTCTGGTTTTTTCGTACCATTCCACGCTCGGCTGTTAACAGTAACACTTGTGTACGCACAGCGGTATCAACTAGACTTACTATCGGCGGCGAACCTGATTACACTACGGAATAGTCGGTTTTTTCGGAAAATACGGTGGACCCCTAAATAATTGTATACGGTAAACGGTCCGAGTAACTGGTATAGTACAAACTAGCTGTCCCGTGCTCGAGTTTCGCGGTTATCAAGACACTATAGCTGATCCGGCAAACGTTGTTTTGCTATGTAAGGTTTTGTAATATCTTCTAAGATGTTCATTGAAATTAAGTGATGTCAAAGACAATTTTGTTCATAATTAAATACTCTTAATCAACAACACATTTATTTGGATAAAGATTAATATTATTACGTTGATACAACTCTTAACAAATAATGCATTAATTTCGACCAAATTTGTTTACCATAAAAACAGTTCTAGTGACTTAATCTTAAAAGATAGACATATACTGTCGCGGACATTTTTTTAGATCATTTCAAGAGGAATAATTCTTTCATACATATATTTTTGGTATCTTGAACCGTTTTTGCAGCGCACGCAATGGAAGCCCTCAAGGGTGAATAATTTTGCCCGTGTTTTCACATTTTCCATTATTTCTTCGTTCCTAATAATAGCATCGTGATGTTATATAGCCTAAAGCCTTCCTCGATAAATGGTCTATTCCACTCAAAAAGAATTTTTCAATTCGAACCAGTAGTTCCTGAGATTAGCGCGTTCAAACAAACAAACAAACAAACAAACAAACAAACTCTTCAGCTTTATAATATTAGTATAGATATATCGTAGTCTAATTGAAATGAAATGAAATGAAATGAAATGAAATGAAATGAAATATATTTATTTTCACCACAAACTAACAAAATACTAGAAATTCAAAAGCAACACTTCTGTTACAAGACAACAACATACAAAACAAAAGAAAAAACAAAAACATATTAACATGGCGAAAATGGGACCTCCATCAGCTAATTGCTTAATCTAAAACTGAGAACTGGTGACCGCGACGCTAACCGTATAAGTCTAACACGGGCCCCATTAGACACAAGTGGAACTGTAAATTTAATCAGCAGAGTGAAACTCCGCAGCGCCAGGCAAACTGCAGTATCGTTGATTAGTTTTGCCAACTTTAACTGGACTGTCTATCGGCTTTGCATCTATGGATCCTGTTTTAGTATTCCTTCTGATGCTAAAAACTTTTTGCAAATGTCACATCTACTTATTAAACTATTTTTTACATTTTAAAGGAGATTTTAAGCATTAATTAATTATGAATTTATTTGTAAAAGGAATAGTAAAGGACATGACCGATTTTTCTCCCAAAAATTTTTATTTTGTTAAAAGATAATTTTTTTGATGTTCACTTGTGATGAATAAACACTCTCAAGCTAAGATTTAAAGATGCTACTTACACTTTGCTCACACTTTACACAAATATTAGGAATTATATAACTATATTTAAAATGTCTATGTAACATGAGTCACCGATTCGTCAACTTGAATTTCGTACTCATGTTCCTATTATATATTTAGTTTTTCGAGAAACACTTACTTTTTTACATTCTGGAAAGAAGGTCTAATAGTCTAGAAATCTCAGCCTTAAGATCTATTTAAATATCGAAGTACAATAGAAAAAAATATTACGTTACAATATCAACATAAAAAGTTAGACAAAATCATAATATTTAAACCTATATAACTTTTGGCCTCTGCAGCTGAGCAAAAGGCGTCTTTTATAATATTTAATTATATGATATTTGCTTTTGAATCACATTAATTTCACAGCGATATATTCTGGAGTACAGTACGATACAATTATCGGCCATGTCCTATTGGCAACTCATGAATTCTTTTTTTTGGGTATCAGAATCTTGTTAGGAGAGAATAATCGTTTGTTACAATTTCATGAAATTTTATTTTTTTTTGTAAAGAGATATGTTTCGTAAATGAGGTGAACATATAGACATAAAATTACTTTTTTGTTTAACGTGACTTTTCTTTGGTGACCGGGAAAGGTCTTTACAATAAAAACCGGGCTTAAGAGGGCGAATATTAGAGATGCTCAGCTTGCAATTTATAGGTTAGGTGGCAGCGGAAGGGGACTCCTCTAAGTAAGAACTTGATATAGACGGTCAGCCATGGAAACGAACCTAACAGTGATCTAATAGCGTTTCGGAAGCGACTGCCTTGAGAAGAAACGCCGAGAGAAACTCAAAGCTGCTCCGGAGTGAAACAGACAATTACTCTTGGCTATGGATTACTCTATGACCAGTGGTATTCAAGGAAGTCTACTGTCTGCGCACGACTGGTTGTTACAAGGGCTTCAACAGGTGGATACCTTCATCCACTTTCCGCTTTGTGGAGGCTTGAGAAGGTCATCTTCAAGACGATCGTGAATGAACACACAGTTCGCTCCTAAGACCCGTCTTCTGCTACAAGCAAGGAACACCCAGTGGATTTTAGTCAGTAGAAGTCTGACATATCCTTTGTCGTCATCCTTATGTCAGATTTTCCTCTGGCTAAGAAAAGGTCTATTGAGTACTGCTACACGAAAAGTACCGTCATTATATTTCAAATCAAAAAGCAATTTTCGCCACTCAGAAGAGATGTTGGTCAAAATAAATTATTATATTTTTAATTCATAACGAAATTTTGTATTGCGAATTTATAACAGATTTCTCTTATTGAAATTCCATATTTAATCAACAAGGCCTGGAATTTAATGTTCAACATTTTAATTGAAAAGGGTTTTCAAAACTGGACATTAAAAGAGCATATTTAACACAATTAATTACTTTATACACTGGTCGGTGCAGAAAACAATTTTAACGTTACTTTGACCCGTGTTCAGGCAATATCGCGGTCGAGCTTCAAAGAGTCATTCATTTTATATAATGACGACAGAAATGCTCCCTGTAACGTGTGATAGACTCGATGCTAGTCCCAATTACATCGACACAAAGTTTTACCCTGAGAGTTGAAATTGATGGAAATATTTGTCCGAAACGTAGGATACGAGTACATGATTCACAAAATTCATGAAAGTTAATAGCTACAATAAAAATACATCCCAGCGACTTCAATTGGTGCCTCCACTGTGGTACTGTCTCGTGTAGGTAAGTTTTTTTTTACACTGGCTCGACATAGTGACTACAGAGTACCTGATGGTAAGTACAGTGTAGTCCAAATACGAAAGCAACTATCAAAGGATAAAAATCCATTGATAGTCTACATCTTCATGTCGGCTCGCATATACCACGACTGAAGGTCTCTAGGTATATGAGTTACTGGATATACACAAGCTGATCCCGAAACGCGAAAAGCCGAAACTGGTCACTATGACGGGCTTTACACCCACGTACTGTGGTCGCGATCCAGATGGGCACCGACGCCCTACCACCTCGCTGCTGCTCGTTTAGCACCACCCAGGAGTCACGTGTAGGGAAACTAGGGTAAAGCCTACGGACGCGAGCAGTTTCCTCTCGGCCTCAGGTCTTATTTCCACTCACATTTATTTTGTATATCTTTTTTGTCATCCTTTCGTTATTTATCCTCTCCACGTGTCCGAACCACCGAAGTATGCTTTTGTGCACGCTATCGATGTCAATATCTTTCCAATCGACCATTCTACGTATTTCTTGGTTCCTCTCGCCTGGTCCGTAGGGAGTATACGGATACCCAGGTCCGACGAAGGCAAAGAGAGGACATAATTGGCACCCCGGTGGTTTTAGTCGGTGCAAGTCTGACGCAGCGGGGGAGTGGCCCTCACCACTCCCCTGAGGGTCTGAAAGGATTTCCACCGGGTTAACAAAAAAAATCTCTTGGTTCGCATCTCCACTGCCTTAATTCTTAATTAATTTTTGCGAGGTGGTAGGGCGTCGGTGCCCGTCTGGATCGCGACCACAGCACATAAATGTAAAGCCCGTCATGGTGACCAGTTTCGGCTTGTCGCGTTTCGGGATCAGCTTGTGTATATCCAGTAGCTCATATACTTAGAGACCTTCAGTCGTGGTATATGTGGGCCGACATGACGATGTACACTATCAATGGGTTTTCATCCTTTGATAGTCGCTTTCGTTTTTGGACTTCACTGTACTTACCATCAGGTACTCTGTAGTCACTATATCGAGCCAGTGTAAAAAAAAAATTCTAAAACGTAAATAATATTTTGAAAACACTATACATTTTCTACACTAACATATGTTCAAACTAATTATGTTTAAATAATTATTTAAATGCACCCTCGGTACCATGATATGTTTGAATTGAAACTGAGAACCACTGACATAGAGAGATGGTAATATTAGTTAACGCCAACTTTGTGTGACTTGCTTTAGCCTGTCGCGTTTCGGAGTCAACCTGAGTACGTCCAGCTGTTCATATGCCAAGAGGCTTTCTGACGTACTATATTTAAAACGATATCATAGTTGTGACTTAAAAAATTACTATATTTTGATAGTTGCTGCAGATCTTAGACTGCCCCATACTTACCGTAAGGTACGATGTAGTAACTTTGTCAAACCAGTATAAAAAACATATTGGTAGATATAATGATATTTTTCTATAACTCAAAATAACTATTTTCATTGAGATCCCTTGGTTTCTATTATTATATCGAGGGGTTGAAGGCTATTTGGTTTAAGCGACATTTTTTTGGTGATATAGTAATATATAGATTTTTGGAATCGGTAAACGCTGATTCCGAATATATATGTAATGATCCTTCAATATTTTTAATAAAAAACTAGCTTCAATGAGTTGCTCTGTAGAGAGAGTGGATTTATTATTTAAACAAACTTATTTTACAAATTTTAACAAAATATTAACAAATACGCTTAATTACAAACTTACCTGTAGAGAGAAACAATATTTAAAGCTAATATTACGGATTTTGGATAGTTTTATATTTAAATTGTTTATTGTCTTATTTTACGTAACCTCCAAACGTTATGTCATTGAATCAATGTCGCCAACAGCTCCATAAAGTCAAGCGAGTTCGGATACGTTCACAGATCATATTTATTACGCGGTAAATAAAAACTTTATTTAAAGGAAGTGTCACACGCTTCTTTTACATATATATATATCTATTACTATATCACCAAAACATGTCGCTTAAACCAAATAGCCTTTCACTCCTCGATATCGTTTTAAAAACCCACGCGCGCGAGTTTACAAAGTCACGGCTATACGGTAGCTCATATCCTGGCTAGGTCTACGAAGTTCTCTAACTCTTACTTTTGCCAAGTCGTTGGGCTGTGGAATGGTCTTCCGGCGGACGTGTTCTCACCGTTCTATGATATTGGGTCCTTTAAAGAAAGCAAAATGGGATATTTGCGCAGGCCGTCATGATAATTGTGACTATCGATAAGTTTCTCTTAGCAGTTTATTAGTTGTAATTGTTTTTTGGACTGCTCCTTGCTTACCATTTGGCGTCATGAAGCCCATATGCTAAGTCAAGACGAAAAAATCTTTCTTTATCAGTAAATCTTTCTTTTATTACTAGATAATAAATTCCCATTTCACTCAAATAAATATAATTTCGACAAAAACTTTTAGGACGTCTGTGAGTTGATTTCCTTTGACCCGATTTCGCCTCACTTGTTGCTTGATCTAAACTCGATTTGGGGTCAAGTTTGACCATGAGTCATGCCAGGTTTGGCACACTTTCCAAACCAGTTGCCAAGTGGATGTTCCAACGGCCACCGGCTGACGCAAAAAATGTAAACAATGACTCACTTTGAACTTGAATTACGATTAGTCTAGCTTTGCGAAATTATTTCATAAAAT
The DNA here is from genome assembly GCA_036320925.1 of Automeris io. Lineage (NCBI taxonomy): Eukaryota > Metazoa > Arthropoda > Insecta > Lepidoptera > Saturniidae > Automeris > Automeris io. The sequence goes on from JAUDJH010000001.1 coordinate 22,274,446, forward strand.
ATTTGTGTAATAATATTATCAATTTAAGAGGAAATTAATTGTATAGACGTACAATTAAAGAGAAGAAAAAACAGTTTATGGCAGTCTTGGCATATTAATAAAGGGCTAAAAATATTTTACATTGGACATACCAATTTTTTTACACTTTTAAAGACATCATAGCATATTATAAAACAAAATTCCCGCCGCGTCTGTGTCTGATCATGATAAACTTAAGAATTACTGAACGAATTTTCATACAATTTTCAGTATTAGAAAAAGTAATTCATGTGTAAGGTTTTAGCGTCTACTTTTTAAGTTGTTCTTTAAATTGGTTGTAATATGACGATAATTGTTGACAGTCTCGGATAAAGTTACGCCGCCTGGGAGCTTTCATTGATAACACTGTCTAATTCCTTCAAGGTATAACGAAACGATGTATAATGGGATTATCCTATTTTTATAATTCTACAAAAAACTCTATAATGGCATATGTTTATCTTTTAATAAATAGTTCCTCAGTCACCTATATAATTTTATTTAGATGCCAAATCATTTCAGAGCTTCTATGTATTAGAAAAATTACGCATGCGCGATGTAGGCTAGTAAAATTGTACGGAAATCATTAATCAGTATACACATATCTGTACGCCTTTTTAACCGCAAACCTCAAAAACGGCTTAACAGATTTATATACGGTTTTCACTAATGTATTGCGGAAAGTTAGCTTTAATTTAAAAAAATAAAAAAGTATTGTTAATTTAAAAATTATGTCGATTTTTTTATTGAAAAAAAAAGTATAAAATAATTGTTTGAGTGATTTGCCTAAAATATATATAATACTATAATTTTCATAAAAATGTAACTGTTCGCTGTCACTGTCTGTAGGTGGAAGATATATGAGAAAAAAAAATATTTATTTATTTATTTTAAAGGAAAACATACAGCAATATAAAAATGATAACAATATACACAAAAAATGTTACATAAGCTAGCAAAGTTTCCACAAAAATTAGTACAAAAATAAAAATTAAGCTAATAAATAACAATAAAAGAAAATCAATCAAATATACATAAATATATATGTTACATATAAATAAAAATATATTATTATATATTATATTAATTATAATATATTATAATAATGAAAGTATTATTTCTACGTGAACAAAGTTGCAGGCACAGTTATTTATCATAATATATAGGTTTTAGCATAGGAATTTTGTTTCCTTATTTGTAGACGCCTGGTCTAAAAGGGTTAATATGAAATCAATAACTTCATGACTCACTATCATCAGTGTAAAGCATGGCAACTGTGATCAAACGCGACGTTTTGTTTCATCATCTCCTCGTATGGAGGCGTGGCTGTATTACGCTGTTCCACGCTGCGTCATCCGTCGGACAATTCTTTGGATTCTTACGCTGGGTGTGTTTTGTATATTGACCCGATTTATACCAGTGTTCTCAATATTATCAGGTTCCTCAGAAGTGCGGTTTATGTACGGCGACATTAAAATATGAACTATACATTTATACATGCATTATTATTTAAAAAAATATTGATAAAAAAATCAATTTAAATTTATTTATTTATTAAATGTCTCTCTCTTGATACAGCACGCAGTACTCGCTGAGCAAGTTTGCTTGTGCTTCCTAAACCACGGAGTAATCAGTCGGGCAGTAGACTTGAGGGAGTTTGCTGCCCGGATGAGAGGGCGGTGGTGCGCAGTGTCTAGCGCGCCGCCTATGAAAGGGGTACTGGAGGCGTGGGCTCTTTATACCCATCCCTCCCAGAGAGGAAGCCTGAATAAGACTGTTCGCTCCCCGGGCGACTAGACGAATTTGGTTTCCCAGGCCTGGGTGGAGTGATTAGAGGGACACCCCGGGGGTTTTTAGTCAGTAGGAGTCTGACACACCGGGGTCGCTGCCCTCACAGTGACCCTGATGGTCCAATGTAGGATTTTCCCCCGGGTTAACAAAAAAACCACGGAGTAATTATGAAAAATGGAATATCACTTTTGAGTGAGCACAACTCTACAACGCGTCACCCTCCTGCATTAGAAACACGACCTCGCTTGGCATATACAGAACTAAATTACTACAATATATTAAAGATAAATACTAACAAATATGGTTCTGTATTTGCCAAGTGAGCTCTTAGTATTTTACTGTTCTTGATAGTTTTAAAACAAAATGTTCTCATGTAAGTGATTTGTATCTTAATGAGAATAAACTCTTTGAACTGGAGTCTAAAATTTTGAAATTAGTCTTAAATTATAAAACACTAGCTGACCCGGCAAACGTTGTTCTGCCATATAAATTATTTCTAGTGAATATCTTATGTATTATAATATACAATTTTGGTCATAGTGGTTTCCACATAAAAGGTACCGTAACGGGTCAAATTACCCATTTTGAACTTTTGCATTGAAAATACAAGTATCATCTTATTGTTTTTACACATTTGACTTCATGACTTTTTCTAACTAATTAACCTACAGTTAATTTAGTTTTTTTTTTTTTGTTTTATTTATTTTGAGTAATACATGAACTTGGCGCCGATTTTCGAGAAGCGCGTGAACAACCAAAAGAAAACAAATACGAGAGAATCGTTGCCTTAGTCTTCTACAGATGCTTATCAACGTAAGAAGCGTCAAATAGGATACTGTAAAGAAAATAAAACCAACAAAATTTGCTCTAAATGTAAAAAATATGTTTGCGGAAAATATACAATGGACACATTTATATGTAAAAAATGTGATGAGCAATAATTAAAGATTATTATTTTTACTTTTGTAATAGAAATGGTCAATGTACAGTTTTTTTAATATAATAAATTTTATTATTATGTTTATTTCTTTCCTAACATCCATATAATACATTCAAGCTGGAAATAAGTATCTACAAAGTGTTGGTATGATTAGTGTTAAATTTGACAAGATGCAAGGTCTCATAGCACAAGTATAGAGAGAAATCTGTCCATCTTAAATTTGTATCTACATCACAAACAATATTGTGATTTTAAACTTGTACCAACACGTTAATACGGAATCCTCTATTCACAAGTCCAACTCGCACTTGACCGGTTTTTTTATTAAATCGACAATGTAACTATGCATTGCAATGCATTAGAATTTAGAACGCACAAGTAATATTAAAAAAGAAAACAACTTTTGTGAAGATTTTATTATTTTAGATTATATATGATGTGTTTATTTTATATTATAGTACTAAGTGCCTAATTTATACACGTGTATCATTTTAAATACACATTAGTTAGATAAATATATGATGAAAATAACTGATCTGTATAGCATGGAGGCTTTCACGCTTGAGTAATGTTGCCATGAATTAGTTTAAAGGCGCTTTGTTTCAAAATATTCAACAATTTGGCACTTAATGTCTCTATCTGTGATGTGCCTTGAAAAACTTTATTATCTATAATATAAAAATGAATCGTTAAATGTGTATAAGCGCGAAACTCGAGAACGGCTGAACCGATTTGGCTGATTTCTTTTTTGTTGTGTTTGTTGAAGTCTGGGGAAGGTTATTACGGAGAGAAAAATTGTCTGAAAAAGTCTAAAAACAACACTTTTCTATATTCTCATACAAAAAAATCATAATAGTATTTAAAAGTCAATTAGAACTTTAACACCATACAATAAAGTTTAAATGTCAGTGGACGGGTTCCGGGAAGGCAAAACAATTGAGTGACGTATAAATATTAATGTCAATATTTGTCAATTTTTATACATATAGAATTAAGGCCAGGTTGCTTCAAACAATTTTCAAAAAAATCTGACGGGGAAGCTATTAACATTAAAAAAACAATGTGACTTTGTTTTAGAGAATTAGGGCAGAACAAGGTCTGCCGGGACAGCTAGTAATATATATATATTTGAAAATTAATGAAAATCGTTTATGGCCACAACTTTGGCCCTGAATGCTGAAGACTGCGCACGTTTGATGTACGGAGTCTTCAGCACGGAGCTCCGTTTCCTGCGAAACACTGCAGCGAGGTCTGCTATAGCAAAAGGGTTAATAGATATATTGCAGTAGCGTTCATTCCATAGATGCATGAAGACATTGCACGCCCTGACGTTAGATAAGTCTGGAATAAATTGCTTAAAATTAAACAAAAAGAACTGTTTATATTCATATGTATTCTGTATTCACGCCATATATCTTTACTATGAATATAATATAATATTTACTATCATAATATAATATACAAATTAATTACGCGAACTTGGGAGTTGAAGCTGCTCGCGTCCGTAGGCTTTACCCTAGTTTCCCTACACGTGACTCCTGGGTGCTGCTAAACGAGCAGCAGCGAGGTGGTAGGGCGTCGGTGCCCGTCTGGATCGCGACCACAGTACATGGGTGTAAAGCCCGTCATAGTGACCAGTTTCGGCTTGTCGCGTTTCGGGATCAGCTTGTGTATATCCAGTAGCTCATATACCTAGAGACCTTCAGTCGTGGTATATGTGGGCCGGCATGACGATGTAGACTATCAATGGATATTCATCCTTTGATAGTCGCTTTCGTTTTTGGACTACACTGTACTTACCATCAGGTACTCTGTAGTCACTATGTCGAGCCAGTGTAACAAAATAATAATAATAATAATAAAATGCTGCCTACCCTGTCTAAATATCCTATGCACGTCACTGATATATTGCAATTATATGAATACATTGTATACTCTAAATCAGCGGCTCCCAACCTGGGGTATGCGTACCCCTAGGAGTACGCTAAAGTTTGCTTAGGGGTACTCAAAAAAAAAAGTATTAAGGCGGTAAAAAGTATTATAAAATATGCTTTCTAGGATTGTTTTTTTTTTATAATTTTTTCTCGTATATAACATTATTTAACATCATATTACATTAAATATATTTGCATGTTTATATTTCTACAGCTGTATTTTTGAAAGTAAATATATTTGTATATCTGAAATTACTAAATTATTTCTTATTTGTGTGTACACATACATATATATGTATTTTGGTGTGTGTAAGAGTACCCACTAAGTAAACAATCAGGTAGAGGGGTACTCTAATGAAAAAAGGTTGGACACCGCTGCTCTAAATTATAGTGATAAGTTAAGTCAACGACACCAGTATTTATATGAAAAAGACCTTGTATTGATAAATGCGCATAATACTCTATTGTTTGTGCCAATTTGAATACATTAGCGTAATAGTAATGTTCGCGAACTAAATTACCTAAAGTCGGGTTAGCTTACGAACAATTGTCACTTTTGCGTATATTAACGACTAGCTATGTGTGTGTAACTCCAGTCACATGTAAGAAGTAGGTACTTTTGTTATGGTTGGTTTTGGTATGGTTTTGTTGGGAGTCGAAGCTGCTCGTGTCCGTAGGCTTTACCCTAGTTTCCCTACACGTGACTCCTGGGTGGTGCTAAACGAGCAGCAGCGAGGTGGTAGGGCGCCGGTGCACGTCTGGATCGCGACCACAGTACATGGGCGTAAAGCCCGTCTTAGTGAACAGTTTCGGCTTGTCGCGTTTCGGGATCAGCTTGTGTATATCCAGTAGCTCGTATACCTAGAGACCTTCAGTAGTGGTATATGTGGGCCGACATGACGATGTAGACTATCAATGGATTTTCATCCTTTGATAGTCACTTTCGTTTTTGGACTACACTGTACTTACCATAAGGTACTCTGTAGTCACTATATCGAGCCAGTGTAAAAAAAAAATAATTGAAGCTAAAATCTTTATATAAATAATACTATATACCATCGATTGTTTCTTATACAATATAAATACAGTGATCAGCCAAATTATCTGAACAATAATTTTCTACCATTTATGACTAATAAATGATCGACGTGTTTTTTTATAACTGACTTAATTTTGCTATTAGTATACTAATTGAAATAAAAACTAAATGTTAAACAATTTTCCAGATTATATTAGCGGAAACTGCATCTAAATAGTTTAAGCCGTTTTTAAGATGAGCTTGCCCAAACGCGTTCAGATGTATGAAGATATATGTATTCCAATACACTTTTACTAACATATATTGTGCAAGTGAAATTTTTCTGTAATTCGGTATATATGGAAGTCTCTAAATATTTTTTCATTTAGATACATATTGTACAGGTGACGTAGGAACGAATTTAAAGTATTGAAAGTAAGCTTTGTAGCTAACATTTGTTATTAGAAAGTATTGGGCAATATACAATGGGATTTCCTGTTTAGAGTAAAGGCCCCTATACTTTTTGCCTCGTAGACACCTCGCGGTGTTTTTTCGGATATGGGTGGCCCCTGCTAAGCTAATATTGTATTTTGCAAATTCTTCACCTTCAAATATATTTTTGACTGTACTCAAGTGTAGAGTGGAAAACAATAAAAAATACATGTTAAGTTTTATACATTTATTTATGAAATTCAAATAGATAAAACCAAATTAAAATTGAATGTGTATCTATAAATTAATTGCGTTTTTGTGAGAGGGTTGAACTTGATGCTTTTATAATAAATTGCCAATATTTGGCATACATTAACTGTGTAAGTAGTGTAACCAGATCTAAGCCTCAGTCATAATTAAAAGTAAGTTAATTCGCGCATAAGATCCTTTCAAGTATTTTTAAAAGATGAAAAAGTGCGCAATGTCCATATTGTATTTTTTTATTTAAGTTCAGTATTTAAAGCTCTACGATGATATGTTAGTCCAGACAAGATTTTCATGTATATACTTTGTTATATAATTCGAAATGTGCTTGACCCTAATGTATATGATAAAATCGAAAATACTACAAATTTTCATCAAGGATATCAATAAAAATAAGCACGTATTTATAATATCTAAATAGATATATATATTTTTTTTACACTGGCTCGACATAGTGACTACAGAGTACCTGATGGTAAGTACAGTGTAGTCGAAAAACGAAAGCGACTATCAAAGGATGAAAATCCATTGATAGTCTACATCGTCATATCGACCCACATATACCACGACTGAAGGTCTCTAGGTATATGAGCTACTGGATATACACAAGCTGATCCCGAAACGCGACAAGCCGAAACTGGTCACTATGACGGGCTTTACACCCATGCACTGTGGTCGCGATCCAGACGGGTACCGGCGCCCTACCACCTCGCTGCTGCTCGTTTAGCACCACCCAGGAGTCACGTGTAGGGAAACTAGGGTAAAGCCTACGGACACGAGCAGCTTCGACTCCCAAAAAGATAAAAATAAAGATATATGTTTTATTGGGATCAGTTCAACAGAAAAAGAGATATAGCTTGAAATCTCTGTAGCACTCAATAGCATAGGTACACAACAAAGATCGAGTGAAATGATCATTAACAATATATTTAAGACAATTGTTCCAAATGTGAACAATACCGAATTCAACTTCAAAATGTTAATTTATTACTAACGATGATTCCAGTAAGAATATAAGATAAAATTTACTTGATCCTAACAAATTAAAAACACTTAACTTACATTAAGCGACAGTATAATGCGTATTGTATTAAAATCTCACATCGTTTAAACAACACAATGGTCGTTTGAAAACTATAAAAAAACCCGCCGTGTCCTAATTAAGGATTTTATTTTCACTCGCCAAGCGTAACACACAAATTGCGAGCGTCAAAATATCACTCGAAATTTTAATGTTAACCAAATAGTTTTTGCTGTACTAAATCTATTAAAACATGCTTATTGTAATTAAAATTAAGCTGAAGTTACCTGAGAAGTAGGTTTCGCAGTAGCAAACGTAAATTGGTTTGCAAACATGGCTATATGGGGCAAAGGAATTGAAACAGTTAATCGCACTTCAAAAAAATGGTAATCACTTCTGAGAATTTAAATTTGAGTGTTTTGATTCTGTATTTTAATTTACAGGTGCATTTACGCAATTTAAATACTGCGCAAAACCTATAAATCAGTTATGTTATGATAAGCAATAATTTATAAGCTTGTCTTATTTTCGAGTTATAATTAATGTGTTTTTAAAACAAAGAATATAACGCTCTAGTTCCTACATCATCCGATGCTAAAAGTTCAGATTTCAGTTATATTCTCTCAGATATTACTAAACATATTTAGAGATGGACAAAATGTAATCTGATTAATGATTAACGATTACAAAATGTAGTCGTAATTTTAATTTTCTTGCTCTCTAATCATGATTAAGACCATTTAGAGCATTAAGAAATCATAAATGTGTATGCAATCTGGGATCCTGTAGTGTTTAAAACATAGATGAGCAAAATGCAGTCATATTAATGGTAAAAAACGTAAAATGTAATTGTTAATCATTTTTATTAATCTGATTACATTTTGCCCATCTATGAACATATTAACTAAATAATTAAATGGTCCAGAAAATCTGTCAGCGTATTAACATAAAGCAACTACGCTCTCTTATAAATAAGCGCAAAACAGTGATAGAAGTTTTACTATCCTGCTGCCCACCTTGAAGATAAGAGGAGAATAACTGATGCCCTATTATCGCCTTGCCTTGCCTTGCCACTGAAGTTTTTATTCTTTTACAATAAATAACAAGACGTTATCTATCACGAAATGTAATGAGCTCAGTGCTTTTACGCTTTTCGCTATAATTACAGAACATAAGTGATCTCATCGAAAGTGTAATTGTTCGTCACATTTGACCCTGTTAGTGGGTGGGAAGTATAAAAGAGAAAGTTTATAAAATGATTCATTTGGAGTCATGCCTGAACTTTAGGTATACACTGCAAACAAAGGTGATCTTGATTTCGTTAGAAATTTAAAACAAGACAAAAGTACATATAAAATGCAAGGGGATATAGTGGGTGAGCAGAATTATATGAAGTTAAACATTAAAATACATAATACAACTTTAGTTAATGAATTAATTGCTATTATAATAATTGCTCTTAATACTCTATGAGATAATACACATACAAGAGGAAGTGGATTTGACAAATTATACGACGTTAAGTGAACGCAGAGTTTAAGTATTCATAAATTAAATGGATAAGCCAAAGACTAGCCTGGGTGCCTATTTATGGAGATAACAAAACTTATTCTTACCATTAACATTATCAGAGCCCTATATTAGATAAAGCAAGGAAATAAGGAGACAGTTTTCTAGTTAAAGTCAATTCAATGTTATGTTTAAGAAAATCAACTATGTTAGTAGATTTGGAAACGTGAAAGTGTATTTTAAAACTACACACTGATTTTACCAATTCTACACTGCTGTACTATTAACCCATTAAAACATTATTAGGTAATGAAATATCTTTGACAATAAAACGGTCAAATAATAAGGTATAGTTTTCTTTATTTTGTTGTGATTTTAATACAAGTAATAAATATTTTTGTATACATTTATAAATTTCACTCAATTCAACTACATTTAAATTTTGTAACACCGAAATATTCTAGTAATAATCTTTGCAGCACGGCTTCTTGCATGGTTTGTAGCTGCCGTCAGCACACAAATAAGAACGAACTTTCTTTGCTAAAGGGCAATCTAACCTTCCACAAGGTCCATGCACATCCCGTTTATTGACAAATTGCCCATGTTGATATTTGCCTTTGATTGTTTCACCATGTATAAATTGGTGCTGACTACCGCGGTAATCCATTCGTTTTGGACAATTGGTGCCTCCACAGGGACCTTTCGGGAAGCCCATAGCCAAAATTGCAAGCTCGCTGTTAGTATACGGAGCGACAAATTCTTCGAAAACTCTAGGTTCCTCAACAGGCCTTATTGGTTCTCTAGTTATGTCAGGAGCACCAAAAAAGTAAGCTACAGGAGGTACAGCATCTATTGTTGTACCATCCCAGTGTCTGACAACCTCTACATCCTTAAGTTTTAAATCGTCTGTCAGATATTTTCGCCCAGGTAGCCTCTCCATTTCAGGTAAAGCGACGAAATAGCTCACCACTCGGTTTCCCAAGCAAGTGAGTCTGACGTAGAATTCGATTTCTCCTGATGCTTTTAAATCTTCTTCACATTGCAACGGTCGAGTAAGTTCTACTGTATTAGTCACCATTTCTTGTTTTGTAGTATCTCTGTACTCAGCCTGATCCATATTAACTGGATTTAGTTCAGCAGCTTTATGGAGGCAATCAAAAAACGATTCATGCCATTCTGTTACGCAAAAACCAATGCAGTTCATTTCTTGATCTCTATTCCATACTGTTATGTAAATTGGTGTTTTTCTCAATACTTCTTCTAACTTGGAAGGCCTAGAGAGGAACATAACAGAGTTTCCTACGCCGAAGAAAGGAGGTTGTGGCAACGGCTCTGATGGTAGAACAATTTTCTTCGGCACAACTTTACCTTTTTTACCTTTCTTAGGGGGTTTCTTTTTTGGTGGTTTCTTTCCCTTTTTACCAGGAGGCGGAGGTGGTTCTGGAGCTACAAAATTATCGTGAGCAACATAAAAATCGAACACGGGTAAACAATTCATTTGCATAGTACAAGTTTGCATATATTTCATTTCTTCTTCTGAAGGCATGGGAGGTTCTTTTCCTTTTTTGCCTTTTTTACCCTTACCACCTTTAGCACCTTTAGCACCTTTACCCTTGCCTCCTTTCTTGCCTTTTTTGGCAGCCTCGGCTGCGGCCAAAGCTGCTGCTTCTCGCTTCCTCTCTTCTTCTTCCATACGCAATTCGTACTCATCTTTTTCTGGCGGTTCTATTTTTAATATGATTTTCTTGACATACACCTCAATCATGAAAATTTGCTCCATTATTAATACTGTAACCAAAAAGTATTACTTGAGATACCTAACCAAATCTGCAATAGAATTTTTAGACTAAGTGTAACCTAAACATTCTAAAATTTACTTACAATGAGGTTGATACAGAGAATCAAGGAACTTTACATGTAGTTTTTTTTTATACCAAAAAGTGACACAGCTCACCTGATGGTAAGTGGCTACTCTTACAACAACAACAGAAGTAATGCCATCGTACTACTGACCATGAAAAAGAAGATGAGGAAAATGAACTGGTCATACGTGGGTTGATTGAGAATCATGATTGACCAAAGCGAGACATTAACACGGTATTGGTTGTGATGTCTTGTGATCGCAATCCAGTCAGACATAGAATCTCAAAAACCTGACTTCTACTCATTAAGTACTACCAGAAGAACACATGTAGGATATAAAAAATAGCATAGAGATGGGAGTACCGGTTAGTTGACTTGAGGGAGTTTGCTGCCCGGATGAGGCCGATAGTGTACATATGTGTCTTACATACTGTCTGACAGAGAACTCTTGAAGGGTGGGCTCTACACCTACCTCGCCAAGAAATGGAGCTAGAGTAAGTCTGTTCGCTAGTCAGGTTGAAGGAGGACTACGGATCGCGAAGCCCAGCTGGCAGAAGGTTGAAATTCTTTGGATAGTAGGAACTGATTCATCAGACGCGCCGCCCTCACGTCTTCCCAGACGGTCCAATGCAGAATTCACCCCCAGGTTATAGGAGTAGTATTAACCCCCACTTTTACACCTCTAACTTACGAATTTGTACAAAAATTTAACCAACATTAGGAGAGCGATGTATAACTTAGCTTCCAGTCCGAAAATATAAATTTTGCCTGGGTAAATCGACTTTTAACGTGTACATAATTATTTTGTTTAATATATCGTACTACGCTTTAATTTCTGTTCATGATTTTGATGACCACGACATTATTGATGTAATTTGATGTTCAAACCATACTGATTTGTTGACATAACAATATGCCACTGATATTTAGGAGTGTCACATTGAGCTGAGGTTACAAGTATATCATAAAACCTACTTTTAGACAATAATACGAAATATATATACCGCAATGCGTAATACTTTTTGTAAATAAATCAGAGAAGTTGGTAACGCCACAGATAATAAGTCCTTGCTTTGTCTGGCTCTTGTTGCGTTTGCTTGCCACCCAGTCCGAGAGGGGGGTAGTTTGCCTAACTACTGTGAAACTGTTCGTCTTGCAATCAAGACATATGCGTCGACGGTGCACTTTAATAATATATATTTTGGTTTTTTATACAAATACTGTGTTGTGGAAGGGACATCACATATCATCAGGACTGCTGAACAGCCTAACAGGTGGGTGGCAACAATTATATCGCATGAGCCAAGACCTAGAAAAATTACAGTCCACTTTTAAATTCCACGGAACGTCCAATTCACGGCGGTTCCATTTTGGTCCAGTCGATACCGGATCTATATTTTGATCCAGTTAAGGCCCGATTTATATTTGGCCTAATTGAAACAGTTCCGTCCCACCTTGAAAGGTTGCCTATTTAGTAATAATTTGCCTGGATATTGTGTTTACATATCAATTTAGTATTTTAGGTATATTAATATTAGTACTAAATACTATAATTCCACGTTAAATAACCAGTTTAATATGCCTATAAGCCAAAACGCAGGAAAAATTGCTAAATTTTCTGTTGATATTTTAGTGTCGTAGGTACAAAGAAAACAAATCGTGCCGTGTTTGTATGTCTAACAGTTATTTTGTACCTATAAAATACCGTTCGATGATAATTTAGCAATCCAGGAAATATATATTTCATATTGTATTTGTATTATTTACACAGTTGTAGTATATAGAAGCTGTTTACTTTATTGTTGTTTAGCATTTTGTTAGTTTCTTTGTATTACTGAACAACAATTGTTAGTATACAAGAACTCAAGCTAACACAGTAATAGTTATTCTGTTTTCTGTATTACTTACACGGTGCTATAATACACAAGTCTATACATATATATAATATTAATGTTATATTTAAAATAATATTAACGAAAATAAAAAATATTGCAGAGTCAGCTTGACTGTATATTTGATTAATTTGCGAAATATAATGCAAGTACAATTCATTTGAAAAATATAACATTTTAACTTGAGTACTATATCATTGTTTACTTTCAAATTTAATGTTAATAGATTGTAATACCTCCTCGAGCGCACGGTTCTGTGATATACTTACTGTGGGTCATATTTTACAATAGTTGAGACGCAAAAGTTTTATTTATAACTTATATATAGCTGATCCTATTACGTGACCATCATAGTTATGATATATGTTCACAGAAACAGCGCTTAGTTTCATTTAACTTAATTATATGCTCATAAATATAGTGTTCACTATACTCTAATTTCTTATTATTTAATTCATGTTTTGATATGTTGTATGTTTGTTTGTAAATGATACGAGTCGATGTACAGTCGAACTAATAATTTACTGAAACAATTTAACTTGTAATTTAATAAATATTTTATTGGCTTTATATTAATTGCAGTACATATTCACTTATTGCTTTTGGGTTTGAAAAAATGTCTCGAAAGGAAAAAGAAGATAAATCAGATGAAAGTCCGCAGTTTCGTCTTATCTATGCTAAGCGCAATGCATTGTTCGCACGTATGCAAAGTGTATATAATTTATCACTGAATATTACAGGCGACGATACGCAGAACAGTTTTCTTAACGCGGCGAGTACTATTAAAGATATTCGTACGGAATTTCAGGCTGCTCTTGATGAGTTTAATATATTGAATATGAAGAGAGACCCTAATGCGATACCGAGCTATGATTCTTTTATTGCGTTTGAGGATATGTACTGCGCGGTTAAACGTGTTTCAGATAGTTTAAACTCGGTCAACTCGACACAAGTTGCACATATTAATGACAAATATCCTACGAGACCTACGCTCCCCCCTACTGAGTTACTGCCCTTTGACGGGGATGTAAGGAATTGGTCATTGTTTTATAATAATTTTAGAAAGCTCATACACGAGAACCCATTGCTTACGGACGATGAAAAATTATATTATCTTTTTGGTAAATTGTCTCCGAAGGCTCTTGAAGTTGTATCGAGTATTACTGCAAGTAGTGAAAGTTATACGCTCATTTTGCAGACCCTGATTGATAGATTTGAAGATAAACGTTTTATGGCCAACACTTAGAACAGATATTAGAGTTTCAATTTAATGGTGGACCGTCCTCTAATAATTTTCAGTTATTTACTGACAAGGTGGTCACTGCTGTGAATGCTTTAAAAAATTTAAAGTTATCAGATTTAGCAGATTACATGTGTCTTTATCTGGCATTGTTAAAGCTGGATACAGATACCGTAATGAATTTTCACATGTACGCCCGCGGTGCCAAAATTCCAACATTTGCTCAGTTAAATGATTTTATTAGGACACAGGGTCAAGCATACCATTACAGTTCAGTTCAATCACGGTTTGCTGCCGGTGGTGCGAATAAGAACTTTAAGCTCAAATATCAGAAGCCTGTTCAAAAGGTTCCAAGCCCGCAGTCGTACGTAGCCGAGGTTTCTCAAAATAATTTAAGTTGCTTGTGCGTTAATATTATTCATGAACATCTTTTTAAATGTCCTGAATTTCAAGGTATGTTACCTTCCAATAGATACAATTGCGTTAAGTCGAAAGGTGGCTGTGTTAATTGTTTATCCATCAGACACAATACAGGGCAATGTAAATCGCCTATGAGGTGCAATGTATGTAACAAAAGGCATCACTCGTTGCTTCATTTTATAGACAGTACGTCCGCACAGGTGCAGTCCTCACCTAGCTCCGATTTCTCGTCACCACTGGAGGTTCAGCCGACATTGCACAACACACCCGATATTTCTACCTCTTGCATTAGCAATACGTTGAGCCAGCCTAGTAATATATATACTACTGTTGCTCTTGCCACTGTGCAGGTTGTGGTGTATGATATTCACGGTCGTCAACATATCGTGCGGTGTTTATTAGACTCAGCTTCACAGAGTAACTTCATCTCAAGCGACTGTTGTTCGAGATTGGGTTTAGTTAATTACGAAAAGTCTAATATCATAGTGAGAGGTGTAGGTGGATCTGAGAAGCGAACAAAAGGTGTTGTTGATATAGGATTTCATTCTAAATATAATCCTAATATTTTCTATGACATGAATGCTCTCGTAGTTGATTGCATCACGGGCTATTTACCTACGCTCACTATTGACCAGGCGGCTCTGCCTCACTTGAAGCCGTTGCAACTTGCCGACGAGACGTTCGCAACGCCTGGCCCAATTGAAATGCTTATAGGTGCCAGCCTATTTTCTCATTTGCTGCTGCCAGGTAGGGTAGCCAGCAATTCTCCTAAAATACCACCTGTCATTGAGACTGTGTTGGGCTATGTCGTGGTTGGGTCACTACCCACAATGACACCGGCACCGATCACTTGCGTTACTACGGTGTTATGTTGTTCTGTTATCAATAAAAATTGTATTGATTCTCTTCCACAGCGCTTTGGGAACCTGAAAGCGATATCAGTTCCTCATGCTGAAGATCTAGATGATCATAAGTACAAAGGGAATTCTACAGTTGATATTACTCAGGACAAACCCGGTAGATATGCAGTTGCTCTGCCGTTTAGTAAAGAATCCTACTTGTTAGGTGATTTCATGCAAAATGTAAAAGGGCGAAATCTATGTTTAAGGCGCAAGAAGGAGTATTTACGGCCACTAGGTGAAGCCAACGAAAATGTATCCAGAAATCACATAGACAAAAATTATTTAACATCTCTTAAAATTTCGGGAAACGAACAGACATTTCCTTGTTTTATACCCAATCATGGTAGGCTTAGATCCGAAAAATCGTCTGCCTTTAGCCTCGTTCATAATATTGGGTCTGAGACCAGGTTAGGTATCTGTTCAAATCGTATCCTTCACTTAGGTTTTGATCAAAGTAATGATTTGCCTAGTGTCCTTCCAAGCTATAGGCTGTATCTTGTTGCCTTTTGTATTAAAATGAGGCAGATACTTCTGCAAATAGGTATGCGTGAAGATGACCGGCGATATCAGAACCTTTTGTGTCAAATCAACAACGAGTTCGGGCATGCTAAATTTAAAATGTTTTTGTCTAAAACACTCACTTTATCGATATTTGAGCTTTGTTTTGTTAGATTGTGTTCACGATTACTCCGTTGCACCCATAGTACTAATAGCCCACGTTACGTTATCGTGAGTATTTTTGAATTTACCAACTCAAAGGTTCTTTTTTGGTCTATTTCGCTGACATACCGATGGCAAATATTTATTACGAAACGCGTTGTGAAAACTATGAAGAGTTTTCAGTCGAGCATATTTTACTATGCTGCACAAGAGAAAAGTATTGCTATTTGCGTTTTATTCAGTTTACTATCTTGTAACTTATTAAATCGCTTTATCCCGTATAATGGTCTGCCTTGGGTTTTACTAAATCCGACGCAAAAGCCTTTACATCGAATTGCCGATATTTTAACTGCTGAATTAGTTTCCAAGAAGAGACCTTATTCTCTTCTAGGTAAGGTTTTCGAAAAATCGTTCTTGATGAAGTGGCGACTCGAGTATTTGCATATATTGCAAACTCATCCAAAATGGAAAATTCCCATCATCCCAATCACTATGGGTCTCGGGGTAATTATAGTTCACTATGATCTGTCTGTTTCATGGCTGTTGGGTATTGTCAAGGCATCTCATTTGTCAATGGATGGTGCAACTTGTTTCGCGACGACCAGAACGTGTAAAGGATGCTTATTCATCCTATGGTAAACTCTTTGCCAACTCAATAACATTTTATTATAATTATTCTTTACTTGTTTATTTTATATTTACTCATTATTATTTACTTTTAAGGATTTTAACATCTTAAATACTAATATAATCTTTATTAGATTAATAAGTTCGCAAACTGTACGCTTTACTTTAAGTTCATTACTGTGCTATATAGCAAGTTTATAGTTATTGTTAATACATTTAGTTTAATACTTTCTTAAAGGCAACTCTTTAAGGTCGGGGGGAAATGGTAACGCCACAGATAATAAGTCCTTGCTTTGTCTGGTTCTTGTTGCGTTTGCTTGCCACCCAGTCCGAGAGGGGGGTAGTTTGCCTAACTACTGTGAAACTGTTCGTCTTGCAATCAAGACATATGCGTCGACGGTGCACTTTAATAATATATATTTTGGTTTTTTATACAAATACTGTGTTGTGGAAGGGACATCACATATCATCAGGACTGCTGAACAGCCTAACAGGTGGGTGGCAACAATTATATCGCATGAGCCAAGACCTAGAAAAATTACAGTCCACTTTTAAATTCCACGGAACGTCCAATTCACGGCGGTTCCAGAAGTAATAACTATACTTGGGAATTCTAGGCTAGTAATACAAAGAACTAAATACATTTTTTGTAATAAATAACATTTTTTTTTGCCTAGGCAGGTTCGTGGTTACTTTCGTCTTCGGACAACTGCAAAACAAGATGACTTGTTATTGCGTTGTCAATAAAGATGGACTTTGTTCGCTCTTCTCGTGAAGAATACCATGTAGCTATGGAGAAAATCTGTACTTGGCAGCGCATTGCCAGCTGATTTAACTTTGCTTTAATTTTAGCGTAAAAAAAAAAATAAGGGTTGAAGTTAATATGAAAATCCGCCTATACTGTTTACTTTAACTTGAGCAACGCTGGACCACTGATGGTTATGTATAAAATCTCATAATGTAAGAAATTAATCATTACTTCATGATTATCTAAGTTAATGGCAACTGTTTGCTAAAATATCCACAAATGGCGTTGCTTGAAGGGAAATGACCCAAATTAAAAAGTCGGGTATTCCATGGTAATTGGCAACACTAAGAGCTTAAAAATACTTTTAGGGGTAATTGTAGGAGAGAACACTTTGGATGAAGTAGGGTGATTGCCCGAACTGGGTCGTGACCACAGTGCATAGATATAAAAACCGTTATAGTGACTCGCTTCGGCCTGTCCTATTTCGAAATCAGTTTTTGTATATCTAGTTGTTCATACTTAGAGACCTTCTGCCGTGGTATATGAGGGCCGAGATAGTGATGGCGTCTGTCAATGAATTTTCTTCCCTTGGCGTTCGTTGCCGGTCTATGACCACACTGCACTTTTCATCAGGTGCAATTTAGTCACTTTGTCGAACAAGTATTAAAAAAATATTTGTTAAACGGATTACTGATTAACATGACAATTTAAGAAGTCTTGTAAATTTTAGTTAATAATATGTTAAAGTTTAAAATAAACTGGATACAAGAGCTCTGATCTAATCTGATCTGATGAAAATAATATGTTTTTTCTAGCTGAAATCAAAACGCAGTCATGCTTTGAGCTATATAGCTTTAATAACATATTAAAATGTCATAGTACAGACCTAGGTTTGTTATGTATTAGAAGAAATAAACTCAATAACAAGAGCAAACAAATTAACTTAGAATTAAGATGATATAAAAACAAAAGACACAAAAAGCTTCGCCGTTCGAGTTCATTGGTGGGGTCACGTTTACGCACGCCGAGAGCGTAGCGTTGAGGGGGGCAGAGCTTCACTACAAACTGGCTTACCACGGATCAATGTTATTCTAGATGTGGCTGGATGTTATTTCAATTAAACAGTTTTTAGATCTTGTGATACAATATAAAATCATAGATGACATCCACCATTTGTTGATGGAATGTGTACGATCTGAATCTGTGAGAGAGGCGTTTGTTTGTTTTTTGTTTTTTTTTGTTTGTTTGTTTGTTTGTTTGAGTGCCTTTGCTCTGAACAGACTTGACGTCGGGATGTTTAACAAAATCTTAAAAGAACTGTTATCTGATTTGTAATATGTTAGGTATTTCTGTATTAGGGTACAATGGGGCTGACATACGTACACACGTAAAAGTCCCTTTAATAAATAGAATAAAAAAAAAATATATATATATATATATACATAGAAATATACAGAATTTCGTTCAAAGTTATCTTCTTCTTATATATAAAAATGAATCGCTAAATGTCTTGATAAGAGCGAAACTCAAGAACGGCTGAACCGATTTCGCTGATTTCTTTTTTGTTGTGTTTGTTGAAGTCTGGGGAAGGTTATTGCGGAGAGAAAAATTAAAAAAATTGTCTGAAAAAGTCTAAAAACAACACTTTTCTATATTCTCATACAAAAAATTCGTTATAAGTCATTTTGAACTTTAACACCACACCATAAAGTTCAAGTGTTAGTGGACGGGTTCCGGGAAGGCAAAATAATTGAGTGACGTATAAATATTAATGTCAATATTTGTCAATTTTTATACATATAACATTAAGGCCAGGTTCCTTCAAACAATTTTCAAAAAACAGCCGACAGGCCAATAGGTTTTGGCAGAATAAAATCTGACGGGGAAGCTATTAACATTAAAAAAAACAATGTGACTTTGTTTTAGAGAAATAGGGCAGAACAAGGTCTGCCGGGACAGCTAGTTACTTATAAAATTTACAGTATTTTATATGTAACAACTTTTTTTTCCTCCATAGGACCATCAGGGACGCTGTGAGAGCAGCGACCCCGGTGTGTCAGACTCTTACTGACTAAAAACCCCCGGGGTGTCCCTCTGATTGCTCCATCAGGGCCTGGGAAGCAATATTCATCTAGACGCCCAGGGAGCAAGAAGCGTTGTTGTCGCTACCTCTCTGGGAGGGGAAGGAGTAAAGCCCACCCCTCCAAAACCTCTCTCCCAGGCGATGCGCCGGACGCCGTGCACCGCCTCCCTCTCATCCGGGCAGCAGACTCTCTCAAGTCTGCTGCCCAACAGTATTATCTTTTTATGTTGTGACTATGTATGTGTGTATATTTTTTTTTTCTGTTTTTTGGAATTTTACTAATATTCTTTACTGTAAAGTAGCATTTTATATTAATTATTGTGCATGCTGTGGTGCTCTATAATGGTAGGGGCATTGAAATGTTCTATTTTGGTATAATAAACCTTTTATTTTCTTACTCAATGTCACCCATGTTGAGCACCTAATTATGTAAAGTAAAATAAAATAAAATATACGATCCTACAAATTAGGTAATGTGTATCACAGCTGGACTTAAAATAGTATTGCCCGAAGATGGAATGTCCGATTGATTTTCCATTTTTCATCCTAAATATGGAGGTATGTGTGTGAAACTTTAGTTCTAATTTTTAGTTAAGTCATACAGGAAATTAAAAACAGAAGAACCATATTTTGTAGAAGAATGCTAACTTATAATCATTTTTAGCGGAGGAATACATTTTTGATACAGTAGTTAAAGGGAACACAGCTGGATAATACGAGAAACACACGACATGAGAAATGTGTTTTTGAGGTGTTAAGTCGAAGCGATCTCCAAACAGGGACATAACCACAGTACACAAGTGTAAAGATCGTCATAGTGACTCGATAAAGCCGGTCATATTTCGTGAACAGATTATATACTACAATAATTTATATACCTAGAGACTTGGAAAAGTGAGTTTTTAAATGAAAGCTGGTTGTAATGATTGATTTATAACCCATGTATTATAAAGAATTGACATGTCGCATCTAGTATAGTCATATATTTATGCGCATGAGCACGAGCGTGCTACCCGTCTCGCTCGCACGCCAATATTTAAATTTAGAATCGCGTTAACGTCGTTTGATTCGCAACTCACGTCGGTTTGATGGCTGCTTCGACTTTTGATACTGAATTTAGCTTTATACATACAATTTGAATATATTAAAATAAGTAGATTATTTTTTAAATACAGTTACAAGAAATATATAATTTTAATTGTAATATACTGATAAAGTTGTGCAGGTTCTAACCTATGTGGTGTCATTAGCAATGGAATAATCTTCCTGCAAGTGTGTTCCCTTCCTCCTATGGTATTTTGGGTGTTGTAAAAGAAGTGTGAAGAGACTTTTGAGCAGGTCTGCATAATCGCGGCAACTATCAACAAAAATACTTCTAACAGTGTCCTAGGAAAATTTTAACTTGTTTGTCATTTTCTAATAAAAAATATACCTTTGACCTATAACATTAGTTAGACTAAAAAGGTTTTTATATATTCTAAATAAATAATCGTCTTGAAAGGGTTGAGATGGTAAATCAGCAGTTAACCTTTATTATAATAGAGGTTATAAAATTTTCCGTTTGGATCCGACGTGACGCCGGCCATCGATAGACCGAGAAGGGAAGGGAGGGGGGTCGTTAGCCCACAAAACCGGTAGCGACCGCGCATCCTACAGCTGCGCTTGCGCTCAAATAAGGCTGCCGCTACACTAGAGCTGTTATATTTTTTTTTTATTTATTCGGTAGTTCAATCAACTGTCGCTGTCCGTTCCACCCCGACGTAGCCTTGAGTTTCTTCTCAAAGGTAGACGTTTTCAAAACAATAGTGAAAGTAAATAAGTAGATAAAAGTAGAGAACTACTTATTCGTAGCCGGGATGCTAGTTACCGTATAGCTGTGACTCCGTAAACCGCGTGCGCGCGTGGTTCTACTTTGGAAGGGAGAGGGTGGAACAAGTTTAAATAACTCTTTAAAACAGTCGCCATGATACAGACGGTAGAAAACGCCCAATAAGGCAATATCTATGCACAACTGGAGCGATTCAAGACACTTAGTAACGCCTGGATCATTCACAATGCTTTATTCAAGAGGAATATATGTACTAAAACTTTAAAATCTCATCAAGAACTGTATCATTTCGTCTTGCAATCGTTTAAAGACGATAACAATCACTACAATTATCAAAGCGGTCGGTTTATTTTCCAGCTTTGATATTGAATTCACTAAAAAGAAATAATTAAT
Organism: Automeris io; assembly: GCA_036320925.1. Taxonomy (NCBI): domain Eukaryota; kingdom Metazoa; phylum Arthropoda; class Insecta; order Lepidoptera; family Saturniidae; genus Automeris; species Automeris io. The sequence continues at coordinate 22,296,029 of JAUDJH010000001.1, forward strand.
TAAAAATGACTAATCAATTCACTTTCACATGTGAATATAACTTAATGCACTGCTTTCAAGGAATAAATAATAATTGTAAGTATACGCTCGGGTTAGTACATTACTGGCAGTATTTTTTTCAGTAGAAATGAATCATTTTACAACAAAGAGCGTGTGTCATAGCGGTTAATGTAAGCCTGCATAATTTATGTTTAGAAAATTACCTTCGTTTAATTACAAGTTAAGGTATAATAATTTATAGTTCCGACAATTTTTGTTTAAATAAAAATAAAACAGTCGATTTTGTAAAGGCACATTTCGGATTCTGGCAGATTCTCGCTGCTCGGTAGAAACCGAAGTGTGACTTAAGCAGAGTCGAAAGTTTTTTTTTCATGATTAACAAGGGGACGTTTGATTTCAATTACACCTGGTGTAATGTGAAGATAAGTCGGACAAAAGACCGCGTCCACACAACAAATACCTATTCACTCTTCTCTTAAGCTTTTCCAAGTCATAAGATTGTAAAAATGTGCTCGCTGGAAGCATGTAGGGCATACAGGTTGGAAACATTACAGTGTTATCGAATCTACACTCAAAGGTATACCAAAAGTGAAGCAATTGATTACAAGCAAAACTTGGTAGTAGAGGTTTGTTTGTTTATTTTTGTGATGCCATATTAAGACCCTTTTTTTTGTTGTCCTAGGGAAAAATCCTGTGAGGGCCGTGACCCCGGTGTATCAGACTCCAACCGACTAAACACCCCCGGGATATCCCTTTAATTACTGCACCCGGGCCTGGGAAACCAAATTCATCCAGACGCCAAGGGAGCGAAAAGCCTTGTTGAGGCTACCTCTCTGAGCTGGGTGGGTGTAAAAGCCCACTCTTTCAAAACTAGCTCACAAACCGCGCACCGGACACTGCTCATCGCTTTCCTCTCATCCGGGTAGCAGACTTCCTCAAGTCTACTGCCCGGGGTATATTGTATACCCCTCCCGCGCTTCTATTTAAGGTGCGATACAGCAACTATGATCAAACTATAGTCCTAGCTAACAATGAATAAGAATTAATGTTGAACTTTAGTATGAACACAGCCTAAGCAATCATCTCCCAGCGAGCAATATAACTGCACATGAGTAAATATACGTATTCTTGTGATAATAGTGCGTACGTGCGACTTACACTCCGCTGACAACTGAACCGTAATTATGGCTCACTTATGTATACTTATAGATATTACGTACAGACAGATCGTGTCAACTACGTGCTTTGTTATGTATCTACTTACTTATAATTATGTTTATAGAAAGACAAAGAGCGTTTAAATCAATGGAACTAGTAGGATAATAGAGAGGGTCGGACAAGGAGGAGTGGAAAATACTCAGGGTTAAACGGAAAATTACTGTCTGTCTCTAGGGGTTAAATTGTTAACGTATATCAAGACTTTTATACAAGTAGAAGATCACGAATCTCTGATCAGCTCACTATAGCATGTAGACGCCGCCCGATACGCGTTTGTGGTAAACGCTCTAAAGGACGTTAGGGTGCTATGGGACGCGCGGGGTAAGGGGTACTCGCGCGCAAGGGATGCTCTAGCGAATTCAGTCGACTACCGAGACCCAAGGCTAGAGTACGTGCGTGTACGTCGCAGTTCGGTGTGCCTTAAAGTGCAAATAAACAGTAAAACGCCAAAATCCGTATCTTTCTACAACCACACCCACGACCACCGGTCATATTACTTATTATTCATTTTAAATACTTCAATGGGTTTTATGTGCGAATAAACTTACCTATGATGTCTCGACGTTTTGACACAGTTACACAGGTCATGGTCACAAGCCATAATTAATAGTAAATTAATTCGCGTATAAGACCCGTTAAAGTATTTATAACCGTAAACAAAGTTGTAGTTAGAGCTTACAAAGGTTGTACGGACAAAGTACCGCAAAATGACATCATAAAATCACAAACAAGTATCATAAATTAATGCATTTTTTGTCAACATTTTCGACAACGATTTTCCCCGACCAAATTGGAGTAAAAAAGAATATTAAATTAATGAAACTTTTAAAGTAAATTGATGGATCCGGTACCTCCAAGGTGTAATAAACTTTCAAGTGTGAAACTTCCTTTTATAATAACAACTTAAATTGTTTTGAACGATCGTCTATCGAAGTTTTGTATTGAAATTAATTGAAATTCATAAAGTTGTGTATTCTTTTAAAAGCTAATTTTAAATACAGTGTAAACTCCATGTAACTTCACTCGATTTAACGACAAACTCCCTAAAGCGTCGATATCACTCGGCTTTGGTTGGTTTAGCTTGTTTCCCATACAATACATACACTCTATATAGCATTACACCCACTCTCAATAACGACAGAAATTTAATAATCTAGAGTACTTTTTGAGCTAAGATTACTTTTTAAGTTGCCAAAATGAGTAAAAACTGCATAGCTGTGTACGTCTCTTGTCGCTTTATTATCCTAGCCCGTAATATACACTTCTGTCGGCATTACACATACCGAACTTTCTAGAAACCGTTTTTTTTTTGTTTACAAATTTGTATTGCTTGCGCGTGTTGACTGTTATTAGAAAGAGTCATAGATTATCTATACGTTATCATATTCTTAGTTACAAAATTTCAAACTGTAAACATGGCAAGTAAGAGTTTAAAACTTTTTCTTTTTCTAATACAGATTTTTCTTCTCTCCATTTAACGACAACTCCCTATAACGTCAAAATATGCACAGTCCCTTGAGGGTCGTTATATAGAGTTTGCACTGTATATCATAATTTTACAAATTTAATAGGTTCTGACAGCGACTTAAAGATCGATATGTCTATATTGTGTTTATTTGTGGGCGGGTACTCATTGCCGGGTAACGCGAGTGGTTGTAGGCTCATACTTCGTCACGTACCTCTAGGTTATTCTGGAGTAAGTACAGATTTAGGTCCTATATGCTCACCGGTTAAGATAAACATCGTGAGGAAATCTGTACAGCATCTTATGTCATGTGTTCGGTATTCGAATATATGTGCGGGCAACTTCGATTCTCCTCTGGCAACACCGCTCGGGTTATCAATTGAGTTTTGCTCTCACTCGACCGATACGCCGAGTAACGACGTAAAAAAATTAAAAAAAAAAAATTCAAACATAATCCGATTCCTAAGAGTACAAGTGTGCTAAGGAAGATCCTCAAAGACACCAGTTTCCTGAAGGAGAAGTAGGGGCTCCTGAAGAGTTGACGAACTGGTGGTCGCGGTAAGTGAAACTCTTTAGGCAGCCTGTGCCACTGTTGGAGCTATCGAAGTACCGTACATCATGCATGCTGTATACCTTAGAGGGCTTTTACGGTTCTTCAGTATTATGAAGAGGGAAACCCTATTCAATTCTGTCGATAAACCACGGCTCTCCAGAGTATAGTAGATAGAAATACCGATAGAAAAAACAAAACTTTTGTCTAAATTAAAACTGTCTTGTAAAGGAGAGATAGAGTTATACGTTTGTCACTTTTAAAGGTCGATTAATCGTGTCTGCGAGTTTTAAACAACGGGTGAGCAGAGATACATAAGTGGCTGTATCCACTTTGCGCTATAATGTCGAGCCAAACGTGACCTGTACCGCAACGGATCACCGTTCTCACAGCGCTAGTAAGCATGATATTATTCAAGATGCTATGCGGGTTTCCTCACAAGATTTTGCTTCACCGGTGAGCATGTGTTGCCTAAATCCGAGTCTAATCTGGGAAAACTCAGAGGTACGTGTCGGGATTCGAATCTACGGTCATTTGCGTTGTCTCTCGTGGTTTTTTTTTACATTGGCTCGACATAGTGACTACAAAGTACCTGATGGTAAGTACTATGTAGTTCAAAAACGAAAGCGACTATCAATGGATGAAAATCCATTGATAGTCTCCGTTGTCATGTCGGCCCACATATACCACGACTGAAGGTCTCTAAGTATATGAGCTACTGGATATACATAAGCCGATCCCGAAACACGACAAGCCGAAACTGGTCACCATAACGGGCTTTACACCCATGCACTGTGGTCGCGTTCCAGACGGGCACCGACGCCCTACCACCTCGCTGCTGCCCGTTTAGCACCACCCAGGAGTCACGTGTAGGGAAACTAGGGTAAAGCCTACGGACGCGAGCAGCTTCGACCCCTACAACCGGCGATTATCCACCAGGCCACCATCGCCACAAAAGAAGAACTTCTAAAGAAGTTTCAATTCAGAAACTAATAGGTTTGAAAAATCATAATCTCTTCGAGCGGAGTGCGTGAGACACAGGTGGTTGTGTTTTGACAGCGCGGCGGCTGGCCAGCACAGCCCCTGTTTGCGCTTCAATTAAAACGAGAAACAATAAACAGTACCGACTCATTTACATGCCGGCAGTTGGTTTTAACTTAACGACTTGTGGGCTTAAAGCATAAGAAGTCGGCGATTCTTAGCCTCACACCAGGGCCAATGCAGCGCTACAGGAGTGCAGTAGCGTTCATTCTATATATGCATGTAAGCATTGCATGCCCTTATCTATACTAATATTATAAAGCTGAACAGTTTGTTTGTTTGTTTGTTTGAACGCGCTAATCTCAGGAACTACTGGTTCGAATTGAAAAATTCTTTTTGAGTTCAATAGACTATTTATCGAGGAAGGCTTTAGGCTATATAACATCACGATGCAATTATTAGGACCGAAGAAATAATGGAAAATGTGAAAAAAAACGGGGAAAATTATTCATCCTTGAGGGCTTCCATTGCGTGTGCTGCGAAAACGGTTCAAGATACCAAAAATATATGTGAGAAAAAATTAATCCTCTTGAAATGATCTAAAAAAATGTCCGCGACAGTATATGTCTATCTTTTAAGATTAAGTCACTAGAACCGTTTTTATGGTAAACAAATTTGGTCGAAATTAATGCATTATCTGTTAAGAGTTGTATCAACGTAATAATATTAATCTCTATCCAAATAAATGTGTTGTTGATTAAGAGTATTTAATTGTGAACAAAATTGTCTTTGACATCACTTAATTTCAATGAACATCTTAGAAGATATTACAAAACCTTATATAGCAAAACCACGTTTGCCGGATCAGCTAGTGATAAATAAGTCTGGAATAAATTGCTTGAAGTTAAACAAAAAAAGGAATCATTTATATTCATATCTATTCTATATTCACGCCGTCTATCTTTCCTGTGAAATGAATATAATATTTACCATCATAATATAATAAACATATTAAATACGCGAATTGTGCCTACCCTGTCCAAATACTCTATGCACGTCACTGCAGGAGTGTGGCAATTGTCCCGTAGTAGACGCAACCACGAATACCGCCCAGCTTTGGCCTCTGATCTAGAATAGACCAGAAATAATATTTTTTTAATATTTTAGTGGTAGGGCTATTGCACCAACTGCGTCATGACAATAGTACACAAGTGTAAAGACTGTCATAGTGACTCGCTTTGGGCTGTCGCGTCTCGGGATCAGCTTGTGTATATCCAGTAACTCATATACCTAGAGATCTTCAGTCGTGGTATATGTGGGCCGACATGACGACGGAGACTATCAATGGATTTTAAACCTTTGATGGTCGCTTCCGTTTTTGGACTACATTGTACTTACCATTTCTTGCACTGTAGTCACTATGTCCGGCCAGTGTAAAAAAAATCATGTTTGGCAAGAAAAAATGTCTCATAAGAGTAGATAAGAAAAAGTTCTAAAAATACATTAAATAAAAACAATTGTGAAAAATTAATTACATGTACAAGACTCCCTCAACTATACTGCCTGGCCATTATTTTAATCAAACGCTAACCAAGTGGTTATTTAAATTTCCACAGTCTCAGAAAGGTATATTCAAAACGCCAAAGTCTTGTAACTTGCGCCTCTAATACGGACTAAGCTTAAAATTTATAGGGCATGATTGAAAATATCGTGTGTGAGTCAATTTTATGTGTTTTCTTACATTACATTGATGTATTGTGTTAGCTTTTTATGATTATAATAAATCTTTAATAATATGCTTTTATGATACTTAAGACATACCGTAGATAGAAAAATGAGATAGGTGCTCACCGGTGAAAGAAAACATCGCGAGGAGACCCAGTGACGTGCATAGGATATTTGGAGAGGGTAGGCAGAATTTACGTAATTAATTTGAATATTATATTATAATAGTGTAGCGTGCACTCTGCCTGTCCACTCTCGCGGACGCCGTAATATTTATACGGATGGCTTGCGCATCGTCCGCGGTGGACGGTAGGAGGGAGATTCACGTGACGTCGCTCGATCGGCCGCGCGCCTTAGATACGGACGCTCGCATTATTATTGGTGTTAGATGTAATTTTATATGTTTAATCTAAGTATCTGTGCATTAAAGGGATTTGTGGTGAATTCTTTGGTGTTTTTACTGCCTTTCAAACGTTATAATAGTAAATATTAAGTTGCTTTCAGAGGAAATATAGATGGCGTGAATATAGAATAAATATGAATATAAATGGTTCCTTTTTTGTTTAACTTTAAGCAATTTATTCCAAACTTATTTATCGTCAGGGCATGCAATGATTTCATGCATCTATGGAATAAACGCTACTGAGGAAACCCACATGACAGCTAACGTAATGTGTAAGTGTCTTAAAAACGGCGTTCAGCTGGGCTGCTGGTCTCGTTGAGCAAGATATATAAGCGCAAAGTTGATACAGCCACAAATGTATCTCTGCTCACCTCGAAAGGGATATAGCGTAACGATGTATTATTATTAATTTAGATAGAATGTTTAACGAGCATCGTTTATACTGTGACTTAAGCCGTGGTGGCTGCCGGCAGAATAGAATAGCACCCCCCTCTTCTTGCTGAGGTGTCGTAAAAGGCGACTAAGGTATCTCTTGAACACCGCAATTCAACCAGGTGTTTAGAGAAGGGAAAACTCGACCAAACCTGCATCCCGCTCCCTCCCGATCGTACTGGTTCTCCTTTCCATCGGGCCTGAGGGAGCTCGGACGAGAGAGTGCTTTTCTGGCTGCGCGTCCAGAAATGCACTTAAATATCTCCTGCGCAATTGACTGTTTCTGAAAACTGAACCTCGAATTTCTTAACCGGTGTTGAAACAGTCGCCGTGGCCGAAACCGGCTAGGACATCATCATCATCATACTGTGACTAATTTTATTAGTATTATTTCATGGTTCGAGAAAGTGACTAAATCACAAGTAATGGTAAGCATAGGCACTTTTTTTTAAGCGGCCTAACTACTGAGTGCCGGGAAAAACATTTTCAGTTCAACCGGGCTCAGGGGGCGAGCACAGAAGGTGCTCAGCCAGCGAGTTTATGGGTGGGTGGCAATGCAAGGGCACCCCTGTGGGGACGAACCTCGACTGGGACCACCAGCCAAATAAGAATACTATCCCTACGGGTGATCTACTAGCGTTTCGGAAGTGACTATCTTGAGAAGAAACGCCGAAAGAAACTCAAGGCTGCGTCGGAGTGTAACCGCGCCTCGGAGCGAAAACGCACCGGTTGGCAGCAGTTGACTGAACTATCCTTCGTCAGCGCCGCCGGCGACGCCGGTGTCGTGGAATGAAGTTAGTGCGTGTGTGTACCTCACTATTTAATTAGGCGGTATGCATAGGCACTGCTTGATATGTAAATATATATGTGGTATAGCTATGTATAGGTACTATTTTACCATCAAACCAATGAAAAGACCTTTAAATCCACAGATAAAATGACGTACTACGTTTGTAGATGCCGTATTTAAGGTCGTTCAAGTCAATATAGCTGTAATCGTCCGAAAACCGACCGATGTTTACAAAGACAACACCCTATACCAAGAGGAGCGTTAAATAAACACCCTGTATAGGGCAGGACGCATAACCCGGGCCAAAGTGGTTAATTGACAGTTCAAAGTTGTTATTGTCCAATAGTTTTGGCGGATTTGAATAAACACGGACTGTGTAAATATTTGTCGATCCCGGGCAGAACAGTCGAATGCAAAAAGGATTTCGCTTTAATCTGTAATAAAGGGGGTACGTCACAATATCTAAATATATATAACTCAAAGGTGACTGACTGACTGACATAGTGATCTATCAACGCACAGCCCTAACCACTGGACGGATCGGGCTGAAATTTGGCATGCAGGTAGGTGAAATCTGCTTCGCCATGACAATAAACAAGTCTCAGGGGCAAACTCTCAAATTTGCAGGTATTGACTTGAGAGAACATTGCTTCTCTCATGGACAGTTTTATGTTGCTTGCTCACGAGTAAGCTCACTCAATAGCTTGATAGTTTTAGCGCCTAATGACAGATTAGTTAAGAATATTATGTACAAAGAAGTTTTGTAGGCCCTAATTTTTTACACACGCTTAACAAGAGTAAAGCCGCAAAAACTATACCTAATTAATAATAACACTTTTTAACGCGAGCAAAACCGCGGGAAAAATCTAGTTGATTTGATAAAATTGTGGGTAGTAAAATAGACTAACGGATTCAAATTTATTTATTTATTATAATTGCAGTCTCGCAGTCCCGCTATATCCCTTTGACGTCATGACCTACTAGTACGGTCTTTTGCTTTCCTTTTCCTTTTATTCACGGTTCTGATGCAGCTTTTATAACATATGTACTCTATAAAGCAGAATTATTTTATGAAAGATAATTTCATAGCCAAAGTCCTGACTACAAAATTCGTTTAACATTACTCGTGTAGACAAAGTGCTTTCATTGTGAACATAGGATGAAGGCCAATTATTTCCCGTGTCGCGGTATATTTGCAAAGATCTTCATAATTCTGCCGGTGACTTGGATGGCCACTCGAATTTTGTATACCCAATTAGTTTTGAACTAACGAAATTGGATTAAACCAACTTAAATAAAGATAAGCGTGAGGTTTATGCACAATTTTATGTATTTGAGTCTAGAGCAAAAATAGCTGCTAAATAATTACGAGTTTTTTTAAGGTCCAACGGTATTTCACACCATCTTAACTTAACCTGTATCAGATACAAGTGCAATCGGGTGTGAAATACTGTTGCTATTTTGAGACAGGTCCGTTAAATATCAGCAGGCCGCTCTGAACTCAATAGATCGTCCAGAAAGTCTTATTAATGATGATGATGATGATTCTTTGACAGAGGCTACATTGCAGAATGCATCGACGTAAAGTTGCCTGCCCCGCGGTCTTTTACCGGTTGCACAATGGAGAATGGATGGAGTTTTTCAAGAGCTACATTCTCTAATTCAACCAGACTCATTTTACTATAAAACCACTAAACACAGTGTCAAATACCATCTGTATGTGGTAAACATCCCTAATATCTGCTCGAAAAGAATTCATCATGCGAACAGCTAAGGAGTGATTTACTTCCAGTGAGCATATTTCCACGATCCTGTGACTTGGGAGCCTTTCAGAGAAGAGCGAATAGGCATTTATAGGGCGGACGCTGTCCGTAGTCGGATTTATCTTCATCTTCCACCAGGTTTGATTGAAGTAAAGCGTTCGCCTATAGATTAAAAAAAAATAGCTGACCCGGTATTTTTTATTAGTTTTGAGACAAGCTTCCATGTCTTAATTTACTCTTTTTAGAGTGATATATCAAAAAAATATCTCTTTTTAGGTCCCTACGCCATAAAAAGAGTCCAATGTACAAATTCCATATTTTTAGATTTGGGATTTGGACCTTACTATGAAATGTCCATCAGGACAAATCCCTTTATATATACAGATTATTAAGGTGGAAGAGCCGTGATCTGAGCTGAAACATGACTACAATATATGAGTACAAAGATCGTTATAGTGACTCGCTTCGGACTGTTGATAAAACTAGATGATGTTTCCAAGCAAGATAATAAGAACAGCTTAAAGCTAAACAGCGCTTTGTACAATCTTAAACTAGGTTTAATCTGTTGATGCAATTCGCCCTTAGGCATAAGAACTGTAAATTTCAAAAAGTGAAACCATATATAACTTACATATCGAATTGTGATTTGATAGCTATATAAAAAATGTCAGTAATTTAAATTTTTAACACCGTCACGACACATCAATTCTGGCCATCACCGGTGATGTCCGCAGACGAAATATGATGGTTCCCGTTAAAAATACCATAGAAATATAAAAATAAATGAGGCTTTGCAAAACATTGGGGCCAGGACAATAGTTACGTCATTATACGCGGTCATTTGAACCGAGTTGTGTATCGGGTCTGAGGGTCGAGGGGGAGGGAATAAATAACCTGTGTTTTTGAGGGTACAATGATAAAGACTCCAGATTTGACATATAACAATAATAATAAAATATCGCCACGCACTAAGCCCGGTTGAGCTGAAAATGCCTTTCCCGGCAATCAGTAGTTATACCCTGTCCATTATATTAACCATCTTTTGACAGATGACGATTTACATATTTAGTGATCTCCTAAAGATTCTCGAATGCGATACCATTCCGATTATAGTACCTACTATCATTAATCGAATTACAACGCAATAGAACTTATATGGGCACAAGTAAAAGGGCATGCTGCGAGATGCAATACAAGCCCCCCATTCACAGCGAATAAAATGTTGCAATTGGTAAAAAATGCTTGCACCCACGTAACGGCCGAGAACTGGGCAAGTGTGGTGGAAAGAACTAAAAGAGTGATATTCTCTGATTGGGAACGTGATATTGCGTTTGATAATATATTATCTACACAAGAGCTAATAATAACTGTTACTGAAGACTCCTCAGCGGAGGAGTCTAGTGTTGATTATCATTCCGACGACTCGTGCTAATAAAATAAATTAAACTATCCTGATTGTTTTATTTGTATTCATGTAATTACTAAGAAGAACGTAAAATTTTATATAATGTTATTAAATGTCTTTTTTATCATTACATTATTTAAATAACATATTAACTACACTTTATTAACATTATTGAAGAGTATTTCTTTAGCAGACTTAATACTCGTAATATCGATTTCTACCGATTGTTTTTAATCTGTGGCATAATCGCAGTAACCATTATGTGTGACATATCACTAAGTGGGCGGTACCCATCCATAAAGTACAAATATAATTTGTATGACATTTGTACGTAAGCAATACAAAAGTTAATGAGCGTGAGCTGTCAAAAGACTGATAATATGATGGACAGAGTATAGTCCGCTTCAAAAAAAAAATCGCCACGCTATATCCCTTTTGGAGTGAGCAGAGATACATTAGAGACTGTATCCACTTTGCACTTATTTGTCGTGCACAACACGACCCATATCGACATACCATCGATAAACCCATATAGTTTCCGTTTTTAGGGCTCTTGCAGATGAAATGAAATGTATTTGTAAATGAAATAAAATGTATTTATTTCGCCATAACTTACAAAAAACTAAGAATTTAAATACAGTAACACGAACAGTATATAGAAACAAAAGAAACATTTATAAAAATATATACATATGTCATATTCTATATTGTTATACTATTGCCCAGTTGTAGAAAGGTTCCTTAAATTTTAATGTACTTCTATACACTAATGAGTAATATATTTGTATGCAACTGAAGAAACATTATTGTTTGAAAATGTTTTAAATATAAGGAGAATTTTTGAAACTTGGCCTAGGTCATTCTATTCACCATTGCAAATGAATTCCACGCGAACGAAGCTACAGGCTCAGTTACTACAAGAATAAACTATGAAATGTTGGCAGAAATAATGACGTAGCTTTCCGTAAATATAAAAATTGATAACACCAGTCAAATTATAACAGAATACGCGAATCCAATTTACTAAAGCATTTTGGCACACATCTATGTATAACGGTATAAGACTGAAAACGTTTATTTTGGCTCAACCATTTTGTAAGCATGTAAAAATACGCCAGACCTATTAAAAAGAATTACATCGTTCCTGTATCGTAACATTAATTTTAACGATTAAACCCCGAAAACATTATTTGCCACTTCCAAAGGGGACCAGAAGGCTATTCAAATGTGGTTGTCGTAAAAAATGCGCACGAAAAATTTCACTTTCGCGCATTAAAAGGAAGTGCGATGGTAATTCTTTCGCTCGAATTGTAATTTTGCTGTACAATTTGACGTTTAGATGGGCCTTTTTGTAAAATTTAGCACTCTGTACTGAGCTTGTCACCTCACTGTTATTGGATAAGTTAAAATTTTCAATTATAATAATAAATTTTGTGGTTTTATTTTATGGCAATTATTTATTGTGTACGTACATCTGCAATTCCTAATGGCTTACCTTAAAAGATAAGAGTTTTACTAATAAAGCCTTTCACACCCTTTTCAATTTATAATCTTGTAAATTTGTTGGTGAAATTCAAAATAAGTTTTTTTTAACTACAAACCCTTTAAAGGGTCACTTAATTAATTATAAGTATAACAATAAAACTAAGGGCAGCGTGCAGAAGTTTACCAATTAAGTTCACTTTATGCATATATACTTACCATTAAAATACTATTTAGGATTAAACTACACTTATTGACATAGATGTGTACATTATTATGTGTTTACAATTGGTTTATTTAAACATTATTGAGGTAAAGTTAAATCGTTTCGATTAAATAGCTGTTTACACAATCTTGAAAAAGCCGAACTAAAAGTAACTAAAATAATATTGCTCAAAACGTGTAGCTTGCAAAACCATGAAAATAATAATTATTCATTAAACCATGAAAATAATAATTATTCATTCAAATAATGAAAATAATAATTATTCATTCAAATAATGACGTAGAAAAGCCAGAAGTAGGAATAGTGAAGTTTTTTTAATGAAACATAATAAAACTTTCTCATAATAATACTGATGATGTTACGTGCCAAAAAGTACGTTATAAAGAAGCTTATTAGAAAAGAATCTTATGAAAGTACAAAATATAAATTCAACATAATTTGCATTACGGACAATACCAGAAAAAAACGTCTGTCCGTTCGTTCTATAACTATAATAAGGGATTTGATATTACAAAAAAAATGCTAAGTACTTTATACTCGTAACATAAGCAATAAATAACAAATGATTTTTGGAAAAAAACTTTTAATTTTAGGGGTAATCAAAATAAGGCGTTAACATTGAAAGCGGTAAGTACAAAAAAGGATACGAAAAATTCACACTCCGTGCAGATCCAATAAATAATTAAATAATACTACGAGGTATATGTTTACCACAAACGAATAGTACATACATATTTATTGTATGAAGAATAAGTAACTCTTTGAAAAGTAATACTAATAATAATACTGTTAAAGCGAGCGATAAGACACTGCACACTATAAGCTTTTACATTTTTTTATTGATAACAATGAACGTGGGAAATGTCTACATAACTGTTCAAAGGAAAGCAAGAAATGGCAGATTGTACAGTAATAAAGCCTTCAAGTTGCAAATAACTCTAATCCTTGATTTACTTATTTCCTTGGCTTGGGCCTTAGGTCTCACCCCGTAGGTCTATATGTTTTTATATTTTAAAATGCATGTTTTTTTTGTATTATTTTAAAATTAAAAATTAAGAGATGTATAATGTATCACCACGCTATATCCCTTTTGGGATGAGCAGAGACACAAGATATAGAACTTTGTGCTTATATGTCATGTTAAACGTAATCAGTAGCGCTGCTGATCATCGTTCTTAGAGCTTTACATATAACATATCTATTAGATGCCATGCTTGTTTCCTTGCGGTGTTTTCCTTCAAGGATGAACACGTGGTGCCTAAATCCGTATGTAACCTGGAAAAACCCAGAGATACATACCGGGATTCGAACCAAACGTATGGTCGACATTATTATAATTGTGTCAAATATTACAAATTACTTGTTACACGTGTAGTTTTGATTTACACCTAACACCATCGTACGATTTTTCAATGACTTGGATTGACATCCAAACTTGAAACGCGAGTGTGCGTATCTCCGTTTCATGTATAGGAGAATTGCTAATGAGCTTATCGAAGAATACACAATCCAATATAACCAGAGATGGGCAAAATGTAATCTGATTAATTATTAACGATTACAAAATATATAATTTTAATTTTCTTGCTCTGTAATCAGGATTAAGTTAATTTAAAACATTAAGGGCGGCTTGCACTAACAAATTAAGTCTAGTTTAGAGTTATATAAAATGCTATTTACCGCTCATCTGTACTTATTGTCTTGCACTAAATCAAAATCTAGTTATAACAACTCTTAAACTGAAATCATCATTAAGATGGAATCAAACCAATTCAATTAATAAGCGTTTTATACAAGCTTAAACTAGATTAATTCGTTAGTGCAAGTCGCCCTAAGAAATCATAAATGTGTAATGCAATCTGGAATTATGTAGTGTTTAAAACATAAATGAGCAAAATGCAGTCATATTAATGGTAAAACATCTAAAATTTAATCGTAATCATTTTTATTAATCTGATTACATTTTGTCCATCTATAACTACAATTAGTGTACAAAAATTTCTGAAAATTTTATTTTCTAACTTACATCTTTTTCTATAGAGGTGCCAATCGCGTGCGCCTAACATAACAGTATTTAATTATTGCATTTGAAGATGTCGATAGATTTATTTTTATAATAAAATGCATTCAAAATTCAACCTTATCGTAGAACGTCATAGGGTGTTTATATAATTAGAGCAAACAGTATCTTTGTGAAGACAATCCGATGCACTTAAAGTTTTTTACTAATTCCGATACTGGTCAAGTTCATACTTGCAACTCGTTGGTTCTACGCAGTCCTTGATTATAACAGTACATATGAATCATTGGAAATTAGATATGGCATTAGTTACGCTCATTTTAAAACTAAATTTGATATTTTTAGTCTTACTATAATACCGATTTATTTCAAGCGAACAGATTCAAGGTTTAACAAACGTCAGTTTTTAAAATATGATATGTGTATTTATTATTACATACTCTGGTATTTATACAAGTCTAAACTAGATTTATTTCAACAAATTAAACATACATTACTACTCTGTGTGTCTGCAGCTCTATGTGTGTTTTTTTTTTGTATCCTGGGGGAAAATCCTGCATAGGACTATCTGGGACGCTATGAGGGCAGTGACCCCGGTGTGTCAGACTCCTACTGACTAAAAACCCCCGAGGTGTCCCTCTGATTGCTCCACCCGGGCCTGAGAAACGAAATTCATCTTAACGCCCAAGGAACAAGAAGCCTTATTGAGGCTACCTCTCTTGGAGGAGTAATAGTAAAGCCAAGCCCTCCAAAACCTCTTTCCTAGGGGGTGCGCCGATCACCTTGCACCGCCTCCCTCGCATCCGGGCAGCAAACTCCCTCAAGTCTACTGCCTGTTTATATGATTTTGTCTTTTATATTTTCTTCTTTTTTATGTTGTTTATATTTTTGTATTTTTAATTTTTATTTTAAGACGAATAAATGTCATTTCGTTTTGTATCATTTCCCATGTAATGTATTAGGTCCTTACATATGGAATTGGCGTTTTTCGTACTGGCCACTTTAATCACAAATTTCTCCTCTTTGGTAAGGAATTTCAAATTCAAATTTGTACAGCTATAGACTCATGTATTTGTGCTTCGATGATCGTCATTCATTTGTTTTTTTCTTCTGTTTTTTTCTGTTTGCGTCACTCATTTTACAAAATGGAAAACTTAAAATATCGCATTATTTACGAGTACGAGTTCCGCCGTGGCACTAGTGCTGCGGAAACAACTCGAAGGGTGAATGATGTGTATGGCGGTCGTATTGCAAAAGAAAACACAGTTCGTTTTTGGTTCCAACGTTTTCGTTCTGGAAATTTCGACCTGCAGAACAAGCCCCGTGGACGGCCTGAGACTCAAGTTTATAATGAAGAGTTGAAGGCTATTGTGGAAGCGGATCCATCGCAAACCACGTCCGAGTTAGCTGCAGGCTGCGATGTTAGTGATAAAACTGTTTTAATTCACTTGAAGCAAATTGGGAAGATTAAAAAGCTTGAAAGGTGGGTACCTCACGAATTGAATGAAGCAAACCGGCAAATGCGCGTCGACTGCTGCGTAACATTACTAAACCGGCACAATAATGAAGGTATTTTAAACCGAATCATTACCTGTGATGAAAAATGGGTTCTTTACGATAATCGGAAGCGCTCAGCGCAATGGTTGGATCCTGGCCAGCCAGCCAAATCCTGCCCCAAGCGAAAATTAACCCCAAAAAAGTTACTTGTAAGCGTTTGGTGGACTAGTGCCGGTATTGTTCATTACAGTTTTCTCAAATCTGGCCAGACTATTACGGCTGATGTCTATTGTCAGCAATTGCAAACCATGATGGAAAAGCTAGCGGCTAAACAACCTAGGCTGGTCAATCGCTCCACGCCACTGCTGCTTCACGACAACGCTAGACCACACACTGCGCAACAGACGGCTACTAAATTAGAAGAGCTTCAATTGGAAAGTCTAAGACATCCTCCGTACTCCCCGGACCTTGCTCCAACAGATTACCATTTTTTTCGAAATTTGGATAACTTCTTGCAAGGGAAAAAATTCAACTCCGATGGGGCAGTCCAAATCGCCTTCAAAGATTTTATTGATTCCCGTCCGACTGGTTTTTTTAGTAAAGGGATCAATGAACTACCTATGAGATGGCAAAAGTGCATAGAAAATAATGGTTCATACTTTGATTAATTAAATATATTATATTAAAAAATATTCGACTTTTTGTTCCTCCCATACAAAACGCCAATTTCATATGTAAGGACCTAATATTTATTCTACAGCCATAACAAAGACTACGTAAATGAATTTGATTCCTTAGAACTAAACTAGGGTTCCTTTCGCTTCGTGACCGTAACATAATGGCTCTTTATAATTACACTGTCAAGGATCTAGAAGCTTGTTTACTGCTCATTGTCTTTGTTTGAGTTAAAATTCAATTCGTACTGGCAATATTTAGATATGTCCTTATACATTTTGTTACTGATTTGTCTTTTTATCTATAATTCTAGAGTTTGTCCTTCAGTAATTAATTATTTCTTGATTAAATATATTTATTTGGTCTTTATAATATTGAAGTTCAAGTGGTGAAATTAACGACGAATGTCCAGTAAGTCAACGTTCAAAGCTAAGGGGCTGATAGAGGAACGGTAGCTTTGTATCTTACTGTAAATAGAATTCTCCAGTTCCGGCGCGTTTAGGGGGTATTTGGAAATACATTTTATTCTATGAAATCCGGAATAACTTTAAGATTTAGACTTTCCTAAAAATACACAAAGTTTTAAGATGTAAATTGTTTATTACTATATTTTTAGATAAATTACAAATATTAGAAAATTAGTTTCAAAAGTAAAATCACTGTATTAGTAAAGTTATAAGCAAAAGTAGTGAGCAACTATTACTCATTCTGAAAGTTCGTTCAAGTTGAAAAGGCAACATGTTTGAAAAAATATGAGATACTTGGTGCTTCCCGTTATTTAAAAAACTTCAGTAAGTTTCTAGTATAGTACAACTTTTTCGTATTTCTATTTTATTCTTCTTGTATATAGAAGAATCATTAAGCACAAACCACACGGGTAAGAATATTATTATTAGCCTGTCACTTCCCACTGCAGGGCAAATGCCTTCCTTCCCTTTTCCACTATATTAGTGGAATCCATCGCAAGGCGTTTGTACATTTAACCCACTAAACTTGTCCAGTGCGGGTTGGCACACTATGTGCAGAGGAGGTGCACGGTATCTTCCTTATATGTCGCACCCAGCGTGACCAGTAGAGCAACTGATCGCCGTTCCCACAGCGCTAATACACATGACATTTCTATTAGATGCCATGTGGGTTTCCTCACGATATCTTCCTTCACCAGTGTGCATGTGGTGCCTAAATCTATACGTAGCTACACACACGTTAACATGTTTCAAAACTTCTAGAATTATATTAGACATTGTCATTTAAAATATAATTTTAATTTTTGGGAGTCGAAGCTGCTCGCGTCCGTAGGCTTTACCCTAGTTTCCATACACGTGACTCCTGGGTGGTGCTAAACGAGCAGCAGCAAGGTGGTAGGGCGTAGGTGCCCGTCTGGATCGCGACCACAGTACGTGGGTGTAAAGCCCGTCATAGTGACCAGTTTCCGCTTGTCGCGTTTCGGGATCAACTTGTGTATATCCAGTAGCTCATATACCCAGAGACCTTGGATTTTCATCCTTTGATAGTCGCTTTCGTTTTTGGACTACACTATACTTACCATCAGGTACTCTGTAGTCACTATGTCGAATCAGTGTAAAAAAATAAATTAAGAGGCCAGAATTGCAAAAACGCTCTCAAACATTTTGCTTCTTTTTCATCAAGCACACAACAAAACTAAATATACAGAGAGCCAATAAATTAATCAGCAGCGAACATTCAAATCAAAATTAATAACGTCGTAAACAAACGGATGTCGTGGATGCCTTTGTCTTACTCCCAAAGGGCAGTTACGGGCTGACTGAGACGTAAATCCGATCGGTTTTAAAATCAATCTACTGCCGATTGAGGGGCAATGCCGCATATTCTTGGATAGTTATTGCCTCATTAATGCTCTGGAACTTGGAGAATTGCTGTTTTGATCTTTATTTTTACGCTGATACTATGACATTATTGTGAAGGAATATATATAGATGTTATAATTTAAAAACGGCCTCATTTCCGTGCGTGGTAACACGAATTTTCATAAGTTCCCATTCCTCAATGTACCTCCCGTTTTTTCCAGATTACGTACAGACTTAGCCAGCATATGCTCACCGGTGAAGGAAAATAATATAAGAGAACCAGCATGGCATCTAATAGAAATGCCATGTATAAATGCACTGAGAACGGTGATCAGTTGCGCTACTGATCATGTTGGGCCCGACTTATAAACGGATACAGCCACTAATGTATAGCCTTACATCATAAGATATATAGCGCAACGGTAGGTTAATATTTTTATAATGTAAAATGTTTGTATATGTTGTGTGTTTTGTATGTGTGTGTGTGTGTGTGTGTGTATTTGTGTGTGTGTGTGTTTGTGTGTGTGTTTGGGTGTGGTATGTTTTGTATGTGTTTTTGTAATGTATGTGTATGTGTGTACTCGATATTTCACAAAGTAACTAATATGTCTAAGTTACAACAAGTAAATAGACAGTAACTTTAAAAAGTCGTTGATCTTTGTCACCCCTGATGATTTTACCTATTATCCTAATCTGGAAGTCGCGTAATAAAACAACTTTAAGCACCAATAAAATATTTAAAACCGTCAAGATCCTTGCACTGGGTAAATCGAAGACGCCACGTTTTTTGGCTTGACATCGACCAGCGTTACTTGACCTTTGTCAACCCTAAGGATGTGAACGCACTGAATACAATCCGATTGATTACATGAAAATACGGTTCGAAGAAATATTTGTACGCACTGCATCCGCCATCATCGTCATTTTTGTGCTGTTAGAGCGATTGCACAAACTGGGTCATGACCACACAATTGTAGAGACTTGTAGAGAATTGTAGAGACTCGCCTTTGCCTGTCACGTTTCGGGATCAGCTTGTGTAGGTATTCCCAGCAACTGATACCTAGAGACCTTCAGTCGCGGTATATTTGGGTCGACATGACGAGGAAGACTCAATAGATTTTCGTCTTTGATAGTCGCTTTTGTTTTTGGTCTACACTATACTTACTATCCGGTATTTTATAGTCATTTTGTCGAACCAGTGTAAAAAAATTAACCATCCAATTTCTATCTGTCTTCAGTTACTCTTTGATTAAGATCAAAATATTGAAAGCTCCGATAAAACATTAGAAAATTATAATTACTCAAATACAGCTCACGTTTTATCGTCATAATCAAATATCTTTTTCATTTTTAAAGTTATCCTTTCATTCTTTCCTATCATTCGTATTCTTTTACTCTTACGTTTAACAACCATTCCTACATATAATATCAGCCCCAGACATATTTAAATACATTTATTTATGTGATTTTTCTGAATTGCATAATATCCTAGATCTATGTTTTGACAGACTGTATCTCACATCCCGGCTGGGACTAAGAAGTTCTCTAACTCCTTCTTTTGCCGTGTCTTTGGGCTGTGGAATGGTCTTCCGGCGAGCGTGTTCCCACCATCCTATGATATGGGATCCTTTAAGCGTAGCGTGAAGAGATATTTGTGCAGGCCGGCATGATCGCTGCGACTACCGATGGGTTTTTTCTTACCTTTCGATAGTCGTTGTTGTTTTTTGGACTGCACCATGCTTACTTCAGGTTTGATGTAGTCACTGTGCCGTGTCAGTATAAAAAAAAAAGACTGAGATCGGAGGAAGCGTAAAGAACTATCAGAATACAGTCCGAGTTTATATTATTCGGATTTTCCCGGATTCACATCGGATACAGTCCGTAACTGCTCTAAGAAGTCTTCAGCTTTTAGGATTTCGTTCAGATGTACGTTGCCACGAGAGATCTGTTTATCTGGTGTAATAATACACGCTGTTTTTATGGTACTATTTTAAATATGGCGTCCTAAACGACGCCCCGTCTTAACAATTTATGGTGGCAGTAATTTTCTTTGGCTTTAGACAATGGTTTTAATTATTCCGGGTGATAACTGTGTAACCTATAAAGTATTTTAGTACATTTTACGCGGCCTAGCAGGTATTATTCAAATAGCTATACATAAAAATGCTAAATCGCTTCGTAAACATTTTTTTCATTTGTTTTTATGGCAAATGAATCGTTAAAATCTAGTAAAATATTTATTACCGCAATATAAAAGTTTTTTTTATTTCGTATTTTAAAATGACAATGTTGCTATTATTTTTAGGGTTCAGTAACTAAAAAGGTAAAATGAAATCCACAATCGCCCAAGATATGCTTATTCACTCATTGCTTACAGACATTCATATTATGTTATGAGGAAACTTAACAATCCTATGCTGTGATGCTATGTTTTGAAGAATTTTTAGAAATGTTCGACAGGTTTATGAGTCTATAGGGTGCTGGTTAAATATCCAGTTTTAGAAAGCTTAAATTTTAAAACGATTTATGTTACATACTAATGATTGTATACAATTGACGTTTCATTACTGTTTAATAGAAAATGAGGCTATTCACAATTTACCTATGTCGAATATTGTAATTCTCTATTATAGGTAAATACACAGAAAAGACTATTGTTAAACAGCTGATTATCAATGGAAGTATTGACAGAAGACGGACAAGGGTTAGAAGATTAAAATGTACTGATCATATCCGCGAGATTCTTAACAAAATTTACACGATGCTGCCCCAAAAGCACTGAGAGGTGGCGTACCACCATACGACAGACGATACCCTAGGGGAATTCACAACCCTCTGCGTTGAAGAATAAGATCTGTAGAAGTGGAGGAGGTGAGAAAGTCATTGAACCTACTGCGAATATAGATTCAATTATTTATTGCAACTGGTGTGAAAACACATAAAACGATCTTAAAACAAATCACCCTGTACATTCTAAGTCGAAAACAAACATCATAAACAACGCTTAAAGAAGCATCATGTATAATGACCTGATTTAATCTCCTAACAGTAGTTTAAAGTTGAATTATTGAGATCCTTTGATACTTTACAGCTCTGTGGAGTCAAGTCTAGAGCTTTACATTACTTGTGGGCTGCTTTTATAGTGAGAATCAACAATTGTAAATAATAAATGTATAGAAAAAAAGCGTTAAACACGTTATGCATCAATTTCGAATTGGGAGTCGAAGCTGCTCGCGTCCGTAGGCCTTACCCTAGTTTCCTTACATTATATACCTATCTTATAAGAATGTGATTGTGAATCAAAGATTAATTATAAGTTTTTATAAATATATGGGATTTGAAAAAAATATGTTATAGTGGGTTTTGAAACTAGACGCCTCATATATGAGTGCAAAGTCTATAAAACCCCATAGATACATTAGCCCCGATATCCATAATATTCACATGATGGTCAATTTAGTAATCGAATAGTTGAATAAAAATATTATAATTAACTAATATTTATTTTTTAATTTTATAATTATTGTAATCCTTGTCTACATAGGCATTGGAACATTCGGAGCTAGCACCCACGATTACTTTGTTTAAACATAGCCCCTTTTTTTCAAAAAGGATGCTTATCGCTACCTAGTAAACATTTCTACACATAGAAAAAGTTTTTCTTTTGGTAACTTGGAGGAAAACTCTGTTTAGACTATCAGGGCTGACGTAAAAGCAGCGACCCTGATGTATCAGACTCCTATTGACTAGAAACACCCGCGGCGTTCCTCAAACCGCAGCTAGCCAGGCTTGGGGATCGATATTCTTCCAATTATCATTTCTATACCTCGAAATAAGTAAAGTAACTTAACCAAGTTTAAAACACAATACCAGCATGGAAAAATCAGTGTCACATAAAGTCCCATAAACGTTATGGATCATTAGATTAACGACGTCACAATAATAGACTCTGCCATGCGATCACGTTGTTAAGCAATTGAGGGTAAATAAATAATTACAATTGCATTTTGATTTGTTCATAGTCTTTTTAAGCCAAATAGCAATATTATCGTCCTGTGTGATCGTAAATGGATTGTATGACTTAGATTCAACAATTTTGTTATCACTAACTCTACGTAGTGACTACCGTGCATCTGATGGTAAGTACAGTGTAGTCCAAAAACGAGAGCGACTATCAAAGGATGAAAACCCATTGATAGTCTACATCGTCATGTCGGCCCACATATACCACGACTGAAGGTCTCTAGGTATATGAGCTACTGGATATACACAAGCTGATACCGAAACGCGACAAGCCAAAGCGAGTCACTATGACGGGCTTCACACCCATGTACTGTGGTCGCGAGCCAGACGGGCACCGACGCACTACCACCTCGCTGCTGCTCGTTTAGCACCACCCAGGAGTCACGTGTAGGGAAACTAGGGTAAAGCGTACGGACGCGAGCAGCTTCGACTCCCAAAGTTACTAACTAACTAACTACTAACTAGATTAGATAAGCTTTAACAATTATAATAGCGTAATGTACCGGACATATTAAGTAGCCGTTCGATACTGGTTTTTGTTACCTTAACCAGTGTCATTTGAGTGCCATTAGACAAATGATTCGTCATTTCCTGCACTCGTTCGATTTTTAGTTGTAAAACAGGTTGATGAATCACCACATATACTGCGGATGCATCTGTTATTAACAAATATTGTTTACGAACTAACTTTTAAGCAACGGAAATATTATGAGAGTAAAATTTAAATAAATTGACCTCAATTTTTTTGTCATCTATTGAGTCAACCGCCTCAATAATACCAATGTTGGTACCAGTGTACTGTTATCTTTTGTAATTCGGGATAATATCATCTTTTTTAGAAAAACTGTTTTGGTATTAGCTGTTTTTTTAACTTTACAATGTTACTAGCAGCTCCCTAAAACCTTTTTACAGACTCATAACATCTCGATATATCAAAATGTCATAATTTTAATAATATTATCATATAATCACGCTACAATAGGAAGAGATATATCCCTTTTGGTGTGAGCAGAGATTGTGGCTGTAACAACTGCGCTTGTATGTAGTTCCCAGAGTGACAAATAGCACAGCTGATTACCGTTCTCAGAGGATAGACATATAAGTTTTCTATTCTATGCTATGCCTTTATTTTAAAATTATCAATATGAAATAATTATCAAAATTTACGTATTAAACTAACCGCATATATCCATGTATTATAATAAGACATAGTTGCATTCAAAGACGGGTAAAATGTAATCTGATTAATAATTAACATTTACAAAATGTAGTGGTAATTTTAATTTTATTGCTCTGTAACCATGATTAAATATCTTCAAAACATCAAAAAGCCATAAATGTGTATGCAATTGAGGATTCCGTGGTGTTTAAAACATAGATGAGCAAAATGCAGTCATATTAGGTTTAAAGAAAATTTATTTTCTCAAAAGGAAACATTTCATTTCACTTACATGAGAAAAATTTAGCAATAACTATACAAGGCGGTAGTAATATAAAAAAATTCAAACTAAGTAAACACAGATAAGGCTCACAGACACAGCACCAAACTATATATACAACTAGCTGACTCGGCAAACGTTGTTCTGCCATATAAATTATAGCAGACCAGCCACGCTTTGCTGTGACTGGTTTTTGAATAATTACTCAATCCAGTCAACGGATAGCGCCATCTTTTAGAATCGGTTGGAGCTAACTGTAAATTATGACTGCTAAATAATAAACAAATAATTTGCAATAAAATAATATTGCGACTATGAATTGAGATGAAAATTATCCTATCTTTTAAATTAGATCAAACTTCACGTGGTGTGTAAATTTCATTAAAATCGGTTTAGTAGTTTAGGAGTCCATCGCGGACAAACATCGTGACAGGAGATTTATATATATTAAGATAAGCACAGTAACCACAGACAGAACCACTGCAGTAAAACCATCTTATTAAGACTGGAAGCGTTATGTAAGAAAGCGGGAGTTTTATTATATTAATGATTAAAAATGCAAAATATAATCGTAAGCGTTTTCCATTAGTCTGAATTTTGCCCGTCTATGGTTGCATTTATGTAGGCTTATCTTCCAAATCAAGTGTATACAGCTACAATTGCATCTCTGATCACCCCGAAAAGGGATATAACGCGTTGATGATGATGATGATGTCCTTGCCGGTTTCGGCCACGGCGACTGTTTCAACACCGGTTAAGAAATTCGAGGTCCAGTTTTCGGAAACAGTCAATTGCGCAGGAGATATTTAAGTGCATAACTGGACGCGCAGCCAGAAAAGCACTCTCTCGTCCGAGCTCCCTCAGGTCCGATGAAATGGAGAACCAGTACGATCGGGAGGGAGCAGGATGCAGGTTTGGTCGAGTTTTCCCTTCTCTAAGCACCTGGTTGAATTGCGGTGTTCAAGAGATACCTTAGTCGCCTTTTACGACACCTCAGCAAGAAGAGGGGGGTGCTATTCTATTCTGCCGGCAGCCACCACGGCTTAACGCGTTGATATATTATTATTAACCGCCAAGTCTTCTACTATTTTCTGAATGATTAAAAACTTAACTAATATAGAAACTCAAAAAGGTAATAACCAGGTAACGTCAGTTAAATATGAAAAGATTGCTACCAAATCGTACTCAAAATGAATTCTAGACGAATAAATAACTAAAGTTAAACAACGATCAGTTACTTTAACACCGAGATACTTTAAGTATCGACTTGTCACGCGACTTATCCATTACTGAGTGTACATACTTAAAAGGGATAATTTTTCATCATATGTATAATCAGTTACATTCGTAATCAGTCCGCATTTCAAATTAAATGATTCTTGGTTGTTTATTCTTGACCGTCACCCTCTATTTCCAAATAAATCACATCCAAAATATCTATAGATTTTTGCGTTTGAGGACAACTTGCATTAATATATTAAATCTAGTTAAGACTTCTATAAAACGCTATTTAATTGAAAAGATTTAATTCGTTACTACTTTTGATTTAAATTTGAGAAATGTTAAAACTAAAAAATGTTTATGGGCAAGACAATAAAACGCAGTTTCACGCTAAATATCGTTTAATATAAGTTTAAACTGATTTTTTTTTAAACTGGGTCGACATAGTGACTACAGAATACCTGATGGTAAGTACGGTGTAGTCCAAAAACGAAAGCGACCATCAAAGGATGAAAATCAATTGACAGTCTCCGTCGTCATGTCGGCCCACATATACCACGACTGAAGGATTCCATGTACACAAGCTGATCCCGAAACGCAACAGGCCCAAGCGAGTAACTATGACGGTTTTTACGCTTGTGTACTGTGGTCATGTCCCAGTTCGAGCGATCGCCCCACCAACAAAAGTTGCAGGGCTCAAATCCTATTATACATTTACATATCTTTGCGATAGTACTATGTAGATGACATTATAATAAAACGACCAAAGCTTTTAAAAGTATCTTGATAATGTTAAGAACAGCTATTCAGAAAGTATCTTACACTGTACATAAACAAAGGAAGTGTGACTAAAATTTACTAAACGCATTCGATGAAAGTGATTCGAACACGAAATTGTTACGTTACCAATGAACGTCAATATCAGTTTTGAAGATGGTGTATCAAATTGTTTTAGGTATTTCAAGTTGGAAATTATGTCTCATACATCTTAGCTTAGTTTTTCTTATTTGTGAATATTTTCGAAATTACTTTAAGCATGAGTTTTAACGAGGAGAATACTATCCAAGAATTTTTTTGTCTTGACATTACTTTCAACGTAATAATTTTAAGGCCGAGATTTCTAGACTCTATTTTGACTTTGCTAACCAAAGGGTTAAACGGTGAGTAAAGACTCAAATATTACAAATTATGTACACTTATGTGTGCACAATTATGTATGTAATTATGTATGTATGTGTATGTGCTATGTGTATGTTATGTATGTATATGTGTATTATGTGTATATGTTACTTACTTAACTATAGATTTACCGAACCAATCAAAATGACTGGCCTTTACATTTGTCTTCGAATTTTTTTTTCTAACATTTTTCAATTCCGAAAAATAACATGTCCTTTACTGATATAAGTTGTTGGTTAATATTATGGATTTAATTTAGTTTATTACTAAACAAAATGTATCATGTTATAGCTATTTCTAAAATAGAAATGCCTACAAAACAAATTAATAAAAATTCTGTTTCGTTATCCTTATCTTACAGCTACAAAGACAATACACAATGAAACAGAATTATTAAATATACAACAACTCTATATTTATAATACATGCATCATTAAACAAAATATTGATAAAAAAATCAATCTAATTTTTGTTTTTAAGTCTCTCTCTTGATACAGCGCGCAGTACTCGGCGAGCAAGTTTGCTTGTGCTTCCTAAACCAGGGAGTCATTATGAAAAACGGAATATCACTTTTGAGGAACACAACTCTACAACGCGTGACCCTCCTGCATTAGAAACGCGAGCTCGCTTGGCATATACAGAACTAAATTACTACAATATATTAAAGATAAATACTAACAAATATGGTTCTGTATTTGCCAAGTGAGCTCTTAATATTTTACTGTTCCAGATAGTTTTTAAACAAAATGTTCTCATGTAAGTGATTTGTATCTTAATGAGAATAAACTCTTTGAACTGAAATAAATTGTTCGCCGGTAGATCTAGTGTTAATATCAGAATACATTGCAAAGTCACCGATTTCGTCAATTTGATCTTGAATCTGTGAATATTTAGACTATGATGATGATGTCCTAGCCGGATTCGGCCACGGCGACTGTTTCTACGCCGATTAAGAAAATCAAGGCCCAGTTTTCGGAAACAGTCAATTGCGCAGGAGATATTTAAGTGCATAACTGGATGCGCTGCCAGAGAAGCACTCTCTCGTCCGAGCTCCCTCAGGCCCGATGGAATGGAGAACCAGTACGATCAGGAGGGAGCGGGATGCAGGTTTGGTCGAGTTTTCCTTCTCTGAACACCTGATTGAATTGCGGTGTTAAAGAGATACCTTAGTCGCCTTTTACGACACCTCAGCAAGAAGAGGGGGGGTGCTATTCTATTCTGCCGGCAGCCACCACGGCTATTTAGACTATAATCAAGTCTCTATTGAACGAGTATGCAGAATATTTTTTAAAGATAAATTTATTTTCTTAGCAAAGTGTGAACAGAATAGCTGTTATAAAACTAACCCTTAGCCCTTTCTCCATAATCTTTCACTCTGGACTAATTGGTTATGGTTTCATTATAAAGCAACTTCTCTGAATGATCTCTTGATGCATCTTTTATTCCTGTCTTCACCATTGTAGGTTTATTGGGTATGGCTATTAAGTCATCATCATCATATTGACCGTCCAGTCAACATAGATACTTCACCTCTAAAGTATCTATACACCGTTCAGGTTTAATGACATAATGTTATTTTGTACAAGGTAAAAAATGTTTAAGATTTCTTTGAGTTAAGACTCAGCTGGATCAAGAAGATTTTGAGATTCACGGTACTTTTAGGTATATTAGAGTTTTTTTTTAAACTGGCTTGACATAGTGACTACAGAGTACCTGATGGTAAGTACAATGTAGTCCAAAAACGAAAGCGACTATCAAAGGATAAATATCCATTGATAGTCTACATCGTCATGTCGGCCCACATATACCACGACTGAAGGTCTCTAGGTATATGAGCTACTGGATATACACAAGCTGATCCCGAAACGCGACAAGCCGAAACTGGTCACTATGACGGGCTTTACACCCATGTACTGTGGTCGCGATCCAGACGTGCACCGACACCCTACCACCTCGCTGCTGCTCGTTTAGCACCACCCAGGAGTCACGTGTAGGGAAACTAAGGTAAAGCGTACGGACGCGAGCAGCTTCGACTCCCAAAAATAAAAAAAAGCTAAATCTATTAAGCTTTTTTTTATCTTGAGGAAAATCCACTTTAGGATCTCCCTGTCGCCATGAAGATGACGACCGGAGGTGCTTTCAACTCCAACTAGCTAGAAAACCCCAGGAGCTTTCAACTCCTACTTTCTAGAAAATTCTGGGTGGAATTGAAATACGCAATCTGCTATGGTCTCACCAGTTTGATAAACGATAAAAATGGTTTCCCTTAACAGCACCCAAGCAGTCGCAGCAAACCTATGATTACACGCAATAATATACTTGTACTGTAACTATTTTTTCTACCCTACCCTTCATTTTCCGTAACAGGTAGAAAGACTATACAAAGTTACACTTTTCTACTATTTTGAAAAATTAAACCTTTTGCCATTACATTTATGTTGAATATAACTTCTTAACAAACTTTGGTCCCCATTACCCTAGTTTCGTTTCGAAAGCAAGTTTTTGCAAAAATCCTTTGTGCCCGATGCACGTGTTTGGGCTAGATTAAGCGTTTTTGTTGCTTGCAAAGTGTTTTGTTGAGCTTTTTTTCAATCGGGAGGCTGGTAGCCACCTGTTAAACAAGTAAGGGTCTCCTCAGTGACGAACATAGCATATTTGGACAGGGTAATCAGTTTGAATATTATATTATCATAGTAAATCTTATATTGATTTCATAGGCAAGATAGACGGCGTGAATATAGAATAGATATGACCATTAAATGTTTCGTTTTTTGCATAACTTTAAGAATTTTATTCCAGACTTATTTAACATTAGGGCATGCAATGCTTTAAGCATCTACGGAGTGAACGCTACTGGGTCTCATTCATATTATTAAAATTCAAAACCAATTTATTCGAAAAACTTACCAAAATAATTGTTTCAATTTGTGATGTATTTGTAATTGTAACTCTTATTGTATTTGTCTTTTTTATTAGTATCAAGCTTACACTTGACCTCAATCATTTGTGACTGATGATAGAACTTTTCCAACAGAAATAAATTAACTCTTTGTTTGAAAACTCTTAATATTATATGAAGCTGGTATAGTCGCTGGCAGCGAATTCTACTCCTTAGGGGTCCGTAAAATAAAATAATAGGTGAATTGCTGAATACGAGCAGGTGACGTATCAACAGCATATAATCCTGCACGGCGTCTAGGTCACTTACTTTACTTCAATTCAAAGAGTTTATTCTCATTAAGATACAAATCACTTACATGAGAACATTTTGTTTAAAAACTATCAAGAACAGTAAAATACTAAGCGCTCACTTGGCAAATACAGAACCATATTTGTTTGTATTTATCTTTAATATATTGTAGTAATTTACTTCTGAATATGCCAAGCGAGCTCGCGTTTCTAATGCACGAGGGTAATGCGTTGTAGAGTTGTTTACTTCCATTATTTAATTTTCTTTTTCGTACAAAACTAACGTTTTATTAATAAACCAAGTCTCATCATCATCTTATTTACGACCACTGGTGCAACCCATTCTGCTGCTTATCACTGCGGCACTGCTATTTATAATGACATTCAGAATTAGTATTGTCTGAAGATTTTCATGGTTACTTTAAAATGAGCTAATCTTTACAATAACCCAATAAGATATGATTTTTTTTTATAGCCCTCGGGATAAATCAGCATAGAGCTGTCAGGATAATCGTGATGCGAGCAACTCTGGTTTCCCAAACTTCTAGAGGCTAAAAATACCAGGGGGTGTTCCTGTATGCTGCATGCTGGGCCTGGGGCTTTGTATTCATCCTACTACCGGCGAATAAACAGCCTTGTCTACTCTTCAGATCCTCACTATTAGACAGTACATATGCTACCACCTCCGCTTCATCCAGGCAGTAGATTCCTTCCAGTCCACAGCCCGGAGTATATGGATGCCTTATTCATTCACTGTCGTTAATTTAACAAAACGCGAGGATGATGAGATTGATTCCGAGAGTTGGAACAAACAAATGGATATATTCATCAAACCTTAAATAAGCAAAACATTGATATTAAAACTGAAGTAATCCAAAACGGCTCTCGATAACTCTCAAACAAAATAAACCTACAGGCTTACACGAGTACACAAAGGCGAGTACAAAAACTGCTAATCCATCCTGACACAATAAGGACCTATCAGCTGTGTAAACACGAAGTAACCTGCGAGGAACCCTTGAAAAAACTGTAGTGAAATATGCCACGATTTTATTAACGCTTTTTTAAGTATTCTGTCTTCTGGTAGTATGACGACTGGAGTCAATTACTAGATTTGGTATGGCGACTCCTGTTATTCCGATTTTGATTAATTTTAGTATAGTCATAGATTAGACCTTGGAGATGCATATAAAATACCTTTTGTTGCGAAAGTAAATCTTGAAGAAGTTGAAATAGAAGATACAAAAGTTTATGGAGAAATTGTTTTTTTTTTTTTAATTTGGGACATAAATTTACTTTTTTATATTTGATTATTCGACATATTTGAAAGGAAGTACCGCAGTCAGGCTCAAGACCTTTCACATATGTACCATTCCCACAAATATCTCCACCAACCTTGGCAAACAGGCTTATTCATGGTTTATGTTTAAGACTAATATTCATAATAAAAGTCTAGATATATTATTTAGTTCTTTGACCTCTTTCAAAGCAAATGTTTTAAAATTTATCCCTTTCAATACGATTTTTTTATTTTAATAATTCATGTAATATTTGTAGCATAAAATATTTATTGCTAATTTAGTTTGACGGAAAATATTTTATAAATGATCATATTATTTATTGATTATTGCAAAATTATAATTGGGATATACTGTCCCAATAGTATTGATTAGTGGGTCGTATGTATCCCAACAGTTCTCTGGGACAATATGTCTCTACAGTATTGAAAGTGTTAAATTACTTGTAATTTAAAGGTTACGTATCGAAGCTCTTATGTTTTCTTTAGCTATATCACCTATATTTTTATTTATATTTCTTTTTAAATTTGAATTTCTCTTTGTTTGAATGGATTTTTATTGACTTTGTAATACATGTTGTGTTTTCATTTAATTAGATTGATACACTGTAATTGTATATAATATATTTTCTATTTGTTAAATATATATACACTCTGATTGAAAGCCTATTAAAATAAAATAAATAAATGAAGTAGATATGGAGATATGGAGAGAGAGGGCGAACCGGGATAAGATGAATAGAAGATGAGTAGTAAGTATAGTTAAATGTTAACACGACATTCACTGATTGCTTAGCGAGACGCAGTTGTTACAAATATTGTAACATAAAAATATAATCAAACCCAACAATGTAAGTTTAAGTGAAATCTTTCATTTCTATGTTTACGCTATCATCTCGCCTCTATATTACGAAATTCGTTTAACGTTGGTAATAATACCTTATCAGTCGTTTAAATAGTCATGCCCTTATCATTTAATGGATGTACAAATGTTTTTATAAAACAATATTACGACATGCTTGCAGGCGTTATTACTTAGTAATTACATATATGTATCTATCACCACAGCGAATTCCTATTAGGTTAAGCAGGGAGAACCGAAAGCCGCTTCTCTCTATTCTCGCAAACCTCTTTCGCTTCCTTAACATTAATTAATACCGGATACCATCCGTATGTGGTGGATGTCCCTTATATTCGCACGAGAAGATTCGCTTCTACATTCATCATGCGAACAGCTAAGGAGTGGAATATGCTACCAGCGGCTATATTTCCGCGATCTTGTGACCTGGGAGTCTTTAAAAGAAGAGTGAATAGGCATTTGTTAGGCGGACGCGGTTCATCATCGGACTCATCTTCACCTTCCACCAGGTGTGATTGAGGTCAAGCGTTCGCCTATAAGTTATAAAAAAAATCCTTTTCGCACTCTTCTTTGGTTTGTGTAGACCTCGACTTTTACTTCCACTCGCATTAATAATGTATATCTTTTTTGTTCTCCTGTCATAATTTCCTCCTTTCATCACGACCTGGAAGCTTTTAAAAGAAGCGTTAATTAACTCTCTGTATTAAATAACAGAACTGTTGAAATAAATGACTATTTCACTTAATTGTGAGAAAAACTTTATTTATATTTACAAAAAGTAACGTATATATCTGAACTGTCAAAGGTCATAGATTATAAATTAATAGACACTACATAGAATAGTGCTTCTTGACTATTCAAGGCGCGAAATTCGAATTACATTCTACAAGAACAATAATATATCGTCACGCTGAATCCTTTTCAGGGTGAGCAGAGAGAGAGAGTAACTGTATCCACACTTTTTTAAGATTCTTTGTATAAATATTCTCATGTTTAGAACATGTCGTAGCAGTCCAAATAATGATGTTATTGCCTCCAGTATGTGTTATCCAACACATCCAATTTATACAGGATGAATTTATAGACAAGGGAGATATTTCAGGACACAATAATATGTACATTTTTGCAACTAGTAATAATTTAAATAAACTATGTTCCCTAACAAATAATTAACAAAATTAATTAACAAATAAGAATTGATCCGTAAAAAGTGTGGACACCGTAGCGCGTGTGGTGCATGATTCATTGGTAAGTAAATAAACTTCAATTTACGTAATTTTAGGTGAATAGGTTTGTTTTCCCTTCACCTTGTATCTTGGCTTAGGACAGGCGAAATACCTACTTAATAATGAGTTGTTATTCACTCATTTATATGTGTTACGCGGGCCGGGATAAGTTATTGACTTATGTCGTTGCATAAAATGCACCCTCGTAGGCGGGATGATTTATAATAAAGTTAATTGCGATAATTTGAGACAAATCAAGTACTTACCGAGCAGCGGTATTCCAGGCACTTTACAACCACTCACTATGTATGTTTGTATGCGAATGTTGAGTATGGTTTTGAGAAGAATTTGTGTGTGTTGCGAGTTTGAACGAATTATAAATGCGATTATAATCAAGAAGGATGCGATGCGATGTTATTAAGTTTTAAAAAGATGCGATGCGGAGTTTGGTTTAAAATGCGAGAACGTTAAGAAAGTGAGAATGAAGTAATGAATGAATGTTCGCCAGGTGGCGTTGGGGATTCGGTGCGTTTACATTATTAATTTGCTTTGTTTTATTGGAGGTATTAAGATATCACTATTCCTATATATTTGGAAATAGAATCGAATGCTGATTATCCTTCCTGAATATCTCTCTCGTCTAAATCATCCTGTATATGTTATCCAGTAATCGATATACCACTGTCAACGACCCTTGAATTTTAAAGTAAGTAAAAAATAATCTCAAACTGATTTATTTCAAATAAAAAAAAAATAATAATAATAAAACATTTATTTAGCACACAACACAACAAACAACACAGCAAAATAGGTTATTAAAGATAGAAAACAAAAACAGTAAACACCCTATGTTGTGATGATGCGCCAAAGGGAAGTCAGCTCAGCAAATGCTAAGTGACCAGCCGAGCCACCCAGCGCTGATTTTCAGCTGACACCCATTTATTGAATCACAGAAAACAGCAAAGAAGGGATCAATGGAGTACAGATACACAAATTTTAAATTATCATAGATAATAATATGAAAATACACATACAAGAACAGAAATATAATACCAACGGATAAAATATTTAACACCCATTAAAAATTATAATATAAAATATTAGTAAGCATTGTATAATAAAGCCTCTATAATAGAATTTTAAATTAATAAAGATTTTAAATATTATTGCAGAACACACTGATTACATATAATAAAGCAAAAAATTGCAAAAGATAGTAACTGTAAATAATATCGAACACAGTCAAAAAATAAACAAGATAAAAACACCAAACCAAATCATCAAACACCGATATTTTTTTTTTGTATACTAGCTTTTCAAACTAACTACAGCCCATCTGATTGAAAGTACAGCATAATCCAAGAACTGTAAGTACTACAAAGGGGCGAAAATCAATTAAGAATAATATAATAACATTTACTAACAATTACACACATTGACCTAGCCCCAAATTAAGCTTGCGCTTGTACTATGGGTACTAGACAAAGATATACATACTTAAATACATGTATACTACCATGACTCGTGATAAACTCATCTGCTCATTACAGAAACGTTTACCACTACCGGGACTCGAACCCAGGACCTTAGCATCGTAAGTAAGGTCGCTACAAATTGCGCTATCAGGCTGTCAATTGACAATAACCGTCACCATGTGAACCCTCATGAACACTTCAGCAAAGTCTAAGAGTCAAGCATTATGGCGCCTACTAAAAAAAATTGGATAAATGTGCCGTAAACTTTGTACATGTGTTTATTTCTTCTTAACACACATATAAACACCTTGGTCACTTTTCCGTAGTGCCAAGGCTGTCGCGTTTGTATAACGGGTGCGCGGCCGGGGACAAGAGCATTGATATATTCTCGGATTCGATGCCGGCCTTCAAGAGGAAAATCAGTGAGCTGATGTGTTGAGTTTGGTATTTTTTTTTCTCGGCATGTCCAACGTTCATGGCCTGGGAAAGACCTTCACAACAAAACCGGGCTTGGTGGGCGAACGCAGAGGGCGCTCAGCCAGCGAAATTTATGGGTTGGGCGGCTACGCAAGGGCACCCTTGTGGGTACGGACCTTGACTTGGGCAGCCGGCCAGTTGGAAAACGAACCTAACGGTGATCTACCAGCGTTTTGGAAGCGGCTGCCCTGAGAAGAAACGCCGAAAGAAACTCAAGGCTGCGTCGGAGTGATGAGCTTGGCATTGTTCTTGGTGTTGTATCGTTTGTGTTAATTTTTAATTTTAATTGTAGACATTATTCTCTAGGTTTTTTTTTCTTTTTATGTTTTGATATTGTTAGTTAATGCTTTTGAGCTGTGACGTGCATAGGGTATTTGTATAGGGTAGGCAGAATTCGCGTGATTAATTTGAATATTATATTATGATAGTAAATATTATATTGCTTTCATAGGAAAGATAAACGGAGTGAATATAGAATATCTATGAATATAAGCGGTTCTTTTTTTTTTGTTTAACTTTAAGCAATTTATTCCAGACTTATTTATCGTAAGGGCATGCAATGCTTGCATGCATCTATGGAATGAACGTTACTGCTTTTGAGCCATGCTGTGGCTGTCTTTTATTAGTATCCATTGCAGACATTTAGCTTGTGCATGCGATCTCATTGTTAATGTAAAATGCAATGGAACTGTTGATAGCCCATACATAAATAAATAAATAATAAACGCGTGAAGTCGGTGATTACTAATTAATTTTCTCTCTAGACATTCGCCAACATTTTTGGCTCGTGCTTATCTTCAAATAAAGCTTAGTTACGCCAGTATAATATTCAAATCAGTGTATTTAAACTCAATCACTATAAAATAGATAAATACATTAAGTATGCTTATAATTTTCCTTCTAGTTTGTCGAACCCTTGTGGTCTTTACCTCTAAGTACAAAAAACTGTCATTAAAGTAACTAAGGAGAAATACGGTCGTATAAATCTAAATAAGGAAACACAATCTATATAAAATTGTTTTAACCACACTATTATACCTAATTATTTCGATATAATTAACTAATTTAAATATATATTACATTAAATCACTATTAAA
Source organism: Automeris io (assembly GCA_036320925.1). Lineage (NCBI taxonomy): Eukaryota > Metazoa > Arthropoda > Insecta > Lepidoptera > Saturniidae > Automeris > Automeris io. The sequence goes on from JAUDJH010000001.1 coordinate 22,331,972, forward strand.
ACATCCTTAATCATTGTAAATAATATAGTTGTATATATAATTATAATGTTGATTCGTCAAAATATAAGTTTTTTGGGTTGAACGATAAAAACGCTTGGTATGCAAAATTAGCTATTTATATACCTGCAGTGCTCAGAGCACAATTAACGGAGACCTTCAGTTGTAGAAGTTAATTATTTAAAATCTAACGGTTGACCTTAATCTCAGTTGGTGGTAGGTGAAGATGAGATCGACAACTGGAGGGCCGTGGTCTTCTTCTGTGAGGATGTCATGTCTCAGAAGGAGGCTGCAGAGCGAGAGCGGCAGAAGGCCGCTCGAAGGAGACACCAGGGTGCCGCCAACCGCCCTGGCACATCAGTCCCGGCCGACCGGTCGATCCACGACCAGTTGGCTGATGTCTTTGGGGTCGTGGCTGCTCAGGGTGGGACCCTGAGCAACTGGTTTAGCGGCAGGACATTGTGACGTGCTCTGCCTAAATACAACGAGCAGTATCGGGGAGGGTATCATCTTCCTCCGAGTTTGTGCCCAGTGGGCGTGGCGCGACGGGGCTGTGGCGCGACGGGGCTGTGGCGGATTGATTACAGGGCCCACAGTCCCCGCCAATGCGCAGAAGTAGTCACCTTAGGGTTTTTAGTCGGTAAAAGTCCGACACACCTCGGTCGCGCAACCCCCCTGTGCGGCTGAGACGGTCCTATGAGGATTTTCCACAGGTAAAAAAAACGTGAAGATGAGACCGAGGTAAATTGTGATTGTCCAACAAATATGCAGCAGAAATCTGCGTGTAATTCGGCCTGCTGTACACCTTAGTCGGCTCTTGCGACACCCAAGAGGTAAGAATTATTCTATTCGGCACCTATAAACAAAAAACTTACAAAATCATGAGAGATCCCTTTTAAGTCCTTTCCATCTAACCAAATACAAAGTCGTGAAGCCGTAAACCAAGCGGCTGCGTAGAAAAACTCGAAATTAACAAAAAATAAACGCAAAGCAAGTTTGGACTTGTCGCGGACTAGCGATAACCTTTTTGAGGTAAAACGGACACAATTCGACTCCCTTATTCATGATTTTAACGAACAATAGATACGGAATGACAAAAAACCGTCCAAGTATGAGTCTATTTAGTACACTGTGGGTTCCGTACAGATTAACCCTTTTCTTGATAGTGTATCTGTGGAGATTGGGAGTCGAAGCTGCTCGCGCCCGTAGGCTTTACCCTAGTTTCCCTACACGTGACTCCTGGGTGGTGCTAAACGAGCAGCAGCGAGGTGGTAGGGCGTCGGTGGCCGTCTGGATCGCGACCACAGTACGTGGGTGTAAAGCCCGTCATAGTGACCAGTTTCGGCTTGTCGCGTTTCGGGATCAGCTTGTGTATATCCAGTAGCTTATATACCTAGAGTCCTTCAGTCGTGGTATATGTGGGCCGACATGACGATGTAGACTATCAATGGATTTTCATCCTTTGATAGTCGCTTTCGTTTTTGGACTACAGTGTACTTACCATCAGCAACTTAATATTTTACCAGCGCAAACTTAATATTTTTATATGAACATTTAGGTAATTTCTCAATTTTTGAACGCACGGTTAGTTTCTATTAGACATCCTAGGAACATAAGGGTTAAACGGTATGAATATTATTTTTATATTGAAAGATAGAACATTCTGCCAAGTTAAGGGTTAATAGGTATATGTTTTTAATCAGAATAAAAAAACACAGATAAACTAAATAAACGTGTATTTAAAAAAATATATTAATTACTGAACAATATATAATAATAAATTTACACGCTACATCCTTTTCGGGTTGATACTGGCTTTATCCACTTTGGGCTTATATAGCGTACATTCGTCCGATAGATGGGCAAAATGTAATCAGATTAATAAAAATTATTACGATTACATTTTTCGTTTTTAATCATTAACATGACTGCATTTTGCTCATCTATGTTTTAAACACTACAGAATCCCAGATTGCATACACATTTATGATTTCTTAATGTTTTAAATTAATCCTGATTAGAGAGCAAGAAAACTAAAATTACGTCTACATTTTGTAATCATTAATTAGATTACATTTTGCCCATCTCTAATTCGTCCCCTACGTGACTGTTAGCGCAGCTGATCTCCGTTCTCAGGGCACTTTTACATGACAATTCTTTTAGATGCCATGCGGGTTTCTTTACGTTGTTTTTTTACAGGTGAAGACCTGTAAGAATGTGATGCCTAAATCCGTACAATCTAGAAAAACACAGATGTGACGGGCGGGATTTGAATCTACAACCATTCGCGTTGCCGTACATGGATATCAGTCTATTACCCACCAGGCTAACATAGAGACTGTCCTATAATAAATGTTCCCTTTTTTCGTTTCAAAGTACGGAATACTAATTTTTTTTTCAGCTCTGTCCGTCTCAATAGGGTAGGCCAAATAATAAAGACCCTTTCTTCTACCAAACCTGTAGTGAATATCCCGGCATGAACAAAAATATTCAATGTCCATTTTTAAATTTTTAGGATAATTATATATAATAATAACATTATTTACGAAGCTAAAAGTACAATACGTTTTATCACAGTAGCTAATGTTTCCTAAGACTATAATACCTTCTTATACCTACTGCATATGATTATTTCCACTCCGACATAGTTTTGAGTTTCTTTCAGCGTTTTTTCTTCGCTTTCGAAACGCTCGTACATCACCTACGGCTCTTTGCCCAGGCTGGCAGCCCAACTCGAGGTTCGTATCCACAGAAGTGCTTTTGCGTTGTCAACCAACTCATAGCTCGCTGGCTAATAAGCTTAAATTTCACCCCCCCTCGCCCGTGAAAATATGAACCAAAAACTCGAAGTTCGATTATAAGATTTCGCACAGACTTTGATGATTGATCAATGGTAATAAGGATTTAGGAGTTCATTACAATTACAACAAAGCGACGTTAATATAACAAACAAAATTATACAGGTCAGACTTGATTCGAATGCAGTACGTTTTTATGATTTACAGGCGGAGGCTTAACCTCAACACCTGGTGGAAGGTTAAGATGAGTTCAATGATGGACTGCGCCTGCCTAAAAAATGTCTATTCACTCATTCTTTCAAAAGTTCACAAGTCATTCTTTTAAAAGTTCCCAAGTCATAAGATCGAAGCTTTTGGGAGTCGAAGCTGCTCGCGTCCGTAGGCTTTACCCTATTTTCCCTACACGTGACTCCTGGGTGGTACTAAACGAGCAGCAGCGAGGTGGTAGGGCGTCGGTGCCCGTCTGGATCGCGACCACAGTACATGGGTGTAAAGCCCTTCATAGTGACCAGTTTCGGCTTGTCACGTTTCGGGATCAGCTTGTGTATATCCAGTAGCTCATATATCTAGAGACCTTCAGTCGTGGTATATGTGGGCCGACATGACGATGTAGACTATCAATGGATTTTCATCCTTTGATAGTCGCTTTCGTTTTTGGACTACACTGTACTTACTATCGTGTACTCTGTAGTCACTATGTCGACCCAGTGTAAAAAAAAAACAGATCGTGGAAGTATTCTCGCTGAAAGCATATTCCACTCCTTCGCTGTTCGCATGATGAATGTAATACATGAGTATTTATAAAACAATGCTGTAGTTACTTCGGTCTGACAATATTCATATAAAAATTACATGTCAACGGCTAATGTACGGAAAAGGTTGAAAAATGTAGTTTGCAATCTACCATATTGCTACTTTGGAACAAATTTTCACGGATTTAGATCGGACTCAATGAGGAACCGCTCTAAGATTTCCTCATGCTGTGTTCTTTTAAAAAAACACTCTGTGTAGTGGTTATCGAGGCTTGATTACAGTTTGAAGAGTGATTATTTTTCACTTTCAAGTTCCCACGACTTTCTTTATCAAAAGCGGCCTAGTGTGACGTCGTTTACAAGCCAAGCGAATGAAAAGCACGAAAATTATACAGATTTGTAAAATAGCAGGTGCGCTATGGACGACGCAATCTCGCTATCGGTATATATGCATCTCTAACAATGTCTACGTAGAGTTGTTTTACTGTGACAAAATATTACTTCAGTGTGTTATATTTTAGTTATTTGTAGCAATGGTATTCTGGTACCATTATATGTTTTAGTTGAGTAAATCATAATAATAAAATAGGCATTCTTGTTCGAGCCTTGGTAGAGGACACACTTCAAGAGAACCGAGCTAAAATAAAAATTTGTGAATATGGAAATAAAGAGGAAGAGTATTTAAGAGACATAGTTTTATTTTCTACACTTCTGACGATATTTCTAACAAATGTGTTTATTTCTCAGAAATCTGTGATACCAGGATTGGTATGGTATACATACAATGAGAAGACACAGTAGGTAACTTTTTTTTTGCATACAGGGCATCCCAGTGGTTGAATATGTTATTCCATTCAAATTATAGTTCTGGGGTATATGTGTGACCTTCTCCACTAAATCTAGTTATCTCCAATATATTCAGAAATGCGTCTTGGGGCAATTATTGGTTGGCAGATTTTTGTTGCGTCCTTATCAGTCATCTTTACTTTAGGATGAGCCCCCAAAATGTAGTTTTTTCTTTCCTTAGATCAAATTAAATATCAAAATAACCTTTAAAAATAAATTTATTTCACATTTCAAGTTTATCACACGTCATCATTATTTTTTTTACGTACGCTTTCTAACTGCGTGCTCCTTGAAAAAAAAATTATCCTGTCTCACTTTCTATACTTGCTACTATTTACAAGCAAAAAAAGAAATGTGCACTTGCAATGCATGTAATAAGAAAGAGAACTCTATAAAAAAGCAAGATAAGAAATCAAGATGGGATGCTATCAAAATATTTAAATTAAGATGTATTACCTTGATATGTGTGAGCTCTGAATGGCTCAGCTGGTCACTGAGCATTTGCTGAGCTAATGCATTTTTGGCGCATCATCAAACACAGGGTGTTTCTGCTTTTGTTGTCTTCTATCTTGATTAACCTATTCTTGTGTGTTAAATGTTATGTTGTGTGCCAAATAAATGCTTTTTCTTTATTTCTAATAAAATAAAATTAATAAATAAAATTTTCCAACAAAAAGCGTTTTATATCTAGAAATAACTATGTTCTAAAAATAACTAATTTATAAATACTATAGCGGCACTTAGGTGCGACTTAACTTACTTTAATGGTGGCTCAACGTTTCGACCTGGTTACATAGATCATGGTTACGAGCAGACTGACCAGCCGCAGAGTATTTATAACGAGTACAAAACGTGAAAGCTTAAAATAACTAGATTACATGGCTTGTATAAAACATAAAATGTAAATAGAGAAAATGTTTTTAATACAAAATTTGTCAATTTTACCTACAACGCACAGCTAATAGAATTAATGATTGGAGAAACTTATAGTATATTATATTTTGAACGTAATATGCACACTATAATTTCTATTAACTGTGTGCCCTCTATTTCGTTTACGTAAGAGAAAAACCGGTGCCAGTTCTCTTAAGTGTTAAATAAATTATAATAGAAAAATATTGATTTTTAAAGTTTTTTTAGTTATTGAATTGTATTTTAAATGCTTCAATTAGGTATATTATTTCTTGTGTAAGTTTTAAATAAATTAATGATTGTAATTTCATTTCTGCAACTCTGGAATTTTCATGAACTTCCGTGATGTTGCTGTTTTAATAGTCGTTCATTATTGCATCATTCACTTTTGCATATAAATGACCTACTTTTTTACAACTAATCGACGCAAATTTTTGTAAACTCGCTCATTATTAAGCGTAATAGGATCTGAACCTCCAACAGGTTTAACGACTTTGTAATGTTTCCAAGCCTTTCACTATTGATATTCCACCTGTTTTAATGGAATTCTTGCTTTACTATTAACGTTATTCATTAATAAATAATTCCTGTGGCATATGTTGAATTATTACTACGGTATATAGTGTGGTATGACTGTGGTAGCCGAGTGGATGAGGGATCGGTATCTAAGCGCTGCAACGAGTATGTCAGAGTCAATTTGTATCTTGACACGAACCTTTGGGATTTGCTATTGATGATGTCCTAGCCGCGTTCGGCCACGGCGACTGTTTCAACACCGATTAAGAAAATCGAGGTCCAGTTTTCGGAAACAGTCAATTGCGCAGGAGATAATTAAGTACATAACTGGACGCGCTGCCAGAAAAACACTCTCTCGTCCGTGCTCCCTCAGGCCCGATGGAATGGAGAACCAGTACGATCGGGAGGGAGCGGGATGCAGGTTTGGTCGAGTTTTCCTTCTCCGAACACCTGGTTGAGTTGCGTTGTTAAAGAGATACCTTAGTCGCCTTTTACGACGCCTCAGCAAGAAGAGGGGGGTGCTATTCTATTCTGCCGGCAGCCACCACGGCTAAGGCCAGATATAGCATCCGTTAGCACCATATGTTCACCGGTGAAGCAAAGCATCGTGAAGAAGCTCTCATGACATTTAATAGAAATGTATAGTAATTCTGTAAAAACGGAAATCATCAGAGCTACTCCGCGTCCCGTTGGGTATTACATACAAGCGCTAAATAGATACAGCCACTAAAGTGCCTTAGCTTCTCCCGAAAGGGCTATAAATATAAAATTCATTCCAAAGAAAATGAACCTTTTTATTGAAACTTCCAGCCCAAAAAGGTCATTTTTAAATACAAAATTTGTAAAAATCAATTCAGTATGTTTTGAAACATATCTGTTAAATGCTTATCTTTGCAAAATATTGGAATTCGTCTGTAATTCATTTTTTTATGGTATTCCACAGGTACCGAAATAAATATATAACTTTTAATAATGCTATTAAATAGATTAGCTATTTTTCGTTATAAAAACAGTCTGCCAGACTGCGGAAGCGATTGCACGTATCAGCTCCGTGTAATTACTAGCGAGGTTCAATGACCTCGCGGACTGTGGTCACACTAATCCGTGTGCATCATTCGGATTGCAATTTATTAACGCTATATTGTTCATGTGGCTGAGTGCATGTCAGGTTTTCCATCTACTACTGTGCTGAAAACTTATTACCATCATATTATGCCACTTTCCGACACTGTGTCGGAATATTTATCAAGCTTGTCGCCAAAACGTAAGTTAGAAATGAATACCAATTGCGACTACAGTCAGAATTTCCCGAATATTACTTTTTAGTTTATTTTAAAATATACAACAGTATATAAACAATAAAAATTACACAAAAAATAAACAAAAATTGCAAAGTTAAAAAAATACAAAACAAAAATCAAACTAAGAGACACAAATAATAAAAGAAAACGACCAAATTTTATTAAAACAAATACAACAAAGAAAAAAATCAAACCGGCTTTTAAATATATTTTTTTATAATATGTTGCGTTGCTTTCATGTTACTTTTTATAAAAGAACTTGAGCTTGATAACTTCGGAAGTATCCGGATTCCCAGGCTCGGCGCAAGCGAAGAGAGGGCAGTGCTGCCACCCCGATGGTTTTAGTCGGGGCAGGTCCGACACACCGGGGGGAGTGGCCCTCACCACTTCCCCTGACGGTCCGTAGGGAATTCCACCGGGTTAACAAAAAAAATGGTAACTGATTGCCGATGAAGCTTTTACGTAGCACAAGCTACTCAGTTTGGATCACCGACGTAAAGTGACTTGCTTTTCGGTTTTCTATGGCCTATACTCTGGAGAGTGGATAGCTTAGTTGTACAATTTAGTTCCCCCTTCCCCCTTTTACTACAAGTTGGCAGCGCGCCGTGCAGGCTTACACCCTTATGTGGTTGATATTCTAGCTGCTCGTACGAAGCGATTCGCCTCCTCTTTTTTATAGCGAACGCCAAGGAGTGAAATTCGCTTCTTGCGTCTGTTTTTCAGCATTTTATTAAATGGGAATCTTCACACGACGAGAGATTCGGCATTTGTAGGGTGAGCGCGCTCCATCGAAGAAGATTCTCATTGGGAGTCGGAGCTGCTCGCGTCCGTAGGCTTTACCCTAGTTTCCCTACACGTGACTCCTGGGTGGTGCTACACGAGCAGCAGCGAGGTGGCAGGGCGTCGGTGCCCGTCTGGATCGCGACCACAATACATGGGTGTAAAGCCTGTCATAGTGACCAGTTTTGGCTTGTCGCGTTTCGGGATCAGCTTGTGTATATCCAGTAGCTCATATACCTAGAGACCTTCAGTCGCGGTATATGTGGGCCGACATGACAATGTGGACTATCAATGGATTTTTATCCTATGATAGTCGCTTTCGTTTTTGGACTACACTGTACTTACCATCAGGTACTCTGTAGTCACTATGTCGAGCCAGTATAAAAAAATCATCTACTTCATCATCATTTTCCATCAGGTGAGATTGAGGGCAAGCTTGATGGTAATAAAAAAACACATAAAATACGAACGTACATTGCTATGGTTGAAGTATCACTTAAAAAATGTTTTTATTATTTTTTTAATTAATTTAATTAGCAAGGTATATATGACGAGATTTAATATATGTAATATATAGGTACTATGATAATTAATTGTGTTGCTATGAGAATGTCGACCTTAAACCGTTGAAAACATTTTTTTTTAATTTTATAATATAGTTTTATGTGTTCTGGCCACTGACCTCCTTAAAAATACGAACATTAATTAATTTAAGAGAACGTGATTTATTTTTTGTTTAGCTTAAAACGAATGAGTGGACACGTTGGCTACCTGTGTCGATACTCGCTGACCGCTCGCTCGATAACCGATAACTTGCTGGTTGAGAGAGTGCTCGCCATCTTTGCCCGGTGAAGTTGGAAGGGCTTTTACCGGCTAACAACAAATTGTCCTGAAAAAAATACTGTTTTTTCTGCTATTTTTTATAAAATATTTACATACTCTGTTTTAACGCCTATTAAAGATTGACGTCCAGGCTTCTACAACGTTTTCTATTTCATCCATAGGAGTTGCAGATTTATCATAACTGTGATCTTCTTGACGTGTTCAAGATGCAATGCTAAATGCTCAGGAGCATTTAGCATTTTTTTTGTTAACCCGGTGGAAATCCCTACGGACCGTCAGGGGAAGTGGTGAGGGCCACTCCCCCCGGTGTGTCGGACCTGCCCCGACTAAAACCACCGGGGTGCCAGCACTGCCCTTTCTTCGCTTTCGCCGAGCCTGGGAATCCGGATACTTCCGACGGCTCGGCGAGCGGTAGGCCCTGGGCAGGCCTCTCAGGGAGGGGAATTGAAACCCCTCACTTCCTCTTTATAGGAACGGCGTGTGGGCACACACACACCGACCCTACTTCTCTCCGCTGGACGGGGACGCCCTCAACGTCACCCAGCATTTAACGTTCCCAGGGGAATTGGTTATTTTTCTGATGGCGTGGGGCGGCATCGTTAATTTTGACTACTGATTTTTCAAAATTACTATCTACTGGCTCAAAAGGACTTGAATCCAGAGGCGTAAAACGTAATAAAAAAATAATATTGCGAGCATAAAATAATTTAATATCTGTTTTAAAATAGCACTGTGATAGCCTTTGCTTTTCAGCCGTTGTCAATCGAATCTACATATTTACGACTATATTCCATTACTGCATCAAATATTAATGCTTATTTATACTTCTCTCGGCATGTTTCTCTGTTGAAAATGTCATTTCTCGTTTGTTGTACTTATTCGATGTAAAAACTAAATAAATATCAATGTATTATATTCAACTCCAAACCTCAACTGGGACAGGCAGAAAAAATCAACGTCATTTCTAGTTCTTTCATCGTTTTTTTTGTCTTATGGGCGTTTCAGCTGCGTTGCAAAGTAGATATAACTACTTTTGTATCTCTATTCACCCTGAAAAGGATATTATTATTTAAGATACTGTAAATTTCATCTGCGTCATCTGTATTAAGCTTTTGGGTCCATTTTAAGTTATAGTTTTAAGTCATTCTCCTTGCCGCAAAAAAAGGTCAATAAGAAGAAAATAATTAAAATAAAAAAACTTTATTACTTATTTTTTTTCATTTTTTTAAACCATTTTTTTTTGGTTTTTGATGGGTCAGGGCCGCCGAGAGGACGGTGGCACTGGTATTTTAAGCTCCTACCAGATTAAGCCCTTGGGATGACCCTCAACTTGCTGCTACCCGAGTTGTGGGGTTCGTAATCCTTCAAGGGCCCGGCCAATTATGTAACCGACTCACGTTTAAAGAGTTATAGAGTAAATTAGGTTGCTACTAGCGCCATCTATGAATACACATTTTAAAATTGATATCATTTGAAATTCATACCACAAGGTTTACTTGTTAATTCATATTAACTTAAGTTTAAAATTTTGTATTTTTTTATTGTTTTTTATACTGGCTCAAAAAAATAACTACACCGCACCTGATGAAATTTTTTTTAAATTATTATTTATAGGCGGATGCTTGACACTTGGTGGAAAGTGAAGATGAGTTTGATGATGAACCGCGTCCGCCCAACAAATGCCTATTTACTCTTCTCTTAAAGACTCTCAGGTCGTAAGATCGCGGAAATATGGCCGCTGGAAGCATATTCCACTCCTTAGCTGTTCGCATGATGAATGTTCGCGAATCTTTGAGTACAGTGCAGTCCAATATCGGCTGCTGGATTTGAATATCATCTTAGTTTTGAACACATATTGTAATAGTGAGAGACAGCTTCTTTAATTATTGGCGGCAGATCACATAGGCAAAGGTAACCATTACATACAGCCAACAATATTAAGTCGTTACGCAGGGCAGTAGCGTGCATTCCATAAACGCATAAAAGCATTGCATGCCCTTACGATAAATAAGTCTGGAATAAATTCCTTTAATTTAAACAAAAAAAAGGAACCCTTTATCTATTCTATTTTCACGCCGTCTATCTTTCCTATGAAAGTAATATAATATTTATTATCATTACATAATATTCAAATTTATTATGTGTATCTGCCTACCCTGTCTAAAAATCCTATGCACGTCACTGCCTAGAGGTATATAGGGGAAGTCCAGTTTCATGTTATTCAAATAATGTCAAAGACATCCATTTAAACTGGATTTTATTTGTTTTTACTCAGCTATTAATAAACTCATTTGTTCTATGTAATTAAAGAATGTTTATTCAGAATACGATTACGTAAGTCCCCATTTCATTACAAATCTACAGGCGTTGTGTCGAATGGTCGGAGAAGAGGATAACACTGTACCCCCGGCCCCGGTCAGACGGGAAGAAGGAACACCCCGGAGGTTTTAGTCGGTACAAGTCCGACACACTGAGGGGCAGCCCTCACCGCCTCCTGAGGTCCATCAGGGATTTCCCCCGGGTTACAAAAAAAAGGCGTTGTGTCAAATATCATCCATATGTAGTGGATACTTCTTATATAGGCATGAAGAATTCATGCATTCATTATTTATATTCAACAAAGGAGTGAGATATTCTCTTAGAGTCCGTATTTTCATGTTCTTTTTTTCAGCAATAAAATGCTGTTAGCCATCAAGGTCTTTACATCTTCACTGAGCGAGAGCGCGAGCAGTTAGAATGCTCAGCCAGCAAGTTATGGATTGAACAGCAAGGTAAGGTCGACTTGGGCGATCAACCATGGATAGAACCCAAGATGATCTACTAGCGTTTTGGAAGCAACTACCTTGAGAAGAAACGCCAAGATTTAAGACAATATATCCGAAGACCTTCGTCAGAACTGTATCACATTAAAATGGGACAAACTTTATGATATATAGTATGTGTGTGTTTATATGTTTGTATGTACATATCATTATCTACGATACTTTGAAATAGTCTCCAGAACTGTGTATTTATACTTTAATATTCCTTTACTTGCTATTTTCTTGACGCTGATACAATAAACGGGTGGCAACTGAAATCAGCGCTGGGTGGCTCACCGCTGATTAGCACTTAGCATTTGTTGAGTTGGCTTCCCTTTGGTGCATCATCGCAGGCTCTATTCGTACCCTCAATCCCGGTAGGTGGAACACTCTGGGGGGCGGCCCTCATCGCCCCTCCGAGGTCTGTAGGGATTTCCCCCAGGTTACCAAATAAAAAAAAAGGTGCATCATAATAACACAGCATGTTTCCTTTGTTCTTTTCTTTCCTCACATCTATCCTTGTGTGTTGTATGTTATATTGTAAGTCAAGTAAATGCTTTTTCTTCCTTTCTGTAAGCTTAACAAATGATTATCCTAATCCGTAAATAAGTAGATGTTATCGGTGGTTTGTTAAAATACATTAAAAATGGAAACGAATAAAGGACCTCCTAATTTTTTAAGTCGGTTAATACACAGATTTGTGAGATGATACAGGGATTCCCCAAACTGGATCGCGACTACAGTTCATAAGTGTAAAGACCGCCATGGTGACTCACTCCAGCCTGTTGCATTTGAATATCTAGTTGTCCGTATACTTAGAGACCTTTCATCGTGGTATATGTTGGCCGACAAGGCGACGGCGCCTGTCAACGGATTTTGGTCCCTTGGTGGTCGTTGCATTTCTTGGACTACATTGCACAATCCATTAGGTCAAATATAGTCACTATGTCGGCCCAGAGTAAAAAAAAAAACAGAACACGGTAAATGTTGACTAACAAGACTGACGCGAATACAATTATAAAGTCTTGAGCAAGAGATTTCTCAATTAAATATAATTTAAAACATATATTAAACAAAATAGAAACATTTATATTTCTTTTGAATACTTTTATTAGAATCCATAAGGTAATTAAGTTATGCCTCTGGGACTCTATTAGTCAGTTACAAAGCAAAAATGTACTGGGTTGTTAAGGTTAATTGAACTTTTGGATGCGCCAATGTTCCAAGAACACATTCGTAACAGAGTATTAAAATATTACTATTTCGTTTATCTATGTCCATTTTCACGCTTCAATCATTTACTACTTTTGACCACTTGCATTTTCAGATTTCAATCATACATATCTAAAAGATTTTGTACACAATGAAATATGCGTATGTATGTCCTATACATCTTCTACGCATGTCTGGGGTCAAAGCTAACATAGAGATTAATTCATCGGTAAGCTGACTTTCCCGCTTGCTTTGCGATGTAGGATCTCCCTCGAAGTTTTTGAAGACCACTTACCATAATTTAAAAGACATGCATTGGAAGTACTGAGTACGTAAATGTAAATTTTGTGTCTTAATATTTGTGTTTTTATTCTTGTTCTTGGAGTTTAGTTATGTATGTGCATTTCCTGTGCCATCCTACTTTTTAAAATTGATTTGTATTTTTTTTTGTTTTTCATGTAAATTTTGTTTTCTTCAATTATTATTATTGTTGTTTACTTTTGGGGCATCCTGCGATAGCCTGCACCGGTTGAAGCATTGAGACGTTTGTTGTCAAAAGTAATCATCGTTATATTTATGTATAATGTATCGGCCACTGATTGCCCTATAAATAAATAGAGTAGATAACTTATAGATTTCGATGCGACTAAATCATAAACTCTAAAATGTTTCTGTGTTTTAACAGGATGATTGGCTGAATTGAGTCGTGACCACATTATACAAGTGTATACACCCTCATAGCGACTTGCTTCGGCATGTCGCGTTTCGGGAGCAATTTGCATGCCTCCAGTAGATCATATAACTACAGTCATGGTATATGGAGCAGCATGAGCTCTGCAAAGGGTCCCGGATTTTTCTCGGTAGTCGACTCCGTTTTTGGACTACACTTTACTCCATCAGTTGCGTTGTATTAATTTTGCTGAGTCAAAGTATAAAATAATGTTTTATATTATCATCGGATGGCAGTTTAAAAACGCTGTGATGATATAGAGAATAGGCTAGAGTTAGATATCTATTATTGCTTGTCGGGATGAAAGTTGCAATACATATGTGGCCCCATAAAGTAACCCGTGTGGCTATTATTTATTATATTGACTTTCTCAAGCCACTTATTGTGAGTAAAGCGAGATAATATTTATTTTCACCTTATTTAATAATTGATTCAATGAGTCCTTCATATTTATTTTGTCGGCTGTGACTAATTCGGTTAGAGGTATAATCTCGGGTGAACATTTAGTTAGCATTCGGTTTCTGTTGAGTTGTGTTGTGTGAAAAAAATAAATTGATATGTAAATATCTTGATTAATTATTGTTGAAATGAAAATGTGAGTAACAATTTATTATTTATTTTTTCAACAAAAAATGTCCTATTTATTCTATGATTTCTGTTTCATTTTTATATATGTATATAAAATGGGTATTAATTAGTAAAATTTTATAAAATATCATTAAAGGACGTATTTTATTTGGACTTAAAATAGCTTATTAAATTTGTTTAATTCAACACATTAATCTTTAAATTTAACAATTCAACTAATGGTTTTTTACCTTAAATAAAAAAAAATACTATACTTATCGCCACAATCTTCGGCAGATCTTTCTGGAAGCTGAAATACATGAAAGTAACATTTTACCTGAAAATATTGAAATTGTTATTGATATCTCTATTAAATTTATTTTCCTCATTATCAACCAGTATTTTCCCAGCTCGCGGTAATGAAATATTTATATATATTACACGGAATAAACACATTTTATAGGAAATATTATGTAATACGTTGAAATTGCATATTATTCTCGCATATTGTTTCCAGGTTCGCGAAAATAAATATATGCTTCACTTAAGTAATAAAATAGTAAAACAAAATAACATACAACTAAATAATTATGTTTTAATAACATTTTGAATCAAAACGTATTTTAAAGCATTAAATTTATGAATGATTTACAAAAATGTAATAAAATATAAACGCAACTATGTTGCATCTAAGAGTTATGAAACACGATAAAGTACTTTTTTTATTAAACCGTTTCATGTTTAACTGCTTTGGTTATCAATTTTATTACCCGTATTCCGCCGATCTAAACAAAGGTTTCCACTCTGCTCTAAACGATAATAAACCCAAAAACACCTTTGGTTGCACAAACTAAACGGCTATAGCGAAACCGCGAACATTAACATTTTACGTACGAATTACAAATAAAACCACACACTAACTGTTGACACGGCGCCCGATCTTGATTCGCATTAAAACGCTTTACGAATCTATCTGAACAAAGAGCAGTTAAATTCAAGACACGAAACATATTATGGAGCGCTGTCGTCACACCGTACCAGTGATCGAGTGAACGCTCATCGTTTAACAACCCCGCGAAACACAGACCCGTGTTACGTCACCTCACCCCACAAAAACTGACCAATCACTACCCCCTGTTCGCTTTCGCGCGCTTTCTTGATACCAAATTCAAATGCACGGAACATCCTCTTTCCCTTTCTCTAAGGGAGCGTAATGAAAGACGGGAACGAGAAAACGTTATTTTGTCAACGCCTGTTGTAGCATGATGTAACTAATTTAAAAAGAGAAAGGTAGATGCACAGGTGGAGAGCGCGAGGGGGACAGCGGAATCTGTGTCAACGTTGATTGTAGTGCGAAGGGAACGTGCTACCGTGCGTTCTACTATTTATAATCAAATAGGTCTCGTTTGTGTGCGTGTGTACTTACATTATGCACCGCACAACTACATAGGGAGAGGGCGAGCGAAGCAATGATGTGCACAAGGTATTATCCCTTATTACACGATTCGCTTCCGCGCTGAACGCACGTGCAATACTGACGCGACCTCCTTTCTCGAGCGGTGCGCGAAGTGTCGATTTGTTTACAACGTTCATTTGGCGATGCATAGTGCGTTTGTTGGGGCGATTGTGTCACCGCGCGCGGGTCACCGCTAATTTACGAGTGTATTACAGACAATGCTCGCACAAGCGTTTACTGCGCAAGAAAAAACTTGGTGAACTTTACTTGACTTGTGATCTCCGTAGACAATTTTTGTGCGATTTACAACTCTCCTTAATATCAGCACTTGAGTGTTTACAAACTTTCTAAGATATTGCGGATGCGTTAACGTGAAAATTGCAGACGCAAAATCCGAGCTATTGAACTAAAATTTTGAAGAGAGGGACATTGAGGGCCAAAGGGACTGAGTTCAAAAAGGCAGTCGACTTTTATGAGTAAAAAACTCATCGCTATCAATACGCGATTCCACCGTAGAAAAAGACAAAGATGGCTATAGCGTTCAACTTGCCGAGCGAGCGAGACTCATCTGAGGAGAACTTTTCGCGGCTGAACCGCCTGCTGGCCGAACTTTACGACGTTCTGTGCCACATCCTGGTGTCTCGCCAGCCTGGTCAGGAGACCCAGGAGCCTCGCCGAGGTGAGTGTGCTCGCGCGCCTAACCCACCACCTTATCACTTAAGATGCAATTCGACGTACATCGTGAACTTGGTAATGGTCGTTGCCATCATCAAAGTGTCCCTCACGTCTTCTCTCTTCAACACCATCAGATAAGCGAAGATCGCGTTAACCTATTTGACGGAATACTGCAAAGCAGGTCTGGACTATTGTTACGTATTTTTAAGTCCAACAGTGTTTTTTTAATGTTTTTTTCTTTGTAAAGAGATGTTCTGTCCAACTGCACTTTAATGTAATGGTGGTTATGATCGAATTTGACAGAGATTCGCTGTCTCTGTTTGATTCGGTTACGCTGTTCTAACAATATCATGCTTTTTGTATTTACTGGAATCTGCTTTTTATATTTGAGTGAAGTTCGACATAATGCCTCATTTTTTTTATATATATATACGAACTTGTATCGTAAATATAGTTTCGTTTGTAAGTGCTTTTGCCGGTATTTGCCTATTTTTACATATATCAGTAAGTACAATAACAGAAAGGAACTTTTACAAATATATTGTTAAGTTTTTAATTTAAATACATCCTTTCTTTCCATTTGATCTCCGAGTTTGTTTATCAATTTTTAATATCATTTAATTTTAAAGCTATATATTATTAAGTTATCTCTTGAAACCGCTAATATTACAAACATATGTCTATGGATCTCATATTTAATTATAATTCCAAATAAACATAGTCATAATCATAATTTTTGTTTCGTTAATTGGTTCCATTTAAATTCTTGTAGACACCAAATATTAGTTAAATATTACGAAGTTTCTTTAAAAAATATAATATTGATATTTGTCTTTCAATTTAGATGATTTTAATTTTTAATTTAGAGGCAAACTTGAAAATATGATTAAAGCACAAAATTTAACTCGATAAACATAATTTTGTTACATTCATTCGTTTTTGTTCAACCATGTTCTGTTTATAAAATAAAAAAATAAAAAAAAAAACTTAATTGTATGTATAAACCAAGCGTATAAATTTCTACATGTAAATATTGCATTTACGTAAATGTTTGTGATTTTTTTTAGTATTTTTGTATTAAGCATTTTCTATTACATAAAATATAAGTAAAACATGTAATCAATTTATTATAATACATAAACTGGATTATGTTTAGTAATGTCTTGACCCATTGTTATGTAGGGGTAATTTAAAATAAACATTATTTTGTAAAACTTACATAATGGATTTTCACTTATCTTATAACCCTTAAAAATACACTGGTATGTATGATAAATACCTCACAAAAATAGGAAAATAATAAAATTTCAAATCAACTTCTTAGATTCACACTAGGAGTATGCTTTCACGACTCTAAAATAAAACAATTCAAAATCTTTCACTAATATAAAACAATATTATTTGAAATCGGATTATCAGGAATACATATTATAACAGTAATAATATGATTTCTTTAAACTAATCGTATTAATTTTATTAATTAATATAGCCTATGCTTGTAAAATTGTTTGCTCCTTTTTTTTGTGTCCCGGGGTCAAATCCTGCATAGGACCATCAGGGACGCCGTGAGAGCAGCGACCCCGGTGTGTCAGACTCGTACTGACTAAAAACCCCCGGGGTGTCCCTCTGATTGCTCCACCCGGGCCTGGGAAGCCAAATTCGTTCGACGCCCAGGGTACAAAAGGCCTTGTTGAGGCTATCTCTCTGGGAGAGGTAGGAGTATAACCCCACCCCTCCAATACCACTCTTTCAGGCGGCGCGCCAGACTCTGTGCACTGCCTCCCTCTCATCCGGGCAACAGACTTCCTCAAGTCTACTGGCCAGCAAATTGTTTGCTTCGAACTAACTGACTGTTCATAAGCCTAACACAATATGGCTTCAAAGCCTGTAATTTGTGATTTATTTTCCTTTGTAATTCAAATTTTTTTTATTATTAAATTAATTCGAAAAAGTGACCACGCTGCACCTGATTGTAAGTACAGTATAGTCCATTAACGACAGCGATTAATAAAGGATGAAAATCCATCGATAGTCTCCATTGTCGTGTCGGCCCACACATACAATGAACTAAAGGTCTCTAGGTATATGAGTTACTGGATATACACAAGCTGATCCCGAAACGCGACAGGCCAAAGCGAGTTACTATGACGGTTTTTGCAGTTGTGTACTGTGTTATTTCTTATTTATTTCTTACTTTGATTACTTAGTATTATTTCGATTTCAATAACCTTTCCATTGATATAAAAAATGAAAAAAAAACTATTTAAATTTAAGAACAAAACTTAAGTGTCACACTAAAAACAAAATGGCTGCATAATTACAAAACAAAATGGTTGCATAATTACAAAACAAAATGGCTGCATAATTACAAATATTCAATAAGCACTTCTACGCTTATATTATAGCTATTCTTAAAATATAATATCTAAAGATAATATCCATAATTTAATAGACATTTCTTAAACAAAATCATTACAGTGTTATTGTAGTAGAACAAAACCTAGAAGCCAGTTTGCCAGTAAATTGTTGTTTAAACTATTACATTTATAGACTTGTTTGGAAATGAGTGTTCATTGAAATAGATTAGGACTTTAGGCTCTCTCGATACCAGTTTTCCATTACTATATACCATAAACAGGATAATAAGTTAAACTAAGATTAACGCTTTACATTTTAAATCGTAACTGACAAGAACTAGTTCAAACCGGTACAACAGATCTGAACTTGGCACGCTCCAGATCGACTGGCAGTCACGATTTTCGCTGGTCTGAGATATAAATTGATAGCGAGTTGTAGAATCAAAATTTTCATTACTCCTGAGGGAAATTATAACATTTAAATCCGATGCTAATCGGAAAATATAGCGCTGACTATTACCTAAATTATAAAAATAACGATGGCTCGTACATCTGGATCTTTCTAGATAAAGTACGGATTTAGGTACCACCAGTTAAGTAAAACATCGTATGGAAACCTAGATGGTATCTAATAGAAACTACGCTATGCTACTCATCGCATTAGGGCAAGAAATATAAGCGCAAATTGGATATAGCCACTAATATATCTATGCTCACCCCGAAAGGTATATAGCGTAACGGTATATTGTTATTACTATACAAAAACGAATTCAAAAAGTAAACAGTAATCTTAAATAACTAATCAGTAAATGAAATGACATATTGACTTATATTTAATATAATTTTGTCATTTTATTTCAATTATTTCAAAGAAGTCTGATCTATATCTCAAAAGACTTTTCTTAGAGATATACTATAAAGGGAACCAACTTTATGATATACCCTATCGAACAGAATAAAATCTATATCAGTCAATAAACAGCTAAGTTATAGGTAAACGTATATAAAAATGCGCTCATCCAAAATAGAACCTTCTCCTGTGTGAAATTAGTTAAAAATCAGATGTTTTTTTGGAAGTCTGCCTCAGCTATGAGGCTAACCAGTCTGATGGTATGCATGATACAGTTAAAAAACCAACCAGGTTATCAAGAATAATAAAAACTTATCGATAAACGTACCGATCGACTTGCTTCATATCTCTTCACTCTTCATTTAAAGGATCCAATATCAGATCCTTGGCAACAAACTCTTCGTTAGACAATTCTATAATTAAATGACTCGGCTAAAGTAAAAGCTAGAATAGTTTTTAGTTCTAAGGAAAGTACGAATGCCGCTTATCTTTAAAAATTATACAATTAAATATATTTTCATTCTTTGTTTAAAGAACCAAATAATATAGGAGGATGAGAATACGTCAGTCAGGGTACCATTTCACAATCCATTGACCCAGCAATAGCTCTTTTGCCTCTCTTGTTAGAAAACTTTTTAGCTCTGGCAGAAATAACAGTCCTCGTAAATCGGTTGACATTATACTGTAAATGAAATTGGCAAAATATACCGACATTAGTAGATTGTAAATTAAATCACCATTATCATTATCAACCTACTTTTTTGTATAAATATTTATAAATTAAATTATATCCAATTATTATAATACATTTCAAATTACTTTTTTAATAAATTTAATTCATTATATTAGTTTTCAATCCTTTAAATTCACTTTTAAGAGTAAAATCAAAATTCACTCTACTGTGTGGTCTTTATTTACAACAAAATTGAAAAACTAAGATACTGTTTGCGGTCAAAAAAATATATTAATATTGAAAGTGATCGTGAAAAGGGATTTCTCAGCGGCGATGTATTTTTGTATATTCCAGTCACGATTTGGATCAAAGAGAATCACGTCGATAACAATTGAACTAGAAAGGATAAGGTTGGATAAGTTACGCTGTTTTTATCATTTTTTTAAAAGTAAATCACTAAATGTTGTCGCCTGCTTATTGTATAAAGTTGATTGCTTTTACTAAACATTTTAGAGAACAGTTGTCACGTTTTTCCTCCATTTTTAGAATTACGTGGCCTAAAAGCAAACCTTGTGGGATCACTTCGCCGTCCGTCTATTTTTTTTTAAATTACATACAGGCTTGCGCTTGACCTCAATTTCTCCTGCTGGAAAGCGATGATGAGGCCGACGATGGAGTGCGCTCAACCAGCAAATACCAATTCACTCGACGTTTGAAGATTCCCATGTCATAAGAGGCTGGAAACACCAACGCAGGAAACGAGTTCCACTCCTTCGCAGCAAAAATGAGGAGGCGAATCATTTCGTGCGAACAGTAGGAATGTCAACCATAAAAGGATGCAAACCTGCACGGCGTCTCGTCGATTTATGGTAGAAGGGGAGGAGGGAACTAAATCATACAACTCAGCCGCACACTCTCCAGATTGTCTGTCAGAATCCATTTCTCAATGGTATTCTTTGTCCATATAATGGGAAGTGGTTACTGTCGACTATGGACAACTGTGGCTAAATCAGCGTTGCTATTCAGTTGCCAACCAAGGAGGACATTGTTCACTACCCTCTTGATATACCCAATGGCATAGCTCTTGGGATAAACTGTACACGGCAGTTCATTCCGCAAATTCATACTTGCGTGATAAAAAATTTCTAGTGAACCGCTGCGTCTTCGAGGTTCTGTGAGGCTCAACGTTGAGATTTATACATACTACATTGACTTTGCGTAGACTTTCCTTAGAAATTAAGTTTGTCTTTAATAAAAAACTGAATATATAATAGGAACTTTAGTATACCCTAAGTATACCCAGATCCAAGTCCAAGCTGAGAAAAATCGGTGAATTACCAGATATTTTGATATTAATTTAATAATATTAGTTGTAATGTTTCAATACAGTCTAAGCAAAGTCGAAGTATATTTTTTTAACCTGATTCGGCCAATGACTACATCACGCTTGACGGTAAGCATAATGCAGTCCAAAAAACGGCAAGGAATATCAACAGTCAAAACAAACCTCATCAGTAGTCTCAGCGATCATGCCGGCCTGCACAAATATCTCTTCTCGCTAGGCTTAAAGGACCCTATATCATAGGATGGTGGATATAGGCCCTTGATACGTGGATATAGACTAAGAGAACTTCTTAGTCCTAGCCGGGATGTAACCGTATAGCCGTACATGGTCTATAAATTTGCCTTTGTCCATACCATAGTCATGAGCGAATGACTAATGACGAATGACTTGCGTATGAAACAGCCCTGGATGTAGGCTTGTCGAATAAATATTGATACATCGATATATCAATATTTTCAATTCTATATATCGATATTTTTGGGCGATATATTTTGTAATGATATATCGATATATCGATACAAAATATCCAGTATCGAAAATTGTATCGAAAACGATATTTTTTTTATTTTTATGATAGTAAAGTCGCTGAAATCTGAAACTGTAGAAGGTAGGACCGAACGAAAAAAAAAACCTATATTATCTATGACTGTTGTGTATTATATTTTGTTATGCATTGTTATGCATATTTTGTTGCATGTATATTATTTGCCGTCATTTATTTATTATTATTTATTTTTGTTTGATATCTTAAATAGGTCTTAAAGTTAGGAGATAGCCTTTTAGTTCTTGATATTTTTGTAATTTTGTGTAATAACAAGGAATACTGGTAAAATACTTTCGTGTTTATTGAGATTTAATCGATATATCGATTTATCGATATTTTTCCTTCGATATATCGACGCCGATATTGATATTTTAATAAATATCGATATATCGATATAACGATATTTTTTTTCATTTTCGACATCCCTACCTGGATGTGTCACGTTGAATAGTTCTTCAGAGCACCCCCCATTCTACAAAGGGTAAAACGCATAGAAACGCAACGTATATCCGTAGATTTGAGGGTTCTGAACCATTTGTTAATTCAAGAGTTCGAGTTTATAATTAACCCAGAAAATATATACCTGTTTTACGTATAAATTAAATTAAAATAATTCTATTTGTGGGTAACACTTTTCGTTGTATTTAATCGCTTGGAAAAGTAATTCTACGGCATCCTAATTTGCATGACAGAGGAATATGGTTAGCGTATAATAATTGAGACACCTGTGAATTCTAACAATTTGATTGTTTAGTAAAACTCGTTCGGTATTTAAAAGAAATTTTAAGGAATTTTTAATGATAGGACGATTGCCCAAAGTGGGTCTAGATCACCGCACACAATTGCAATAGTCAAACATTTCAGCTTGTCGCATTTTGGGATCAGCCAATATACTTCCAGTTGTACATATACCTTTTTTTTGTAACCCGGGGGAAATCCCTGACGGACCTCAGGGGCGAAGAGGGTAGCTCCCGGTGTGTCGGACTTGCACCGACTAAAACCCCCGGGGTGTTCCTTCTCTCCGTCTAGCCGGGACCGGAGGCTTAGCAGCGTCCTCTTCTCCGGCCCGCGACGACGTCTGGCCTTTTCGGTAGGCCTCACCTCTGTGTTTACGAGGGGGTGATGTACAGGGCCACCCATCGCTCTCCTCATAAGTAGTCTTGGAGCGATGTGCGGGAACACGTCATACACCGCTCTCGCCTGGATAAGTTTATACCTAGATATCTTCTGTCGTGTCGTGGTATATTTAGGCCATGGTCAATGACTTTCCGTACCTGGGGCTACAATGTGCATACTTTCCATCAGATGCAGTGTACTCACTATATGAAGCAAGTATAAGAAAATTAACTCCAGCCGCAGGAAGAGAGGTGTTAATTTCAACGCGTCTGTCTGTGGCTTTGGTTATTTGTTTCTCTGCCTGTAACATCGTAGGCTAAGATTTATAGTTGCTATTTCGACTTTGCTTAACAAAGTTCTCAAAAAATAAATTCGTTTTTACAAAAAACAGAATATAAAATAGGAACTTGAGTATAGGTATAGTATTCGCAAAACCAAGTCCATTTTGAAAATATCGGTGACTTACCAAATCCTTTGACATTCATTGAGTAATATTAATTGTAATGTTTTAGTAAATTCTAAGCAAATTTAAAGTTGGGACTATAAATTTCAACCTTAGCTCCTGGATGGAGTAACAGATTTCGATTTAGTTATTTTTGTTGGAAAGGTGACTCATCGTGAGTTTTCTTAGCATTAATAAAGCACATCTGATTAGTTGTTTAAGAAACTACATCTCCTTTCTAGTTGTTTAAGGGATGTAACCAATTTCTACTGGTATTATGGACTCAAAATTTATAATACCATAGCAAGTTTGACCTGATGCTATGGTATCATCAGGAATCAGCAGGATGCTCAACTCTTCTTAAAATTACAGTAAAAATGTTGTTTTTCAACTCGCTAGAATGGTCTCAATATTTTACATATACATAAACAATATGCGAGTCGGGGATCGTTAAAATTTTGAATTTCGTTGTTATTGCGTCTTATAATTAGGAATTATTTTTTATGCAGAAAAGTATGCTTCGATATTTTCGGTACTTGGAGAGAATTAATAAAAGTACAACAAAAAATATATGCAATATGAATGTGATTAATTAATGTTAATGAAGTTAAAGTGGTTTACAAGAAAAGAGAAAAGTCACGTTCCATTCTCTCTGCCTACCCCAATAGGGATCCAGTTTGATGATAGATAATTAGGAAGTTATTTCGTTTGCGGCTCCAAGTGAGATGTGATTCTAGTGCAAAGCAAGTAGATTTATCAAGATACGCTGTACAAATCTACATATACAGGTTGATTTTATAGACGAGGGAGATATTCAAGGAGGATATACTATATACAGCATTCGATTCTAATTTCAAATATATAGGAATAGTGATATCTTAATATTTCCATTGAAACAAAGTAATTTATAGTCAATATATTAAGGGACAATTACTCACATGATAGAATAAATAACAATTAATTATTAAATATATTTTGTCTCTCCTAAGCCAGGATAAAGTACGAAAGGGTAACGAGTCAATTACCTGTTTACCTAATATTACGTAAAAGGAACTTTATCTATCTACATGCCATTCAATCGTGCACCACACGCGCTGCGGTGTCCAAACTTTTTACGGATCAATTCTCAGTTGTTCATCAATGTTTCTTTATGATTTGTTAGGGAATATTGTTATTTACATTTTTATTAGTTACAAAAAGGTATAAATTATTGTATTCTGAAATATCTCCCTCTTTTATAAAATCACCCGGTATAAACTAGTCGTTTTGTCTGATGCGAAGCCACTGTAACCTCTGAAATGATGTTACCCAAAATAATCTAAGTTAGCAACGTAGCTCTTAGTTTTAGCAAGCTGATGTGGCAGTGGGCATACATGCCGAACCATTGATGATCATTGAAGCTGGCTGCTTCTTGAGTGAAGACCTCCAAACGTGGAGCGATGACCTGGCAAATCTGGTAGGAGTCGAAGAGTGGATTTAACAACACTTTAAGAGAAGCCTGTGTACAGCTGTGGCTTAAGGCAGACTAACGGTATACCGCATCAGTGTACATTTTGGGCATTGCTTTAAAAGATTTCGTAGGTGTTTGGTACAAGTGATTTCATGTTCCAACAAGTTCGAACAGGATCAGTTGCTTCCTAGAGTCAATAATTTATCGAACACATTAACTGTTTGTGGGAGACTCGGTCTTTAGAGTCCGTGATTTGAATGATTATTAATAAGGCCTTTGAATACTGAATAGCTTATTTCCAAATTGGATTTTTGCATTTTAAGTGTCTCTTTATGTTTAACAGGCTTTAATGGTTTCGTTTAATAAAATATATGAGTGTGAGGTGAGTAGATACATTAGTGGTTGTATCCACTTTGCGCTTATATGTCGTGCCCAACGTGACCAATAGCGTAGCTGATCGCGGTTCTCAGGGCAATTACACATGACATTTCTATTAGATACCATGATATTTTAATTACGAAACCCGCATGGCATGGTTTTATGTGTTTTAAAGAAAGAAAAAAGTATTTATTTGGCACACAACATAACAATACAACTAAGAAGGATAGGTTAATCTTCTATAATATAAAAATGAATCGTTAAATGTGTATAAGCGCGAAACTCGAGAACGGCTGAACCGCTTTGGCTGATTTCTTTTTGTTGTGTTTGTTGAAGTCTGGGGAAGGTTATTAGAAAAATTAAAAAAATTGTCTGAAAATGTCTAAAAACAACACTTTTTTATATTCTCATACAAAAAATTCGTAATAATATTTAAAAGTCAATTTGAACTTTAACACCATACCATACAGTTTAAATGTCAGTGGACGGGTTCCGGGAGGCAAAACAATTGAGTGACGTTTAAATATTAATGTTAATATTTGTCAATTTTTAAACATATAACATTAAGGCCAGGTTCCTTAGAACAATTTTCAAAAAACAGCCGACAGGCCAATAGGTTTTGCAAGATTAAAATCTGACGGGGAAGCTATTAACATTAAAAAAAAACAATGTGACTTTGTTTTAGAGAAATAGGGCAGAACAAGGTCTGCCGGGACACCTAGTGAAAATATAAAACAACAAAAGCAAATACTCTGTTGTGATGACACCTAAGGGAAGGCAGCTCAGCAAATGCTAAGTGACTAGCTGATCCACCCAGCGCTGATTATCAGCTGACAACCATTTATTGTGTCAGCGCGCAGAAAACACAGGAAAGGATTAATAGAGTATATAAATTTTAAACTATTATGTCTAAATTAAAAAGCTGTAGCGGTGGTGGCTCAGTGGATAAGGGACCGCGCACGGTCGTAGGTTGGAATCCAGGCACGCACATCTGGGTTTTTCCAGATTAGCATTTGGAGCAATTGGATTATTTATTTTCGAATTACAACGGCAGCAAATTTGAAAACAGTAGTTTCGAGTAAGTGCGTTTAAAGAATGAATTGATTTAATTGTTATAAATAGAGAAAAATCATACTCCGAGCTAATCTGTTATTGCAAACCTATATAAAGGCCCAATTCGCCTTCGTCTTATATCAAAAAACAAAATAAATAAAACATTTTTTGAAATTTCACACTAGTTGTGAAACTATACACAATAGAACAACAAAGAATTAAAAAAAAATGTTTGCTGGAAAATATTCGTGTCATGAATTCTTCGTATTATAAATATTTCTAAAATAAATGTCCAACAAGAAGAAACGTATAAATTCTTGTTTTATATTTCACCGAACAAGTTGAGGACATTTCTCGTCTATTGTTACGTTAAAATCACCGCAAAATGAATATTTAAATAGCATGTTTGATAAACATTTACGATGAAACACGTGTATTATATTACAATTTCATGGGCCATAAACAGCATTAACGAAGGGGTCCTGGACGTTGCAGCGATGTAACATGACTTTATTAATGATTGACCTCAAGATAGTACTAGTCGTTTGTGGCAAACCGAGATCTCGCGGCATTATTAAATTATAGCGCAATGGAAAATTAAGTTTTCGGAACTTTGTCGTAATTACTTCAAACTTAATACCTTTGAAGTTAAACCGTTACTTAACGAAATTACTAAATTCTACGTATTAATATTATAAATGCGAAAATTTGTGAGAATGTTTGTTACTCTTTCACGATAAAACTACTGGACGGATTTGCATGAAACTTTCAGAGTAATATAGATTATACATCGGAATAACATATAGGCTACAATTTGTAATAATTTTATGTAATTTTGGTTGTAATATAATGATACATGTAAATTAAGTCGGAACAAAATCTTGGAGTTACACAAAGATGATGTACCGTAGGATTGTTTGTCTTAAATAGTTCTGAATAAAAGTCCAAGACAGCATATATCTACATTTTATGTAGAAGCCACTATGACCAAAATTGTATATTATAATACAGAAGGTATTCACTACAAATAATTTATATGGTATAACAACGCTTGCCGGGTCAGCTAGTTAGTATTTAATAGTGATGCCACGAATAGTGTATTGGCCGAATACCGAATATTCGGCAACGCTGTCGGCCGAAGCGCCGAATATTCGGCAACGCTGTCGGCCGAAGCGCCGAATATTCGGCCGCCGAATATTCCTGGAAGTAGCGTGTTTAGTAATAATAATAATCTTTATTTCAACACAATACTTATGCATATACACAGGGTGATAAGTCTCACCAATTAAGTATATCTTGTCTCTGGTGAGACTCGCACTTCCGTTCGGGTTATTCAAGGGTGTTTTGTGTTTTTATATGGATATTCACGGTATAAGTTTATTAGTATGTGTGTGAGCGACAGAGAGAGTATGTGTGTGAGAGGTTATTTTCTGAGGCTGGCAACATTTACGATGAAAAGCGTAATCGTTTGCTATCAAGAAATGCTGAAAAGCTTGTTTTTATCCATCACAACTTACCACTGATCAAGTTTAATTACTAAAGTGTTGTAATAAGGAAATAAATACATAACTTTGAGTAATATAATGTGTCTTTTTTACATGATTTGGTATTCGGCCGAATAATACGTACTATTCAGCCGAATACCGAATAGCAAAAACAGTGGCCGAATAGGCCGAATACCGAATAGTGGCCGAATATTCGTGGCATCTCTAGTCTTTAAACTAAGTATTATAGTATTAGTATATATATAGATATAGTATATATAGGTATAGTATTGTATTATAGTATAAACTAATAAAACTAGGGAAATAAAGTCACCTTTAAGACGAATAAAATTAAAAAATAACATGTTTGATTAATCTAATGTAGGTACAAATACTCTAGCACGCACACCTTGGCTTTTCCAGAATAAGAACGAATTTAGACCCACATGCTCAGCGGTAAAGGAAAACAACGTGAGGAAACCCCTACGGTATCTAATAAAAATATGTGCAAATTCCCTGCAAACGGCTTTCAATTGCACTATTGATTACGTTCGGTACGATGTATAAACGCAAAGTGTATATACTCAGTAATGTGCCACCGACCGATCAAACAGTGAGGTACACACACACACACTACTTTCACTCCACGACACCGGCGTCGCCGGCGGCGCCGAAGAAGGATAGTTCAGTCAACTGCCGCTAACCGGTGCGTTTTCGCACCGAGGCGCAGTTCTACTCCGACGCAGCCTTGAGTTTCTTTCGGCGTTTCTTCTCAAGGTAGTCACTTCCGAAACGCTGGTAGATCACCCGTAGGGATAGTACTTTATTTGGCTGGCGGTCCAAGTCAAGGTTCGTACCCACAGGAGTGCCCTTGCATTGCT
Source organism: Automeris io (assembly GCA_036320925.1). Classification (NCBI taxonomy): domain Eukaryota; kingdom Metazoa; phylum Arthropoda; class Insecta; order Lepidoptera; family Saturniidae; genus Automeris; species Automeris io. The sequence goes on from JAUDJH010000001.1 coordinate 22,360,731, forward strand.
ACCCAACCCAAAAATTTCGCTGGCTGAGCACCTTCTGTGCTCGCCCCCTAAGCCCGGTTGAGCTGAAAATGCCTTTCCCGGCAATCAGTAGTAAGTCCGCTTCAAAAAAAAAACTCAGTAATGTATCTCTGTTCACCTTGAAAGATATAATAGCGTGACGATATATTATTATAACTAGTTTTTTTATACGGGCTTGACAAAGTGGCTACATTGCACCTGATAGAAAGTATAGTGTAGTCCTAGAATGGCAGCGACCACCAAGGAACGAATATCCCTTAAAAGTTGCCATCGCTACGTTGATCTGCATATAGCATGGCGGAAGGTCTCTTAGTCGCGTTTTGGGAGTCGAAGCTGCTCGCGTCCGTAGGCTTTACCCTAGTTTCCCTACACGTGGCTCCTGGGTGGTGCTAAACGAGCAGCAGCGAGGTGGTAGGGCGTCGGTGCCCGTCTGGATCGCGACCACAGTACATGGTTGTAAAGCCCGTCATAGTGACCAGTTTCGGCTTGTCGCGTTTCGGGATCAGCTTGTGTATATCCAGTAGCTCATATCCCTAGAGACCTTCAGTCGTGGTATATGTGGGCCGACATGACGATGTAGACTATCAATGGATTTTCATCCTTTGATGGTCGTTTTCGTTTTTGGACTACACTGTACTTACCATCAGGTACTCTGTAGTCACTATGTCGAGCCAGTTTAAAAAAAAGTATATGAGCAACTGGATATATAGGAGCTGATTCAGAAATACTGACTGAAACGGGTATCCTTCTTCGGCGACGTGGATGAATCTAGTGTGTAATTACACGCAAATTGGAATAGAATTTAACTGTAAAATTATGGCTATGCAAACTTGCCCGCGTGGTACTCTTGTGGAAGGGCGAAGATGGAATCAGATCTCATCATTCCATGACCGTATGTATATTAAGTCATCATAATTTTCCCATTCATAAATGTTGAAAATATAATGACTTTCTCAAATGTTTCTATACTTTTGTTTCTACGAAATCACTATCTTTAACTGAGTTAAATTACATAATTCCCACAGTTAAGTATTATGTTTCTTGAATGACAATTATAATTTTAACAAACCTTTTATTATGTCTTATAAAACGTGGGATAATGCACGCATCATTGCTTAGAAAAATTACTCTTGACAATGAAAGGTTACTTTATGAGTTACACTATTAACATTAATTTTGAAATTATTGACGGTCAAGCTTTGTACGCGAGCGGTTGTGTTCTCTATTTTATTTATTTATTTATTCACTATCATAGAACAGCACATACAATTGTATTACGTACGATACAGTTTTAAAGCTGTGCCAATTACACAATGATCATATTTAAAAAACTACAAAGGTAAGGAAAATAGAATAACAGAAACTCACAGCTATAAGAAATACGTGTGTGTGTTTTTGTAACAATTGAGTGTATATAAGCTATTATATTATATGTATATTGTATGTGTAAGCAAGGTCAAATTAGTGCAGTTTGGCGTCTGTACTCTCATATCATCGTTTTAACTTTAAGAAAGCTAAAACCAATGCTGTGAAATTATTTCTGTTTAGGGCAAATGTATTAACAGTGCGAAAGTCCTTATTATAAGTATTAGTTCGTTCATTGGAGTGTTCCTGATGTCGTTGTTTTCGCCTTCTGGAGGTGTTATTCTTGTTTTTTGGTTTGGAGTTGGGTCTAGATAGCACCCGGGCGGCGCGCTTGAGGGAATGCGTCGCCCAGGTCCAGGCGTGAGCGGTGTGCGATGTGTTCCCGCACACCGCTCCAGTGACAAATCAAGGACATGAGAGGAGGGTGGCATTTTTTTACACCACTCTCTCCGCCAAATGTGTTAGGTGTACGTAGGGGGTGGTGACTATTTACCCACCCCCTTCCAAGAAGGCGGGGCCTGCAGAAGGCTAGACGTCGCCGGGTGCCGAGGAAGATGGCTCAGCCTTACCCTTGGTACTCGACAGGCGGGAGAAGGAACACCCCGGGGGTTTTAGTCGGTGCAAGTCCGACACACCGGGGGGCAACCCTCATCGCCCCCTGAGGTCCGTTAGGGATTTCCCCCGGATCACAAAAAAAATAGGGTCTAGATAGCAGAAACATGCCCCGGGCGGCTAAGCGCCGCGGGGAATTGGTAATTTTTCTGATGGCGTTAGATGGACTGCGCTTTGCTTAGATCATTGGTTTTAACGTCAACCAAAGACTCCTGAATATTAAAAATACAATAGACGGGCTCATAAGGACTCGAGGAGCTTTTAATTTCTTTCTTAGCTTACTTTGTACACTTGTTTGGGTTTACCATTTATTATTAACGCAAATGGCCGTTGGTTCGAACCCAGGCACTTATCTCTGGGTTTTTATCCAGATTAAATACGAATTTAGACATCAGCATGACATCTAATAATTATCATGTGTAAGTGCCCTGGGATTGGCGATCAGCTGCGCTACTAGTCACGTTGGGCACGACACATAAGCGCAAAATGGATATAACCAGTGGCGTGCATTCCATACAAGCATAAAAAAGCAATATCTTGCAATACGTGGACATTTAATACATATTTTGTTTTAAATTCGGTCCTACTTGGAATACGAGACCCTTATTCTGTTAATTACCCGATTATAAGTCAATATATTTATTGAAAGTTCAAAGATAATAAAATAATTCTTTTCGTGCTTTATATGGGATGCACGCCACTGGATATAACATCAAATGTATCTCTACTCACCCCGAAAGGGATATAGTAATAACAATATTTACTAACAATTACACCCATTGACCTAGTCCCAAATTAAGCTAGCGCTTGTACTATGGGTACTAGACAAAGATATACATACTTAAATACATATACACAACCATGACTCGTGACAAACCCATCACAGAAAAGTTTACCACTACCGGGACTCGAACCCAGGACCTTAGCATCGTAAGTAGGGTTACTACAAACGAGCGCTATCAAGACGTATAGTATAGTTATTATGAGTATATTATTGTTTATTATTATTAAAGTTCAATAATTAGTCTTTTATGTGATAAAATTCACCGGCGAGCATATGGTGTCTAAATTTATATTTAATCTAGAAAAAGCCAGAGATACTTGCTAAGATTGGAGCTCATGGTTATTTGCTTTGCCGCGCATGGATACCGGTCTCTAATACAGCCGCAAAAAGAAATAAAAAAGAACAAATTAGGTCTTCGAAGCTATCCATCGACTGCGAGTAGATAGGGAATTAATCGAAAAAATATTTCCGAGAATTAAAACAGTCGCACCATTTTCCTGTCTGACCTCTGGGAATGGATGAGTTGTTTCCACGAAGTATAACTTTGCGGTTAAGCTAATCACATCGCGTTTACTACGTTTTAATTCAGTTTTAGTATATTTATTATTTATAATTGAAACATTTGTGGCTGTGGTCAAGTTTTTATTGGTATAGAAACACACTAGCTTAGGCCTGTGGCTTCGTCAACTCTAGTGATGTAAAAGTAGCTTGAATTATTATATTGATAGGATCAGAAACTATTTTACTAGAAAAAAATATATATACGCGGTGACCAAACCGAACACGATTTAACATTTACTTGGATAAACAAAAACAACAACAATCGGAGATTTGACATGTAAACTAACAAGAGATCCGCTCCACACGCAGCCTCGAACGAGAATCTGCGGCCAATGTGCTTGCATCGGGCTATAAATGGTTTCTATATGGAGTAAATAGATATTGTTTTTCTGTTTGTCAATTTTTATCTAAGAGTATTATAATTTAAAACATGTACTTTTAAAAAGTAAAGCCACAAGAGATCGCAGACCTTAGTATTTGATAATAGTTTTAATTGGATACTTTCTCTCGTTCCTAAGAAAAGAGGTTTCGACAGATAGAGAGAACGTAAGAGACAGTCAAACACATAAAAGGACAACAAAGTGATGTTATAAAGGTTCCGTTTTTCTTTTTGAGTCACAAAACCCTAAAAAAACTTTAAAACAAAGTCGCACATTTCTTTACTTTTAAGCGCGTCATTTTCACTAGTTAACCTTTCTATTTGTTTCGTAATTACATGATCCTGACCGATGAAAATTTCTCGAATCATCTTATCATTAACAATTTTAATCGACTACGTAAAGGAGGAAATTCTGTATGTATTTTTATGTATATTCTCCGATTAATAGGCTAGGTTATTTATAGAACACTTTAAGTAATATTTTTTTAATTTGGTAGGTTTTAGTATAAAGTTGGACCTGTTTTAATATGGAACAGTTCTGAGGAAGGTCTTCAGAGATATAGGCCATTACGCTTGAATAGACAATAGTAAAATCCAGTTTTTCCTCTTTATCTCCGTTTTGTGCTGACTAATCCTGAGAATTGTGTTTTTCTTCAATAGGATACGCACTATAGATGGTTCAGGTCTAATATGGTGAAGACCTGATGAAGATTTTGCTTGATACAGCAGATATATCGTGTTTGGACTTATTTTAATAAGAATTCTGTTTCAAACACGGTAAATAACGTTTTTTTTAACTAACTCGACACAGTGACTGCACCAAACCTGATGGTAAGCATGGTGCAGTCCAAAAAACGCCAACGATTATCGAAAGGTAAGAAAAACCCCATCGGTAGTCGCAGCGATCATACCGGCCTGCACAAATATCTCTTAACGCTATGCTTAAAGGATCCCATATCATAGGATGGTGGGAACACGCTCGCTGGAAGACCATTTCACAGCCCAACGACACGGCAAAAGAAGGTGTTAGAGAACCTGAATTTGATGCCACGGTAATCCAAAAGATTTGTAAAATAAAAACTTTTTTATATAAAAAATACACGAACTTCAAAAGTAAATAATAATCCTAAATCTACGAATTAGACTTTGTCATTTTGCAAGGCAGTGCTGCGAAATATATTGCATTTTTTTTTCACTGGCATGACAATATGACTACAGCGCAACTGCGCCAAAAATGAAGGCGACTATCAAAGAACGAAAATATATTGGGTCTCCGTCGTCATGTCGGCTCACATATACCACGACTGAAGGTCTCTAGGTATATGAGCTACTGGATATACACAAGCTGATCCCGAAATGCGACAGTGTTACACTCGAGCACTGTGGTCATGATCCAGTACTGGCAATTGCCCTAGCGCCATAAAAAACTAACTAGGCACTGATTTCAGAAATAACAAAGTCTGATTGATAGATTTAGAATTATCACTTAATTTTTTTGAGTTGGTCGATTTTTTTATAAAAAGGTTTTTTGTTAATTATCCAGTGTGCTAAGTTTTAATAAATTCTTTTTCTTTTTAAAACATTTATCGTTAAGTACAACGTAATATAAACCGGTTTGTGTTGAATGTATTTTCTTGTTGACCCCATGTTTGCTTTGATTATTTATGCCGTTAAAGGATACATAAAAAATAAGTCGATTTATATTTAATGTTTGTTTTTAGTTAACTACCTATTTGTGGCATAATACGAGGTCATTATACTTAATACTAAAGCCCAGTTTCAGGAATGCATTTTAAATATTAAGACTAATTTAAACTTACAATTAATGAATCTTGGATAAATTGCTAAAAGTTGAATGTAAAATAAGCAAACCTAAATATCATTATAATATATTCCATTTTAACGCCATCTATCGTTCCCACAAGACAAGTATAACGTTTGCTAATGTCAATTAATCACCCGAACGCAGCGCTGCTAACGGAAAAGAAAGAAAATTTTAGCTTAGCTCTGCGTAGTGATGAAAATGCCCGGGAATTTTCCCAAAGTGCCCAAAAACTTCCTTGGGAATATTCCCGGGAATTTACGAAATGTTCTCGGAAGTTTTGGGCACTTTGGGAAAATTCCCGGGCATTTTCATCACTAGCTCTGCGGCATACAAATTGTATGTTTGGCCACGCCCACAGCTCGGATTTTTCACAATTAAAAAAGTACTTCTTTTCGTAAACAAAGGATTTAAAGGTTTTTTATTTAACTTGATTATTATTTCATTTCATGGCTATGCATTGTAACTATAACCAATTCTAGATAAAATTATTATCATGTTGACACGTTAAGTGGTATACACATTAAATAACTTGCCATAGTAGTCGATTAGATTAGATTTGACCATTTTAATGTCAAAAGTATGCGAGTGCTCTAATAAATATTATATTCTTATAGTGCTTTATTCACGCAATTATTGAAATAAAAATATTTTTAAATAATAACGCTTAAAAGATTTGCCTGTCGAATTAATAATTTTTACTCTTGATTTAAGCTAATAAATACTTGTTTTTTGATTTCAGGTAATTGTTTTAATTATTTTGCACTACCCAATCATTTACCTTCGAGACAAGGTAAGCATTTTTTATTTATTTTAAATATACAAGAAACAATTTACAATTTTTAACTATAACATTACCAGTAATAGGCGGATATTAATTTCTTTGCAAATTTCATTCGTCATAAATTATCTCTGATGTTTTATCGACAACATCAAAAAGCTTAATAATTAAGAAAGCGTACAAGTAAAGAAAGAAAAAGAAAAAACGAAAGAAAAGTATTTATTTGATACAAAACATACAACACAGCCGAATCAATGTAGAAAATAATAACAAAAAACTCAGGGAGTAGAATGCTGAGTATTTGCTTTAGCTGTTTTCTAACTTGATTAATCTATTCTTATGTATTATGTGTTATGTGCCAAATCAATGTCTTTTTTTTTCTGTTCTTTGCTTCTGTAACTTTAATAAATAATTTCTATATATCTTAGTAATGATTATAAAATAAAAAGAGTGTTTCTCCATATTAAGCCAATATAGTCAAATTAAGTCAACCATACAGTTCAAGCATATTACCACATCTAATCTCCCAATTTAAAGTCAAAACAATAAGTAGATTACCACAAAACCACGAAACAAAGTTAAATTTGCCGTTATTAAATTATAATTTACCCGAACTGGTTTAACAAATTGTTTCTTTGAAGGATGCGTAGCTAAGTGGACAGTAGCGGTAAAATTAGAGTTGTTTTCTTAACGACGATCGATCATAGAAGCTACAATGTCAGATTATAGTCGATTTAAAGATAGTAAAGTAATATGATACATATCTTATCAAACGTTATTGTAAAGTAATTATACGAAGTAAATATAAAATAATATTCGGAATTAAAACTGTAATAGATGAAGAAATAAACAAATAAGGAATTGTAATAGATTCAAAAGCAAATAGCCTGTGTTGTGATGATGCGCCAAAGAGAAGTCAGCTCAGCAAATGCAAAGAGATCAGCGGAGCCACCCAGTGCTGATATTCAGCTGACATTTATTGTGTCAACGCAAGATCAATAGATACACAGCTCCAAAGACCAATTTCAAAGTATCATAGATGATATGTACATACACACACAAGAACACACAATACTCCTGCAAATATATAAGTAAAGGGTGTCTCAGAATGTTTTTCATTTTTTGATGTTAAATAAAAAACAACATTATCCATTAAAACTTGTTTTATTTATTGTTAAATTAAAGAGCAGATCTTGAAGTTTATTTATGAAAAACAACCGTTTACAAATGTTCACCATTTACTTGTTCACACTCATTTAGCCTGGAGCTAAAATTTTCAATCACTCGCTGGAGCATTGCTCTTGGAATAGCGTTGATTTCTTCAGTGATTCTTTGCTTCAAAACGTTCAGGTTTGGTGGCAATGGATTGTAAACTTTACTTTTTAGGTAGCCCCATAAGAAAAAATCAGCAGGCGTTAAATCAGGACTCCTCGGTGGCCAGTTTATGTCTCCTCGGCGGCTTATCACTCTTCCGGGGAATAAATCGTGAAGAGCAGCTAATGAGTCATTTGTTACATGAGAAGTGGCCCCATCTTGCTGGAAAAAGGTGTTGCGGTTGTAGCCAGACTGGTTTTGCATTTCTGTAGCCAAAAAAGTCCGGATCATATGGCAATATCGATCAGAATTAACGGTCTGAGTTCGACCTCGGTTATCCTCAAAAAAATAAGGACCGATAATTCCTTGACTTGATATGGCAGCCCAAACAACCACTTTTGGTGAGTACAAGGGCTTCTGATGCAGTTCTAGCGGATTCTCGGTAGCCCAGTATCTGCAATTTTGTTTATTCACGTGACCGTTGATGTGAAAATTCGATTCGTCGGAGAACCAGATGTTATTGAAACTCCTAAAACGGTTTTTCATTGTCCTGCAGAATTCGACTCGTTTATCAGGATCATCAGGCTTCATTTCTTGAACAATAATAATTTTATATGGGTGAAAATGCAAATCTTTCGAAATAATGCGATAAACCGTAGATTTGTTCAAATTCAGAGAAGCTGCGCGCAATCTCAACGACTGTCGTGGGTCGTCCATAACAGACTGGCGAACGCGGTCGACGTTCGTGCTCGCCCTTGATGTCCTTTTGCGCCCAGATGATTTGTCCGGCATTGTATTCCCAGTCTCTTCAAACTTGCACACCCAATGTTTAATTAAATTGGCACTTGGCACATGTTTTAAGCTTGTTAAATTAAAATATGTCCTGTAGAGACGACGAACAATAGTGTAGGAATCGTTGTTTTTATAAAACGCTCGCACGCAAAACGCGCGCTGCGGTCCCGTGAAACGATTCATGGCTACTAAACTTAACAAGCCGGCCAAGCGTTTGAGACCACTCCCCTCCCCCTGCTACCAGCGATCGGCGCGTATTGGTCAATTCAAAAACGAAAAACATTCTGAGACACCCCTTATATTACATACACATATCAAAAATAATTTGCATGTCTAATCTACTAAATATTCTTTGAACAAAATATTTAATACTATCTCAGAAATTGATGATGTCCTAGCCGGATTCGGCCACGGCGACTGTTTCAACACCGATTAAGAAAATCGAGGTCCAGTTTTCGGAAACAGTCAATTGCGCAGGAGATATTTAAGTGCATAACTGGACGCGCAGCCAGAAAAGCACTCCCTCGTCTGAGCTCCCTCAGGCCCGATGGATTGGAGAACCAGTACGATCGGGAGGGAGGGGGATGCAGGTTTGGTCGAGTTTTCCTTCTCTGAACACCTGGTTGAATTGCGGTGTTAAAGAGATACCTTAGTTGCCTTTTACGACACCTCGGCAGGAAGTGGGGGGTGCCATTCTATTCTGCCGGCAGCCACCACGGCATAAATTACAGAAATTACAGTTAATATAAATGAGCATTCATTAATACATTTCAATAATTTACAAGTAAAAAAACTGAACCCATAATCTTGATAACATAAATGAAAACAAAATATATTGCAACAAAAACGATAATTCTTATAATAAATCTAAAAGCCATTTTAAAGAAACCATAAATCATTTGCAAGCAAACTGTCTATGAACAGTGAACACCAATAGACAATATCTGATGTATCTATTTCACAATTTTAATGTCAATATAAAGATTGTACTGAATTGGAGGCGTATGTGCTTTAGCTTCTAGGAATAAAGACTAGAATCGAAAGTTGTGACGGTGGATAACGAGAAGAAATAAGTTGGTAATGTTACAAAATAAGAAAGGTTGGTAAGAAAGCTTACACAAAGGCTTATGGGCGTTATGCTTCATTTAGCAAAAGTATATCGAATTCATCTACTGTAACGTCTGGACAGAGTGAGTTTTTATTAGAAATTGTACCAGTAGAATTATATGACACGAGAAAGATCATTAATTGTAAGCAGCGATTCTAGGTGACATTTCTTTTATGTTGAAAACTTTTAATTTGTGACACATTTTTTGTTAACTGCTAAAATTCAGAAAGTTTTTTTGGCTAAGAAAAAGAATTGATGAAATAGATTAGGATATAAAAAGATTTTGAAAATTTGAATGATGTTAAATTAGATTACAATGTAGTATTTAAAGCTCTGATAAAATCAAATAATTTTATAGTCCATACTAGAGAAGTAACACTGTAGTGTCCCTCAAATATTACGGCAAATGCAAAAGTATATTTAAAAATAGAAAATAAGTCTACTATTTATTTAACAATTGACTCACAATATTTAAATTGTGATTTATGTATGAAAACTGATGCATAGCAATCATTGAAATGGTTGGTTTGATATGATCTATTTCCATCACAAAACCACAAGACATCGTATCGGATACCATCCGTATGTGGTGGATGTTCCTTAAATCCGCACGAGAAGATTCGCTTCTAAATTCATCATGCGAACATCTAAGGAGTGGAATATGCTTCCAGCGGCCATATTTCCGCGATCTTATGAGCTGGGAGTCTTTAAAAGAAGAGTGAATAGGCATTTGTTAGGCGGACGCGGTTCATCATCGGACTCATCCTCACCTTCCACCAGGTGTGATTGAGGTCAAGCGTAATAAGTAATTTAAAAAAATCTAGTGCTAAGACAGAAGGTGATTATAGAAGTCCAACGATTTTAGTACTAAATTTAAAACTATCTAAATGATGAAATTCAAAAATGAGATATTATGGGACCAAGAAATCCGCAGAAGGAGAACCAGCATAAAACGCGTGGATAAAAGTGATGCAAAATATTTCTTGTTTTCTTAAATTTATTCATGCTCATCTTGTTTTACCACATTTGTTATTTAACTCTGTATCATTTCTTGATTCTACTACGACACAGTAATGGTATATTGTAATTAAAATTAGGAGCTGACGATGTACAAGTCGCTGCAGATCGTTGAAAATTAAATCTGTTGTGAGTAACAAAGTGCATTAATTTTTAACTCAGAGTAAACTCTCTAACCAAGGCTGTTCATCGAGAAATATAGTGATTTAAATTGTACCACTATCAGCTTCAGTTATTACGCACCAGTAATGGGCTAGATATTACCAATAGTCACGATTTCACATTATTCGGAGCACGTGCTTTCAAATGGGCGATATAAACCGACATCTGTCATAGCTTCTCATCTTTGCACCTTTTAGCGAATGACAAATGTCTACTTAGCTGTTATCGGTGCACTTTACCGTTTTGCATCTTCTACATTTCGTTTTTAAGTGCGGTGATTATAAATAATGGTAGGTTTTATGCATTTTAAGCGGAGCTATCGTTTCGAATTCTTAATAATCAACTATCTTTTGACAAAGCTAAAGTTACTTCACTTTTCTTGCAATTTATCATCACTGGATACATATTATATCAACAAATAATGGAGCTGAATTTGCATTTCGTGCTAGCTTTCTACTCTTTTATATTTTCAATAGTTGTCTTAATTTATTTCCTTTTTATTTTAAATAAATTCATGTGTTTCTAGTATACTGTTCTAAATATTCTACTTTTTATTTAAAATAATAAATACAATTTTAAGACAAGACTTAGCAAGTTGATTCAAAATTTGGGCTAGATTTTTTAATTAGAGAGAATTTACAACGAATGAATAATTCTAGTACATCAACTACAGGTCTATTTCTATTACTATATTAGTTCTTAAGCTCTCGCACGTGCCATTAAACTTTTGTTATACTTATAAAAGCTATACTAATCCATTTTAGAATATTGTACCATAAAACTATATATCTCTTGACACCGCGATATAAGACATTATGGGGATATAAGTAATGGTTAAAAGCGGCTGTAAATCATAAACGACTCGTTATTTGAGACCAGTAATTGATTGGCTACATAAAATCTACAGTACGTGGGCGATTTAACATATTGGAAACAAGCTTTTACGTATGGTTCCGTTTGATAGTTACAGAGCATCAAGCGATTAATTCATTAGTAGCTAAGATAGCTTCTGAACATTTAATGAATTCTTTGTATTAGATAAATATCTTATTAATAGTTAATGGTTCAGTGAGAGTGATTTTAAAATGCTATCAACAGTACAACTGAATTAGGTTTATGTAAAATGTTCAGTATAATGTTTTATAGAATAATGCTATAACTACAATACCTTCTTATGCACCATATGACATGGGAATCTTCAAACGTCGAGTGATTCAGTATTTGCTGGGCGAGCGCGCTCCATCGTCGGCCTCATCATCACTTTCCAGCAGGTGTGATTGAGGTCAAGCGCAAGCCTGTAAGTAATAATAATAATAAAAAAAATTCTATGAAGTTTTTTTATTTATTTATTTTAAAGGGAAACATACAGCAATATAAAAATGATAACAATATACACAAAAAATATTACATAAGCCAGCAAAGTTTCCACAAAAATTAGTACAAAAATAAAAATCAAGCTAATAAATAACAATAAAAGAAAATCAATCAAATATACATACATATATATGTTACATATAAATAGTACATTTATATTAAAAAAAAGTACATTATAGAACAAAATTGAACTAAGGCTAATATTTTCTCTCTCACCATTCGTTTAAAGGGCCCAAAGGCACAGGACAGTATATCTATATCGCAAAAAAGTTTATTATATAGATCACAGGCACGAAAACAAAAGTATTATTAACATAGTTTGACCTTAAGAATGATCTCTAATTCTTACTTTTGCTGATAGTTTTGCTGTGGTAAGATCTTCTATTGAACGAGTTTCCACCGTTCTATGATATTACGACCTCTAAGCTAACGATGAGGAAATATATGAGTTGGCCGGCATGATTACTGCGACTATCGATTATTTTTCTTTAGTGATGATAGCGCGTGGTGTTGTCACTATGTCAAATCAGGATACAAAAAAATGCATTATTGTATTACAAGCTCTTGACCACAATTACATTTGATGAAAAGCAATAATGAGGTCGATGATGGAGCTTACTTGACTAACAAAAACTGAATCACTCGTTGCTTGAAGACTTCCATAATACACAAAATTGGATTTGACGATCACTGTCTGGGAATTACTTCGAATGAGCAGTTAGAATACCAACAACATATTGATAAAGAAGAAAAAGAAATTCATCAAATGAAGTCTATCATTATAGATTTTAGAATTAAAAATTGGAAGACTATATTTCTACTCTAATTACACCATTTACAACTCAAAAATATGTGGACCGATTTTCATGATTTCTGTCTATTTGGATTTGTCTCTACTCTGAATCAGCTGTAATACTATCTAATAAAACTATAACGAGCTCGGATCAAATAAACATCATTGTTAAATTAGGATCTTTCAAATCCTTTGACAATTCTTAAAAACAAATTGTGTAAGTAACTGCTTTCAGTTTTATTTTGAAATTTACTTTGTGCGTCTGGTATAAATTTTATACGGTGTGATAATGTGGGTGTATGAACAAAATGACATTGACATTAGTAGATCAGATGTACCACACGCAATGAGCCTGCTTAGCGTCATCGTGACAGAAAGCAATGATGACCGGGACGCGTGTTGATTGTAAAATAAGAAACTTTTTACGTCCAAGCTAATGGATGCCCACGATCTGACACACGAGCTTTACGAACGGTAAACATTAAAAACATTTACTAAAACATTTTGAGATAGTAGTGCGATTGACGAACTGTTTTGTGACAGGTGTAGAAATCGTCGTAGTTACTCGCTTCGGTCTGTTGCGTTTCGGACTTAGTTTGAAAATGTCTAGTAACTCATATACTTAAAGATCTTCAGTCGTGGTATATTAGGGATGGCGTGTGACAGCATCTGTCAATGGATTCTCATCCCTTGATAGTCCAACCGTTTTTTGGGCCAACATTGCACTTTTCATCAGGTACGCTGTTGCTACATTGTCGAACCAGTATAACAAAAAAACCGTCACGGCAACGGACAGTTCCATACTGATAGATCGCGTTGTTTGAATTTAATAGTCCTGAAATTAAAACTATATTTCTGGAGTCTTGAAACAAGCTGAGATGGATGATATAATTTTATTTACCCTTTAGCAGTTTCTGAAATAATGTTTAAAAGCTTGTCCAACAAATCATCTGTTTTTTAAGACAATGTGTCACGTAAACCTCGACATATGTATCTCTACAAAATAAGTAGCTTTATACACAATATACTATTTGATGATTACTCGATTTAACGTTGGCTGTCAAATTTTTTTAATGGTTCGTAAATTACTCACGTAAAAAAAGTATATAAAAAAATGCAGATGTGCTTGTTTAGGTAGTACAATACCTCTTTCTTATAATGAACTAGCTATCGTCCGTGACTTCGGTCGTGTTGAAATTATAATGAAAACTACAAAGTTACAGGTTTTAGAACAACTCTTATATTGTTTTTATGGTATCTCAGTTATGGTTGTGAGGGTGATGACTACAATTATTAAGATTACAAACTCATCACCCACTTGTCCAACTCTAGCACTAAGCGAGTGATGCTAAAAATAGGTAAGCACAAACATAGATGGGCAAAATACAATCAGATTAATAAAAATGATTACGATTTCATTTTACCTCTTTTATCATTATTATGGCTGCATTTAGCTCATCTATGTTTTAAACACTACAGAATCCCAGATTGCATACACATTTATGACTTCTTAATGTTTTAAATGGATTTAATCATAATTACAGAGCAAGAAAATTAATATTAGCACTACATTTTGTAATCGTTATTCGTCGTGTTCTAATTAGATTAAATTTTGCCCATCTCTGAGCACAATGCCCAAAGATTAAAGCCCCAAAGACAGAAACCTACGCACTATTTGAGAAATAGTACAATCCATATTATAAAATAAATTAAAAAATATTCTTTTTACATAAGTTTTAAAATATAAAAAAAAAACGTAGATTTACAGGGGTGAAGACTAAGGCCTAAGACGCCGGTAGTTAAGAGCTCAGATTGAGCAACCTCTGCGTTCTCTATCCGGCTCTTGCTCCGACAACTAAGCTAGAACCTCTTAAGATGATTATCAAGGCTCTTTGCACCAAAGCAAATTTGCAAAGCAATTTGTTTACAAATAAACAGCCTATTAGCCGGTTATTATTACTTTTCATCAAATTATTGCCAGCTTTCACAAATTATCGCTCAACCGTTTTATACATTTATATTTGTATAATTTTTTGACTTGATCTTGTTTCATTGTTATTTACGCTTTTTTATGACTAATAAAAATGGTTTTTATTAAAATCGGCATACAGGCTTCTCTAGCGTATATTGTTGATGACTTAAAAGGTGCTTTTCATTTGTAATTATAATAATAAATATATGATTGTAATAATGAATTGAGCCACTCACAACCCACTATGAATAAAATAATAATAAAGAAAGAACTAATAGAAAAAAATTAACCCTTTGCAAAATATTTCTTATTAAACTTTTTTTTACTTTTTTATATTTTAGGTTGTGAGTGATAGCCTATAGAGTTCGAGGACTATGGAAATAAAATGCGTGTTGCTGTTAACTGTGTATAATCCGAACTGCCTTAATCGACGGACGCAGCCGTCTCTAAACACATGCATACGTTCCTCATTATGCAATATTCGCACTTTCATAAATCACACTATCAAAATCAATTACTTACGTTAACAATATACTATGTGTCCCTACATATATGTTTATTTTATAAGCCGTTTGGTTTATATTTCTTATGCACGATGTGGTTGGTGGCCTTAAACGGCGCCACACATTAATGTACATAAGTTTATCGATTTTTTTTTAATTGTTTTGTAGTGTGTTGGCCACTGGCCGCCCTTAATATTGTAAAAATAAATAAAATAAAATAAATAAATAAAATTTTTAGTTTGAATAATATCTGATCAAACAATTGACCCTTTAATCGACTTAAAGAAGTGAAAGAAGTTGCTGAAAGTGGCTATTTACTTAAATGACGCAAGAAAACGCAGGGAGTGGTAATTTTATAGCAAATTAGTATGACCTACCGCCTATTTCCACTCCGTACGAGACTACGACAGCAATAAATACGATTATATTATATTACAACTCGTATTTCAAGTCTGGCGCGTGCGCAGATGAAATCTATAGTCCGTTTTAATGCGTCTCTAAACAGCTAGTGATGTACTCGTGTTTCTTTATCTATCGATATAAATATACTAATATATTTGAAATAATAATAATATATCGCGCCCCTCTGTATCTTTCGGGGTGAGCAGACATACATCTATGGTTGTATTCACTTTGCCCTTAAATGTAGTGCTCAGCCTGACCAGTACCGCAACTGATCGCCGTTCTCACAGCACTAATACACATGACATATTTATTAGCTACTGTACGGGTTACCTCTCGATGTTTTCATTTACAGTTGAGCAAGTGGTATCAAAATCCGTATTTAATCTAAAAAATCTAGATTTACGTCCTGGGACTCGAATCAAAGACCGTACGCGTTGCCGCTTATGAATACCGGTATCTTAACCACTAGACCACAGCCATTATAATTTTTACTTCAAAGTAAAACTATGATTTTTTTTTAAAGTAAACTCAAAGTATTTTAAATATAAAGCGCGTATGTATGAAAAATGTTTACATAACAATCTTGTGTATTGTATCAACGTGTCTGCATTTTCCTTATTCTTTTTTATGGTGATTACAGCCAGTAATGTATCTCTGCTCACCCCGAAAGAAATATAGTGTGACGATATTTTTTTTCCAGTACACACACAGGCATTTAGCGGAAGTTAATCTTAATTTGAGGCCAGATCAATGTGTGTAATTATACATATATATTATGTTAATTACTTTAAGCTTAGAAAAGGCATGCTTACTTTTTAAAACTTTACCCATATATTAGTTAATTACTAAGATTTTTTTATTTAGGATTCATTTGTAAACATATATACAACCTGCATAAATATTCATACTCATTTGCTCCGTGAGGAAACGTTGCTTCAACCTAAAGTTTAGAATTCGATCTTCAGCCACTGCGTCAAGCGGGTCGTTAAAAAATTATTTATCGATATATCGAACAATTGGTTTAGTAGCAACACTATTTGCCAGTTTGTCGTATCAAACGGTTTTGCGGTGTAAGGAAAATATAATATTTTGCGGTTTACTATTGCTGAGTAGTAATTGGAGACCGATGAAAGATAATCTAATATTGTTATTTTTATTACAACGCAGCGTCCAATATTTTTTGCTGTATGCTTTGAAAATTGACTGTTAATAGTTTCTTATTATCTGAGATTTGTGATCGGCACATAGAGTGTACTATAATAGTGGCATACGGTTCAATTTATCCAGGCCCCTGGTCAAGGTGGGTGCAAGCTGAAATCTAGGCCCTGGTCGTCTAATTATAGAGTCAGTAAACGGTGAAAGAATGGAAAGAAGAGGGTGAAATAAGGTTGAATAAGTCTTCAGAAGGCTGGCCAAAATGATGATATCTTAGCCGGATTCGGCCACGGCGACTGTTTCAACGCCGATTAAGAAAATCAAGGCCCAGTTTTCGGAAACAGTCAATTGCGCAGGTGATATTTAAGTGCATAGCTGGACGCGCTGCCAGAAAAGCACTCTCTCGTCCGAGCTCCCTCGGGCCCGATGGAATGGAGAACCAGTACGATCGGGAGGGAGCGGGATGCAGGTTTGGTCGAGTTGTCCTTCTCTGAACACCTGGTTGAATTGCGGTGTTAAAGAGATACCTTAGTCGCCTTTTACGACACCTCAGCAAGAAGAGGGGGGTGCTATTCTATTCTTCCGGCAGCCACCACGGCTAACTGGCCAAAATACGGATGATAGAAAAGGCTTACTGAGGCAATATCTCCACTTATAGTGCAATATGATGATTTGCTTTGTCCTGTCACGTTTCAGGATCAGCTTGTGTACATCTAGAAACTCATATACCTGGAGATCTTTAATCATAGTATATGTGATCTGAACTGACGACGGACACTCAATGGATTTACGTACTTTAAGAATCGCTGTCTTCGTTTGATTACCCTGTACTTACCATCAGGGGCACTGTAGTCATAATGACGAATTTTCTCAACAAAGTGTAAGTAAATCTAAAGCAGCATCTATACATCTCAGCCTTAGGTTTCTAGTTTATTTTATAAATCTGAATATTTATGAATACTCGAGGATATAACCCGGTGTCTTGAAGTATATTATATTCCAAATCATTTTACAGACTTAGTAAAGTTGTAAATAGATATGTCTACTTACCACTGTGTAAAATACGATGCGTGAAGTTTTAATTATCAATTTATCATATAGCGTACTGTTCGGTTTCCTGAGATAACAGTTTCATTTGACATGTTATTTGTATTGTTAATTACATTCAGTTAAGGGTAAGTTATATCTATCGGTTAAAATATTGTGTTATACAGGGATACAACCCTAGAGGATGTTTTTCATCTTCTGGTCGAGTGTGACCGGAGCGAGACTATGAGAGCGGACATGATGAGGAAGCATAGTATAAATCCTTTCGACGTTGGCATGTTCAATGGAATCCTAGCCGCACCCACTTCTGATGCGGCTAGATCCCTGTTCATGTTGCTGTTGAAAATTTTAGCAGAATAATTTAGTGTAGTGTAATGTATTTATGTATCTTTATTTTAATGAACTTCTTTTAGCTAAACAGGGCTGGCGTAATCACATGTGTGATTAAAGCCCTAACCAAATTATAGATTTAAAAAAAAACAGGGATACAGGTAACTAATGCAAAACCTCTTAAGGGTAACTTTGGTATATCAAGACTAACAACTTTTGTTTTACGACTTTTTATAATTCAATCATTTTTTACCCATACAAATAAATAAATCAAATTTGCAGTTCTGATCTTCTTAATACTCTGAAAGGCAGCGCAATGCAACTAGGGCAGACGATTTCGTAGCATCAGCTGGCTGAACTTTAAACATAGAGCTAACGATTGATAGAAATTTCTACTAAAACTAAGAAAATATATATCTTAGGATGTGTTAAGTTTTGGCAAAAGTCATAGAACAAAAGTTGTTAGTCTTGATGTACCTAAGTTACCTTTAAGAGGTTTTATGTTAGTTATCAGTAACGTTGTATACAGTGATGTTCTCGCAGAACATTTGCCAGTATTTTAAATGAAAAAACCGGATTGTAAATTATTGTTTACTGGATTTAAAATATTGTATTTACAAATTTGTTTTCGTTTGCAAAGCGGTCGGATTTCAAGTTGTATAACGACTGTGGGTGGTATGCGCTCACGACGCGCTATGATTGCTGAAGTAGGTTGCGGGGGTACCGGGACGCGGCGTGCGCGTTAACAAGTGTAATTGTATAAGTTTTGAAAATAGCTCCAGTTCGGTTTTTCTGTATACAAAGTAATAGTCTAATACAGAGTTCCCCAAACTTTTTTGTGTCGTAGACCCCTTGCCATGTTTTTCCGTGTTGGGTAAACCCCCTACTTACTTGATATTGATTTCCTGTAAATTTCTAACTGTAGTAAAGTTTAGTGTTAAAAACTTAAAGCTATTTGGCCCGAAGTGTGTTCCCGCGCCGTGTGACGTGTCAATTTAAAGCAGCCATTTCCCCTCCCCGTCTTTCCCTTTACTCTCTGTCCTTCGTGTTTCTATGCCATGGCGCTAGAGATAGTTTATGCGACTATTCACTGGCGCTAACAGATATATAATATGCTTTTTACTTCATAGGTACTTTTATAAATAATGTATATGTTTTGATATTATAAGATAGTATGATGTAAGTAAATAGGTACTATCAGTGTATGTGTTGAGATCCGATATCGTTTACCCCCATTTTCATTTCATGGACCCCCAAATTTTTTTTCGCTGACGTAGACCCCTTGCAGGTTGTCATAGACCCCTTCGGGTCGATATAGACCACTTTGGGAATCACTGATCTAATATAATACAATTACATGACAATACTTCAAAACTAACACACAGTTAATCACAATCTTACCTGTAAACAATGAAATGACGATTAAAGCTATTGTTTCCTCCTTTATAATCTTTTATATTGCAGTTAATTATTATTCATCACGGGCATAGGTTATTAAGTCCTTTCACATTGACATTAATGACAGCTGTCACTTTATCACAACTTCACCGGTCGAAATGGGCTGGAAAAACTGGTGAATCGTGAATATTATTATAAATTTATTATATCTTTTAATTTAATGTTTATATTGCAACAACAAACAACGTCTATAGTTTTTTTAGATGAAAGTGTAGTTGTCCGAGTTGGGACGTGGCTACAGTAAGCAATCCAAAGCCCGTCATAACGACTCGCTTCGTCCTGTTATTCAGATACATAGAGACCTTCTGTCGTGGTATATGTTAGCTGGCATTACTACAATAACTGTTAAAGGATTTTCATCCACTGATAGTCGCTTTGTGCATAAGTTTTTTTTTTACACTGACACGGCACAGTGACTGCACAAAACCTGATGGTAAGCATGGTGCAGTCCAAAAAAACGCCAACGACTACCGAAAGGTAAGAAAAAACCCATCGGTAGTCGCAGCGATCATGCCGGCCTGCACAAATATCTCTTCACGTTACGCTTAAAGGATCCCATATCATAGGATGGTGGGAACACGCTCGCTGGAAGACCATTCCACAGCCCAAAGACGGCAAAAGAAGGAGTTAGAGAACCTCTTAGTCCTAGCCGGGATCTGAGATATCGTATAGCTGTAAGTTAGTCTAAAAAAACTGTTAAAAGATGTCTAAGGCGAAAGGCGCAGCCGAAGCTTCGGTCTGAGACTAGTTTATATGCTAGTGGAAATAACAGTTTGCCCCTTAAATAAAACACGCAATACTACGACCTTATCTGGTAGCGTCGCGCATGCGTAGTACTGGTTGTAAAATTATCACTTTATAAACATAAACATTGTTAATACTGTGGGCTCTTTGTATTTCTATGTACTTCTGTTATGTAATTATACTGTGACGATATGACATTTCCATTTATAATTTATGGTACTCAATAACATGATAATAGGATCAAGATCAGGTTGTTAAGGTGCGGAATCATCAGAGATATAATGTAAGATGGAAATCTTGATGTTTGTAGATCATGCTTTTCCCCTGAGAGATACTAAGGCATGTGGTCTTTGGCTATTCTACTCGTACCAACACTGAGTACTTTCACAGCCATAATTAAGTAGGCAAAATTCTACACCAAGACATAGCATTGTATTTCGGCAACTTGGCTCAGAAAAGGCCTTACTATCAGTACAAGCCAGTGACAGTTCTTCAAGACGACGGCGTCACACTCTATCGGGATTGATCTGTCATCACAACTAGGACTAGGTTCTTTGATTCCACCAGCCCCATTCCACCACAAAACCACAAGACATCGTGTCGGATACCATCCGTGTGTGGTGGATGTTCCTTATATCCGCACGAGAAGATTCGCTTCTACATTCATCATGCGAACAGCTAAGGAGTGGAATATGCTACCAGCGGCCGTATTTCCGCGATCTTATGACCTGGGAGTCTTTAAAAGAAGAGTGAATAGGCATTTGTTAGGCGGACGCGGTTCATCATCGGACTCATCTTCACCTTCCACCAGGTGTGATTTAGGTCAAGCGTTCGCCTATAAGTTATAAAAAAAGGGAATATTATGGTTAAAAAGTTTGATATTCTGCTGATAGACCGTGCGCAATCTAGAGTGTTATTGGTGGAAGACACCATAATATAAGACGAGAGCCTTGCAAAAATAGAATAGAGGAAGAACTTCGATCTGGCTCATAGGGTGATCGATATTTGAGGAGTGGCATCCATTGAAGTCATCCCTATTGTAATATCAAACAATCGGCTCCGGTTAGAAAATCGAGACACAAGAAAAAAGAGAGGCACGATATTTTTATATATGAGATTTATTCTGAAGAAGAAAATAATTAATTATCAAAGATTCATTGAAAATAAGTTTTAATATCTATATCGTGTCAAGTGTGTTGATATCAATAAACCACTTTAAATATTTTGCAATATAAAATGCAATATACAATAGACCGCAATCTGTGTGGGAATTGCTCCGATGTTTACACAGCGTATCTATGATTTCCTATACAAATATGTATTATTTATTTATTAAAGTGTACTTATTCCTGAAGATACCACACAATGAGGCTCTCATGCCACGTAAGTTTTCCAACTTAGAGTACCGAACCACGCCTAAAGCAACAATTATTATCAACAGTAAAATAAAATATCCCATCACACATCGTATAAAAGACCCAATATCATACAATGGTAAAAACATTCGCAGGAAAACCATACCACAGCCCCACAACTCAGCAAAATGAAAAGTTAGAGAACTTCTTAGTCCTAGCCGGGATGTGAGATACCGTATAGCTGTGACTCCGCAAACCCGCGCGCGTGGTTCTATTTAGGAAGGGAGAGGGTGGAACAAGGTTAAACAACTCTTTCAGAACACTCGCCATGATACAGACGGTAGAAAATGTTGTTAAAGGAGACATGCCTTTTAATTGTCCATCGACTATATTTTAGACCGGCTGTGGTGGCTTTGCGAATAAGAGGCCGGTTTTTATGCGCCGAAACGCGAATGCTCATAGGTTCGAATCCTGGCCCGAACCTCCGGATTTTCCTGTTTAATTACGAATTAAGGCACCACGTGCTTATTGGTGAAGGGAAATATCACGGCATCTGACAGAAATGTCATGAGTACTGGTGCTGTGAGATCGGCGATCAGCTGCGCTACTGGTCACGACATATAAGTCTCAAGTGGATACAGCCATTAATCTTTTTTTTATAACTTATAGGCGAACGCTTGACCTCAATCACACCTGGTGGAAGGTGAAGATGAGTCCGATGATGAACCGCGTCCGCCTAACAAATGCCTATTCACTCTTCTTTTAAAGACTCCCAGGTCATAAGATCGCGGAAATATGGCCGCTGGTAGCATATTCCACTCCTTAGCCGTTCGCATGATGAATGTAGAAGCGAATCTTTTCGTGCGGATATAAGGAACATCCACCACATACGGATGGTATCCGACATGATGTCTTGTGGTTTTGTGGTGGAATGGGGCTGGTGGAATCAAAGAATGTAGTTTCTGAGAACACTCTCCACCGTGCAACCGGTAAAAGACCGCGAGGCAGGCAACTCTACGTCGATGCTCGATGCTTTGCATTTTAATTTTATCTCTATCTCTGCTCGCACCGAAAGGGATGAGGTATAAGATATATTATTATAACATCCTGGACAGTGAGCGGCTGAACTGCACAACATAATTCTACCCTCACCTTATTACCATAAGTTAACAAGCTGGAATGTTTATTCAGTATGCTGTTGACATCTCAAATGCTTGTACGAAGCAATACGCTTTATATTTTGTATTATGTACCGTTAAGGAGTGAAGTTCGTTACCAGAGTCTGTCTAAATGTTCTATAAACCAGAGATGGGCAAAATGTAATCTGATTAATAAGTAACGATTACAAAATGTAGTCGTAATTTTAATTTTCTTGCTCTGTAATCGTGATTAAATCAGTTTAAAACATGAAGAAATTATAAATTTGTATACAATCTGAGATTATGTAGTGTTTAAAACATAGATGAGCAAAATGCAGTCATATTAATGGCAAAAAACGTAAAATGTAATCGTAATTATTTTTATTAATCTGATTACATTTTGCCCATCTATGCTATAAACAAACAAAAAACACAGTAAATGCAACTGAAAATATATATTCGTGTATTCACACACCCTACATTTATATGATTGCAATCGAAAACTAATTTAGTAAAGTTACTAACGGTAAATATCCTTTGAGAACAAGAAGTCTTGTAAAGACTAACTTGGCCCCAAGTCTCAACTCCCTTTGACCGCAACTCGCCTTCACAATAACTAAGTTTGTACTCCAGGCAACAGAAACCTTGAAGTGCTAATGGTCAACATTTCTAAGTTCAATTTCAATTTATTGTCTTACAGAAGTAATATGTATAATAACATTGACAGATCCTTCAAGATCGGGAAAGTTTATCGGTAAAGAAATATGAAATTAACTACATATAGCATGTTGACGCCGCCCGATACATGCTTGTGTTAAAACGCCCTAAGGGTCGTTAGGGTGTTACGGGACGCACGGGGTAAGAGGATGCGCGCGCGCACGGTATGTTTGTTAATTCAGTCGACTACCGAGACGCAAGGCTAGAGTACGTGCGTGTGCGTCGCAGTTCAGTGTTAAACTGCAAATAAACAGTAAAACGCCAAAATCCGTGTCTTCCTACCACCACACCCACGACCACCGGTCATAATACATTGCAGTATAATTTATTTTATAATAATAAATTATTATCACGCTATATCCTTTACGGGGTGAGCAGAGATGCATTAGTAGCTGTATCTATTTGCGCTTATAAGTTGTACCCAACGTGACCAGTAGCGCAGCTGATTGTCGTTGTCAAGGCACTTAGAGATGACATTTTAGTTAGATACCATGTGGGTTTCCTCTCGATGATTTTCTACACCGGGAGCATTTGATGTCTAATTCCGTACGTAATCTGGAAAATCGCAGAGTTACGTGCCAGAATTTCTGTTGTTTGTATACTTAGGAACCTTTCGTCGTGGTATATGTGGGCCGATATGGATATGGCGACTGTCAACGATGTTTCGTTCCTTGGCGGTCATTGACGTCGTTGGACTAAGCTGTGCTTTCTATAAGGTGTAAGGTAGTCAATTTGTCAAACTAGTAAAAAAAACCTATAAAAATCGTGTTTTTAAACATTTTTGTTTTGTTTGAAATTAGAAAATCATTGCAGAATAGCCTTTAACAAAGCAAATAGTAATTTTCTTTGGTTCAGACTTCCTTTTTATACTCCAAAGCAAAAGAGGGGCGTTATAAATTAACGCATGTAATATATCTGTGGCTTTGTGTATCTTTTTTTTTTACACTGGCTCGACATAGTGACTACAGAGTACCTGATGGTAAGTACAATGTAGTCCAAAAACGAAAGCGACTATCAAAGGATAAATATCTATTGATAGTCTACGTCGTCATGTCGGCCCACATATACCACGACTGAAGGTCTCTAGGTATATGAGCTACTGGATATACACAAGCTGATCCCGAAACGCGACAAGCCGAAACTGGTCACTATGACGGTCTTTACACCCACGTACTGTGGTCGCGATCCAGACGGGCACCGACGCCCTACCACCTCGCTGCTGCTCGTTTAGCACCACCCAGGAGTCACGTGTAGGGAAACTAGGGTATTGTCTGTGGCTCTGTATTTGTATGTTTATCCGTAACATCGTATTTACTAAACGGATAAACCATTTTTTTTTTTATTATTTTAAAGATGTCTTGATCAAGATTGGTTTTAGCTATTATTGAAGAAAATCTGATTACCTGCCTGTTGATAATCAACTCTTTTGTGGTTGCTGAAGGAAAGTAAACCAAATCTACTGATTTAATTCATTCAAATTTTAGTTTATATTTCAATTATACTACAGTAACGTAACTTAAACCTGATGCTGCAACATCTAGAAGCAGCAGAGCATTGAACTCTTCATTAACTTTAGTAGAAGTATGTTTGAGATCATTGGAAAAGTCTCATTTGATTCAAAGGAGTTTGAAATGTTGAATTCAAGTGAATGTTGCTTAATTTTGTAGCAACTGCCAGGTGTAGTGAGACTAGGACTTTGTATGAATAAAAACGAAGTAATCTCGTGTGTCTAACCTAAAAACCTAGCGTACTTTGCCGTCAACAATAATAAACATGATTCTAAGTCGTCAGGAAAGCTAAGAAATAGCTCGCTCGAGGGTTAGCTACTGTCGATTATGAAGGCATAAGATAGAAGCGATACGCGGTTAATTATATTTTTAATATTAACTCCCAGTTTCAAAAACGCTTCTAAACGTTTTGGAATAAGAAGTTCTCTAACTCCTTCTTTTGCCGTGTCGTTGGGCTGTGGAATGGTCTTCCGGCGAGCGTGCTCCCACCTTCCTATAATATGGGATCTTTTAAGAGTAGCGTAAAGAGATATTTGTGCAGGTCGGCATGATCGCTGCGACTAACGATGTGTTTTTTCTTACCTTTTGATAGTCGTTGGCATTTTTTGGACTGCACCATGCTTACCATCAGGTTTGGTGTAGTCACTGTGCCGTATCAGTGTAAAAAAAACTTTAAATTGTTTTTAAACACTGTGTGAACCCTCAGCTGTATACAAATGTATTATTTATTAATGTTAAAAAGCGTTTCTTTTTTTATAATTCACATACGGGCGCTTGTCCTCAAACAGGCCTGGTGGATGATGAAGAAGAGTCCGATGATGTACCGCGTCCACCCAACAAAATGCCTGTTTACTCTACTCTTAATATATATAGGTAAATAAAAACAGAAAACAACAATAGCATATACCCTGTGTTGTGATGATGCGCCAAAGGGAAGTCAGCTCAGTAAATGCTAAGTGATTAGCCGAGCCACCCAGCGCTGATTTTCAGCTGACACCCATTTATTGCGTCGACACGCAGAAAACAGCAAGAAAGGGATCAATATAGTACAGATACACAGCATTAGAGACTAAAATTCAAAGGATCATAGATGGATATATATCATAGATGTAAATACACATATACAAGAACACAAATATATAGGTATATTACATACACATATCATATACATTATTATCATTAAAAAACAGATATGCACAAAATAAATGCATATAGAATAATAAATAAATATAAACAACTATAAACAACTAAATAAAAGAGGCACCCAGTTGTTGCACGGTATGCTGCTTATTCAGTAAGAAGGTTTTTAATTTTTTTTTTAAGTATTTCTGCTTAAAGACGACCTAATTAGAGGCGGTATATTGTTCCAGCATTTGGAAGCAACATACCGAAATCTACCTTTAAAAGTCGATGTAGTGTCTCCAATTTCATTTGTCACATAAATGAGATTGGACTAAGAATTATAAACATATAAAATCGCTTACAGCTTCTCACTTGTACCCAACGATAACTATACTATAACGTAGTACATTATACTCAGCGTATACGCGTATGAACTTTTGCAGGGTACGGCAGAAGCGGTTTTAGAACCGGTTTACTGAGCACTGCACGCTGCTCTCGGAACAGAGTCCCTTTGAGACGATTGTTTGCTTGATTAAAGTTTGTATTCCACAACTAGTTACTTCCCTCGACATTGTAGCTAATTTCATCAGTTTTTCTGGAGGTGTCTAAACATCTGCCAATCATTACGAGTCAGTACTGTGTGGGCCCAGATTAGGACCTAGTATTGACTTCTTACAACGAGTAAGTATTATAGCAGGAATGGAACACCTTTGTCCTCGTGTATTATTCTTGCTTCATTAACCCCTTAATTGATCATCTCTTTGAATAGAAACGGTGAATTTAATGTTAATGCTATAAAATATTTTTTAATTTTAGCTTCTTTCAAAACCTTCTTTATTTGAACTTCCTAGGGAAATACCTTTTGATTTTGGTCTTCTGTTCCACTCATACTGCTATTCTTCGTTATTCTTTTACCATCAATGTGTTTCTATATGTTCTTAGGATATAGAACACTTTTAGTTAATTAGTACAATCCTATCGCGACTATATTGAAATCTTCATTAGTTTTGTTTTTACTTTAATTAGAAAAATTAACTTCTACGTTCTCAATGATAGTTACAGTATAATACTAGGGTAGATTATTGAGATGAAAATATCTTCATATCCTACAAACACTACGGGGGATTTGATTTTAAGTATTTAAGTAAAGGGGTTCACGAAATACTATAGACTGAGACAATTCTCTGAGGTAGGCTTCCTACCCATGTGTTTGAGATCCACTCGAGCGCAGGTCTACCTTATTACCTCACATCTGCTTATTTAACACCAATGGATGTACTCGTATCAAGTATCAATGATTTTATAGTAAATTATCAATATAAGGTCACCGATGTAAGAAGCATCATTCTTCAAATTAATGAACTGTGAAATTTTGATTGAAGATTCTTTCAATTGCTCGCTGTAATCATGTCAGACTTTAAGCTTGCTGAGTGCCTGTTAAATGTAATTAGCAAACAGCCACATGACTCATGTTTTAAAAAGCGAAACAATTATTTTTAAACAAACAGCGACACATAAGCAAATATATTTAGATACGGCACGAAGTGTAAAAATGTTTATTCAAACGATTAACACTTTTCCGATGTTTACATGCGAAACAAGAACAACATTGGGTAAAATAATTTTGTTATCGTAGAAGTTTTAAATGGTAAGCTTATTATCAACTATAAGTTTTGTATATTTCTATAGAAGGTAATCTAAATCACTATAAGTATATATTTTATCATATTCTTTATTGATATTACTCCTATGTCATACTCAGAGCTATTTAACCTTGTTCTACCTTCTCCCTTCCATAGCAGAGCCACGCGCGCAGGTTTACGGAGTCACAGCTTTTCGGTGACTCACATCCCGGCTAGGACTAAGAAGTTCTCTAACTCCTTCTTTTGCTGTGTCGTTGGGCTGTGGAATGGTCTTCCGTCGATCGTGCTCCTATCGTCCTATGATATTATGTCTTTTAAGCGAAACGTGAAGAGATATTTGTGCAGGCATGATCGCTAATGTTATCGATGGTTATATTTTGCTGTTGGTAGTCGTCGTTTTTGGACTACATCGCCCTTACCATCAAGTTTGGTGTGACCACTAGGACATGTTATTATAAAAAAAATTGTGTATAACTATTCTATGCAAAGTATTACGTGTTCAGCTTTTCTATTATGTAAACACCTTGTGTCTTCGGTAATGTTAATATTTCTGTTTATTAATTTAAAACCAGACGATTCGAATTCATAAAGGACATATTTCTTCATTACTATCTTCTTCCGTTCTGTTAAAAATTTTATAACCTACCTATATAATAAGTTGATATTAGTATATAAATACATACACTGACTAACTACAATAAATTAAAACATTAAATTAAATGGGGTACATATTATGTATACTAAAAGGCACAATAAGATTGTTAATAGTTTTGCCTAATGATCACGAGAATATAATTAAACAATTGCTTCCAATGATGATGTGATTTCGGGAATGTTATATAAAGTTTAGTTAGTAAATATCCTGCTTTTTTAAATGACTTCATGAGTATAATATATCAAATTATCCTTGCTTGAGTAAAATTCTTCCAAAGAAATCGTATCCAAAGATTTCACTGTTCTATGCAAGATTTAGCTTTGAGGCGTCTTTATTACTCGACGTCCTAAGATACAATCGGCAACTTGAGCTCTATACATACAATTACTTAGTATAACTATATTGAGCCTATTCCGTTTCCTGGTTTTAATAAAACCTGCCTCTTTGTTTTGTTTCTCTTGCTTAGAATATTTGTTTTCCATTTTACCATTATTGCTTTGTATAGATGTTCAAAATTGCGAGTTTTTAAATTCATTACATCTTAAATAGCTGTTTAGTTAGTTATTTTATCTCTTTGATTTTTAATCGTTTTATTGGACGTCTATAAAATTATTATATAAACCATATTGGTAGAGAATTATACTTAGAAAACTGATTATGCTATATTCTCAACGAAGTATTTATTAGATGAAAAGTAGAGATATAAAATCTTGCCAAAAATGACATATGGACTTGGTGTATTATGATGTTCACTTAACTAATCAACGTAAAAGATTTAATTATTACTTTTCAAAAACTTAAAATAGTATTCTTAATAAGTAAACATTTATAATCGTAAGTTAAATTGGGCGCTGCTGCAGTTTCATAGACAAATAAAAAACCATTTACGTGCAATTTAGATTTATGAGCCGCAGTTTACAAACACCAGCTCTGGCAAAGACGATGCACTTTTATTAGAATCTAAATAAACTGTAACCCACTTTAGTGGCAAATAGTTCATAAAATTTTACTAGTCCTTCGTTAATAATTTTATAGTGCATTACGTCCATTTATGCAACGAATATAACTAATGCAGACATAAACATGCCCAAACTCTGTACTGTGTAAAAACCACAATCTTTCGACACATAGTACAAACATAGTTCTAATCTCCTATACATAAATTATAGGCCAGTCGTTAAATATCAGTTCTGAAGTGATTGCAATGACATAAAGCTGTTTTACATCGCCCACTTCATTAATGCCTTGTATTGCTTTAGCTTGAACTGTAACATCAACTGAATAAGGTCTATTTCGAATTTTTTCTCTGACTCTAGATTTGAAGTCTAGGTCTTGCGCAATATCAGCACGGGCCGGTTGATGCACTGTTTTGTATAAAGTCTCTTTGAATGTTCGCGTAATTGAAATTGTCTGCGGAATATTAAGTTCTAATTGCTCAGTGGAACTATCAAAGTTGTTTTGATAATCAATAACAGTCCTAGAAACTGGGTCAGCTTGAGCGAATTTAGTAAACATTTCACATCATCGTCATTCCGTGATATATCTTAGTATTCAGTAGCTGGTAATAACTACACTTCATAATTCGTTAAATAAATAAGTAAATTTAACCACAAATATAAGAAAACGTCTTCTATAATGCAATTTATTTAACCAACCGTTTAAGTTTTCTTTCAGATATGGTATTTTAAAAACATCGGTATCAAAATGTTTTACAAATGATCTTCCTCAATTATTAGCAGAGATGGGCAAAATGTAATTAGATTAATGATTAACGATTACAAAAATTTAATCGTAATTTTAATTTTGCTAATCTGTAAATATTGGCTAAAATACTTCTAAATATTAATTAATCATACATTTGTATGCAATTAAGGATTCATTAGTGTTTCAAACATAGACGAGCACAATAATGATACTCGTAATAATATAAAAACGCAAAATGTAATTATAATCGTTTTTCATTAATCTAATTACATTTGGATCATCTATGATTATTAGTAACCTTCATTAACATTCGATTTGTCTGAATATAAATAAATACTTATTACAATAACGCTTATTACATTTATTATAAACAGTAAGTACAAAAAATACCCGCTAGGTTGATATCTGTCCCTTTAAATTGATATGAATCTTCTTTAGCTTTGACTAATTGAAAATCTTTCATAATATTTTGTATAATTAAAATTGCAGGTATATACTATTTATAACCAAGAATATCTTCTAAATCTAAACCTCAATTTTTTATTGAATGACATGCAGACCATCATAGAGCTGCTTTTAGTAAATCACTAGAGAAAATAGCACCTGGTTAAAGAGTAAATATTTGGATAAATATAGCGGTAGTCTATTGTGATAAAAGTAAAAGAACCAACGAACAAATGGCCTCCAATGCAAGCATATTAGTAAACAAAGCCTTGATTGCAGCTTTCAACAAGCTCAATGGAGATGCAAATTAGATTATCGGAGAATATTTGAAATCAGCACGGTTGAGTGTCGAATTCACAACCTGCACAAAACCAGTCCGCCCGCGCTTGTTCATGATACGTTTGTAGGAGTACCAAGTACCCACCTTGCATAAACTTGTTTTTGCATAAACAAACCTATTTTCTCGAGTCTCAGGAGACCTTTTGTATATGCTAATGCTACGAAAATATATATCCATATTTGTTATATTTAAATCACGTCCATTAGGTATAAATATTGCTGGAATCACTGAAAACAATTTTCAAAGTCAACGTCTATAGGAGTAATGCGTCAAATAAAAATCGCTTTTATTTTTGGTTTCTATTAGTTTGTTATTTTGCTAATTTATCTTTTAGTATGCATTTAGTGTATACAAATGAAAACTTCTCACTTCTTGTTATTGACAAAGGCATCTTTTTTTTTTCACTGGCTCGACATAGTGACTACAGAGTACCTGATGGTAAGTGCAATGTAGTCCAAAAACGAAAGCGACTAGCCAAGGATGAAAATCCACTGATAGTCTCCATCGTCATGTCGGCCCACATATACCACGACTGAAGGTCTCTAGGTATATGAGTTACTGGATATACACAAGCCGATCCCGAAACGTGACAAGCCGAAACTGGTCACTATGACGGGCTTTACACCCATGTACTGTGGTCGCGATCCAGACGGGCACCGACGCCCTACCACCTCGCTGCTGCTCGTTTAGCACCACCCAGGAGTCACGTGTAGGGAAACTAGGGTAAAGCCTACGGACGCGAGCAGCTTCGACTCCCAATTAAATAAAAATATTTCTCAATGATTAAATAGATTCTTCTCCCTCCTATGTAATTAAATAAATCTGCCACTATGTAATCAATATTAAATGACGATATTAACATCTAATATCAAGACGTCATTATCATAATATTTACTAAGCAATTTACGAGATTAGTAGGTACAGATGGTCGTAGAAAAATGATTCATACTACATTTAGTCTTGACCTACATCTGGTTGATCACGCAAGATGCGCACTCGTATAAGGAAACAACTGCATTGATGTTACAAAATAATATTGCGATTTTTCCGGATAGCCAATTATCAATAAAACCGTATTTATAATTAGGAATCTTATTTTAATTTCTATTATAATACTAAATGTAGAATCTACGCTTTTTATGTTTCAAACAAGTTAAAGTTTACAAGAAGTATTAAATGTTTGCCATTGATATTGATTTTTAGAAATATAATAGGTTTATTCGATTTTTGTTTACCAATTTTCAAATATCTATTTAGGAAGTTTATTTGTTCACTGATTCAGCTTGAACAAAAACTAGTATAGATGTCACCACTGTCGACTCGGGATGTGATTCAATAAAATAAACAGTTGCTTTGTCGCTACTCATAATTTATTAATATTTTGGCAGACTATAGAATCGTGTGTTACACAACGATACTGTGATTCAATTCTCTGCCAGCGCCTGAATAAACAAAACTACGTCTCACTAACAATTTAACACATCTAATGCAAGTATAAGAAATCCAAGAATCCGCGTATATTAAACGTCAAGATTCAGTCGACCAAAATTGTAGTTGAGGAGAATTTTAAAATTTAAAATTACCCCATCTGTATCAGCTACATTAGTAAACAACTGTCTTACTTTTCTAAATATATCTATTTTATAATATAATCCAAATTTTGATAAAAGATATTTAGAACGTACCTTCTTTTTAATATATCGTACTGGTTGTGTTTCTTGTATCATCATAATTTATTGCAGTTTTGAGCATACACCATCTACGCATTAATTTTACATACATTTATGGAATCATCTTGGTTTTAAATCAACTTTATGATAATGAAATCCTGTTATTTTATACCAAGTATTACTCTGTTTTTTTTTACATATACAATTTCAATATTAAAGAACATTCATGAGATCTTTGAGATATGTAAATTTTTGTAGTCCTTTTTCAGTTTTCTAAATATTGCCTTAACTATCACTTGGAATGATCATTTTAGACTATTGAGGTAAACTCCAGAACAAAAAGACTTTAATTGGCTAATTTGAATTAAACTTGAGACAATTAACATCATTCAATGTCGAAATTTTAATGGTGAGTATTAGGTTATTGATAAGACCCGAGAAATAACAAAACTTACATACAATTAATTGATAAAGTTAAAATTTTCAATAACTGTGTAAACATTTATTCAATTCGATTACAGGACAATATTATTCCAGTTGAAAATCAAGCATTTAATTTTTTTGTCTAAAATCATTACATAATCATATTAGTCATTGATTTTGTGGTTTACTATTAAAAGTATGTTTTGTTTGTAATATAATATAACGAATTGTGAACTAATATCATTATAAATATTGCGTCTTTGGTTGAACCTTTTATGATATACCATAAATAACCGTGTACTTCATCTAAACCATAACTTAGAATAACAAGATTACAAATCACAAAGCGTTCAAGTTTCAATTAGGTATTCAGGATGAAAGCGTATAGGACATGTTTAGGTCTAAAACTAGACGCAGCTTGAATAACAATGCGGACCGTTATGTGTCGTGACGATGGTGCCATGTCAGAGGGTGCTGGTGAGAATATTATCATACTTAAATATGGGAATGCTTGGGAATGGCCTAGTTCTGAAATAGAATGTACAATAACAGCTGTCTATAAACGTTTGAAGTGAATACAAAATGAATATAAATAGGCTATAGATATTTTAAGTTTTTTTTTCATTATTTAACCCTTTTTTGGTGTCTCGGGGGGAAAATCCTGCGTAGAACCATCAGGGCAGCATCCCCGGTGTGTCAGACTCCTACTGACTAAAAACCCCCAGGGTGTCCCTCTAATCGCTCCACCCGAGCCTGGGAAACCAAATTCATCCAACACCCGGAGAGCGAAATGCCTTGTCGAGGCTGCCTCTCTGGGAGGGTCATTATTTAACCCTACCAGAGTGCCAATTGTCCACAATTGTGAACCCAAAATTAATTTACTAAAATTCGTATTAGAAATATTGTTTTATAAATTTGACCATAAAACGCTAGATTTCTCTTTTCCCTAATAGTTCTCTCAATGCTGAAAATCGTGATTCCAATTCATTTGGAAAACTAGCTGCCTTCATTTGATCCGTTTTATATCCTGGTAGAGCATGCGCAACCGGAAGCTCTAGCTTTTTATTAAAGATTGTTATAATTATTAGAAATATGCTTGAGAAAAGATATAGTACCGTAATATCTTCACCATGTAAACATTTCGGGGTGAGCAGGGATTCATTAATGGTTGTATCCACTTTGCGCTTATTTGTCGTGCCCAACGTGACCAGTAGCGCAGCTGATCGCCGTTCTCACAGCACTAATACACATGACATTTCTATTAGGCGTTATGCGGGCTTCCTCACGATGTTTTCTAGCCTAGACTAAGCCTAGAAAAATCCAGATCTATGTGCCGGGAAGTAGTGATCATTCCATAAATGCATTAAACCATTGCAAGCCCTTACAATATATGGAATAAATTGCTTAAAGTTAAACAAACCAAGAAAACATTTATATTCATATCTATTCTATTTTTATGCCGCGTATTTTTCTTATGAGTGCAAAATAATATTTACCATAATAATATAATATTAAAATAATTATGAGAATTCTGCCTACCTTGTCAAATTATCCTATGCACGTCACTGGTGCCGGGATTCGAAAAGAGATAGTAAATCTAATTTCGAACTTACGCAAAGCTTAGAACCTTCATTTGCAAATAAATTACAACCTCATATAACTTTTTACAAATATTTATTAAGTCTATACAATAAAGAAAAATTAAGGAGTGAAGATACTTCAATTGCTGCTTGAAAATAAGATTTTAATAAGAGTTCCCATGATAGCTTCACATACAAAAAACGAATCGTTTAAAATTAATTAATTAATCGCCAATAACTCAATCATTCGATGATGTCTATAATCACAAAGCCTACTTATGTGTAATCTGTGTGTCAAAAGTGATACTGGAATACGAACTAGACGGTAGACTAAACATCTACCTAATTGAAGTCATTACATCAAAACCAGTACCTGAGTACCGGGGTACACATAAGCTCAGCTATCATTACGTCAAATTGATAAATAATTTTGATGCATTTTTAAGTACAGACGGCGCTAAAAGTGCTCGTTCCTTTTTACTGGACAAAAAATTTTTTAAACTGTATTTTTGTATCTGTGTTTATACATACGAGTACTGTTTAAACTTATCAAGGTTGGCAGCTCATAACAACATTTCTAACAATTAAAATTACCTACTTTTTTATTAATGTTTTAACGGATCTTAAGTACTAAGTAATTGTTTTTCATTATAGCTCAACGTTTACAGAT
This sequence comes from Automeris io, assembly GCA_036320925.1. NCBI lineage: Eukaryota > Metazoa > Arthropoda > Insecta > Lepidoptera > Saturniidae > Automeris > Automeris io. The sequence goes on from JAUDJH010000001.1 coordinate 22,396,197, forward strand.
CAAAACTTAAGATCAAAGAGTCATAATTAAAAGTAAGTTTCTTTGTGCATAAAACCCTATAAAATATTTAAATTGAGTACATAACTCTAAAGATTACTTTGTTTTACTCCGTTTTACTATAGACAACTTTATAATTTTGACTTAGGACATTTAATTCAGGTATTCATATATTTTATTAGGATAAATAAATATACCACTGTCTGTATTAATATTAACTCTACGCTTGCAGGTCGCTCTCGACGAGATCACTAGTGCAACTGATCACCATTTTTTGTCAATACAAACGTCATTTTTATTAAATGACACGAGGACATCCTTTGGATTATTCTTCAACAGCTAGGTTTTTAGGAGCATTTAGGAGAAGAGTGAATAGGCACTTGTCGGGCAGATGCGAACTATGATACTCATCTTCACTTTCCACCAGACGTGATTGAGTTCAACAGTCCGTGTGTAAATCACAAAAAAAAGTTATCATGTGGTACCTTAAATTCACCTTTTTTTTTGGTAACCCGGGAAAATCCCTAACGCACATTCAGGGGGCAGTGAGAGCCGCACCCCGGTGTGTCGAACTTGCATCGATTAAAACCCCCAGGTGTTCCTTTTCCCGCCTGCCGGGTGCTAAGGGCAAGGCTGAGCCATCATCCTCGGTATCCGGCGATTCATAAATTCGCCAAAAATACTCTGGAAAAATCCAGAAATACACGTACGTACTCCGTTTCGGACATATGATTATTTATATTTCATAAAATAGGTTATAAAGATTTAGGTATAAATGCAAAATTAAATATTCTCCAATAACAATTACGTCACCGACTGTACCGCTGAGTTATTGCCTATTGTTGCACTACACAACAAAAGATTACTGTACCTTATAATTACGAACTCGATACGATATTACTAATGCATTTATGTTAATATTTGATATATAAATTTGATTTACCCGTCAGACAGGCAATTTCAATAGATATTGAAAAAATTAAATCACTTTATGTATAGTTTACAGGCAAACGCTAACCACAATAACGCCTGGTGGAAGATGATAATGATGGGTCACGTCTGCCCGACATCTGTTGACTCTTCTTTTAAAGACTACCAAACCGTAAGGACGTGGAAAAATATGCGCAGGGAGCGTAAACAAGGCCTTTGGTATTGATGGGCGTTCGAAGTAATTATAACACAGATTTTTACTGGTTAAAGGTCTTTAATTGCACACTCAAATATTAATAACATTACAAAGCCACAAAAAAAGAAAATAAAAAAAAATTAAAAAAAAAAGAGAAAATTTTAGCCTAAGTTCAATTTTGTTCTATAATGAATTTTTTTTTTTAATATAAATGTACTATTTATATGTAACATATACATATATGTATGTATATTTGATTGATTTTCTTTTATTGTTATTTATTAGCTTGATTTTTATTTTTGTACTAATTTTTGTGGAAACTTTGCTGGCTTATGTAACATTTTTTGTGTATATTGTTATCATTTTTATATTGCTGTATGTTTCCCTTTCAAATAAATAAATAAATACATATTTTGCAAGTGACAAGTGACATAACCTAAAAAACTATAGACTCCAGTCACCCTTACTCTTTTATGCATAGATAATATAAAGATCATATTCACTAATCAACAGGTATTAGTATACTAGATAAAGACGTGACTTTGGCTTTTTAATACGAACATAGGGAATGTCCACTTCTCAAGGTTGTCACTTCCGAAAGGCTGGTAGATCACTATAGGATTTACCAAAACGAGTTTCGTACCCACAGGAGTTGCGTGCCCTTGGATTGTCACTCGCTGGTTGAGCACTTTAAGTCATTTTACACACATCTGGCTTTCCACAGAGGCATGAGAGGGATGGCTCTATACACCACCCCTCCCCAAACGAGTGGAGGCCTACTTACGGCCGCACACCCAGTCGGTCATTGAGGATGAGACCCCAGTCGTGCCCTCGATGCTGGTAGGCGGAAGGTGGAACACCCCGGGGGCTTTAGTCGGTGCAAGCCCGACACACCAGGGAGCGGCCCTCAGCTCTCCCCGAGGTCCGTTAGGGATTTCCCCCGGGTTCCAAAAAAAAAGCACCTTAAGTCCTCACTCCTCTCGCTCAATGAAGTTTTAAAGACATTTCCTGGTCAATAGTAATTAGTTCTTTCAAAAAAAATTTGATGCAAAAGAGGAAACAGGCTTGAGAAAAAATTTCGCGTCTCACAAAAGATTTTTAATAATTTTCTGTTTAGTTATCATGGTATAGTATTAGGGATGTAACGGAGGCAGTTTTATCGGAACCGAAGTCGGAGTTTTTAAAATTGATTTATCAGAGTCGGATTCGGAGTCGGAATCGGAGTCGGAGGCAATGTCAGTCACAAGTGACGGCAGAATAAAATAGTTTTATTAAGGGACAAATAAAAAAATTATTCAGTGAACCTTTTTAATTAGAAAGTGATAAATTTATAAATACACAAACAATAAAAATTGCTGTTTCTTATTAACATTTTCATAGTACTGTGAGAAAGCGATTACCTCAGCTACTGGTCGCGTAGTCCACGACATTTAAGCGCAAAGTGGATAAAACCACTATTGTATGTCTGCTCACATAGCGTGATAGCGTGAAGATATGTTATTTATTATATCTTAAATTTGATCCCATTTTAATATGGTGCAGGTTTGATACATGTCTTCGAAAGTATAAGCCAGAACTTTTGAATTGACAACAGCATAATCCATTTCCCTCTACATCTCACTCGTGTGTAGACAGATGTTGAGGATCGAGACTGTTTCCAAGCGTATATCAGGTTTTTTTTTTTTGATAGCCCGGGGGATATTGTTGACGGACCTCAGGAAGCTAAGGAAGCAGGGACCTCAAATGAATTGACTGCAACAGTGGTGGTGACCTCCGATGAATACCTCCGATTAAAATGTTTCGGAACCGAAGGTGTAATAACGATCGGAAGTTCCGACTTATCGGAGTCGGAGTCGAAGCTCCGTAACATCCCTGTATAGTATTTACGCGGGCCGGGATAAGTCTTGGACATATGCCGTTGCACAAAATGCACCCTCGTAGGCGGGATGATTTTATAATATAAAGGTTGCGATATTTGAGACAAATCAAGTACTTACCGTAGGCAGCGGTATTCGGGCACTTCACAAATCACTCACTGTATGTGTATTTGAGTGCATATGTGAAATATGGTGTTTGTGAGGATTTATGTGTGTGTTGCGAGTTTGAAAGGATTATTAGATGCGATTATAATGAAAAGAATGCGATGCGATATTATTAAGTTTTATAAGAATGCGATGCGATGCTTGTAGTTTGAAATGCGAGAACGGGAAAAAAAACGAATGATGTACGCCAGATGGCGTTTGCGATTGGGTGCGTTTACATTATTAATTTATAGTTCTGGCGTGGCGCCTTTTGGCATGACTTGTATTTATGCGTCAACTGGTAAAAGAAGTCATATCGTGTAAGAAGCTGTAACTTGCTATTATGTAACAACGCCTTTGTCATTAGATATCGGAGATAAAAGTGTTGAGGCATGAGGTTACAGTAGGGTTGTCAAGCACTTTGAGCAACTGGTTGGCAACTCTTTATCTCAACTCGACCTTCATCTACTATTTTAGGTATTGTTAATGTTTCTAATGTTAACAATCTCAGAATGATGATGATATCCTAGCCGGTTTCGGCCACGGCGACTGTTTCAACACCGATTAAGAAAATCGAGGTCCAATTTTCGGAAACAGTCAATTGCGCAGGAGATATTTAAGTGCATAACTGGACGCGCAGCCAGAAAAGCACTCCCTCATCTGAGCTCCCTCAGGCCCGATGGAATGGAGAACCAGTACGATTGGGAGGGACCAGGATGCAGGTTTCGTCGAGTTTTCTTTCTCTGAACACCTGGTTGAATTGCGGTGTTAAAGAGATACCTTAGTCGCCTTTTATGACACCTCAGCAAGAAGAGGGGGGTGCTATTCTATTCTGCCGGCAGCCACCACGGCTATATCTCAGAATATTACATTTATAAGTATCAAACGTATAATTGAGGCGTCTAATTTCAAAACCCGCTAAAACGAATTTTTCGTACAAAATTACTTAATAGTTTTGATAATTTGCTTTTTATAAAAATGATTTTATAAAAAGCAAATATTATATATTATTTTTTTCTTTTTCTCTCTAGAATAATAAATTAAATGCCTTATAAGAATGTAATTGTTAAGTCAAAGATTAATATTTTTTTATAAATTTATGGGATTTGAAAAAAAAAATTAAAGTGGGTTTGAAATTAGACTCCCCAGTTAGAAAATATAAAGAAACCATATACATACGTTAAAAAATATAATATTAATATATCGTCACGCTATCTCTCTTTTGTAGTGAGCAGAGATTCATTAGTGAATGTATCCTTTTAAACTTTTACGTCGTACCCAACGTGACCAGTAGCGCAGCTGATCGCCGTTCTCACAGCACTAGTACACATGACATTTCTATCAGATGCCGTGCGGGTTTCCTCACGATGGTTTTTCTTCACCGACGAGAATCTGGTGCCTAAATCCCTACTTAATTTGAAAAACGTAGATGTATGTGTCATGATTTCTACCCTACAATCATTCGAATCGCCGCGCATGCTTGCCATTTATCCACTACGCGACTATAACCGATTTAAATGCGCTTTCACTAATGTATCGTGGAAAGCATTTTTAACATTTAGTGTTAACTTTGTTTTTTATTTATATGGGTAAAGAAATAAAAAAGTTAGATTAGTTTAAAAATATACGTCGGTTGTTTACTTTAAACAAAAGTGGTGCTATTTATCCATATTCTGCAATAACATCGTAGCGGAGGAGTGTTTGCACAATTTTTTACAAGTATATGAAAGCAATGTAAATGATATTTATTTTCGAATATTGTAAGTCATTCGTACTAATTGTATTCTATATTTAATTGTTGTATTTAATATAAGAAAGAATCGATAGCATATTTAAGTTTTATATAAAGATTTCACATTGTAATAATTATATCTATACTAATATTATAAAGCTGAAGAGTTTGTTTGTTTGTGTGTTTGTTGGAACGCGCTAATCTCAGGAACTACTCGTTCGAACTGAAAAATTATTTTTGTGTTGAATAGAACATTTATCAAGGAAGGTTTTAGGCTATATAACATCACGATGCAACTATTAGGAGCGAAGAAATGATGGAAAATGTGAAAAACAACGGGGAAAATTATTCATCCTTTAGGGCTTCCATTGCGTGCGCTGCGAAAACGGTTCAAGATACAAAAAAAATATGTATGAAAGAATTATTCCTCTTGAAATTATCTAAAAAAATATATGCGACAGTATATGTCTATCTTTTAAGATTAAGTCACTAGAACCGTTTTTATAGTAATAAAATTTGGTCGAAATTAATGCATTATTTGTTATTAATGTAACAATATGAATCTTTATCCAAATAAATGTGTTCTAGACAAAGAGTATTTAATTGAGAATAAAATTGTCTTTGACATCACTTAATGTCAATAAACATCTTAGAAGATATTACAAAACTTTATATAGCAAAATAACGTTTGCCGGATCAGCTAGTTCATAATAAAAGTCCAAATTCTATGTGAATGCTAGTACAAAATATATATGCGCCAACCCTAAGTAGCAATAGCTGACGGCTACCGTCGGGTTCAGAAGTCGGTCACGAATCCAATGATCCACTCAGAACGAAAAACGTGCTCTAAGATTATGCCTCGCGGTATCAACAAATTTATACCGAGCACGTCTCCAGTAGCTTATTGAACGTATATCGACAATTTTCTTAACAAACATTTATTCATTTAGGCAAACAAAATACAGAACAAACGTAGGTTGAGGTTGATAGACATTACTTTGCCTGTCTTACTTTGTGTGTGGGCGTTATGGATACGGGACACCGGTCTCGTATCCATGCACGAAGACGCGAATAGTCCTAGATTTGAGTACGCATTTAGGCAGCACAAACTAACCGATGAAGATTAACATCGTGAGGAAACCCACATGTAATCTAATAGAAATGTCATGTATACGTATTGTGAAAACAGCGATCATATGCGCTATTGGTCATGTTGGGCATGACTTATAAGCGCAAAGTGGATACAGCCACTAATGTTCGTGCTCACCTCGAAAGGGATACAGCGTGAGGATATATTGTTATATATTAAAGATATAATCGTGTCTCAGGATGTAATATATTATAGTATAGTCGACCATAACTCGTCACATCTATAAAAAACCGAGTCCGTCAATAAATGGCAGAATTAAGGGTAAATATAGATAAAAAAGAATACAAACAGTTTCAACACATAACCTTCTCATGACTTGAGTAGGGTTTTTTCCCGCGGAAAGTCCTAATGTTGTTATGGCGGAAAAAGCCTTTACAATTTTACCGGGCGAGAGGGGCGCCCTTAAGGTATTCCACCAGCGAGGTATGGGTTAGGTGGCAACGCAAGGGCACCCCTGTGGTTATGAACGGTGATCCAATAGCGTTTCATTATCGATTACCTTGAGAAGAAACGCCAAAAGAAAATCCTGGCTACTCCGGAGTAGGAAGTAGCATCCTGATGGCACTTGCTGTAATGGTTGAATTATTTTCCACTAAGCAAGCTGTAGTGGGTAAATTATATTATATCCATTCACAAATCCATATATGTGATATTTTAAAAGTATATGTCAACTCTATACATTTCGCACTTTTCTACTAGCGTTATCTCTCATTGAATGTTACATTATCTAAGCCCTCCGAGGACTATCGATACTTACAATGAGTTTTTAGACCATGCTATATTTCATTGTAGATAATTGTATCAAGTGTAGCCCACTGTTAAGCTATAAAATAACTAAATGTAAGGAAGATATTACTTAAATACAATCTTTATCAAATTAGTGTGAAATCTATTTATGTCCATATCGAATTGATCTATACGCTGCAAGCAGGGCGCGGCATACCACGCGGTGTCAGGTTCCAAGGGCATCAAAGAAACCGTCTGTTTTACCAACAACACGGGTATGGCGTAAGTCACAAGCGCTGCGCTTCAGCGTTTTCTCAGTCATTTTATTTACACGTTCTTTTTAATTTTATACAGCTGGAGAGCAAACTCTAATAGCATTGTTCACATCGTAAAAATACATTCGACAGCAGTAGCGTGCATATGATTTTCATATAGGGCAAGAAATAAGTAAAAAAGGTACTTCGAGTTTTCAATAGCTCTAGTTCTATTAGAGGATTGTGTAAACGCGTTATAACTTATGAATTTCGGTAAGCATGCATTACCATCACAAATGTCGCACAAAAGTATTTCCATAATGTATACATTAAATAGTATAAATAACTATAATTCAAAATTAATTAAAAGAGACAATTCAATTCATCAAAAAGCAAGACACAATATAATAGCAATACGGCGATCTGTGATAATTGTTTGTCCATGGAAATTTTAATTATTTACTTTTTTATTTAATATTGGACATAAAGAAATGTTTAAAAAATAATCACATAACTTATTTTGAATTACTACTTTCTTGTATAAAACAATATAATAATAATAATATTTACACAGAACATAAAAACATAATATAAAACATTATTTTAAATTGAAAACCATTATTACTAAATCCCTATATCATAGTCACTAGGTAGCTTGTGCAGGTACCTACTTACATACATAGATGGGAAAAACGTAATCAGATTAATGAAAATGATTAACGATTACATTTTACGTTTTTTACCATTAATATGACTGCATTTTGCTCATTTATGTTTTAAACACTACAAAATCCCAGATTGCATACACATTTATGATTTCTTAATGTTTTAAATGGATTTGTGGCATACTCATCTATCACGTCGGGGTCACCAGTTACTAGAGATTCGCTAAAGATTTAATCATGATTACAGAGCAAGAAAATTAATATAACGACTACATTTTGTAATCGTTGATCATTAATCAGAATACATTTTGCCCATCTCTGCCTACATATTATATATGATACAAAAAGCAAAGCATAATTCTGATTTTCGCTAATGGGCGCACCTAGATAACGCGCGTCTCCGCTCGTTGCGCCATGTTTCTTGTTCCTATATCAGTCATGAATGATTTATAGTAATATTTTTTTTTTACACTGGCTCGACATAGTGACTACAGAGTACCTGATGGTAAGTACAGTGTAGTCCAAATACGAAAGCGACTATCAAAGGATGAAAATCCATTGATAGTCTACATCGTCATGTCGGCCTACATATACCACGACTGAAGGTCTCTAGGTATATGAGCTACTGGATATACACAAGCTGATTCCGAAACGCGACAAGCTGAAACTGGTCACTATGACGGGCTTTACACCCATGTACTGCGGTCGCGATCCAGACGGGCACCGACGCCCTACCACCTCGCTGCTGCCCGTTTAGCACCACCCAGGAGTCACGTGTAGGGAAACTAGGGTAAAGCCTACGGACGCGAGCAGCTTCGACTCCCAAAATAATAATACTTACTTAAAACTTACTTAGTAAATAATATTTACTTATTTTACATCGCTTTTGACAAATCGGGAGAAAGTCATCCACGGTCACGCGTCATTCTATAACTTGCACCACAGGCTAACTAAAGCGAAGAGCAAGGGTTCAATTTGTTGGTAATTAACGGAGAGCAACACCGGGGTTGTTGTTTAGTGCAGGTTGCATTACAGATAACGTCTTAAGTAATTTGATATGGTGAAAATAGTAACACCGATTTAAAAGCTATTTCTTTATAAAATACATTACATTTTAAATGGTAAACATTTAGTCTAATTGTGTTTTGTGAGGCTATCTATATTTGCAGACGCCATTTTTAAATTTATTAAATTTGAAATTACTTAACACGACCGTCGTCACGGCACCCATGTATGGGTGACGATTGTCTTGTTGAATTTAAGAGGATTTTTAGTTGGATTTTTAAGAGGGATATAATGAAATGAACATTCATGTGTAAATATAAGATGTACAACATTAAAATACTAAACATATTTATATTATTGAATAATTTTTATTAATCTATAATTATTAATTACTAGCTGTCCCGGCAGACCTTGTTCTGCCCTATTTTTCTAAAACAAAGTCACATTGTTTTTTTAATGTTAATAGCTTCCCCGTCAGATTTTTTTGAAAATTGTTTGAAGCAACCTGGCCTTAATGCTATATGTATGTATAAAAATTGACAAATATTGACATTAATATTTATACGTCACTGAATTGTTTTGCCTTCCCGGAACGCGTCCACTGACATTTAAACTTTATGGTATGGTGTTAAAGTTCAAATTGACTTTTAAATATTATTACAAATTTTTTGTATGAGAATATAGAAAAGTGTTATTTTTAGACAATTGCAGGGAATTTTTAAAATTTTTCTCTCAGTAATTACCTTCCTCAGAATTCATCAAACACAAAAAAAAAATTAGCCAAATCGGTTCAGCCGTTCTCGAGTTTCGCGCTTATCAAGACATTTTGCGATTAATTTTTATATTATAGATAATATAAATAATTAAAAAGAAATGCTTACCTACGTTACTGATTACTTTGAGCATATATAAGCGCAAAGTGGAATCCACTAAATATCTGCTCACCCTGAAAGGGATCTAGAAGGGACAACAAACTTAATATCTAGCAAAATTAATAAATCTACCATATCTAATAGCAAATAAACTAAATAATGGTAATGTTAATCCAAGCGCTCATTTAATGCGTCCTTTGCTAGCCCTTGACTTGGATTCGAGTAATTGTCGAACACCTGCGGGGCTGCGACCGACTTGGCAATAAGCCTGCCTATAGATTGACGTCTTTTAACCGCCTGAATATAAGTTTAGATCATTTTTATCCTGATAAGATATAGTGACCACATCAAACCTGATGGTAAGCCTGGTGCAGTCCAAAAATAACTACAACTATCATCAGGGAAAATAACCTCTCGGTAATCGCAGTGATCATGTCGGCCTGCATAAAAGCGAGTTACTATGGTGGTTTTTACACTTATATACTGTGATCACGTATTCGCGATCAATTTCAGGCAATCGCCTTTTCACCTCAAAAATGTTTTACCTCTTCGTTAAATAAATGTTTTTCGGAGCGATTATATCGTTCGAGATTGATGTCGCATACAATGGAACTTGTGATGAAGATCAGTGTCGAATCATTGTTAGCCCGGAACGTACTAAATCGCAGTTTCTCTTTTCACAGGCTTAGGTCTAACTCTGAAAGTGCGTACGCAGGTGCGTTGGAGGCAAATTACACATAGTAATTGCTTTGCACATAACAATTGGGCACCGTGAAAGATTGACTATTGAGTTCTTGCTAAAAAGGCTTTACGCCTTAGAAACTGTTGATAAAGGAACGCAATTAACAACGGCAATTCTAAAGCGTAGTAAATCCAAATTCATTCAAATAAAAGTGTTTTTTTTTTTTTCATCCTGGAGGAAAATTCTACATAGGCCCATCAGGGACGCTGTGAGGACAGCGACCCCGGTGTGTCAGACTCCTACTGACTAAAAACCCCCGGGGTGTCCCTCTGATTGCTCCACCTAGGCCTGGGAAGCCAAATTCATCCAGACGCCCAGGGAACAAGAAGTCTTGTAGAGGCTACCTCTCTGGGAGGGGAAGGAGTAAAGCCAAATAAAAGTACAATAAACAAGTTTTGTTTACCTACACGTTGTTGCAGATTGGGATGTATTTCTATGTCGTGATAAACTGTCAATTAATTATTAAATGCTTATTTTATTAGTATATAAGATTAATTAAATCTCAAAGATGGATTACCCTAGATGGAGTGCCCTATAAGACCTTGGCTCAGATTTATGTTGGCAGCCAAACACCTGTAATGTTTACATTAAACTAAGGTGAAACGAGCGTTTTTATTATCTCAATTAAAGTAGCTACACAACAGCTGGAAGGAATATTTTGACCAAAGATCAACAGAGAAAGGCATTTGGTATCGCACAATGCAGAGTGAGCCTCCTCGTATTCCTTGGTTTTCTAAGGTTGGGCTAGATAGGAAATATATTGTAATAGCTCATTGAATTAGATCTGGACACGTTCCTCTCAAAAAGTTTGGATATCTTATGAAAAAAGTCGGTAGTCCAAACTGTATCCGCTGTGGCACAACAGAGGATATCCAACATTTGTTGATGGAATGTGTCCAGAATAAAAAAGAAAGAGAAAGCTTAAGGAGCACCCTAAACATCAACTTTTTGGACTTCGGCATTTATCAAAGCTATTTAAGTAATCCCAGTAGTCGAGAATCTCGCAAAATTTATATATTTATTTACAAGAGTTTAGTGGAACCTTAAGGTTTCTCTATCTTCTATAGTGTGCCTATAACACTTAGTGTAATGTTTATATTTTTATTTTTTATATCTTTATTTATGATGTAGCACGATAGGGCTGGCATGACTGCATGCGGCAGTCAAAAGCCCTTTAAATAAATTGATTAAAAAAAAAAATTATCTACTAAGAAATTAGCCTAACCTGTCTCCACTCTTTTTTGGTAACCCAGAGGATATCCTAATGGAATGTTAGGGCATCGTGAGGGTGGCATTCCGGTGTAACGGACCTTACCTGACTAAAACCACTCGGTGTTCCTCCTACCCGTCTGCCGAGGCTAAGGGAACGATTTTTCCAGCTACCTCTCGAAGGATGATGTAAAAACCCACTCTTCGCTCACTTGTTGACTTTGAGCGGTGCGTGCAAACACACCCCGCAACCCTCAAGCCTGGATATATTGGGCCATGTCCGTAGCTTTCTCCTCTCGTAACATTTTGTGTCTTCTCTCTTTTATTATTTATTTATTAGTATACTTCCATAGTACATATTAACACATAAATTAATGATGAAACCGACTGGATGATGTTGATTGAGTTAAATTGTTGAAATGTCTAATGTAATGTAAATATTTTGGGGGAATTAACAATGTGTAGACGGAGGTTTTTGGTAAATGAACCAAAAAAGACTTCTTTTAAGCCATAAAAGCCAATAAATTTAATGTTCCAGGACTCCTGGATTATGAAGTGTTGGCATATCACGATAAGTGTTATGTGGCAACGATAGTGTTGGCATTTTGTCGGCGCTAATAGTTCAAAGGGCATTTGTAGTCTCACTCCTTACACTATATTTTCAAAGATTAAAAATTATTAAAGATGAGACTATTGATTGTATGAATAATACTCTGTATGGATAGTTCATTACTCTTATTTATTTATTTTAAATTCATTACTATAGTTACAAACACACAACACACACACACACACAACAATAAATGCGAGTAGTTGCGCATGTTTTTGAGGTTATAAGACGATGTGTCGGGCGGATCGTCTGAGGGGACGGCCTCTTAGGCGATACTCCAGTGGTGTTGTGCGTGCTCTCATGCACCACTTGACGGTGGAGGGGTGGTTATTACTCTTCTCTCCCACACTGTATCCTCCCTCCTACACTGTATGGGGTTTCCCTTACTAGGGATCACCTCGCGCCGGACCACGGTGAGACCAATGTCATATTCCCATAGTCCGACGCACCCTGTGATTGGAGGTACATACCGGTGGTTTTCGGACGGCCCTTAACAAGTTACCACCGGGTTACCAAAAAAAAGGTGGTAAGAGGATAACCCAAACTGGGTCGTAACTCGTGACCCCAGTACACAAGTGTAAAGAACGTCATAGCGACTCGCTTCAACCTGTCGCGTTTCGGGATCAGGTTACCCACGTGCAGTTAATCGTATGTATATCTTGAAACCTTCTGTCATAGCATATTTAGGCCGACAGTATGACCTGGACCGTCAAAGAACTCCCGTCCTCTTAAAGACCATCAGATGCAGTGTAATTGCTTTATCGAGACAATATAAAACTCCCTTGAAGCAATGATTGTATTTGATCAGAAACTGGTTAAGATTAAAAGCTTTGACTAAGCTCTGACTAACGCCATGATTCATGAAAAGTCTTGCCAAGCATTAGCCTAGGATAAATGGAGAGCTGAACTGCTGCGCGCTTCCAAACGTTACGCTTGATCACGACTGTTCTGTCAAGAGCATACGATTGAGAAGTAGAGTGGGTTTTAGGTTATCATCTGGTGTTCCTTTCATGTGTTCAGTAAAAGAACCTCACCTTACATTTTTTTGGAAAACAAACAAAACGAACATCAAAGTGTACCTCACACAGTGTTGTTTTCGTAAAAACTACGAATAACCGCATCGTGTCAGACATTGTGACATATTAAAAGGGTTCTGCATGTTATGAATTAAAAAGCCTATTATATTTTTAGTACAAATTATACTGTGTCAGTCACGCTTTACGGTATTTTTAGGGTATTTTCTGCAGCAAACAGTTCAAGAACAAACTTCAAACTTTTTACTTCATCCGTTGTAGCTCTGTAGGGCTTATATAAAAGTTATATTAACACGTTGAACGCCGGCCCTTTTTCTCAATACTTCCCGTTCTGGCCGTTTTAATCTCTTTATTCTACAATAAATTCTATTTCAAAATATGTTTTTTTTATCATTTCTATTGTTATAAATCTGCGTTTTATCACATTTTTTAGCTGGGGGTCACCGGTGCCCCCCTCCACGGCTCAAACGGAAAGTTTACTGGGGGTCACCGGTGACCCCCACGGTGTTCAACGTGTTAAAACATTAATGTTTTTTTCCACTCCGACGCAGCCCTGAGTTCAAGTTCAAACGGGCTCTCCGCAACTCGTTGTCAAAGTGCGCCTATTTTGCGTGAGACCGGGTTGGGATGATTTCAATCATCCCGGCCCATCTCCAGGAAATCGGCCAGCTGCCTTATGTTGCTGGTTGCTTCGGAAGGGACATCGGGGAACCGTGGTGTTGTGCCCGGTATACCGCTAGTGCACTGCATTCAATAAGCACGTTCCTGGCTGTCTCGTCCTCTCCTAGGCACGCTCTGCACTGTGGAGTTTCCGTGACACCTAGATAGAAGAGATGTCTATTAAAATAACCGTGTCCTGTTATGGCGCCGGTGACTCTACGTATCTGTAATTTACTAAGATGCAGAATGGCTCTAGAATGGATCCTTGGTTTTTCTCGAGATAATACCTCTCTAACCTGTCTGCATTCTAATAAATTGTTCCAGTCTGAGCAGCCTTGAGTTTCTTTCGGCGTTCCTTCTCACGGTAGTCGCTTCCGAAGCGCTAGTAGATCACCGTTAGGTTTCGTATTTCGGCTGGCGGTCCAAATCGAGGTTCGTACCCACAGGGGTGCTCTTGCGTTGCCACCCAACCCATAAATTTGCCGGCTGTGCATCTCAATATTCACCCTCTTGTCTGGATTAGTTATGAAGGTCTATCCCGGCCATCAAAGTACTGCCCGAGTAAAAAAAAAGTTTATTTAAATGTAGTGGTACATCTAGCAGTTTAGAAGTATGTAATAATAATAATAATACCGCCGTAATCTACCTTCATAATCGATTTTAGGGTTTAATAATAGTTTTGCGGAACCCAAAAGAACCCTAACTAAGGGTGTGTTTACACGATCAGCGACGAACCAACTTTAATGCTATATTTATTTACATTAGATATAACGCATGCGCTCCCAGGCACGCGTTCGACTCTCGCTTGTGTCATAAAAATTTTTGGAACCGAAGCATCTGGTGCGGTTTGTGTACTAATATTTAAATAATACGCGTTTAGAATACACTAGAATGAGTTGATACCATAGACCAATAAGTATACAGACATCGGATACAACTTTTAGTAAAAAATATTATTGTATGGAATTAAGAATTTTTTTTATACTAGATCAAAAAAATGGCTGCAGCGCACGTGATCGAAAATACAGCGTAGTCTAAGAACGACATCAGTAGCCAAAGGATGGGAATCCATTAATCGACGCAGTCGTCATGCCGGCCCACATATACCACGACTGAAGATCTCTAGTCATATAATAAATTGGTCGTCAAGTTGATCCCGAAACGAGACAAGCCAAAGCGAGTCACTATGACATGGAAATATAGTTTAATACAGAATGCGTGATTTTTTTTTTACACTGGCTCGACATAGTGACTACAGAGTACCTGATGGTAAGTGCAATGTAGTCCAAAAACGAAAGCGACTATCAAAGGATGAAAATCCATTGATAGTCTACATCGTCATGTCGGCCCGCATATACCACGACTGAAGGTGTCTAGGTATATGAGCTACTGGATATACACAAAGCAGATCCCGAAACGCGACAAGCCGAAACTGGTCACTATCACGGGCTTTACACCCGTGCACTGTGGTTGCGATCCAGACGGGCACCGACGCCCTACCACCTCGCTGCTGCTCGTTTAGCACCACCCAGGAGTCACGTGTAGGGAAACTAGGATAAAGCCTACGGACGCGAGCAACTTCGACTCCCAAATTACGTAAGCTCATTTATGCTCGTCTTGTTCTATCGTGTTATTTTTTTATTCTGTAGCATTTCTTGATACAAGTTCAATACGGAATCGTCATATTTTAACCAAAATCAGGTGTTCACGACGCGTCAACTCGCGACAAATCCTCGTGTGTTCACTTACAGCGTATATTCATGTTTTCTTTGTACGTCCTAATTATTTGTAGATAGTGTATAATTATTTACCGATATAAGAAACCAAATTCATTGTATTACTTAACAGAATAGTTGCTCAAGGAAAAGATACACAGAAAAAAAATCGTCATATTAATTAAAAAGGAATGAAAACGAATAATAAAAATAAACTACCAAGACGAAGAAAGTCTAGGAAACAAAATACATATATTATATACGCTTAAGTGGACCCTCTTTCAACTTTTGGCCACAGAGGGCGCTGGTTGTTACGAAGCTGCATGGGTACATAGATTGATTGTATGACCTGCGAAGTCTATTGTATATACATGCTATGGTTGATACGGGCGTTAATATTTTATATACGTGACACATTCGTCGATCGATGGTCAAGAATGTTGTAAAACAAGTTGATTACTGTACCGTGTTGTCGTAAATGACTAAAACAGATGTTAAGGTTATTTTTATTTCAGTAATTTAACGTTATTGTCATATTAAAACTTAGCAGAGCTTTAAAAGCACAAGTATAAAGATTAATGCTTATAATAATCACAGAGAAAACTTACACCTGCGTATACAAAACATTGTTTTAATAAAATATTCTTTGTGTATCACCAATATGTTACCTATTTATTATTTAAAATGATGCGTTCAATATTTTTACTACGCCTCACGTCAACGCAACATTAAAAAAATATATTTTTTGATTTAAAAAGAAAACACTCACTTGGTTAAACTCGGTAATATCACTCGATTAAATTAAAAATACTTCTTCTGCATATGAGTATATTATAATTTGCAGTGAAGTAGGAACTTAACTTAATCTGGATATCACATTACCGCACTCAGATTACGGTTAGATTACAGCACTAGAGCATAATTCAAATAATTATAAGCATAAAAGCGGTGTAATAATATATTTGTTACTTAGAAGCGTGATAAGAAACGTATTTATTTATTTAGAACGTACTTCTAAACTGTTCAATGAAAAAATATATATTTGATTTTTATAACCCTTTTTGTAATTGATTAGGATTTTTGTGTAAAAATATTTTTTTAGTAAAATACGTGCTATGTATGCATTAAAAAAGGAGACAAGTTTTTGAATAACCAATATAACCAAATTTATTCGTATTATGTTCGTTAGTTTTCTAATGAAATACGTCAAGCGTTTACTGGGACAGCAAAAAGTCGTAATTTTTTGCTATGGTCACTAAACCTTCATCCTTTGTTACTTCAGTTATCGGCTATACTTTTGTGTGTGTGTGTGTGTGTTATTTGTTTAGGGATTTTGTTCCTTAACATTGTTATATTATTATAATAATGTTATTGTCTTGTAACCCGCTTTCACTTGAGAGATTTACTGATAAAAATACATAATGTACATGACAAGTGTTTTGTACCATTGGAAAAGATAATATATCTTCTAGTTTAAAAGACTTTTAAATCTTCTCTATTCTTCATTTTGTTTTAATAAAATCTGTAGAGTAAGTTTTTATAGCACTAAATTTATTTAAATCGCTTGGATAGGAACAGAGCTTCATGTAGTGGTATATATTACAAAGATTGATTGAAATTAATTTTCTTCGTAACACTAAAATAGCTTTGCTAATAAATATACTCTACTATTCTTTATTTGTCATCCGGGATAAACCTGCAAACGACCGTCAAAGCCGCCGATCCTTCAACTCGCTGCTAGCCAGACCTGAGATTCCATCTTCCTCCAACGACTTAGCGAGCAAATACTCTTTCTTAGGCTTCATATCTAGCGTGGGTGTGTATAGAGAACCTACTCTTCAGGAGCTCTGTATTTTTTTTAAAATTATTTATAGACGAACGCTTGACCTCAATCACACCTGGTGGGATGTGAAGATGAGTTCGATGATGAAACGCAATCGCCCAGCAAATGCCTATTCACTCTTCTCTTAAAGACTCCCAGGTCATAAGATCTCGGAAATATGGCCGCTGGAAGCATATTCCACTCCATAGCCGTTTGCATAATGAATGTAGAAGCGAATCTTCTCGTGCGGATATAAGGAACACCCACCACATACGGATGGTATCCAACACGATGTCTAGTGGTTTTGTGGTGGAAAGGGGCTGGTGAAATCAAAGAATGTAGTTCCTAAGAACACTCTCCACCGCGCAACCGGTAAAAGACCGCGAGGCAGGCAACTCTACGTCGATGCTCGATACTGTGCATTCTAATTTTTGTCAAAGAGTCCTCACCAACAAGTCTCCGAGCTCTACGATCAATGGAGTCCAAAGCCGCCAACTGATATTTAGCGGATCCGTCCCAAAGATGAGAACAGTGCTCGACACCCGACCGCACCTGCGCTTGATACAGGTTAAGAAGTTGCGAAGCTGAGAAGAATAGTCTGACCGTATCTGACGATTCGCAGGACACGTACGCATTGACTTCAACTCAGCCGGGGAGTACCCTCCCTCAAACCTATTTATCAATGTTAGGGAGTAGTGCTTGGCTCGTCACGGGCGAAGGCATATCTTCTGTTACAAAGCCCAGGCCGCTGAATTTCGAGAAGAAAGTTTTTCGTCCCTTCTCTTTCAGCGACCTCCTTCTACCACATAACCCCTTTGCAGGCCTTCATTCACTGCCATACTCATTCTCAGCGAGAGATCGCTACCAATATCACTCCTTAAATCGAATGATTGTCTAATATACCTCAATTAGAGGAATTTCGTCATAGCTAACGCAAACGAAGTCACTGCCACAGACTAGTATTAATAAATAAATAAATAAAATAAAAAAGCCTTTATTTGTCCTTTTTTTTAGTTATTTACATTTATCTGCTAAATTAAATGTTTACTAAGTCAAGAACCCCTTAGCGGGTAAAGGCCTCCTCCAAGGATGTCCAAGCAACTTTGTTTTGGGCTAGTATTATTATATATTTATTTTAAAGCATGAAAATTACCATTCTATTTCCCCGTCACACATGTCACCGTGACAAATTCTTAACATTGCCAACCTTTGAGATCTTTAAAAGCAATTCCCGATTTTCGTAGCAAAAACAATTTCGGAATTCCTCCCTAAGTTTGACCTGAAATTAAAACGTCCGACACCACTGTAACTGTCAGTCTGTCAAAGCGATCCTCGTAAATAATGTTTGAGGATGACATTTTTTCCCGAAACTCTAGGGTGAAATGCTGCGTTTCCCTAAATAGTCACGTCTTCGAGGTGATGACAATTGACGTTTTAATTGGTTTCTAATTCTGTTTTGTATTATTCTTTGCTAGCTTTTGGCTGTAACTTCGACTGCTTTACAAAATGTTGTACATTGAAGTCCTTCACGGCCACAATTTGACTGTAACTTGGACCATTTTACAAAGTATTTTATATTATTACAGGCCACAGTTACATAGGTTGTCTTATTTCATGGATAAAATTATAGAGAAATAGCTATTGTGACTTGCTTCGGAGTATCGCATTTTAAAATCGGCTAGTGTATGATCAGGATCTTATAAACCTAGAGAACTGCAGTCGAGGTATATGTGGCTGTCATGATCACGACATCTTCCAATGGATTCTCGTCCCGTGTCGGTCGCTGACCTTCTAGAACTACGCTATATTTTTCATCTGATGCATTCGCTTTGTATAGATACAATAAAAAATACGAGCATAAGGCATCGCTTAAAAACATTGCTAAGTTTAAGCAACCCTATTTACTCTATGTAAAAGAAAACAAACCATAGTTGATGTGTTACAATAATAAACTGAAATCAATTTTTCTATGACAACAATAGTCCAAACTTCAAACCCAAACAAAGAATCAATCAAAAATATTAAACCAATTATAAAGAGAACAAAGCGCGAAACATTGTAAACCAACAAACGATTTCTATGACAAATATAAGTTGATTTTACCCCCAAAATAGAACAATGCAACCGTAAAGCACTTAATCTCCACTAAAAATCTTCTAAACTAAATGAATATTAATGAAGTAAGGACAAAAACTCCCCAAATTGGGGTTCCTAAACTAAATAAGTCAAAGACAAAATACTGTTTAAAGAATGTTGTGTCGAGTTCGTAATTAATGTTTCTTTTTTTACTTACGAAATGTGACAAAAGACGCTTCAGTTGCGAGACGGTTAATAAATTCTTGTATAATCTCAAAATGGGGTGTTTTGTTGACGTAATTTGAGTTGATGCCTGATTTTGGTGGATTGTGTTGTTAGAAATTGAAACGTATGTCTGGTCTTAAATTCTGTTATTTTAATTTTGATTCTAGAGTTACTGAAAATTATATTACAGCATCCAAAACTAGATCTCGTGTGCTAATATTCGATAAAGTTAGACCAAGAGATGTCTTTTTTTCAATACTGAACTACGATTAATTAAAGTAAGGGAAAATTTAATAAAATGTGTGATAATTCTTATATATAATTACTGTATTAAAAAAATATTTACTGTTAATTGCTAAATATAGGTTTAAAGAGGATTTTATTTTCTCAAAAAAAGAAACATTCCATTTCACTTACATGAGAAAAAATTAACAATAACGCAATACAAGGCGATAGTAATACAAAAATTACAAACTAAGTAGTATAAATACACAAAACTCACAGATACAGCACCAAACTATATATGTATATAATCCAATAAACCAGTAGCGTTAATTCCATAAATGCATGAAAGCATTACATGCCCTTACGATAAATAAGTCTGGAATAAATTGCATAAACTTATACAAATAAGAAAACGATTTATATTCACATCTATTCTATATTCACGTCATCTAGCTTTCCTATGAAAGCAATATAATATTTACTATCATAATATAATATTCAAATTAATCACGCGAATTTTGCCTATCCTATCCAAATACCCTATGCACGTCACTGCAATAAACACAGACAGAAACACTACGGTAAAACAATCATTGATACTAGAAATGACCTTTTTATTCAGTTTTGCTAATTTTATTCGTCCCATTAGATAATATTAATAATAATATTTCGTCATGCTATATCCCTTTTGGGGTAAGTAGATATACATTGATGGGTGTATCCACTTTTTGTGGTTACATGTACCCAACGTGACCAGTAACGCACCTGATTCTCGCGGCATTGATACACATGGCATTACTATCGGATGCCGTGCCAGCTTCCTCATGATGTTTTCCTTCAACGGTGAACATTTAGTGCCTAAATCCATAAGTAATCTAGAATAAAGATGTACGTGCCGGGATTCGAACTTACGATCATTTGTGTCGCCGCGCATGGATGCCGGCCCCTTCATCTACTAGGGAAATGATAAATATAAACCAAACCAAATCAAAACTAGCAAACTATAACATGAATATAACATATATATCGTATAAAGACGTATAGTTGTTACAAATTTAACACCTCGAAGATTTAAGGCTTAATAAAGTGGAAAAATAAAGTTAAGTTAACTTTACGAGTAGCCAACAAAGTAAGACTTCAAATAATGTGTTGAAAACGAATAAAAACCTTTAAAATAATCCCTCCAGTCTACATAAATACATCGTAAAAGACGTAAATGCGTTTGCTAGGGTCTAAGTCGACGGTTATTAACAATTTCAAATATTAATGATCACTTAAAAGAAGTTTTAAATCTCAACGTATACTCAGTCTGTGCTTATACTGGCCAATCTCGCGAACTTCACTAGTATCAATGTCAATTTACCTCAATGGCTGCCGTAACATAAAATGTTACGAGGGAAGTTAGTCTAAAAGCTGCTGATCGGAATTTAAACATTCGATTTTTGGAAAAATATATAATCGTCGCTTAAAATGACTTTAAACTCAATCTTCAAATAGCTGTGGTGGTCTAATGAACTAAGGGACGGTCGTAGGTTCGAATATCGGCACGTACATCTGAGTATTTTCTTATTACGTATGGATTTATGCACCACCTGCTCATCGATGAAGTATAACATCGTGAGGAAACCCGCTTGGTATCTAATAGAATTGTCATGTTTACTAGTGCTGTGAGAACGGTGATCAGTTGCTCTGTAGGTCATATTGAGTACGACATATAAGTGCCAAGTGGGTATAGTCACTAATGTATCTCTGGTCACTGCGAAAAGGATACAGGGAAGGGATTGAGATATTTCCTCACAATGCATGACGTATCAAGAAATACCGTCTTTAATACTCAGCTTTTGATCCAACAACCAAGGTAGAGCCTCTTAAGATGGTAGTAGAGACTCTTCGCGATCAGCCTATTAGTCGATATAACTATCGGGACAATAATCATTGAACCCACATCCCACATGCTGGTAATCTCGTGTGCAAGGTCTAAAATTGAGGAGTCTAACTTCAAAACCTACTATAACATATATTTATCAAACCCCATAAATTTATAAAAACTTATAATTAATATTTGACTTAACAATCACATTCTTATAAGGTATTTAAACTATTATTCTAGAGTGAAAAAGCAAAAAAGAAAACATAATATATAATATTTGCTTTGATAAAAACATTTCAAATTACTATTAGGACTATTAAGTAATTTTGTACGGAAAATCGGGTTTTGAAATTAGACGCCCTAAATATTTTGTTGACATTTCATTTTCTGCTTTCACGAGATTTTCATCAAGGAGTATTGGCCTGCGTGCCAATCAATCTACTGCAACAACATCAGGTAAATTAACAAAAATAGTCCTATCAATGATAATAATAAATTGATCCTTAAAAATAAAACTTCATTATTATGATCCTAGAAATCTAAGACAAAGGCTGCAATGTTCAAAAATAGCTTTATACACTCAACAGTATGCACTCGGGTCTATTGAATTGGGCTATAAGTTACCCATAACATCTTACTTTGTCCGTGCTGCATAGGATAGTGGAGCTAAATGGACCGTGTCGAGGACGAAGCTGCATTTATTAATATCTGTAAGGAATATTCCTGTACAAAGACGGTTATTGAGCAATGTATTTTAAGGACTCGTAAAAGGTAGCTTATATTAACGCTCTCACATTATTGCAAATCTTTACTTTTCTTAAGACTTATTATATGTATCTAGAAAGACTTTTTATTTTTTTTAAATCATTTATTCACCAGTTTTTATACAGTTACAGTTTTTAAAATATAATAGTTCGCCACAGCACTCACAACTTATTCACTCCGCCATTCATTTCTATCTCCCTCTCTCCCATACTTCCTATCCCTTTCACACTCTTACACTGTTCCTTATCATTCTATAGCATTTGCATCATACGTTCTATCCCACTTACATTCCTACATGTATACTAGTGATGCCACGAATAGTGAATTGGCCGAATACCGAATATTCGGCAACGCTGACGGCCGAAGCGCCGAATATTCGGCATGGGAAACATGCTTATCGGGGGCGCGTTAGCTGTATTAAGGCAAGTTGCAACCTGTTTTCCTCGTTGCGTTGGCGCGGCAAGCAAAGACAATACAATACCCAATACAAACGAAAAAAAAAATACCCAAACCTTTCGAAATTTGCTAAAGTTTATCTTTCTTCTCCTGGAAGTAGCGTGTTTAGTGAGAGGTTATTTTTTGAGACTGGTAACATTTACGATGAAAAGCGTAATCATTTGCTACCAAAAAATGCTGAAAAGCTTGTTTTTATCCATCACAACTTACAACTGATCAATTTTAATTACTAAAGTGTTATAATTTGGAAATAAATAAATAATTTTGAGTAATATAACGTGTCTTTTTTACATGATTTGGTATTCGGTATTCGGCCGAATAGTACGTACTATTCGGCCGAATACCGAATAGCAAAAAAAGTGGCCGAATAGGCCGAATACCGAATAGTTGCCGAATATTCGTGGCATCTCTAATGTATGCCTACATATAATGGAAATAAGAAATACATGTAGTTGTAGTGGCTAAGTGGATGATGATATCCATGTGGGGCAAGACCTTTGAGCTTTTCGGATTATCTACGAATTTAGGCACCCCATGCTCACCGGTGAAGGAAGCTGGAAGACATCGCAAAGGAACCCGCATGGAATATAATAAAAATGTCATTTATAAGTACCCTAAGAACGTCAATCAGCTGCGCTACTGGTCCTGTTGGGCACGACATGGTTTCAGCTACGAATGTATCTCTGCTAACCCCGAAAAGTGTAT
The DNA here is from genome assembly GCA_036320925.1 of Automeris io. Classification (NCBI taxonomy): domain Eukaryota; kingdom Metazoa; phylum Arthropoda; class Insecta; order Lepidoptera; family Saturniidae; genus Automeris; species Automeris io. The sequence goes on from JAUDJH010000001.1 coordinate 22,419,859, forward strand.
ACCGTGATGATATATTATATGTATTAAGAAATAATTACAAATAAATTCAGTTCAAAACGCGCGAATCAGCTTGGTGTAACCATAGATGGGCAAAATGTAATCAGATTAATGAAAATGATTAACGATTACATTTTACGTTTTTTACCATTAATATGACTGCATTTTGCTCATTTATGTTTTAAACACTAAAAAATCCCAGATTGCATACACATTTATGATTTCTTAACGTTTTAAATGGATTTAATCATGATTACAGAGCAAGAAAATTAAAATTACGACTACATTTTTTAATCTTTCATCATTAATCAGATTACATTTTGCCCGTCTCTGGGTGTAACATATTCTCTGTGTTTTAAGTTTTTCGAATTTTATCGTTTTTTATCTTTAACACGTTCACGCCGGCGTGTACCACCGGTGGCCCGCGCTTGATTGTGCCATCGGGCGGCGTGTACCACCGGTGGCTCGCGCTAGACCTCGGTGACTGGCGGCGGGCGCGGCGGGTAGACTACCGGTGTTTCGCATTCGATTGTGCTATTAGACACTGATAATTTAACGTACATATATAAAAACTTTTATTTTGAATAAAATTTATATTTAATAACGTATTATAAATATAAATCAAAATCAGAACGTAATGTTTAAAAAATCGAAAAACTTATTTTTAACTATTATTCATTTATATAAAACATTATAAAACTACTTTTTTTGTTCAAAAGCTTGCATGTCTTGGCCTTATAAAATTCGCTAGGTACCTAGCAATTTTGGGAGTACGTACTTACACATTTTGTATGCTGAAAAAAGCAAAGGTTAGTTCTGCTTTTCGCCCTGGGTTGAGTTCGCGTCTCGCGCCATGTTTGTTTTAAATGATTTTTATAATAGTTTCTCAATTGGTGGATAGATGGCGTAAAAATAAGTTTTTTTAGAAAAAGCAAATTATTTTTGATTGATTATAATTCATAATATGAGAATTAGATATTCGTAGAGCGTAGGACAAGCATTGCTTTTATGCTTGTATGAGATGAACGCCACTGCGAGCTAGATACGTAAAGGCATATATTAGCGATTGATGGTCAACTTAGGGAACCTTCTTAAGTGTCGGTGTCACGGTACGAAGTTAGCTCCTTCTTCCTTAAAACAGTTCTCACAAAATATTTTCTATGACTTGGTAATCTCATTTATGTTTCGCTGTACTCATTTCAACCTCTCCACCGTGATCATTAACCACAATAAGACTGTTCAATCTATTTCGGACATCATGGGAACATATTTTCTTATCCACTCGAATTTATTATTCATCAAGTACTTAAACCCGGTGTCTTGGCTATGAGAGGCTTATTGCTCTCGACTTTGTGTTAGTACGTTTTATTTCTTTAATTGATTTTATTTTTGGTACTGTGGGAAAAAATTAGACAACGTTAGCGTGCAACAATGTATTAATGCTTGAAGCTACCTTCAGATATTGTTATAGACGTTTTAACCTTTTGTGTCACGTATTTTTTGTTTAGTCCAATCGGCTTGAAATTTAGTACTCGGGGGTTTTCGGAGTCGCTGATTACAATACAATCCTCAAAATTTCAATTCAAAATAGCGGATCCAATATGGCGGACCGGAATGCAAAAATTCATTCTAACCGCATGATATTTGGCACAAAATTTTGAAATTTTTAGGGTGGAATCGTAATCAGCGACCCCAAACATTCTTGAGTACAAAATTTTGAGCTAATCCCACGTCAGTAAAAATGTGTACTTCGAAAATTTCTGGGGATAATGAATTTTCTCCAGAACCATTGCAATTTGTTAAGGTTTGTTTACGTGCATAAGCAAAATAATCCATGATTTTTAAGTATTCCACATCAATTCTTATTCTTGAATATATGACTGATGCTGAAACACCAAAAAAAAAATATCGAAAATTCGGTCGAAATTACTCAGAAAATGTTTCTAAAACAGGTGGCACAAGATGACACAAAGGGTTAAGGTAATTGAATCAGAAAGATTAAAATGGCAATTTACTATAGATAATATTTCTATCTTTGCTTTAGAAAAATGTCATATAAATAGCATCAGTATTCTTCTAGTCTATCAGATAATATCTTGTGTAGTATTTACCTTTATATACGATGTATTTCCTAATACTTCAACAAATAAAAAGCCTGTTAAATATAACCTATGTTTGTTTTTATCGTGATTTAGGACTTTGTTTAGAACTCCTCTTGTTACATCTTAAATCGTTTATGTAGCTATTTACTCTTTTTCTTTATCTTCGTAATAAAGTTTGAAGTTTGTTGGCAACACTTCCAGTGACCTCATACTTTGCTCTTCGAAATAACATAGCTCAGTCCGGTCCACATTTTGTTTTATTACTCATCTCTAAAATTTGCAGTCCAATTGTTTTGGTATTGAAATTCTCATAAGTCAAGACTTCGAATAAGGAGGTCGATTAATGAATGCCATTGAGACTTATCACAACGCCAGCTGCGTGTGTGTCACTCACGACAAGGTCTGATCTCGGCAGACTGTGTGGCGGCAGACAGAAATGGTCAAGTTAGAATAATTTTGTCATGATTGTAACTTTCAGTTGCATCAGGTAAGTCTATTTTAACTAAAACTCTAGGTGCTCTTATATTACTTAATATGGATGGTCCCATTCTGTAGTATCTTACACCTTTTTTTTTGGCAGCTGTGAGGCCAGCGACTGTAGTCTGTCAGTCACCTACTGACTAAAAACCTCTAGGGTGTCCCCGTAATTCCGCAACCAGGCCCTGGGAAACCAAATTCATCCAAAAGCTACCTCTCTGGGAAGGATGTGAGTGAATCCTGTATAAAAAAAACGCTTTTTTATTCATAGTGGAGACAACGAAAGAATTAAATGCACTCCCTATGAGTATTTTTCCATGTTCTTACGAGAATTTAAAAGAAAAATTATTAGGCATTTATTGGGCAGATGTGGAGCATGAACTGCTTCATCTTCTTCACCTTTCACCAGGTTTGATTGATTCAAGCATTTGCCTGTGAATCATAATTCATTATTTTATAACTAAAGTTAAGGATATAAATTTTCATGTCTATAATCTCAACAACGCAAAAGTTAAATTTTTAACTAACTTAACATTTTTTAAATTTTATTATTTCTTAATGGGATCAAAATAGAATTTAGTAGATTGCAACTTAAATGTATGATTATAGAATAACATTCATAAACTTTTTTTTACTATTGAAATTAATTTTTCAGAAATTACTTTTAAGTTTGTCAAATCTAATTTACATATTCGTTTTTTTTCGTTTACATTTTATAACCCGTACCTTTTCCAGAAACGTTTAAAAATTCTCGTTTGCTGGTTTTATTCTCTGCGTTTACTTAAAATAACATCGCTGCACAGAGAAATGAGGTGTATAGAACAATATTTGCAAAGGCCGAGTCCTTGAGGTACTTCGGGCAAGGCTGCGACAAAGAGTACGTGCGTTTCTCCCAAACAAAGGATCTGGCTTCGGTGCCAGGCAGTCTGGCATCGTCAGATTTATGTGTAACTGTGATTTTTTGTACTCCGGATTGTAAATTTAAGTACCTGGACCCATTGTGGAACGTGAATGCCCGAAACCGTAACAATTGTGTCTTAACTAAGTGCGACGAAATTACCTGGATGAATCAGGCTGACGGGATTTAGTTTTGACAAAAAATGGTTTAAATCATCCGCTATGTGGACAAGTGCTTTTCTATGTACTGTTGACATTATTTTACCATCTACGACTTTGTTCAATGCACTTATGAAAAAAGTTACGAGTTTAATAGAAACTTCATATATTTTAGAAGTTATTTCAAGATTGAAACAATTGGAAATCTAGCTCCATGCTTAGGTATCGTATTGTATTGAATTAGAGATATCATTCTATTCCGTAAGGATTATTTTCGTTGATTAAACCGACCAAATGCCATAAATTAACAAAACGTGACGAATTGATAGTTTTGAAATCTTATGTCAATGTCATACATTTTACACTGTTAATAAGCGATATCGCTTATCGAATTTTACTTTGTCTAGGCTCTCTGGAGTTATTGCCACAATATTGTTTCTAGTTAGAAGCCTGCTGTCACATGCTGACTGTCGCCAGCGACTGCCAATTATTTTAATTTCAATAGATTCATTCCTCATGTAAGTCACCATCATTTTTACATTGTACATTATAAACGCCATCAGGTGTAGCTACAGGCAATGTGTCAAGTGAGTATAAAAAACGCGAAGGATATGTCAAGGGCACGCATATATCGAAGCAAAGCGTTTTCCAGTTTCCATTTTCAGTAAAAACTTGTTTCGATGAACGCGTGATATTATTAACTCGTTCATCGAAACGCAACGTTGCAACAACCATTGCTTTTTTATGTAAATTTGAATCCTATACGTTTTGCATTAAGACCATTTTTTTATATATTGCAGTTAATATGTGATGTTTATGTAATGAATATAACGCGTAGGGCTATTGTTATCAAGGTCTACAAGTCTCGACAAGTCGAATGCCAATGTTTTGTTTACATTTATATAAAAATAATAGTTTTTGTCAGCGACTTTGTCTGCGGCAACGATGATAGAATTACTTCCATTTAAATTGCTTACGTCGTTGTAAATGCTAAGGATATTTTCATGTTGCAAAGAAAAAAACATATTCATTTCACCTCTCTAATGTATAGCAGTCTTAAAGAGCTTTATTCTCCAATTTCATCAGCTCCATTTCACCAGAAAACTACCAGACTTCTTGTCAGATCAACATACGGGGGATGTTGCTTATATACACACAAAGATTTCTACATTCGTAATGCGAATAGCTAAAAAAGAAATATTCTCCCATAGTCAATAAAATCGCACTTTTATCATTTGTGATTCTTTAAAAGAAGAGTGAATATTGGATTTGTTTGGCAAGTGCATTCCATAGTCCACTACAGTAGCGTTCATTCCATAGATGCATGAAAGCATTGCACGCCCTTATCTATACTAATATTATAAAGCTGAAGAGTTTGTTTGTTTGAACGCGCTAATCTCTGGAACTACTGGTTCAAATTGAAAAATTCTTTTTGTGTTGAATAGACCATTTATCGAGGAAGGCTTTAGGCTATATAACATCACGATACAACTATTAGGAGCGAAGAAATGATGGAAAATGTGAAAGAAACGGGGAAAATTATCCATCCTTGAGGGCTTCCATTGCGTGCGCTGCGAAAACGGTTCAAGATACCATAAATATGTGTATGAAAGAATTATTTCTCTTAAAATGATCTAAAAAAATATCTCGGACAGTATATGTCTATCTTTTAAGATTAAGTCACTAGAACCGTTTTTATAGTAATAAAATTTGCTCGAAATTAATGCATCATTTGTTAAGAATTGTGTCAACGTAATAATATTAATCTTTATCCAAATAAATGTATTGTTGATTAAGAGTATTTAATTGTGAACAAAATTGTCTTTGACATTACTTAATTTCAATGAACATCTTAGAAGATATTACAAAACCTTATATAGCAAAACAACGTTTGCCGGATCAGCTAGTGATAAATAAGTCTAGAATACTTTGCTTAAAGTAAACAAAAAATACGAACCATTTATTTCATATCTATTCTATATTCACACTATCTATTGTTCCTATGACAGAAATATAATATTTACTATCATAATATAATATTCAAATTAATTACGTGAATTCTGCCTACCCTGTCTAAATGCCCTATGTACGTCACTGGTCCACTACTGATGAACTTAATCTTCTATCGGGTGTATAAATAAAGAGAAAAGAGAAGAGTTTATGTATTCTCATGATATCTACACGCAAAGGTCGATCACATTTGGGTACCAAGTGAGAATCATAATGTTTTGTTTGCGTAGGATCTGTAAAATTAACGGGACCTGACGGTCAAGCGATGACATCTGGCTCCATACACAAGTTGACGCGGTTTAAAATTATACACCTCCAGACAACACACTGGCTCGATAGATATTAAATAGCAGTATTGAGTGATAGTATTCCCCCCTATAACAAGGCAGATTAGTTCCGTGTTATAGGAAAACGTGTTGTAGGAGTATTCTCGTATAACGCGCTTGTATGACCCCGTATAACACATTATGTACAAATGATTCACGTTCAAATTTTCTCATTAAGGAGGGTTTAAACAAATATAAAAAAAATGTTACGAAATAAATGTGTGCGTTTTATTAAAATTGAACTAAGCACATTTTAAATAACATTAATTTAATTTAATTTTATAACAAAACAGTCGACACAATTTGCACCTTTTACGTGAGGTTAATTAGGCACTATAGAAATCATTATAAATTACACAGTACACCTATCCCCCGATTTACACGGTAGATACGTTCCTGAGAACAACGTGTAAATCGAAAATTAAAAATTTTCAAGTCAAAACAGTATGAATCGAAAAGCTTGCAGAAAATGCATAGTTTTGCTATTTAACAGTTGTGATTTTTTTCAATATTTTTAGGTGTACACAGAAATAAAAATAAAATGCATTGACAGGTTTAAATATGTAATATATTACGGAAACACTGTTTTTTTATTTAATTACAATACATTAAACAGAAGAACAAAAAATAAAACCAAAGATATTTTATTATCCTTCATCATGTGCAGCAAGTCAGCACATAAGCTCGGGATTCCCCGTGAGATGTGTACACAGCGCACGTGTTTAAACACAGTAGCATTCAGTAGAGTGCGATAAAACCAAAAAAAAAAAACATATTTTGAAAACCGTGTAAAAGCGAAAACGTGTAAAACAAGTACCGTGTAAATCGGGGGATAGGTGTACCGAAATATAATGTGGGAAATCCCCGTGTTATATGGGGAAATACCCGTGTTATACGATGGACTGACATCGCGTAATATGAAAATGCGTTATAAGAGTACCGTGTTGTAAAGGGGGTTTACTGTATTTCTATTCGTATGACAACACCTCCTACGGAATTATTAATTAAATTGAATATGCAATCAATAAAAGTTAATGATACAAATTATTTGAACTATAAAATCAATTACAACATACACTAATAATTAAAAAACACTATTTTAAAAACTCAACTAGACAAAATAATATAAGCTGTTCCCGTTTTACATCTTCTGCGTTAAATATAAATGTATCATGTTTCGAGAATTTTCCTTAATAATGAGGAAAGCCGCAATAATCATCTTGTAGTTTATGCAGTAGTGTTAAGCGAATATACATACAAACGGGTTCATATTAAAGTTATTTAACATTTATGTATTGGGCTTGTTAATCGCTCATCGCTTATAACATGGGGTAGCGTGTACTCCAGACTGGTTTCAACAACACTGGCAACCTTTGTATTTGTTTACAGTTTATTTTTAGCAATATCTTGCAGAATGATTGCTTCAAAATTACTCTTTGATTGGGCTTCATAAATTATATCTTTTTTATGTTTGTCATCAAGTTAATTCCCATTATATTATATTACTATTTGGAAAATGGTAGTAAATGTTTTGGTCAGAACTCTAAAAACTTTAGATAAATGGGTTTATTTATAGAAATATTTAAGTAATTTTATGACATAAATAACATTGCTACAATGTTATTTAAAATCTTTATTCATAAATGATTTTCATGTCTTAATAATATTCAAAATACAATTGAATATACTTGAAGGGTTTAATTAAAGCTTTCTATGAGCATTGATAATTAAGTATTTATAAGAAGGTTAAACGACTCATAATCTCTAGCGTTCTGTGAGTGTATGATGATTAGAAAGGAAAAGGTCGAACGGGAGAGGCTGAAACTAATCTCGCGCCGGACAGTCAGCGTCCTAGAACAAGACGCAGAAGGAAGAAGGTGTTCGCATGCGATTTTTCGTGTTACCACTTCCTAACAATAATCGAGCAATAGACTTGAGAAAGTCTGATGCCCAGATAAGATGTGGAGCACACCACCTACGTTATGACTAGAAGGGTCATCGTTAATATCCCACACTCCAAAAATTAAGATCTGTGGGGGTCGTTCGGTCATTAGGACAAAGGCCGAATGCGTATCCCCAAACCAGGTTAACAGTAACTAGGAGAAGACACCCCGCAGGCCAGTAAGAGTTTGGAACATCGTAACCGATTGGCTGATACCCTTGGAATCGCGGGTGCTCAAGGTGGGGGCCCTGGGCGCCTGGTTAGCGATATCTAGAGATTGGTGGAGCGGAAGCGCTCATATTAAATTTTGTGAGACGGATGAGGGAAAGCATTGCTGCTAAGGCCTTCCTGCGAGACAGAGCTTAAGGAATGCAGTGCACGGCGGGGCTGTGGAGCAATTGATTACAGGGCCCACAGTCCCGTCTTAGTGCAGATAAGGTCAACTTGGGGTTTTTAGTCGGTAAAAATCCGGTACACCCCGGTTACCATCCCCCATGTGTAGCCGGGACGGTCCAATGAGGATTTTCCCCAAGTAAAAAAAAAAGAAAAAAGAGTTTGGAACATCGAGGCCGAGATCCTCACGAAGGTCCCTAGTTACCAAAAAAAGTCTCATAATTTGATTGAAACTTCTCAACAGAATATTAAAATAATGCAAGAATAATATGGAACAGATCTTTAATCTTTATATTTAAAAGTACATATAACTTTACCATTAAAACCTGTGAATTTTATTCAGATCATGTAACCAAGATTGGAGTGTACAAACATAAAGAGAGACAGTTTGACATCATTTTTGTTGAATATAAAAGTTATAATTGCAAAAGTTTATTGTCAACCTTTTAGTTTATAGCTAAAGCTCAGTTTTAACATCCTCCATTAAATGTATTTTTATTTTAAGAGCCCACGCGCAAGCCTGTGTCAAAGACCCCTTTGTACCATTGATATGTACTTATTCTGCTTAAACACAATTTGCTAATTCTAAATTATGTCTTTACAGTGACCATTTATTTCTACTCTTTTACGTGATCTCTCTCATCAAGACGCAATCTGTTGTGAATATTTTTGATCATTAATATAATATAGTAGCCCAAAGTGAGAGAATATTTGTAATGAAATCAAATGAGATTTTTTTATTATCTACAGGCATTACTCCTTAATTGGCCAACGTTTAAATGTATGCTAACTGTTGTGGCTATAATGAAAGATTCTCTTCAACCATTACCTTATCTAATACGTTTATATTAATAAAATCAAAATTGTCTTACTGGATCGCCTTCAATATTTACATAAACTAGGAAATCCGCTATAGTTGTAGAAATGTTTTCTAAATACTAAAGATTTTAATGTGTTATCTCACTAACAAAAATATTTCTGTAACTGTATGTTACGTTTACAGAGTTTCATTAACAAACTGTTTGTGTAACTGAACACATTTATACTGAAAAGTGTTCAGCATTCCAACTCTATTAACACAGATTAGCATGAGAAATGTACTGTTGAAAATCAACGATATAGCCTCAACAATTAATGTTGCAGTCTTCTCTCAATCAGGTGCGAGTCAACCTGATGGCTATGCTACAGCATAAAAACCTGTCATTTTATTTTTAATACGTTTAAATTTAGCGAAATTATCCCAGTAAAACGCAGTAGTCGCTTGCTTGGAACTGGTTATTTTGATCAAAACAAACCCAGCGTGGCCGTCATCAGTTCATTCGTCGCATACGCATGTGCGATCACGTACTGCTCCGTACGGTCGCTGGGCGAATGACCGATTGTGCTTTAACGTGTCGCCAATAATATTAAAACAACCACATTAATAGGAACCGTGATCTTCATCTGAATGCTTTCTACGAAGGCTTAAAGCATTTTGTCAGAAATTACAATTTTATAATCAATTTATGTACACAGCTCCTTAAATGTGTCCTTAATTGAAGTTTCAACTTTGGTTAGATGATTTTGAGTAGTTTTGCAGAAATTTGTTGTATTTATCTTTCTTTTTCTTTAAAAAAAACTGGTATGCTTCTGTATGGTTTTCGTGTATTAGCTTTATTTAAATGTAAGTTTCGTTTATTAAACATAGCACGTCAGTATTCATGCAAAAGTTTAGCTAGCATAAATTCAATATTAATTTTGTATTCCGTGCACGAATAAAATATGCATCAACAAAGTCGACGATTGTTTTTAATTCAAAACAAAAGTTAGTTCATTTGCGCTGACTGAAAACCGACTCGGGAATAACAAAAACTGGTTGTAGTAAACAAAATTTGTGTTTACTATGGCTATTTCCAGTTTGATAAATAGATGTAAGGAAATTTCTTCGACTGCGCGACTGTTTATACTACGTTATGAGATTCCACGTTGACGCAGGTCATGAACATCTGGTGTGTTAAAACGTGTTTTTTGTGGACTCTTTTTTTCTGTTTTTAACGTCTGCGCAACGTCTAAACTTGTATTGTCGTTAATTTTAAATAGAAGCTATTTTGAGTTACCCACGTATTAGTTAACCCCTTTTTCACTATTGACGTAAAATGATTGGATTACAAATCCTATCTGGGTATTATTAGTACTTTTACAACCTACAGTGAAAATTTTAAACATTAAATATATAAAAAATGCAGCAATCTCTTTGCTTAAATTTACTTTTTCTTCATAAGTTGGTTAAACTTTTTTTACATCTGCCTCCACTTCTGGCGGCCGAGTGCTAACCTATTTATTCTAGCTACTCTTACCAAGTCACCAATTAGCCTAACTTGATGGCTCGTATTCTTTCGATCGGCTAGTTTATCTCCCATTTGTCATCGGTTTTAAAACACATATTATTCACATTTCGGAGCTTACCCAGTCCCTATCTTACTGATTATGGTAAACTAGCTGATCCGGCAAACGTTGTTTTGCTATATAAGGTTTTGTAATATCTTCTAAGATGTTCATTGAAATTAAGTGATGTGAAAGACAATTTTGTTCACAATTAAATACTCTTAATCAACAACACATTTATTTGGATACAGATTAATATTATTACGTTGATACAACTCTTAACAAATAATGCATTAATTTCGACCAAATTTGTTTACCATAAAAACGGTTCTAGTGACTTAATCTTAAAAGATAGACATATACTGTCCAAGACATTTTTTTAGATCATTTTAAGAGAAATAATTCTTTCATACACATATTTATGGTATCTTGAACCGTTTTTTCAGCGCACGCAATGGAAGCCCTCAAGGATGGATAATTTTCCCCGTTTTTTTTCACATTTTCCATCATTTCTTCGCTCCTAATAGTTGTATCGTGATGTTATATAGCCTAAAGCCTTCCTCGATAAATGGTCTATTCAACTCAAAAAGAATTTTTCAATTCGAACCAGTAGTTCCTGAGATTAGCGCGTTCAAACAAACAAACAAACAAACAAACTCTTCAGCTTTATAATATTAGTATAGATTACATAAATGGAATAAACAATCATATCCAATATTGAAAGCAGTAATAAATATTACAACTACCAACATAAAGTCTACATTCCACGAGACCGGCATCTACAGCGGTGAAAAAGAAGGATAGTTCGGTCAATTTTTGGTAACCAGTATGTTTACGCTCCGAGGCGCATTTCCATACCAACGTAGCCTTGATTTCTTTCGGCGTTTTTTCTCAAGGTATTCGCTTCCGAGACACTAGTAGATCACTTTTATGTTCTTTCTCTGGCTGGCTTCCCAAGTCGAGGTCCGTACCCACAGGGGTGCCCTCGCGTTGCCACCCAACCCATTAATCGCTACCTGAGCACTTTAAATGCTCGCTCTCTAAGCCTGGTATTGTTGTGAAGGGCTTTTCCAGCCAAGAGCGTTTAAGAACAAAAAAAAAAGAATTAAATAAAACATTATAACAATTTCTTCTTTAAAATATTTCTCCCGTATCTCTCTAACTCAATGATCAATATCGAAAGTAGTTATTTTACAGTAATCATTCGGACAATGTTAATTGGTTTCATGCGCCGTCAAAATTGCTCGTTGCATGACCTAGTTGGCAAATCGCTCGAGCTGCTACCGGTTTTACTTTTATGGTAAAGGCATTTGTCCTAAGTTCAAGGAATTTAGCGATTATAAAAAGAATTAGTAATTAAATTTGAATACTAATACACAATTTCACAATTTCGATGTCGCATTTCACTGTATTATTGACTGTAAATATTAGGGAATGAGAATTTATAATACATTTTTTTTAACTCTTCTTAATGTATTCTGTTTTTCAAAGAAATAAATTTATTCATTTTAACAATTTTATAGAGTTTGTGAAAACATAGGCTTACTAAATGTGAATTACATTTTATTACATCCTCTCCTGAACAAATGATTGGCTTAAAATTTTAACGCAGAATAATGAATCGATGACGGGGTAACATTTTTATGATTATAATTTGATTTTGCCAATAGAATCATCAGTATCGCAATGAATAGAAATAAAACGCTTATTTTCCGTATTAAAAATCCGTTAGCATTGTTTTGTTTTATTTTTCTTAGATTTATACAGTGGCTGCCAGTGCCCCAATACACTATTCCATTCAAAAATAATACATACATAATCAGAATTACAAATGTACGGTGCCTATATAGCCTAGTGCCTTTTGATGGTAGGGCTATTGCCCGAACTGTGTCGTGACCTCAGTGCACAAGTGTAAAGACCGTCATAGTGACTCGCTTTGGCCTGTCGCGTTTTGGGATCAGCTTGTGTATATCCAGTAGCTCATATACCTAGAGACCTTCAGTCGTGGTATATGTGGGCCGACATGACGATGGAGACTATCAATGGATTTTCATCCTTTGATAGTCGCTTTCGTTTTTGGACTACACTGTACTTACCATCAGATACTCTGTAGTCACTATGTCGAGCCAGAGTCAAAAAAAAATATGTGCCAGGCATCCGCAACATAAATTAAATCGGCCTGTCTGGCTTTGTCGATTATGTATTCAATTTTAATTTGACTTATAGTAAAAGTAAATATTACTGTAAAATATTTAAATAAATTTTAATAGCGTCTTCAAATAACGCTATATTTCTTCAATTGTACCACACGAGCAGAATACAACGCATTGCACTTACCATCGCCAATTTATCAGTTAAGTTATTTACGGTTTGTTTTTGTAACTTAAAGCGCTTAAAAGCAGTACTTTGTTGTTACGGGGTTATTAAATACTACTTTTGCCTTTTTTTATGACAGTACAGTATAAGATGCATTTATTTAATTAATTTTAATGTTTAATCACTCTATCAACGTTGATTTTCACAGACAACTGAAATAAAACCGTCGAATGTAATACAAATCTTTTTGATAACAGATTGATTGAATAGCACTAATGTAGTATAATAGATGGGCAAAATGTAAGCAGATTAATGAAAATGAATAACGATTACATTTTACGTTTTTTACCATTAATATGACTGCATTTTGCTCATTTATGTTTTAAATACTACAAAATCCCAGACTGTATACACATTTATAATTTCTTAATGTTTGAAATGGATTTAATCATGATTACAGAGCAAGAAAATTAAAATTACGACTACATTTTATAATCGTTGACCATTACATTTTGCCCATCTCTGTGTAGTATTACGCTAACCCTTACGCCTTGAGTTTCTTTCGGCGTTTCTTCTCAAGGTAGTCGCTTCCGAAATGCTAGTAGATATCATTTTGGAAAATACATAAGAAAATTATAGATTTTGACTATTACAAAGTTATTGTCATATAAAATGTCCGATTACTTATAAAAATCAGTTTAAAAACGGAAACGATTATGTTTATAAATGTTGCCTGGAGTCAAGGGGTTCATAATCCTTCTAACTTCATAACCTACTAGCATGGTACTTTGCATTCCCTTTTCCCTTTATTCACGAGCTACGCACGCTCTCAGTTTTGCTATGTAAGTTTTCTCCATTTATATTAATTATCATTTATTCATATTTTATTGATATTTAATTGAACTTTTTTTTGCCCGGGGAAAATTCCTGCATAGGACCATCAGGGACGCTGTGAGGGCAGCGCCCCTGGTGTGTCAGACTCTTACTGACCAAAACCCCCCGGGGTGTCCCTCTGATTCCTCCACCCGGGCCTGGGAAGTCAAATTCATCCAGACGCCCAGGAAACAAGAAGCCTTGTTGAGGCTACCTCTCTGGGAGGGGAAGGAGTAAAGCCCATCCCTCCAAAACCTCTCTCCCAGGCGATACGCCGGAAACCGTGCACCACCTCCCTCTCTTCTGGGCAAATATTTAATTAAACTAGGATAACTAAAATAAAGTCTTATGCTGTTACCATGTAACGCCTTCACGTCGGTAAGGGTTTGTATAACATACTATGGTTTTTTTTTTGTTTCAAATATACGTGGTTTCCTAAATTTAACCTGTGCAGATTGAGATACAATGAAGTGAGTAGAGCAACTTCCGTATTCGGTCTGCGTATCCGAAGATCTGTATTTTCACGGATTCGAACCGGATTGTAGTGCGTAACTGTCCCATTTCCGTACACACAGACGTTCCTTTGCGATACAATTAATCCATAAAATCTGTTTACCGAGCGCTTTATACCTCTAAGCGATAAAATAGGCTAGATCAGTCCCTGAGTACATTAATTATATTTTTGTATTGTATTGCGTTGAACATACAAAAGACAATATACAAAGTATCGCTATGAAAGATGCGACGGTGCACGCCTGACAGTGGACAGAGGTCAATCAACCCGTGAGGTTGCACCGCGAGCTTATAATCTATATACAATAGAGTGGAGCTCAATCGGACGATTCAATAGTTTAAAAAATATAAAAATAGTCACGGAGTCCGTTTATACCAGGTTTGTTTTATTTATTTTATTTTTTTCGGGCTCGTCATAACGACTGCGAGAATTAATGCGGATGATGTGTGTTGAGCTCACATAACGCTGGATTATCCTGCCCTTTTATCGTGCGTAATTTAATCATAAATTCATACCAGAAAAGTTTAAAAAATAAAATATAAAAATTCACCTAAATATTTTTAAAAAATAATAAAAGTACAGAAAAAAATGGATACAAATATATATATGTATGTCCTTAAATATATTATAGTAGTAATCAAATGTCGTTACGCTATATTATTTTCGGCGTGAACAGAGATACATTAGTATCTATAATACTTTGCGTCTATATTTCGCATTCACGGAGCTCATCGCCGTTGTCACGGCACTTACACGTGACGTTTCTATTACATGGCATGCGGGTTTCTTTCTATTGTGACTACATCTGTACTTAATCTGGAAAAACCTTGAGTGTTTTCCAGGATTCCAACCTAGGACTATTGACGTTTTCACGCAAAAATACCGACTCTTTTCCACTAGGCCACAACATTCACTAAAATAGATAAATCAATAAAAATGTGAATAAATAATATATTCATTTACAACTATCCTTTAAATATAAAAAAGACGTATGCATATCTATTATATTACATAAAGATTTCTATTTCTATCGCGCTGAATCTCTATTGGTTCAGGCTGGGAGAATGGAGCGCCAATTCTCTATATTTATGCAAAGCTCTTTTGCTTTCTTAACATTCCTTAACCTCTACATGTGCAGGCGTTGATTCCGCGTACTTTTGACATTACCCGCCATCAGAACTCTCTTTATCTGCTCTGTGCAGGTATGTCTTGGTCGGCCTCGGCTCTTATTTCCACTTACATCCAAATTGTATATCTTTTTCGCCATCCTTTCATCATTCCTTCTCTCCACATATCTGAACCATCGAAGCATGGTTTTATGCATGCTATCGATGACACTACTTTTCAAACAAACAATTCTACGTATCTCTTCGTTCCTAACGCGACACGAAAAGATCTCATTACCAAATTTGTTTATAGATTCATACATAGATGAGCAAAATGTAATCAGATTACTAAAAAACGATTATGATTACATTTCGTGTTTTTCATCATTAATAAGGCTACATTTTGCTCATCTATGTTTTAAACACTACAGAATCCTCAATTGCATACACATTTATGACTCTTATTAATGTTTTAAAGGGATTTAATCATAATTACAAGGCAACAAATTTAAAATTACGACTACATTTTGTAATTATAAATCAGATTACATTTTGCCCATCTCTGGGTTTGTCACACGATATAGTTTGTTTCTATTACATTTTTGAATAAATGAATCCCATAATCAAACGGAAGTTTTTTATTTATTTAGCCCTTCTTATGGACTGGCTTCGAGATAAACTCACTACTTTTACAATGTAATATCATTTATCACACGCACTATAATTTAAGTATCAAGCTGTTAATATATTCAAACGGGTATAAAAAATTATTCGGTAGTCGGCGGAGGGTTACACTTAAAAAAAAACTTAAAGTGTTAACTTTTTATAGATTTAATTTATGATGGAATAAATATTTTGTTTGGATGTTATATCCTTGCCTGAGGTGTTTTGAGATTTTTTAGTTTCATATCGCAGCCACGTTAACTTTTTCACTTAAATCTTTTAACTTTAGAGGATCAGAGTGATAAATAGCGCTAATAGGAAGTTATAAGGATAACATCTAGAAGCGTGTTTAGTCAAAAAAGGCTTGTGTATGCAGATATAAAAAAAAACACCGTTTGTACGACAAACATATTATTATAACGACCAAAGTTGTACCGGAAATATTGAAAATAAGTCAAGATGATATATATTAGAGCCTTTTTTTTACTCGGGGAAAATCCTCATAGGACCGTCTCAACCGCACAGGGGGGTTGCGCGACCGAGGTGCGACTTATACCGACTAAAAACCCCAAGGTGACTACTTCTGCGCATTGGGGATTGTGGGTCCTGTAATCAATTTGCCACAGCCCCGTCGCGCCGCGCCCGATGGGCACAAACTCGGGGGAAGATGATACCCTCCCCGATACTGCTCGTTGTATTTAGACAGAGCACGCCACAATGCCCTGCCAACTTCTCGAGGGCCGCTAAACCAGTTGCTCAGGGCCCCTAAGATATATTAACCTGTAAAAAATCATTATTAGTCAATATAGCGACCTTATTCCGCCTGCACGTTATCCACCATATTGAATTTAAGTTTTTTGTTATAGCAAATGGCAACTAACGTTCTGGCTGAATTTGGTCGCTATCTTGGCTAATGATAACTTTCCTACAGGTTAATATAGTAAAATGCTGGGTTATTTTACAATAAATATTACTAACTGCACTGGGATGAACCAATAACATTCAGCGAAACAATAAATCATTTACCACAGTTGTCAAAATTATAAGACGCTTGTAGACAGTTTAAACCGTTTCAGGCAACAGCTGTGTTGATAAATGTTCTGGGAAATTATTCGTATTATTATATTATAAAGTTTAAAACGAGAGCGGAAAATATAAACAATTATAATGAAATATATGTATAATATTTTGTAGGCTAAAATTTATCGATTTTTGGTCCTTAACAATGTAAAATAATTTTCAATCTGTAACTATTATCCTCTATGTTATTTTTTAAATAAAATATTGTGCAATAATAACATATCATCACGCTATATTCCCTTTCGGAGTAAGCAGATATAAATTAGTGGTTATCTCCACTTTGCGGTTTATATCATGCCCAATGTGACAGTAGCGCTGCTAATCGCCGATCTCAGGGCATTTACACATAATATTTCTATTAGATGGCATCCGGGATTCTCACTATATTTTCCTTGAACGGCGGGCATGTAATGCCTAAATCCGTGGAAAAATCTAGTTGTACTTGCAGTGATTCGAACTACAATACTTATCCACTAGGACACACAAGTCACAAAATTTTACAAATTATTTAAGGAAACATATCTAAAAAAATATTTAATCCCAGTCAAGTCAACAAAGTCAGTCAAATGTTATACAAGAAAAAATTAACTCAATAAGCAATTGAACTCCCATTGTCAGAAAGATTCGCAATATTGAAAAACCTCTGTTTTGTTAAACAAAATATCCCCTAATTTATCTCTCTTCCGTTGATCTCACACAATAGGATTAGTAACAGGTGTTCCACTTTCATTATTATTATACATTAGTTTACGCATTAAAGTAGAAAAAAATAAAAAAACTCAAAAAAAAATTCAACTTGCTACGAATCAAATCGGTATACGACAATGATTGCTTTACTCTGAATTATAACACGACTATATTTGACCTTACTTTTATAGAAAAAACGACAGTAAATTTAGGCGTTTAAGTCCAAAATTGCATATAACAATTTGTTCACATATGTCATTTTGTCACGAGATCGTGAAGAGGTCGTTGGTACTTGGGGGAAACTAAAGCACAGGTGTCCAGCGTTCGGCCTGCTGAAAGGAGAAAGCGTTACCGCATTTGCTTCGAGTGTGAGAGAGACGCAACGAAAATAAACGCTGAACTTGTGTTGTTTTTTCTTTTTGCTCTCCCTCGCCTATGTTCGTGACGGCTTTTTTGTTCCTTTTTTTTTTTTCGTTTTGTTGCTCTTGTATTTGTCTTTTTGGCTTATTTTATTGCTTTTAGCTATATTTTAGAATAACTCGCCAATTAAAGTTATTACGTTGGTCGTTTTGGGAGAACAAGATCTCAACAGAATATTTACTGCGTAGCTTTATGTTGCATGGTTGAAAATAAGTTTTTTTTTTTTAATAACAGATACTGGTGCCTTGTTTATGACTACCGTTATTATTTGAATTTATTTTTAAAGTTACATATCTCAGGTTGAGTAAGAAGACTTGTTTTTATTCTATGTATTTCATTAATTTCATGATCTCTTATATGGAAAACACTTGAAAGCAGTAAATCAATGCTATTTATGGTGAATTTAGTAAATTAAAACATATATTTATATTAATAATTTTTGTTTAAATATTTATAATAACTTTCAATAAAATTACCTGTTTTTAATAGTTTTTTTGCATGTTTATTAATTTTATTATTTATCTCAAAATTAAAAACGAATTTCTTATTATATTCATATATAATAAAATTGTCACCCCAAAACGGTACTACGAAATCATATTTTAGAGGATTGATTTTAATAAACAAACCTTTACATAACTAAGTATTAGTGGATACAATCACTCACGTATCTCTGTTAATCCCGAAAGGGGTATAGCGTGGCGATGTGTTATTATTTAATACACTCGTATATTATATTATTGATAATTATCAACGTGACTTTATAAGCTTTGACAACCAGTGGCGTAGAACAAGACACTAATGCACGAATACAAAACAATTTAGGAGCACCCAAACTATAGAACAAAGGGATCTCTAATCTCAGAACAATCTCAGGTTAATATGACTGTCATTATTTTTTTTATAGCCTCACTTACACCAAGACTACCGAAAATATAGCCACACTACTCATCACAGAAAACCTCCTGCAGCCTAATTTAAAAGTAGGTACAAAGAAAGAAAGCCCAGTGCCCTAATATCGGAACATAACTAATATATATTATATTATAATATATATCCTTTTCGTATCTCTGTAATTATTACGAATTAAGTTTTGATATTTTGAGGGTATTTTCCTAGATAAATAAAAAAAAACACTATAATATTTTGTTCTATAGCATGTAGACGCCGCCCGATACGTGCATGTGTTACACGCCCTAAGGGTCGTTAGGGTGTTACGGGACGCACGGGGTAAGAGGATGCGCGCGCGCACGGGATTCTTGCTAATGCAGTCGACTACCGAGATCTAAAGCTAGAGTACGTGCGTGTGCATCGCAGTTCGGTGTGCCTTAAAGTGCAAATAAACAGTAAAACGCCAAAATCCGTGTCTTTCTACCAACACACCCACGACCACCGGTCATAGTTCTTTATTTAATACGTTAGTAGATGACGTACAACATTTACTGATGGAGTGTGTCCGATCTCAGTCTATAAGAGATTCTCTGATGGGAGCCTTTACCTGAGCAAATTTGATGTAGGCATGTTCTGCGGAATTTTAGCACGACTTTACACAGCCGAAGCAAAAGAATTGTTCAGGCTGATGGCTCCCCACCAGAAATAAATGTTAGTAGTGCATGTTTAGGTTACGATGGGGCTGGCATGTGCCGAGGCACAAAAGTCCCTTAAATAAATAGAAAAAAATATATTACGTTGTGTCTTCCAACTGATAAATATGTACAATGGTGGCGTGTAATTAAATTCAAACATTTTACAGGACCGTAAATATTATGTTCTAGTATTAGTATGGTGGATCTTGGTCCTTAACTAGCTGTGATTTTGCTGCGCGTTTAGTACCATATGATTTTGTCCTAGAACTATCACGTTGAACCTCAGGAGGTTAAACAATTGCGGAATCTAAAACCACTCTAACACGCAACTTTGAGTTACTTTCAGCGTTTCTTCTCAAGGTAGTCGCTTCCGAAACGCTAGTCGATCACCGTTAGACTCTTTACCTGACTGGGTTTGTACCCACAGGCACGCCCTTGCGGTGCCACGCAACCCATGACTCGTTGACTGAGCACTTTAAGTACTCACTCATCTCGCCAGCTGAAGTTATAAGCATAGGTCTTTTCTGACCAACAGTATTACATCCTGTCCAAAAAAAACTAATAACAAATTGGTTATAGTTGTAAAATTACCAAAAACATAGATTAATAAAGTAATAAAGAGTATTTATAAAACCACGTGAAATAATAATTGGATTGTATGTAATTTAAGTTAATATAATATCTAATAATTTGTACTACACTGTACATACAAAGAATCAAAACAGAAATTAAAGTGTTTGGGTGATATTTAAGAAAAATATACCTCAGAAAATAGTCCTTGTTGAGAATAAATAAAAAAACAGCGAATTCTAGATTTCATGTTTTAAGGGCGAAGACTTTTATTACATATATACGGATTTTAACAAACAAAAATAGGAACTAATGTTTTTATCAATTTTTGCTTTTGTAAAGAAGCTCCATATACTTTAATAGTATTGTTTTTATTATTTCGATTAATATAATTTAGTGGGCTGAAATTTTATCACAGTTTTAAGCAAAAAAAAAACCTTTTTCTCAATTAATTCGAGAATTAATTAACGATCGTACAAACATTTCAATAAAATTCTGTACACAAAGTATTATATTCTATAAAAGCACTGAAAATTAAGTTAAAAGGTTTCTCATTAAAAAAGTGTCGAAAATACATACTCCGGGATTCATGTTTAAATTGCTATAGCTTTGCAAATAACGACGACATAAAGTGTAATTTATTATCCTATATATCTAACGTATAATTAAATAGTTTCCTCGCCTGCTCAGTAATTTTATATTAGATTTGTTTTATCGCCGTTGATGTTAGAATAGTAGCTCCTATAAGTAAAAACAGTGGTCCACGAACTGGTTTGTGCACACATCAAGAGAGAAGTGGAAGTTTCTGAGCCCGCACACAACTGCACTGCGTAAAACCAGTAGTGGGCCAGTTTATACGTAACCGAACGGTAATAATCTTGATATTGTTGAGTACTGACTGCAGATAAATGAAAGACACGACCTATCCAAGTCCTTCGCAACTGACTTCTGAAATTTCTTTAGCAATTACGTTAAAATCAGAGGTGGGATTTAAAGTGAAATCACTGTTATATTAACGGCGATAAATGAAAATCACAAACCGAAAATGGTCTTCCAGTGAAGCCAGAATACAGGTTCAAATGGTGACGCTTGCTCATACGCGACTCCCCTAGGATGTAAGGAAATAGGTTAGGGTACAATGGACTGATATATTCGCTGGAATAAAGGCCCCTAAACAAAAATAAATTTATAAAAAATGACCGAAAATGAAATAGCATTATGACAATACCACGCGTGCGAAATAGATAAAGCGAATCTATTGGTATAATACTCCCTATGCCTGATCGACCTTTTCGTTACGGCAAGCCTCGCTGCAAAGTTCTTCACAGGAAACGGAGTTCCTGCTTAAAGTGCGCACATCAAAAGCGCGCAGTCTTCAAAATTCACGGCCAAAGTTTTGACTCAAAACGATTTTCATTAGTTTTCAGAAGAAGGGCATATTTTGCTGTAATATGCGGATTAACTTATCACAATCTATTCATGGTATATTTAAATATGTAATATTTTAAAATTAAATTAACCATTTTTTTTTGTATCCCGGGGGAAATCCTGCATAGGAACATTAGGGACGCTGTGAGGGCGGCGACGCCGGTGTGTCGAAATCCTACTGATTAAAAACTCCCGGGGTGTCCCTCTGATTGCTCCACCCGGGCCTAGGAAACCAAATTCATCTAGACGCTTGGGGAACAAGAAGCCTTGTTGAGGCTACCTCTCTGGGAGGGGTAGGGGTAAAGCCCACCCCTCCAAAACCTCTCTCCCAGGCGGTGCGCCGAACACTGTGTACCGCCTCCCTCTCGTCCAGGCAGCAGACTCCCTTAAGTCTACTACCCGGGAATTATCAAATTCTACTATAAGGTAGAATGTAATTATTTATAAATTATGTTATGTAAAATTGAACCGCAGATTACAAAGTTGGGAAAATACAAATACACTGGAAAAAATAGTTTTTTTTTTGTCAATTATGCTGTTGCGATATTTGTTTAAATCCGTCTTTTTTAACATTTCTTATTCTTAGTACCGGATATATCAAGCATTTTTTGTACCTCCTTTAACAACATAATAATCGATATCTAAGCATTGACAATTATAATCAACTAGCTGATCCAGCAAACGTTGTTTTGCTATGTAAGGTTTTGTAATATCTTCTAAGATGTTCATTGAAATTAAGTGATGTCAAAGACAATTTCGTTCACAATTAAATATTCTTAATCAACAACACATTTATTTATATAAAGATTAATATTATTACGTTGATACAACTCTTAACAAATAATGCATTAATTTCGACCAAATTTGTTTACCATAAAAACGGTTCTAGTGACTTAATCTTAAAAGATAAACATATACTGTCGCGGACATTTTTTTAGATCATCTCAAGAGGAATAATTCTTTCTTACGTATATTTTTGGTATCTTGAACCGTTTTTGCAGCGCACGCAATGGAAATGGAAGGATGAAAAATTTTGCCCGTTTTTTTCACATTTTCCATTATTTCTTCGCTTCTAATAATTGCATCGTGCTGTTATATAGCCTATAGCCTTCTTCGATAAATGGTCTATTCAACTCAAAAGAATTTTTCAATTCGTACCAGTAGTTCCTGAGATTAGCGCGTTCAAACAAACAAACAAACAAACAAACAAACTCTTCAGCTTTATAATATTAGTATAGATTAATGAAACTATTAATGTAGAATTAAATATATTACCTCCGGAACATGGCGGGCATAAGTTGGAACTAGAATAAAAACGCTAAAAATAAAATGTATTTTTTGTTTGCACGCCAGCAATTTCTTGTTTCACAAAAATAAAAATAAAAAAACTCGTTGGACAGGTTTTTCTGTTGACCGTACAAGTCGCCGAGCCTCCGCAGTCCACACGTCCAAAACACGTGGTACAAGAAAGAGAGAAAATAATAAACCCTTTAATTTATGCCACGATAGTACCTACTTGTATCTTGAAAATAAAATCTTTTTTCTCTCCGAACCTTTTTTGGGTCACTGGCCTTTAGTGTTTCACTAAGTCGATATATTTATCGATGTTTCTTTGCCTCGGTAACTTGCATTTGGGTCGATACTTTTTTGTAACGATGATTGTGATCTCATTTCTAATTACTTTCAATGTTAGTTTAAACTCCGCACAGCTTTGTAATTAAATTTTAATCAATGTCTTTTGATGTATCTGCAATTAGTTCTAAATGGAGCGGCTGTTATAATATTTTTATCGAGTGAACGAAGAAAATAATTAAATAATTTCAGTAATATTTAGTTTTAAATGATAAAAATAACAAAAATAGAACCACAAATGTTTTATTTGTACATGTTATTAATCAGGTACTACTATGTACAGGTGATATAGCTGAAATTAGAAATTGAAAATGTTTACAGTAATTACTTTCATAATGTTGGCCATAATTACTAACAAATTATTTTTTTAAAGATCAATATGGGGCTCTGACATTTTATACACCTAATCTTAAACGTGAAAACTTTACTTAACGAAAATTTTCCAGAAATTAAATATTATTTTAAATCTGATTTACCACAAGATGTATTTAATACGCTTACCTTACAATGTTATCAAAAATGCAGCTTAAAGTACCATAAGATTCCAAATATTATTTTGTAAAGTATGTTATTAGGTTTTCGGAACTTAAAAGGAAAAAGGAACCCTTATAGAACAACATTGTTGCCCTTCTATCTATCAAAAGCTTTTTTCTCGTAATGCGTGGAAGTCTTGAATTGAAAATACTCAAATACACAAGCAATAAAAAATGTTTTAATTATATTAACTTACATTTGAATTTTTAAACAATAACTGGTGTAATTGTTATAATTACAACTCATACATTCATACATTCAGTGTCGACTCATAAACAAAGTTTATATTACTATTGCGAATAATAAACAAATGAATCTGAAATACATAATCCTTAAGGATTTTTAGCTTTGCAAGCATGATCGTTACCTATAAGAATTTCAACATGCAAATTATAAATTTAATAATATTTATTACTGTGAAAATATCGATAAATGTTGAATTATACCGATGTACATCACTATAACAGAACAGTAGCAACCTCTAGGCCTACACGTTGTTGTCAGAAGACACAAATCACTGTATAGACTCTCGCTTCTTAATTTTATATCAATCGTAAATTAAAACCGCAATATACGGTCATCGTATTCGAGATGATATATCGATCCCGAAAAATAGTGATGTTATTTTTTTTGCTATTCAACGGTAAAATTTGCTGATATAATAATGAATCTAAGTTCGATACATATTGAGAAATGGAATTTTTGGACTTCCATTTTCTTTTAATCAATGTCACAATATCTATGTTTCCTTTTTTATAACCTGAGAGAAAGTAAATAATGTTGCCTATATCGGTTTATCTACAGTGCTGCCCTCATTTTTTTATATATTGGCTCGACAAAGTGACTGCATTACACTCGATAAAATGTATGGTGGATTGCAGGACCGACAACAACCGTCAAGGGACAATAATCTATCAAAAGCCACCGCTACGTTGACCCAAATATACCAATACGCTTTCGATCCAATCACCCTACCACCTGAACATTGAAGAAGAGAAAAACGAGTTGAAAATGTTTTTTTTTTACACTGGCTCGACATAGTGACTACAGAGTACCTGTTGGTAAGTACAGTGTAGTCCAAAACGAAAGCGACTATCAAATGATGAAAATCCATTGATAGTCTACATCATCATGTCGGCCCTCGTATACCACGACTGAAGGTCTCTAGGTATATGAGCTACTGGATATACACAAGCTGATCTCGAAACGCGACAAGCCGAAACTGGTCACTATGACGGGCTTTACACCCATGTACTGTGGTCGCGATCCAGACGGGCACCGACGCCCTACCACCTCGCTGCGGCCCGTTTAGCACCACCCAGGAGTCACGTGTAGGGAAACTAGGGTAAAGCCTACGGACGCGAGCAGCTTCGACTCCCAAAAAACTTAAAGAACAAACGTGTCCTTAAATACGTCTAGTCACTATGTCAGTCTTTGGAACCATGTGCTATGATCATCATCCAGCTGGGAATAAATTCCACCACCACCTGAACCTTCAGCAGCAGTCCAGCGGTCAGCCTTTTTGATATTTCATGGCATAAAAAAACCAGGGCCGTGAGGACTTTAACAATTCCTTTATATTTTATCGACCGCAGCTACCTGAATTGATTTCGTATACGGGCCGAAAATATTTTCGGTCATAAAATGCTAAATTGCCGAATTTTATCGATAAATGCGGCGCACCGCGTATAAATCTCTTGATGGACGGGGTTCTCGACTTTTGACATTTAGTACAACCGTTTTATACTTCATCACATTTGATTCGTAACTTGTAAAAATTGCTTCGGAGATATTTTATGACAAAAAGAGTATTCAATTTGTTTGTTGGAAATTACTTTAAAGTTTTTGGTTGTGGGAGCCTTTTTTTGAAACACGGTGAAAAATTCTATATTTTTATACAATTTATTAACATTTTTCTAAACGCAGTGGACCATAAACAAAATATCGCTAAAATCATTTTAAAATAAGAAGAAAAGAATCTAGAACTTTTGTTATTAAATTAAAAAATCTACAATAATAAAACTCAGCATAAGTAACTTGTAAGAATGGATACGGCTTATTAACATATGAACGAATGCGTAGCTCAGAAGTTAAACGCTTTTTATGCCTCCTAAACTGATTTTGCAGACGAGCGATTTTAAAGGAGCTTTTCTCTGGAGTTAATTTGGACTATCATTTCTAGTTACGCTACCGATTTACTACTTTGATAAACCAATTATATTAATAATATTAAAATATCACCCAATATTATCCCTGTCGGGGTGAGCAGAAATAAATTAGGAGATACTTTGCGCGTATATGTTATACTCAACGGATCAGTAGCGAATCAGCTCGCTGTTGTCAGGGCGGTGATACATTTTTATTAGACATCACGTGGACTTTCTTACGATGTTTGTCTTTATCGGTGAGCAAACACAGTTTCCCGGCTCAATCACTCCGACTATTAGTAGATTTTCCTTTACTGTTGATATTTGTAGTGTTTTTTTAAATGCACCATGCTTATCGTATCAGGAGAAAAAAATACAGTAGTCGTGTTTAATTTGGAAAAACAAGGACGCACGCACCAAGATTCGAATCTACAGCCATAGGTATTGTCGTGCATGGTCACCGCTTCCTAATTCACTAGGTCACACCAGCTTTCATCAATTGACTAGTTTATTTATCTATTGCATCCAATCCTTTTATGTTTCAAATTGTTTTGATAAAATCAAATATGTTTTGACACATCAAGTTTTTATAAAAACGCCCGTCTGGTTTTGCCAGAGTGGTGTCATACTAATTATCATTCCTATAAGCACGTAACGGAGATAATTAATAAGTTTGAGACTCGTTTCTTATTTACATACAATGTGACAGAACTGGTTTCGTCTCCGAGTACCTTCCCAAAATGATTGGCACGGCGGCAGGCTCCTTCAAGCCCACCGACCAGCAACGCTTCTTACCCTAAAAAATATTAATTAATTTTGTCTTACTGGTTTATATTTTCACTTAACTGGATTTGATAATACTTTCGCATAATAAAAGCATTTTTGTTTCTAAATTACTGCGTTAAGTTCGAAATAAGTTGAATAGTATGCGATTTGAGTTATGCTTCCCATAAGTATAGACGGGATAGATTAAATTGAAAGCTTCTGCAGCATTTAAAAGTTTTTGAAGTCATAAATATGTCAAAATATAATCACATACAATCAAAGAAGAAGAAGAATCAAATAATTGGATAAACAATTAATTGGAATAAAAATATTTTTGTTATTCAAAAAAAAAAATTAACTGCCAGTAATTGGAACAGTTTTTGTAACAATAAACATAATAAACTATGATGTATCAAAATTATTGTTCTCAAAGTCGTTAGTTGAAATATTGCTTTCAGTTATTAGACCGGGTTTTGATTGTATGTAATCGTACGTTTCTATACTTAGATATACCACAATAATGGGAACATCAATTAACTTTAATAATATGTAATTGTTGTAAAAAGCTTCTGACCTTTTATTTTACGAGAATTAAATCTGTATTTACATGATAATACTGCGAAAAAGGTGAATTGGTAGTTGTATTTTTTATTTAGCGCTATTATATCGAAAAATGTAAATAGTTCTAGCCTATTTAATCATTTTAAGGGCTTAATTTAATTATTTTAAAAATAAATAATAATATATGTAGTCACTCTATATCCCTTACAGGGTGAGCAGAGCTAACCCAACGTAAATGTAAAAGCGAAGCTGATCGTCGTTCTCGGGGCATTTGGGAGTCGAATCTGCTCGCGTCCGTAGGCTTTACCCTAGTTTCCCTACACGTGACTCCTGGGTGGTGCTAAACGAGCTGCAGCGAGGTGGTAGGGCGTCGGTGCCCGTCTGGATCGCGACCACAGTACATGGGTGTAAAGCCCGCCATAGTGACCAGTTTCGGCTTGTCGCGTTTCGGGATCAGCTTGTGTATATCCAGTAGCTCATATACCTAGAGACCTTCAGTCGTGGTATATGTGGGCCGACATAACGATGTTTACTATCAATGGATTTTCATCCTTTGACAGTCGCTTTCGTTTTTGGACTACATTGCACTTACCATCAGGTTCTCTGTAGTCACTATGTCAAGCCAGTGTAAAAAAAACACGGGACATTTCTGCCTAAATTAGTAAAAAGACTTAACATTTTTTTCAGCAGTGTGATAACCACACTGCTGAATTGAAAATTGACGAATTTTTAAACAAACTTTCAGCGCCTATTTCGTCTCCTCAGGGGAGGAATGTAAAAATACGCCCTTAGTAGATACCTGCATCATATAAAGAATCCATTTTCATATTTCATATTTCTAGCTTCAATAGTTTAGGCTTTATAACGATATATTAGTCAGGACAAGTCTTTTTATATATACATATGTATTAATTAGAGCTTCACCTAGGGTTTTGTTGTCTATAATAGCATTCATCCTCATAGTCAAGAGTAGATTGATGTTTAAATTTTAGGAATCCCGTATACAGTAGATTTTAGTTGTATAACTAATTGGATTACTTTCTTACAGCACCGGTGATTGCAGCTTACACAGGTTACCTAGCCATTGTGCTAAAAAGTAACACAAATAGAACTGGATATAGGCAGTTATAGGCATTCTTGGAATTATCACAATACCTAAAGATACCTTAGAGTTAACACCACCGAAGTTTTTAAAAACTGTTAAAACTATATTGCTAAGAAAAGGGATATATTTCCATCGATTAATGTTTAAACGATTAAAGTGCGTGGTCTTAATATGTACAATTTTTCTCACAGGACATTCGTTCCTTTATTTATTATTATTAACATATATATTTAAAATTCATTATATTGAAACGAGTAACTATCACAGTTTTTCGCCAGCTCTTCTCAGTAGATTCTGTTTTCCGAAACGGTGGTAGATTCATTTTACTTTTTATACGATTCAAAAATGCTTGGAAATAGGCCTATTTGAATATTCCATTTCATTTCATTTATGGAAGTCCACACGTCTACTAAGCTCAATTAAAACTACACGAGCGTTCTAATAACAAGACGTAAGTGTCAACACTCTTCCACGATAATAAGTATTGAAGATCTTTATTTCCTATAATTCCTATAGAATCTACGCGTGTGTATTTTGAGGTAATGTTGGAGTTGGTACCTCGGACTAAATCACAGTTATTATGGGAAGTAACCGGCTCCTTTACAGTTAGACGACAAGCAGATATCATTACGTATTTAGCAATAATTACTACTTGAATTATCTAGTTACTTCAACTAAATAACTGAAACTAATCTTGCTGATTGAGTAAATTATATAGATGTCGAAGATTTCTGTTTGAGTAAATATTGAAAAGGGCCGAACGGGGTTTTTATTTTCGTCGCTTATCTAGATAAAACCACTATGCTCGTCTATTGACAACAGATTCGTACAATGACTCTCCTAAAAGGTCGCTTTTTTTGGGGGGAAAATCCTCATTGGACCGTCCCAGCCGCACGCAAGTTCTGCATATAAACGGGGACTGTGGTACCTGTAATCAATTCTCCACAGCCATTCCTAAAAGATAGCTAGTATAATGTAACGCAAAGTAAAAAGGCGTAAGTTTATATTTTTCGCTTTTTTTATAAATAAAGCTTGTTTTAGAGTTCCGTCTCTCAAAAACAAAAAGAAACCTTTATAGAATTAACTCTTTGGCCGTCTGTCACGTTCATATTTCTCCCAACACGTACGTCCCGTGATTCGAATCAAAAATCATTCGCGTTACCGCGCTGGATAGTGGATGCCAGTCTTATATAGAATAGACCAATACAGCCACAATATAACTGTTGTATACAACTATTATATTATTCTTTCTGTTTCTAACTCCATTGAAGTTCTTTTAATCCTCTTGAACAGTGAAGAGGTTGTTGAACCTTAACATTCAATGACAGATGTGATTCCGAACGTCTTTATCCTTTGAAATCCGCGTATTAATCGCTTACGATGAGTCCGTTGTATTTTTGTGCCGAATCATTGAACTTTCTTTCTACGAACCAGTTGTGACAAATCGTGCCCCGTGATGAATTCGTTGGTCATTCGGATAAAGGGTTGGTCAAAACATGCTTTTATGGGAATTTCTGTTAGTAGCATTGTCTAGGATCCAAATGCGCTTATGGTTTTTATTTATTACTAGCTGTCCCGGCAGACCTTGTTCTGCCCTATTTCTCTAAAACAAAGTCACGTTGTTTTTTTTAATGTTAATAGCTACCCGTCGGCTGATTTTTGAAAATTGTTTGAAGCAACCTGGCCTTAATGCTATATGTATAAAAATATACGTCACTCAATAATTGTTTTGCCTTCCCGGAACCCGTCCACTAACATTTAAACTTTATGCTATGGTGTTAAAGTTCAAATTGACTTATAACAAATATTTTGTATGAGAATATAGAAAAGTGGTGTTTTTAGACTTTTTCAGACAATTTTTTAAATTTTTCTCTCCGTAATAACCTTCCCCAGACTTCAACAAACACAACAAAAAAGAAATCAGCCAAATCGGTTCAGCCGTTCTCGAGTTCCGCGCTTATCAAGACATTTAGCGATTCATTTTTATATTTAAGAAGATAAACAAATTAAAAGGCTCGAAAACATTAAACTGTCCAGTATGATTATTCTTGATGCTGATTTTTTAATAATGGCTCTAGAAAGTGAAATATATCTATTTAAATAATCACGCTATATCTTTTTCGGGGTCAGCAAAGATACATATGTCTATTATATTTTCCAACTGTTAAACTGATTTAGATGTTTGGTAAGGAGATAGTTTCCAACCTTGAGAAAGATATAGATTAGTTATTGTTCTGGAAATCATTCCTCAAAAGGGATTTAAAAAGAGTTGGATATATGGGGCGTCTACTTTCACAACCCACTAAAACGATTTTTCATACTAAATTACTTAATAGTTGTAATAGTAATTTGAAATGTTTTTATCAAAGCAAATATTATATATGATTTCTTTCTTTTTGCTTTTTTACTCTAGAATAATAGTTTAAGCACCTTATAAGAATGGGATTGTTAAGTCAAAGATTAATTATAAGTTTTTATAAATTTATGGAATTTGAAAAAAATATGTTATCAATGGTTTTGAAATTAGACTCCTCATATATCCTCTATAATCCCTAAGGATCATGACATGTAAAAAGTAACTCTGAATATAAAAATATATGTGAAAATAATAATATGTCGTTACGGCGTATTCCTTGCGGAGAGAGCAGAGATACATTAGTGGTATCCACTTTGCGCCTATATGTCGTGCCCAACGTGACCAGTAGCGCAGCTAATCGCCGTTCTCACAGCACTACTGCACATGATATTTCTTTCTGATGCCATGCGGGCTTCCTCACGAGCTTTTCCTTCACCGGTGAGTATATGGTGCATAAAACCTTGCTTAATCTGGAGAAACCCATAGAGTACGTGCCGGGATACGAACCTATACCGGTTCCTTATCCAATACACCGCTACACCTAAACCATTTTCAAGTTAAATTTCGAAATTTCGGTAAGAATTTAAATGTATAGGTTTCATTAACTAAGCGATATTGAAGAATGTTTTTTTTTATGTTACTAAAGGCAAAACTAGCTTTTGATATATTAATAAATCAATAGAGTGGTATTATATCTCCAAGAAGGCACCTGTATTACGCAGTCTATGTATAAAAAGCTTTAACATGTATAAGTACCCTTATGTCTAAAAGCTACACGAAAGATTAATGTGGATCAAGTAAGGGTCGAGGGAGTCGAAGCTGCTCGCGTCCGTAGGCTTTACCCTAGTTTCCCTACACGTGACTCCTGGGTAGTGCTAAACGAGCAGCAGCGAGGTGGTAGGGCGTCGGTGCCCGTCTGGATCGCGACCACAGTACATGGGTGTAATTCCCGTCATAGTGACCAGTTTCGCCTTGTCGCGTTTCGGGATCAGCTTGTGTATATCCAGTAGCTCATATACCTAGAGACCTTCAGTCGTGGTATATGTGGGCCGACATGACGATGGAGACTATCAATGGATTTTCATCCTTTCGTTTTTGGACTACACTGCACTTACCATCAGGTACTCTGTAGTCACTATGTCGAGCCAGTGTAAAAAAAAGGGTTATTTGTTGGTAGGCCGATTTCCCAAACTTGGTCATGACCACAGTTAGGCAAAATGTAATCTGATTAATGATTAACGATTACAGAATGAAGTCGTAATTACAATTTTGTTGCTCTGTAGTCATGAATGTCATAACATAAATGTACTGCATCCTGTCCCCTCCCGATCGTACTGGTTCTCCATTCCATCGGGCCCGAGGGAGCTCGGACGAGAGAGTGCTTTTCTGGCAGCGCGTCCAGCTATGCACTTAAATATCTCCTGCGCAATTGGCTGTTTCCGAAAACTGGATCTCGATTTTCTTAATCGGTGTTGAAACAGTCGCCGTGGCCGGACCCGGCTAGGGCATCATCATCATCATCATAAATGTGTATGCGATTGAGGATTTAGTAGCGGTTAAAACATAGATGAGCAAAATGCAGGCATATTAATGATGAAAAATGCAATATGTAATCGTAATCTTTTTTCATTAATCTGATTACATTTTGCCCATCTATAGTCACGACCACAGTACACGAGTTTAAAGACTGTCACATTGGCTCGCTAGGGCTTGTCGTGTTTCGGGATCAGCTTGTGTAACTCATATATCTAAAAACCTTCAGTCGTGATATATTTTGACCGACATGACGAAGAAGGCTCAACAGAGTTTCATCTTTTGATAGCCGCTTTCGTTTTTAGACTACACTGTACTTACCGTCAGGTGCATTGTAGTCACTTTATTGGATCAGTGTAAAATGGAAAATGGGGGAATATAATGGCTATGATTAAAATAGGATCCCACTTTGTTTTTTTTTATGTTTTCTGTAAATTGCAAAAAGTAACTGCTGTACAAGACAATGTGTTTATATTTACTTATTTTACTTACTTTAATTAATATCCTATCAACCTACTATATAAAGTTATAAAAATATTGAATTTCTGTTCTAATCGTAACACATTACTGCCCGTTCAAATCAAAGTCCATGTAAAACAAAAGTTAAGTCGCACTAAGTTAGAAAAAGCTCACAGTATATTATTTTCTAAAGTAATGTCCATAAAACATTAACGTTGCATCTTAGAGCGAGATAAAGATATTATTCGTCTTGCTCCAACGGCGACCGGTCCCTGCACGTGTGTCATAGAACTGGTTTCGCCCGAGACCAAGATTTTATTAATTTGTGTTTCTTATGTATATCGATGGAAGAAAACAAAATAGGTGTAACTGATACTTTTGTTCAATATGATTTTTTGAACACTTTAATCAATATTTTGTTACAAAGATGAGGTAGGTCATGTAGCAGTATTGTAACAGGGTTGATGCCTGAAGGGCCTAGCTCATTAAATAAAAAAAACAATCAAAACCTTTTACATAAAATTTATTAAAAAAAAACTGGAAATAATAATTCGCGACTCGCGAAAAAGATGTGAGCGGTGGATTCGGGTGTGCTTGTTGTTACTTTTGGCTTTAAAAGGAACAGAGGTCTTAACAGAGGAATCGGCGACTCAGGCGACCCCTAGGCTGGTACGGTCGCAGGTCAGCGACCCTGGGACGAACGCGGCGAGACACGCCGGGGCTCGCAGTCCTTGAGGCTGGGGGCGATACTCGTGACCTGCGTCCAGGCTCCCGCAAGCAAATGCAGTTCCTTTTAGGGGAACGTGGAAAGAACCCGGTTATTCTAATCCGGGTCCACGATAGGCACGACCAGTTGGCACCGTCGGACAATATTCGGACTATAAATATACGTCCTCTCGCTACCAAAGTTGAAAGAGCAATGACAAATGCGATTTGTCTGGGGCAGCACGATAATTAGTCTACGCCGCGCACATAGATGCTTCTCAAATTTGTGGAGAGTTGTAAGCCCTAGCATAACTCCTTCAAAATATGTTATATGTAAATACCAGTTATGTAAAAGAGGAAGGAAGTATCATAGCGTGACATAAATCACCGCTACAGTATGATTACTAAGACTAGAAAATAACTTTTTTTTTAATACTTGCCGCTTATTATTTATTAAACGGGGTAAGCAAAAAAATACAGGTCACAACGTTTACATAAATTGGAATTAAATCAGTTACAGTGCATTCGTTTGCTTGAATGAATAACAAAAGGAAAATCTGTCATATATTTTGACAGCTATATACTTATATATGTATGTACTTTATATATTATTTTTAATGTTTCTAAATTTTATGTAGTTATTAAACATACAATTACCAAAATTCCAAAAAAAATAATAATTTGGTACTGACGGAACTATAGTTAGATATGAGTATATAATAGTTTTTTTTCTTTAGTGAAATCTTTCAGTTTTGTCAGTTACAGCTTCTTTATTTCCTGGCGTTGGTATCAACCTCCACGCGACTCCTGGTCCCCTAGTGCTCGGCCATCGATATTCTTGATAACAAATTGTTTTTCTTTGTTCTGACGATTTTGTGAGTTTTTTTTTTATCTTTGTGTTTTCAATATGGTTTTTGCGCTGGGCGGAGTGGCAATTTAAAATGATAAAAAACGTCCGGAGCTCCTCGAACATATTCCAATGATAGTCGAATGTCAATATTTAGCAAAAGAGAAACACATCATTCATCAGGTTTTAAGTAGAGTGCATTTTTATCACGTTTCGAAGTAAATTATCTCCAACACGTTTGTAATAGACCAAAAGATTCCATCAAAATTATAGAGTTCTCTTTTTTATTCAATTAATATTTACAAGCTAACACGACCTCAATCATATCTAGTAGAAGATGACGAGAATGCCGGTGATGACACGAGCTAATTCAACATATACCTACCCACTTCTTTTTAAAGGTTCCAGATTTAGAAATCATATAAATGTGGTCGCTGGAAGCACATTCTATTCTAACTATCCGCATGATGAATTTAGAAGCGAAGCTTCTCCTTCGAATTTGAGGAATATCCGACACGGCGTCTAAGTGTTGTTTAGTGGAAGGACACAATGAAGCTGTTGAGAAGATTCTCCAGATTGCAACCAAAAAAAACTCCTATCCTTGCCTTATTAATGTATAAAAATATTATAGCATTTTCTGTGATTTTATTGGCAATTTGATATTGTTGAATTTACGATTACACTATTGTTTCATTTCAGTTTTCGTAATATTTTGTCTAACTTTACCTTTTATTAATGTTATTAAGGCATTTTTCATAACCGATAATGCTGACATATTAATCTTCATATAAAACAGATCACTCCAATGTACGTTGTGTATGCCTTAAAAGAAACTGCATATTTGAGATTGTAATTGCTTGTATTATACGAATGCAATACTGTATTGGGCCACTGGCAGCTCCTGTACAAATAAAATATATCCATAACAATATGAATTGCCAAATGTATAATAATTGAAGAAGAAATTAACACTGTGTCAATCAATGTTATGAAGCGTTTTTCTTCAGCAAAGTGCAATACATAAAATTTTGGGACACTATGGTAATTATATAAAAGGTGGCGGCAGACTAGTCTTCCAAATTTGGTCGTGATTACAATACACAAGACTAAAGATTCTCTTCAACCTGCCTGCTTAGTTCGTCAGTTATTTCACTTAAAGTCCTTCTGTCGTGGTTCTAATATACAATGTTATAATAATATTGAAATAATATTATCGAGGGGTGAAAGGCTATTCGGTTTAAGCGACATTTTTGGTGATATAGTAATATATATATATATATATATATATATTTGGAATCAGTAAAAAAGGCTGATTCCGAAAATATGTATATTATTATATCACCAAAAAATGTCGCTTAAACCAAATAGCCTTTCACCTCTCGTTGTATCGTCATGCTATATCCCTTTTCGGGTGAGCAGATATACCGTAGTCCTGACAACGTGACGAATAATGCAGCTGTCTGCCGTCACACAGCACCAGTACACATTAGGCTTGTCGAATATATATCGATACATCGATATTTTCAATCCAATATATCGATATTTTTGGGCGATATATTTTGTAACAATATATCGATACAAAATATCCAGTATCGAAAATTGTATTGAAAACGATTTTTCTTCCTAATTCTTAGGGCAGTGAAGTCGCTTAAATCTGAAACTGTAGAAGATAGGACCGAATGAAAAAAAAAATAACTATATTGTCTATGACTGTTGAGTATTATGTTTTATTACGTTGCATGGATTGACATCTGAATTGTTGCATGTATATTATTTGCCGCCATTAATTTATGTGTTATTTATTTTTGTTTGATATCTTAAATCGGTCTTAAAGTTAGAAGATAGCCTTTTAGTTCTTGATATTTTTGTAATTTTGTCTAATACAAAGGAATACTGGTAAAATGCTTTCGTGTTTATTGAGATTTGATCGATATATCGATATTTTTCCTTCGATATATCGACGCCGATATCGATATTTTTATAAATATCGATATATCGATACAACGATTTTTTTTCATGTTCGACTTCCCTAGTACACATGACATTTCTATTACACTCTATGCGGGTTTCCTCACAATGTTGTCCTTTATCGGTAAGGCTGTGATGCTTAAATTCGTATTTAATCTGGAAAACCCCAGATGTACGTCCCGGGTTACGAACCTACAACCATTAACGTCACAGCCACTAATGAAATAAGATTATTATAGTAAATGTTATTAGAGCTACAGATATAGGACGATGAATGGACTCGGCATCCGACCTGACGATTTTCCGCAATGTTAAAGCGACTGCGCTGCCCATATAATTTTAATATCGGATCGGAAGGTGTAAGAACGATTTAATGCGAAATAGAAATATTAAAATTGTAATTTAAAGATGTACGTTTTTGCCTGAAGCGTTGATCAGAGAACACGAACGTTTTAATCAATATAATGGGTTTGGGAGCAACCATTATAGTTTTTTGTAGTTCAGTTTTTATACTCATATAATACATCATCCAAGCTTGACCATGATAACCTGGATTCGCTATGTAACTGTAGAAATATCAGTGATTTTTTTTTACACTGCCTCAACATAGTGACTACAGAGTACCTAATGCTAAGTACAGTGTAGTCCAAAAACGAAAGCGACTATCAAAGGATGAAAATCCATTGATAGTCTACATCGTCATGTTGGCCCACATATACCACGAATGAAGGTCTCTAGGTATATGAGCTACTGGATATACACAAGCTGATCCCGAAACGCGACAAGCCAAACTGGTCACTATGACGGGCTTTACACCCATGCACTGTGGTCGCGATCCAGACGGGCACCGACGCCCTACCACCTCGCTGCTGCTCGTTTAGCATCACCCAGGAGTCACGTGTAGGGAAACTAGGGTAAAGCCTACGGACGCGAGCAGCTTCGACTCCCAAAATTGTATATATTCGTATTTTGTTATGATTTTACAGGCGAAAGCTTAACCTCAAACACACCTGGTGGAACGTAAAGATGACTCCGACAATAGGCCGCGTCCGCCCGACTAATGTCTATTTATTCTTCTCTTAAAGACCCCCAACTCATAAGAATGTAGAGATAAGATCGTAGGAAGCATATTCCACTCCTTAGCTGTTCGCATGATGAATGTAGAAGCGAATCTTTTTATGCAGATATAAGAAACCTCCATCACAAACAAAAAGTATCCGAGACGGCATCTAGTGGTTTTATGGTGAAATGGGGTTGATAGAAGTAGAGAATGTAGCTCTTAAGAACACTCTCTATTGATTCTCTCTTCGTTTCTGAAAATAAATATTAAGGTTATGAGTGAGTTGGCATAGTGGATGCGGAGCTACGACACTCATAAGAAGGGTGGAGGTGTGGTGCTAGAAGAGAAGGAGCAGAAGGGAAGCTAGTGCGGTAACACGATTGGTCGTTGGATTCGATTCAGGCACATATTTCTCAGTTTCACATTTATATATAAAAAAAAAATTAAAGAATAATACATAATAGCTCATCACGAATCCTCATCATGTATCATGCTGTCACCAATCTCAAAGAGCACTCGGCTTAGCGTTTGCTGAGCGACGCTGTACGCGCCATCCTGCGCTGATTTTCAGCCAACACTCAAGAGAATTGATTGCGTGGACGTCGAAACGTAGTCTCCACTCGAGTACTTTCCTACCCTTGGGCAATCTGTTTTTGGTAAAATAAAACAATTCAACAATTCAGTAGCCACACAAAGGGTGTGGTAATCAAATCCCATCATATTTTAAGACAAACTTTCTTTGGCGCAATAATCATCAGCTACTGGTTATGTTTTGTGGTGAAACAATTTTCCATACAGACCACACAGGTATAAACAATGGACTTTTATATCCCGTCCATGATTTGAGCAACCGCAGAACTGATTTAAGAATATCACTAGCCCGTGCCCGTGACTTTGCTTCTGATAACGTTGATCATTGTTAAATAATAAAAATAATAATATATCGTTACGCTATGTGTCTTTCTGGGTGAGCAGTGATATATTAGCCGCATCTCGTGCCTTTTTTTTTACCTGGGGTAAATTCTCATAGGACCGTCTCGGCCGCACAGGGGGGTTGCGCGACCGAGGTGTGTCGAACTTGTACCGACTAAAAACCCCAAGGTGACTACTTCTGCGCATTGGCGGGGACTGCGGGTCCTGTAACCAATTCGCCACAGGGTATCTCGTGCCTAACGTAACCAGCAGAGCAGCTGATCGCCTCTCTTGGAGCATTTACACATGACATTTCTATTAGATACTCTGTGCGCTTTCTCAGGTTGTTTTCCATCACCGGTGAACATGTGTTGCCTACGTACGTATTCTGGAAAAACTCAAAAGTACGTTCCGGGATTTGAACCTACGGTCATTAGCGTTGCGGCACCTGGATACCGGACCCTTATCCACTATACCACAACAGAAGTACTATTAAAATATGACATTTTTCAGTGTTTCTAAAGTTATATTATAATTATTGTAAACTAGTCAATTATAGGTGAGTTTTAAAAAAAAAAATTTATATCATACAACATAGATCCATTAGAGATATTTTGATTTCGGGTGTAACTAAATCTAGTGAAGCAATTACTTAAATACTAAATGATTACGTTTGTTAGCTACAATTACGTGTGGAACACTCGGAAAGGCACTCATAAATCGGAGTTAAATTAATACATACATCTTTTAAAGATTGTGATATTAAAACTGAGGCTGTTTTTTAAACAAAATATATAGCAAAATTTCGATAACATAATGAAACACCATTTGTAAGCAACTGATTTGTGTAAGATTGAAAGAAATTGAGTGTTAATATCGATTCTTCAAGTCACTCAAAATCTACAGCTGTGTAATTTAGATAACGAAAAATATGTCCCGTGACAAATTTCTGCATTTATTTTATTGATTTTTGGTAGACTATTTTAAAATGATATTAACTATATTTGCTATGATGGCACCAAGATTTTAAATTCAGTTAAAACCGTTTATGGTGACATCGTTTTGAACAACATACCGCTTATATTGAGCCAGAACAAAGGTCCTGGCAAAAAATCACTTCGTAGCTTGAGAACATCGCCGGTTGTTACGACTATCTGTTTTCACGACTAATTATGAGTAGTCCCTTCGATGTCGTTATAACAGATTTTAATTGTATATTGAAATGCTTGGCGAGAATTTTTTGGAAATTACACACATTAACTGAGCCCCAAAGTAAGCTTGCGTTTGTGTTATAGGGACTAAACAAACATACACAAACTTCAATACATAAATTCTTCCATAATTCACGGTAAACTAATCTATTCATCATAATAGATTTCCACTATCAGGACACGAACCCAGAA